>OY796678.1:22488104-23815177 GCA_963680715.1 Tetragnatha montana
TTTTCATGAAATTTTTTTTCAGTGAGTTACTTATAACAGTGGCAACAATACTCTCACTAAGGAGTTTGCTCTATCTCCTTTAGTTTTTTAATTATTTTTTTAACTTTTTTATTTTCGCCGCTAGGGGCGCTGTAAGTCCTTTTAATGGATTCTCGAGGGTCACTTACCTAGGGGTAGAACTTTCTTCCAGGACCCTAGGAGACGTTGGTTCCAAATAAAAGCCGTGAAACGGACTTTTGAAACACCCTGTATACTGCAAATGTAATGAAAATTCGGCGACTCCAAAAACACTTGTAACAATGATTTCATACAGGGTGCATAGGAAAGTCTTTCTAACCTGAAAAAACTTGCTAATGCAAGTAAGCTATGCAAGTAAGGTAACGGTATAGTAAAGTGACTAATGCGCAGCCTAATGCGACCAACCGCAGCGAGCTCAGTGACGAACTTTGGAAGTTAGCTATTACAAATAAAAAAACTAAAGGAGGTGGAGCAAAAATTTCAATGAAAAAATTGTTGCAAATGTTATTAAGAAACACGGAGAAAAATTTCATAAAAATATCTTAAATATTACCGAGTGAAAATAGCACTTTTTCAGGCGGGAAAAAAAGAAAAAGTTCGAAAATTTACAAGTTTTTCAGTGTTATTAAGCAGTTTTTGCATTTTTTTGCTAAATAAAGACAAATGATAATAAAAAATCAAAGAAACTTATAAGTTTTCTGGCCAGGCATTTTATGACCAGGCCTTACACCACATTTTTTTTTCATGTTGTATAAAGGCATTGATTTATATGATCTTGTCGCTTACATGTGGCTAACCCATTCTCTCTCCATTGCAGCATCGAGAGCGCGGAGGAGCTGCAGACGTGCCGCGCCCTGCCCTCCGCAGTGGCCTCCACCTTCGCGTGCATCGCGCGGGCACTGCAGGCGGAGAAGGCCTCCTCGCTGTCCCAGGCCAAGGGGCTGCTCGAGTACATGCTGTGGGGCCCAGTGGGCGTGCCCCCAGAAGCCCTGCCCCGCTGGCTGGACCTGCAGCGCGCGCAGATGCTGCGCTCCGCCCTCCCCTTGCTCAAAGGGGGCGGGGCGGCCTACGAGCACTACCAGCTCGCCTTCTTGGTGCAGGCCACCGTCAAGAGCTTGAAGGCAGTCATGGAGAGGCTGGACTGACATACACTGTTGTAGAGGATGTTTTTTTTTAACTGGTTTATAAGTTCGTCTTTTCTCACTAGGCGATTAGTGCAACCCCCAAACGAGCCAGGCCATTCACTCAATAGGGTTGGGGAGGCAGAGAATCTAACTGGTTACTTCTACCCCACTTCCTTTGTGATGCTTAAGCAGCCAAGCTACCCTGATTTCTCGCATCCCTACTCGAACTTTGATTTCCCCGTTCCCAACCGCCTAGCGAAAAAAAGACGAACTTACGGACCTGTTGTAGTCTGCAACACGTGCCGTCAACTGGTGTGATTTTGTCCCCAGCAAAATAAAGATTGTATTAAACTACTAAAATAAAACAAGGGGAAAGGTGAGGGAGTGAGTATAGCTTGTCTTACATTAGAAAGCGGCTGAGAACTGCTAACGTACCCTTCACAATTCAAGATTTAGCAGTTCTCAACCGCCTTCCAAAGTAAGACAAGCTATACCTAGGTCTTTAGACATTATTAAACCACACTTCTATATTTTGAATAGGCGTTTCGGGGTCGCGCTTTTTACGTCTTTGCCTTGGCAACGATGGGGCATCACAATCAGGCGCGGATTCACCACGGCTCCAAGAGGTTGGTTGGGGTTTAATGGCGCATGACCCAAGTCGGCTCCAAGGGGAGTTCACTTTTTCTGTGGTTATTCACAAAATTCCCTTTCTTTCATCTTTTTTCCTCAATTATTTTTTTACACCTTTTCTCTCGCCTTTCCCCCTTTGTTTTGGCCCCGGGTGGGGGCACTTTCCAGACTGCCCCCTCATGGCAATCGTGTAACTTGCTGACATACGAAGTTGATTTGGGGTATTTGCCAGGGACAGAAGAGTGAAGTAATGGCGTGACCTTGACACGTCTATTCTAAATACAAGGTTGGTTGGTTGGTTGTTTGGGGTTTAATGGCTCAAGGCCCCGATAGGGACATTTTTCTAAATACAAGGAGTAAAATGACAATATTATGATGATAATACTATGACCCCCTGGGTAAATCGCATGTTAATTCAATTTTATTTTTTAATGCAACATATTGTGCGCAAATAAATTATTAATTAATTACAGGGGCGGGTCTGTTGGCCCTTGCAATAAATAAGTGATAATCACTCTCCTTTAGTACAATATTTTTATTTTGCTAGGTCAATGTTACTCCCATCATTCCGTCCACTTTTTAATAGTTGATAACATTTATTCTTAAGATTTTCAATTTTATTTGAAAATTTATATGTTGCGAACTTGAAAATAGTTCCAAAATACTGTAAAATACTTCACTGTTTGTAATTTTTGTAAAATCTTCCGTTTCAAATGTTTTATGGTTCTGTATAAAGGTTCATATGGCATGTAAGTAACAAAATGCGAAAATTGTCCTTTTTTTCTATTAACAGAGTGAAAAAAATATTGTAACATTATAAAAGTATGACAAAACAGATGTAATATTAGTTTCATAGTTAATTGCATAATTATTTTAGATTTATTTCCTGCGCTTTCATCAAGTATATGCATTAAATTTCCTACTTGGACGGCTATTTCTAATCTACGCTATAAGATAGATTTAACCTCATTATGAGAATTAAAAAGTTAGAGCTACCGGTCTAATAACTGGACACTTAACATAAGTACTGACTTGAAATAAAAGTAAAAATTTTTTTCGCTTTTACTATTACATTTTAATTCATAAGTAGAGTAAAGGCCCCAACACCAACCTTAATTAGGAAGGACACTATTCGTAACGGTTTGAAAAGTTGGCCATCATTGTGAGGGGTAAAAGGAACGTACTGTTTTAAGTGTTCTTTTAAGGAACTGTTAAAATTTTGTCTTTTTTATTGCTCGACTTCGTAACGCATTCACCAAATGAGATGATTTAGTACATCAATGTAACTGACCCATTTAAGACCAATGTGTATCAAAGTTAATTATTATAAAATAACACGGGCTGTGAGGAAGTGTAATATACTATGTATTTTTAGAGAAGTCTACAGGTCTTTGTAGAATGAAACTTTTGTAAAATGAATGAATTTTGATGGTTTGAATAATAAAGATTGTTTGTTTTTAATATATTTTGTGTTTTGATTTGTAAACGCTTATTCAATTAATATGGGAGAGATTACGATTAAAGTTCGATAGAAATGGCATCTATACTCCATGTTACTAGTCTCATTCCCCACGATGTAAGAAAATAAGGATCAAGGATTGCTTTTCCATAAAGTTGAAATTTTGTGTTCCCTTCTATTTAATTTTTTGTTTACACTAGCTTATGATTTTCAAATATTTATGTCCAAAAACTTACGAGTCCCTCCAAAGTAAGATACAACAAACCGAGTATTTTCATTTCTTTGTTACATATTTTTAAAAAGAGGTCAACACTTTTGTCTACCCATTCTGTATATTCTAGTTTTAAAAAAAAACTTCCACCGCCTGAAGAGACTGATACATTTTCTAAGATAGAAGACCTGGAAGATATCTGTGGAAAAAGCGTCAACACAACTTAAAAATAAATAAATGATATAATTATGGAGAGTTTAGTTAATTAGAACCTTCCTTTTCATTTCCTTTTAATTAGTAAACGAAAAAAATTACCTCTTAAGATAATTTTTTCGACTAAAATTAAATACAACATGCATCCTTATAATCGATCATGATTGCAGCCATTTTTGGAAAAATATTAAAGAATACGATCGAAAGCTCGTTAAAGTAAGTTTTAAGACTATTTTTAATAGATTCGGTTTTTATTTCGATTTTTTAAAGTAATAAATTTCTTTGCACATCACATTACATTAATCCCATATTGGTATTATACGACTCCAAATTATATGATTATGAATGTGCTGACCAAACTCTTTAACGTGTACAGAAATTTTATTAAAAAGTAAAGGTATTTTACCGAAGCCTGTGAGATTAAGTGATAAATATATATATTAGTGAACAAAAAAAATTTATAAATATTAAATGGTTAAATCTTTAACCCTAACTCCTAAAACAATTGTTGTGTCTGAAATACTCGATAATGAATATGTTGTTAGGACTAAACACAAAAAAAACCCCTTTGTGCATGTTCCTAATTAAATAGAATTTTTTTAAAATGTAAATTACGTTTCTGATTATCTTTAAGAACTTTACAATACTTTTGTATACAAACAATACAAACTGTAGTCCAGAGGTTGGTTGGTTGTTTGGGGTTTTATGGCGCATGACCCAGGACAGAGTATAGTGCGCCAGACACACTGTAGTCCAGAGAAAGGATTGGTTTTACTTTATTCCAATTATCTATTAATTCTGAAGTATTATATAAATTATTTTTGGAATCAGTAACTCAGTCCAAGAACTTCTACTTTGTTAAAGAGAGCGAATTTATATTTTAAAACCTTTCAGAACTAAGGGGGGTGCGAATGTATTACAAATGCAAAATTACTCATTTTTAAAATAATACATCGAAACTAATATTTTATGTGGATAAAGATTCAACACCAAGAATAATGGGCTCAATTCACGTGACGTCAGCGATCACGTGATAGCTACATTACTAGCTTGGTTTACTAGTGAATTGCATTGAAACGCTACCTTCGAAAAAACTTTAGAACTTTTTTTATTTTTAAAAATGCCTTGCTGTTGTGCCATTGAGTGCTCCAACTCAAAATCGAAAGATGATTGCCGAGGAAAACGTTCTTCCGCTTTCCACTAAAGAATCCTGGACTTTTAAAGCAGTGGAAAATAGAAATTAAGCGGGATAAGTTTGAACCGACGCCATCATCTATAATATGTTCGGGCCATTTTGATGAGGACTGTTTTGTCTACCAACCTTTTACCAATCGGAGGCAGCTTAAACCGGGTTCAGTACCCAAGCATTTCATCTTAGTTCCTAAACCTCAACGAGAGAAAGAAGTTCACACAAGGGCCATCCGAATCGGCCGTAGCTGATTCTGAAGTGGGTGATCTGGATCCTTCCTCATCTCAAGCGTAAGTTTCATGCTATTAAAGCATGTTTACTGTAGGGAAGCATAAACATTAACCAACATGTCATTATCTTCTCATGTTCACACTTGAAAAACAGTAGTACCATGTTAGAAGTAGTATAGCATAAACCTAAACCAAAATATTTTATCAAAGTCTAATGTTTGATTTTTATGTGATGTGTAAATTATGAACTGCTGTGATCTAAATTGTCTGAGTATGTACTCGTATGTATCTGAAATGATTGTTGCTGGATGCTTTGAATGCTTAAAGGGAAATCATGGTTAAGCGGAGGATAAATATTAACAATCCAGTCTGTGGCGATTTTTTTCCCCTGCCAATAATACCAAGTGGAGTACACGGGTTGAAATTGCGTTAAGTTGGTAAAATTTTGCCAAAAACTTTAAATTGTTTTAAAAAATAGCCAAAACCAGATAACGTAATGAATTAGTACGTGATACTTGATCGCCTTGGCAATATACATGCTTTGGCATCAACCACGTACCCTGTTGAACTAGTGATCCCCGTTTAATTCAAAGAATACATTTATTGCATGCTCAGGCACTTTCCTATGGACTTGGATGATTTCATATTGTAATTTTGGCCGTAAACATTAACACTGACTTTTCACTGCTTTGGCCATGTCATGGCTTACTAGATACTATACAGGCTAGCCAGCTTGCAGAAATTAAAATTTGCCTAGCTTATCTTTATGTATACACTTAAATGTTACTGTGCTTCTGTAAATATCCAGTTATCTTCTTCTTGCTTATCTCTCTGATCTGAATCAGATCAGATCCATGAGGTTGTTCGCCTTAAAAATATCGAGGACAAAACAGGGTCTTCTTTTAAGATCCTCTCGCACCAATTTTACACATTCAATTAGGTGTTGTGCGGTGGCCTCTTCAACATTGCACTTGGTGCAAATAGGGAAGGTCCTGGTACCATTTGAAAACCTGATGGTTTTAAGATGTCCGGTGTACAGGCGAGCCAAAGCAGTTTGATCACTCCTGTCACCAACAAAATGAATTAGAGCTCCAGGACCCTCACTTAAGTACCATGGATGTTCTGGTGCTTTCTTCCAGGATTTGTTTACAGAGGCCTTGCTTCTTGAGAATATCTCGAGGTTATTTTAAAACTCCCCCGAAATTTTGCACACGTGACTAACTCACCAGTACCAAGGTTAGTAGAGGGAGAAAGGTTGGCTGGAAAGGTAAATATTCTTGAGGATATGTATACAACTATGAAAGGAATGCGTTGTCAGGGGAAAGCCCGCCTTCAGGTATTTCAAAAAGCCATCCTTATAAGTATCAATAGTACCAAAAGGTTATTCAACAAGTTGAAGGGGAAAACATTGTTAAATATTTACTTACTGCAAAATTAAATCAAGATGCTTTAGAAAATTTATTTTCTCAAATTAGAAGTCGTGGAGGTTTAGATGAAAACCCAACACCTTTAAATTTTCTAAGCAGACTTAGAATGATTGTTTTGGGGAAAAGCTTAGAAGTTGCTGGTTTCCAAAGGGAATACCTCATTGTGTAACAATGAAGAGTTTATCTTATCAAATATTTTGAAAAATATGGATTTGCCAGCAGATGATCTAGAGATGTTAGTACCGATACTGCTGAGAGTGTAGTTTTTTCTGATGTCAGCACAGACTCTGCAGACAGCCTTTCTGCTGCTGATTTTGGGCAAGGTAATACTCCTCACACTGCCAGTACCACATCTACAGGTTTGCAGGGAGAGACCAGCCGAGATGCCCTTGAATACCTAGCTGACTGGTTGGCCAAAAGTTTCGTGACAAGTACCCAAATCTTGGTACTTATACTACAACTACATATAGTAGACACAGAACATGGGTACTTCCTACCTCCTTGGACTACGCATTTGTCACATGGAGGCCTTATTATGCCAAATATAATTTTTTGAAAAAAGTTATACAAATGGAAGAATTATTCCTCAAATATTATTCTTTCAAACTCCCCCACAAAAAAAAACTTATTAGATCAGCATCAGCAGAAATTAAAAGAAACATTGACTTGCCTTTAGAAATAATAAAAGCATTTGTAAAGCAAAGATTTCTTATACGTTTAAAATATTAGAATAGAACCAAATTCAGCGACTTAAAAAAAAAAGAAATACTCTTTAATTGCAAAAAAAAAAGAAATTGCAGAAAATTCACACAAATAGATGACCAAATAGATGAGCAGTTAACTCTAAGGTACGATGTCAAATTCAGTAATTTTGCTATCTTAAATCTGTGGAATGCACACTTGTAAAATGTTAGAGCAAATGAAGTGCTGGAAATAAAAAAATTATTTTGTGTATGTTTATTTCTCTTTATTTACAGATTTTATATTAATGTGTGACCTTTAACTAATTGTATTATAAAATGTATTCTTAAAAATGATAAGAGTTTCTTGAAATTTTCAGAAGCAAAAACTTTTTACCCTCATTCTATTTAAAGACTTAGACAAAGAGAAACTGGAATTTCTACTTGATTCTTCCACTTCCATTATTGGTCTAACTTAAATCATTTGGAAGATACAAATAAAAAACATAAATTACCCATTAGAGAATAATTATTTATTGCTCCAGACTTGCCAACCTCTGAAAGTCAAAAATCAGGAGATTTTCCATAGAAATCAAGAGAAATTTTTATCGATGTATAGGCCCATTGCAAACCAATTATAAAAAGATAATATGTGCTCAAAATAAAAATTTAACCGTTGGTTTTAAAACCACACAACCATATTTTTTCGCAATCGCACTGTCCGGGAACATTTTTCTGAAGAGAGCTCCAGAATGGTCCACCACACTGATCGGTAAATTATGCTCCAATAAGAATGCTGTAAAAAGGCATTCAGCATTAATTACCGTCTGATCACATTCTGCATTACAGAAATCTTTTGGTTATTTTCCACACAGTTCGCATTTTCCTTATGCATATTTCGAAAAAATCAGGAATTCCGAAAAAAAGCGGGAGAAAACCGAGAAAGCGGGAGATTTTCGGGGAAAATCCGGAGGGCGGGAGGAGAGAGCGAAAATCCGGAGTCTCCCGCCAAAATCCGGAGAGTTGGCAAGTATGTTGCTCTATTTAGAAATTTAAAAGAATTATAATTCTTAAAACTTTAGAATACTTGAATTGTTTATTTCTCTCTTTATTATCCCTCATTCTTAAAAATCAGCCTCCTGTCAGTCACAGCCTGTTGTTTATTTTTTATGAGCCAACCTTTCTCCCTCTACTAACCTTGCACCAGTACCCAACTTTGCCGCACTAGGCCATAATCAAAATAAAACATATCGTTTTTTTGCTCCGCCCTACTGTATATATCCTTATTTTTACTTTTATTTTATTTAGAGCCAAGACCATGGTGGATGCATCTGTACAAACTGAAACTTATGGTGAAATAATAAAAAAAATTGCCGAACAGCAGAAAGAAATAGATGAGTTGAAACTGAAATAAGAAGGAAGAAAATTTGCTCCAGAAAACATTAAGGATGATGCACAAATGAAAGCTGTTACCAGCTTTTCAAGTGAGATTCTACTCACTGTATATAATTCTTTGAATGTTGAGAAAGATCTTGAAAAAAATGGTACCATTAGGCCAATGGATCAGTTTTTTTAAATTTTTAGTTAAGTTACGCACACAGGAATTTCAAACGAGTTCTTATCATTTTTATTGCAGGTGTCGGACTCAACCGTATCTAGATATTTTAACTCAGTAGTTTCAATTCTTCATGTAAAATTGAAACTACTTAACATTTTTCCTGACAAAACAAAGGTACTCGATCCTATGCCTAGAAATTTCCTGAAAGAAAATTTAGATTGTAGAGTAATTATTGATTGTACGGAATTCCACATTCAAAAACCAAACCGCTCATTAGAGCAACAAATGACCTTTAGCCATTATAAAAATGCTAACACCTTAAAAGCCTTGATGCAAGGCCGACTAGAAAGACAGGCCTCGGCGCGGGAGGAGAAAAAGAAGGTCACGTGACCAACTGAGTGCTGGCGAGGTGGCGTCGTAGTATCCTCGTATGGCGGAGTTCGTGAATTCGTTCGCTTATGTTTTTTTTCAGGCAATATAAGATAGCGTAGCGTTGAATAAAAAATAATATGTTCACCAAATTAAGTTCATCCAAATTAAGTCTAACAAATTTATTTAGTTATGAATTAAACTGCCATAATTTAAACCAATTTTCAATTACATATAAGATAAGATTATAAAACTAGTAAATGCTTTTATTACTACAGCAATTTCAACTTTTCCTGATATTTAATCTTTTTTATACATTTGCAATTAAACTCTTATTCTACAACTTACTGTATTTTAAAGTTTAATTACTCTAGACCTTATTTTTAAATCACAATCTTCAATTTGTAACATTTAACAACATTGAGAATAAGTACCATGACTGGAAAGTAATTTGTTAAGACCTTCAAATAATTTACCACCACTCCAGTACAAATTTAAAAAATTATGTACATAATTTTTACCAAATGTTTTTTTTTAATTGTATAGTAGTAATGGAAAATGTACAAAGCATTAGGTGGGATTTGAAAGTACTAAACACTTTTCGAGTCAATGGATAGAATTACAGAAAGCAAAAAACATACAAAATAGAAAAAAATCATGGTTGAGCGCACGTAAGGAACCACCCCTTACGGCCCTGCCCATGCCCTATTTTCAGTCCGTAGACCGCGGCTAGGAGTTAGTTCCGCAATACATACCCATTATATTATGGACCTTTCTTAAGTTTTTTTATCTTTCGTTTAGCCAACTTCCCTGACGCAAAGGTATCATTTTGCTGCTTTGTAAAATTATTCAAAAATACTTTACTAGCTCTATTTGCTATTTTATCTAATACAGTTGAAAGAGTCTTATCACAATAACATTGAACAGAAACGTCTTCATCAATAAATTCAATATATTCCTTTAACAATCGCTTACTTAGTTCTAATAATATTGGCAATTGATTTCTCGACTTTAAGTAGGTAGCTAAATGAAAGTCAATTAGCTTTTGCAGTGTATACCAAACTGCAGCTACAACAATGGTAGTAAGTAAACTAGGTATTGTTAGTTTTCCTCGATCAAGTTCTAAAATAAGTTCAGCAGGAACATCAAGTGCTACACTTTTCTCAGTCAAAATCCATTTCAAACAAACGTCACAATTTTGACATTTTGCTTCTTTCATTCCAACATATCCACCAATGTACGTTAAAATTGGCAATACAAATTTAGGGACTTCGTCAAAAATAAATTCACAATCCAAAATTTTGCAAAAAGGTTCAATATTTACAGCCTCTGAAACTGAGGAAATAGAGTTAAGAGAAATTTGTTTTTCATTGCATTTTAACAAACACAAGCTTTTAAAGCGCAACTTTCTTTCGCTTTCTAAAACTTGAATGTAGCTTATGTAATAATTGGCACCACTCAACTGTCTATAATTGCCAAACCTGCCTTCGAGATTATCATTTTGAAATTTTCCCAACATAATGTAATCAATTGTATATTTCTCAAACAGATAAGGAATCATTTCATAAAAGGCTTGATTTGTGATTAGAAGGGCAAGATATGTTTGAGGAGAAAGACTGCACGCTCTGGTTACTTTTGTTTTCCATGATTGTAACCAAGTAAGAAATTGGGAGAGAAATTCAACTTGTGACGACTCTTTTTCATTACGAATAACCGCCCTATTAGGATCTTTGAAACGAATACTTTCAAAACAGCTTTTTACATTAACTAACTTCCACCATTTTATGAAAATATCCAAGAAAGTACAAGTATCAGAAAAGTCAGGAAACACAGATGGCTTTTTTGAAGCAGCACATTTTAAAGCAGCAACATTTCTCTCATCAAATACTTTTAATGCCAGTTTTACATTCTGTTTCTGAATGCTTGATGGGTATAACACTTTAGTAGTCAATAAATTACCATATTTTACTAGAGAATTCTTTTCCAATTGGAAAGAAGCCTCAAGCTTGGACTCTAAAAAGGCCTCGCGCTTGAGCTCCAAAATAAACTTCGCACCTGGGCTCCACAAAAGGCCTCGCGCACGGGTTCCAGAAACATGAAGACATGAAAAAACGTAATTGAACAGACATAATATCTTTGTAGTTAAACATGGAAACAAATAATTTAAAATCTTGCGAGGCCGACGTCTAGTTATGCCTCTGTTAACAATATTCATCATTTTAAGCTAAATCATAATTAAAATGGGCAAAGTAGAATAGTCTTGAATATATGCGTGAGTCAATTTCAGAAAACTGTCTGCTGGCACCAACAGTACCAATGCAGAAGATAATGCAGATAAGAAAGAAGATACAATTCAAGTAAATACTGCCTGCATAAAAGAATTGGTTGGTTGTTTAGGGTTTTATGGCGCAAGGCCCCTATTAGGACATTCTACGCCAAACAAGACTAAAAGCAGCACAAGTAGATCTATAAAAATTAAGCGAGCGAAAAGCCCTTGTTGGATGTACTCTATACATCAAAGTTAAAAACCTTAAAAACACAGGTTAAAATCTGAACAGTGACATGAAACATAACAGGTTAAAATGTCAGACATGATGGGTAAAACCGATGATATGAATGACATTTAGAACAAGTTTAAAATCAGAGTTGTTGTGTAAAACATCAGGCATGTTAAAATTTCTGCGTTTAAAAACATGAAATCTTTGGGCATTAAAATTGGGACATTCACAAATAATATGACGGACTGTAAAAGAAACTTGACACATATTACACACAGGAGCCTGCTCCCCCATCAGCAGATGACGGTGGGTGAACCGAGTATGACCAATTCGAAGCCGACATATTAGAACTTCCTCCCGACGGTTCAGCGAGTGAACGCCGCGAGGAGTTAACAGTGGCATAATCGAATGAAGCTTGTTCCCCAGCTGGCCTGCCACTCGGAACGAAGCTTCCGCCGGAAAAATGCTTTTAGGTCAGAGAAAGGTACAGGAAAACGATTGCAGTCACCAGTCGCTGTACGCGCCAGCACGTCAGCTTCTTCGTTACCAGCAATTCCGGCGTGGCCAGGGATCCAACAAAAACGTATGTGATACCCACGTCTTGTCAATTTAACAAGTTCCATGAGAATGTCGATGAGGATGGGGTGTTGAGATGTTTGGTATGAAACCAAAGATTGTAATGCTGAGAGTGAATCTGTGTATATAAAAAACTTAAAGAGATGGGAGCGTTGTAGGCATTCTAACGCCATGAAGTTCGGCTGTGTATGAAGAAGCATGAACAGGCAAGGTGTCGTTAACAGCCGCTGGATGGCAAAAAGCGGCCGCCCCAACATGAGTTTCAGACCTGGATCCATCGGTAAAAATAGGATCAAAGTCAAGGAAGCGCTCTCTATGTGCCTGGAACAAAGCACGATACACAAAATTTGATGTGCAAGGCTTTCCATAGGTTGAAAGGGAAAAATCCACTTCTGGCATGAGCATTTCCCATGGAGGGAATGGCGCTATAGTGGACTGGGCGACACGATCAACCGATATGTCCATCTCCCTGAGGAGATTCCTGACTCTGAAATGAAAAGGTGGGGTATATAAAAACGGATGGAGCGATGAATAATGAGTCTCTGGAGGTTAAAATCAAATAAATACGAAAATGATGGGTTATGACGAAGGGATCTAATTTTAATGAAATGTGATAATGATATGTATTTGCGCCGGAAATCCAATGAGGGTTCATAAGCCTCAGCATATAAAGATGTTACAGGAGATGTCCGAAATGCTCCGAGGCATATTCGGAGACCCTGGTGGTGAACTGTATCCAGAGACCGTAGTACAGTAGCGCAGGCTGAACCATACACCAACGACCCATAGTCAATTTTAGACCGGATTAGTGCCCGATATAAACGTAGTAACGACGTCTTATCGGCACCCCAGCGTGTATTTGATAACATTTTTAAGATGTTAAGGGCTTTAATGCATCGGGTCTTAAGGTCCTTAATGTGACTCTGAAATCGTAGCTTTCGGTCAAAAATAACTCCTAGGAAGCGAGTCTGCTCAACCACTTTAATGGGCGCACCATCCAGCTTAACATCTGGGTCTGGAAAGAGACCACGTTTTCTGCTAAAAGGCACACACACTGTTTTTTCAGATGAGAAGGTGAAACCGTTCTGCTGGGCCCATCTATTTACCTTATTTATTGATGTTTGGATTTGTCGCTCAGCAACAGGTAAAAATGGTGAAGAATAAGAAATCTGGAGGTCGTCCACATAAAGTGAACATTGAACTCCGTTACTAAGATTGTTAGTGACACCATTGATTTTAATAATGAATAATAAAACGCTAAGAACAGATCCTTGTGGCACACCCTGCTCTTGGATAAAAGTAGATGAATGAAATGAATGAAGGCGAACTTGAAATGAGCGATAGTTTAAAAAATTTTTAATAAAAATTGGCAGGTTTCCTCTAAGATTCATGTTATGCAGGTCCTGGAGGATGCCATACCTCCAGGTCATGTCATACGCTTTCTTAATATCAAAAAAGATGGAAATGTTATGACTTTTCTTCAAGAAAGCTTCTCTTATTGCGGTTTCCAGCCGCAATAAGTTATCATTTGTCGATCGAAATTTCCTAAAACCACTTTGAAATGGAGACAAAAGGTTTCGAGACTCAACATAGTACATCAACCTTGCACTCACAACTCGCTCCATGAGCTTGCACAGGCAGCTCGTGAGTGCAATGGGTCGATAGTTCAGTGGATGTTGGGTCTTTCCCTGGCTTGGGGAAAGGCAAAACATGGGCGTGGCACCACTGTGCCGGAAAAACATGAGTGTCCCAAATACGATTAAACAAAGCCAAAATGGAGAGAATGGAATTATCCGAAAGATTTCGAAGCATAGTGTAATGCAGCCCATCTGGACCTGCTGCAGAATTTCCCGAGCGTTGAAGCGCTGTGCGAAGCTCGAGCAGGGTAAGCAGGGAGTTGTATCCATCTTCATTCGAAGAGGCGAAATTCAACCTCCTCTGCTCTGCTCTGCGCTTAAGCGCTTGAAATGCATGGGAGTAATTGCTGCTGCTGGATGTTTTAGCAAATGATTCTGCCAGAGCATTCACAATGTCAGGGACATGGGTGACTGTATTGCCGTTACTGATGAGCATAGAGATTGGGTGAGAAGCATATTTGCCACTAATTCTTCGAATCCTATTCCATACGACTTTAGTGGGTGTGGAAGATGTTACTCCACTTACATAATTTATCCACGACTCTCTCTGGCTTTGCCGTCGAACTTTTCTAGCATAAGCTCTAGCTTTATTAAAGGTCATCATGTTTTCAGGAGTCGGATAGCGCCTAAACTTGTTCCAAGCCTTCCTTTGGGCCTTTTTTGCCTCCTGGCAGTCTTGGTTCCACCAAGGTTTGGGAATCCTTTGCAACCCCGAGGATGTTTGGGGAATGGAGTGTTGGGCAGCTGATAAAATGCAAGCGGTTACTGAAGACACAGCCTCATCAACTGTGCCCGAGAGCACCATTTCCTGCGTTATATTCGCATGTGCTTGGAAGGTCATCCAGTCAGCCCGATCAAACTTCCACCGCGGCTGGCGCGTTGTCGCGCACGCGGTTGGGGCAGTATGTGAAACCACCACAGGGAAGTGATCGCTGCCCATTGGGTCTCCCAGTACATTCCAGGTAAACTCCAAGAGTAAAGTTGGGGAACAAAATGACAAGTCTATTGCCGTAAATGATTGTGTAGGGGAATGGAGGTAGGTTGGTGATCCATCGTTCAAGAGGGCCAAATCAAGATCTGATAGCAACCGCTCAACGGTCACTCCTCTCGAATTGGTGTCTTGGCATCCCCAATGAATATGATGAGCGTTGAAATCGCCCATAAGAATGAATGGTGAAGGCAGTTGACTTAACAAGTTCTCCAATTCACTAAAAACAATTGGCACACTGGGTGGTAGATAGACACTACAGACGCAGAGCGAAGAGACTAAAGACACGCGGGCAGCCACTGCCTGCAGCGACGTGCGTAGAGGAACGGGGGTAAAGGGCGTCGAGTGGGAGACTAGCAAAGCCACACCGCCACACACTCGATCCCCTGTAACGCAGTCCTTGCGGAGTAAGGAGAAACCCCGCAAGCAAGCAGTGTCTATAGGTTTCAAAAACGTCTCTTGTAATGCTATACAAACTGGTGAGTGGCTATTCACTAATGTTTTCAAATCCTCGAGATTGCTACGATAACCACGGCAGTTCCACTGCAGGATTTTACCTATGGTGGTATGATAGGGTTTTTAGGTGGTCTTGACTTGCTTCCGCTCCGATCTTTTGTTCCAGGTTTGTCTTTAGGGGGCTTCCCTGAGCTTTCCTCTACTTCCATGTTATTGTCTTCTTTTGAATGGTTTTCAGAGTTTTCTACTGTATGAAGTTGCTTAGCTGGTTTATTGTCTATTACAGTTTCAAGAGAGGATGAATTTCTTTTAAATTGGGATGACTGTTTTGTGGATAGAGTAGTGAGGTTGTTCCTTGATATGGTGTTTACTGGTGAGGGAGGTGGATGAAGGTTTTCCTTTATGCCTACTACTGGGTTTGGAGGAGTTAGGATGTTAGGTTTAAAAAATGATATGTCGGTCTGAACTTCTATTGAGCTAGAACTTTTCTTGGCAACAGAGGCATATGTATCTTTGGGGCGAGGAGGAAGGATAGTCGCAGCCTGCTTTCGGGCGTCTCCATAACTAAGGTTATTGACAACCTTCAGCCGCTGGATTTCTTTCTCCAGTTGCCACCTGGTACATTTTTTCGAAGTTACTTCGTGTTCGCCTTCACAATTGATACAGAATTCCTTAAGAGCGTCGCATTGTTCTTTAGCGTGTTCTTTGCTACCACACTTTGGGCAGGTAGCAGAACCACGGCATAATGCGGTTGTATGACCAAATCGCTGGCACCTGGTGCAGCGAAGTGGGTTCGGAATGTACGGTCTCACGTTTAGGCTTAAGTATCCAGCTTTAATTTTGGAAGGTAACTTTGGAACTGAAAAAGTTAAAATAAATAATGGCAATTTTTTGGTGGTATCATCTTTTTTTGTAATTTAAAGATCGCTTAGGCTGCCCGGGTGCGCGCGTTCCCGGTGGAAAGAAGCACTTGGTCACCTAAAGGAGGTTCCCGTGCAGGTGGAAGGTTGGCCTTTTAATTAGGCACAATTACACTGGGGTCCCTCGGGATTGTGACACCCGTCACACCTAAACAAGGTGTGCCCCTGAGGGGCCATAAAAGAATTGAAACTTGATAAAATAACCAAAAGAACCATTCTGTCTTCAGAGAAGCCCGGTGGCGTAGAGGAAGCGCTTCGCGCTCCCACACCACAGGCCAGGGGTTCAAATCCCGGTCCACGGGCACGGCAGACTCAGCCCTTCATCCCTCCGGGGTCGATAAAATGAGTACCAAGGTCACTTGGGGAAATCAAGAGGGGGGTTAGCATCAAGCTAGCCACTCCTCAGCTGACCGTGACTTTCAGTCGCACGTTCTGTACAGGTCAGCTCAAGCCTCACCCAGTGAGGCTAGTTATACTGGAGTTTGAAGGTCCAGCGACCTAGGTACTCCCACAAATATCCTCCTTGATTTTTTTTTCTGTCTTCAGCACATAGGCTCTTTGACCCTTTGGGTATAATTTGTCCTTTTGCCTTGATGGTGCTATAAGAACTTACTAAATTCCAGATGGACTGAAGTTGAGGGCTCCAAATTCGTCACTGAGCTGGAGCACTTCTTTGTAGCGCATCCAGGTGTCAATCCAACTGATCTGATTCCTATTATGAGCAAAGCAGCTGAAAATAACAATTTACTTAGGACTAGAAATAACTCCAAAACATCCCAACCTCTCTCTCACTCAAAGGCTAAATGGTTCGATAAGGATTGTCGAGAATCAAGATTTGGGCTGAAGGAAAAGTTGAAAATTCTTAAAAAATATAGTAATAAAATTAACCTTGACTCCTACAAAATATGTCTACGGGAATATAAAAAGCTGTGCACCTTGAAAAAGGCCAGTTATTTCAGAGAACTAAATTTTGAGCTTTCTTCTTGCAATAATTCTCAAACATTTTGGAATATAATCAAGAACTTTAGAAAGAGTAAATACATTCAAAACTCTATAGAATCATGTGAATGGTTTAACTATTTCTCTCACATTTTTAAATCAAATTGTGCTCCGGGGGAAGACTCTGTTTCACTGGTCACATCTGGCATTTTTTCTTCCTTTTCTGATCCACTATTGGATAGTGATATTTCAACTCAGGAACTCCAATGTGTTGTAAAGGATCTGAAGTGTGGTAAGGCACCTGGATGTGACTCATTGAAACCTGAGTTTTTTAAATACCTAGGTAAATTTTCATTGATTGCAATTAGCAACATATTTAACCGTATATATGAAACCGGACAAATGCCCTCATCCTGGATCTTGACTATAATCAATCCAATTTACAAGAAAGGAGATGTTTCTGATCCCTCCAACTATAGACCCATTTCATTAATTCCGGTAGTCACAAAAATTTTTACATCAATTCTGAATAAAAGGCTACTGAATTATTTGATCTCTCATGATATACTTTTGGAGGAACAGGCAGGTTTCAGGAAGAATTACAGTTGCTTAGACCAAATTTTTATATTAAATTGTTTAATAAATGATAAATTAAAGAAAAAGCGTGGTAAACTTTACTCTGTCTTTATAGATTTTAAAGGAGCTTTCGACAACGTTAACCATGGAATACTTTTTTCTGAACTACAAAAAAATAAAGTTAACCCGAAATTCATCAGAATCCTTCACAATATTTACAATAATGCATATGCGAAAGTTCGCTCATCTTCTGATTTTACTGATCCATTTAAAATTAATTCGGGAGTTTTACAAGGAGAAGTACTAAGCCCAATTCTATTCTCACTTTTCTTGAACGATCTTATTATCCGCCTAAACACATCTGGAATTTCGGATATCAGTTTTCGAGATGGAATCCCTGTTAACATATTACTTTATGCCGATGACGCTATTATTTTAGCAGACTCCCCTATTAACTTGAATAAAAAACTTCGAATATTGGAACAATTTTGCTCAGATCACAGACTTATGGTAAATATAAATAAGACAAAAGTAATGATATTCAGAAAAGGAGGTAAACTATCGAAACATGACAAATTCTATTACAAAAATAGCAAACTGGAAATTGTAAGCAACTACATTTATCTAGGTGTCCCTTTTTCTTCTTCGGGGTCTTTTTCTACAGCGAAGAAACATTTCAGTGCTAAAGCTCTTTCTGCCATTCATGCAATGTGGCCCATTGTAACAGGAGCAAAGATCAATTCTCCAGGTAGCTGGTTCAGAATTTTTAATTCCCTTGTATTATCGGTTCTCAGTTATGGCAGTCCTGTCTGGTCTATTTCCTATATCAGTGAGTTAGAACATATCCAGAACTTCTTTATTAAAAAATTATTCAATCTTTCAAAATATACTCCAGGTTATATTCTCAGACTTGAACTGGGTCAAACTAATACTTCCATTATATTCATAAAATTAATTTTGAGATTCTGGATTAGAATATTAGAGATGGATGACCGTAGGTTTACCAAAATTGCATACAAACATTGTTTTTATGGCCGTTCGAGCCCAATAAAATTTAATTGGACTTTAAAAATTAAATCTATAATCGAAAGCTCCGGCTTTTCTTATGTTTGGCTATCACAAGATCCCGAAGTTGCAATGAAGTTTCTGCCCCAAATCCTTCTAAGCTACATTGATCAATACAAACAGTTAGATATGATAAGTATGGAAAAAAGTCAACATTACCCTCACTATAAATTTATAAAACTAACCCCTTTCATAGAAGACTATATTACTTCAAGAATTGATGTTTCAATGAAGAGAATTCTTTTCCAACTGAGATTAAATCAGGAGACCATTTTTTTCGAGGGAAAACTCTTTAAAATAAACCCCAAAGACAAATGCAAATATTGTAATATGGATGAACCAGAATCATGGGAACACGTATTTTTATATTGTCCTATGTTTTGTTTTTACAGATTAAAGTATCTTTCCCCTTTTATTGGGTATCAAAATAACTTTAATGGTTTCCTCACTTACAATCATAAGAATTTTTTTGCAATAGTAAATTTTATTAAATCAGCTCAAAAGTTGATAGGATAGGATTTTTGTTTTACTGGCGCTAAGGTCCATTTTTGGCTATACTGCGCCGTATCATATGTTTTTTCCTTACAAAGTGAAAATTAATCTAAATAATAAGATGCGGGCGTGAGACCCATAGTCGAGCGTAGTCTATACGCAATTTTAAAAATTGTATTAAAATGTTGTGTCACAGACAAAGGGTTATGTTTACAATGAAGTTTAGATTAAATGTGCATAGGAAATGCTTTTCAAAAACTTAAAAATTTTCCCATGATTAAAATTATTGCTTAAAATATGTTTCAGGGTAAAATTGATGGAACCAAAATAAACACGTCTTTGTGTTTTAAAATTGGGACACTCGATTAAAATGTGTAGTATTGTTAAAACGCTGTTACATGTACTACAATGAGATGGAGTACTATTACTTAAAAGATGAAAATGAGTGATATAGGAATGTCCAATTCTGAGGCGTGCAAGAACCACTTCCTCTTTCCTATTCCTCCTATATGCGCTTGGCCAGTCTGAGATTATAGGTTTAATGTGGTGAAGTTTGTTGTTTGTTTCATTATCCCATTTGTTTTGCCAGGCTAATAGACATTTTCTTTTAATAGTTGATTTTGTGTCAGTAAAGGGTATTGGAAAACTTTTGCCAAGAGTAAAACAGGAATTTTTGGCTGCTTTATCAGCCAATTCATTTCCCTTAATGTTTACATGACTAGGGATCCAGCAAAACTTGACACATTTGGATTCATCAAGGAAAGAAATTAGTAGCTCTTGAATGGTAAAAAGAATAGGATGTCGTATGTCTGTATTTTTTACTGCCTCAAGAGAACTTAAAGAGTCGCTAAAAATCAAAATGTTATTAAAGTTTTCCTTCAAAGCATATTGGAGGCTCATAGCAATTGCATGCAGCTCAGCAGTAAAAATTGAGCAGATAGGTGGTAGTCTATCAGATATAGTAAAAGAGTCGTGATAAAAAGCCGAACCAACATTATCTATAGTCTTTGATCCATCTGTGTAAAAATAGGCAAAATTTGGATATTGTTCACAGTATTCTTCAAAAAGTTGGTTATAAAGTACTGAGCTTGTTTCAGATTTCTTATATTGGGTGAAATTTGTGTCTATGTTAGGAGCAACGATCTTCCAGGGGGGAAGATGTTGTGGGGATTTTGCAATATGTTTTAAGGATACTTCAAGCTTGGTTTGTAACTTTTTAATTCTATGACCAAATGATGGTATTGTTGAGGGTCGATTTTCGTAAAATTCATTGTATGGGGGAGAACAGCACTCTTTGAATAAAGGATGAGATGGTAAAGACATTATTTTAGAAAAATAATTAAGACACATAATGCTTCTTCGGGTGGATAGAGGTGGTTCATTTGACTCTACATATAAGCTTTGGATTGGAGAAGTTCGGAAAGCTCCCAAACATAAACGTAGTCCATGGTGTGCAATTGGGTCTAACAATTTCAGGTTAGATGGGGCGGCTGAGCCGTATACAATAGAGCCGTAATCTATTTTGGAACGGATTATAGCTCGATAAAGTTTCAACATGGTATGCCTGTCAGCACCCCATGATTTCCTGGATATCACTCTGATTACATTAAGAGCTGTAGAACATCTTTTTTTAAGGTCAATGATATGAGGTTTAAAAGTAAGTGATTTGTCAAAAATGATTCCTAAAAATTTAAAAGTTGTCTCAACTGCAACGGGAGTAGAGTTTAAAAGTATATCGGGTTCTAAATGAAGCCCTCGTCTTTTGCAGAAATGCATGCACTTTGTTTTTTGAACAGAAATGTTAAAACCATGGTTTTTGGTCCATTTCTCTATAGAATTTATGGCTGTTTGCAGTTGTCTCTCTATGAATACCATGTTTTGTGATCGGCAATAAATTGCCAGGTCATCAACATACAGAGAGCACCGAACACTGGGTGGTACATTTTTTATAACATTGTCTAAAGCTACTATAAAGAGAACCACACTTAGGATGCTGCCTTGAGGTACACCCTGTTCCTGAGTAAAAAACTCCGATAAGACATTTCCAGCTCGTACTTGGAATGTACGCTTATGGAGGAACGATTTTATAAATTGTGGTAAATTTCCACGAAGTCCAAAATTAAATAAAGTCATTAAAATTCCATGGCGCCATGTTCTGTCATAAGCTTTTTCTATGTCGAAAAAGACTGTCACCAAGTGCTCTCTTCTGACAAAAGCCTGACGAATCGCCGTTTCTAATAAAATTAAGTTATCAACAGTTGATCTATACCGACGAAAACCACTTTGAATGGACGATAAACATGAATTATTTTCTATAAAGTATACAAGCCTCATATTCACCATGCGTTCCAATATTTTGCATAAACAGCATGTCAGGGCTATGGGGCGGTAGCTGTTGGGATCTTTAGTATTTTTATTAGGCTTTGGAATTGGTATAACAATAGCGTGACACCAAGCCGAGGGGAATATCTTTTCTTCAAATATTCTATTGTATAGTAGGAGTAGATTATCCAGTGATTTAGAGGGTAGATGTTGTAGCATTGAGTATGGAATTTGATCAGGACCAGGAGCGCTATTACTAGATGCTTTAAGTGCTGATAGAAGTTCGTTACTTGTAAAGGGGCTATTGTACTCAAAGGATAAATTGGAGTTAAAAGAAATAGGTTTTCTCTCAAGTCGTGCTTTATGAATTTTAAAGCTGTTGGAGTAGTTTTCATTACTAGATTGTTTTGAGAAATGAGAGGCAAGAGTGTCAGCTATGTCTTTAGTAGTACTACAGATGCCATTGTTTGTTTCAAGAATGGAAATAGAATGCGGGGTGTATCGACCTGATAAAGTTTTAATTTTATCCCATACTGCTTTTACAGGTGTATACCTATTTATAGTAGAAATATAGTTTCTCCAAAAAAGTTGCTGTTGTTGTCTGCGTATTTTCCTGGCCAGGGCTCTAGCATGGTTAAAGTTTATTAAATTAGTAGTAGTTGGACTCCTTCTAAATTTATTCCATGCTTTCTTCTGCTTGCATTTTGCAATTTGGCATTCTCGTGACCACCAAGGTTTACAGTTCTTTGGAACGTTACCTTTGGTTTTTGGTATAGAGAGTTCTGCCGCATGTTGGATGCAGTTAGTAACTAGGTCGACTGATTCATCAATGGATCTATTAGTGACCATGTCAAGAGTAATCAATGCATGGAGCGAATAGGTATCCCAGTTTGCCTTTTCAGTTTTCCACCTAGGAAAAACTGGTGCAACAGGAGATCTGGCGTTGTTAAAAGTTAATGTTATTGGGTAGTGATCGCTTCCAAAAGGATCTTTGGAAACTGACCAAGACCAAGACAGAAGAACCTCAGGGGAACACACAGAAAGATCTATACAGCTCTCAGACACTGTAGCCGCATGGAAGTAGGTAGGTTGTCCAGTGTTGAGGACGCAGACGTCCTCCCCGTCAAAAAGGGATTGTAACATATGTCCTCTGGAACACGTTCGAATAGCTCAAAAGTTGAACCAGTTCCTGTTGGCAAATTGTTCTTTAGACTCCTGAGGTTTTTTTTTCTCTTTTTTTGGTAATTGTATTTTGGTTCTATTTATTCTATTTATATGCTTTGTTTTTGTCTTGCATGTATTTGTATGCTCTGATATTTTTGTATTTTGGTGTATGGGCCAGCTGGCCTTTTTTGCCAATAAACTTATATATATATATATATATATATATATATTATATAAGAACTTACTGGGTTTTAAGCACATTTTGAAATAATCCAGTATGGTAACACTATTAGAAGCATTATTGTTATGCCCTAAGGCAGGGCGCGAAATTTCCACTCGCCAACTCGCCATTGGCGACCAAAAATTTAAGGCTGGCGAGAAAGTTCTTCTCCCCCCAAAAAATGTTGAGTTTAAAATAAAAAATGTCCAAATCAAGGAACCTTAATCGAGCAGCTCTTGTTGTATAATGATAGCCTTGCATTGTGTAAAGTTTGTCAGGAAGTGCCATCCAGTAATGTGGACATAAAGTGGATTAATGGTTTTTCCGGACCTTTTAAAAAGGAAACGTTTTCTTGCCATAATCAAAGCAAAATCCACTGTGAAAATTTTGCCATTGTAAAGGCAGAAAAGCGCAGACTGAGACACTGGAGGATTTGCTCAAAATTTCCATTAATTAGAAAGATTTTGATCCAACAGCTAATATCAACAAGTGGTATTTTAGTGCTGGAAGGCAGCTATACACAAACATAAGGGGATAAAACTAACAAACTTTTCATAGATGACTAACGGGGTATTTAACAACTTCTAAGACCCGACATCAAATATTAGTCAGTTTCATTGTTTTTTGCAGTGTATTTTAATTTTACATTCTTTTAAAGTTTTACTTTTAAAGTTTTTTTTAGAACAGTGTGACAGCTTCTGTTGGTCAGGAGACCTGGAGCACCTCGGTGGCTGATGGGCGCTCACCAGAGGTAGAAGACTGACTTTGCTCCTTGCCTGCAGACCTTAGCTGAGCATAAATGGAACGGCCTTCACGCCTTGGGTGACCCTGCCAGGAGATTGCTCTCCCGACGTACTTCGCCCGTTCCGCCCAGGTACACCCCCTCGCCGGCTACGAGAGCACACTTTGAGGCGGCTGCAGGACTTGAGGGGGAATTTTTTAATTTAAAGCTGATCAAGGGATCAGACAGAACAGAGAGAAACAAACATGAAAGCATTAAAATTTATAAAATAAATGGGGTAGAATGGAATTAAAAACCCATCACTTGAATTACAATATTAAAGAATTATAATAATGAACAGGAACTCTAGTATTTTGATGCGACTTGATTCTTAGTTTGCAATGTGTATAAAAATGGGAAAATGATCATGATTAAAAAACTAGTTAATGATAAAATAATTCATTTCTAGAATGATTACTAACTTGCTGTCATTTCAGAACTTATAAATTAAAATTACACCATTTGATGAAAGGCGGAAATGCCTTTTTTTTATAGAGATCTAGCTAATCATTTTACTAAATTAAAGTTCAATGTACAGTTAATGTTACCAGTGCAGCATTAAATTCTTAACTGCTCTTTAACATCCTTCACAATACTTTTAGGAATTATGCAACCTAAAACACTAGAAGTTTCATTTAATTTCATAAGAACCACTTGGGGATTTGTATTATGGCGTGACATGATGCTGTCAATTTTAGCCCAAAGATAAAAAAGGGAACCTGTTAAAACGTAAAAGTGTCTATGTTTTTTACGAATGTCGCAATTAAAGTAACTGCAGAAAGAGGTGGCCTACAAACGTTCGCTCACAACAACAACTGTGAATAATTTTGTTTTCTCTGTTATATCCTCTTCATCAATAATTTTAACTGAATCACTGTTGCCTAAATTCAGTAGAGCAGTCGCAAGTCCCTTTTTCTTACTCTTCAAAAGCCTACCCAAAACAATTAGGAACTCTTGAAATAGATAATGTTGAAGATGAGGGGCTATCGCAAGAATTCTTTTGAAGATTAGGTTTTTATTGTTTGTTTCTATTTGACCAGTCTTGGAGTTCTTAAAACCAATCCCTACTAAGGCCTTTTTTAGATGGTCGAAAAAATTGTCGTCATCATCAGGAACTAATTGTGGATCACCACTCAAAGCAGGACTCATTTTCATGTTAAACGCTTGAACAGCAAACCATGAGTCTATGTTAGACAGGATCACGTCCTGAATTTCCAAGGATCCATTTCCATTGACGAGGGCCCCTAAACTTTTCAATTTTTTGACAATAAGTGAAGCCGAAATATTTTTTACAGGAAGGTCACAGATGAGGGACTTAAAGTTATCTGTGCCTTTTGAAGATTTGGGTACTTCGTTAATAATTTTTATCAAATCTTCGAATTTTTCTGGAAAATCTATTATAATATGAATAATATTTGCAGGGGCTTCAATATTTTCACCCCCTTCAAAGCTGCTGATTAATTCTCTTATTGAGATGGTAGGAGAAGATTTTTTAAGTTTTTTAATTCCCTCTAAAAGTTCTGCTTTCATAGCAGAGGTTATTTTAACAGGATCATGAGGCTGCGGGGTTAAGTCATAGCCGCTCTCGACCTTTCGCTTTAGGCCCTTCTTGCCCCCAGCTGAATTTTTACTGTGGGAGCTACTAGTGCTGGGTTGGATCAATTCCAAAATTTCTTTTGTTTTCTCACGGTCTGCCCATGGAAACTTTGTTTCAATAAAAGATTCGAAGTTTCTAATAGCTTTAAGAATTACTGATTCCAGTTCCAGCTCTACCAAACTTTGTTCGAGCTGTTTTACTGATTGAGCTTTTTTACTACAAAATTTATAAAATAAAACAATTGAGTTTCCTGTTGTAATAGCTTCATGAGCGATTTTTATATATTCCTTAATGTTTGCAGCTATGGATAATGAGTCAAAAAAATCTTCAGTGATTTCCCAGAACGAAGTAAGTAAATTATTTACAGTTGTAGAATCTCCTGCCATCAAAACAGCAGCTTCCTGAATTTTTGTATATGCTTTACCCCATAAGTCCCCTGCTTCTAAATAAAATTGATTGAATTCTTTTGCGAGAGGTAATTTGTTAATTTGAAGTACTACAGAACTTAAATTAAGTTCTCTAGCCATATAGGCTCCTTCTTCTTTCATAAAAACTTCAACAATTTCTTTCAAACCTTCATTTTTTCCTAAAACTAAGTTTAAGTGAACCGAGTCTTGAAAAGGGGTTCCTTCTCCCCAAAGGCCAAGCCTCGTTAATAGATTTACATTACAGTACCATTTGCGCGTAACGTAAACAACTCGTGCCGTTGGCAATATATCCTGCAATTCAACAATTACTCTTCCAGTTTTGGTTAAGGCCCATTTGGTATCACTAAAAGAATCTGCCTGATCCATTTCATCAAATATGAAGCACACATTTTCATCTTTACACCATTGAATAATTTGGTCTTTTCTGGAATTGAAGTCTTTTTTCCGAGACTGTGTAGTTCTTATTAGTGAGGCATATGTTGCGTATAGGACCCCATCCTTTTCTATTTGGATTTTATCATAGCTTAATTTGTCTAAAAAATGTAGTTTAAGGGGCTTTAACAAATTTTGAGCATCATTAAACCTATTTGTATAACTGACCCAGATAGCTCTTCTACCATGAAAATAATTTTCCTTTATTATTCCAGTAATAGGAACTCCTGTGTCAACACTTAAGCCATCCCCAATAAGGAAACCTGCTCTCAAATTAGCTTTTGTAAGAGTGTTATGCCTATCACAGGCATATGTAACTAGTTGAAGGCTCGATGGATCAAGTTCACTATTATCTTTATGAACTTTATACGTAATACTTGGAAGATTAACACAACACGTTACTGTACTTTCAACCATTTTTTGTAAATGGTCATTTGTTGTATCTGGTTTCTTGAAGTCAACAAACATAGAGTAATTGAGAAACTCACCATCGGTGGGTTCTATAACTCTTCTTTCTTCAGGTTCCATTGAAGATTCCTGAAGACCTCTGACTCAGAAAGGAAATATACCAGTTTTGATTTAGAAGCTTTAGCTGTTATTACGGTAAACAATTTCGTGTTTATTTATTAGGTATTCCCTTCTTACTATTTTAAAATTTGGGGGGAAGGAAAACTAAAAATACTTCCTTTGCTAAAACTAAGTCAAAAACAGATTCAAATATCTGAGATCACATGAATATATTGATTTGACTTCAAAAATGGATCAAACGAATTTAATAAAATTTCCTACCTCAGGATATTTACAGGTATAAACATTGATGTAAGTCACACACAAATATTGACATGCTACAAAAAAAATTCTTTAGATTCTGATATTGGTTGAAAACTATTCATCCAGGCCTACCATGGATTATCAGAGCATTAGGCATCAAATTCCAATTTGGATGCATCTCTAGAAATACATTACAGGCATAACATTTGGCATGCTTTTCGTGTATTGAAACTGAAAATAGATACCATGAATCTTACAAAAGTCGCACGTGATTTGGTACAGTGAATAATAAATACACCGACATATACGATGTACAAATTCCTAATCTGCTTTAAAACAATATTCAAAAGTTGTCAAGGATCATGGGCACGAATAATGCATTACCAAAAAAACACAGCTGATGACTAAGAGAGAATGATTAGATTGCTAGCTAGCAATGACGCAATAGTGTAGCTGAATACCCACTTGTATTTCCCGCGAGTTCTACCATTTAATTATACTAACTCCCCAACATAAAGTTATTACAAAAAAATTGTTAAATGTTGTTGAAGCTCTTACCATGAAAAACAAGCCGCGGATTGAAGTCGGATGCACGGAGTGTATCATCGCGCCGTAAGGTGCGCACGCACGTTTACGGCTAAAGTTAGTGTGACGTCATGTCCAGATCGACGGCAGCGTATCCATCGTGTTGTGTATGTATGTATTTGTTTGTGTTGTATTTGTATTGTACCTTACTGCCATGTTTGTTTTTATGGTTTTCTCTCAAAAATTACAAGACGAGATGAGTTTATCATCAAGTGGAAGAAAAAAACACACTCAAAGGCACTATTTCGTCCCGGGATGTGATATGGTCCATAATAAAGGTAAACCCACAAACTTCTCTTTTAAAATTCCGTCTAACGAAGCTCATAGAAAATGTTGGGAAAATGCAATCCCTAATTTCGACCCCTCTGGATGATATGTGTTCTGTATGCAAATTAATTGGAAGGAAAGGAATTATAAGCCTGTCATAGATGGGAAAGAAGTTTTATTCCAAGTTCTCTACCCAAATTGTTGCATAATGCCATTCCTTCTGAATTCTTTTTACCTATTACATTAATGATTAAGAAGTTGGTTTGATTTATCCATCGTAATCTCTAGGTAACTCAATTTTTGAGATGGAGAATAAGTTTACTGAATGCTTCATTTTTGAATCATTACAAACCAATACTGTCTTGCATTTTAAAATCTAGTTTAGATCCCTAAAAGATGATTGGCTGTGAAAACCATAAAGTTGATCTTGAAAAGAAAATAATAGAATTGTTTATTTTAACTCGGCTGCATTTTTATATCAAACGTTTAAATTAGGGGTTCAATTCTGTTAACGTTCCCACTTAATACCGCCAGTCGCTGTCAAATATGGATAAGTTTTTCTCATTTTTAATGATAAACTGGACAGTTATTGATCAAATTAAACATTTTAATCTAAGAATTTGAAATTATTTAGAAGGTTTTCTACTTTTTGGTGGCTAAAAGGGCAAACGGTATTAAGCTGGAACGTTAACGGAAATGAACAAAATTAAGTAAGTAATACAAATGCAAATGGGAAAAAGCTAAATGATTGAAGTTTCAACGTATACACAGTAAGTTTTATATTATTTTTTTTGGCACAGCATAAGAGTCCTCCATTTGGCGACTCGCGTTGCGGTCACGAAGTTAGCGGCACGATTAGTTATAGTGTACAGTTGGCGATCGCGACACAATCGGCAAATGGAGGACTCTTATTCCAGCTGATCCATTTCTTTTTCTATTTTGTAATTAAAATACTTTATTTTGCAAAAGTTTTCACTGTTCTATTCGATTACTATTGTATTTTAATTAACTATAAAGGTTCTAATATGTCATAGTAATTGTAATTGAGTAGATAATTAAATAACCTAAATACTCTTGTAATGTATAAAATTTAATGTTTTCAGTTCAAGTTGTTCTTCAAAAAGTCTCAAGTTTAGAAGGGAATGAAGAAATCTTTATAGCCCGGTGAAAGCCCTTTAAGGATAGTCCTTTAATAGAAGGCTTTAATTAAAGGGTGATCACCATGGCTTTCTGACTCACATATTGCTGTTGTCAAGAGCCACTTGAAGTACCTAAGCTCCATAAGGATTCAACGCAAGGTGATCTTAACTATTAATAACTACGCTATGGTTTCAGAAACTTGATATTGCAGTCTCTCTATTATACTTCTCATTTCAAGGAAATTTAGATCAATATACTGTTTTTATTTTACATATTATGGTTTATTTCTGTGTTTGAACCATATTTAAGCTACATACATATATTTTGCTACATATTCATATCTTTTTGAGTTTTTATTAATATGCATCACTATGTTAATTAAAATAAATATTTTAATAACATGAAGTAACACATAAAATTTCAGTTGAAATTTAGTAAATCTAATGCTAAATTTAGCTATTAAAACTTGTGTGAATGTGTCAATTTCGTGTTTCCCATTTCAGTTGAAAAGCTTTAAAGCATTTCAATTTGAATGCTTTCTACTTACAAACCTCTTGTCATTGTTATAAAAGCTTAAACAAAGTTAAAACTAAAGCTAAAAAGCTAAAACTAAACCTTTTTTAAATCCTTAGTTAAATCTGTTCTCTTTATGGTTCTGAAACTTGTAAGTTAACAATAACCCAAGCAAAAAAACTAAACGCATTTCAAAATATATGTTAAAGAATAATCATGAAAATATTTTGGTCACATACAACAACTTATTTAGAGCTATTATAGAGAACTGGTTCAAATCCATTGAACAAAACTAAAGTAAGAAGATGGCGTTTTACCCTAAGGTTAGTAGAGAGAGAAGGTTGGCTCATCCGTGACGTCACTGCTTGGAAAGGGGGTGCTCTGCCAATTACAGCTGTGATTCACAGCTGTACGAGCATTGCCATTGGCAGAGCACGCCCTTTCCAAGCAGTGACGTAACGGATGAGCCAACCTTCTCTCTCTACTAACCTTGGTTTTACCCGACACATCTTACAAATGGAGCCTAATGAAATACCCAGTGTTGCCCTAAACTGGGCTTCTGGGAAACGTGGTCGCTCTCGATTAACATGGTGACAGATGATGGAGAGGGAGACAGACAAGGCAGGATGGTCAAGTTGGGTGGAGGCAAGGAGAGCTGCGGGAGACAGGAGGGGTTGGAGGAATAAATTAAAGGCCTTATAAGCCTCTGGGCAGGAAAAGAAGTGATGATGATGCAGGCTGGCCAACTCTCCTGCTTTTTTGTTAAAACTCCTGCCTCCTGCTTTTTTAGTGTTTTCTCCTGCTTTTTCCTCTGCACCTGGTCAGTCTTTAAAAAACACCATCATAGTCACTTATATCTAAAAAACTTGGTTGTGTAACACAAACAATACCTTGTCCCTTAGCGATAAATGGGTACTTTTTAAAATGTAAATTGGTATTGTAACCAAGTGTTTTTTTTTAAGTATGGTTTGAACTTAATTTCAGTAAAAGTTTTTTTGTTAAACTTAATTGATAAGTAAAAATCACAACATCTTTGAGTCCCTTGGGTATAATTTCCTACAGGATGTTACAAACCGTATTTTATGAAATTTCTATCCCGCCGCTAAAGCAAAATATTTAGCATTACCTAATTTAATTTATATTCAAAAATGATAAAGAATCCATTTTTTACTTGTATGATCCCACATCTCCAAAAATAAAAACATTTTTATCAAAATAATAAAATGCTTGTTAAATCTTATTTTCATTTTATCATGATAGACAACTTCTTTTAAAGCTACTTAGAAAAAGTAAAAACGGTTTGCTTTAGTGAATGTATAAGTCAAGTAAACCATGCCCCATGAAACAATGAAATAATATCAGCTATGTTGCTATGGAAACCTTTATTTTAGCTTTCCCACAAATGTATTTATTTTTAGAAAAATTTAAAATTACAAATAAAGGAAAATGTTGTTTCAAAATTAATTATTTGAATTTATAGGTTTCCTGAAAATTGTTATAATTTTTAAACCGAAATTTACACTGTTTTTTTTCGTCTTACATCCGTAATAGTGGTAGAAATATGTTTTTTTTGGCCGCCATCTTGAAAAAACACCCAAAAATTTTTTCATCAAAAAAGGTCGTGTAAGGTATCAAACTGTGGGGAATTTTGTGCTGAAAGAGAATATGATTTTTGTTTTTCTTTAAATTCATTAAAAAGTAAAATTTTTGACCCAAAACGCAAAGCAGATACAATGATAAAGGGCCCTCCCTCCATACTAAACGCATCTTAAACGTTCTAAACTTTTTTAAAAACACTACTTTGAGACAAATGGTAGTTGACATGGTTCTAATCAACATACTAGAAATATACATCCGTACTATTGAGGAAAATATCGTTTTTTGACCGCAATCTTGAAAAACACCATAACACATTTTACTCCGTGATGTCTTGTAATATATCAAACTGCAGGGAATTTTGTGCTGAATGAGAATATGATTTTTGTGTTCCTTTAATTTTGATAAAAAATAACTTTTTTGACCGAAAACTGATAGCAAATTCAATGATTTGTGTACCTTCTATCAAAAAGTTTGGTTTTAAACCATCTCAATATTTCTAGAAAATTACAACAAAAACTAGCTGATATGCCCGCCGTTGCTCGGGGGATAAAAGGCTTATCGAACCGTGTGTTAAAATAAATAAGAATTATCGTTTAGATGCAATAGAGTCAACAGTCTTCCCGCTAGGATTCTTTTTTGATGCCATACCACTTCGTTAAGATGTAAAAAAAACCCTTTAAAAATACCACCTGTTTAGATTTAATGTATGAAATCCCCATTTTAAAGAGTAATCTTTCAAAATGTAGAAAAAAAGTCCGGGGACCTTCTGAACCCCATTATTTTTTCTCTTTTGTCCTTTACCTTTTCTCCCTCCATCCATTTCTGCAATTGGTATAAATGTATATTAGTAGGGTAGATTTGCGGTTTCTGGACCATGAGGCGTCGGAGGCACCGGAAGTGGGCGTGGTCAGTGACGTCACCGGAAGGGGGCGTGGTTACCTATTGTCTTAATTAACCAATCCCAACAAACCCCTACTACACATGTACTACATGTGTAGCAATGGGAATCACTAGTCTCTACCTCTTCAGTTTATAAAAGTGTTCAAGCACTCGCAACAGCTCCTAAGTGGCAACAGATTTCGGATATGACTGCTAAGGATTGTGCTTTGAAAGCAGTTTCTCAGTATGTCAAAGAAGGTTGGCCAGAAGAGCTACAGTACCGCTCCGCCGTTACACATTGGGACAGTGTAAGGCTGCTATTAGAAAATCTTTAGACGAGTCCTGGATACAGAGATGGAAGGACTGCACCACTGGACGGGAGTACTTCAGTATCCAAAGCTCCCCAAATGACCCAAAGATCTTCAAGGATATGCCCCGTTCTGTGGCATCGTTTGCAGCACGGGCGCGTATGGGTCACATAGTGACCAACAAATACCTTCATAGATTCTGCTTGGCAGCCAGCCCTCTTTGTGAGATGTGCGGCAGGGAGGAGGAAACTTTGGAGCACATACTCCTGCTTTGCACTTCCCCCTTGCCCGCCAGAGCGTCCTTATGCGCTAAACTGGCTGGCCAGTCCATGAGGGACATCCTCAGGGATAGACGTTGGTGGCCATTGGCCACTAGGGCCTATCAGGGACACCGAGCTATCGAGGCAAACAGCCTCGGATGCTCGTAATAAGAAGTAAGTAAGTAATTAACCGTCATAATTATCCTAATTAATTACTTTAATTAACTACTTATAATTAATTAACCCTAATTATTTAATTACTTAAAAATGGTTTATTACCCTAATTTACCCTTTGAACCCTAATTTCGGAACTTGTACTTTTTCATGCTTCTTTTTAACCCTTTGAACCCTAATTTCGGAACTTGTACTTTTTCATGCTTCTTTTTAACCCTTTGAACCCTAATATCGGGACTTGTACTTTTTCATGCTCCTTTTTAACCCTTTGAACCCTAATTGGATGATTTATAAGGGTAGGAAAAAATCGCCAGGTGTTCAGACTTGTGACGTAAGTATTGACCTCAGAAGGTATGCAAAAACATGTTTTGAAGTAAACATGACCTCATTTTTTTACCACTGACTCGCGGAGGGATACATTACCTGTAACAATGGTGATTTCAACCTCATGGAATGATACTATAGATTGTGAGGTTGGATCGGTTTTCACCATCTAGTGAGTGAATATTAAAATAATTATTAGAGAAGTATATTTTCACAGAAAACAGGGACACCATCTTGTTCTTACCCGTATTCAATCCTGTTCAGTCATGTCGAAAGTGAAGGTCGATTTTTTTTTTCCTAACTTACCTTTACCGTCTTTGGTTTCGTTTCTGCTATAATGTTTACCCATTTCCAAACTAAAATCACAATCTTTACAATCAGTTCTATAAACCTGAAAACAATTTAATTCTTTCCATGCTCTCATGCAAGTGTAAAAATAAACTCAAATGAAAACAATTTTTCTGTGTTAAAATAATTTTTTATTACACATAAACCAGCAGATACATTTCAAAATTTAGTTTCACAATACTTATTTATAACAAAATGAAAAAGATATTAATTAAATTTATACTATACATATAACAAATAATAATTTTTACAATATATATATACAGAATGAATTGAATTATAAATAAAAAACAAATAAGTATAAAAATTATATAAGTATACAGATTAAATATATACAACTGAAAACATAATATATATATACAATTTAATCTTGTAGCAATATTTTATAATGACCATAAGCAAGAGTAGAGATGCCGTCTTCTGTAATATATCTTTTTTGATCGCTAGCAGATAATGCCAGTTTATTTTGAGTTACGGAAAATACATTGTGTTTGTAAGACCTTATTAAATTCATTTTCTTATAAATTTCTATTTTCTTGAAGAGACAATCCTTATAATCATCAAACCTAATAGGGTGAACCGCCCAGTGAATGAACACTTAGCATTTGGGTTTGCGATTTTCCCACTTCAAAAATTTTTTTCATGGCTTTTTCTCGGTCAATTTCTAAAAATAAGGTATGTTTCCATACTGTCTTTTTCTTGGCAATATGATCGAAGTATTTCCAGATCTCAGAAATCAATAGTTTTGAAGGAATCCTGATTTGAGTGAAAAAAGTGCGATAGACCCAGTGAATGAACAAAGTTTGCCCTAAGTATGAACAGTGTCTTCCAGTAAATGAACACTGAAAAATACCATGATTTTTTTTCAACTGATCAGCCTGCGTTACATAAAATAGAAAATGTTTTACAAAGAACCCTAAAATTTCTTTAATACACACACACACACGCACGCACACACACACAAAAAAAAAAAAAGGTACTTAGGATAAGGTGGGTGCAAATTTTGCCAGACATCGATTGTGACGTTATACTAATTGCATATGCCATCTTAACACAATTAATAATCAATACCTTCTAGCACGTACGTAGCTATAGCTTTTACAAGGGGGGGTCAAGAAACTTCTTTCAGGGGTCACAATGGGCAATGAAAGTGTATCTAAAACAGGGTTTTCCAACTGGCGGGCCACATGCGGCCCGCGAAGCTCCCTGAAAACCCTAAAAAGTAGCTATATAAAAGACTTTTTAGCATACTAAAATTTAAACATTTTTGGAGGAGGACCCCGAACCCTATTTACCCACTTTTCCATTAAGGAGTAACTTTGGTTGGTCGTTTTCTATGGGGAAAAATTTAAAGTTTGAGGTTTCGAAAGAGGGGCTGTATACCTTGAAATTCCCTCTGAGCGTAGCAAGGGGTTATAAAAGCTTAGGTTAACCTTTATCACGAGGGGGGACAAAATGGAGTATCATAGGCGTATGTTCAACTTTTTTGATTGGGGGGGGGGGGAACCTATGAGACCTCAGGACCAAAGGAGCCGTTACTAAACTGTTTTGAAGGGATTCTGGAACCCAAAATGTTTCTAATAGTTTTCCCTTTCCGAGTAAAATGTAGGGCAAATGTGAATTTTTGTGAACTTAATCACAATTTTTTGTGGTTAATACATGCCCTCAAGTAAAAGAGGGGTGTCTGGGTCCTCTCCCAGAAAATTTGATCCAAAAAGTTGTATTTTCACTCATTTTTTGGTTTTTTGGGACAGTAACCTTTTTGTTTGGCTGACATAAGGTTTAGGCTATTGGGGGGGGGGGGGGTCTGGACCCTCTAACCCCCCCTTATATACGTCCATGCCTGTCGTTTGGGACCATGGGTTCTTATGCAATTCTGAACCCTTATGATGTCTACCTCCCCTAGAAGTTTTCCCATTCATAATGATACACCCTGTATAAACCTAATAGACTTTTAAATCAAAAACGTATTCTATGGAAAGACAATACTGATCTTTATTATAACCTAGTCCTGGTTTAAGCCGTCAAACAAGCCTATAGGTCTTTTGGTTCACGATATAAGCAGTTTCCCAGAGTATTCAGGTTGTTCATTTACTGGTAAATCTTAGTTTAATTACTCTTTCCAGTATGTGAACACTTGTACTTTCTAATCAACATACCCCGTTCATTTACTGGAAGGACACAATTTTGATCATCGCGCATTTTTACATAGTTTAGCTTACATCATTATGAATCAAATAAAACTATAATCATGAGGTTTTACGAAATATGCATTTTCCCCAGTAAATGAACACCTGTTCATTCACTGGGAAATCTCAGTTTGCACTTCCAGTAAGTGAACACCCCCTTATCTATCGCAATTTCAAAAGTACAGCTTTCTGAATTATGCCATATCAAAGATTAAATCTTTAACATTTGATAAAAAACAACAAAAATCATAATAAGCGCAATTATAAGTTAGAAAAATATGAATGAATCAAGTCAAATCTTAACTTACCGGAGACTTTTTCATGGGCCTGAAGCTCGAGTATCAGTAAAAAAATTTACACAGACTGAAATCGGAATATACGGTTAAATCAACGATTGCCGGGCCTCTAGGAGGTCTCATTGCAACTACTGAATTTTAGTAATAGTCTTTACAGAGTTCAAATAGCTTAATAATTGAGATTATACGACCATGTGTTCATTCACTGGGAGTGTTCATTCACTGGGCAACCCACCCTACCATTCTGAACAGTTTGTTTTTTCACCCCTTTTAATCTTTTCTCAGTTTTTTTCTTAGTTTTATATGAATACATTTTGGACTTAAGTCCAACGAATTCAATCATAATTTCTCCCTTATTTTAGTCTTTCATTTTTCCTAAAATTTTTTTATTCATTTGAGGTATACCGAAAACATTATCTTTGGGATAGTCTGAGGTATCGAAAAGATTTATATTTTTTTAACATATCCTTGTACACATCTGATGTTGTTACTTTATAAATGAAGGAGTCTGTATCGGTATACATGAGATTCAAATTTTCACCATACTCTTCTACCATATAATTGTAATGAAAGGAATACATGAGGGTTTTTGAAATGTCTAGAATACTCATTCCCACATAAAAGGGTTTGAAAAATTTTATATTAGTCTTTGCCATGTGTACAGCAACAAGTTTTTCTGAAAATATAGTCCTACTAACAAAATTAGGTTTGCAAATTAATTTTTTAATTTGTTTTTCATTGGTACATAAACGAATATCAACCCTTCGTCTAACATTTTCCATTGTTTTACCAAAGATGGAATTATTCATGAGTTTGTAAAAATCTTTTTCAAAGTCATTTTTAGCATTAGTTCTGAGATTAGTATTAAATTCAATATAGGATTTAAGCCAGGGCTCCTGGTTAAACTGTAAGACACGATGAATGTTGATTACTTTAAGGCCTAATTTTAAATAAAGTTTCAAATTTTGATAATGTAAAATATACTTATTTTTATGATCTAAAGTAGTTAAAAGTCGGGACTCTTTGCATCCGGGAGGTATTTTGTTTTCCGGAGCAAGAGGAAAGTCAGAATGACTATCATGGAGCGTTTCTGGATATTCCATATCGACTTCCAAAAAAAATCGATATTTTTGTTAGAACACCAAGAAAAATTGCCCTTGGGTAAATACTTCTCCATTGCCCACCCATACAAATTATTCGCATCTAAATAAAGTAAATAAGTCGATGGAGAGGAATGGTCAAAATCATCCATGTACTTATTGTTCGCCAATGCGTAACGGTTACTGCATTGACTTATCCCACCCCTAACACCCCTTTCTATAAACATTAGCATGTCATAGTCTGTAAGTAACTCCAAAGTTACCCCCGTGTGTATAAGCATGGCATCCCAAGAGACACCGGGTGAGGTATAGTACCATGCTGGGTCGAGATTATAGGTCTGCATGCACACATTTCTAAAATTCTCAAATACATCAGCCAGTAGCAAAACATCTGTTTCTACATATAATTCGCAATATTCGCCAAAAGAATTTAATCCAAATTTGTTGTAAACGTTTTGTGCATGCTCATAATCTTCTTGACTTGTATTTTCCTCGTTTAATTGATTATAAAATAGATCTTTGGGTGGCAAATGGGGAACCGAGCATTTTTCATAATCATCAAAATAATCGTAAGGGAAAATACCCTTACGTAATAATAAATCAACTTTGTTAGGAGGAAAATTTTGATTCATACATTTAAAATTATCTTTATCTAAATTTTTAACTAATTTTTCTAGACTAGAAGGCATAAATCTAAAGCTATCGAGGAAACGTATTTGAAAATCTTTAAAAACATTTTTGGTAAAGGAAATATATTTTTCCTCATTGTTAGGAATAAGGGATATTTGCTTGTCATCATGACTGGTTCTTTAATAAAAATATGTGCATCATACCCTGATAAGTTGTGGAAAAACACAGGGAGGAACTTAGGAGTTTGTAATTTCAAATTACATTCATTATGACATGCCCCCCTAAATTTTCCTGATACATGGCAATGATCATGTACTTTCCAATCTGTCTTAGAAAAGGGATTCCCACATAAATAACAATTTAAAGCAGAATCAAATATGGATTGTTCTTGAGGAGTAAGAGGATGCATAGGTTCAGGATTTTTGTAAATGTTACTTATTTTATCAGCTTCAGCTTCTATCATTTCTATAAATTTTTTAGGGGCATCTGGTCCTCTATATACAACTGGTTTTTCATAAAGTTGATTTTCATATGTTAAGCAGTAAGAAAAACAAACAGGTATATGAGTTTGGTAGATATTGCTAAAAGGGCGGGAAGGATCAGGGGAACATGTATCCGTTTTCACAGTTAGGCATTCAAAATCTGCGTATGCGCAGAAGGGTATTTTCAGGCATTTTTGAAAGCTTTTAAATTTTAAAAACTTACCCTTTTGGTCAGGCATCTCTACTCTCGCTGGGGCATTAGTCATACACCATTGTGTATGATCTTGCAGCTTTTGTTTTGTAGAAAAATTTTGTAGACAACGTCTACAAATATGTAACAGACTTTTGTGGCGAGAAAATTGGGATGATGTTAAACGAGAAAGGTTCTTAATCCACGTGTAATGACCAACACCATCCTTTCTTGATATGTATAGCAAATCCACATGTTTACTTTTACTGTCATCACTTATGTACATGGGAAACACTTTGTTTGGTGTAATGTACGTATAAACGTTCACAGAAATATCATTCTTCTTAACCCTTTCGCGACGGGCGTATCAGCCAGCGAACTGCTCTCACGGGACGACGCACGAGTAGAAAGAACTTCCCCTGGGGACGGGCACTTTGCGCGTCTAAGTCGAACTTCGAAAAAAAATCACAGAAATTAAAATTGTGGTCCAAAGTATCTAATTTTCGGCATATGATGAAAGGAACACCTTTGAAGTCCATGCTAAACAAATTTAAAACATTATCTCTCCATTTTCAAGAAATATTTCATAAAGCAAATAACTTGTAATCAATTAGCATTTCCAGATATTGAGATAAACCTTTCTGGGAAAAATATCCCAAAATGAAAAGATTTCATCCCAAGAAACTTATTCGAAAAGATATATTACACATTTATGGAACGAATCCCAATTTAATACTTTTTTACTGGAAACGCGGAACGCGCGCTGCTAATATAACCGCTCGGAAATCGTTTAAACATTAATAATTCTGAGATAAATATTAAATAATTTATCTACTTCAATTCACTCAAACATGGATTTTTTTCTGTTTAAGCAATAAATAATTCAATCTGAATGCAAGCGAAATCTATCAGAAATAAATAGCAATTAAACTATCAATACATCTATTTCTTATCAAAAATATAATAAAAAGGATCATAGAACATTTGCAGAAGTTTTTAGTAGCTAAGAAGTTGAAAGAAAACACTCTGAATTCATACTATTCATCCTCTCAATGCATCATAAATAAATCTGGCTTTTTCTCCCGAAACAAATTATCAAAAATATAAAATATTTTATGGGCATGGAGGTCAAGATGTACCCTTTCGAACAATTTCTCTGTACCAGACATACAGCGGCATCTAATGGGAATTAAAAATATTAATCTAAAGTTTTTATCGTGTATCATATGTGTGCCACCCGTCCTCTGGGCCTCTTTAAGTGGTGGCTCACCGGTGCGCTAGCCGGCCCGTAGGAGCTTCTCGCTGCCGGCACACATATGCGCCAGCCGTCCCGAAAGGGTTAATAAATTTTTTTACATCAGTCACAGGCGTTGGAAAATGTACATCAGAAAAGTCCAATTCATTTTCATATTGGATGTAATTTGAGACGCGGTCCGAATGCATTGTAGCAGGGAAAAGGGCGGACAATATTGCCCATTTAAAACAGAGTTTATCAGTGTTTTTAACATTGACAACTGCATGTTTTTTCAATAGGAATGGAGGAAGTTCCAAATAAGTTGCTCCGCGAAGAGGCTCGTAAACGTTAGTCCTTAGATCTGCTTCCAATATTTCGGAAAGAGTCCAACCTGAGTCTTTTTTTTCAAAGTCTTCACTTTCTTAAAGTAAGTATTCTATAGCTCCAACAATCATTTGCAATGGACGCAGGAAAAACACAAGCTTAGACAACGCTTAATTTATTTCGAATGATGTCAAAACATGTTATTACTAAAAAGTGGAGTTGAGTTGTAGGGCTGTTACTTCTACACTCCCTCTAAAACCCAACAACTCATATGTAAACAAAAAATTCAAAACATTACATACACACAAAAAGAGTTTTTAGAAGCTGGTACAATTACACATACAGTATTGGATCAGTTTACAACTTTCAAAAATATTATTCTTATTGGACTATTGTAAAATACACTATTGTAGTAATTACTTAAGAGAAGTTAAACCTATCATTACACTTAGCTCCTGGAATCTTATAGCAGGCAATGGTTTTGTCATAATGTCTGCCAGCTGGGATTTGCCAGGAACATGCTTTACGAGCATTTCCCCTTCTAAATACTTTTCTCTTACAAAATGGTAGCGCACGTCAATATGCTTGGACCTCTTATGGTATTCGGGATTTTTCACAAGCTTGATGGCACTAGCATTGTCCACAAGGAGTGATGTGGTGCCGAGAGATGTCATGTCGCCAAGCAACCGTTTGAGCCAAATTAGCTCTTTAGAGCTTTCACTCGCCGCAACATATTCTGCCTCTGTTGTTGACAGAACTACACTCCTCTGCTTTTGGCTCATCCAAGACAGGGGCCCTCCTGAGTAAACGGAAATCATCCCAGTCCTTGAACGCCTAGACACAACATCTCCAGCATAATCTGCATCACTGTAGATATGTAAATCCTTACAACCATTTGACTTAAATAGCAAGCCAAAATCTATAGTCCCTTTCAAATACTTAAAGATACGTTTAACAGCGCACCAGTCTGAGGATCTTGGATTTTCGAGATTTTCAGAGACAACACTGATGGCATATGACAAATCAGGTCTCGTTGCAATGGCAAGATACATAAGGCTTCCAACAGCCTGGCGATAAGGAATTTCTTTCCCTAAGAGTTCATTTCCGTCATCATCAGATACATAACTTTTGTCACTAGGAGTTGAAACAGGGTTGGAACAGTCCATACTAAATCGTGACAATATCTTTTTGGCATAGGCAGACTGATTTAAGAAAATAGAGCCATCACTCGACTTAGTAATGCTCATACCCAGGAACTGTGTTAGGGAACCTTTTGTAATTTTAAAAGTCTGAGTAAGTTGATCCATAAACTCCTCCACTTCAACTTGATCAGTCCCAACAACAAGCCCATCATCCACATAGATAACAACAAAAAGTTTCTTGCCATTTCTATGCCGGACAAATAAACAAGGATCAGCATTACTGGCTCTCAGCTCGTGCTCCTCCAGGAAGTTGACAAAACACTGATTCCAGCAGCGAGGTGCCTGTTTCAGTCCATACAAACTTTTACGTAACAGACATACTCGCCCACTGTGGTCATCAAAACCCTCTGGTTGGGTCATGAATACTTCCTCCTGAAGTGTGCCGTAGAGGAATGCAGTTTTTACATCAAACTGTTGCAGACACAGATGTTCTTGGGCTGTTACTGCCAGAACTGATCTGACAGTGTCATATCTTGCAACAGGGCTGAAGGTCTCGTCAAAGTCAATCCCAGCCTTTTGAGCATAGCCCTTGGCTACAAGACGTGCTCTGTACCTGTCAACAGTTCCATCAATGTTAAACTTCTTCTTCAGCACCCAACGACAGTTAATAACTTTAGAACCTTTAGGTCTTTCAACTAAATTCCATGTTTGGTTTTCATGCAAGGCAGCCATTTCCTCTTTCATGGCATCATGCCACTGGTCACTTTCACTTGAAGAAAGGGCATCAGCATACGTAGAAGGGTTTTCAGGTTCTCCAACTGCAGCCAGGCTTGCAAGAAGAAACTCTCCAGACTTCATCCATGCTGGCTCACTTCGTTGTCGGTTGGACTTTCTAACCTCAGGTTCTTCCTCTGGTTCATTGGCATCTTCACTCTGTTCCTCGACATCATCATCAGTGGGGTTAACTTCCTCTACCTCGTTCTCCCCAGTTTCTGGATTCGGTGTGTCATCAGCGTGTCCTACCTCCACTGAAGCAGGAGTGGTGCGCTCAAACCAGAGACGCTCTGGTTTGAAGTAGACATCTCTGGATCTGATTATTTTATGTTGAGATGGCAAATATATGCTATAACCATCCTTAACGTTAACGTAGCCCACAAGATGACCAATGATGCTCTTATTGTCAAACTTGCGCCGGAAACTTTTAGGTATATGAGCATAGCACTCCGTCCCAAACACGCGAAGATGATCCAACTTAAGTGATTGCCCACCAGTCCAAAGTTCAAAAGAACTCTTATCAGAGGGACCATCAGTGTGATTAAGCAGATACACTGCTGTATCACAGGCATTAGACCAAAGAATTGCAGATTGCAGGCAGCAAGCATGGAGCGAGCAAGTTCAACAATAGTCCTGTTTTCTCGCTCAGCAGCTCCATTCTGCTGAGGGGTGTAGGGTACCCCTATTGTTAGTGATATCCCCTCTTCTGCCAGGATTTGCTTGACATCACCACAAGCAAACTCCCCTCCACCATCACATCTCAGTTCCTTTACTGCATGACCTTGATTGAGTGCCTCTTTCAAGAACATCCGAAGGCAGGAGCTCACTTCACTTTTCTTTTTTATGAAGAAAATTCTCCGAAACTTGCTGAAATCATCCTTAAAGCACACGAAATATCGTGCTCCATTCAAGGATCCTACAGACATGGGTCCGTTGACATCAGCACTTATAACTTCCCCGACTGATGTGGCTCTATAGGGCCTAGACTTGAAAGGCTTTCTATGAGCTTTTCCAAGAGCACAACCATCGCAGAATTCAGATGTTGCTGCGTGTTTAACAGGAATGTTCATATTGCTCAGCACTTTACGAACATGGCGCTTGTTAAGATGGCCAAGGCGCTCGTGCCACAACTGCAATGTTTCGCAGTCAGTAGCAATACTTATTTCAGCTGGATACGCTGGAATAACAACCCTCATGCACATGACATAAGTACACTCAGTCCAGGATCCAACTGCTACAAGTTCCTTATTACGAAAAAACTTTTATCAGTCATTACAGCTTCTACACCATGTTTGGCAGCTTGTTGCACAGAGAAGAGATGTCTTCTCACATCTGGTACATACCAGACATCCTCCATGTGAGCATCATGCCACTCACCCTGGATGTAAACTTCAATGTTTATTCTACCTGACCCATAGGCATAGATTTTACTCTTGTCAGCTAGTGAAATCTCGACAGGCACTGGAAAATGATTATAGGTTTCAAAGTACTGCTTGTTAGCAGTCATGTGGTGCGAAGCACCTGAGTCGCAGATCCAAACATCAGACTGCGAAGAACCCTCACATGCACTGAATGCCCCCTTGCTTCCTCCCTTCGAGGAATTTTCGCAAGACCTTTTCTTCGGACAATCCTTGCACAAATGGGCAGTTGATCCACACTTAAAACAGTGCTTCTGTCTAGCACCAGTCTTGGGATTTCCACCCAAATTTCCATCACAGTTCTTCGTGAATTTGGGTTTTCCAGATCGTGCTGAGAATGCACCATAGTCCATGGACACAGAAGACTTTAACCTCTGCTCTATAGTGCACAGCTTCTCCACCAGATTCTTTGTTGTCCGTTTTTCCGAGTCCAGTGACTCCCACACATTATTGAACTCCTGGTATTCAGGACCCACAGTCAGTAAGATTTTTCCATGCAATAGTTCCGGAGGAATTGAGCTCGAACCTATTCTTGCAAGCTCATTGTTCATTTCAGAGTATATTCTCTCCACTTTGGCAGCATGTGTTGCAACATTGTCCTGCGGATCTCTACAGAATTGAAAAAACTGGGTCATCAGTAGATTCAATCTCTGTACACTGCTTTGCTCATACACACTCACTAGCTTGTCCCAAATGTCTTTAGCGTTCGTATAAGTCATTACCAGATCCGCTACTGGTTGGCTAAGAGTACTTGCTATCAGCGCGGCAGCCTTTGCGTTGTCACGCCGCCACTCGTTCATGGCTCTCACCGCAGCGTCGTCAACTCCAAGAATCGGTGCTTGCCGCGTCCCATTAATGATAGGTGACAGGTCATATTGATCGAAGTGCATCAGCATCTGCCACTTCCACTTGCTCCAATTCTGAGCACCCTCCAACCTGTCGATATTCACCTTCAGATCTGACGACATCACGCAAGATTCACACGTGTCGATTTAGGCCTAATCCGTCCGTCAAAACTGAAGACTCGAGCTCGCTCACTCACTCAAACAAAAAAGTTCTTTATCAGCGCAGAGTTAGCGTGAACTTGGCACATAACCTCCATGGGCGTAGCCAGGTTCCATGTTAGGGGGGGGCAAGGATACTTACCTTTGCCCCATGTCATGGTCTCAGGTTGGTTGGTTGGTTGTTTGGGGTTTTATGGCGCATGACCCAGGAGAGAGTATAGTGCGCCAGACACAAGACAAAATTAAACCAAAAAATATTCCTTTAAAAACATAAATATAACTGGCCAAGGGCCATTGTCGGACGTACTCTATACGTCAAATTTAAAATGGTTAAAATATTGTTAAATGTGATGGGTAAAACCAATTTCATGAATATATTTAAAAACTAATGATAGATTAGAATGATTTAAAATTTGTGATAAGTTAAAGTCAGTACGTTTAAAAATGATGTTTTTATAAGGGTTAAAGTGGGGGCAGACACTAATGATGTGTTGAACCGTTAAAAGAGTGTCACAGAAATGACAAGTGGGAGCCTCTTCTCCCCTCAAGAGGTGACGATGGGTCATTCTTGTGTGGCCTATTCTTAATCTGGAAAGTAGTACCTCCTCGCGACGCGTAAGATTTTTACGCAGCCGTCGCGAGAGAGATGGCATCACAGAATGCAGTTTATTGTTAATCTGCTGGTCCCATTCGGACTGCCATATTTCATACAGTCTTCGCCGAAAAAGCGGTTTAAGATCCTCGAATGGGACAGGAAATCTTTCTGTAGGGCCTGTGACAGATCTAGCGGCACGGTCTGCTTCTTCGTTTCCTTGAATCCCGGCGTGACCGGGGACCCAACAAAACATTACTTCAGTTTGAGACCTAGATAGTGCGTCTATGATGTCATTTACAATGGGATGGGCAGATGAGTTATGCGAGACGATACTTTGGAGTGATGAGAGTGAGTCAGTGTAAATAATAAATTTTTCATGAGAGGGGAGTGAGATGTGTTCGATTGCCATCCTGATGGCATGCAGTTCTGCAGTATAGACAGAAGCTGTGATGGGGAGGGCATCGGAGAGGGTTGCGCACTGGCAAACTGCCGCGGCACCTACGTGTGATTCGGACTTGGACCCGTCAGTAAAGATAGGGGTATAGTCCGAATACGTCCCCCGATGTTCTCTATACAGAGCCTGGAACACATAGTTCGGGAGTGATTTCCTGCAGTGCGCAATTGAAAGATCCACTGGAGGGGTGGCGCGCTCCCATGGAGAAAATGGAGCGATGCTTGTCTGGGAAATTTTTTCACTCGAAATATTCCAGTCACTCATCAACTGTCTCATACGAAACTGGAATGGAGGCTGGTTTACACGTGAACTACGATGAATGATAAAATAATGCAAACTGAAATCAAACATGAATTTAAAAGCGGTATGATGACGCAGCGACCTCATCTTGGCATAATACGAGAGGGCCAAGTAGCTCCTTCGTAAATGCAAAGGCGGCTCGTATGCCTCCGCATAGAGCGACTGAACTGGGGATGTACGGAACGCTCCCAGGCAGATACGTAGAGCTTGGTGGTGTACAGTGTTGAGTGAGCGCAACAATGATTGGCATGCAGAGCCGTACACGACCGAACCATAGTCCAACTTGGACCGCACCAAGGAACGGTACAGCCGAAGCATGGCCGTCGTGTCGGCGCCCCAAAATGTGTTCGACAACACTTTAAGCAAGTTGAGAGTTTTTGAACATCTATTTTTTAGATCATAAATGTGGCTGCGAAAACGGAGCTTTCTGTCGAAGATTACTCCGAGGAAACGAGTTTCTTCAACACATTGAATTTCTGAGTCCCCTAGTCTCAATTCGGGGTCCGGGAAGAGCCCTCTTTTGCGACTGAAAGGAACGCAGACTGTTTTCTCAGCAGAGAACATAAACCCGTTTTCTAAGGCCCATCGATTCATTTTATTAATAGATGTTTGTATGTGGCGCTCAGCCACTGATAAAGAATGCGATGAGTATGAAATTTGAATGTCGTCCACGTATAATGAATATTGTACATCATGATTTATGAGATGAGTGATACCATTTAATTTTATGATAAAAAGCAAAACACTTAAAACACACCCTTGGGGAACACCCTGCTCTTGAATAAAAGTATTCGAGTAGAATGAGCCAAGGCGAACTTGGAAAGAGCGATGATCTAAAAATTTTTTTATAAAAATGGGTAAATTGCCCCTTAAGTTAAAATTGTATATATCCTGGAGAATACCTCTTCTCCAGGTCATATCGTATGCCTTTTGTACATCAAAAAACACAGACAGGCAGTGCTTTTGTCTAAAAAAAGCTTCTCTTACGGCTGTTTCAAGCCCTAAAAGATTGTCTGTGGTAGAACGATATCTACGGAAGCCGCTTTGGTATGGTGAAATGAGGTTTTCGGTTTCAAGATAAAACATGAGCCGTGCACTTATTATTCTCTCCATGAGTTTAGAAAGACAGCTCGTTAGAGCTATAGGCCTGTAATTACCTGGAGAGCTCGGGTTTTTGCCTGGTTTGGGAAACGGGAGAACGAAGGCATGACGCCACTTGGATGGGAATTCTTGCTTGGTCCAAATGCGATTGAAAAGGCTTAGAAGAGCGAGTAAGGAGTCATCAGAAAGATTTTTTAGCATAATGTAATGTAACCCGTCGGGACCAGCCGCCGAGTTCCCTGAGCGATACAGCGCCGTACGAAGTTCAAGCATGGTGAGCGACGAGTTGTAGCCTTCGTTGGAAGAACCGAAGTCCAACTTCGAACGCTCTGCTTTCTGCTTCAGCGCTTGGAACGCAGGGGGGTAGTTCTCGCTGTTAGATGTTTTAGCAAAATGCTCAGCTAGCATGTTGGCAATATCGGGGATACTGCTAACGGTAATGCCGTCACTCTCAAGCATGGAAACTGGTTGAGTGCTGAACTTGCCACTAATCTTACGGATCTTGTTCCAAACGTCTTTAGAGGGTGTGGATGAATTTACGCTGCTGACGTATACCCTCTGACTTTGTCTCCGTATTTTCCTGAACTAAGCTCGTGCCTTTTTAAATGCAACCAAGTTGTCCGGAGACGGGTAGCGCCTAAACCTATTCCAAGCTTTGTTTTGGGATTTTCGAGCTTCCTGGCATTCATAATTCCACCATGGTTTAGGAAATTTTGGCAATCTAGAGGAACTTTGAGGAATAAAAGTTTGAGCAGCTGTTAATATGGATGAAGTGACTGATGAAATTGCTTGGTCTATAGTGCCAGATGACACCATACTCTCTGTGATAACAGCATGGGTTTGGAAATCCTCCCATTTGGCTCTATCGAATTTCCAACGAGGTGTGCGTGAAGACGCACCCGCGGTTGTAGTAACGAACGATAGCACAATGGGGAAGTGGTCACTTCCCATGGGGTCTTCAACAACACTCCAAGTGAGATCCAGGAGTAATGACGGCGTACAGATGGAGAGATCAATGGCACTATAAGAATGAGTGGGTGAGTGGATGTATGTGGGAGAGCCATCATTCAGCAGGGCCAGGTCAAGCTCAGAAAACAGCCGCTCGACAGTGTGCCCTCTGGAATTAATATCGCGGCATCCCCACAATGAATGATGCGCATTAAAATCGCCGAGTAAAATGAAAGGTGATTGAAGTTGATTAAAAAGCAGCTCAAGATCTCTAAATGAAACCGGATTACCGGGTGGCAGATACACATTGCAAACGGTTACGGCTGAGGTGATGGAGAGTCGAACTGCTACAGCTTGCAAGGGCGTCTCAAGATCAACGGGAGAAAAGGGTATCGAGTGGGCGACAAGAAGCGCCACTCCACCACACACTCTACCGCCAGACTCGCAATCCTTGCGAAGGACCGAGAAGCCTCGCAAGCGGACTGAGTCAGAAGGTCTCAGAAACGTTTCCTGCAAGGCAATGCACGCAGGTGAATGTATATTAGCCAGATGTTTTAGATCCTCTAGATTGGAGCGGAATCCGCGAATATTCCATTGTATGATCTTACCTATTTTTCCTTGGAGATTTTGGCCCTTTGGACCCTATAGGATCATACGTAATTTTTTTGAGTTTGGTGAACTTGCTTTCTTTTTTTTGTAGCTCTTTTTGTTGGTATAGTTCATAGATATTTGCCTCCAAACTCCCCAAAAGACTGGACGAAGAGTCAGAAGGGTCTGGAGGTTTTCTTATTTTTGTCATGTCTTTCAGTTTTGATTCAGAAGCACAGCGTTTCATTGTGGCAGCATTAGTTTCGCATTCCATTGTTTCTACAGCAACAGGAGTCACTGTAGGGGTAGTTTGGACGGGAGCTTCTATGACTAAATTATTGGGAGTGGTTTCTATAGTAGGGGTAGTTTGTTCGGGTGCTTTTATATCTGAACTTTTGGGAATGGTATCGGTTAAAGGGTTAGCCGATTCGGCTCTGTCGGGTGTAGTAGAAACGGATATCTCTGTTTGAGTTGAAATGGTGCATGAGGACTTTACGGCGGCTGCATAGGAAGTCGATGGGCGCGGTGGCACGATGTTGGGCACACGCTTTCGGGCCTCAGAATAAGAGATATTCTCAATGACTTTTAGCCGTTGAATCTCTTTCTCCTGCAGCCATTTTGTGCATTTTCTTGAGTAGGCCGGATGTTCGCCCTCGCAATTCACGCAGTGCGTGTGTGCTTCAGTGCAAAAGTCGCCGGCGTGCTCCGTACTCCCGCATTTCTCGCAGGTTGGAGTGCCGCGACACGCAGCGGTTCCGTGGCCGAAACGCTGGCAGCGGAAGCATCGTAGCGGATTGGGGATGAACGGCCGTACATTTAAGCTTATATATCCGGCTTTTATTTTTGATGGCATGTTGGGGGTGGAAAAGGTAAGTACAAAAAGGGGTGTTTTGATTTTTTCATTTTCTTTCTTAATGATGATTTGTTTTGCTTCGGTTACGTTTTGATCTTCTAAACCTTCTTGTATTTCGGTTTCTTTAAGATTAGTCAAGTCGGGGCAGTATATAACACCTTTTGAGCGATTAAGTGTAGGATGAGGTTCACAAACTATAGGTATATGTGCAAGTTTTGTGGAATTAAGGAGATTTTTTGATTGAGAATCTGTATCTGTATAAACTAGAAGATCACCCGATGATAATTTTTTTACTGATCTAACGTTACCGGCAATTCCTGAAATAGCTTTCGAAACTAGGAAAGGTGATACATTTGCAAGCTTTTGTTCTTCTGAATGCAAAATTAGATATTTAGGTAAGGTATTTGGAGATGTCTGAGAAGTCATTTTGGTGGACTTACCACCATGATTATTATAAGACCCCATGAGGGAGAGTGGCGCCTAGGTTCTTTTTTGGTGCTTATGGTGGGCAGAGGGAGGGGTGAAGAACCTACCAAATGACAACCTCCCACTCCCGGTCCCACAGCTCCCACAGTGCGGACTCAGCAGTCTGCCTGCTGAGCGGGGCTGCACTGCTGCTGCAGGCGCTACGGCATGGTGTCCGCCAAGGTGGAAAAACGATAGAACCGACTGGGCAGCTCCCACAAACTGCCCAGCAAGCAAGGAAGCATATGGGCTGCCACATTGCTAAAGAGCAAGAGGTGACACAGCCGAACGTCAGTATGTTGACTAGGACGACAAATACAGGACAACACAACATTTAATGGTATCCTGGTCTCAGCTGCTTACCCATATGCCGCCCATCCAGAGCTCGTTAAACACTCCAGGGGAGAAGTAAATGAAAAGCAAGTGGGCTTATTGTGTTTGGGTGATCTGAAGAAATTAAAAACCAGTTTAACATTGAACTATTTTAAAAGAGAAAAGATTTGCTGTAAAGTCTCAAATCAAAATGGTGAAAGGAGAGTCAAAATAATACTACGTTTAATAAGATGGAAATTATGTGTAATTAAATGACGAACTTAATAATAACAACCAATCTTACTAAAGGTAATAAGATGTTAAAATAAAATTCCAGTGTAAAATGCATCTAATAAATCAAAACCAGTATCAATTTAACTATGGCGGAAAAGGAAAGAGGGAAGTAAGGAGGAAAGAAAAAGAAGAAAGATCGCTTAGGCTGCCCGGGGTCGCGCGTTCCCGGTGGAAAGATGCACTTGGTCACCTAAAGGAGGTTCCCGTGCAGGTGGAAGATTGGCCTTTTAATTAGGCACTAAGACACTGGGGTACCTCGGGATTGTGACACCCGTCACACCTCGACAAGGTGTGCCCCTGAGGGGTGGTCTCAGGTTGGTTGGTTGTTTAGGGTTTTATGGGCAAGGCATATTAGTACTTCCTCCCGACGGTTCAGCGAGTGAACGCGGCGAGGAGTTAACAGTGGCATAATCGAATGAAGCTTGTTCTCCAGCTGGGTATCCCAGCTTGCCTGCCACTCGGAACGAAGCTTCCGCCGGAAAAATGCTTTCAGGTCTGAGAAAGGAGCTGGAAAACGATTACGGAGACTAGTCGCTGTACGTGCCAGCACGTCAGCTTCTTCATTACCAGCAATTCCGGCGTGGCCAGGGACCCAACAGAAGCGAACTTCATACCCACGTCTGTTCAAATAAATCAATTTTTTAAGAATGTCTATGAGGATGGGATGAACGGAACTTTCATAAGATGTCAATGACTGTAAAGCTGAGAGTGAGTCTGAGTAAATCATAAATTTAAAATAATGGGAACGTTGAAGATGTTCTAGAGCCATCCTAATGCCATGGAGTTCAGCTGTATATGTTGATGCATAGATAGGCAAGGCATCATGGACTGAAGCTTGGAGGCAAACAGCAGCAGCTCCTACATGAGTGTCCGACTTTGATCCATCAGTAAAGATTGGAACAAAGTCCTGGAAGCACTCTCGATGTGCTTCAAATAAAGCACGATACACTGACTCCGATGTGCAGGATTTTTGGTGGACAGTTAAAGTAAAGTCTACTACCGGCATGATTAGCTCCCATGGAGGGAATGGCGCTATTTTGGACTGAGCTATCCGGCCAAGCGTTATGTCCATTTCCCTGAAGAGGTTCCTAATTCTGAACTGAAATGGTGGTGTATAAAAGCGTATGGAGCGATGAATTATGAGTCTGTGCAAGCTGAAATTAAATAAATAAGTAAAGGCTGAGTTGTGGCGGAGCGACCTGATTTTTATGGTTGGTTGGTTGGTTGGTTGGGTTTTATGGCGCAAGGGCCCTATTCGGCCATACCGCGCCAGACACAAGACTAATACATTTCATTTAAAATTATATACGTTTAATCAAATTAATATCGCACAGGAAAGAAAATATATTCCTATCGTACTCGTCCCCGAGAATGTCCGATAACGATGGATATGCCATGCCAAATCTCCTCTGCCTCACTTGTCGAAACCGTGGGCATTCAGATAAGATATGTTTCACAGATAGAGGAGTATTACAAATTGCACAGAGAGGCCATGGCTCGTTATGAAGGAGATGCTTATGAGTAAAATAAGTGTGTCCGATACGGAGCCTTGTCAGTTTTACATCGAAATACCTTTTCAATTTGGATTCAGGGAAGCCAGTCACAGAAGGTTTAATAGAATGTAATTTGTTATCATGTTCTTGGTCCCATGCATTTTGCCAGTATGATTTGATTGAGTTTTTAATATATTTTTCTACATCATTGAAGGGTATAAAAGAGTTTAATTTCAAAATAGCAGTTTTTGCTGCTAAGTCAGCTTTGTCATTGCCCGGGATGCCCGAATGACCAGGTATCCAGCAGAATTTTACGGAGTATCCCTTGTCCTTTAATTTAAAATAACAATTTATGATCTGGAGTATGATAGGGTGACTCTTATTATTAAAATTTTCAATTGCATCCAAGCAGCTTTTTGAGTCCGTGTATATAATGTAATCTTTTGCCCGAGAATATTTAATTTTATTGAGGGCAATGAGGATGGCATTGCTTTCTGATGTAAACACAGAACAGCGCCAGTCAAGCCTCCTGGAGATCACTCCATCGTCAAAGACAGCCGCCGACCCAACATGGGTGTTGTTCTTAGACCCATCAGTGAATACCTCTGAAAAACTTGAATATTCTTGTCTGTGATGTCTAAAAAGAGAGTTAAATATGTTACATGGTGTCGAGGATTTCCTCCATTTACTAAAATCATGGATAATATCCAAGTCTCTGGGATTCCAAGGAGGAATATTAAAGTCGTTTTTAAAGGTGTTTACATTCTGAATACCCAATGAGGAGAGTAATATCAACATCCGGTGTCCAAATGAGGGTGTAAAAGATTGTTTTAATGAAAAGTGGGTTTTGAACTTTGGATATACTATAGTTTGAAATAAGGGATGAGATGGATTTGACTTAGTTTTAAAATAGTATCTTAATTGAATGCTTGCCCGTCTAAGGCTTAAGCTCGGTTGCCCGGCCATAACATAAAGGCTATTGACAGGGGAGGTCCTAAAAGCTCCCAAGGACAGCCTTAATCCCTGGTGATGGATTGTGTCGAGGCTTTTCAAAGCTGTTTTAGAGGCGGACCCATAAACAGAGCAACCATAATCAAGCTTAGAACGGACGGTGGCGTCATATATCTTTAAAAGGTATTTAGAATCAGCTCCCCAAGATGTACTTGTCAAAAATTTTAAAATGTTCAATGCCTTAACACATTGCTGTTTAAGTGTACTAATGTGCGGTTTAAATGTTAGTTTAGAATCAAAGATGAGACCCAAGAATCTACCCTGAGTCCCAACTGGGATAGGGTTACCATTAAGTAAAATCCTGGGGTCAGGAAAAATCCCTCGTTTTTTAGTAAAATTGATACAAATGGATTTCTGGGGTGAAATCACGAAGCCGTTTTTCTTTGTCCAAGAAACAATATTATTTACTGCAGTTTGCAAGAGTCCTTCAATAAAATTAATGTCAGTACCACTGCAGAATATCTGGAAGTCGTCAACGAACAGAGTGCCATTTACTCCGGGAGGTAGTTGATTGATTATGTCGTTGATTCTTATTATGAAAAGCGTGACACTCAGGACGCTACCCTGAGGTACCCCTTCCTCTTGAGTGCAGTCATCTGAATAAGTGTCATTGATGCGAACGTTAAAGGTTCTTGTCTGTAGGAAATTTCTTATGAAAATGGGAAGGTTCCCTCTTAAACCCATATTATGTAGATCACGAAGGATACCATACCGCCAAGTTCGATCATATGCTTTTTCCATATCAAAAAAGATGGATGCTAAATGGCGTTTTCTGACAAATGCCTCTCTGATGGCAGATTCCAATATAAGCATATTGTCGTTAGTGCTGCGGCCGAAACGAAATCCACTCTGGTATTTGGATAGATGTCGTCCTTTTTCTAAAAAATAAACTAATCTTGCGTTGATCATTCTTTCCATTAACTTGCACATACAACTTGTCAAGGCTATGGGTCGATAGTTATTAGGGTTAGAAGCATCTTTCCCAGGCTTAGGAATGGCAACAACAGTAGCCCTCCTCCACGAAGTCGGGAAAACACCCTCGTTCCAAATTCTATTAAACAATGATAGAATGTTGAGCAATGAGTCTTCGTTTAGATGTTTAAACATGTCATAATGGATGTGGTCAGGACCAGGTGATGTTGGGTGCGACTTATGGAGTGAATGTTTGAGTTCTATGATACTGAAATCTTGATTATAGTCAAAAGAGGACGACGAGTCGAAGTCAAGCGTTTTCAGTTCTTCACTTCGTTTATATGCAATAAAATCTGATGGGTATGATACTTCATGTGATACTCTGGAGAAGGCTTTCCCAAGAGTATCTGCAATTGTTTTGACATCATAAATAACATTATTATTAATTTTTAAGAATGATAGAGAAGGTGAGATAAAGCGGCCAGATATTTTTTTTACCTTGTCCCAGAGCACCTTAGATGAGACCTTCCCCTGAATTGATGATACATAGTTCTCCCAGGACTCTCTCTGGGCTCTCCTTCTAATTTTGCGGAATTCCGCCTTGGCCCGTTTAAAGGAAATGAAATTGTCGGTAGTGGGGTACCTTCTAAAGATGGACCATGATTTTTTTTGTTTTTTCAGAGCTCCTTTGCACTCCTCGTTCCAATATGGTTTGTTTATTTTGGTTTGTCTCCCCGATGACTTAGGAATTGTCATTTCAGCTGCCACGAGAATGACAGATGTCACCCTCTCTACAGCTTCATCGATGCAACCAATATTGGTCATGTCAGAAGTAATGAGAGCTAATGTCTGAAAAAAATCCCAGTCAGCTTTGGCTAAAATGAATCTTTGTGGCCTTTTAGACGGTGTCAGGTCATTCGATAGAACCGACAGAATCAAAGGGAAGTGGTCACTGTTATGTAGATCGTCATGAACTCTAAAATTCAACAATGGTAACAATGATGGCGAACATAATGCTAAATCAAGGTGATGGTATGTTCGGGATGGGAAATGAAAATATGTTGGGGTTGCATCGTTTAAGACGCAGAGCCCATAGTCATCTATAAGATTTTCGACAAGCCTACCCCTATTGTTAGTGTCATTGCTTCCCCAAATGGGGTTGTGTCCGTTAAAGTCTCCCAGTAGTATGAGAGGTAATGGCAATTGTGCAATGAGGTTATTTAGATCCTGCTGGTTTATGTTTTCATTTGGAGGTAAGTATATAGAGCATATGGTGGTTATCGTGTTTAATTTAATTTGAATGGCGACTGCTTGGATGTCTGTGTGGAGGTTGAGAGCTGAGGAAGGATAGTTATTGTTTGCGAGGAGTGCTGTGCCACCTGAAGCTCGACTACCTTCTGTATGATCCTTCCGGTACAGCTGGTAGTTTTTCAGTCTCAATGAATTGTGAGGGAGTAGGTATGTCTCTTGTAATGTAAAGATGATAGGGTTAAAAATGTTAATCAGTGATTTGATATCGTCAAGGTGAGAATAAAATCCATGACAGTTCCAATTTGAGATGTTCGTCCCAATAATTTAGGTTTTTTTGGATTGTTTCGACTTGCGCCGCCTCTAGAATTTAAAACATCCTCATCATCAGCTTCCAAATTTAAAGTAGAGCTTGCTTTTTGTTTTGCGTTTGCTCGATTGATTTTTAGAGGTACAGTTGTAGTTGAACTATTTCTATTAGGGGTATGGTTTTTATTCGCATTATTTCCAGGTTGTCGTTGGTTTGGTACGTTTTGAGATGAGCTAGTTGTTTTAGGTATAGAGCTATTGTTATTGCCATTGTTTTTATTTGTGTTTTTTTCAGGTTGGTTTGGTTTTGCAGAGGTTTGGGATGAGCTGGTTGACTGGACTGCAGGTAAGACTTGATTATTTTTTGTTTCTGTTGATGGTTTAGGGACATAATTAAAATTGAAGATTATATCAGTCTGGGTTCCTCTGGTGCTAGTTGATTTTACTGCTGAGGCATAGGACACATAAGGCTTGGGTGTTCTGTCTTGGACTATTTTACGGGCTTCTGGGAATGAGATATTTCTTTCGTATTTAACAGTAACTATTTCTTTCTCGAAGGACCATCTCGGGCAATCTTTGGAATAAGCTGGATGATCTCCCTCGCAGTTGGCACAGAGAGGGGTGGGTGCATCACAATCATCAGCTGTATGCTCTAGGCTTGCGCATTCGCCACACCTCGCTATACCTCGACATATTTTTGCGGAGTGTCCAAATCTTTGGCATTTGAAGCAACGCGATGGGTTGGGAATGTATGGGCGGACTGGGATATTGAGGTAGGCTATTTTCACAGATTTGGGGAGCTCAGTAGTACTAAAAGTTAGTATTATATGTTTGGTCTTAATTACATGGTCTTTTTTCTTAATAACAATTCTTTTAACATCTATAACTTTTTGATTTTCTAGTTCGGATCGGATATCATTTTCAGTATCATTGTACAATTCAGATTCGGATATAACACCTCTACAAGAGTTTAAGGATCTATGTGGTGAAACGAGGACTTCCATATTACCCAAATTTTGTAGCCTCATTATTAATTTTGCTTGGTTTTCGTTCGCCACTTCAATTAGGATATTACCACCAGCAGTTTTTTTAATATTTTTTACATTGCCAACCATTCCTAGTATACTTTTATGAATTAATATCGGAGATGTGTCCTTAAATGTTCCTTCTTTACTCTTGATGATGTAGAATTTCGCATTTGTTACCATTATTGTCTTTTCTTGTTGCTCCACTGAAGGAGAAGGGTTGGTGGACTCACCACCATGCTCAGGAGAGGAGTTGGGGATTTTGGTTTGAGCGTTTTGATCGGAATTCTGTATTTCGACTTCCATAAAAAAAAATTGATTTGGGAGGGAGGAGGAGAATCCCTTCAGACTTCCAGAGGACCAATTTGGTGGGGCTAGCCCCAGAGTCAACAGCCAGCAGTGGCCTCGGGAAAGCCCCCCGCTCTGCCATGCAGGACCCCATCCAAGCACCACCTGGAACTACAAGACAGGCGGGATTATTCGCCAGCTGATAGAGCAGCCAGGACATTGCTGGTTAGGCAGCCCCGGGCTCCTGTACTATCTGGCGGCCTGAGACGCAAAACTCAGTTTTTGACCTGTACCCTCTACATGGCTGCTTCCTCCAAGACCCCACTTCACCAGTCCAAAGGTCCTCGAGAAGTTCAAATCCCCGCTCCCAATGCCAGTTTCCCTAGGGTCGAGCAGTCCGTTGGGTCGTCATATAAGTTAGAAATCATCAGACCCAACCTCGCCCTACTCAACCCTGGTATGCCACCGGACTTCGTGTTGAAGATTGGCCTATAAAAGGCACAAATACACTGGGGTCCCTCGGGATTGTGACACCCGTCACACCTCGACAAGGTGTGCCCCTGAGGGGTACAGAGGAAAGAAAAAGAAGAAAGATCGCTTAGGCTGCCCGGGGTCGCGCGTTCCCGGTGGAAAGATGCACTTGGTCACCTAAAGGAGGTTCCCGTGCAGGTGGAAGATTGGCCTTTTAATTAGGCACAAAGACACTGGGGTACCTCGGGATTGTGACACCCGTCACACCTCGACAAGGTGTGCCCCTGAGGGGCTGATTTTTATGAAGTGTGACATTGAAAGGTACTTGCGGCGCGAATCCAACGAGGGCTCATGTGCCTCAGCATACAATGATGCAATGGGCGAAGTACGAAATGCACCTAGGCAAATTCGGAGACCCTGATGGTGGACCGTGTTCAGCGACCGCAGCAAAGATGCACATGCCGATCCATAAACAAGACAACCATAATCGATTTTTGAGCGAATAAGCGCGCGATACAAGCGTAGCAACGACGTCTTATCCGCCCCCCAGCGTGTGTTGGATAGCATTTTGATGATATTCAGTGCCTTTGTGCACCTTGTCCTAAGGTCTTTAATATGGCTATGAAAACGAAGTTTCCTGTCGAATATATCCCCGAGAAACCGTGTCTCCTGTACCACTCTAATGGGAGTACCTTCTAGTTGAAGCTCTGGGTCAGGGAAAAGACCTCGCTTCCTACTAAAAGGGACACAGACAGTTTTCTCCGCAGAAAAGGAAAATCCATTCTGCTGGGCCCATCGGTTCAGCTTGTTGATGGTCAATTGAAGCTGTCGCTCAGCAACAGATAAAAATGGTGAAGAATATGATATTTGAAGATCATCCACGTAGAGGGAACACTGAACCCCATGATTAAAATGTTTAGTGATGTCGTTAAGTTTGATTATAAATAGTAAAACACTCAGGACCGAACCCTGAGGCACCCCTTGTTCTTGTATAAAAGTGGATGATTTAAAAGAATGAAGACGAACTTGAAATGAACGAAAATTTAAAAAATTTCTGATAAAAACAGGCAGATTTCCTCTAAAACTCATGTTATGCAAGTCCCTGAGGATGCCATACCTCCAGGACATGTCATAGGCTTTCCTAATATCGAAAAAAATAGAGATATTATGACATTTCTTTAGAAAAGCTTCTCTGATTGTGGCTTCAAGCCGCAATAGGTTATCGTTCGTGGATCTGAATCTCCGAAAACCACTTTGCAGTGGAGACAGTAGGCTATTTGACTCGACAACATACATTAACCTAGAGCTCACGATTCTTTCCATGAGCTTACACAGGCAGCTCGTAAGCGCAATAGGTCTGTAGTTGTCTGGGGAAGTTGGATCTTTCTTTGGCTTAGGAAATGGAAGGATGTGCGCGTGGCACCACTGTGACGGAAAAACTTGTGTGCACCAGATTCGGTTGAACAAGGCCAAAAGGGAAAGTGTAGAACCATCTGAAAGATGTCGAAGCATTATGTAATGCAGCCCATCAGGTCCACATGCTGAATTCCCCGAGCGGTGAAGCGCCGTGCGTAGCTCTAGCAGGGTTAGCAGCGAGTTGTAGCCTTCTTCGTTTGAAGAGGCGAAATCCAACGTCAACTGCTCTGCTCTACGCTTGAAAGGCGGGGGAGTAGTTTTCGCTACTGGATGTTCTAGCGAAAGATTCAGCCAAAGTGTTGACAATATCAGGGATGTTGCTGATTTGATTGCCATTACTAACAAGCATGGATATAGGATGAGTGGCATACTTACCGCTGATTTTTCTTACTTTATTCCACACATCTTTTGTTGAAGTGGAAGATGTTATTCCACTAACATACTTTATCCAAGATTCCCTCTGGCTTTGTCTCCTAATCTTTCGGGCCAAGGCTCGAGCCTTATTAAAAGCTACCATGTTTTCCGTAGTGGGATAGCGTCTGAACCTATTCCAAGCCTTCTTTTGAGTCTTTTTAGCCTCTTGACAGTCGCGATTCCACCAAGGTTTCGGGAACCGGTGAAATTTGGATGATGCTTGAGGAATTGATAAATGGGCTGATGTTAAAATGCACGATGTCACTGATGTTACTGCTTCGTCTACTGTACCCGAGAGCACCATCTCCTCTGTTAAGTCCGCATAGGTCTGGAAGGTCGCCCAATCAGCTCGATCAAACTTCCAACGTGGTTGGCCTGACGGTACACACGCAGTTGGTGTTGTGTAAGAAACAACCACAGGAAAGTGATCACTACCCATAGGGTCACTCAGAACATTCCATTTTAGGTCTAATAACAGAGATGATGAACAGATGGTCAAGTCGATGGCAGTGAATGAGTGAGATGGAGCATGAAAATATGTGTGTGAGCCATCATTCAACAGGGCGAGGTCGAGCTCTGTTATCAGTCGCTCGATCGTCTGGCCCCTGGTTGGTTGGTTGGTTGTTTTGGGTTTTATGGCGCAAGGTCCCTATATCGGACATTCCGCGCCAAACACAAGATTAGTAGTAAAAAAGATATTTAAATTAAAAGTCATGTCTGTTTCCAACCAATATTAGAATATGAAGCTTATTAAAAGGTTTATAAGATGCGGACGTGAAGTCCGTAGTCGAGCGTAGTCTATACGCCATTTTTAAAAGGTTGATAGGTTAAAAACAATTTCAGAGATGCCAGCATCTTTTCAATTATACATATGATTAAATGTCGTGAATTATTCTAATGGCATTTAAAAACTGAAATAATGATGGATGATGTTTATGACCTAAAAGTTCAGTTAAAACTGGTGATGGAGTTTTAAAATAGCGAACATAGTAAAATAATAAGTTAGGGCATGAGGTTAAAATGTGCTTAATAGTTAAAATATTCTGGCAATGAGGGCAAGTCGGTGGCGGTTCCCCAGCCAAAAGGAACCGATGCGTGACTCTGGAATGGCCTATTCTAAGGCGTGTTAGGAGGACGTCTAGCCGTCGAGATGGTAGTGGTGGTAGGGGTGAGATTCTTGGCTGTATATTGTAAAGTTTATTTTCAATTTGCTCACCCCAGTCCTCCTGCCATTCCTCCCATACGAAAGTTTTGATAAGAAGTTTTATGTCGTTGTATGGGACCCTTATGCCTAAGGGGGTCAACGCATTTTTCGCAGCGACATCTGCACGCTCATTGCCTTCTATTCCGACGTGGCCCGGTATCCAACAAAACTTAATATCATAGCCACGTCGAATAAGTTTAAAGTACAAAAAAATTACATCAAATGCTAATGGATGATTAATGTTTGAGCATTTTAAAGAGTCTAATGTGCTTTTACAATCTGTGTATAAAATGAATTTATTCGGAAGCAATGATGAAATGTACTTTAAAGCTTTAAATATGGCTAAAAACTCTGCAGTAAAAATTGACACGATAGATGGTAAAGAGAAGTTAAAAAATGAATTTTCATGAATAAAAGCACAGCCAACGTAATTAGAACTTTTAGAACCATCAGTGTAAATGGCTGAATGGTCTTTGAAAAAATCTCTATGTGAATGGAAGAGCTGACGAAAAATAAAAGGATTGGTGTCTGACCTCTTAGAATCTGAAAAAATATTTAAAATGGGTAAATCATAATTAAACCAAGGTGGAAACTCAAAATGAGGTCTGTCAGCAACTTCATAAAATCCGAAAGAAGACTCTTCCAGGGAGATCCTCGAACGTGACCCGAATGGTTTGATGAAGGATGGGCGATTTATGAACAGTTGATCTAATGATGTGTCCATGAGCAAATCTTGCAGTGGGTGGCCGGGTTGACTCTGGATACGATAGTAGAGTCGGAGCGACAGCAGACGCCTCGTGGATGCCAATGAGGGCTCATGGCAAACCACATACAAACTCTTAACGGGCGAAGTGCGAAAAGCCCCAGAGCATACTCTGAGGGCAGAGTGATGGATCGTATCGAGCCTACGCAACACAGATGGACGGGCGGAGCCATATGCTGCGCACCCATAGTCCAATCTGGAGCGAATTACAGCTCGATAGATCTTAAGCATTGAAGATCTTTCTGCACCCCAGGATGTGTTTGACAAGACTTTAATGATGTTAAGCTTTTTCTCGCAAGACAACCGCAGCTGCTCGACGTGTGGCTGGAAAGTCAGTTTTCGGTCGAAATGAACGCCGAGAAACTTGACGCTTTCCGCCACTGGAATCTTAACACCACCCAGAAAGATTTCCGGGTCTGGGTGAAAGTTCCGTCGTCGGCAGAAATGCACGCAGGTTGTCTTTTGAGGGGAGAATACAAAGCCGTTTTCGGCACTCCACCTCGTCAAGCGATTGACGGCAGTCTGTAGCTGTCGCTCGACAAAGCGCATGTCGATCCCGGCACAATGGACGCTAAGGTCGTCCACATACAAGTTGCCCTGGACTGATGGGGGAAGATGAGAAAAGATGCTATTAATTCTGAGAATGAAAAGGGTCACGCTTAAAACACTTCCCTGAGGAACTCCCTCTTCTTGTATAAAAGTATCTGATAAAATTGAATTAATACGAATTTGGAACTGTCGCAGAGATAAAAAGTTTTTGATAAACATCGGTAGATTTCCTCTGATTCCTAATGAATGGAGATCGTTTAAAATCCCGTATCTCCATGTGCGATCGTACGCCTTTTCGATATCGAAAAATATAGAAACAAGATGATTACGGCGCACGAAAGCACGACGGGCAAGAGTCTCAAGGAACAGGATGTTATCTACCGATGAGCGGCCAACCCTGAAGCCGCTCTGGAATGGAGACAGAGCCTCGGTCGTCTCCAAGATGTAAACGAGACGACCATTAACCATCCTTTCGAAGAGTTTACACATGCAGCTAGTGAGTGCGATCGGCCGATAGTTGTACGGATTAGATAAGTCTTTTCCTGGTTTTGGAAAAGGTACAACTATGGCATGTCTCCACGCAGAAGGGAAGACATGCTCCTCCCAGATGCGATTGAATAGATGTAAAAGGTTACGGAGAGAGGTATTGCTTAGGTGTTGAAGCATGACATAGCTGATGCCATCAGGACCAGGAGATGTTCTCCTAGTGCGCTGAAGGCATCGCTTCATCTCATCTTCCGTAAACCTGCAGTTATAGGCAAGGGTAGAGGTGGAATTGAAATTGAGGCGACGGGATTCCGCTCGATGTTTAAAGCGTTTAAAGTCCTCTGCATAGTTGTTAGAGGCAGAGACCGCAAAGAGAGCACGCCCGATAGCGTTCGCGATCTCCGCAGTCTCTGTGATGCAGAGGCCATTTTCACTCACGAACGAGATGGTATGTTCGGAGTATAACCCCATCGCCTTTCGCACTTTGTCCCATAACTGCTTGGAAGGAGTGGCTGATGTTATGCCAGAAACATAGTTTCTCCATGACTCCCTCTGGCTTTGACGTCGCACTCTGCGGGCGAAAGATCTGGCCCGCTTGAAGGCAACAAGATTTTCTGTTGTGGGGTATCTTCTAAATATACCCCACGCCTTCTTTTGAGCTTTCTTAGCTGCAGTGCACTCTTCTGTCCACCATGGTTTACGATTTTTATGAAAGGACGGTGATGATTTGGGAATCGCCGAATCGGCAGCATTCAAAATAATACTCGTGACTGAGCTTACGCATGCATCGATATTACCCTTAACCATTTGGTCTGTTATATTGGCCTCTGATGTAAAATGAGACCAATCTGCCCTGTCAAAGATATATCTGGGAGGTCGGGTCACAGGACCATTTCCATCGTCAGACGTGACGAATATTGGAAAATGGTCGCTGTTCCTCAGATCCTTCCCGACAAAGAAAGACAAAGATGGTAAAAGACAGGGCGAACAGATGGCGAGGTCGATGGCATGGAAAGTACGGCTTGGCTCGTGGAAGTAAGTATCCTCACCGTCATTTAGCAGGCAGAGACAGTGATCTGACATCAACTGTTCGATCTGCCTGCCACGGGTATTGGTGTCACTACTTCCCCAAAGCCCACTGTGTGCATTTAAGTCTCCGAGTATGATGAACGGCGTCGGCAGTTGATTCACCAGTTCATCTAGGCTCTGTTGCTGGATGGCTATGCTTGGTGGTAAGTATAGCGTGCAGACTGTCAGTAATCTCTTTACTTGCACTCTCACAGCAACCGCCTGCAGTTGTGTGTTGAGCGGCAACGGCTGAAAAGGGAAGGCGTTGGAGGTGAACAAAGAGACTCCTCCAGAAGCTCTTCCATCAGCGTTAACGTTGTCCGCTCGAATGCAAGTGTACTGACGAATCCTCGTCTGGTCTCTAGGCTTCAGGAAGGTCTCCTGAAGTGCGAGACAGACGGGTTTGTAATCTGCTATCAGGGTTTTCACATCATCCAGCTTGTTTCGGTATCCACGACAGTTCCAAGATATAAAATTAAGAGTCATGATTTAAAACAGTATCGTTACTTTGTTTAGTGGGAGATTCACTCAACTCTAATTCATTTATTTCTTCTTCGGACACATGTATGTCCAAAGAGAAATCATCCTTCTCCCTTAAATTCTCCCTTATTTTTACCTTACGCAAGTTTGCTCTGTTATTTCCTTTGTCTGCTTGATTTAATTTTCTATTTTTAGTGCTGAAAGACGGATATGAGGGATATGGTGCATTCCTTTGATTTTTGATTGAGGTTTTTGGTTTTGCTATATTTGATACAGGTTTCTTAGGTTTTACATTGATATTGGAAGATGGTACAGTTTGGTTGGTTTTTGTAGACGTGGAAGGCTGACTTGTCAATTTAAGAGTGGGAAGTAAACTTTTTCCATTAGGTTGTGAGGGTGGTGTTATAGTAAATAATGTTTTGGTTGTCTGGTTCATTATTGGAGTAGGTGGATCTGTTTGGGTTTGGATGGATGCTGTTGTTTTTTGTGCGGCTGCTGCATAACTTAATCCTATTTTGGGGGTTCTGGCTTGAATTAGTTTTCTTGCTTCTCCATAAGATATTTTACTGTTAGTTTTTAATGCCTGAATTTCTTTTTCAGACGCCCACTTGGGGCACTTCTTGTCGTACGCCGCGTGGTCCCCGCTGCAGTTGACACAGCAGGGTGGCGCAGAGCAGGTATCACTACCGTGGTCATCGGCGCCACAATTAGCGCATGTGTCAGAACCACGACAAGAGAACTTAGAATGCCCGAAGCGTTGGCATCTAAAACAACGTAATGGATTGGGAATATATGGACGTATATGGCAGTTCAGGTAGGCTATTTTTATTTCTGATGGAAGAATTGGGGTGTCGAAGGTAAGAATAATATGTTTAGTAGGAAATGTTTCTTTTTCACGCCTTATTGTAATTCGTTTAACTTCAATTACATTTTGATTTAATAAATTTTCTTTTATTTCAGATTCGGGTACATTGATGGTTGGTTGGTTGTTTTGGGTTTTATGGCGCAAGGTCCCTATATCGGACATTCCGCGCCAAACACAAGATTAATATTCGGGTACATTGAATAAATCTGGTTCAGATATTACGCCTTTAGATATATTGAGGGAGTAGTGTGGACTTACAGATATATGGAAATTTTCAATTCTGGTGGTGTTCTGAAGTTTTTTTGCTTGTGCTGGATTTGATGTGTGGATGAGCATATCTCCTGATCGTAATCTTTTAAGTGATTTTATTGTACCAAGTTCTTTTACAAATGTACTATTGATTTTGAATGGTGAAACTGCAGAAAAAGAAGTTGAATTATTAGGAGGATTTTCGAGTTTTACAAGGAAATAACGAGCGTTTTGTAAATTGACGATTCTTTGTTGCTCCCCTTGGGGAGAAGAATGCTCCCCGGAGGGAGAAGGGTTGGTGGGCTTACCACCATGAGAAGAGGCCGAAGGTAGCATGGTTGGAAATGCAGATTGTTCATCCCGGTGCGCCCCCGCCCACCACGGAGCCCAACGAGGGGGAGGGGTTACCGGCAGTCGCCGCCGGCCGCCAGTAGCCGACAAACGGCTAGTAGCTGACGGTCGACAGACGAAAGAACTCGGGCCCCTCCGGAGGTGACACCGGGGTACAATGCCACAGATTTCCATTTGCAGCACTAGCCCTTAAATCACAAAATCAACAGCTGCTCCAACACCACAGGGGGAGAAATCACCCTGAAGTGGCAGAGCAGCGAGATAATGGGAGCCGATTGACCGGAGCGGGCTCACTCCGGCCGCCCGATCTAGCGGGACTCCGGGGCCAAAGAGGCCGTATTGGGGGAATATACCCGCAGGAATCAAGCCGTATGGTGCATAAACCCCCTCAAGCCTCCAGGTTCCCCATCGCCCCGTTACGGGATGCCACACACGGCAAACATGTGGCCACTAGTTAAAAAAGTAGAAAACTAATTAAAATATAACAAATAACATAAATATAACACGAGACTCAACTAGTGGTAATCGAGTCTCAAAATAAAGAACCGAATGTAGTGTAAGGCAAGAACTAAAAACCAGTATAACTTTAACTATTGAGGAAAAAACTCAAGATGGAACAGCAAAACTAAGAATAAAAATATCACTTGGTCCCCTAAAGGAGGTTCCCATGCCGGTGGAAGATTGGCCTTTTAATAAGGCACAAATACACTGGGGTCCCTCGGGATTGTGACACCCGTCACACCCCGACAAGGTGTGCCCCTGAGGGGCGTCTGGCCCCTGGAGTTGATATCCTGGCATCCCCACAACAAATGATGTGCATTAAAATCTCCCATCAAAATAAAAGGGGTAGGTAGTTGATTAACGAGTTCCTCAAGCTCTCTAAATTGGATGGGTGTGCTAGGGGGTAAGTATATATTGCAAAGGGTGATGTTGGAGATGAAAGAAATTCGAGCCGCAACAGCCTGCAACGACGTGCGAAGAGGGACGGGAGAGAAGGGCGTCGTGTGGGCTACCAGCAGCGCCACACCACCACAGACTCTGTCACCTGTCTCGCAGTCCTTACGGAGGATTGAATATCCTCGCAGGTTAACTGTGTTTGCTGGCTTTAAAAAAGTCTCCTGCAATGTAACACACACAGGTTTAAAATCATTTAAGAGACATTTTAAATCATCCAAATTTGACCTGAAACCACGACAGTTCCACTGCAAAAGTTTATCTATTTTTATTTTTCGGAGATTTCTGCCCTTTTTTGGGCTTTTCTGTGCTAAAAGTAATTGGGGTGATTTTACCCGACAAATTTTTTTGTAGTCTAGATTGAGAATGCGATTGGCTTCTGCTCACTTTTAAGAAGGCTTGTTCAATCTCCAACTGATCCACTCGGCTCAGCCGTTCGGATGCAGATGGGTTGGGTGGATCGGGGGGTTTAGGTGCCTCCTCGATAGCCTCGGCAGCAGTGCGTTTTCTAGCTTTGCTCGCTTCCTCTACTTCCTCAGATAAATTAGGTGCTTGGGTCATGTTGGGCTCTACTTGAACTATGTGCGAACTTGGAAGTTCTGAGGCTGAATTGTTTGCTGCTACTTCTTGAACTGTTGGCTTGTTATCGATATTTAAGTTAAAAGGTATGGTTGGTTGGTTCGTTAGTGTTTTATGGCGCACGATCCACTTTAGGATATTATGCGCCAGACAAGACAAAATAAAACTATTTTAGACGGCCGAAGGCCTTTGTCAGATGAACTCTGTACATCTCTTACTTAAAATAATCTAATAAAATGTGACGAAACAGCCATAGTTAAAACTTACACATGATGGATAAAACCAATACGATGAATGAAGTTTAGAACAAGATTAAAATTTGATGAATGGGATAAAATTTCTGATAAGTTAAAATTTGAGCGCTTAAAAACAAGATATCTCTGAGCATTAAAAACAGGACACTCACTAATTATATGTTTGACAGTAAATGGTACCCCACAATGAGAACATTGGGGAGCCTGCTCCCCAAAGAGTAGATGGCGATGAGTAAACCGGGTATGGCCAATTCGTAGTCTGCTGATTATCACTTCCTCCCGTCGATTCAAAGAAGAATCTCGGCGAGGAGTAATCAGTGGCATGACCGAATGAAGCTTGTTCCCCAGCTGGGTGTCCCAGCTGTCCTGCCACTCGGAACGAAGCTTCCACCGGAAAAACGCTTTATGGTCAGAGAAGGGGACTGGAAATCGTTCTGGATTCCCGTCAGCCGAACGAGCCGGATGGTCGGCCTCTTCATTGCCAGCGATCCCGGCGTGGCCAGGGACCCAACAAAAACGTATATCAATACCTCGTCTTAAGAGGTTACTAAGTTCTAGCCTAATGTCAATGAGGATGGGATGAGTAGAGGTTTGATGAGAGATAAAAGCTTGTAAGGACGATAATGAGTCAGTGTATATGATGAACTTTTTGTGGTCTGAACTTTTCAGTTTTTCTAAGGCCAATCTAATTGCATGTAATTCTGCTGTGTAGGTTGATGTGAGAGTTGGCATAGCATCACATACAGACATTTCACTGCAAACAGCAGCTGCCCCAACATGCGATTCAGACTTCGATCCATCTGTAAATATCGGAACGAAGTCTGGAACTGACTCTTGATGCGCCTGAAATAGTGTCCTGTATACATGGTTTGATGTGGATAATTTTGGAAATTTAGAAAGTGTTAAGTCCACTACCGGAAGGGATTCCTCCCATGGTGGGTATGGCGCCACGGTAGATTGGGCTATCAAACCAAGCGTCACATTCTTCTTCCTCAAAATCTCTCGCATCCTAAAATGAAATGGAGGTGTATATACACGTGATGAACGATGTATAATGAGTCTCTGTAAACTAAAATCAAATAAGAACATGAAAGATGGGTTTAGCTTTAGTGATCTAATTTTTACATAATATGACAGTGATAGAAATGTACGGCGCTGATCCAATGAGGGTTCGTTTGCCTCTACATATAAAGATGGGATTGGAGAGGTGCGAAAAGCACCAAGGCACACACGAAGTGCCTGGTGATGCACCGGATCAAGCGACCGTAGTAATGATGAGCATGCAGATCCATAAACAGCTGAGCCGTAATCTAGTTTTGAGCGAATAAGGGCTCTATAAAGGCGTAAAAGAGATATCGAATCGGCTCCCCAGCAAGTTGTACTTAAAACCTTTAGTATGTTAAGGGATTTGGAACACTTGTTTTTTAAATCTTTGATATGGCTGTGGAAACGTAGCTTCTTATCAAATATCACGCCAAGAAACAGTGTCTGTTCGGCCACTTGGATGGGAGTGGTACCCATCCGTAGCTCAGGGTCAGGGAACAGCCCCCTCCTACGGCTAAATGGCACGACAACGGTTTTCTCAGCGGAAAATGCAAAGCCATTATGTTGGGCCCATCGGTCCAGCTTGTTTATGGTGTTCTGAAGTTGGCGTTCTGCAATGTTCATGAACTGAGATGGGTATGCTATTTGGAGATCATCTACATATAATGAGTATTGAACGCCAGGTTTAAACTGTTTGGTGATGCTATTTAGTTTGATGATGAATAAAAGTGGGCTCAAGACTGATCCTTGCGGTACTCCTTGTTCTTGAGTGAAGGTTGATGAATATGAAGAGTGAATTTTGACTTGGAAGGTGCGAGTTTTTAAAAAATTTTGAATAAAAATAGGTAAATTCCCTCTTAAGTGGATACGATGAAGATCCTGGAGAATGCCATATCTCCAGGTCATATCGTAAGCCTTCTTGATGTCGAAGAAGACAGCGACAAGATGTTGTTTGCGCAGGAAGGCCTCGCGTATAGCGGTTTCCAATCTTAAGAGGTTGTCAGTTGTACAGTGGAACTTCCTGAATCCACTTTGATAAGGGGACAGGATGTTATTACTTTCCAAGTAATAAAGTAATCGGGCATTAACCAAACGTTCAAGCAATTTGCAAAGGCAACTGGTCAGGGCTATTGGACGGTAATTACTTGGTGTGGTGGGATCCTTTCCCGGTTTGGGGAAGGGGAGCACAAAGGCATGGTACCATTTGGAAGGGAAACTGTGGGAGGTCCAGATCCGGTTAAATAATAAAAGTATAGACAGTAATGACTCATTAGAAAGATGCCGAAACATAATGTAGTGTAATCCATCAGGACCTGCTGCCGAATCTCTAGATCTGTGCAGAGCGGTTTCAAGTTCGAGCATAGTGAACGGAGAATTATAGTCCTCTTCGTTTGAAGATGTAAAACTAAGTCTCAAACGTTCAGCTCTACTTTTCACCGTCTGAAATGCTGCAGAGTAATTGGCACTGCTCGACGTCCTTGAGAAAGACTCTGCAAGTGTGTCTGCTATTGCATGAATATCTGTGATCGTAGTGCTATTGTACGTTAATGTTGATATGGGTTGGGATTCATACTTTCCTTTTATTTTCCGGATCTTGTTCCATACTTGTTTGGCAGGAGTGGATGATGTAATTCCACTGACATAACTCTGCCATGATTCCCTCTTACTTTGTCTTCTCACTCTTCTAGCCTCTGACCGTGCTTTTTTAAATAACAGCATATTTTCTTGAGTTGGGTATCGCCGAAATTTTCCCCATGCTTTATTCTGGGCTTTTTTAGCCTCAGAACAGGCGTGGTTCCACCAAGGTTTTGGGAACCTTGGAAATCTTGAGGACGTTTGTGGGATGGATAGGTGAGATGCTTTTAAAATACATGCAGTGATATATGAGACAGCGCTATCGATTGTGCCGGATAAGACCATTTCTTCATCAATATCTGCATGGGTCCGGAATAACTCCCAGTTGGCCTGACCGAACTTCCATCGCGGCTGACGAGACGTCGAGCACGCGGCTGGGGTGGTTACAGAAACCACCACAGGGAAGTGGTCGCTGCCCAACGGGTTCCCTAGGACACTCCATGTCAGATCTAAGAGCAAAGATGGAGAGCAAATGGAAAGATCGATGGCTGTATAAGAATGAGTGGGAGAGTGTAGATACGTGTGTGAGCCGTCGTTCAGAAGGGCGAGATCCAGCTCGGAAAGCATCCGCTCAACGGTCTGTCCCCTAGAATTGACGTCTCTACATCCCCATAAAGTATGATGAGCATTAAAATCCCCTAAAATAATGAAAGGTGTGGACAGTTGGTCAACAAGTTCTTCTAAAAGATGGAAATGAATGGGTGTGCTTGGTGGCAAATAAAGACTACAGATGGTGATGGGAGAAACAATGCTCTGACGTACTGCTACGGCCTGCAACGGGGTGTCCAGATGAACGGGAGAACAGGGTGTCGTGTGGGCGACAAGAAGCGCCACACCTCCACACACTCGACCGCCATCAGGGCAATCTTTGCGGAGGACGGAAAAACCTCGTAGTTGGACCGTGTCGGCAGGTTTCAGATATGTTTCTTGTAGAGCAATGCACACTGGTGAATGGATGTTGATGATATCTTTAATGTCCTCAAGATTTGGTCGGATTCCACGACAGTTCCACTGTATGATTTTACTTATTTTTTACTTTTGATCTTGATCTATGCCTACCAGGGCTAAAAGTTATTGATCTGTGTCTTGGTTTTCCAGAGTCGTTTTTTAAATCCTTTTTACTGATTTCAAATATGACGTTTTCTATTGGGCTAGGCTCTGTGTGTTCTGCTGATATGGTGGGTTTAGAAACTTTGGTTGGTGCTTCAGCGGTGTCTGGGGCGTTGCGTTTATTTGAAGTTTGTTCGACTTCCATCGACACCACAGAATCGGGCACTCCTGTAGGGTTCGATGGTGGGGTATCGGCTATTAGAGCTACCTGGGGTAATTTAGAGTTATCAACAGTTTGTGGAGTTGGTTTTAGAGGTTTTTCGGACAAACTGACTGTTGTTTGAATGGCTATTGTGTTATAAGACTTTACAGGAGCAGCGGCACTTGCATAGGAAGTGGAAGGACGAGGTGGCATGATGTTATGCACTCGTCTCTTCGCTTCGGCATATGAAAGGTTCTCAAGGACTTTTACACGCTGTATTTCTTTTTCCTGTAGCCATTTGGGGCATTTTTTAGAGTAGGCCTCATGTTCTCCTTCGCAGTTTACGCATTTCTTATGCACGGCTTTGCATGTATCGCTGGCATGCTCAACGCTACCGCATTTATTGCAAGTAGGAGTGCCACGACAAGCCGCCGTAGCGTGCCCGAAACGCTGACATCGAAAACATCTGAGGGGGTTGGGGATGTAAGGTCTAGTTTTTACACACAGGTAACCAATCATTATTTCGTTGGGTAGAGAAGTCTTGCAGAATGTTAAGATAAATAAGGGTGTAGATTTAGTTTTATTGTCTACTTTAGTAGTGATTCTATGTATATCTGATACTCCTTGGGATGCTAGTTCCGCCTTTATTTCGTCATCTTCAATTGGGATTAGGTCTGGGCAATATATAACTCCTTTGGTTGAGTTTAGGGTTGTGTGAGGTGTTACAGTGATTGGTATATGAGCAAGCATTTTCGTTTTTAAAAGATTTTGTGATTGAGCTGGTGTGGCAGTTTCGACTAGTAAGTCTCCTGATGGTAACTTTTTGGTATTTTTTACATTTCCGGCTATGCCTAAGATTGCTTTTGAGACAAGAAACGGTGATAGTGTTGAGAGTTTGGAATCATCATTGGCGTGAAGAACGAGAAATTTTGGTTGGTCGTAGGAACAAGTGTTGGCTTTGGTGGACTTACCACCATGGGGGACAGAAAAAGAATTCATAGTTGGAGGCCGTTTGTTCATCCCGATGCGCCCCTACCCACCTCGGAGCCCAACAAGGGGGAGGGGTTACCGGCAGTCGCCGCCGACTGCCAGTAGCCGACAAACGACTAGTAGCTGACAGTCGACCGACGAAAGAACTCGGGCCCCTCCAGAGGTGACACCGGGATATAATGCTACAGCATCCTTGCAGCACTAGCCCTGAAACCGCAATATCAACAGCTACTCCGACACTAGTTAAAAGGTATGGTGGGTTTTATAGGAGTCATATTTGTCATGATTACATTTGTTTGACAAGCTATTGAGGTTGTAGATGGCGTTTTAAGTTGCTTAGTTTCTTTAGTGACGGCTGCGTATGAGGCATTTGCTCTAGGAGGGAGAATAGACTGGGCTTGCTTGCGGGTGTCCGCATAGCTGAGTTTGTTAACAACTCTTAGCCTCTGGATCTCTTTCTCAACCTGCCATTTAGAGCAGGTATGGGCAACCTTTTCGAATCCGCGGGCCGGACTCAAAGATTATAATGTCGTGGAGGGCCAAAGAGTAGTAAGAGTAGTAAGTAAAAAAATGAGGCCTTTTATTTTATATATTTATGAAGTTTAATTCTAAAGTTAAAAATTAATCTGGACTTGTACAATATCTAGATTACATAAAATAATTCTAATGAAGTTACATTAATCTGGACCAGACGCGGATCCAGCACGGCTCCAATGGGGGGGGGCACTTCTTCAGACCATCATCTTTATCTTTTGAAAAAAATGTCAAAATTTTGGAAATTTGACCTGTAAAAGTAGGTTTTTAACTCATTTTGAGTACTTTTTGGGTTGGTTGGTTGGTTGTTTGGGGTTTAATGGCTCAAGGCCCCGATAGGGACATTTTGTGCCAACCAAGACATCAAAATAAAGTTTAATAAAAAATTAGGCTGAAAAAACCTTTGTCAAACGCACTCTAAGTACTTTTTGGGACTTTTTTTCGTACTTATGAATGATTTTTGGGTCCAAGGGGGGGGGCACTTTCCAGAGTGCCACCCCCTGTATCCTCCACTGATCTGGACTAGTATAATATTACATACAATAATTATAAAGTTAGTTACATTAATCTACAATAGATTAATATTTTGATTAGAAACAAAAATTATGTTAAAGTTACAAAAATCTGGACTAGAATAATATGTGATTTTTGAGTACAATTTTTAAAATGTTCCGCGGGCCGGACCAAATGACGTGGCGGGCCGGATCCGGCCCGCGGGCCGGAGGTTGCCCACCGTTGATTTAGAGCAAAGCAGTAAATAACACCTTTTGATGTGTTGAGTTTGGGGTGAGGTATAACAGTTATTGAGATGTGTGCCAAATGAGTAGATTTAAGTAGGTTTCTTGATTGTTGTTCATTAGAGGTACAGACAAGTAAATCACCGGTAGCTAACTTTTTTACTGATTTTACAGACCCAGCTATCCCAGATAAAGCCTTCGAGACAAGGAACGGTGAAACTTCAGTAAGTTTTTTCTCATCGGAATGAAGTATTAGGAAACTTGGTACAGGAGAAGGCAAAGTGTTGACATCTTTTGACAATTCTTTGGTGGACTGGCCACCATGATTTAAAGGAACAGGAAACATGGTTGAATGGGCTTTTTGTTCATCACTGGTGCGCCCCTACCCACCGAGGAGCCCAACGAGGGGGAGGGGTTACCGGCAGTCGCCGCCGACCGCCAGTAGCCGACAAACGACTAGTAGCTGACAGCCGAACGACGAAAGAACTCGGGCCCCTCCAGAGGTGGCACCGGGATATAATGCTACTGACCCCCGCAGCACTAACCCTTACATCACTAAATCCATTATGGCTCCAACGCTACAGGGGGATGAATCGCCCTGAAGTGGTAGAGCCAGCAAGATAAAGGGAGCCAGCCGATTGGCCGGTGCGGGCTACACCGGCCGCCCGATCTAGCGGGTTGGTTGGTTGGTTGGTTGTTTGGGGTTTTATGGCGCATGACCCAGGAGAGAGTATAGTGCGCCAGACACAAGACAAAATTAAACCAAAAAATATTCCTTTAAAAACATAAATATAACTGGCCAAGGGCCATTGTCGGACGTACTCTATACGTCAAATTTAAAATGGTTAAAATATTGTTAAATGTGATGGGTAAAACCAATTTCATGAATATATTTAAAAACTAATGATAGATTAGAATGATTTAAAATTTGTGATAAGTTAAAGTCAGTACGTTTAAAAATGATGTTTTTATAAGGGTTAAAGTGGGGGCAGACACTAATGATGTGTTGAACCGTTAAAAGAGTGTCACAGAAATGACAAGTGGGAGCCTCTTCTCCCCTCAAGAGGTGACGATGGGTCATTCTTGTGTGGCCTATTCTTAATCTGGTAAGTAGTACCTCCTCGCGACGCGTAAGATTTTTACGCAGCCGTCGCGAGAGAGATGGCATCACAGAATGCAGTTTATTGTTAATCTGCTGGTCCCATTCGGACTGCCATATTTCATACAGTCTTCGCCGAAAAAGCGGTTTAAGATCCTCGAATGGGACAGGAAATCTTTCTGTAGGGCCTGTGACAGATCTAGCGGCACGGTCTGCTTCTTCGTTTCCTTGAATCCCGGCGTGACCGGGGACCCAACAAAACATTACTTCAGTTTGAGACCTAGATAGTGCGTCTATGATGTCATTTACAATGGGATGGGCAGATGAGTTATGCGAGACGATACTTTGGAGTGATGAGAGTGAGTCAGTGTAAATAATAAATTTTTCATGAGAGGTGAGTGAGATGTGTTCGATTGCCATCCTGATGGCATGCAGTTCTGCAGTATAGACAGAAGCTGTGATAGGGAGGGCATCGGAGAGGGTTGCGCACTGGCAAACTGCCGCGGCACCTACGTGTGATTCGGACTTGGACCCGTCAGTAAAGATAGGGGTATAGTCCGAATACGTCCCCCGATGTTCTCTATACAGAGCCTGGAACACATAGTTCGGGAGTGATTTCCTGCAGTGCGCAATTGAAAGATCCACTTGAGGGGTGGCGCGCACCCATGGAGAAAATGGAGCGATGCTTGTCTGGGAAATTTTTTCACTCGAAATATTCCAGTCACTCATCAACTGTCTCATACGAAACTGGAATGGAGGCGGGTTTACACGTGAACTACGATGAATGATAAAATAATGCAAACTGAAATCAAACATGAATTTAAAAGCGGTATGATGACGCAGCGACCTCATCTTGGCATAATACGAGAGGGCCAAGTAGCTCCTTCGTAAATGCAAAGGCGGCTCGTATGCCTCCGCATAGAGCGATTGAACTGGGGATGTACGGAACGCTCCCAGGCAGATACGTAGAGCTTGGTGGTGTACAGTGTTGAGTGAGCGCAACAATGATTGGCATGCAGAGCCGTACACGACCGAACCATAGTCCAACTTGGACCGCACCAAGGAACGGTACAGCCGAAGCATGGCCGTCGTGTCGGCGCCCCAAAATGTGTTCGACAACACTTTAAGCAAGTTGAGAGTTTTTGAACATCTATTTTTTAGATCATAAATGTGGCTGCGAAAACGGAGCTTTCTGTCGAAGATTACTCCGAGGAAACGAGTTTCTTCAACACATTGAATTTCTGAGTCCCCTAGTCTCAATTCGGGGTCCGGGAAGAGCCCTCTTTTGCGACTGAAAGGAACGCAGACTGTTTTCTCAGCAGAGAACATAAACCCGTTTTCTAAGGCCCATCGATTCATTTTATTAATAGATGTTTGTATGTGGCGCTCAGCCACTGATAAAGAATGCGATGAGTATGAAATTTGAATGTCGTCCACGTATAATGAATATTGTACATCATGATTTATGAGATGAGTGATACCATTTAATTTTATGATAAAAAGCAAAACACTTAAAACACACCCTTGGGGAACACCCTGCTCTTGAATAAAAGTATTCGAGTAAAATGAGCCAAGGCGAACTTGGAAAGAGCGATGATCTAAAAAAATTTTTATAAAAATGGGTAAATTGCCCCTTAAGTTAAAATTGTATATGTCCTGGAGAATACCTCTTCTCCAGGTCATATCGTATGCCTTTTGTACATCAAAAAACACAGACAGGCAGTGCTTTTGTCTAAAAAAAGCTTCTCTTACGGCTGTTTCAAGCCCTAAAAGATTGTCTGTGGTAGAACGATATCTACGGAAGCCGCTTTGGTATGGTGAAATGAGGTTTTCGGTTTCAAGATAAAACATGAGCCGTGCACTTATTATTCTCTCCATGAGTTTACAAAGACAGCTCGTTAGAGCTATAGACCTGTAATTACCTGGAGAGCTCGGGTTTTTGCCTGGTTTGGGAAACGGGAGAACGAAGGCATGACGCCACTTGGATGGGAATTCTTGCTTGGTCCAAATGCGATTGAAAAGGCTTAGAAGAGCGAGTAAGGAGTCATCAGAAAGATTTTTTAGCATTATGTAATGTAACCCGTCGGGACCAGCCGCCGAGTTCCCTGAGCGATACAGCGCCGTACGAAGTTCAAGCATGGTGAGCGACGAGTTGTAGCCTTCGTTGGAATAACCGAAGTCCAACTTCGAACGCTCTGCTTTCTGCTTCAGCGCTTGGAACGCAGGGGGGTAGTTCTCGCTGTGAGATGTTTTAGCAAAATGCTCAGCTAGCATGTTTGCAATATCGGGGATACCGCTAACGGTAACCCGATCTAGCGGGACTCCGGGGCCAAAGAGGCCGTATTGGGGGAATATACCCGCAGGAATCAAGCCATATGGTGCATAAACCCCCTCAAGCCTCCAGGATCCCCATCGCCCTGTTACGGGACGCCGCACACGGCAAACATGCAGCCACTAATTACAAAAACTCATAGGGTAGGAAGAGTAGAAAACTTATTTAAATGTAATGAAAAACATAGGAATAACATAAGACAAAACTAGCGGTAATGAAGTCTCAAAATAAAATTCCGTTGCAGTGTAGTTAAGAAATGATAACCAAGCTTTATTTTAACTATGGCGGAAAGGGGAAAAGGGAAGTAATAAGGAAAGAAAAAGAAGAAAGATCGCTTAGGCTACCCGGGGGCGCGCATTCCCGGTGAAAGAAAATCACTTGGGTCCCTTGGGGTCGTGAAGCCCATCACCTAAAGGAGGTGCCCTGAGAGCGTCATGGTCTCGGGTAACTGTATACTTTTACACGTACTTTACATAGTACTTTTACACGTTAAATTTTAGAGTAATTATACGAAGGGTTTGAACTTTTGCACACTTAACTTAAATAATAGTGTAATTGATGTGTGCTCTAAGAAAAATGGGGGGGGGGGTCTGGGGGTCCTCTCCCAGAAAACTTCTTAAAATTTGCACCTTTAAGTAGTGTTTTAGCTCATTTTTAGACTCTTTGGCCAGAACAGAACCACCTCTTGTAAGTTGTAAGCCACATACTATTCTAGGGAATTTATGTGGCTAATGACTAAAAGTATAATTTGTAGAATCTAATCGAGTTGAGTTAAATTCAATAAATTTTATCTATTTTATTTTATGTTACCGGGTGAAACTTTCGTATGTTTGGACATTAAAAAAAAACACCAAGCTTGAGGAAAATACGCAACTGCTTTAATTACATAATAATTTAGAAGAGACTGAAGAAGAATACAAAGTTACAGTTAGTCTGAAAATAGTCCGAGCAACTTTGTATCAACTGTTCAAGTTGTTGCAGTTACTTGAATAACCATGATATAAGATATAACATTTAACAATAACCTTAAAATGTAAAAGTAAAACCGTCCTGCTTTTTCAAATATTATTTAGCTTTTTTTTCACTCTTAACGAAAAAATTCTCTTATTAGATATTTTAAAACAAATAGTTTATCCCCCAAAACTAAGATGCAATACTAAATTCAACTTACTTTAATTGCTGGTGATGGTGCTGGATTAAGGCTTTACATAATACGTCTAGATATCAATATGGAGGACTGAAATACGTACTCTTTTTAAGTTCAATGCTTGGAAACTAAATCACATATCTTAGACTAAAGGGAATTTTCTGCAGGAATAGCCAACGACCACACGGCTTTCTTTCTATTCGTTGAAAGGTCAGCCAAAGCTTCGAAATAATAATGGCTGGGTTCACAAAAGACCCCTCTGTTTTTGTGTAAACACTTGAGAAACACGTTGAAACAATTTCCTGACACAGACACCTAAAGCCCCCTTGCTTGTTTGAGTCGTTGAGTGCCGAAGATTTATGATATCCTTTCACACCCATTGTCAAAGGCAGGAGGTGTACGTATAATTGGATTTTGTGGTATGGGAAGAGCATTTCCCCCTCACCCCTATTTCTTCTCCAATTAGGACAGTAGAGGACAACAGGAAAGAGGGAGCGTTCACCCCCCGCTGGCTCCTGTATGTGAACAACAGGTGTGACCAGTAACGAGTTTACTTTACCCTTATCTTATCTTGGGGCTGTTTGTCAACTCTTCCCATTTCTAGCCGTTCAATAGATTTCCACTCCGCGGGAGGTGGTCAACTGGGGTTGTATCTTATCTCGTATCTTTGAAGTTGTCGAATATTTTGACTGGCTCGGTCGTTTGGGGAACTATAAATGCTGAATGAAATGAATTCTGCGTGAATTCTTCCGCCACATCTCACATATAAGCTCGTTTTTTTGGCACATATACTTTAAAAAAAATTGAAGGGTTTCAGCTTTAAAAAAAAAATTTCAAAAAAAAAAAATTAAAAGTGTTTTTCAATTTTACAGAAAAAATTATTTTGGGGGAAAATTTCTGAAGAGTTATGAAAAATTTAGGGGGGGGGCAGCTGCCCCCCCTGCCTACGCCCATGATAACCTCTTAAAGTAAGTATTCTATAGCTCCAACAATCATTTGCAATGGACGCAGGAAAAACACAAGCTTAGACAACGCTTAATTTATTTCGAATGATGTCAAAACATGTTATTACTAAAAAGTGGAGTTGAGTTGTAGGGCTGTTACTTCTACACACTTTCCTTCAGGATGTTCTCCATCATTTCATCAAAGTCCGTTTCGAGGAGGGCAGTAGGCAGAATACATCTGTTCGGAGTCTTAAACTCCACATTCTTCATCTCCGTTTCTCTTCCCTCAATCATTTTGGCGTATATGGTTTTCAAACGGAGGCTAATTTTTAGCCCGTTTTTGGATGAAAGCTCATCTCGCACAATTTCCACAACTTCTTCTTTCTTACTTAGCAGAAATTCTCGAATGTCCATAAAATCCGGGGATTCATTTTTCAATGAGAATGATTGTATCATATCCTGGAACGCCGACTCTTTCGCAGCTGTTCTTGAAGGGGCCGGGGCTCCACGAGAAGTTGAAGGGATAGCCGCTCCTCGTGATGTTGAAGAGGCAGGGGCAGGGGCTCCTCGGCTAGTTTTCTTGGGAGGTCGGGGGGTTTCGTCATCATCGTCAGCACGCCTCTTGGGAGCATCATGGGTTCTCTGATGTCTCATGAGGTTATCCATCCGGGAAAATGTTTTGGGGCAGCGGTCGCACTGGATATCATCCTTCTCATGTACAGTTCTCACATGCCTGTATAAGTCTGCATTGCGAGAAAACTTTCTACCGCAGATATTGCATGATTTTCCTTGAAACTCCATAACACGAATTTTTAAAACGATGGATTTTACTCAACGAAAAAATCAGGCTATACTAACAGCTCACAAGATGTCGAATGGTATAAAATTAAGAAGAAGATCGCACATATACCCGCCTCAGCCTTCCAACCACGAGCCAATCCCAGCGATTATTTAGATGGAACGATACCTGATTGGAGGGATATAAAACCGAGGGGTGGAGACTCCTATTGTATACCCATACCGAGCAGGAGCAAAACATGAATGACCCCTTACCCCCCCCCCCTTCATCCTCCAAGGTGACTGACTGAACAATTCTCCCTACGTATAATCTTGTTTAGTGTTTACTTTTTCAGGAAAACTTAAAACTTTTAAGGATTTTTTTTTCAGGGATAACTTTAATGCATAAAGGCCTTAAATGCCTCTGGATATGAAAATAAGTGATGTTGATGATGAACTTTAATATAAATAGATTCTTTCTTTTATATTTATCATTTTAACAGTTAGTCATCATGGAAGAAACTTATAGGAATCCAGCTCTTCCTGGTAGTTTCGGAGGCATCAATACTTTGCAGAGAGTTCGGACGCTTAGCACAAAAAAACACCAGAATCTGGCAATTCTGGCTACCAGCATGATACTTGGTGAACTTGTTCTTTATGATATTAGGGTCTAAAAACCACCGGGACCCTAGCTCTGCGACCCCCTGATAAGGAGGAATTCAAGATGGCGCCCAAGATGGCGCCGAACTCAAATTCGCCTATTTTCGCGTTATTAATGTCGATTTCTAGGTTTTCAACCATGCAGAATTCAAAAATTATTACATAGAAGCTCTAAAAACTTATCTTAACCATGTTTTAAACTTTTTTTTATCAATTTAAATGAGATTAATCCGAATTTTAATTTGTCCGTTTCAACTGCTCTTTAAGGAGATTTGTATGTTTTAAACTTAACTAATGCTTTAAAAAATTTTGTAAACTATGCAATATTTATCTAGGTGAAGTTAGATACTAGTTAGATTATAAGGGAATCCAATATGGCTTCCAAGATGGCGCCGAAATAAAATTCCTCCTATTTCGCGTTATTAAAGTCAATTTCTAGGTTTTTAACCATTTAAATTCTTTATTTAATTATTAAGAAATTCTAAGAACTTATTTCTTCCAATTTACCGACTTTTTGTATCATGATTGAAGAAAGAAGTTCAAGATGAGGGATGAGGACTGAAATTAAAATAGTCCCTTAAAGCAGGTGTTAAAGTAAAAAAATATATACAGTTTACAATATGCTTATGTAAAAATAGCAGATAAAATTGCTTGAATCTTTTCTTCCCAGATTTTATTGCTTGTTTTATTTGGATTTGGAAAAATTTGATATCGTTTGAAACTTTTACGCCTGCGCCCTACCATATCAGTATTATCCTCGCTTCAGTTGCATTTCCTTGAAAACTACCGAAATGTACTAAAACATCATCCAACTGTGTAAGACCGGTAATTTACGACCCACCAAAAATAATACTGCGATAGGGGGATCACATGTGCTCCATTTGTTTTTGTTTACTTTGCATTTTGGACAGGAAATGACCGTCCCTTGAAGTGTTCAGCGGGGTTGGACAGGATGCAATAAATCACACAGGGGACATTTCTTTTACAGTCCTTCCACATCTGTTGTGATAAGAGGGTTAAAATTTTAACTGTAACCACCATAGACTATCTAAACAATTTTCTTTCCATTTCTATTCTGTGTGTTTATAAATCGCTTGAAGCATTCAACAGAATATCTCTACGTTTTTCAAAGCACCGGAGTTACATTTTGGATTTCATTGATAATCAAATTCGGTAAGAATTTTACTTTACCCCTATTCCTTCTCTTCTTCATTATTGAAATGAAAATATTAAATTTAGTTTCCTTTTTAAAGACGAATGAAACAATCTGAAATGGCCCAAAGAAAAACACTGCATGTAGTAAACGACCCATTTTTATCTCCTATTGATTGGAAGAAATGCATACTTTGTCAAGAATATACGAATGCTCATCTTCAGAAGGGGACAAGAAAAGGTTTAGAAGCTTTGGCGGATATTCTCCAGGAATTTTCAAAATCAGGTCTTTTGCCTAATTCCATCGATTTGTCTAGAATTAATGATGGAAGGGGAGTAGCAGAGACAATGATTTGTAACAATGCAGTGTATCACAAGGTATGCAAAACAAAGTACAGTATGTATAAGCTTAATCGTTTAAAAAAAGGGCTGAAGGCGGATATAATAAAAGAAGAAGGAAGTAAAGAAGAGGAAGAAGTGCAGGAAATTGAAGAAACACCTTCAATGCCTGTTTTGAAAGAATGTCTGACAAGATCAAAGGTATTGAAAAAAGACATCAAGAATACGTGTATTTTCTGTGATGAATACGAGGATGAAAAAAAACCGTTTAGTTAATGCTCAAACACTTGAAATAGGATCTAATATAATTTTCATGGCACAGGAACTCGAGGATGAAAAGATTTTAGCCAAACTGTCTTCTCCAGACCTAGTTGCACAAGAAGCAAAGTATCATAAATTATGTTATGTTAAATATAGAACGAAATTTCGTAGTTACGAGCGAAGAAACATCAGAGAGGATTCTAAAAATGACTTTCATCGTTTCGCGTACGGATCAGCTCTTTCGCAATTAGTGGACTTTATTGAATTGACTTACACATCCAATCCCCAGACTTCACCTATCTTTAAAATGACCATGCTTGCTAAAAAAATGGAAGATACCATGAAAAGCTTTGGAGTAGAAGATCCTAAAGTTCAACGATTACGACTGCGTGAACATCTGTTAGGCTTAATTCCAGATCTAGAGTTTAGCAAGTCAGGAAGAGATGTCATACTTTTCTTTCGTGAGTCTGTGGGGCATGCTTTTCGAGATGCAGTAAGTCAAAATGCAATGAGTGATGGTATGTGTCTTGCAAGAGCAGCTAAGATAGTACGTAAGAGTATTTTTGAAGAGTTTCCACAATTCGAAGGATCATTTTCTGAGCAGTTTACTCCAACACAATGTGTAAATAAAAATTTAGTTTTACTTTTGCAAATTATTTTAGAAGGGTCTTTTGATGAAGATTATGCAGATATTAACCTACAGAAAGCCCCTTTATTATCTCTGGCTCAGCTAATTCGCTTCAACGCTCTTAAATCGAAGAGAAGAGAAGAAACAAATTCAATGAGACACTCGATTGACCGTGAAACACCACTTCCTCTGTATATTGGTCTAAGAATTTATTCAACTTGCAGGAGCAAAACATTAATACGTGATTTCAATAAACTCGGGTTGTGTGTTTCTTATGACAGAGTTCAACAAGTACTAGCCACTACAACTAATCGAATTTGTGAAGAGTACGATGCAACACAAAAAGTTGTACCAATATCACTCCATCCTAATGTCTTTACTACTGCAGTTATCGACAACATTGACCACAACCCTTCATCGACTACTGCTTCGAGTTCTTTTCACGGTACAAGTATTACAATTATACAACATCCAGATTGTTACTTGAAAAAGAAAACCTTTAAGATAATCGGAGGTTTCAAAGAAAAAGATGTTACTCAGCAACTTCCTGCATCATATTCTGAAGTGGCTCCTCTATCTTGCTCTAACAAATGCTTAGGGTTACCATTGTCTACTGTTAATGTTGAGAGTAGTACTTGTGAATTAGCTTTTGAAACAACCACAAAATGGTTAGAGAAAATAGTTGAAACAGTAGAAGGCAATAACTTTGACTCATGCACTTCCACACAAAACCTTTCATGGTCAGCTTTTTCAGCCAACAGTAATCCTGGAAAAAATGTTATAGTTTGCAATAATGCATTAATGCCACTTTTGAATGAAAAAGTTCAATCCCCTGTAGTCATTGCTCATTGCTTACTTCGAATAAGAGATGTATATGAAGAACTAAATTTGAATTCAGAAATCATGGTTATCACTGGAGATCAACCAATATATGCATTGGCCAAACAACTCCAGTGGAATTATCCAGAGGAATTTGGAGAAGATAAAGTTGTAGTTATGATGGGTGGCCTCCACATTGAAATGGCTGTTATGAGGATGATTGGGTCTTGGCTTTTGGGGTCTGGTTGGGTTGATATCCTTGTAAATTCTGGCATTACTACAACAGGCAAAGCTGAAAAATTTCTTTCATGTTCACATGTGAAAAGAACAAGATATGCTCACCAGGTCACATTAGCAGCTCTAAATATATTAAAGAAGAATGCCTATCATAAAGATGATACAACTTTAAATTTTAAAGACTGGTGTTACCGAAGAGAAGAAGAATCGACTCAGTTTTTGTATTGGTCAACAACTATGACTCTACAAACACTTTTACTGTCTTATGTTCAAAGCCTTCGTGAAGGAAATTACATAAATTTCAAAGCTATCCTTACAGAGATATGTCCATGGATGTTCGCAATGGATCAAATCCATTATTCCCGCTGGTTGCCGATTTTCTTGAAAACATTGCAAGAACTAGAAACTCGTCATCCTAAGATCCATGATGAATTCATGAAAGGGAAGTTTGTAAGCAGGAAAAGCAATCGAGAGTTCTCCTGCATGGCTGACGATCAATTGCACGAGCAGAACAATAAAGTGATAAAAGGAATTGGAGGAGCTATCGGATTATTAGAGAACCCTTCTGCTCTCTCCAAATGGATGATAGCTGGGCCAGTTGTTGCTGAAATGATTTTGGAATTTCAGGATCTCTGGAATTATAATATAGATGATGATTCGGAAGGAGAAGAATGTAGGATTTCAAAACATAGAGAAAACAGTGATGCCTTTCAAAAAATGTTTTTTAATGATGTCTTGAGTGTAGTGAGTTGCTTCGAAAAGTATGGAAATCCATTTGAAGAGGATTCGTTGTCAACCGCAGTGACAAAAACCAAAATGCTTGAAGAATCAGAAGCATCTGTACGAAAAGCCCATGATACAGGAAAAAGATCTTATGAAAAATATGTTAATGAACGTTTGATACAAGGAAGTACCTCAGTACAAGCAGTAATTAATAGAAACAACCTGATCTTGTTTAAAGACAAAATTAAACCTTCGAAAAATTCGCTGCAAATGCGGGTTAAGGAGCTGAGGAAGGATGCAAATGTTTTTTGCAAGCTTTATATTGCTAGTCAGATACGAGACTCTGATCTGTTGGAATTTTTTGCCCATGAAAACCATTCATACCCACCTTCCCTGAGTGAATTCGGGAAATTACGAAAACCTAGTAAAAAGTGTGAAATAATAAAGTGTTTAACAAGCAACACAGAGTTAGATCAAGGAAGCTCGAGTATTTCAGAATGTTCTTCTCTCATAATAGACGGATCTGTTCTTGTGCATTCTCTACCTACTTCTTTGGCAAAAACATTTTCCGAATATTCCGAAAAGGTTTTTAAACCTGCTATTTTAAGGAGATTGAGTAAGTACAACAGAGTCGATGTTGTATTCGACCGTTACTTTTCTGACAGTCTAAAAGCCGACACAAGAACAAAAAGGGGTTTAGGAAAACCCATTATCGTGAAAGGTAGTACACCACTTCCAAAATCCTTTAGCAAGTTTTTAAATGTGAATGAGAACAAAATTCAACTATTTGACCTACTTGCCTCTGAAATGAGTTGTATAGAACTGTCAAACAAGCTCTTGGTTTTAACCAAAGAAGAAATGGTAACGTCTTCGTCATACAGTTTCAATGCAGATATTATTTCTCCTTGCTCTCATGAAGAAGCCGATACAAGAATTTTTTTACATGCAAAGGATGCAGTATTGGCAGGACATAAAAATATTTGCATTGAGACTGTTGACTCTGATGTAATCGTAATAGCGGTCGGAGTCATTGAAGAGTTGAGAAGTCTTGGTTTAAAAGAATTGTGGATAGATTTTGGTGTTGGAAAGAATAAGAAGAGGTTTCCCCTTAGTACACTTATCAAAGATTTGGCAACTAATGATTGTAAAGCCCTTCCATTTTTCCATGCTTTCACTGGATGCGACACGGTTTCCTCGTTTCATGGAATTGGAAAAATGAAAGCATGGAATGTTTGGAGGAAGTTGCCAAACATGACAGAAGTTTTTCAATGACTTTCATCAAACTTCATAACATCAGAGTCTGACTTTGAAAAAATTCAAAGATACGCCATACTTTTGTATGACTCAACAAGTTGCACAGAATCGATAAACGAATGCAGGCGGATTCTCTTTAGCCAAAAAAATCGGGCCATTGAAAATATTCCGCCTACATTGGAGGCATTACGTCAACATTTAAAAAGGTCGATGTTCCAATCAAATATATGGGCAAATTGCTTGGACAAGAACATTTCTCTGCCAGATGTTACGAATTGGGGTTGGAAAAGATGTTTCGATTCATTGGAACCGCACTGGAGCAATCTACCTGAAGCTTCTGCGGACTGCAAGGAACTAATTAGCTGCCGATGCAAAACAATGTGCGCAAAAAACTGCAAATGCTCTAGAGTCAACTTACCCTGCACAACACTTTGTGCATGTGATGGACAGTGTGTACAGTAGTCAATTTGTAAAATAAATACTTAATAAACTTAACTTTTTTTTCATATATGCTTGGGGTTTTTTTTAGTCGAGCAGCTTATTTATTTTCAGCACACAGTTTTTAAATGCTTTAATTTGGATGCCATCTTCAATTCCTTTCTTCTAGCTAATTTCAGGGCGATAAAGTATTTTATATTTTAAGAAAAGAATTTGCTTCATTTGAAATTTAGAAATTCGACTGAAATTGGAGCTATAATAGACTATTTTAATTTTAGTCGACGACTTCCCTATCTTTCTTCCAGGTAGATAAAAGAAGTCTTTATTAAAGAAAAGGTAAGTGTTTAGCGATTCTTAATAATTATTTTAAAAATTTAAACGGTTGAAAACCTAAAAATTGACTTTAATAACTCGAAAATAAACGAATATGAATTCGGCGCCATATTGAATGACACATTATGGATTCCCTTGCAAAATAACATGCATCTAACTTCACAGATATAAATATTTATAATTTAAAACTTTTTTTTTTTTGCAAAATTGGTTTAGTTTAAAACTAAAAAAATTGATTTAAAAGCAGTTGTAACGGACAAATTAAATTTCGGATTAATCTAATTTAAGTAGATAAAAAAGTTTAAAACAAGGAAAAGGTGAGTATATAGAAAGTTTTAAGAAGTATTTAAAAATTTGCATGGTTGAAAACCTAGAAATTGACTTTAATAACGCGAAAATGGAGGAATTTTATTTCGGCGCCATCTTGGACGCCATATTGGATTCCTTTGTAATCTGACGAGTATGTAACTTCACGTAGGTAAATATTTCATAGTTAAAAAATTTTTTATAACCATTAGTTAAGTTTAAAACATGCAAATCTCCTTAATGAGCAGTTGAAACGGACAAATTAAAATTCGGATTAATCTCATTTAAATTGATAAAAAAACCTTTGAAACATGGATAAGATAAGTTTTTAGAGCTTCTATGTAATAATTTTTGAATTCTGCATGGTTGAAAACCTAGAAATCGACATTAATAACGCGAAAATAGGCGAATTTGAGTTCGGCGCCATCTTGGGCGCCATCTTGAATTCCTCCTTATCAGGGGGTCGCAGAGCCAGGGTCCCGGTGGTTTTTAGACCCTAATATCATAAAGAACAAGTTCACTAAGTATCATGCTGGTAGCCAGAATTGCCAGATTTTTGTGCTAAGCTGCTGCACTAGAAAGGATGTGTTAGGACGAATGAAATCAAAAAATGGTTACAAACAAAAGAATCTTATACTTTACATAAGCCACAAAGGCACAAATTTCAGAGAAATAGGGTAATAGTTGGAGGTTTAAACGAACAATTTCAAGCAGATTTAGTAGATATGCAGGCACTTTCTGTTGAAAATGATGGATTTAAATATTTACTTACTTGTATAGACATTCTATCCAAATATGCCTGGGCTATTCCCCTTAAAGATAAAAAATCTCAAACCATTGTAACAGCTTTTGAAAAAATATTTTCGGAACGCGTTCCTCAAACTTTGCAAACAGATGCAGGAAAAGAGTTTGTAAATAAGCAGGTACAAAAATTTTTAAAAAAGAAAAAGGTTCATTTCTTTACTACTCATAACGAAACAAAGGCTTCGGTAGTGGAGCGTTTTAATCGAACTCTCAAAACTAAAATGTGGAAATACTTTACTGAAAGGAATACTAAAAAATATATAGATGTGATAGATAAATTGATGTATAGTTATAATCATACATGGCATCATAGTATAAAGGCAGAACCAATTTCAGTGACGGAGGAAAATGAAAAGAAAATTTGGCATACACTGTACGATGATATATCTAGTATAAAAACCAATAGTTCAAATTTAGAGGTTGGTGATACTGTTCGTATCAGTAGAACTAAGATGATTTTTGAAAAAGGGTATGAGCAAAATTGGACGCGAGAATTATTTACAATTGATAAAATAATGAATAGGGTTCCAAAGGTTTATAAACTAAAAGATTTATCTGGAGAAGAGATTAAGGGTACTTTTTACAAAGAAGAATTGCAAAAGGTATCAGACTCTGGATATTATCCAGTGGAAAAAGTTTTGAGGGAAAGAAAGCGTAACGGGAAAGTTGAGTACTTTGTGAAATTCTTGGGATATCCCGAAAAGTTTAATGATTGGGTGGAGGATGTTAGGATGATATAAATATCTTGCACACACTACTTTTCTTTCATTCGGTGAACAATGTCGTTCTACATCACTTTAATCAGTGATAGCTCTGCGGAATTTTTCCCGAGTAACAAAATTTCCCAATTTACCACGCAAATCCCAAGCTCTATCAATTTGAAAGGAGAATGGGTAATGGCTCTTGTAGATTTTATTTACCCTCATACCTGGTATAATGTTAGAAGGGATAGTAACTTGTTTGGATATGACTTGGGTGATGGAAAATAGAGAAAAAAAGAGTACCAGAAGGGTGTTATGAAACTATACCAGACCTTATCAAGGCTATGCTGACGGTATCTCATATCAATCGCAAGGAAAGTAAGATCGATATTAGTCATCATCACATCACCAAAAAAGTTAAAATAAAAACAGCTGAGAATTGTAAGTTATTTCTTTACGATGGTTTAGCAGAGTTACTTGGTTTCTATCCTGGGGAATATTCAGGAACAGGAACGCATCTGAGCCCATTTGTTGCAGATCCTAAAACTACCTTTCCTGTTATATATGTATATTGTGACCTTGTTGAGCCGCAATTGGTTGGAGATGTACAAGCACCCCTTCTAAAAATCGTTACGGTTGAGGGTCAAGATGGAGAAATTGTAAATGCCAAATTTCCTAGACCCTTTTATGTACCAGTTATAAGACATCATTTTCAAACTATAAGAATCGATATCAGACTCCACTCTGGAAATCTACTACCTTTTGAGAGAGGTAAAGTGTTTTTAACCTTGCATTTTCGTCTTAAACAAATTCTATAAAAAGTAAAACATTTGAAAATCCACTTCATTTCCTTATTTGCATTCAAAGATAGAACAATGTTGGTTCCTTACACGTGTTGCACAAAAAAGTTCGAAGATTACTATGGTAATCAAACCGGAAAAGGTTTAACTTATTATAAAGGAATTGGATTTCAAAAAGGATATGGTATAGGAGGGTTTTTCGCTAAATTGTTTCGCAGAGCTTTACCTTTCCTGTGGTGCTAAATCGGTTGGGAAAGAAGCATTGAGGACAGGAACTATGGTTGCAAGCGATGTTTTGGGTGGAGAAAGTTTTAAAACGTCTGTGAAAACAAGAGTTAAAGAAGAAGGAGGTAAAAATTTGGTTAGAAAAGCAGTTCAAAAAGCGGATCAGATGGTTGGCCGAGGAAACTTTAAAAGGAAGCGCAAACCTCACAAGCGAATCATTCCTTCAAAAATCAGGAAGGTGCAAGCACGTGATATTTTCAACTCATGATGGCCTTTTTACTCAAGGATTCCCCAGAATGTACTAAATCCGAATTATAATTATTTTCCCTCCCTCCAACCCAAACTGCAATAGAAAGAGGACAATGGATAGAATTCCATCCCCTTGCTAATGTTTCCGATGGAAGTCCTGTTGAATTTAATATATCTGGAAGTGGAGATGAATACATTGATCTCTCACAAACACAACTATATGTCAAAGTGAAAATATTAAAAAGTGATGGACAGCCAATTGCAGCTGATTCTAAAGTTGGTCCTGTAAATCTATTTCTACACTCCATGTTTTCCCAAGTGGATATCAGCTTGAACGAAAGACTTGTTTCATCCAGTAACAATACGTATCCCTATAGAGCCATGATTGAAAAACTGTTAAATCATGGTTACGATGAAAAAACTTCACAACTTTCTTCAGAACTCTTTTTTAAGGATACAGCAGGTCGAATGAATGTTTTTAATACAGCTGATGATAAACCTAATTATGGATTTAATAAAAGAACTCAATTAATCAAACTTAGTGAAACAGTTGATATGATTGGTCGTTTACATTTAGATTTGTTCCATCAAGAAAGACTCCTTCTAAATATGGTTGATGTGAAAATTAAACTAATACGTAGTAAGCCTGAATTTTGTTTGTTAGGAGAGGGAGAGTATAAAGTTTATCTTGAACACGCCTCCTTATTTGTGCGTAAAGTGAGAGTTAGTCCTGGAGTCGCCATAGGTCATGCCAAGTGTTTGGAAAAAGCTTCGGCAAAATATCCAATCAATATAGTTCTATGTAAAGCATAGGACTATATTGATAAAACTATTTTAGACGGCCGAAGGCCTTTGTCAGATGAACTCTGTACATCTCTTACTTAAAATAATCTAATAAAATGTGATGAAACAGCCATAGTTAAAACTTACACATGATGGATAAAACCAATACAATGAATGAAGTTAAGGACAAGATTAAAATTTGATGAATGGGATAAAATTTCTGATAAGTTAAAATTTGAGCGCTTAAAAACAAGATCTCTCTGAGCATTAAAAACAGGACACTCACAGATTATATGTTTTACAGTATAAGTGACCCTACAATGAGAACATTGGGGAGCCTGCTCCCCAATGAGTAGATGGCGATGTGTGAAACGGGTATGGCCAATTCGAAGTCTGCTGATTAGCACTTCCTCTCTACGACTCAAATTAGAAATACGGGGAGGAGTGATCAATGGCATTATCGAATGAAGCTTGTTCCCCAGCTGAGTGTCCCAGCTGGACTGCCACTCGGAACGAAGCTTCCACCGGGCATACGCTTTGAAGTCAGTGAAGGGGACCGGGAACCTATCTGGGTATCCAGTTGAAGTGCTTGCTAATTGGTCCGCCTCTTCATTGCCAGTTATCCCGGTGTGGCCAGGGACCCAACAGAAACGAATGTCAAACCCTCGTCTCATGAGATTGCCCATTTCAATGTAGATGTCCATAAGGATCGGGTGAACAGATGGTTGACGGGAAACTAAGGAATGCAAAACAGAAAGTGAATCTGAATAAATAATAAATTTAGAATGATGCGATGTTTTTAAAAGTTCAAGCGCCATTCTTATTCCATGTAGTTCTGCAGTATATGAAGATGTTTTCAATGGTAGGGCATCGCAGAGAGAAGCTTGATGGTATACAGCAGCCGCCCCGACATGGTTGTCAGACTTTGAACCATCTGCATAGATCGGAATGAAGTCTCCCAATGTCTCGCGATGCTCCTGGAACAGAACTCTGTATATATGATCTGGAGTTGATGATGGGAAGTTAATGAAAGATCTACATTTATTTCGACTCTTTCCCATGGGGGAAATGGCGCTATTGTAGACTGTGCTACCAAGTCTACAGAAATATCTAATTTCCTTAGTAGGTCTCGCATTCTAAAATGAAATGGTGGAGTATAAAAACGTGTAGAACGATGGATGATCAACCTTTGTAAACTAAAATCAAACAGGAATGCGAAGGATGGATTATGTCTGAGAGATCTAATTTTAAAATAGTGTGAGAGTGATAAGTACAAGCGGCGATTGTGCAGTGAAGGTTCGTACGCCTCCGCGTATAGAGATGGTATCGGAGAGGTGCGGAAAGCACCGAGGCACAAACGCAGCGCCTGGTGATGGACTGTGTCAAGTGAGCGCAATGTCGTTGCACAAGCCGAGCTATAAACAGCTGAACCGTAATCGATCTTGGATCGAATTAGAGCTCGGTATAGCCGTAATAAAGATGTTTTATCGGCTCCCCAACGTGTCGTAGTTAACACTTTCAAAATATTAATTGCCTTTAGACATCTGTTTTTAGGTCCTTGATATGGCTATTGAAGCGAAGCTTTTTATCGAAAATCACGCCGAGAAACCGTGTTTGCTCAGCTACTTGTATGGGGATCCGGATCGGGAAAAAGTCCCCTCCTACGGCTAAATGGCACTACAACGGTTTTCTCAGCGGAAAAAGCAAATCCATTATGTTGGGCCCATCGGTCCAGCTTGTTTATAGTGTTCTGCAATTGGCGTTCAGCAATGTTTATGAATTGAGATGAGAATGAAATCTGTAAATCGTCCACATACAGAGAGCATTGTACTCCATGATTCAAATGACGTGTTATGTTATTTAGCTTAATTATGAACAAAATGGGACTAAGAACTGATCCCTGAGGGACTCCTTGCTCCTATATAAATATTTTGTGTATTTAAATTTTAAATAAATTTTATTTCCATCATACAGACAAAAAAAAATCCATTTACATGAGGAAAACAGAGGAAGACACCGAATACATACACATACATTCAAATTACAATAAACACGTTCAAAATACAATAAACATTAAACAGAAAATTACAAAAATGACTGAATTACAAATTGTTTATATAATCAAATTGAAGTTTTTTAAAACTATCAAAGAATACGTCACTGTGCTCTGGTAAGTGATTTATTATTTTTATGAATTGTATTATTGTTTGTTTATTTAAATATGATTTGGAATAAAAAGGTTCTTTTAAAATTTTGCTATTTCTTGTATTATATGGGGGAACATGTATATTTATTTGATTTAATATAAAAGGGCAATCAATATTGTTATGTAAAATATTATGGAAAAACTTAAGAATAATAAGTGATCTGCGCTGTTCAAGTAAGATTGGGGTTTCAGAATTGGTACAATTGAATCTGAAAGATAAATATCGTAGAAAATTTTTTTGCACTTTTTCAATTATATTTTTATTGGATATGCTTGTAGGGTTCCAGATCACAGTGCCATACTCTAGTATCGGACGAACTAAAATATTAAAAAGATTTAAAATCACTGATATACTACTAAAATTTCTTGTTGATCTTCGCAACATTCCCAAACATTTACTGGCCCTCAAAGTGATGTCCTGAATATGAGCGTTAAAATTAAAGTTTGAATTATAGATGATACCAAGATCCCTGATGATAGATTTTCTGGATAATATGATATTATTTATTTTGTAACTATATAAAAAAGGATTAGATATCCGAGAGAAAGTTAAAATAAAACATTTGTCAATATTGAGTGACAGTTTGTTTCTCTCACACCAAACAGTTAGGTTGTCAAGTTCAGTCTGTAGACTATTTATATCATGTAAGGAAGATATTTGTTTGACGATTTTCAGATCGTCAGCAAAGAGTAAAGATGATTCAAAAATTGAAATTATATCATTCACGAACAGATTAAAAAGCAGGGGACCAAGAATTGACCCCTGAGGGACTCCTGAGGTACCATAATAAGGATCGGACAAAGAGTGATTAAATTTTACATAAAGAGGCCTATTTATGAGGTAAGACTGTAACCAGTTGACAGCGCCCTCACAAAAACCAATATTTTCTAGTTTTAACAGCAAGACCTCATGGTTTACAGTGTCGAAAGCCTTTCTAAAATCAGTGTATACGACATCGAGTTGTTTACCTTCATTTAAAGCATTTGATATATAATTGTTAAGGCACAAGAGATTAGTAGAGGTTGACCTCTTTTTTGTGAAACCATGTTGATTGGGAGAAATTATTTCATTGACTTGAGAAGATAGTTTACAATGTATGATACTTTCGAAAACCTTAGAAAAACTTGAAAGAATAGCTATTGGTCTATAGTTAGTGATGTCAGATTTTTTTCCCTTTTTGAATATTGGTACTATTTTTGAGGTCTTCCAGACATCGGGAAAGGTATTGGTTCTTAAGGAAAGATTAAAGAGAATAAGTAAGGGATATACAAAACCCTCCATATTTGCCTTGATGACATAAGGGGGAATCAAATCAACACCCACAGAACAAGTACTCTTTAGTTTTTTTATACTGTTTTCTATGTCTTCTGGGGATACAAGATCAATACGAATCAGGTCAGGAGAGGCACGATAAGTTGAATTTATTTGACATATATTTTGATCATTTAAATCTTTATAGACACTTGAAAAATACTCCCTAAAAGCGCTGGCTATCTGCGGATCATCGAGAAGTTCAATGCCCCCATAAAACATTTGGTTAGAGGAAAGGGATTTCTTTTCATTACGGTAATAAGACCAGAAAGTTTTGGGATTTGATTTTATAGATCTTTCAATATGATTTATATGTTGTTTGCGAGTGTCACGAATGTCACTTTTTATGGATTTTCTTATAGATCTAAAACGTTCTAGATAAGTTAGGTCATTAGTTTTTTTATATTTGTTTAGATATGAATTTTTTAGCTTGATATTTTTTATTATAGATTTAGTTAACCAAGGGGGGTATTTTCTTTTACGCGGGGTATTTTTGGGTATCGAATTATCTAGTATTTTGTACAGCATCATATAAAATTGTTCTACAGCCTCATTAATGCAAGTATATTGATTTAAGAAATTCCAATCAGTCTCTAATATAAGTGAGTACAGTAAATGAAAATTTGCTTTCTTAAAGTTATAGGATCTGTTTTCACTCTGACCCAAGCTAGACTCTTTAATTTCAGGGAAACTATTGGTTTTGGTTACTTCTATCAGTAAAGCCGGGTGGTAGACATCTTCTTTAGAAATGGGAAGTACAGGCTGTGTTACATTTACATAATAATTGGTTAGTCTAACTAAAACAAGATCTAATATTCTTTTCATATGGTTAGGGATTAAGTTACTCTGTATGAATTTATGCAATTGAATAAACACCAAAAAATCATGAGAAGTAGCCGTATTTTCAAAATGATCAGATTTCCAGTTTATACTGGGCAAGTTAAAATCCCCAACAATAATTACATTTGAGGCACTTGTAAAATATTTGTCAATAATATCGTAAAAATTTTGAAATAAAATAGGACCTGCTGATGGAGGGAAGTAAATGCAGCAAAGAAATAAATAAGCAAAAGAATTAATAAACAATTTGATCCATACACTCTCTCCATCATGTTCAAAAACAGATATTAATTTAGCTTTAAACTGCTTTTTAATAGCCACCAGGACTCCTCCTCCACGACTAAGATTTGATTGTTCATAATTTCGATCATTACGGAAAACATCATACCTATCATCAAATAAACTATTGTCTGAGAATTCGCAGTTGAGCCATGTTTCAGTGAGACATATAATGTCGAAATTTTCCGCGAGGGTTGATTCAAATATGTCATCCAATTTTGTTCTCATTCCCCGAATGTTTTGATAGTAGATATTCAAGACTGATTTATTTACTTTTATGGAAGCACTATCTTGCAATATGTGGTGGCCTAGTCAATTCTTCACTGAGTAATCAGTTCTAGTACCTTCCGCGTCGTCATTCGCAGGTGAATTTCCAAAAATTTGATCATGTTTTAGCCTGCCATAAAATTTTGAGACGATGCAACCTTCTGGCCATATGTTTTCATCCAACAGTACATTAATCTCACTATCAAGTACTTCTATGTGAAACGAAGAGTAAGTATCGAATTTTGTCCTCATTCTAGTACAAATAAGATGATCTAGTGACAAAGTAGACAAAAACTCAGTTACCTCTCTTGCTTCAGTATGCGGACTCAATCTGGATACAAAAACTGCAGATTTTTTTGGAGATCTTGCGACTGACTTTAACAGTGACGATTGGCGTTTACCACTTAATATGATCTTGGCATTTGAACGAGATTTCACAGCACTCGAATAACTAGGTTGACCTCTTACGACGCTGTTTATGAATACACTTTTACTTGCATTCTCTGACATGTTTGTTTTGGTGACACTTTCCTGTGGGCTATTTGTTGTTACCGGTGCATCAGATACAGTTTCAATACCTGATCGGGTGACGGCAGCGTATGTTTCGGATCCTCTATCGGTTGCTGTCACGGAAGTAGGCTTTGCCATGCAAAGGTTTGTTTCCAAGCTTTCAAGTCTTACATTCATTTCAAGCTTCATACGAGTAAGTTGATCGTTTAAGTTTCCCAATTGGGATAGAACTGCTGCTGATGAAAGTGAAGAAATTTCATGCTTCACCAGGAACTCTTCGTGCCGCTCAAATGACTCGGATATTGTATTTTTAATCTTGATAAAATCAGTTCTGTCCCCAGCGCTACTAGATTTTCTTTCGCATACTCTCGAAAATAAGTCATAGAGCTGATCAAGTTGAGAATTCAAAAATTCAGAATCAAACACTGGAGGTGTAGACTCAGACAAAGACATAACGCCCAAAAAAAAGTCAAGTTTAGGATTTGACAACGCGGCTATAGCCCCGCGGACTGGCTGGATAGATGAAACATAAAATGATTTAAACACAAAATGATTTTAAACATAAAACCATCCTTTGTTTAACTAGAGAGCTACATATGATGAATAGTGTACATAATATATATAGTACATATAGTACATATAGAATATAGTACATAATATTGATGAATAGTGTGAACGAATACAGACTTGAAAGGTGCGATGTTTTAAAAAATTTTGGATAAAAAGGGGCATATTCCCTCTTAAGTTTAGACGATATAGATCCTGGAGAATGCTATGTCTCCAGGTCATATCGTAAGCCTTCTTGATATCGAAGAAAACTGCGACAAGATGTTGTTTGCGCAGGAAGGCCTCGTGTATGGCGGTTTCTAATCTTAAGAGGTTGTCGTTAGTTGAGTGGAATTTACGGAACCCGCTTTGAAACGGGGACAGAAGGCTATTGTACTCTACATAGTACAAAAGTCGGGCACTGACTATTCTTTCCATAAGCTTACTAAGGCAACTTGTAAGCTATAGGGCGATAGTTGCTTGGTGAGGTTAGATCTTTACTTGGCTTAGGAAATGGAAGGACAAACGCGTGATGCCATTTGGAAGGAAAAACATGAGTGGTCCATATACGATTAAATAAACTTAATATTGAAAGTAAAGAGTTAAATGATAAATGCCGGATCATGATATAATGGATTCCATCAGGTCCTGCTGCCGAGTCCCTCGATCGTTGCAAGGCTGTTTTAAGCTCGAGCATTGTGAGCAGAGAATTGTAGTTCTCCTCGTTTGTAGAGAAGAAACTCAATCTGGATCGCTCAGCTCTATTCTTAATGGCCAGGAACGCCGGAGGATAATTCGAACTGCTTGAGGTGCTCGCAAACGCCTCCGCTAGGGTGTCAGCGATATCAGGGATGGTGCTACTGGTGCTATTGTTGTAATTTAAAATGGATATAGGAGAACTATTGTTTTTTCCGTTAATTTTTCTGATTTTATTCCAAACTTGTTTTGTTGGTGTAGAGGATGTGATGCCACTCACATACTCCTGTCAGGACTGACGTTGGCTTTGCCTCCTTATTTTCCTTGCCTGAGCCCGTGCCCGCTTAAAAGATGTCATGTTTTCCTGGGTAGGGTATCGCCTAAACCTACCCCAGGCTTTGTTTTGTGCCTTCCGTGCCTCCGCACAAGCCTCGTTCCACCATGGTTTTGGAAACCGCGGCAATCTTGAGGAAGTTTTTGGGACTGTAAACTCGGCTGCGTTTAAAATAGTTGATGTGACTCTTTCATTTACCTCATCTATTGTCCCATCTTCTACCATAGATTCCGTTATCTCAGCAAGCATTTGGAATGCAGACCAATTGGCTTTGTCGAATTTCCAGCGTGGTTGTCTTGAAGTCACACACGCAGTGGGCGTTGTATATGACACAACCACCGGAAAATGATCACTACCATATGGGTTGTTCAGAACATTCCATGCGAGGTCTAGAAACAATGATGGTGAGCAAATGGATAAGTCTATGGCAGTGAAAGATTGTGTAGGTGATCCGTCATTAAGTAGAGTGAGATCCAAGTCTTAGAGTAACCTCTCAATGGTCTCTCCTCTAGAGTTCACAACTCGGCTAACCCAGATGGTATGATGGGCATTAAAATCTCCTAATAAAATAAAAGGAGATGGCAGCTGGTTTACAAGGTCTTCTATGTCCCTAAAATGAATATGGGTGCCTGGTGGTAGGTAAAGGCTACACACCGAGACGGATGATGCAATAGATATACGAGCTGCGACTGCTTGCAAAGACGTGTGGAGAGGGACGGGAGTATAGGGTGTCGTGTGAGCTATTAAAAGAGCCACACCGCCACAAACTCGTCCGCCCGTCGCACAGTCATTGCGAAGGATTGAGTATCCTCGCAGTCGAGTCGTATCTGTGGGTTTTAAGAATGTCTCCTGTAGTGCCATACATACAGGAGAATATGCATTAATAATGGATTTAATGTCCTCAAGATTGCTGCGGAAGCCACGGCAATTCCACTGAATGAGGGTTATCTTGGATCCGTAATCTCTCGGCGCCTAGAAAGGCTCCTTGCTCTTTCTTTGGTCTGCTTCTCTCTATTTTTCATCTCTATACTCTCCTGTTCACCTAAAACTTCTTCCATGACTACTTCTGGAGAATTGTTTTCATTGGTGTCTGATGGTTCTACTGTGGGAGGTATTTTGGGATATTTACTATTGTTTTTTATTTGTTCAGCTTGGGTTCTTTTTACTGCTAGGTTTTGTTGACGGTTAGGTTCTGATTGTTTGTTTAGCTGGGTTTCTGGTTGATTTTTTGCAAGAATGGCGACATTTAACCACTTTTCTAATGCCGGGTCAGTTTTAGATGAACTTGAAGGTTTTGTAGTAGTAGTAGTTACTATGGGATCGGTTTGTGTTTGAAAAGATCGGGTATAACACAGTTAACAGATCCAGTTTAGCCTTGCCCTGGGCGAATGCAAGCGAGAAGAAGATGTGATAGTAACTTGGTGCTGTTTGTCATACTCAGATATTTGATTATTGGTATAGATCAGGGGTTCCCAACCTTTTTGCACTTGCGTACCACTTGACTTTTTGAGAAATTTTGGCGTACCACCAGACCTAAATATTTTAATAAACGTATAATATTTACTCTTCTAAAAGTGTTCAAAGGCTTTTTGAATTAAATTCTTGAGAAAACTTCATATTTAATGGTTAGATATTTGTTTATTTATAACATGCTATAATAAAGGAGAAATCGAAAGATGGAAATGGTATTAATTTACAGTTTTATTTATTATACGCATAGGTCTAAATACATACAAATGAAAAATTAGTTCAAACTCAGCAAAAAATTAATCATCATACATTACTGTCCTCCCTTTACATAAATCGGTTTGACTCACGCGTACTACCTGAAACGTTCCCGCGTACCACCATAGGTACGCGTACCACCGGTTGGGAACCCCTGGTATAGATATATGATTGGTTGGTTGGTTGGTTTTTTATGGCGCAAAGCCCAAGACAGGACATAGAGCGCCAAACACAAGACTAAAACATTGTATTTTTAGCCGGCAAAAGCCTTAGTCAGATGAACTCTGTACATCAATATGTAAAAGCCATTAAAATTGCGTACAAAAATTAAAATGTCTGTGGTATAAAAAGTGGTGAAGCAGATATACTAGTTAAAATCTTAAATATGATGGATAAAACCAATGGCATGAATGAATTTAAGAACATGTTTAAAATATGAGGGATTGTTTAAAATTTCTGAAAGATTAAAAGCTGAATTTTTAAAAATGCGCCTTCTAATAGCATTAAAACATGAGCATTCGCACAAGATATGATATACTGAATAATTGACATGACATCGACTGCACATGGGAGCCAGCTCCCCAATGAGCAAATGGCGATGTGTGAACCGGGTATGGCCAATTCGCAGCCTACTGATTATTACTTCCTCCCGACGACTCAAAGTAGAATCTCGGCGAGGAGCAATCAGCGGCATTATCGAATGAAGCCTGTTCCCCAGCTGGGTGTCCCAGCTGTCCTGCCACTGGGAACGAAGCTTCCACCGGAAAAACGCTTTATGGTCAGAGAAAGGGACTGGAAATCGTTCTGGATTCCCGCGAGCGGAACGTGCCAGAAAGTCAGCCCCTTCATTGCCAGCGATCCCGGCGTGGCCAGGGACCCAACAAAAACGTATATCTATACCTCGTCTTAAGAGATGACACAGTTCTAGCCTAATGTCAATGAGGATGGGGTGGGTAGAGGTTTGATGAGAGACAAAGGCTTGTAAGGTTGGTTGGTTGGTTCGTTAGTGTTTTATGGCGCACGATCCACTTTAGGATATTATGCGCCAGACAAGACAAAATAAAACTATTTTAGACGGCCGAAGGCCTTTGTCAGATGAACTCTGTACATCTCTTACTTAAAATAATCTAATAAAATGTGACGAAACAGCCATAGTTAAAACTTACACATGATGGATAAAACCAATACGATGAATGAAATTTAGGACAAGATTAAAATTTGATGAATGGGATAAAATTTCTGATAAGTTAAAATTTGAGCGCTTAAAAACAAGATCTCTCTGAGCATTAAAAACAGGACACTCACAAATTATATGTTTTACAGTAAAAGTGACCCTACAATGAGAACATTGGGGAGCCTGCTCCCCAATGAGTAAAAGGCTTGTAAGGACGATAATGAGTCTGTGTATATGATGAACTTTTTGTGCTCTGAACTTTTCAGTTTTTTCAAGGCCAATCTAATTGCATGTAGTTCTGCTGTATAGGTTGATGTGAGAGTTGGCATAGCATCACATATAGACATTTCACTGCTTACAGCAGCTGCCCCAACATGCGATTCAGACTTCAATCCATCAGTAAATATCGGTACGAAGTCTGGAACTGTCTATTGATGCGCCTGAAATAGTGTCCAATATACATGGTTTGATGTGGATGATTTTGAAAATTTAGACAGTGTGAAGTCCACCACAGGAAGGGATTCCTCCCATGGTGGGTATGGTGCCACGGTAGATTGGGCTACCAAACCAAGTGTCACATTCATCTTTCTCAAAATCTCTCGCATCCTAAAATGGAATGGAGGAGTATATACACGTGATGAACGATGTATAATGAGTCTGTGTAAACTGAAATCAAATAAGAACGTGAAAGATGGGTTAAGCTTTAGTGATCTAATTTTTATATAATATGACAATGAAAGAAATGTACGGCGCTGATCCAATGAGGGTTCGTTTGCCTCTACATATAAAGATGGGATTGAAGAGGTGCGAAAAGCACCAAGGCACACACGAAGTGCCTGGTGATGCACCGGATCAAGCGACCGTAGTAATGATGAGCATGCAGATCCATAAACAGCTGAGCCGTAATCTAGTTTTGAGCGAATAAGGGCTCTATAAAGGCGTAAAAGAGATATCGAATCGGCTCCCCAGCAAGTTGTACTTAAAACCTTTAGTATGTTAAGGGATTTGGAACTCTTGTTTTTTAAATCTTTGATATGGCTGTGGAAACGTAGCTTCTTATCAAATATCACGCCAAGAAACCGTGTCTGTTCGGCCACTTGGATGGGAGTGGTACCCATCCGTAGCTCAGGGTCAGGGAACAGCCCCCTCCTACGGCTAAATGGCACGACAACGGTTTTCTCAGCGGAAAATGCAAAGCCATTATGTTGGGCCCATCGGTCCAGCTTGTTTATGGTGTTCTGAAGTTGGCGTTCTGCAATGTTCATGAACTGAGATGGGTATGCTATTTGGAGATCATCTACATATAATGAGTATTGAACGCCAGGTTTAAACTGTTTGGTGATGCTATTTAGTTTGATGATGAATAAAAGTGGGCTCAAGACTGATCCTTGCGGTACTCCTTGTTCTTGAGTGAAGGTTGATGAATATGAAGAGTGAATTTTGACTTGGAAGGTGCGAGTTTTTAAAAAATTTTGAATAAAAATAGGTAAATTCCCTCTTAAGTGGATACGATGAAGATCCTGGAGAATGCCATATCTCCAGGTCATATCGTAAGCCTTCTTGATGTCGAAGAAGACAGCGACAAGATGTTGTTTGCGCAGGAAGGCCTCGCGTATAGCGGTTTCCAATCTTAAGAGGTTGTCAGTTGTACAGTGGAACTTCCTGAATCCACTTTGATAAGGGGACAGGATGTTATTACTTTCCAAGTAATAAAGTAATCGGGCATTAACCAAACGTTCAAGCAATTTGCAAAGGCAACTGGTCAGGGCTATTGGACGGTAATTACTTGGTGTGGTGGGATCCTTTCCCGGTTTGGGGAAGGGGAGCACAAAGGCATGGTACCATTTGGAAGGGAAACTGTGGGAGGTCCAGATCCGGTTAAATAATAAAAGTATAGACAGTAATGACTCATTAGAAAGATGCCGAAACATAATGTAGTGTAATCCATCAGGACCTGCTGCCGAATCTCTAGATCTGTGCAGAGCGGTTTCAAGTTCGAGCATAGTGAACGGAGAATTATAGTCCTCTTCGTTTGAAGATGTAAAACTAAGTCTCAAACGTTCAGCTCTACTTTTCACCGTCTGAAATGCTGCAGAGTAATTGGCACTGCTCGACGTCCTTGAGAAAGACTCTGCAAGTGTGTCTGCTATTGCGTGAATATCTGTGATCGTAGTGCTATTGTACGTTAATGTTGATATGGGTTGGGATTCATACTTTCCTTTTATTTTCCGGATCTTGTTCCATACTTGTTTGGCAGGAGTGGATGATGTAATTCCACTGACATAACTCTGCCATGATTCCCTCTTACTTTGTCTTCTCACTCTTCTAGCCTCTGACCGTGCTTTTTTAAATAACAGCATATTTTCTTGAGTTGGGTATCGCCGAAATTTCCCCCATGCCTTATTCTGGGCTTTTTTAGCCTCAGAACAGGCGTGGTTCCACCACGGTTTTGGGAACCTTGGAAATCTTGAGGACGTTTGTGGGATGGATAGGTGAGATGCTTTTAAAATACATGCAGTGATATATGAGACAGCGCTATCGATTGTGCCGGATAAGACCATTTCTTCATCAATATCTGCATGGGTCCGGAATAACTCCCAGTTGGCCTGACCGAACTTCCATCGCGGCTGACGAGACGTCGAGCACGCGGCTGGGGTGGTTACAGAAACCACCACAGGGAAGTGGTCGCTGCCCAACGGGTTCCCTAGGACACTCCATGTCAGATCTAAGAGCAAAGATGGAGAGCAAATGGAAAGATCGATGGCTGTATAAGAATGAGTGGGAGAGTGTAGATACGTGTGTGAGCCGTCGTTCAGAAGGGCGAGATCCAGCTCGGAAAGCATCCGCTCAACGGTCTGTCCCCTAGAATTGACGTCTCTACATCCCCATAAAGTATGATGAGCATTAAAATCCCCTAAAATAATGAAAGGTGTGGACAGTTGGTCAACAAGTTCTTCTAAAAGATGGAAATGAATGGGTGTGCTTGGTGGCAAATAAAGACTACAGATGGTGATGGGAGAAACAATGCTCTGACGTACTGCTACGGCCTGCAACGGGGTGTCCAGATGAACGGGAGAACAGGGTGTCGTGTGGGCGACAAGAAGCGCCACACCTCCACACACTCGACCGCCATCAGGGCAATCTTTGCGGAGGACGGAAAAACCTCGTAGTTGGACCGTGTCGGCAGGTTTCAGATATGTTTCTTGTAGAGCAATGCACACTGGTGAATGGATGTTGATGATATCTTTAATGTCCTCAAGATTTGGTCGGATTCCACGACAGTTCCACTATATGATTTTACTTATTTTTTACTTTTGATCTTGATCTATGCCTACCAGGGCTAAAAGTTATTGATCTGTGTCTTGGTTTTCCAGAGTCGTTTTTTAAATCCTTTTTACTGATTTCAAATATGACGTTTTCTATTGGGCTAGGCTCTGTGTGTTCTGCTGATATGGTGGGTTTAGAAACTTTGGTTGGTGCTTCAGCGGTGTCTGGGGCGTTGCGTTTATTTGAAGTTTGTTCGACTTCCATCGACACCACAGAATCGGGCACTACTGTAGGGTTCGATGGTGGGGTATCGGCTATTAGAGCTACCTGGGGTAATTTAGAGTTATCAACAGTTTGTGGAGTTGGTTTTAGAGGTTTTTCGGACAAACTGACTGTTGTTTGAATGGCTATTGTGTTATAAGACTTTACAGGAGCAGCGGCACTTGCATAGGAAGTGGAAGGACGAGGTGGCATGATGTTATGCACTCGTCTCTTTGCTTCGGCATATGAAAGGTTCTCAAGGACTTTTACACGCTGTATTTCTTTTTCCTGTAGCCATTTGGGGCATTTTTTAGAGTAGGCCTCATGTTCTCCTTCGCAGTTTACGCATTTCTTATGCACGGCTTTGCATGTATCGCTGGCATGCTCAACGCTACCGCATTTATTGCAAGTAGGAGTGCCACGACAAGCCGCCGTAGCGTGCCCGAAACGCTGACATCGAAAACATCTGAGGGGGTTGGGGATGTAAGGTCTAGTTTTTACACACAGGTAACCAATCATTATTTCGTTGGGTAGAGAAGTCTTGCAGAATGTTAAGATAAATAAGGGTGTAGATTTAGTTTTATTGTCTACTTTAGTAGTGATTCTATGTATATCTGATACTCCTTGGGATGCTAGTTCCGCCTTTATTTCGTCATCTTCAATTGGGATTAGGTCTGGGCAATATATAACTCCTTTGGTTGAGTTTAGGGTTGTGTGAGGTGTTACAGTGATTGGTATATGAGCAAGCATTTTCGTTTTTAAAAGATTTTGTGATTGAGCTGGTGTGGCAGTTTCGACTAGTAAGTCTCCTGATGGTAACTTTTTGGTATTTTTTACATTTCCGGCTATGCCTAAGATTGCTTTTGAGACAAGAAACGGTGATAGTGTTGAGAGTTTGGAATCATCATTGGCGTGAAGAACGAGAAATTTTGGTTGGTCGTAGGAACAAGTGTTGGCTTTGGTGGACTTACCACCATGGGGGACAGAAAAAGAATTAATAGTTGGAGGCCGTTTGTTCATCCCGATGCGCCCCTACCCACCTCGGAGCCCAACAAGGGGGAGGGGTTACCGGCAGTCGCCGCCGACTGCCAGTAGCCGACAAACGACTAGTAGCTGACAGTCGACCGACGAAAGAACTCGGGCCCCTCCAGAGGTGACACCGGGATATAATACTACAGCATCCTTGCAGCACTAGCCCTGAAACCGCAATATCAACAGCTACTCCGACACTACAGGGGGAAAAATCGCCCTGAAGTGGCGGAACGTGCAAGATAAAGGGAGCCGATTGACCGGTGCGGGCTCACACCGGCCACCCGATCTAGCATGATTACGGGCCAAAGAGTGCGTATTGGCGAAGTGTACCCCCAAGAAATTATAAGCCCTGCGGAGCACAAATCCCCTCAGCACTCCAGGTCCCCCTTCACCATGTTACGGGACGCCGCACACGGCAAACGTGCAGCCACTAATAACATATAACAAGATAGAGGAGAGTTAACCGATTTAATTGTAATGGAAAACATAGGAGTAATATAAGACTAAACTAGCGGTAATGAAGCCTCAAAATAAAGATCCGTTTTACATATGATTAGAAAATAAGAACCAGTTTCGTTTACTATGGCGGAAAAGGAAAGGGGAAGGAATAAGGAAAGAAAAAGAAGAAAGATCGCTTAGGCTGCCCGGGTGCGCGCATTCCCGGTGGAAAGATGCACTTTGTCACCTAAAGGAGGTTCCCGTGCAGGTGGAAGATTGGCCTTTTAATAAGGCACAAATACACTGGGGTACCTCGGGATTGTGACACCCGTCACACCTCAACAAGGTGTGCCCCTGAGGGTGTAGTAGACCATCAGGTCCTGCAGCTGAATCCCTCGAACGTTGTAAGGCAGTTTGAAGCTCGAACATTGTAAACGGAGAATTGTACTCTTCTTCGTTTGAAGATGCGAAGTTTAATCTCGAAAGTTCGGTTCTGCTTCTTGTTGCCTGAAACGCCGGTGGGTAGTTGGCACAGCTGGAAGTCCTAGCGAAGGACTCGGCGAGTGTATCAGCTATGGCAGTAATATCCGTGATGGTTGAGTTATTGTGCTGTAGCATTGAAATTGGATTGGAGTGGTATTTTCCTTTTATTTTGGAGATCTTATTCCAGACTTGTTTGGCAGGAGTGGATGATGTTATTCCACTAATATAATTTTGCCAAGACTCCCTCTGACTTTGTCTTCTTATTCTTCTTGCTGTTGACCGTGCTTTTTTAAAGAGGAAAAGATTATCCTGGGTGGGGTACCGTCTAAATTTTCCCCATGCCTTGTTCTGGGCCTTTCGGGCCTCTGAACAGGCGTGGTTCCACCAAGGTTTTGGAAACTTCGGAAATCTTGAGGATGTTTGTGGGATGGATAAATGAGATGCGCTTAAAATACAAGAGGTGACACATGAAACAGCTTGATCGATTGTACCGGATGAAACCATTCTCTCGGTGATATCTGCATGGGTCCGAAATACCTCCCAGTCGGCTTGGCCAAACTTCCACCGCGGTTGCCGAGATGTGGAGCACGCGGTTGGGGTAGTGAATGACACTACCACGGGGAAGTGGTCGCTGCCTAACGGGTTTTCCAGGACACTCCATGTCAGATCTAACATTAATGATGGAGAGCAAATGGTAAGATCGATAGCTGTGTATGAATGAGTGGGTGAGTGTAAGTATGTGTCGGATCCGTCATTCAGCAGGACGAGATCGAGATCGGAAAGCATCCTCTCAACGATCTGCCCCCTAGAATTGACGTCCCGGCATCCCCATATAGTGTGATGAGCATTAAAATCTCCTAAAATTATGAAAGGTGTAGGTAATTGGTCGATGAGATTTTCTAAAAGGTGAAAATGAATAGGTGTGCTAGGTGGTAAATATAGACTGCAGATGGTAATAGATGAGACGATGGTTTGACGCACTGCTACCGCCTGCAAAGGGGTATCAAGATGGACGGGAGAATAGGGTGTCGTGTGGGCGACAAGAAGCGCCACACCGCCACACACTCGACCGCCATCCGTACAATCCTTGCGTATGGTCGAAAAACCTCGCAATGCGACTGTATCCGCAGGCTTCAAAAACGTCTCTTGCAGGGCAACGCACACAGGAGAGTGAATATTGATTAGATGTTTTATGTCCTCAAGATTTTGGCGGAAACCACGACAGTTCCACTGTACTATGTTACCTATTTTTAGTTCTTGGCGATCTTGATCTCCCTCTATCTTATGTTATAGATCTGAATGTTATAGCTGAATATGTTATAGGCTGAATGTTATAGATCTATGTCTTGGTTTTGTACGATTTTCTTTATTTTTTGGATTTTTACTTAATTCATGTATTTGTTTTTCTATGTTTTGTACAGGACTAAGTGATTCTGCTATATCTGAAGGTTTGGGTATTTTCGCTGGTACTTCAAGAATGCCTGATGCAAGGCGTTTATTTGTATTTTGTTCCGCATCCATCGACACCACTGTATCTAATAACACGGCTGGGTCCGATGGTGGGGGATTGACTATTGGAGAAACTGGTATTACGTTGATCTTTTCAACTGGTTTAGGCTTCGATTTTAAAGGTTTTGCGGGTATATTGTCGGTTTGAGTAGCTATTGTGGTGGTATGTTTAACAGGAGCAGCGGCACTTGCATACGAAGTAGAAGGGCGAGGTGGCAAGATGTTGGCCACTCGCTTCTTAGCTTCGGCATACGAGATTTTCTCAAGTGTCTTGACACGCTGAACTTCCTTTTCCTGCTGCCATATGATGCATTTTTTTGAGTAGGATTCATGTTCCCCCTTGCAGTTTGCGCATTTCTTGCTTCTGGCCGTGCACTTATCGCTGGCATGCTCTGTACTACTACATTTATTACATGTAGGAGCGCCGCGACAAGCAGCAGTGCTATGGCCGAAAAGCTGACAGCGAAAACATCTTAAAGGGTTTGGGATAAAGGGTCTGATTTTAATGCATAGATAGCCAATCATAATTTCATCGGGTAGAGTAGACTTGCCAAAAGTTAAAATGATTAAAGGTGTAGAGATAGTTCTATCGTCTTTTTTAGTGGTAATTTTGCGTGAGTTTGTAACTCCTTGGGAAGCTAGTTCTGAGGTTATTTCTTCATCTGGAATTTCTATTAGGTCTGGGCAGTATATGACTCCTTTGGATGAATTGAGAGTTGTATGGGGTGTTACGGTGATAGGTACATGAGCTAACATTTTTGTTTTTAAGAGATTTTGTGATTGGGCAGGGGTAGCCGTTTCTACTAGTAGGTCTCCTGATGGTAGTTTTTTTTGTGTTTTTAACAGTTCCGGCTATGCCTAGAATTGCTTTGGCTACTAGAAAAGGTGATAAAGTGGAAAGTTTTGAATCATCGTTTGCGTGTAAAACTAGAAATTTTGGTAGATCATAACGAGCAGTGGGTTGGGTGGACTTACCACCATGGGCGGGGATTTTGGGTATTGCGTTTTCACCCAAATTGCTTTTTTCTTTTTCCATTTTTTGTAGGGGAGGGAGGAGGAGAATCCCTTCCGACTTCCAGAGGACCAGTTTGGTGGGGCTAGCCCCAGAGTCAACAGCCAGCAGTGGCCTCGGGAAAGCCCCCCGCTCTGCCATGCAGGACCCCATCCAGGCACCACCTGGAACTACAAGACAGGCGGGATTATTCGCCAGCTGGTGGAGCAGCCAGGACATTGCTGGTTAGGCAGCCCCGGGCTCCTGTACTATCTGGCGGCCTGAGACGCAAAACTCAGTTTTTGACCTGTACCCTCTACATGGCTGCTTCCTCCAAGACCCCACTTCACCAGTCCAAAGGTCCTCAAGAAGTTCAAATCCCCGCTCCCAATGCCAGTTTCCCTAGGGTTGAGCAGTCCGTTGGGTCGTCATATAAGTTATAAATCATCAGACCCAACCTCGTCCCACTCAACCCTGGTATGCCACAGGACTTCGTGTTGAAGTTTGGCCTTCAAAAGGAGGCACAGATACACTGGGGTACCTCGGGATTGTGACACCCGTCACACCCTAACAGGGTGTGCCCCTGAGGGGTTGATTATGATTTAATTGTTTAAAGAAATATTGGAGCTTTAAATATCTTAATAGGAAATTTTTACAGCAGCAAGCATTTTTGAGATTAAGTTGTTCATGAGAACCGTTCAAAAAATCATCGAATGCATTGGTAAATTATGGTTATCATTAGGCTCAAAACATTTATGTTGAGCGCCGCGGATGCGAATTCCCTTCAGATCAACGATCTCACGCAACAGCTCTAGTCTATGCTACCGACCAGGTACTTTCTTTTACCAATTTTTGTTTCGTGAATTTCAACGGTGTGGTCAGGACCGCCGATTTCCTCCGTTAAGCCCCTGGCCGTGATGTGGCGGACAATAATTTCTTGGCAGTAGCGGTACCATTCCGCCATGGTGGCCCTGGACGTCCTTTTCCCAGGAACTGTTGAGGTCCGAACAATGCAGTCGGCGTAGGATAGGCCGACTGCGTTGCAATTAAACTTTTAAGGCTTACAAATCCTCAGGAGCTGAAAACTAGCTCTTTTAAAATCCTGGAAAATTAAAAGTGTAAGTTTTCATGGATTTTTTTCAAGATTGATTTCAATGTGGATTAAACTTAGAGAGTTGAGATAAGGGAAGGATCTTCCAATTACGTAGTTCACTTTTTTTTTTTATAATTTCTGACAAACTTTCAAGGCGCGTACTCTTGGCCTCACGTCCTGCGTTCCTTTAGTGAAATTCTAAAGGTATATCGAAAGGAATTAACTTTGAAGCAAACTAATAACAATAGCAAACTGATTAATTTTCTGGATTTAAAGATTGATATTGCTGACGGAGTTGCAATGGTTGGAATATACGATAAAAGAAGAGATTTTGAATTCAAGGTAAATATATTAACAAATTTTAATTAAGAAATTTTTCCAGGCACTGAACTGTCGCCTCTGAATTTTAACCTACATGGTTTAGCTAACTCATCTGTGACACCTCTTGGCGCCTTCAAGGCTGAAATTTTAATTGACAATTCCTTTTTCCCCGTGGATATTTGTGTGGTACCGAAGAGTGCGTTACTATAACCCTTGTTGATTGGTTCAGATGTTTTGTTGCAAGGTGAACTGGTTATTTCTCAAGGAAGAGTTTCCCTAAAAAAACAAGATACAATTCTTCTTGTAACTGCGTCACCCAAAATTTTCCCAGAAAATATCATCTTACCCTCACTTTCTTTTGATGCTATCCCGCCTTCAGAAAATTTCCTGACACATTTGAGCAATGCAGTATACACAAATCTTGTTGATACTAGTCATATCTTTGATAGTTCTGTTAAGTCCCAGCTAGACGCTTTGATTTAGGGTTATAAACCTTTGGATACAAAAAGTACAGATTTACAGATGAAGTTAATCCTCACGGATGAAACCCCTATTGCACAAAGACCCCGAAGATTAGCACTTACTGAAAAACAAGAGGTTGACAAACTAAAAAAGTGGTAAGATGACGGTATTATTACAGAGTTCCTCAGATTTTGCTGCGCCTATTGTTTTGTGTAAAAAAATCAGACACAATGTAAGTCCATTTGAATCTGCATCGACTACAGACGTTTAAACAGGAAAGAACTTCGTGACAGATTCCCTTTACCTTTGATTGATGACATTTTTGATAAACTTCAGTATGGTATGGGTTCTTTCATGTCAATATGCACCCAGAAGTTGCTGTGGATCCATATGGACCACTTTGGGAACCGCTGCTATAGAGTGTTTGATTTGTTTAAACTTTGTAGTAAAATTAGATAATTTGCTGCAGGCAAAAAGAGTGGTGGGGAAATTTCCCTCACTGAAAAAAAAGCCATCAGTTTGTCAAGCATTTTTGAATTGTGCTGTCAAAACTGTAAGGAGCAGTGCTCTTTTAAAACTCCCAAATGTTGGTAGTGAAGAAGAATGCTCCGGAAATAAACTGACGTTTTGATTATGCCATGAGGGCTTTTGGACTAGGGCATGCAGGACTCAAAACATTTCCGGCTCTTATGTACTTTTCTCCACCGGTAGCTGAAAAGTCCTACATTTCTATTGTAGGCAAGATGCGGGTGTCTTCAAAAGGAGTTGCTGCCTGATCAATGATGAGTGCTGCTGAGGAAGAGGTTGCCTTGACAAAATCATCAGACATAATTATAAGCGGAGATGGAACCTGGAAAACACGAGGATTTTCCTCTCGGCCAGTAGCCTGCATTGTGATTGGGGACCGAACAGGATAGGTCATTGACTCGGAAGTTTTGCCCTCCTTTTGCAAACCTTGCGATTCGTGGAAGAAGAGGATCAACACACCAGCTTTTCTTGAGTGGAAGAAAACCCAAGACGAGGAATGCTTGAATAATCGATCCGGTTCTGCGGGGATGATGGATACTGCGTTCAGAAGTTCCAGCGTTCAGAAGCCACTCGAAATGTGAGATACATATCCTATGTAGGTGATGCCGAAACCTTCACCTCAGTTATGGCAGTCAATCCTATGGAACGAAAGCACTTACTAAAATTGAATGTGTCGTACAAGTACAGAAGCGAATGGGGACCCGCCTTCGAAAGCTAAAACAAAGCAACTTGAAGCTGAGCGACGGAAAGGGTCTGAGTGGAAAAGGACGCGGCTAACGTATAAATTAATAGATTTTATCTCTATATACTATGGGAATGCGATCCGTGACAATAAAGAATGTCTCACTGACATGCGGAAAGTAATCAATTTTCAACGAAAATAAAAAATGGACCATTTGGAAGTTCTACAGTTTTTATACGATTTTGATTTATGCTCCAACTATAAAAACATGAAGCCAGCTTATAGGATATTTTTATCTATACCGGTTACGACAGCATCAGCTGAGGGATCTTTTAGCAAACTGAAGCGCATAAAAAATTATCCAAGATCCACGATGGGACAAGAAAGATTGAGCAGCTTATGCTTAGTTTCTACTGAGCATGAGCTTGTTAAATCTTTAAACTTGGAAAAAATAATCAATAATTTTGCATCTTTAAAAGCTAGAAGAGTTGTTATGTAAATAAGAAAAATGTTGCAAATAAATATGCTACGAAAGGATTGCAGAAAGATGGAAATGTTAGGTCTCCTCCAAAAAAAAACGTACGAGACTTGACATTACAAGTGTGCAGAATTTGGTTGGTTGGTTCGTTAGTGTTTTATGGCGCACGATCCACTTTAGGATATTATGTGCAGAATTTAAATTCAGATAATATAAAAACTGAGGATAATTATTTGGCAACTAATTACATACTTGTGGATAGCAGTAGCTTAAGCAGTTTAATTGAAAATTTGAACTGTAGCTTATGTGACAGATCATCTCTGAAACTTTCTTTTGAACAGAAAAGAGGACTTTCTTTTTAATTAAAAGTGGTGTGCCTGAATTGTGATGAATCAAGTGTTGAGAAATGTACTTCGAAGCAGTTGTGTAATAGTAAATATGTCAACTCTGCACCCGCATCACAAGCTACTGAAAGTAAAAATGTACACAATTCAAATTCCCTCTATGATATAAACATGAGAATAGTGCAAGGAATGTTGAGTTTGGGACTTAGTTATTCAGCACTGCAAAAGTTTTCTCATACATATGAATTTAGACCTCACGACAGCTAAACCTTTAAAGGGCCCCATTCACGGTCGCTCCGCTCCGTAGCCATTATTTACACCAAAATGGATGATTTTCTTCTAGGGTCGACAGCTGCTTGTCTCGTAATAAAAAATCAAAAGCCAAAGGAAAAATGGTGTAAAGGCTGGTTACTGAAAAGAAATCAACTTTTTCATGTTAATTTAATCAAGGAAATACTTTAGGAGCCTGTTGATTTTAAAAACTATCTACGCATGGATGAAAATTGTCATCGTCAGCTACTAAAATTAGTGTCACCTTTAATTGAAAAAAGCGACACAAATATGAGGGAAAGTGTCAGCCCTCATGAAAGGCTCTCAGCAACTCTACTATATTTGGCCACGGGGATGAGCTACGAGCGTTTGAAATTTTATACAGCTGTATCATTTCAGCTTTTAGGAGTGATTATTCCAAAAACATGCCTTGCAATATTGAAGACCTTAATAAGACTGCTTAAACTCACTGGAGAGCAGTGGTCCAAACGGAAGCCCCATTAATTCATATTCTATATGATGAAATGGTGTTATTTGGGATTGGGAGAAGATGAACTCAAAACTTTAAATGTTGAAAACGCTGATTTTGGAAAAACTCTATGGCTATTGATATTGGCTCTGACATTATTATGGCCATGAAGGATTTAAAAAGTTCAGAGAAGAAGTAATTTTTTTTGGGGAGCCAGGTCCTTTTACATAGAGCGCACAAAAAAATTATTAAAATCTTTACCCTTCGAAAGTGGATTTCTTAAGCATATAAAGTCTCTTCACCCACTTATGAAGAATCGTCTCCTAAATCTATAAAATATTTGGCACTAGCAGCTCCCCAAGTCATTGTTTTAAAGAGGTTTTTCCGATACAAGATGAATGGACTTGTTTAAGAGGAGAACCTGAAAGTGAGGACAATTATATATATATATGTCCGGATAGATAATTACTGGAGAAGATACTTGGAACTAAAGGATAGACTTAGAGTATGATGTGGTTCGTCACTTATCTTCATGCCTAAAGCACACAGGTCATCACATCTTTTTTGATCGATTCTTTACTAGTGTAGATTTGGTTATCGATCAATTTCGAGCAGGTTTTTACAGCACGGGGACAGTTATGGCAAACCGGAAGTTTTTACCAAAGGAAATAAAAACTTTGAAATTGAAGAGTTCTGGAGAAAATATTTGCTTCCCTAATCTCAGCTGTACGGTCTGGAAAGATAAAAAGGAAATCATTGTGCTTTCAACTGAAGGGGAGATGACGGCAGGAAAAGTTATTCGCCGAATCAGTGGTATTGTAAATGAAGTGACCTGTCCTGACACAATTAGGAACTACAATAATTTTATGGGGGAGCAGACCTTGCTGACCAAAATAGGCAATACTATGATTATTGTAGGAGGTCCTATAAATAGTGGATCCACTATAATCTAACCACTGAACGATTCAAGTGTGTTTGCAGATCTATAATAGTCCCTGCAATGATGGAAAAAAGAAGAGTTCCTGCCACCTCCGCTTCCATTGGATATGAAACGCTTGTCCATGATTTCCAAAATTACATTGTAGGAATAGAATGGCTGAGAAGACAAACCTCGTCACAAATCACAACTGGCCCAACTTATTCTGCAGATGACAGAGGGGATCCAAACACTGAGACTGGGAGAGCAATGATGGCAGACTCTCAATTGTGCGGATTTGCTCAGATGAGTGATTCCACTGTTGAGATATGGAAAAAATATTTCCAGGACTCCACCATGATTGATGGAGCCCAAGCCTTCAACCACTTGCCTGGACTTTACTCAGCATCAGTAAGTCAGAAAGAAATATACGGAGAGTGTGAAGAAATGTTTCCAGGAACCATCTTTTGGGCTGGGGTTCATTGCATAATGACAGACTCTGCCAACACCAGAAGAGCTGAGACTGCCTGTTGACCAGCAGCAAAAATTCTTGAATTCAAACTTCTACTGTGATTTTAAGAGGAAACAAAATGCCAGAGGATTATTAGTGGCAAAGACAAAGACTTTCATGCAACTTCTGAATGCATGCGTCCCAGTAATGGCAAATTACACAAGAACAGGATCAAACCTTTCGGTGGGTGAAATCAGTGTCATGGAGAAACTGAAGGCTGCCATACAACAACGCCTTGGAGACACTGGGATAACTCTGGGAACAGCAACCGGAGGGATAATTTCAAATGATCATGAAACTGTGGCAGAGTCTCTAATGCAGAGGACTAAGAAGATGGTAAAGGAGGTGGAAGAAAAAGAACAGGCTTTAAGAGCTCAAATGCAGATCAAAGGAATGAATAATGAGGAAATTGAGAAGGAAATCTTGGCTCTTGGCAGAAAAGAGTCTTAGATCTCACTTATTGAAACTTTTGCTTTGCTTAATTTCGTACTTAAAGGACGGAGTGCTTAAAGGCTACAAAGTGATTATTTGCACAATTTTTTATGATCCGGTTTTTCTTCTGCCTTTCCTTGAGCTTTATGGTTGTACTTATTGAGTATATACGTAAGTATAAGTAATTACGTTAAGCACTGAAACCTGCCAGCTAAACAAGACATCCCATCTTAAGAGGTTTGGTCTGTTGCAAGCTATGCCTCCTTGCAAAGATCCTTTTGAGGTGCTTTCCCTCGACTCTGTGGGTGGGTTCAACTAGTACAACTCTCCTAAGAAATATCTCCATGTTTTAGTGGATCATGCTACAAGGTTCGTTTGGACATTCACTAGTAAAAATATAACATCAGAGATGTACGCAAATTTGCTAAAGCAAGTATTTAATTATGGAACCCCGAGGGCCTTGTTGTCCGATCGGAATCCAGCATTTACGTCAAAAAGATTTAGGAAGTTTTTACAGAATTCTGGAGTAAAGCAACTCTTGACCTCCGCCCATCATCCGCAGACCAATGGAAAGTGCGAGCGGGTGGCTAAAGTGCAAGGTCAATGGGTCATCTGACAAGATTCTGTGGACACGGCATTTGGAGAAGGTAACTTTAGAGTACAATAATACTCCACACTCAGTTACATCTTTCCCGCCGGCATACCTAATGTATGGAACACTGCCATTTGATTCCCCTCTGGGAAAAGACCTGTACCCGCCAGTAGATGAGGCCAGGGTGATCGCCTTGAGGAGAACCAAGGAGGGTCATGAGAGTAACAAACTCAGATATGATAAGGGTTTTAAGAAGGCTGAATTCAAGGTTGGTGATGTGGTCATGATGGAGGAGTTTAAGTATCCAAACACCAGGAAATTGGAACCTCCATATTCTGGCCCTTATACTATAACAGAACAACTTTCTGATGTGAGTTTTCAACTTGATAGGGGCAACGGAAAAAAGGAAATAGTCCATGCTTCTAAGTTGAGATTTTTCTTTCCGAGCAGCGAATTTTTTTGGGGGGGATATGTGAGGAATCGCACACTCAACCCCGTTGAGTGTATTTTTAAGCAGCGAAGCAGACGGTGAAGTGTAGCTGTGGCTGTAACTGGTGATGATCACAATAAAAGGCTGTGTGCTCGGGAAGTTCTGCTGGTTTTTAGATATTTTAACTGATTTTAAATGTTTTAAATAAAGTTGTATTTATTCTCAAACTTAGTGTCGTTTCTTGAGACACGACATATATTTTCATGTTTTTAATGAACAGTGCAATAAATAAGGCACACATTCCTTATAAGTTGACAAATCAACCAGCGGGGAAAAAAGTGATCACCTTGATGGATTTCAAAATGGCAATTGCTGGTTCTATGATAACCAATTTGCGTCCCCACCATTGAATTATCAGCCCCCAATTCCCAAAAATCTCGAAAGAGTTAAAACTGCTAGGAGGAAGAGAAATTGCCCTCATTGCAGGAAAATGGGAAATAAAACCCGTTCGAATCTTCCAATTTAAAGTATGTGGATGTGCAAAACGTGTAAACTGTGCTTGGGCTATAAGTGCTTTGAACCTTTCACAAAATGAACAATTTAACATGATTAATAACTTCATTTAAAAAATCGCGGGGTACGTATTTTTATGGAATTATAGTAGCAGTAATAAGTATAACGATATTTCAAAGCTTCAAATTATGTGTTGCCAATCATTTAAAAGTCTGTAAAGGTGTTTTTAGTAATTAAAAAAAAAAATTCTTTAATCGTGTACCTTATTCTATATCGTGCTCTATATATGCATAAATATGTCTAGTTTTAAAAAATACAAAAGAAACGTACCTTAAAAATAAAATAATTACATTCATTCTTATAAAATATTTTTTATCCACGTTTACTCAGTAACTTTAAAAAGCTGTTAATTTCATAATCTACACTACATAGTCAGTTATTGTCAACGAAATATTTTTATAAGACACTATTCTTTTCTAGTTAAAATCGGGGCCACTTTTAGAGTATAAACACCCGATTAAAAGAACATAAAAAAGCTGCAGATTGGGGCAATTGGACAAATCGGCCGTAGCCGAATTCGCGTTCGACTCTCCACGACATTATTTTCGAAAACACGACGGCTCTAAATGGTGCTACTAGGCACTTTTACACTCGCCTCTGCCATCGGAATTTATAAACACGATAATAATTTCAATCGCAAATAAGAGACACCAAAAACCGATAAAGCGTGGTTCGGAATATTGCGTAGATGCAAGATGACGATTACGAGACGCCTTCCTCACGATCAGCCATTTCATCGAGGCAGATACTGATTTGAAACGCCTTCTACTGATGATGTCCGGCGAAGTTGGGACGAAACGTTTAGAATTTGATTAATTTTTTAAATAGTTTTTAATTCTTGACCGCGGCTTAAAACTCGAAAGAATTTTTAATAAAGTATGGATTTTACCGGCTGTGAAAATTTCTCTTTCTTAGTTCTTAATGATTTTGTTTTATAGTATATGATCGCTTGACGTGCTTGCCAAATTGTGTGGTTGGCAAACAAATCCTGCAAACAGTAGTCACAATAAATTCATATACTGGAATAAAGAACATTTTCGTTTCAGAGTCTTTTCTGAAATAAATCCCGAGAGAGGGTCAAAGACACCAAAGAAATAACATGCTACTCTTAAAAGAGGTTTAAAATTAACGAATAAACTTCAATTATATTTTTAATATTAGTGCTTAATCTTATATTCTCAATATTAGTGTTTAAATTCATGTCTGTACTGTCAATTAAATGCTCGTTTAAATATTATTGATGGCTTAAAAAGGTATGAAAATAAACCTGACCTTGTTCCAATCACTGATGAATTGATTAATTAGCCCGCACAGCATCATATAGAAGTTATGATATGTATTTGGAATAACAAAGATTATAAAAGCTGATGAAGAAAAGCTGAAAAAATTAGACGAGGAGAAAGCTAAAGCCGTGGAAGAATCTTGGAAAATAATTAAAGAGGATATGAGCAAATTAGAGTCTGAGTTAAAATCTGCTAAAAAATTGGAAACTATCCAAAGCTCTACCGTTAGTGACGAATGGAGGTGAAAGCTGCTCTAAAACTGTGGCAAAGATCCGAAAGCATAGGATTTCGGTACACAACCATGCTCTCAGATGGAGATTCAAAAGCATTTCTAGAATTGAAAAAGAAAACTTGACGTGCCTGCCAAATTGTGTGGTTGGCAAACAAATTCTGCAAACAGTAGTCACAATAAATTCAAGTACTGCAATAAAGAACATTTTCATTTCAGAGTCTTTGCTGAAATAAATCCCGAGTGATAGTCAAGTCATAGTCCGAGTTAGGTCAAGACACCAAAGAAATAAAATGTTACTCCTATAAGAGTTTTAAAATTAACGATTGGTTGGTTGGTTGTTTTGTGTTTTATGGCTCAAGGCCCCCGAAAGGGACATTTTGTGCCAACCAAGACATATTTAAAATTAAAGATTAGACTTCCAATTTTATTTTTAATATTAGTTCTTAATCTTATATTTTCAATATTAGTGTTTAATTTCATATTTTCAATATTATTGTTTTGTCCTAAATTTCTCTTTTTTAGTATTTTTTTTGTCTAGACTAGACAATCAATAAATACAAAATGCATAAAGAAATATGAAACATATTCTCAATGTAACTTGATGTCCTTGACTGATGCCGTTGTTATCTCGAAATTTATTTACCTTTCTTACGATTTTGCCATTGTTAATATAAATTTTCCATCACCAAATAAAAAATAATTAATTAAAAAACTTTTTAAACCACGCTTTAAAAATTGACTTAAAAGTATAAAATAATTTTTTTAACTCCTTGTTGAAGAAAAAATGTGTGAATAATGCATTAGATATTTAATCCATCAGCTTTGCTTTAAAAAAAGGAACACTTAAGTCTCAGGTCTAAACCTTTGTATATAATTTAACCCATATTCTGACTATTTGTACAAAAAATTGTATCGTGTTGACAGGTTTCCTTCTTAGTAAAAAAAGTATTATTAAAGTATTATAACTTAGTATCTTAAAAATAGATACATTTTGAAAAATTCCTTAACTTGGAACTAAATTTCTTCCAATAAATATTTGTTTTAGGAAAAAAATTTTGCATCAGTCTTTTACACGGTTTTATCCCGAACAATTTTCCTTCAAACCCCATTTGATTTGGAGATTTTAAAGAGGATATACGAATTTTTGTAAACCCTTAAATGAGCGAAAACTGTTACAAAGGACGAAATATGGAGGGCTGCTGTGTGTAAGCAAAATGGGTGAAATTAAAAATTATGGTGGTTTTGATCTTCTTTTAGGTTCGGGTTGATGTACAAAAAATTTCAGATATTTTAAAATGGTCGAGCAACCAGTGCTGGACCACTTGAAATGGAATGACCCCACTTTTAACTTGTATAATTTATCCAAGCTTTTTGTTAAAATATTGATGTGATTCAATAGTTTGAAAATCACATTACTGTGTTTAAATTACTTTTTTAATAATGATTGTAAAACCCAAAATTCATTTCTGATAGCAATAAAAATTTTCGGGTTGATTAGTTAGTTATGTTTGATTCTATATTTTCATCTCATAAAATATTTTATTTATCAACCAAATATTTAAAAAAACGGTTAACTGTTCTTGCTTGCAGTAACGCCGCGGGTACACACAAAGTGCAAATTGCTTATGATAGGGAAAAGTGCAAGACCAAGACCGCTAAAAAACATAAAAGTTTGCCACTGATTTATAGAGCCAACAAACGGGCATGGATAACACAAGCCTTGTGTCAAGAAGGGTTGGAAAACCATTTTGCTCCCGAAGCAGGGTCACACTGCAATTCTGTGGGTCTGTCGAGGGACTGTAAAATTATATTGGTCTTGGACATCCTGCTGCGGAACTCATGAAAAAGAGGATAATGTTATTGTGGTTTATTTACCACCTAACTGCACTTCTCTAATCCAGCCAATGGATCAGGGAGTCCTTCGATCCCTGAAATGCCGATACAAATCAGATTTCCTAAGGAGACTGTTGAATTTATGCAATTCTGGCATTGAAATTCAGCAGTTTTCAAAGGACAACAACATCAGAGATGATATTTATAATGTCGCGAATTCGTGGGATGTGGTGTCCAAGGACACCCTCATCAATTCATGGCAAGCCAGGAGAGGGATATACTGTCGATGCCGAGATTGGTGTCTGCACTTGCCCTGCAGGCATGTATGGTGCGTTTTGCAAGCATCAGTTTTTGCTTCATCGGAAGGTAGGCATTGTCCTTCCCAATGTGCCACCTGTGTCCCAAAATGAACGATACGCTCTGTCTGTATTGGCAGTAGGGGAGGATAAATCTCCTGGCCGACAAGAAGCTACACACACCGCTCCGAACAGCCAGCCAACCAGAGACCGCCGCCAGCAAGCTCCGCCCCCCCCCCCCCATTTCTCAGTCGGCCAGGAGACTGAGGATAGAGATGGAGGAGATGCAAGAGTTCTTCAGGGAAGTCAGAGCCTTCATCAAGCCATTAGCAGGCTTCTCTTCCCTGAGGAAACAGTTCGACAAGTGTGAGACGAAAAGCAGCAAGCACAGGCCACCTGCGTTAAGAACAGCACAATGCACGAGGCCGCCTAAGGCGGCCCATGTCGACGGAAGTTTAAAGCCCTTCGGGCTAGGTGCTTCATCGAGTCCCCCCCCCTCGTCTCTCAGACATTCGCTCTCTCGACTTCGAGTCGTGTGAAATTCGTCATGGAGTACTTCGATATGATAGCCTCCTTCTACACTTCATTCCGAAACTGAATGATTTCTTCTTACGGGTACCTGTGAACTGGAACCACCCGCAAGATCTTCAAAGAGAATCCTATCTATTCTTCGTAGAACTGAAATCGCGAATGAAAAACGTCCAAGTCCTAGAGAAACTGCCGGAGATAATCGACCTTAGGGTCATGATAAAGGTTGGTTGGTTGGTTGGTTCGTTAGTGTTTTATGGCACACGATCCACTTTAGGATATTATGCGCCAGACAAGACAAATAAAACTATTTTAGACAGCCGAAGGCCTTTGTCAGATGAACTCTGTACATCTCTTACTTAAAATAATCTAATAAAATGTGATGAAACATACATAGTTAAAACTTACACATGATGGATAAAACCAATACGATGAATGAAGTTTAGGACAAGATTAAAATTTGATGAATGGGATAAAATTTCTGATAAGTTAAAATTTGAGCGCTTAAAAACAAGATCTCTCTGAGCATTAAAAACAGGACACTCACAGATTATATGTTTGACAGAAAAAGTGACCCTACAATGAGAACATTGGGGAGCCTGCTCCCCAATGAGTAGATGGCGATGTGTGAAACGGGTATGGCCAATTCGAAGTCTGCTGATTAGCACTTCCTCTCTACGATTCAAATTAGAAATACGGGGAGGAGTGATCAATGGCATTATCGAATGAAGCTTGTTCCCCAGCTGAGTGTCCCAGCTGGACTGCCACTCGGAACGAAGCTTCCACCGGGCATAAGCTTTTAGGTCAGTGAAGGGGACTGGGAATCTATCTGGATATCCAGTTGCCGAGCTTGCTAATTGGTCCGCCTCTTCATTGCCAGCTATCCCGGTGTGGCCAGGGACCCAACAGAAACGAATGTCAAATCCTCGTCTCATGAGATCGCCCAGTTCAATGTAGATGTCCATTAGGATCGGGTGTGCAGATGGTTGGTGTGAAACTAAGGACTGCAAAACTGAAAGTGAATCTGAATAAATAATAAATTTAAAATGATGAGATGTTTTTAAAAGTTCAAGCGCCATTCTAATTCCATGTAGTTCTGCTGTAAATGAAGATGTTTTTAATGGTAGAGCATCGCAGAAAGAAGCTTGATGGTATACAGCAGCCGCCCCGACATGGGTGTCAGACTTTGAGCCATCTGTAAAGATCGGAATGAAGTCTCCCAATGTCTCGCGATGCTCCTGGAACAGAACTCTGTATATATGTTCTGGAGTTGATGATTTTTGATGGGAAGTTGATGAAAGATCTACATTTATTTCTACTCTTTCCCATGGGGGAAATGGCGCTATTGTAGACTGAGCTACCAAGTTGACAGTAATATCTAATTTCCTTAAAAGGTCTCGCATTCTAAAATGAAATGGTGGAGTATAAAAACGTGTAGAACGATGGATGATTAACCTTTGTAAACTAAAATCAAACAGGAATGCGAAGGATGGATTATGTCTGAGAGATCTAATTTTAAAATAGTATGAGAGTGATAAGTACAAGCGGCGATTGTGCAGTGAAGGTTCGTACGCCTCCGCGTATAGAGATGGTATCGGAGAGGTGCGGAAAGCACCGAGGCACAAACGCAGCGCCTGGTGATGGGCTGTGTCAAGTGAACGCAATGTCGTTGCACAAGCAGAGCTATAAACAGCTGAACCGTAATCGATCTTGGATCGAATTAGAGCTCGGTATAGCCGTAATAAAGATGTTTTATCGGCTCCCCAACGTGTCGTAGTTAACACTTTCAAAATATTAATTGCCTTTAGGCATCTGTTTTTGAGGTCCTTGATATGGCTATTGAAGCGAAGCTTTTTATCGAAAATCACGCCGAGAAACCGTGTTTGCTCAGCTACTTGTATGGGGGTATTGCCTAACCTTAGTTCAGGATCGGGAAAGAGTCACCTCCTACGGCTAAATGGCACTACAACGGTTTTCTCAGCGGAAAAAGCAAATCCATTATGTTGGGCCCATCGGTCCAGCTTGTTTATAGTGTTCTGCAATTGACGTTCAGCAATGTTTATGAATTGAGATGAGAATGAAATCTGTAAATCGTCCACATACAGAGAGCATTGTACTCCATGATTCAAATGACGTGTTATGTTATTTAGCTTAATTATGAACAAAATGGGACTAAGAACTGATCCCTGAGGGACTCCTTGCTCCTGTGTAAATATTGATGAATAGTGTGAACGAATACAGACTTGAAAGGTGCGATGTTTTAAAAAATTTTGGATAAAAAGAGGCATATTCCCTCTTAAGTTTAGACGATATAGATCCTGGAGGATGCCATGTCTCCAGGTCATATCGTAAGCCTTCTTGATATCGAAGAAAACTGCGACAAGATGTTGTTTGCGCAGGAAGGCCTCGCGTATGGCGGTTTCTAATCTTAAGAGGTTGTCGTTAGTTGAGTGGAATTTACGGAACCCGCTTTGAAACGGGGACAGAAGGCTATTGTACTCTACATAGTACATAAGTCGGGCACTGACTATTCTTTCCATAAGCTTACTAAGGCAACTTGTAAGAGCTATAGGGCGATAGTTGCTTGGTGAGGTTAGATCTTTACCTGGCTTAGGAAATGGAAGGACAAACGCGTGATGCCATTTGGAAGGAAAAACATGAGTGGTCCATATACGATTAAATAAACTTAATATTGAAAGTAAAGAGTTAAATGATAAATGCCGGATCATGATATAATGGATTCCATCAGGTCCTGCTGCCGAGTCCCTCGATCGTTGCAAGGCTGTTTTGAGCTCGAGCATTGTGAGCAGAGAATTGTAGTTCTCCTCGTTTGTAGAGAAGAAACTCAATCTGGATCGCTCAGCTCTATTCTTAATGGCCAGGAACGCCGGAGGATAATTCGAACTGCTTGAGGTGTTCGCAAACGCCTCCGCTAGGGTGTCAGCAATATCAGGGATGGTGCTACTAGTGCTATTGTTGTAATTTAAAATAGATATAGGAGAACTATTGTTTTTTCCGTTAATTTTTCTGATTTTATTCCAGACTTGTTTTGTTGGTGTAGAGGATGTGATGCCACTCACATACTCCTGCCAGGACTGACGTTGGCTTTGCCTCCTTATTTTCCTTGCCTGAGCCCGTGCCCGCTTAAAAGATGTCATATTTTCCTGGGTAGGGTATCGCCTAAACCTACCCCAGGCTTTGTTTTGTGCCTTCCGTGCCTCCGTACAAGCCTCGTTCCACCATGGTTTTGGAAACCGCGGCAATCTTGAGGAAGTTTTTGGGACTGTAAACTCGGCTGCGTTTAAAATAGTTGATGTGACTCTTTCAATTACCTCATCTATTGTCCCATCTTCTACCATAGGTTCCGTTATCTCAGCAAGCATTTGGAATGCAGACCAATTGGCTTTGTCGAATTTCCAGCGTGGTTGTCTTGAAGTCACACACGCAGTGGGCGTTGTATATGACACAACCACCGGAAAGTGATCACTACCATATGGATTGTTCAGAACATTCCATGCGAGGTCTAAAAACATTGATGGTGAACAAATAGATAAATCTATGGCAGTGAAAGATTGTGTAGGAGCATGATAATATGTAGGTGATCCGTCATTGAGTAGAGTGAGATCTAAGTCTGAGAGTAGCCTCTCAATGGTCTCTCCTCTAGAGTTCACATCTCGGCTACCCCAGATGGTATGATGGGCATTAAAATCTCCTAAGAGAATAAAAGGAGATGGTAGCTGGCTTACAAGGTCTTCTATGTCCCTAAAATGAATATGAGTGCCTGGTGGTAGGTAAAGGCTACACACCGAGACGGATGAAGTTAACGATATACGAACTGCGACTGCTTGCAAAGACGTGTGGAGAGGAATGGGAGTATAGGGTGTCGTGTGAGCTACTAAAAGCGCCACACCGCCACAAACTCGTCCACCCGTCGCACAGTCATTGCGAAGGATTGAATATCCTCGCAGTCGAATCGTATCTGTGGGTTTTAAGAATGTCTCCTGTAGTGCCAGACATACAGGAGAATGTGAATTAATGATGGATTTGATTTCCTCAAGATTGCTGCGGAAGCCACGGCAGTTCCACTGAATGAGGGTTATCTTGGAGCCGTAATCTCTCGGCGCCTAGAATGGCTCCTTCCTCTTTCTTTTGGTTGTTGCTCTTTTTTCCTCTCTTTACTGTCTTGCTCTCCTTCTACGTCTTCCATTACAACTTCTGGGGAATTGTTTTCAGTGGTATCTGCTGTTTCTAATGTAGGAGGTATTTTTGGGATCTTACTATTGTGTTTTATTTGTTCAGCTTGAGTTCTCTTTAATGATAGGTTTTGGTCACGGTTAGATTCAGATTGTTGGTTTAGCTGAGTTCCTGCTGGATTTTTTGAAAGAACGGCGAGATGTAGCCACTTTTCTAATGCCGGGTCAGTTTTAGCTGAAGTAGAAGGTTTTGTAGGAGTAGTAGTAGTTACTATGGGATCGGTTTGTGTTTGAAAAGATCGGGTTTGCTTTGCTGCTACTGATGCGTAGGTATTTTTAGGTATTGGAGGTACTATTGTTTCAGCTTGTTTGCGGGCTTCTGGGTAGCTTAAGTTGTTTGTGACTTTAATGCGTTGAACTTCCTTCTCAAATTGCCACTTAATGCATGTTTTGTCATATGAAGGGTGGTCTCCTCCGCAGTTTAAGCAGTGTGGTTTTTCTGAGCATTTCTTAATATTATCAGAAATATGATCAGGTTTTCCACATCTTCCACATGCGGGAGATCCACGACAAGTATTACCACTGTGGCCAAATCTTTGACATCGGAAGCATCGGAGAGGGTTTGGAATGTATGGCCTGACATTAACGCTTATATAACCAGCTAATATTTTTGAGGGTAACTTAGGAGTGCAAAACGTTAAAATAAAGAGTGGCGATTTTTTTGAATTGTCATCTTTCTTTATGGTGATTTGTTTTACATCTGATACTTTTTGATCTAGTAATTCATTTTTTATTTCGTTTTCAGGGATGTTAACTAAATCTGGGCAATAAATTACTCCTTTTGAGTTATTTAGTGTTGGATGCGGTTGTACTGATATAGGGATATCTGAAAGTTTTTTGCATTTTAAGAGATTTCTAGATTGTGCATCGGAGGCTGTATTTACAAGAAGATCACCTGAAGATAGTTTTTTGACTGATGTGACTGTACCAGCTATTCCAGATATTGCTTTTGCGATCAAGAAAGGAGACTTCACTGAGTTTGCAATTTGTTGAATCAGGATTGGTTGCTTCAGAATGTAAAATTAAAAATCTTGGGGCGGGTATAGACAAAAGGGTGGACTTACCACCATGTTCGAAGTTAGATGCCATGGGGGTATAGGGGCGCCTAGGTTCTTATTTTAGGGCTTAAGGTGGGCAGAGGGAGGGATCAAGAACCCACCAAACGACAACCTCCCACTCCCACTACTGGTCCCACAGCTCCCACAGTGCGTACCTGACAGTCTGCCTGCCAGGCGGGACTGCACTGCTGCTGCAGGCGCTACGGCATGGTGTCCGCCAGGGAGGACAAACGATAGAACCGGCTGGGCAGCTCCCACAAACTGCCCAGCAAGCAAGGAAACACACAAAGTCGCCACATTGCTAAGGAGCAAGAGGTGACACAGCAGAACGTCGGTTCGTTGACTAACCAGGAAGTCCGGGACAACAAAAACGATGCCGAAGCATTTATGGTTTCCTGGTCTCTGCTGCCTACTCCATGCATCGCCCATCCAGAGCTCGTTAAACACTCCAGGGGAGTAAAAACTGAAAAGTAACATGGGTAGATATTGTGTTTGGATGCTAAGTAGAAATGAAAACCAGTATATCACTTTACTATTTCAAAAGAAAATATAAAGTGTTGTAAAGCCACTATTCAAAATGGAGAGAGAGAGTGAAACTATAACAAAATTCATGTGCAAACATCTAAATACAAGACCCAACTAGTGGTAATTGGGTCTCAAAATCAAGGCTCCTTGGTAGAATAAATAAACTCAAAACCAGCTCTTTGACGGAAAGGAAAGGGGGAAGGAATAAGGAAAGAAAAAGAAGAAAGATCGCTTAGGCTGCCCGGGTGCGCGCATTCCCGGTGGAAAGATGCACTTGGTCACCTAAAGGAGGTTCCCGTGCAGTTGGAAGATAGGCCTTTTAATTAGGCACAAATACAACCTTTGGGTCATGATAAAGGACCTTCACTTCACTGACGACGTCGTCGAGTCATTCATCGACCCGTTAGAAATCGTCGACAAATTGCTTTCCATCGACCCACACAAGTTCCCGGACGAGGTAGCCCAAGTAAAATGGATCAGGCACGGACTACATTTAAAAAAAATATGGACACGTTCTTCACCGTAAAGTAAGCTCCATAAAACACGAAAAAAAATTGCTTCTTTCAAATCATCAATCAAATTCTGGCCCGGGCCTAGTGGCCCATCAGGCGGTGCCCATCTCCGTTTCCTTAGACTTTGGGCCTGGGGTGCTAACTACTTAGCTTGTGTCTAGGCCGAGTGGCTAGCCCGACGCTGGACCCCCAGTTGATTCCCCAAGCGAGCTTGGTGCTCATATTATCGACCCCGGAAGGATGAAGGGCTGATAAGACCGACAAGAAGCCCCGAAGAAGATTGAAGAACTAGTTATCACTGCAAGTGAGAAGGACAAAAAAGAGCTTTTCATTGAGTTAAAGATGTGGGAAACCCTTTGTGGTGGGTTCCCACAAAACACTCACTTCCTTATGTAAGGCTATGAAAAAGTGCGAGAGAAAAGAAGATGTGCTTAAATCTTTAAATACAGCTGCTTTAGCCATCTCCTTGCATAAAAGACAAAGATTTGGTAAAAAAATAAAAGTTCAACCAACATCCATTGCCCACAGAAAGTTGGGGCTTACAAGAGGTTGCCCTTGGTAACCTCCAGGCCGTCCACTAAATGGTGGCCTAAGGCATTAAAAGAAAAAGAAATTTAAGCCTTAACATTAGCTTAAATCAGACTAATGCAAAGTCACATGGGACTGCTTATTAACTTTTTATTTCAACAGTTGTATATAAAAAGTTTTTATATTATTTTTTTTAGAAAAATCGTATTAAGTAACATTTATTGTGACACCTTGTGCAATTTTTGCAATGTAGCTCTCTTTCATCCCTGAAGAATTGTAAAATCCACGACAGTTCTGCCTTCTTGCTGTTAAATATTTTTGTTATTCAAAGTATTTATTTTTATCCCTTTAATAGTAATATTTCTTTACAAATTCACAGCACTGTGTTCTACATCATTTTTTTCAGGGGGTAGAAAAAGAAAGAATTCAAGTGGCGACATGATAGCCACTTGTGTGGAAACTCTCATGAACCGGAAACAAGAGGGATATATAGAGTTTAGGGCTAAAGGGTTAGTTGACATGATGAAACAAAAAAATCTTACCCTAGCTCAACAAACACTACTGTTCAACGAGTTCGATGTTAGGGTTCTTTCTTTACCACATTCTGATCCAAACATGAGCACACATAAACCTTTCCCATTTATTCCTAATGTGGACATCCCCTGATGTCGGAACAAAGTGCTCCGCACCCTCTTGGAGGAACGGGATTGTGAAGCCTTCGAGAGGATGTTGGAAGGTGCGCTGAAACACTTCTCAGAAGATCCAGATCTCTCTGCTTTTCGCACATATTTTCAATCAAGATATGTAAAGAATGTAGCTTGCTGGGCAGACTGCCATCGACTGCTTTGTGGAGTGAACACTAATATGCATGTAGAGAGCATGCACAAAATTATAAAGCATCTCTACCTAAAAGGTAAAACAGTCCAAAGATTGGATAAACTGTTCACTCCATAATGCAGTATGTGAGAGATGATTCAGCTCTTCAACGGCATGAGGGTTTGTTAGCATTTTATGGCGCATGATCCACTTTAGAATATTATGCGCCAGACCAACGGCATGAGGGTCTTTTGTTGTTAAAAGCCCAAGAAAAAGACATGCTTCCTCTCTCAACCACTCAAAACCTTTTCCAAGATTCTAATTCGTTACTAGAATTACAAACTTTTCATAATTTAAGAGAACTGAAAAAGGAAGCCTCAAATTTGGGTCTCAATGAAGAGACAGAATAATGTTAATTTAAAACATTATGGAGTAGAAAATGTGGTCAAACCACTTATTCGTGATATAAACATACTAGCTACTGAAGGAATTTCTGTTTGAGGACAGACATTTTTGGGTTGTTTATCGTACATAAGTGGTGACAATTTGGGGAGCAATATGATAGGTGGCTTTGTAGAATTTTTTTCAAATAAAATTGTCATTGCCGAACTTGCCTAAGTGATAAAAATGAGATTCAAAATACTTTTACAGATTAAAAAATTACCTTGAGAAATCCAGATAACTATAAAGAACATGTTGAGCAGTTATGTGCAGATGATTCAAAGGTGATCCAATATGGAATAAAAAAACAACTCTCCATTCAATTCAAAGTTCTTTCATGTAACACATGGGCTACGTCCTGATATTGCCCACGATTTGTTGGAAGGGGTAATCTCATATGAATTAGGTTTAGTTTGAAAGCACTAAATGCAAATAAAGTAATTTCAGTTGAATTTATAAATAAACAAATAGAATTGTGGCCATATGGATATTTAGATTCTATAGAAAAACCAGCAATCATCAATAATAAATTTAAAATTAATCACACTTCAGCACGGATGTGGACTCTTTTAAGGTTACTTCGTCTTATGTGTGCTACTTTAATACCTGAAGATAATTTATATTGATAGTTGTTTCTTGACTTAAAAGGTATTGTTGAAATAGCGTTTGCTCCTGTTCTAAATATCGACTATATTTCTTAATTAAAAATGAAAATTACTGATCAATTGGAATTATTCAAAGAACTTTTCCCTCATAAAACAATTACACCTAATCCGCACTTTCTCATTCATTACCCTCGTCAGATACTAAATTTTGGACCCGTTCACCAATGTTGGACATTAAGGTTTGAAGCCAAGCATTATTAATTAAAAAAACTTGCTACGATTGGAATTTTTTTTAAAAATATAACAAACTCAGCTTCGTCAATAAATTTGATACTGCCCATGATTTGTTGGAAGGGGTAGTCTCATATGAATTAGGTTTAGTTTTAAAAGCTCTAAATGCAAATAAAGTAATTTCAGTTGAATTTATAAATAAACAGATAGAATTGTGGCCATATGGATATTTAGATTCTATAGAATATATCTAGAATATATATATATATTGGCTTATCTTGCCGATTCAGCTAAATACTTAAAGCATAAAATATCTACCTGTGGTTATGAGATTTGTTAGAAGACGATTCAAAGCGAAGACGATTTATTTAGCAAAGCACGGGAGCTGTTATTGTTTACGTTGTTTGCCATCTTTTCCTACTTTCTCAATCGTCTTTTAGTTTTAATCAAAAATGTATTTAAAAAGATGGCTTTATGGTATGCTTTTTTAAATGAAAGAAGGGTACCACGATTCCTAGGAGACCGTGCTAATCCTTTCGATCTTTCCGAATAAGATTTCATAAAGAGGTACCGACTGGATCAAGTAGCCTACCTGTGGTTATGCGATTTGTTAGAAGACGATTTAAAGCCAAGAACAAATAGATACTCCGTCGAACCACAGGTAACTATTTAAATCTTATAACTATATTATAGAGTTTGATTTTCAATAGATGCCCTAACAGAAGTAAACTTGTGCAGAATATAAAACATGATATATCTAAACAACTTATCCTACCTTATCTATTTATTTAGTTCTATTCTGTTATGTGTTCTTTAAACAATGGATCCCCCTAAACATTTTTCACTCCATGAATCAAATATTACCAAATTTTTACTGCTTTCATCAACATAACCACGAATGCTACTTTGCAAGAAGAATATTATATTTTACATCTTCTCCTATGAATTCCAACGGTTAAACATGCATGAATTTTTAAATTATGTTTTTATCCTGATACTAAGAGTCTGTTATTACTTTTTTTTATTTTGGCTAGAATGGTTGGTTGGTTGGTTGGTGGGGTTTTATGGCGCAAGGGCCCTATTCGGCCATACCGCGCCAGACACAAGACTAATACATTTCATTTAAGTTTAGATACGTTTAATCAAATTAATATCGCACAGGAAAGAAAATATATTCCTATTATACTCGTCCCCGAGAATGTCCGATAACGATGGATATGCCATGCCAAATCTCCTCTGCCTCACTTGTCGAAACCGTGGGCATTCAGATAAGATATGTTTCACAGATAAAGGAGTATTACAAATTGCACAAAGAGGCCATGGCTCGTTATGAAGGAGATGCTTATGAGTAAAATAAGTGTGTCCGATACGGAGCCTAGTCAGTTTTACATCGAAATACCTTTTCAATTTGGATTCAGGGAAGCCAGTCACAGAAGGTTTAATAGAATGTAATTTGTTATCATGTTCTTGGTCCCATGCATTTTGCCAGTATGATTTGATTGAGTTGTTAATATAGATTTCTACATCATTGAAGGGTATAAAAGAGTTTAATTTCAAAGTAGCAGTTTTTGCTGCTAAGTCAGCTTTGTCATTGCCCGAGATGCCCGAATGACCAGGTATCCAGCAGAATTTTACGGAGTATCCCTTGTCCTTTAATTTAAAATAACAATTTATGATCTGGAGTATGATAGGGTGACTCTTATTATTAAAATTTTCAATTGCATCCAAGCAGCTTTTTGAGTCCGTGTATATAATGTAATCTTTTGCCCGAGAATATTTAATTTTATTGAGGGCAATGAGGATGGCATTGCTTTCTGATGTAAACACAGAACAGCGCCAGTCAAGCCTCCTGGAGATCACTCCATCGTCAAAGACAGCCGCCGACCCAACATGGGTGTTGTTCTTAGACCCATCAGTGAATACCTCTGAAAAACTTGAATATTCTTGTCTGTGATGTCTAAAAAGAGAGTTAAATATGTTACATGGTGTCGAGGATTTCCTCCATTTACTAAAATCATGGATAATATCCAAGTCTCTGGGATTCCAAGGAGGAATATTAAAGTAGTTTTTAAAGGTGTTTACATTCTGAATACCCAATGAGGAGAGTAATGTCAACATCCGGTGTCCAAATGAGGGTGTAAAAGATTGTTTTAATGAAAAGTGGGTTTTGAACTTTGGATATACTATAGTTTGAAATAAGGGATGAGATGGATTTGACTTAGTTTTAAAATAGTATCTTAATTGAATACTTGCCCGTCTAAGGCTTAAGCTCGGTTGCCCGGCCATAACATAAAGGCTATTGACAGGGGAGGTCCTAAAAGCTCCCAAGGACAGCCTTAATCCCTGGTGATGGATTGTGTCGAGGCTTTTCAAAGCTGTTTTAGAGGCGGACCCATAAACAGAGCAACCATAATCAAGCTTAGAACGGACGGTGGCGTCATATATCTTTAAAAGGTATTTAGAATCAGCTCCCCAAGATGTACTTGTCAAAAATTTTAAAATGTTCAATGCCTTAACACATTGCTGTTTAAGTGTACTAATGTGCGGTTTAAATGTTAGTTTAGAATCAAAGATGAGACCCAAGAATCTACCCTGAGTCCCAACTGGGATAGGGTTACCATTAAGTAAAATCCTGGGGTCAGGAAAAATCCCTCGTTTTTTAGTAAAATTGATACAAATGGATTTCTGGGGTGAAATCACGAAGCCGTTTTTCTTTGTCCAAGAAACAATATTATTTACTGCAGTTTGCAAGAGTCCTTCAATAAAATTAATGTCAGTACCACTGCAGAATATCTGGAAGTCGTCAACGAACAGAGTGCCATTTACTCCGGGAGGTAGTTGATTGATTATGTCGTTGATTCTTATTATGAAAAGCGTGACACTCAGGACGCTACCCTGAGGTACCCCTTCCTCTTGAGTGCAGTCATCTGAATAAGTGTCATTGATGCGAACGTTAAAGGTTCTTGTCTGTAGGAAATTTTTTATGAAAATGGGAAGGTTCCCTCTTAAACCCATATTATGTAGATCACGAAGGATACCATACCGCCAAGTTCGATCATATGCTTTTTCCATATCAAAAAAGATGGATGTTAAATGGCGTTTTCTGACAAATGCCTCTCTGATGGCAGATTCCAATATAAGCATATTGTCGTTAGTGCTGCGGCCGAAACGAAATCCACTCTGGTATTTGGATAGATGTCGTCCTTTTTCTAAAAAATAAACTAATCTTGCGTTGATCATTCTTTCCATTAACTTGCACATGCAACTTGTCAAGGCTATGGGTCGATAGTTATTAGGGTTAGAAGCATCTTTCCCAGGCTTAGGAATGGCAACAACAGTAGCCCTCCTCCACGAAGTCGGGAAAACACCCTCGTTCCTTATTTTGGCTAGAATGGAAATTGAATCTTTAATTCAGAACACACTAGACGACGTTGAACCAGGAGTTGTCAACGAAGTGATCAAGGTATTGAAGAACATTGGTGTTAAAATATTTGAGCAATCAGGCATGTTCACGAGGAGAGTGATCTCTCTGAACATTTGAATAAAATTCAAGCCAGAATTCCCATTGCAGTATTCAAAGGTATGTAATGTATATTTTATGAATTTTGCTCTTGGTTCTCAACCACCTAAGCATTATTGATAATTTAAACTATTTAGGAAGAGGAAATATTTTACTCATTTTTCTTTTTAGCAAAAAAAAAAATTAAAATAAATTGTATGAAAACCCAGATTTATTTGGGAAAAACCGTGCTGAGGAAAAAAATTTTTCTGATGACAAAAAGAAGTCATTTGCAATAGTAAGGGACAATTACCCTATATCTTGAAAGAAATTTCCGATACTTTTTTCAGTTAGTTTATATATATTTTTAAATTTCAGATGCTGTCAATGCTAGTAATGTCTAGTCAGATTGATAGCTGACTACATTCTCAAAAAGAACTGCAATCCCCCAAAGAAATTTGTTCAAAAGGTGGCAGAACAATGCGTGAAAAGATACCATGTCCTCAAAGATAATAATGAAAAATAAGTCTAAATTCATGTTTCATTTTTAGGCCACAACTATGTCCAGCCAGTTGTGACACTTCAGTATCAGAATTTGAAAAATCTGCATGTTGGAGTCAGATACTGGAGGTATATAAAAATTCTGTAGTAGAATCTTCATCTGAAGATGAAGTCAGTTGTGCATTGAAATTAATTATTGCTCAGGAGAAGATTGAAACCATTGACGCCTTGAAAACCATTGCGTGGTTTCTGCATCACTTTCACCGATGATTTTCACTCATGACTTCGCGACACCCCATAATTGCTATAAGGAAATTTAACATTAACTCTTAGGTCGAAACAATGGATTTCTTGGCCGAGATCATAACTCTGTTTAAAAACATCAAAATTGTTAACCATGAAAATAAAATTGTTTGGAAGCCTATCCAGACAGGGGCTATAAAGTCTACCATGTCAATACTTAATTAGCAGTCAGCACTTCTGGGTGAAAAGCGATTGAAATATGTTTTAACTTCACGGTTCTCCCAGGACAGTAATTTAATTACATTACCAGTTATTTATAATACTTTTTTATATTTCAAGATTATCTCCTCGTCTGAGGAATACTGATCCCGGTTTCAAAAACATGTAGTGAGGGGGCCGATATGATACTTCAAAAAAAAAAAAAGAAAAAAGTCCACTCGGAACGGCGGCCCTGACCACATCGTAGAGATAGATGAGACGAAGATTGGAAAAAAGTACCAGATCGGTAGAGTGAGGGATGGAACTTGGTGTTGGGCACGTTTGACAGGCAGACCAAACAGATCCAGACAGTAGCAGAAGATGATGAAAAGAACAAAGAACAATGCTGCCGCAAAGAGGTTGGTGAGGTCACGAGAAATGTGCGTGACATGGTTGGAGCAAGAGGGACTGATCTCTGTTTCTAAAACCTGTACTGCTGGGGCCGCTATGATGCTTCAAAAAAAAAAAAAAAAGGCCCACTCTGAACTTTCAGATGTCAGCGAAGTCATCATCAGCGGGAAGAAAAGGTGTCACGAGCCGATGGAACTTTGTTCCAATGATCGCAGCTGTCCCTGGAACGGGCGATATTGATCACCTACTGCTATGCAGTCGGGATGTCTTACGACGACTGCATCGTCCAGACCTCAACAGTTCCTGGGGAAACGACGTCCAGGGCAAACGTGGCGGACTGGTACTGCTACTGCCAGGTAATTGTTGTCCACCACATCACGACCACAGGATCATCTGAGGAAATCGGCGGCCCTGACCACACCGTAGAGATAGATGAGACGAAATTGGAAAAAGGAAGTACCAGGTCGTTAGAGTCAGGGATGGAACTTGGGTGATGGGCATGCTTGACAGGCAGACCAAACAGACAGACAGGTGCAGAAGATGAGGAAACATACAATGCTGCCGAAAAGAGGTTGGTGAGGTCACGAGAAATGTGCGTGTCATGGTTGGAGCAAGAGGGATTGATCCCGGTTTCTAAAACCTGTACTGCTGGGGCCCATATGATGCTTCAAAAAAACAAAGGCCCACTCTGAACTTTCAGATGTCAGCTAAGTCATCATCCGCGGGAAGAAACGGTGTCACGAACCGAGGAAATTGTTGTCCGCCACATCACGGCCAGAGGAGCATCAGAGGAAATCGGCGGCCCTGACCACACCGTAGAGATCGACGAAACAAAGATGGAAAGGGGGAACGAGGGAGAAACTTTTTTAAAGTCTTCCATGAAAAAAAGTAATTTTAAGCACAAATATTGTTGTGCCTAAGTCTGTGTCTTCGCTGAGTCAAGAGTTTGATCATATTTTTTTATAGATCATGTATACCTGAAATAATTTTTTTTTTTTTTTTGCTCCAGACCAGCGTTAAGCGTCAATTGAGTGAGGAGTTTCCTTTTTCAGATGAGATGTATAATCTCCCGCTGCCGCAACCATCACATCCAAGACGCCGCTTTGCTAATGTGGGTACTTGCTGAACGACTCCCCAGCTTTTTCCTAAAGCTTCATGGAACCCTGTGCCCAGCAAGCAGTGCGCAAGGAACCAGCAATGGACCCCGGCCCTCCCAAGTGCTGCTTTACAAACTTTAAAAAAGTGGATTACAACATTTGAACTGTGTGTGAGCATAGTGGCTCGCGGAGAGGAGAAAGTGAAAATTCATCTTCGGCGTTACGAAGTCTGCCGCCCTGCCCCTCAGGGAGTGACCATGTCGCTGAAGACATGGCCCGAATTCACCCGCAAGTTCACTATGTTGGACACCACCTGTGCAGACAGTGGATTCAACGCTAACAATGAAGTGTTTGCTTGTATAAATTCGGAGGAGCAGGCAGTTTTTCCAGAACCTTTTTTCCTACAAGAAAGGAAATTACGGACTTAAAGTTCTTCTTTACTGTGGGGAATTGACTGCATTTTCGCAGAACTTGAAATGTTAAAGAAGGAAATATGGGTGACATGAATGAGGGTGACAAAAATTCATGATTTGCTCACTCCTATCGTTAAGTGGATTACAATATTAAGAGTCCATCAAACTAACAATAAGTATGGTAACAATGAGCATAGTGGCTCGCGGAGAGGAGAATGTGAAAATTCATCTTCGGCGTTACGAAGTCTGCCGCCGTACCCCTCAGGGAGTGACCATGTCGCAGAAGACATGACCCGAATTCACCCGCAAATTCACTATTCAACACTAACAACATGAAGTGTTTGCTTATATAAATTCGGAGGAGCAGGCAGTTTTTCAGAACCTTTTTTCCTACAAGAAAGGAAATTACGGACTTAAAAGTTCTTCTTTACTGTTGAGTAAGTGGGAAATTGACTGCATTTTCACAGAACTTGAAATGTTAAAGAAGGAAATATGGGTGACATGAATGAGGTTGACAAAAAATCATGATTTGCTCACTCCTATCGTTAAGTGGATTACAATATTCAGAGTCCATCAAACTAACAATAAGTATGGTACTCGAAGCTTTTAATGAAATCGGCAAGAGTTTAGAAAACCTTGTACTATCAGCTCCAATCTTAAGCAATGAGGAGAAAACTACATTGGATAGCTTAACGACGAGTAATACTTAGCGGTCTGGTCCTTGACTTCGAAGTTTTGTCCAATTACTGCCAAAATTGCGTGGTTGCTGCTCGAGACATGGGACGTGACAGTGCGGAGTTCCACATATGACGAGAAGGACATGTCGAAGAATGTGAAAATAACTTCGACAAGTCTCCTGGATCCATGGAAATGCACGATGCCCTCATCATGTGAAAGCGGTTCATTACTGATTGCAAAATGAGATATGTTTCCATGTTGAGTGACGGAGATGCCAGAATTCATCAGTTCTTGAACCATGTTGCAAAAAGGCTCGGCACATCCTTGCTCAACTAAGTCCAGGAGTGGAAAGTCAAGAAGGTGACTCTCTGAAGATAGAAGCCTGGCAGCCTCACTCAAAATACCATCAAAAAGATGCAAAATTACTATCGAAAGGCGATTAAGGACAATGTCCTTGATGTATCCAACATGAAGACTGCAGTGTATGCTAGTCTACTGCATTGCTTTTCGACGGACAGAAAGCCATGTCACACAAAGTGCCCTGATGGCGAGGGGAATCCTGGTGCTTCTACAAAAGAGCCATAGCAAAAGGGAGTCGTCTGTATCGCATGAGTCTATGAAGACTCGTATCTCACAGGTGGTGTTTGAAAAGGTTATGCCCGTTTATCAGCTTTAAGCTCACGATAATATCCTTGAAAGGTGCACTGAGGGCAAAACGCAAAATAAAAATGAAAGCCTGCATAGCTGCATCTAGAGGAAATTCCCAAAAGAGAGGTTTGTCTCCAAAAGGAGGCTTGAACTTGCCGTAACGGATGCGGTAGAAAAAAATAACCTAGGTTATGTTAAATCTTTAGAACTGAAAGATCCGATAGATTTGGATGAAAGCTTCTCGTTGAAAATTGCAGAAAGACATGATAAGCGCCGCATATCACAAAAAAAAACTGTAATCCGAAAAGGAAAAATTCCACTAAAAATGATACTAGTTATAAATCTGGAGATTTTAAATTTTTAAAATTAAATTAATTTTTTTATTCATTTTACTATGGTACGTATGATTTGTTCTTATGCAGTGGAAACTCTTGCATCATGGGCGTGCAGCAGCTTGCCAAAATGTTGCAAGTTCTTCAAGTTCGTCACCAGATAGGTTAAGAAATACAACGAGAACTGAATTGAACGTTTCCTTATATTTGAATTTTAGTACCAGTTTATCGCACGTTTCAACTGTTTCCAGTTCAAAGATAAAAATCACGAGGGACAAGTTCATATTGAAAGAAGCAGTTACAAAAGCTAAAATTAAGTGGTGTCTGCAAGCTGTTAGCACTGTAAATGAATTCGATTTAAAAAAATTTATTGAATACATGTCAGTGTTACTAGATAAAAAGATTCCAGCGGAAAAAGCTGAAATTGTTAAAAAAAACTGACTGTACCAAAGAAAAATGTAAAGTAATCTATTTTGTATCTGTATTTGGTACTAATTATTTGGTTCATGTGTAACTTTCAAATTTAATTTAATAAATCACTTACAAGTGCAAATAAAGATGCAAATTATAACAAATTAATTTTAAGAAAAATATGCTGAGAAGGTTGGTTGGTTTTTTTTTATGACGCAAGGCCCACGATAGGACATGTAGCGCCAGACTCAAGACGTAAAATTATTATTTGTTTATTCGACTTCTCATCTAGAATATATTTTAACTAATTTCCAAAATGAGTTCGTCTATTTTAATGAGCTTGCGGAGGACATCAAAACACGTTATAGAGAAAAGTTGTCGCATAATAACTTGGAATTACCTGATCCCTTAGATGAGGATCTAAAGAACTTCTTGTTCAAGTCAACAAAATTGCCCAATATCACAATTTATGATATTTATTCATATATGGAGGTGAAATATGAAGTTTATAGTAAGCGTTCTTTCAACGACTATGCTTCTCTTCCTTGCTATAATTATGTGTCTTCAGGAAGGTTAAGAATAGTACATTCTATAGATGTGAAACATGTGGTGTTAGACAACCGATTCCCCTCTGTGTTTGGTAAGATAAATGTTGAATGCGTATTTGAAAATAAGCGATCTAACCTTAAAATAATGGTTCTTGAACAGGATTTCAGTTGTATTTTTGGGTGTGAGGCGTGCTAAAAGTTAAAATAATTGGAGAACACTTACAGTTAATGAATTTAACTAAATATTCCTGAAAAAATATTTGAAGGTCGTGGTTGTATTAAGAATTTTGCGAAGTTCACTATTCACCCCCCTTGTTGAACTACCCTATGCGTTACGAGAAACAGTTAAAAAGGAACTTTATTCCATGGTAAATGTGGCGGCTACCACTACACCGGAATCGAGCTCTTGCTCTCTCAACCCTTTCTTCTCCTGGGCAAACTAACTGGGTTCCAACCCTAAGATGTCTGTACATGCCGTGTGCTGTGAAACGCATGCCGCCAAGAAACTGAGAATGTTTCAAGTAAACCAGTAATGGAGCATTGATTCTGGATTGATGGGGCACATCAGCGTCAACGTTATCTTAATGGAGGAGAAGATACGCGTGCGTGTAGTTAAGTCCTCCAACTGCATGGTGGAAATGACTTCCCCCACATTTTATGAGTTTTGTAGAAAGATGGGAGACTTTAACTGCGTATATTCTATAGTCTGCCTCATATGTAACAATCAACTGGCCGTGTTTGCAAGCGAGGAGATTTGCATCCTCCATCAAATATATGGGAGGAATGATGGGGGTTTCACAATGAAGCCAGATTTGTTTATGGATATGTTTGATAAATTCATTGTAACTGTTTAACTTTTTTCTTAATTTAAATCAGTGTATTCGATATAATACAAATACTTTATTTATAATTCACCCAGTTTCTGATGAGATCAAGCAAATTATTGATGCTAAGAAGGTGCAGTATAAGAGATAACGAAAGTGCATCTGAGGAGCCTGACACTTCACTCCCGCAACCTGTTACCACAGATCAGCGTGAGGAACCCCAGGCGAGTACCTCAACAGGAACTTTCACCAGTCAACCCCATGGTTGGTTAGTTGGGTTTTTATGGCGCATGGCCCATAGAAGGTCATTATGCACCAAACAAGCTATTTCTATCAACCCCATGTAAGTTCACTTTTACTTTAGGTGAGTTTTAGGTTTGTGTAGATTTTGGTTCATTAATATTCAAGATGGTTACATTTTTCTTAAAACGTTTTATTGTTAAAAAATAAAGATACAGATTTAAGTTATAATCTTATTTGTTTGAATTCTAATCCAGTGTTTTAAATTATAGGTGGATACATTTAAGAAACCACTTCACACTTCTCCAAAAATAACATAAGCGAAATTTCTATACAAGAGGTGAGTAATGAATTGGTGGTTAGTTGATGGGTTTATCAAAGAAACGGAAACCTGATGAGGTATAGTCTACCCCACCGGCACTCTCGACACGGGGGCAGTGGCGAAACGCCTTCCGGAGGATTTGAGTTTCTATTGCCTGGTACTCCCACTGAAATTGACGTAATGGAAACTCCCAGCTGGAGTTTCTGTCTTGCTCGACTCAGTTTCTGGGTCAAGCTTCCCTGATTCGTCATTATCCTCGTGTGCGGTGGGACCATGTCCGGTACAAAGAATTATCGTCACTGCTGAAATACACAATGAAGATCATGGTAATGATTTATAGGTAGTCTTATGATTCATTGGTAGTTGCAGGTATTGAAAAGTTCATGAGGGAGGATAAAACCCTTGAAGGCAGTATTTGTATTGGTAATTGGAGAGAAGTTGAGCCCTACCAAACTTTCGTCATTTATAATTATTTCTCGAGTTCTCGACATACTGTTGTAACGTTTGGTGTTTTTCAAATGCGAACCAAGTGTTATGGCTTAGTCTAGTGTAAGAGAACTAAAGCAGAGAATTTTTATAAGTGCTTGAGATTTTGAATTTTTTTTTTCAATCTAGGGAATTTTATTCCTTATTCCTTCATTTGATGGGACATCCTCCTTTCAAAAGTTTCTAAACAGTTTCGAAGAGGTGGCAGGTCATTGCAAATGGTCGAATAATGATTGTGTATTGGCACTGAAATTAAAACTAAAAGGAGAGGCCAGAGAATTCCTGGACTCTCAGCGAGACTTGAGAGCAGAAGATGACCATTCACACCTAATATCCTCGCTACGCGAGAGATTTTCTCGACCCCTTTCAATCGCGACGAATATAACTCGACTCACGTCTGCGTATCAATTGCCAACCGAGGACTAACGACCTAATATTAGGGTGCCCGTTTTTAATAGAAAATTGTTTCTCTTTGGACTTCAAAACAAAAACTTTGAACAATGATCTGATATCTGTTCCCTGGGAAAAGGATGAAGTATTCCAATTCCTATCCCCTACTTGTAACTCCTCCCAAACTGACTGTTATTAATGTGTATAATCTTCTAATCTAATCGCATGTGTATCTTCTAAACAAACGGTCCCCCCTAGATCACAAACTGTAGTGAAAGTGAAGTCAAGATTAAAGCTAAATTGCGAGACCCCTTTTGTTTTAATACAACCTCTCGAAGATGTCACTCCCTGTGGAGTTCTGCTAGCTAGAACTGTAGTCCCTAATAATAAGGAATGTGAGTTTCATGTTAATATTTTGAACCCCTTTGATCATGATGTGCACTTAAATAGGAACACTCGTCTTGCCACGTTAGAATGTGCATGAACGACAAATCAGCTAATATTGCGGAGTCGTCGAGGAGTCGGACCACTCGCCATTGGCCGATGACTTTGAGTGCTGGGGAGGCAAAATCAACACTGACCATTTAGAACCTGAGTCTCGGTCAATGTTATTATCCTTTCTCTCACATTACTTGAACCTCTTTGCTCATTCCGTCACTGATCTACCCGGTGGCGATACTTTATTGCACCGAGTAGATTTGGTTGATGATATTCCAGTCAGGCAACGCCATTATAAGGTTCCTCATAGCTTAAAATATGAGTTAAATTCACAAATAAACGAACTGTTTGAAGTAGGGATAATAAGCCCCAGTCAGTCTCTCTATGCTGCTCCAGTCATTTTAGTTAAAAAGAAAGATGGTTCTTATCGTCTCTGCACGGATTTTAGGCGTCTAAATTTAAAAACTCTACACGACTCTTTTCCTATCCCAAACATAAACGACCTAGTCGACAACTTATCAGGAGCTACCCTATTCACCCCCTTGGATCTCTGTAGCGGGTTTTTCCAGATGAAGATTCATCCAAGGGACACCCATAAGACTGCTTTTGCCACAGAGCACGGTCTGTATGAGTGGATTCGAGTCCATTTTGGCTTGAAAAATTCCCCAAACAGCTTCCAACGACTAATGCAAATTGTTTTATCAGGCCTTAAACCCTTTCAAATTGCTGTATATATGGATGGCATAATAATAGCTTCAGATAATAATGTTGAAGAACATTTGGAGAAATTAAAATTAGTTTTTGACAGGCTTCAGCTATATGGTTTAAAATTGAAGCCAAGTAAATGTAACTTTTTACAGACAAAAATAAAATATTTAGGTTTTCAAGTCTCAGAAGGGTCTCATTAAAATAAGGTACCGTTTTCGAAATTATGGGGATCCCCAACTCATCTTTCGTTCTTGTGAACTGATGAGTCAACCCCTTTCCTTTTCTCCAATCCTCCCCCTTTTTTTTTATTCCTTTGCCCAGATGTGTTGGCCACGTATAATACTTTTCCCTATAACAAACATATTAGTATATGCTTTATTTTATTCCGAAATTGATCCTATACTGTCAGTCCTTGATTTATTGTTTTATAAAACTGACTATCCAGGAGCTTTGAAATTTGTACCAACTGTTCTACAGAGCAGGCTTCGCCTCTTCACATCCTTGTGTGCTTGGGGCTCTCCAGACAGGATTTGGCTGACGATCCTTTGACGGTTAGATTTTTTGAGGGTATATGACGTCATGGACTTGGTCTAGCCCTGCTGGCCAATGGGGGCGTGCAACAACAACATAAAACTGACTATGTATAATTTATGTGTTAATGTTTTTAAGTAGAATTATGTTACTTCTTAAATCAATCTTTCGGATTAAATAGTTTTATTTTGATTTAAAAACGTTTTCTATTGCGTTGCATACTAACATTACAACACCACACACCTCGATGAAGGTAACTTGAAGGACTCTTTTGTTATTGCGGGCTAACTAGATTTAATTTTTAATGGAGAAAACCACTAAACCTAAAATAAAAGAATAATTTTACTTTTTTTCTAATTAAGTAGTCGGTACCCGATTTAGTTACACAACATGGTAATGAAAATAATTTCAACAGGTACGCGACAGTTTGGTAAGTGGTAGGGGATAATTTAGGTTTAAACAAACTGCTAGGGTTTGTAGGAAGTTTTTCTGCTAAATATTGTTTCAGATTTGTCTAACTAAAAAAGATAATTTGCATAAAATGGTAAAGAAAGATGTATAAGCTGAGTCCCAAAGCTGAGTATGATGCACATGTTATTAGAGTGGGTTCTGGTGATAGGTATCAGAATGTGGTGTGAAAAGCTCTTGTTGGGCGATTCTCTGGGTAACGCACGGGACAATTGCAAGTAATTTTTTGGGTTATCCAAGAAACTATTAATAAAATATGGGATTAACTGTTATGTTTTGATAGTATATTAAAGCATTTATTATTCCCCAACAGCATTATTTTTTGAAGGCTTTGGTTAGCTGGAAAAAATAAAAAACTTAGGGTAATGCACGGGACATCACACGGCATCAAATAAAATAAAAACTAACTTTAGAATTTTTTTCTTGTGAAGTATGTGTTGATAGTTTAATTTTTTAGCTTTTATATCTTACAAAGGCCTATAATGTACCTATTAAATGAATTAGTTGTATCAAACAATCTCTTATCTTATAACAGAGATATGTTTTACTATTGTGTAGAGTAACGCACGGGACAAGAAATTATAAAAGTTAATTTGCAGTTAATAAACAATAAATTTACTTAAATCATCAATGTTTTATATTGATATAATAATCCAAAATATATTTTTTAATTGTTTTGTGATAAAGCGGCACATGAACAACTAAACTTGTTTAGTTGTTCTTAGAACCTTTTGATTGTTGTTCTTAGAATACTTAAATCATAGAGCATATAAAACAGTGGAGTGCGCGTGAACCCGTTTTCGCCAGTCAGAACATCATTCCTCCGGAGATCACGTGACTGCACTTCTTGTTTCTGCGTTTCGTTCGCCTCGCTGCTTTTTTTATATGGTACAGAGGCTGTTCACACATTTTTTAGACGATTTATATTGTATTTTGTATATATTGTATATTGTATTTCATAATAATTTAGCAATGGTAGGACATTTGTGCTGTGCGTATAATTGTAAAGAAAGACAAAAAAAGGGAGGAATATCCTTTCATGTGTAAGTATTTTTAATATGATTCTGTAGTTTCGTTTAGTGATTTATTCTAAAAAATGTACTAAAGTTGAAAAAAGTTACGTTCTAATTGTATTAATATCAGCAATTTGAGTGACAATTTCTTTTGGTTTTATAAATTACATTTAGGGTTAATTAAAAATAATTTTAAAGCATTCGATAATTTTAACATAGAAATGCTGTGTAGTACTTTCCTTTTATAAGTGCATGAAAGGAAAACTTGCATAACTTAAATTTCTTTAATTCTTATTAAATCTATAGCTAGTTATTTATTTTTAATTACTTACACGGGATAAAAATTATTCAAATTTTTAAAAGTTGACAATGTGATGATAAAAGAAATTTAACTGGCATTCTTTTGCTGGTATACAAACATTATAATTGAGGATAAATTTTAATGTTAAATTTCCTTGAATATTTCATTTGTATTGTTTTTCAGTAAAAGGTTATTTCATTTATTTTGTTTATTTTAGCTTCCCAAAGGATCCTGAAAGGAGGAAAATATGGACTGCAAATTTGAAGAGAGAAGGTTTTATTCCCATTGACAAAACAAGAATATGTGCAAAGCATTTTAAGGAAGACTGCTTTGATCGAGAGAAATTCGGCGGAAGATGGTTTTGAAACCTACAGCAACGCCAACCATATTTGACTTCCCTCCTCATCTGCAAACCAAAACAGCTTCAAGAAAGCCCCCATTGAAGAGATCATTATCTCCCACTGAAAGTGTCTTGGACGAAGAAAATTATTAATAAGTTTTAAAATTGAGTTGTATTAAATATCATTCTCTAATTTTAAGAGAGAATATATCTTTTAGTATTTCCATTAGGGGTTAATATAAGAAAATTATTTTTTAAATTATTAATCTGAAGAAAAATCTGAGATGGTATTTTAAATGACCTTCTAAAGTTGTGAAAATATTTGAAATGTCTCACATTCCCAAATAGAGTACCAAATAATTTAATTTGAAAGCAAGATACTCAATTTTAAAACAGTTTATAAGGAAATTTCATTTATAGAATATTTATTCATTTTTCTTTCGAAATAAAATTTTCTAAATTAAGATTTAATTTTCAAAGAATTTTACATTGCCTAGTATTTTATATTTTGTTTTACTAGTTATCAGCAAAACTTCGAATTTTCAGAAAAATATTTGCAAAAAAATATATGTGGCTGATATTAATCTATTTAAGGGCCGTTTCTTACATGAGCATATACAAGGGTTGTTTTTTTTTCAACAGCCGTTTTGCTCCTGAAAAAAAAGTAGTAAGAATTTCGAAATAAGTTTGGTACTGGTAGTTAGGTACATCATTCAGGATCAGTTTGCATCTTAACTGGAAAAGATCGGACATTTCTTCGATAAGTTATCGAATTTACACGTGCGCTTCTCGAAATTATTTCCCGCCAACACATAGAAAATTTCACCTTCTATCGCTCCGTTCGAACATTAAACAATGGGAGGGCAGGTGATAATTGCGCGAGGGGAAAGAAAAGCTGATTCTCTATGGGTTGTCGGAAAATAAGTTCATGGAGCTCGCTTGTAAATTCGATAAATAATAGAATAATTGTCCGATTTTTTTAAAGTAAAGATGCAAATTGATCCTGAAGGATGTACCTAACTACCAGTACAAAAATTATTTCGAAATTCCTGCTAATTTTTTTTCAGGAGCAAAACGGCTGTTGAAAAAAAACCAACCCTCGTAGAAATAACGTGGAGAAAACCGTATCAAGAAGTGCAGTCACGTGACCAGAGAGCGAGTGATGTTTTGACTATTTCTCCCGATCGGTTTCTACCAGTCGCGGCGCCGCCGCTCACTCCACTTTCTTTATATGCTCTATGACTTAAATAATCATTTGTTTTATAATTGATATAATAATAATCTAAAATATATTTTTTAATTGTTTTGTGATAAAGCAGCACATGAACAACTAAACTTGTTTAGTTGTTATGTTTTTCTGTTGTTCTTAGAATGTTTTGATTCTTGTTTCTAGAATGCCAAGTAATGTTCTCAGTTTGGTGAAAATACTTGTTGATAGAAAGTAAGTGGTGAGACAAAATTCAACATGATGGATGGAAATACACAAGGAAAAGTTAAAATGACTAATGCTGAGAAGATGAAGAAGTATAGAGAAAAACACAAGGACCGCATAAACGAAAAAAATAAGAATAGGATGCGAATAGTTAGAAGAGCAGAAAAAGATAAACTTAAAGAAGATAAAGAATTGCAAGAAGAGTCTCGTAAAAAAGAACGAGACCGCAAACGTAAATACAGAGAAAGAAAAAAGTTGAATGAATCAAAACTGAGCTCTTCGGCAAGTTTATCTAAAGGATTAGGATCATACAATTCACCACAAACATTTGGAAAGGCAGTTAAAAGAGCTGCTTCATCCTTGCCAAAATCACCAAGAAAGAAACAGGCAGTTGTTACAAAATTAGCCAAGGAGGTTGGACTTAATATTGATATTCCAAGTGAGATGATGGAGTCTGAAAAGGGTAAAACAACTAAACAAACAGCTGTAGAGGAGTTCTTTCAACAACCTGACATTGTTTATACATGCCCGGGTATTAAGGATGAAATGACCATATGGAAACAAGGAAAAAAAATAAAACTGAGAAAGTATTATTTAACTATGTTTATGAAAGAAGCATATTGTTTGTTTAGAGAGTTGAATCCTGAAATGGCAGTTGGATTTTCTACTTTTTGTAAATTGCGGCCAGAAAATGTTTTGCTTTTACATGAGACACCAATAGATCAGTGCAAGTGTATGGTGTGTGAAAAATTTTTCTTGAAACTGTCAGCATTAAAAATTGAATACAGTCCTGATTTTTGGAAAGCTAAACTCTGTGATGATGTTGTAAATTCTGACTGTTGGAATGGAATGGTGTGAGGTATGCAAACATGGGCAAAAGATTACACTTCCAGACATTGAGTTGGCCAAGGAAGCTACATGGAAAGAGTGGGAGAAAGCGGAAAACAAAAGATTGATATGTTCAATCAAAAGTGGATCTACTGGAGAACTCCTTGATCATCTCAAGAATACATTCAATATATCAGGGATGAGAAGTGGTATAACCCACTTTGGAGCAAATTTTGTAGCAGCAAAATTTAACTTTTGTAGCAGTAACACACCAAATTGGAGCAATAAAATTTTACTTTTGTAGCAGTTACACGCAATAATTGGAGCACAATTTTACTTCTGGAGCTAAAATTAGGAGTAATGCAGGGACCCAAAGACCAAAAAAGAGGAAAAAGCGCGCCAGCTTAATTATATGTAACTTTTTTTTAGTATTAATGAATAATTTTAACAATGAACATATTTTAATTTACGTGGGTTATATTTAGGAGAATTTTAAGAACCAAATTAAAATAACCAAAATATAACTGAAAGCAAATAAAAAATTTAGAAAATTAGTTAATACCTACTAGAATAATTTAATAATTATTTAAATAATAATGAAATTACAAAAAAAAATTTGACCAAAATCATTTTTGCTAAATAAGAAGTTTGTATTTTTGAAAATATTTTTAGAATCTAAAATCATATCAGATATCTAAAACAGGTTATAATCTAACAAGATTTTAAAAAAAAACACTGTATCTTATTAAATTGCTTTTAAGCGACCTTTCAAAAAAAATTACAACTCAGAAAAACTTTGTAAGTTGAAAATACTAACTAAAATCGAGAAAAACGCGATTCTTCACAAGATTAGACTTGTTAGAGTGATCTGACACAGTAGGTTGTTTTTTTCTGCATCGCAATTACAACGTGAGAAGAAACCAACTAACTTCAACAAACACGCGCCCGTAGGAAGAATTCGCGGGAAAAACGGAACTTTCGCGAAAAATCGCTATTTTTCGACTTCCGGAACGCCGGACTTGTTGGCTTCTGACCTGACTACGGTAAAGTTGTTTTTTCAACATCGCAATAACAACTCGAAAAGAAGCCGACTTCAACTTGGCGTCTGCGGCCGTCTAAGAAAGCATTGCGAGAAAACAAACACTGTGAGCGAAAAGAAACTTTCGCGCGAAGTCGCGATTTTCCGACTTTTTTCCGCAATACATCGTGATTTTGCGCGGAATGGCGCAAAATCGTTCAAAATTAGGTATTTGTATCAGATTGGTGCAGGTTACCCTTTTTGGCGCTCTCTGGCGCAATTGGCGCAGAATTCCCATCCCTGATATATTCAGTTCACACATGAATGTCAAAAGAATTCAGGCTGCAGAGTTTTCCAAAGATAAGGAAAATCCTCAAGTGAGAATACTTCAACTGGACTTCGCAATGAATTACAGCTGCGAGTATCAAAACGAGATTCAAAGTGCACTTTGGTCTCGTGGCAGCGTCACTTTATTTACAGGTGCTTCAATACATCGTGGTGAATGTAAGACATACCTCATATGCTTAGATACAAAAGACAAAGAGAAGAATACGGTCAAGGCATTTATAGCACATCTATATGAACATGAATTGAAACCAAATTCACCTGACATGATTAATGTTGAAGAAGTTATTTGGACTGATGGACCGTCATCAGAGTTTAAAAACCGTTTCATGGCCAAATTTTTGACACAATTAAGTGAAAAGTATAGGAAGACTTTTGTCTGGAAATACACAGCCACATCACATGGCAAAGGCATTGTTGATGGAATGGACTCTAACCGCCTATCTGGTTCGAGACTTCACGGAACCAACACGTGACCTACAACTGAGCTTGCAATTGGTTACCACAGATACTACACTAGTAGATCTACTAGTGTAGTATCTGTGGTAACCAATCGCAAGCTCAGTAGGTCACGTGTTGGTTCCGTGTGACGTCAGACGGTTAGAGTCCATTGGTGGGCGAGCAAAGTCTCTAGTGAGAATTGTAGTGATGAGCAAGGGCCAATCTGCAGTCATAGTTCAGAATGCCAAGGATTTTGCACGTGTTGTGAGGGAACTAATGCCAAGTACCACTGTCATTTTAATTGAGGATAAAGAAATTCCAAGAAGTGACAAGGTGTGGGAAGAAACTGTCCCTATTCCTGGCATTAAAAGATGCCATGTTATCAAATCAGTGCCAAATCAACCCCTACGTTTATACCATAATGCTTCTTGCAAAGAAGTCAAATTGATAGAAAAATAATTTTAAAATTCAACTTCTAATATTGCTGTAGGGAATTGGGTGTTAGTGACTTACGACTCTAATATTTTCCCAGGAGAAGTTATTGCCGCAAAGAATGATGAATTTGAAGTAAATGTTATGGTCAAGGCTGGTCCTAACACATGGAAATGGCCAGAAAAAGAGGACAGGTTGTGGTATGTACGTGACAATGTAGTTAAAGTAATTAATCCACCCGTAGTTGCTGGTAATAGAGGACAGTTCACATTTAGTGAACCACAAGTTGATGGTAATGCACGGGACAAGTAATGCACAGGACAAAAACTTTTTGGTTCTTACATGTTTGATTCAATTTATGCACATCCTAAAACATACTTTTTTTGAAGCACTACATAAATGTGTTTTTGTACCAAGATGCATTTTGTTTATTTTATTGCTATACAGTTTATACACAAACAAAATACTCTTAAAAGTAACGCACGGGACATTTCGGTTAAAGGTATATTTTTAACATTTTTTCTATATGACAGTTAGCTTTCAAATGCATTTTTTTTTAAAGGTAGTACATACCATCATCTTACAGATTTGGATAAAAATCTTGACCAAATATGGCTAGGAATTTAAATAATAAACATTAAAATTTGCTCCCAAGTCTGCATTATTTTAAAGTTAAAAATCTTACATTTTTATTCAAATCATAGATGATATAAAATTCACTGTAAAAATTATAAAATATTGTTTTCATATACTTTGGAATGTCTATTTTTTAAAAAAGTGTGTAAAAAATTATACTTCATAAAATTAAAAAGTGCCTTCTGAGGCTCATTTTTTTGAGAATCGCCCTGTTGCTTAATAAGTTTGGTTATTGGCATGTCACTAGCAATTTGGTAGTAGATGTCATGCATGACCTTTTTGAAGGTTGGTGTACTAGTGATACTTTTTTAATATTACACCAGTTTATTTTAAATCCAAAAGTTTCTTTATTGTCCATTAAATGATAGGATAGTAAATTTTAATTATGGTAAACATGAATTGAATTCTAAACCAGTGCCAATAAGACTTTTAAATCTAATGGTTCTAGTGGGCAAAGTGCAGCAGAAATGTGCTTTAATTCGGAATATACCCTTAATGATTGATAACAAAAATTTCTGAAGATAATGAATTTTTCCAATTATTTAATCTTATGTTAAAATTACTAGACACTATAATGCAGGGTTCATACACTTTTTGAGGAAAAAAATTCAAGGCCTTTTCCAGGCTACCAGATGAAAAATTCAAGGCTGACCGATATTGTATGTAACCTTTTTTAAGTAGTACTCTAGTTTCATTTCATACAATTTTATCTATTAAACAGTTTAATTAAAGCAAATTTCATACAGGTTCCTAGTTACAAAAAAAAAAGGGTTTGAATAAAATTTTTAAATGGGGCAGAAAATGAAAAACTAAAACACTGACGGGAGTAAAAAAAACTTTAATTTCAACCCCCAAAAATTACCCATATGGAAGATTTTGTAAGACTTTCTTTCAAATAGAAAATTTAAATAATACTTAAATAATATTATTTACCTTAAAATTTTCATATACCCTATTATCTGCACACTTTGTAATTCTTTGTTTGATATTAAAACTCTCAAGTTCAAACCATGAATTTCTATTTGCCTTCTTGAAAACAACAAGAAATTCCTCTAATATTTTTTTTTAATTTACCAGATAAATATTGTACACATTTGAACTACAATAAATGAACAGTTTCTCCAAAAACAAGCATTTAAAGCCAAGGATATTAACACAAAATAAGAAAAACGCAATCGCGAACCGCCTATCAAGTTGTTTTTTCTGCCTGCGTCCACGCCGTCAAAATGCCAACTTTACAGGCAAACGTCCGGAAGCATGTATGAAAATCCGGAATTTTTCATTGAAATTCCGGACCGGAGGATTTCAGGACTAACATAATCAGCAGATACCCTGAAATCGTTTTCTGGCCAAAAATTTCAAGGCCTAAATAAAATTCAAGAATTTTCAAGGCTCTTAGGGTAAAACTAGCTGAACAGCAACCCGATGCGTTGCGCCGAGTAAAGTTTTAATTCTACAGTTTTGACGATGCATACTTTAATATTATATTTTTAATATAAAATACCTTTCGACGTACTGGCCTAGTGGTTAAGGTATCTGACTGCGAAGCCGTACGTCTGGGGTTTGAATCCCCGTTTGGCATGGATGTCAGTTTTGTCTTTGTGTGATGAATGAGAGTGGCCGTCCCCCAGTAAAATGGGGTTGTGCAAGCGAATGGTATGTGTGGCGCGGGTAGCAATACCTCACCTTCGTGGCTCCGTTCGACAGGTGCCCGCTGGGTAACGCTGAGTAGGTAGTTCTTAGGGCAATTCAGTGGTCAAGGATAATAATTCCAGTACCCGCCCATTGGATTAAAAAAAAATATTTTTAGAGAAGAAAAATATATGAAAAAGAAAAATTAAATAATTTTCTTACATAACATTCTATCTTTCCAACAAAATTAAATATATGTTTTAACTCAGTTTTATCTGCTGTAACCACTTGGCCGCTGGTTATACAGCGTTTCCCTCGTGGAGGTAGGCTACGTTGTTCCCCAGGGGTATGCACTCTTTCACACCATTACTTCTATGGGCACAGCCCCCCGGAACCCCTACGGGGTATTGTGTTTGCATATAGACCTCTTTTTAAAGTAAATAAACAAAACCGGAAGGGTGGGCTGCGAGCTTCCGGTTGTGTATGGGCGCCAAAAATCGTGGGTTTTCGCTCTTTTGGCGACATAACGAAGTATGGTTTTGAAATTATTTCACATAAAAACAAAAGTAAACAAACCCCGATCGGACTATTATTTTTAAATAAAACGTTTAATGTGTGAATCTTTTTTTAACTTTAGAGACTGCAAAAGCTTATTTAATCCCAAAGTTGACTAAATTAATTTCAAAGTAAAAAAAGAAGAATGAAAAAAAAACCGGCCTAAAGCCAACGGAAACGGAACAGAACAGTATATTCCGTGGTGAAAGAAAAACAAGGTAAGCTTTTTTTTTCTTAATAATTTGTAAAAATTAACTATTTTTGATTTTAATCAAGTCTTACTATATGATTACTTATTCTATAAGGAGTTTTAAATTGTCCAAACTCACAATGTCTCGATCAATTTAACCATGATTTATTGAAATGTAACTCGAGAAAAATATTACGGTTCTACTTTGTTATTTTGGTAGATACCTTAACAATTCTTCCCCCAACTTTGGTTATCGTAATATATATACAGTTTATAAAATAAATTGCTGAAATAAAACTGTGATCAACTAGTCAAAAGTTATTGAAATTTTTAGTAAATTGGTAACTTTTAAGCATATTAATATATGCTCTTAAAAGTGTGCTTTGAATTATAAATAATACATCCCACAAGCTAAAAATAGATTTTCTACATGACAACTCATTTAAACTCTTACTTATTATTTGAGATAATAGAATTAATTGATTTATGAAATAAACGATTTTGTTTTTAAAAAAATTATCTGGAAGTAAATGCGTTTCTTCCATTCTAGGTTCTATGTAGATGTTAACACAGCAACACAGCCTATCTTGATGTGTCTGGACCTCAGACCTAATAAAACTGCTGCAGAAGTGACAAAGTATTTTTTGAAAGGTAAAATGACATTTTATTGAAATGTAGAGTGTGAATAAGTAGAATGCTTTTAATATAGTAATGTACTTCACAAGGATAATATTTAATGAGTTTCTAGTTTTGCTGATAGATATTACAATGATTAAATGTTATGTTTTAGATAAGATGACTTTGTTAGTTTCATTTGCATATTTGATCAAGTTTAGTCATGTATTTTTGTCAAAAAGGACTGTTGATAAAATAAACAATTGTGAATTTAAAATTTTAATCAAGGATTAAACTGATTTGGTGTGTAACATTTTAAGGTAACGTGATAAGCCATTAAACAGGGTTCCCACGGACCTTGAAAATCCTTGAAAAGTACTTGAATTTCATTTTCGTTTTCAAGGGCTCTGGAAAGTCCTTGAATTCCTTGCAAAGTCCTTGAATTTTATTTGAACTATTTTAATCCGTAATTATTTCTCTACGAACATGAATCGGCTTGAAACGCGCGAGGCTCATCGTCCGCCGCTTAGAAACCGGATTTCGGAAGAAACATTTTCCCCCTCCCAAAGCCGTTTTCCCCTGGCAGTTTGCCAAAGAAGTTCTGTGTTGTCTAAGCACGTCAGCACGTGTTCTATTCCTTTTGGATTGGCAGGGCCGCCGAGAGCCAAGTCGGGCCCCGGGCACAAGGTTGAGAAGCGGGCCCCCAATGACATATTCTCATTTCGAGGTAGGGGGTAAAATTTTCTGAACCACCCATGCATTCATAGGCTTTATGTAATTTTTAGAATATTTCCAGGCAAGATCTGACTTTCACTCAACTTAAAAGTATCTATTTCTTGTTAATACGATGAGTAACAAGTAATAAAGGGGGTCTTCCCCCAGAAAATTTTTGAAAACATGCCCTAGAAAACTGGGAATTTACTCATTTTTGGACTTTTATGGGAACAAATAAATTTCCAAAATATTCAAAATGATATCCGTCTTAGTACTCAATATGAAAAGCTTTGGGTACCGGGCCCCCTACCGGCCCGGGCCCGGGGGTATCGTACCCCCTCTCTCGTCAGGCCTGTGGATTGGTATTATGGTAGTACGAGGGTAGTTTGAAAAGTTCTCGGCCTGACGATGAAAATGACAACTTATGGTAACACAGTTACTTCTTAATTCGAAGAAAAACAGTGACCAGAGAGAAAAGTTTTCACTTTGGAGGAGAGATGGAAATTTAAAGATACCAAATTTGGGTAATAGGATAGGTGCTTTTAAAAATTTTAACCCAAATCCCCCAGTTTTCCCACCGCAAAAACACATTTGTTAACATAAGCACTGTTCTAATGAAAAATGGCATTTTAATCTGCTAAATGGGTCTTTTTTCTCCGGTATTCTCATCAACAGTTTAGATAAGTATTCTGCTAAAATATTCATACCCTTCTCCTTGAAATCCATTGATAAAATTTCCCTGAAATTCCAGAATTCTTACGCCATGAAATTTCCAGCCGACAGCACGTTTTGGTGCTGAAAAACTGACTTTTATCCATTGCATTGATTATTATTTTACTTAAAAGTTCTATATAAAAAAAAGTTATGTCTATTTCTGCATATTGACGTAAAAAACGGTTTTATTTTGTGTAAATCGCGTCAAAAATCGCAATGAAGTCGTCATTTCAATGCATTTTTGAGCCACAATTTGGATTCGCGGCACCCATCTTGTCCAACTTGGTTTCACGCGCAATTCCTCGTGCAAAAAACAACTTTTGCGCTCCTTTGAAATCCCTAGACTATTAGAAATGTCCCCAACTTCTTTCATCATTATTCTAAAATCATAGAGGGCACTTTTCGACGATTTTCAGTATGGCGGCTCTTTTTGAACGTTTTCACATGGTTCTTTAAGAACACTCTCGCAACCTTAACCCTTTCGGGAATACTGTCTCACGGGTACCGGCCTACCGTCTCACGGGTGAGACGCCTGCTTTGAAAGGACCAGGGGACGGGCGTCTGATATGTGATACACGCACGCTTAAAACTTTATATTAGTAATTTTTATTCTCATTAGAGATTGCTCTTTATCGGTTACAATGAAATTATTCGAAAGCGAACATCTTGACATTCATTCCCATAAAGTATTTTATATTTTTGATAATTTGTTTCCGAAAAATGCCGAGATTTATTTATAATCCATTGAGATGATGAGTAATTTGAATTTAGACTGTTTTCTTTCACCATCTCAGCTAATATAAACCTTACCACGTGTTCTAAAGGCTTGCAGATACTTTTTATTTTCATTTGATGGATAAATGGGAGTTTTGATATTTTTATTGCGACAGTTATGGGTATTTATTTTTTTTAGATTTAGATTGCGTTTAGAAGGAATTATTTATTGCTTAAACAGGAATAATTAATATGTTTGAGAGTCAAGTGGAAATGAACAGTGAAATAGATAAATTATTTGATATATTTCTTTGAATTAACAATGTTTCAATGATTTCCGAGCGGTTTATCTATGCTGCGGCATTGCGTGTGTTTTCAGTAAAAAAGAAATTACGTGTTTTTTTCCGGGATATGTTTAATATATCTTTATAAATGAGTTGCTAGAGATAAAATCTCTTCATTTTGGAATATTTTTCCCAGTTATATAAATCTCAGGTTTGTGAAAAAGTTTATTATTTACAAATAACTTGTTTTGAAAAATTTTGTAAGAAATTAATGAGATAATGTTTTAAATATTTCAGAAGTAACGTGTAAGGGGTTCCACTGATCATATCCAGAAAATTAGATATTTTGGACAACAATTTAAATTTTTGCGAATTTTTTTCCGAAGTTCGACATAGACGCGCAAAATGCCCGTCCCCTGGGGAAAGTTCTTTCTACTCGAGTGCCGTCCTGTGAGAAAGAATTTTTCGAAGTAACGTGTAAGGGGTTCCACTGATCATATCCATCCAGAAAATTAGATATTTTGGACAACAATTTAAATTTTTGCGCATTTTTTTCCGAAGTTTGACATAGACGCGCAAAATGCCCGTCCCCTGGGGAAAGTTCTTTCTACTCGAGTGCCGTCCTGTGAGAGCGGTTCAGTGGCTGAGGCACCCGTCGCAAAAGGGTTTTAAAGCTTCAATTCTAATTTTTTCACGGTGAAAACAAAGGTAAAGAGTCTCCTTACACATTTACGATCGTAGAATTAATTTCATTTGGTGATGTCCCTTCTTTTAAAAAGAATTTTATAACAGCTCGATACTCGCTTTTCTCCATTATTGAAAATAAGCCACGCCACTGGACAGCAGAATTCTGATCAGAACAACCCAAAAATTTAATTAGGCTCATTTGAAGAGTTGTTCTAACAGGAGAAAAAAATTCGCGCGAATTAGAGCTCGTGTTCTGGGTGAGGACTTTTCAAACTACCCTCGTAGTTAGGTGATCGCTCTTTCAGTTGCGTGTTGTTATGTTTGAATGTTATTAGTTATTGCTAATAATTAAATATGGGTAAATGCTGCTTTAATACTGTGTGGCTAACGACGGAATCCTATAAAATCTGGTTAGCTTCGTCATCTGATAAGCACAAAGCACGATGTCAACTATGTGTGAAAGAAATGGACATTTCAAGGATGGGAGAAGCTGCTTTGAAATCCCACATGGAAGGTAAGTCACAATTTTTTAATTTTTACTTCAGTTTGTCAAAAGTAGTTGTGAAAAAATAATATATATTTATTTATTAATGTTTAAATCGGTGTCTCAAGGTACAGTTTTTTAAGGCAAGAGATCTCTGCGAATTTCAGTTTTTTAATTATTTCTGATATTTAAGATTAGCCGGTCGCAAACGTCGAGTTTTATACTAATTTAGATCTATGATAAAGTAGCATAAACTTAAAATAGTTAATTTTATAAAACTTATGCATCTTACCTTCACTTTAAATTTTTGATATTCCACCCGGAGGATAGCAGTACATAACCTATTCAATAAATTGTGTTTATTAACATCAGCTTCAGATAAATTGGACCACTAAATGTGTTTCCCATACCTAAAGTAACTTTTTTGTTTTACTTCTATAAGAAGTTATTTAAAAATAATTGAACTAATGCTAAATATTTTACTGTGTGTTGAAAATGTACTTATATAAGTGTAGTTTACAATTTGAGTGTAGAAAATTCATGGTTATTTTCCTAGCCAAATTTTAATTTTTTAAAAATAAGTGGGTATGGGGATGAATGGGACGAGTTGTGGGAATGAATGGGGCAGTTCCGTCTTCCCTTCATTTTCTGGTTTTAAAACACTCTATATTCAACTCATTTTAGTAATTTCTGACAAGGTAACTAAAATTGGGAGCAAAAATTTATGTTTCAAACACTATGCAACTTCTTTATGTGCTAATATGCAACTTTTTAATGTGGAAATAATTGCAACTTTCATCTCAAATATGTTATTGTTGAACAATTATTCAATCTAGGTTGGTTTATAAGCTCAATTTTTAAGAAAAGTTCGTTTAGAATGGCCAGAACATGTAACTGCATGAAAAAAATGGCTTAATAAATTAGGCTGTTTTTTCCACTTTAAATGTCATTTAAAAAATTTTTCTTTTGAAAATATAAGTATGTTGTTCCTTTAAAATGTTAAACAATGTGCAATATCAATAATATCATAGTAATTTTGAAAATGTCTTAACTTTTTTTAACTGTCCCATTCATCCCCACTCGTGTCCCTTTCATCCCATAACGGGGATGAATGGGACAAAATACATGCATCCATAAAATCTTTTCTTGTGAATTAAATAATGGCTAAATGATTGAATTTATTTATTAAACTAATTTAAATTTTTTATTTAACTAATGATTAGTTCAATTATTGGTTTTAAACTAGTTACAGGATTGAAAAATGTAAATTTTTTGCAATATTAGTACAAATGTGAAATTTGTCCCATTCACCCCCACTCTTCCCTAGAGTATTTAAAAAAATGCAGCAACATGAGTTAAATAGTTCCTTTTTTTTCAGGGAAAAAACACAAGCCATTAATAGAAGCTAGAAGAACTTCATCTCTTGCTGTAGAATCCTTTCTTACGCCAAAACAACAAACCAGTTCTGAGGCTTCTTCAACTTCTAAGCCTCTCATTGATTTAACTTCTAGTAATGGTTTGCAGCTGACTAAGAACTTGGTTTTAGATGCAGAATTTTAGATTTAGAATTTAGAATTTTATTTGATGAGTCATTAAATACAAGCCTACAGAGTAAGCAATTGGACATACATGTACGCTTTTGGAATGACAGTACAGATTTAGTCAGTACCCGCTATTGGACATCAGTATTTTTAGGGCACAGTACTGCTGAAGATTTATTTGCAAGCAAAAAAAAAAAAAAAAAAAAATTTAAAAGCAAGCTTATGGTTTTGTCTTGGAGAAATCACCATAATAGGACATCAATAAATCATGAGAGCTCAAAAAGAGGGAAGGGGTCTATTTAAAATCTCATGTCAACTTTTAGTTTGGAGATAAGCTTTTTTATCATTTTTACCACAAGTTTAGGGAAAATATCCATATTAGTCAAAACAACAAATCATTATCCAGTCAATCATGATAATTACAAACATAAGACCACTTTTTAAAATTTAAGTTATAGAGTAAACTCCAATGAGTATTTGAAGGGGGGAGGGAGGGCTCCATAATCTCGCCTCACATAATTTATGGGTATCCTCAAATGTGTTAGAAATTGTCAGTTTTGTGTGATTTGGGTTCAGTGTCAATTATGAGAAATTAGGTTTAACCAGTGGCGAAGCATGAGTTGCAAACAGGAAAAGCGCTATGTAAACATGACATACACATTTACAAAAATTATACTTGAAACATCCAAGAAGTTACAAATTTCAAAATAAAACTATAAACACTAATATTACAATCAACCTAACATATGGCAAAATAACAATCAACTTCCAGTGCTTCTCCTCTTTGCAATTCATGCTTCGCCACTGGGTTTAACATGCATTTCAAGAAAAGTTATATTTTAAACTAAATATATTTGCAATGCAAATTTCTTAAAAAAATTTTTTATGGAAAAATAGGACCTTACCAGAGGGATTGAGGTTGTTCTCACAAGCTACTACGATTAGTTAAGTGAGTAGCAAGGATCGACTTCCACTAGTTTATCTGCAACATTTTACGAAGTGAAACCAATCCATATGACTCACACCCAATAAACCAATCCAACACAAGGAGAAGGCAATGACCTTCAAGCGAAATTCCAAACAAACTTTCTGCCTCTCCCTGGGAGGGAATGAGTAAATGGATGATGCAATACCATGAGGGGATCAATATTTATACTACATTTTAGCGAATTCCAATACACTGAAAAGCCATTTCACAGAATCGACCATTACACTTGACCAATCATCCAATGATTGGTAATGAAGTCATGTCCGTTTAATGGTCGATCCAGGAAAGTACAAAGATGTAAAAAATCCTAATCAAAGTAATAATTTGAAAACTGAATGCCCTTTCCCTCCAACTTTATTGTTTTTTGACACTGAGAAGCATATTGTTTTAATTTATGTCTCTCTAGTGTCATCATGTAAAAAAATAGGAAGAAAACAATTCTATCATCCTCCAATTTTAAGAAATTTAGAATATAAAAAAGAAAGTGCAGATCTAATATAAAGTTTCTTTTGAGGAGTCTTAAAATACTCCATCACTTTCAGATTACTATTGTGAAATAAAAACCTTTTGCAAAAAATAGTCTAGAAACAGTCTCTTAAAATTGGAAGATGATTGACATGCTTAATTCAGCACTCTGAAATCTGAAAAAAAAAAAACAATGTGTCAAGATTAGAAAATTTGAAAGACAGAAAAATGAATCTTAATACAATCACACTTAAACTTAAATACTGTTATTTAGAATGAAACACAGACAGTGGATTTAATTTGTTTTTTAATCAATCCTAAATGGACATAAATGCCCATATGAAATACAGACTTAAAGAAACTTCAATACCTATATAATACCACCAGATACGCTACATTAATAATGGAATTGGAGAATTAAAAAAATAGGGAAATTAAAAACCTGATTTTACAGTTCACAGGGCAATGAAAATAAACCCTGATGTAGTATCTTCTGTAGTATTATTACTACCAGAAATACTATAATACAATATATCTGTAGCTGGGTTTTTGTTTACTATCAAACGGGTAAATAAAAAGAGACAGATTGGTCGCCGCTACTCCGGAGTGGGAAATAAAGTAAAAGTAGTCTTTCCAGATTTCGGTTTTGATTAATTTAAAGAAAATAATATGAATAAATTAATAAGTATTAGCTATATGCTCGTTAAATCCAAGAATAATAAAAACAACACACGACGGAATACAAACAAAAACAAACACGGCCGCCAATATTAGCCAGATCAAAGAATAGCCAAATACAACGCCAAAAGAAGTAACCCGGAAGTAATCCAAGCGCCCGGATCGTAGCGCCACCAAGTTCCGGTTGAAGAGGTCTATAGTGTATATCGCATTATCACTAATTTTTTTTGTCATTGCTCCATTCAAAATTCATTACGCAATTTATTATTTTATCATTCTAATTATCGTAGCTGTATGTTCTATATCAAACCTTTAAAACGTATGCTGAGAATACCAACTTATGAAAAATTTTTTAAATCCCGTGGTTACTTTGAAACTAATGGCTCTAGTGATATTAAAGTTAAAAATTCAAAACATTTATTACTCCAGTTTAGTTTAATACCTAGTTAATATTTGATTTTTAAAAAACTTTTTTTTTGTAATCTTTGTTGGCAATCATAAACTGAAAGGATTTCCCGTTGTTTTTAAAATCATTGAAAACGGTCTAGTGTTATGGAATCAGAAGCACAAAGACGCTAATATCTTAGAAAATAATTGGAATTTTAGAATTTAAATGGTCAATACGGGGTTCCCGAATTTTTTCCTCGTCTTTTGGTACCTTGGGCACCCTCCTGGGTTCATTGGTATTGAAAGAGTTTTATTTTTTATATTATCGATTGAATTAAGATAAAGCCAAAAAACAGGAGGAAGAAAACGCAGCAACTGAACCTCAGCACTGTCTGAATTATGTGAAAAGAACAGAAAAACGCAAATATCTCGAAAAGTATTTCGAATTTCGGAATGAAAATGGGCGACTCGGCGTCCCTGGGTCATTTGCCGTCTTTTGGTACCTCGGGCGCCCTTCTGCGTTCAGTGGTTTCGGAGGAGATAGAAGGACATACAAACAACCGGACATACGTTTGTTTACTCTCGGATTTTAATAGTATAGATACATTTTTTCAAGGATTTTCAAGGCCTTGAAATCAAACATTTGAAATTCAAGGTTTTCAAGGCCGCGTACGAACCCTGATAATGGCTCCAGTTATTAAATTGTCTGAAATTTGTAAACTGGCAGAAAATATTGTAGACTACGACAATTTTCTTCTAAGTAAACATTATCCTTCTAAAAGATGTGCTTTGGTTAGCAAAAACTTCGTTTATGTTGCCAAAACTGAGTCATTAGCCACTAATTACAAATGGCACACATCTTAAATTTTAAATGTTTTACCTGTAACATAAATCTCTGGTGAGTTTTATGGCACAAAACCCCTTTTAGGGCATAACGAACAAACTACACAAATTAAGTTAAATCTAAAATCAGATTCTGTATAGCATTTGATTTCAGCAAAAACTTATCGTATGTTGCTTAGAATGAGGTTCAAGGGTAAGACAGAACATGTGATAGTTGTTACTTTGATCCTTTGGTAGTTTACACCTAAGATATAAATTTTGGTTGGTTGATGTTTTATTGCGCATGATCTACACTAGGATATTATGTGCCACACAAAACACAAATAATTATTCTTCTGAATTTCTGATTAACATTTTTATGTGTGCTCTCAAATGATGTAGAGCATGATACAGAATCTGTTTAGGAAAATCAAAATTTTTATTGTGCATTATCTTAAATATTCATCCCCAGATGTACAAAATATACACCATTTCAGTGATGGCTGTGCAGCTCAATACAAGAACTGCAAAAAACAACAATTATCAATGTGTTCTTGGATATCTACATGTGGATGTATGGATTGAAAAGCAAGGATTAAATGTGTGAGTTGAGGTTGGTTCGTTGTTTAAGGTTTTATGGCGCAAGGTCCCTATATCGGACATTCCGCACCAAACACAAGATTAATAGTTAAAAATATATATAAATTAAAAGTCATGTCTGTTTCCAAATAATATTAAAAGATGAAGTTTATTAAAAAGGTTTATAAGATGCGGCCGTGAAGCCCGTAGTCGAGCATAGTCTATACGCCATTATTAAAAGGTTGATAGATTAAAAACAATTTCAGACATGCCAGCATCTTTTCAATGGACGGTTAACCGATGTAAACAACAACAAACAGTCCGACATTTTTAACTCTAGTACCTCATCCGGTGTATCCTTCCGCTTATGTTATGCTATGTAGAAAAGGTGTAAACAGGCTCATTTCCTCAAATGATTTTTAAATAAAGCACAGTTTTAAATGTTTCATGAATAGTACCATCCATAGGATAATGATGAGCTAAGTAATTTCGTTCAGCTTTCTATCCATCAACTAAATCACAAAAAGTATTATTAAATTAACTTTAATAAGAATAGGTTGCTAGATTTTACGATAATCGCTCGATTTGGCGGTATTTACGTTTTGTTTATGTAGGTTCGTTTCACAAGTTTTTTTGGTTATTTAGTTGATATCTTGATTTTTAACTTGAAATATATGCTGACCGATGTAAAATATCTTGTAAATATCTCAGTATATATCCAAGAAATAAGTTTTTACATATGTAAATAATAAACACTGGCGCACATTGGCGGTTGCTGGCGCTCTGAAAAGATGCCAAAGTGTAACCCGGAAGTGCTTAAAGACTCATTTTCACTACCGCCCTCTATACTGAGTTTGGTGGCTGCTAACCATCCATTGTAAATATGTGATTAAATTTCGTTGAGTATTTTAATGGCATTTAAAAACTTAAATAATGATGGATGATGTTGACTAAAAGTTCAGCTAAAACTGGTGATGGAGTTTTAAAATAGCTAACATAGTAAAATAATATGTTAGGGCATGAGGTTAAAATGTGCATAATAGTTAAAATATTCTGGCAATTAGGACAAGTCGGTGGCGGTTCCCCAGCCAAAAGGAACCGATGTGTGACTCTGGAATGGCCTATTCTAAGGCATGTTAGGAAGACGTCTAGCCGTCGAGATGGTAGTAGTGAGATTCTTGGCTGTATATTGTAGAGTTTATTTTCAATTTGCTCACCCCAGTCCTCCTGCCATTCCACCCATACGAAAGTTTTGATACGAAGTTTTATATCGTTGTATGGGACCCTTATGCCTAGGGGGGTTAACTCATTTTTCGCAGCGACATCTACACGTTCATTGCCTTCTATTCTGACGTGACCCGGTACCCAACAAAATTTTTTATCATAGCCACGTCGAATAAGTTTTAAGTACAAAATAATAACATCAAATTCTAATGGGTGATTAATGTTTGAGCACTTTAAAGAGTCCAATGTGCTTTTACAATCTGTATGTGTGAGTTGAGAATCAGTAGCAAGACTGAGTGATTGGAGAAGTTTTTATCAGGCACACCTCTCTGCCACCGAGTGTATGTTTTGATTTGTATTTACCTCTAGTGCTAACCAGATTCCGACACGGAGCGTCATGACTTGTGAAATTTTATGATCCTTCATTATGAATATACTTTCATAAAACTAATTAACCTATATCGCATATATACAGCAAATAAATCATTCCTAATATGGAGAAATAAATGTAAGTTTGGGAAGTGTAAGTATCACAGAGGTAAAAGAGTGGTTGGATCATGGGTGTTTGGTTAACTTGAAAGGGGGAGTAGATAGAAGGAATTTTTTGATATTGTGAATGATAGAACAAAACATACCTTCATGAATGGTCACATATGTGTCCCATCAATGAAGCTTATAACATAATTGTTGTTGATACATCGTTGTGGGATCGTTTATGAGTCATTTAGACCTTCAGACAAAAATTATTTCATCATAATAATCACTTGGAGGAGAAATAACTATTCCCGGTATTGGGGAGCACTAAACTGATATTTTTGCCGTATTGAAAGAGTTAAAGAAATATTCTTTTATTTGCATACATTTCTTTTTTTCGTATGTAATCTTGATAACTGTGTAACTAGAATGTACTACAACTATAACCAAGATCAATGGCATGATGTTGATTCATGATCTATGTAACGAACGATGATGGCGGCATTCTGCTGAATAAAGTATCTTATTATTCCGAATACCATGAGTTATCTAGAGTCATATCATTTCTATCAGATTGCTTACAGCATAATACAATAGTAGTCCATCTCTTTCAAAGGAAGCCAATCAAATTTTTAAAAGAAAATGTTTTGCCAACTTTAGAAAGAATTTTCTACTTCTGATGGACCTACATCACAGTACAAGAACAGAAATGTTTTTTCTAACATTTGCTTTTTCATCAAAAGGATTTTGGAATCCATGCAGAATGGAATTTCTATGCTACAGCTCATGGCAAAGGTGTCTGATGGTTTAGGAGGTACAGTAAAACGCCTTGCTGCAAAAGCTAGTCTCCAAAAGTTGCATTCGGAACCAATCTTGACACTAGCCCACCTTTTTAATTGGAGTGTTGTGAATTGAATATAAGTTCAATCAAATTTTTTCCACAACTGTTGAGGACAATTTATTTGAAGAAAAGCTACTGAAAGATAGATTTCTAAAAGCAAAACCTATTGAGGGAACACCAAAGATCTAGTTTTATTCCAGTCAGTGAAAATAAAATTGTAACAACTTTTCTGCTACAGTAATGACTTTCAAAAACATGAAGTCTTAGAAAATTGTTTGTTTGTTTGATTTTTAATGGTGTAGGACCCATGGTAGATCATATTGCGCCAGACATTAGACAAAAAATTATTAACTTTTTAGCAGGCAAGACCATTGTAAGTTTGAGTGTCTGAAAAGGGTATGTTACTTGTGAGTATGATGGAAAGTGGCAGATGTAATTTCAACAGATGTTGAAAAGTATTGCTCAACTTTTTACATCCATCAGGATCTGCATCTTCATTTGTTTAGCCACAACAGAGTGACACTTTGTCTGCGTCAATCATTCAAATTTTGCAGATCCTAGAACTCCAACAGGCCGAACATATTACTTATCTCAAATAGAAATGAGTGAAGCAACGAAAGCATTGGAAAAAAGGTGACTTTAATTAAAAGTCAGAGATCAGTTCTACCCGCCAAATTTCATATGCTGTTAAGTTTTATTGTGCTGTAAATTCTAGAACTTAATTAGATAGCCAGGATTTTTTGATAAGTCCATTTGTGAAGCTAAGTGAAAATACTCGTTGAGTGAAAAGAAACTGCTGCAAGTGTTGTTTGTATACCACTCAATGAGCAATGTTTTTCTTTGTGATATGAAGAGTAGGGGAAACTAGGGAGGTTTGACCATAGGGGAGGTTTGACCCACCCCATGTTTTTCATATATACACATTGTTTTAACTGATAACCACTAGATGGCAGTTTGGGCTTGAGTCAAGACAGAAGTTGTTCTGATTGGTTTGCCATTTTCTTGCATATTTTGGAGGCAATCACATGTGATCACTTTTTCAGCCAAGAAAGTAAATTTTTTTGTTGCAAGTTCTTCTCTCCTGTACTTTTTGTACTTAACATTTAAAGTAGTAAGTTGTTTGTTTCTATTCTTTAGTTTATATTCTCATAGACAGTGTATTTATATATTACTTTTGTTTTGAATTTGATTTTTGGGAATTGATTTTTTAAAAAGTGGCTAGTAGGGGAGGTTTGACCCACATCATTCTGGGGAGGTCTGACCCGGGTCAAACCTCCCTATTAATTTTATTTAATGGTACAACAATGTCTTGTATTGCAACATTTAACTTGTATTTAAGAAAATGTTATATTAAGGTATACTGTAGTGAACAAAAATTGGGTTTTTAGTAAACAACTAACTATTATTATGAAATACAAAAATAATCTTAGTTAATTCTGGTTTGTGCTTGGATTGCTAAAACTGTTTTTCTTTGTAAAGAATGTGAAAGTCATTTGGAAAGTTGTGAATTGAGGGTATATAAGTTAGCTTTATAATGAAATGAATAAAGTTAAAAACATTCTAAATAATTTTCCTTCACAGATGCCATTTCTTTATAAATCAGAGAAAAAAAGACGGCAGATATCGCCAAATCGTATGAAGTCTGCTGTTTTATCAGTAACTGAAGGAGGAAAAAGTGTTAGATCTGTTGCTACTGAATATGAAATCGACAGAAAAACGTTAGGTAGATATGTAGAAAAATATAAAGCTTCAGAGGATGGTAAGATTGAATTTAAAGCGAATCATGTGTCCTGCCAGGTGTTCACAAATGAGGAAGAATGTGTGCTAAAAGAATATTTGCTGCATGCTTCTAAACTTAATTATGGTTTGACTTCGAAAGAAACGCAAATCTTAGCGTACCAGTATGCAGTTGCAAATAAAAAAGTAATTCCTGAAAACTGGTCAGTTAAGAAAACTGCAAGTTATGATTGGTTGAGAGGATTTTTAAACAGACATTCAACCTTATCACTACGACAACCAGAATCTACTAGTTTGACCAGAGCAACTGCTTTCAATAAAAGTACTGTGGGAACATTCTTTGATAATTTGCGTTGTATTTTGGAAAGAAAGAAATTTGGTCCAGAAGCAATTTATAATGTAGATGAAACCGGGGTAACCACCGTGCATAAACCAGGGAAAGTTCTTGCAATGAAGGGAGAAAAACAAGTTTCCCAAGTTACTTCTGGAGAACGTGGAACTTTAGTCACTATTTGCTGTGGTGTATCTGCGATTGGAGCTACAATTCCACCCTTTTTGGTGTTTCCTCGTGTACACGTAAAAGAAAGCATGACTAAAGGTGGACCGCCAGGAATGCAAGCTGCAGCTTTTCCTAGTGGATGGATGACTTCCGAGAACTTTTTGTTGTACCTTCAACACTTCATAAAGTTTAGCAAATGCAGCCTGAAAAATGAGGTTTTGATTATACTAGACAACCATGAATCGCACATCTCTGTAGAGGGATTGAACCTGTGTAAAGAAAATGGAATAACACTATTAACTTTACCACCCCATACAAGTCACAAATTACAACCCCTTGACAGAACTGTCTTTGGCCCCCTGAAGGCATATTATAATTCTGCTGCAAGTAATTGTATGGTGACGAACCCAGGGAAACCACTCACTATATACGACATTCCAGATTTGGTTCGACAATCGTTTCCAAAAGCTTTTACTCCTGAAAACATCCAAAGTGGATTTGCTTGCACCGGAATTTGGCCCTTTAATTCTGATATCTTTTCAGAGTCAGATTTCCTTTCCAGTAGTGTCACAGATAGACCAGATCCTGATGTTTCAACTCCTAATCCATCAGCTTATGTGATAAACTCACAATCCCCGTTTCTTCCATCAACATCTGGTAGTTTTAAAGGCGTGGCCACTTCTGATTCCCCTGTTCCTTCGACAAGTACAAGTTCTGTAAGTCCCTGTTTTCCATACCCATCAGTAACACCCGAGGAGCTCCGTCCATTCCCTAAAGCGGGACCTAGAAAAGGTAGGGGAGGCAGGAATCGGACAAAGTCACGAATTTTAACCGATACTCCAGTAAAGGCGGAAATAGAAGAGAAGCATAAAATGAGAAAAGTTAAGATGCTTGAACTGAATGCAAAGAAAACCAAGAAAAGTACAAAAAGGAAAATAGTCATAGATGTGTCTTCTTCTTCTGACAGTGAACAAGAAGAGTTTAACCAATCAATGGATGAAGACGACTTAGATTTCCAAACAAAAATAAATCCAGGAGATTTCCTCATTGTAAAGTTTGCAACAAAATCGAAAATTATGCACTACATTGGTTCGGTCATGAAAGTTAACGAGGAAGATTTAACAGTCAACTTTCTTAGACGGTCGGATCCATTCAGCTCACATTTTATTTATCCTGAGAAACCAGACATTGCTACAGTGAGCAGGGATGATGTAATCAAAGTCCCTCATCCAATGATTAGTGGGGGCACTGAAAGAGTTGCACTAAAGATGAAATTTAACTTCAACATTTCCGACTATCAGAACCTGTATTGATAGAATTTAAATTTATTAGTTTATTTCAGTTTCTTTTCAATAGTTATTTCTTCTATCATTGTAAAACAATATATTTTACTTCTTTACATGTTCATTACAAGAATTGTACAGAAATAAAATTAATGCTAACTAATTTTTGCACTTTTAAATTCTGTGGGTCAAACCTCCCCGGTAGTGGGTCAAACCTCCCTTATGTTGGGAGGTTTGACCCACTTGAGACAGTCTACAAAAATATCCAATGGGGCAAGAAGTACTAACTTAAAATTGAAAATAATAATGTAAAGTGATGCAAAACTGTTTGAGCTACCAACAGACACAAAATTGGACCTTTAAATATGCTTACAATGAAAAATATAGCCATTTAAGCAAAAAGCGGGTCAAACCTCCCTAGTTTCCCCTACCTAATTGTTTTTATCGATACCATCATTCTTAGACAAACAATATGGATGAAATAATAATTACGACAGCGTATTTTTTAGGGTGACCCTTATATCAGTTATAAAAAAAAATACCTCAAATACATTTAATGAATCTTTCATAATAAGGTAAATAAAGGGTTAGAACACAACAAAAACCACGCAATATTAAAAAAAATGGCGGCACCGCCATTATTAATTAAAGGTCTTGGAACAAAAACTAATAACAAACCTGCTTTTAAAAAAAGATATAAACTCATGTATAAACTAAAATAATGAGAAATAAAAGTTCAGTATTCTAACGTGTACGTATAACACTATTCAACACATTATATTTCCGCATAATAATAAATTTAAATTATAATTACTGTTGTGTTGCATTGTGTATAAAACAAAAAAAACATTCGAACATATTTAAGTTTGTTGCCAACATAAAAGTAAAATGTATGAAGAAAAAAAATAGAAATTTCTATTTATCATTTTAGAAATTTAAATATTTATAAGGGTACAAAATGTAACTTTAGAATTGTGTTTTTTAAGATAGGTTATGCTTATGCCTCTGTGGCTTATGCTATGTATTGGGTAATAGTGATTATTTAAATCGTGTTTCTTATTTTTGCAAAAAGCACCAAAAATTAAAACCAACCAACAAACCAATTATTCCGTTCACAAGTTTACTACAAGAGTTCGCTATGCTAGGAAATATTTACTTTTACTTTGATGGTTTGTGGTTTGTTTGATGAAGGGTTTTAGTAAGTAATTATATTATATTAATATAATAATTATATCTATTGTAAAGGTTTGAATTTTGTTTAAGACAATAAAAAGTGTTTGGGTTTGTCAAGAGCATCAACAACACACCAGAGAAAGAAGTAATATTTACAAATCTTCGGGGTTATAACTTACATGGACGCCCAACAATGTTCCTGGCTATATTTGGATCAAAACTAAAATTTTCACTTTTAATTTTTTCCACAACTTAGCGCTCTGTTCTCACAATATAATACAGATTATTATTTAAAAAGAATTTAAAATTTTATAAGGCCGCAATGGAGGCTGAAAAACCTAAAATTTCAACAGCAGACCCAAAACTCAAATTTGTGTGTGATGTTTGTGGAAAGCGTTTTCAACAGAGAAAAAAAATTAACTGCGCATTCTTTGGTGCACACTTCTGGAAAACCTTTCAAATGTGTCAATTGTGATAAAACCTTTACGCTCAAGAAATTTTTGGACACGCACTCTCTTATTCACACTAAAGAAAGAACTCATGAGTGTGTTTTTTGCAAAAGAAGTTTCTCGCAAAAGGGAAATCTTATCAGACACATTCGATCACAACACACTAAAGAAAAAGCCTATCATTGTGATTATTGTAGCTTCTCATTTTATTACAAAAATGAACTGGCCAGACACATTCCGCTTCACACCAATGAGAAAGTGCTACCCTGTGAAACATGCCCAGAATCTTTCTCGCGAAAATTTCACTTCAAAGAATATTTGAATTCAAATGATACAGAAAAGATTGATAATATTGAACAGAAGCTCTTCAAGTGCAAAGTTTGTGCCAGATGCTTTTCAAACCAAAAGGACTTACATAAACATAATAAAATACATCAATGGCGTTTCCATGGAGATACAGCTCTGTAGAACTGAACCAGACTGTTATATTTAGGTATACCAATGATTCCAGACTTGTCAAGAAGAAGGGTAAAGGTTTCACTTTCACGGTTCATCCTGTGTGATTCACTCCCTTGAATCACTAGTTTTCATAGAAAAGTGAAGGAGCAAAGAGTGAACACCAATTCACACTTTTCACTTTTGATCTTCATTTTGGAAGAGTCATTCAAAGTGAAAAGTCTGAATGAGCACCCGTTTACACTATCACTTTGATCCTCGTTTTCGAGGAATCATTAAAAGTGTGAATTGTCGTTTCTCCTCAAAGTGAAAATCAAAGACGATCCAATGAAAGAACCCACTGGGTCATTTATCCATAAACTGATTCAGTGTATTCTTAGAAAAAATGTGAACATTTTATTCAGAGACTCTAAAAATAATTTTTCATTGTTAAAGTGTTATTATGAGAGAAAAAATAGTTTTACAATTGAATATAAATTACTTAACATTTAAAATCTTCCTGAATCACATCTAATAAAGTCCATAGAACAGCTGTCTTTTATCGTGTATGTCTGCTGAGATAGAAAAACTATTTCATAACTAAGATCACTATAAAATACATTCTCCTAATACCTAATTTATTTAAATGTTTTGAAAATCCATGTAAAAAACTAGTGTTCGGCAACTAGTGGTCAAAAAGTAGTTAACTATTTTTTCCTGGGACTAGTTGCAACTAGTAGTTAACTACTAGTTAACTAGTCTATTTAATATAATAACCTATTTTTTGCCCAAATTCCAAACATCTTTCTTACCTATATCACAAAAAACTTTATGCTTCGCTCAAAATGGTGCTTTTTTTCTGGTTATGGTATTTGAGAACTCTACCATGACACTGTAGTTATAAATAGCAGTGTAATTTTTTGTATATTTTGATAACATTTTTTAATAATTTTGAAATTTTAAACAAAATTTTTTTAAAAAGTAGTTGAAAATTTGAAAGTAGTTTCAACTAGTAGTTATTAAAAAAAGTAGTTCAACTACTAGTTAAACTAGTTTAAACCAAAAGTAGTTCAACTACTATTTGATCGGTAGTTAACTACTAGTTGCAACTAGTTCTAGTTAACTAGTGCCGAACACTATAAAAAACTAAGGAAACAGTTACAATTCTTAAAACCATAAAAGTAAATAATTTCTTGGCACTACTTTTCCTTCAATTAGTACTTGACAAAGTTTTTATATTTAAACTTACATACTTTTGTCGAAAGATTAACATAGAATGATGATAAAAACAGTGGAAATCAGATTCAAAGGTTGTGTGATGGTGAATCCATGTGAAATCATCCAGACCATGTTGCTACATATTGCCATGTCGTGCTGGTCAACAATAGAATATGCTGGTAACCGTTATATCCTAATTACTGTGAATCTTAACTATTTATTCTTCTGAATTTAAAACTAAACTACTTTGAAAATGAAAATGGAATGTTCTTGTCAGCATATTGTGATTAGTAACATTAATACTAGTATTAATTCTTTAATTTTAATTAATTATAAATGCTAAATTTTGATTGAATCTGTAGTATTCATCATCCATCCCAGGATTCATCAAATAAAGCTATAGCTTCTATTAAAAATCCAGGGAATCATCCTGTAGCGTAAATTCCTCAGCTATGATCCAGCAATCTTGCAGGATCTAGAGTTAATCATTTTACTTCTATCACGCTAAATGAGAATAACTAAATTGAAAGAATTTAAATAGCTTGAAAACTTAGTGAAAATAAAGAAACTTAGCCAGAGCTTCAAAACAGAGTCCAGTTGTCAGTCATCATCCTATGCTTCTCAAAAAATTATTCAGCTTACAAGTATACAAAAAAAAGGCTTGCCATGACGAGATCTAAAATGTGTTTCTAATATTCTCATTTTTTAGTATTCTGTTTTGTTTCTCAGATTTGCTATTATCTTCCACTATTCTGACAACATTTAATTGGACAATTTATGGAATTTTTCAGATTTTGTCAGGGAAACTGAATTTCCTTCTTTGAAATCCCCAATATAAGCTTTACGCATTCAAGGGACAGAAGCACGTGAACATCCCTCATCTAGTTGGGTTCAGTTTTCAGAAGAGCTGAAAATGTAAAACTAAAGCTGCAGTAAAACTTAAATATATAGTGTAAGCTGATTTGTTAGGGGCAATTACCCCATAATATTTAATATTTTAAATTTAGAAAACATCTATCTTAAAATCATTATATACACATTTTATTCTCTTTTTTAGCGAGTATAGATCAATGTGAATTTTCTAAAGAACTTGAATTACTGACTTATTTGTTACAGGTAATGTGAGAAATGGGAAAATATTAATTATATTTAATAATAAGGAGTAAGTACCTATGGAAATTAATCATCACATAATCTGATTTCAATTATGCTAGAATTCATCAAAGGTTTTACCTTTACAAAATTTAATTGGTAATGGTCATTACTGATGTCAATAGTAATTGGTGTGAGAATGTATAGCCTACCTCCACATTTTCCCTTCAGATCTATTGTACTTGAATTCTCTGTGCCATTGTTAAACCGACGCCATGTTTGTATTAATGTGAGCATTAAGGCGATAGCAAGCAGCCCATTGCTTCACACTTTTTAAATTGTGTGAAATTAAGTACTCACAAATATTTCTTGTTTCTTCATCTGGGACGCTTCATTTATGAATGCCCTTACCAGCTCTTTAAAATTGTCCTCACTCAACTCCCTTACTATTTTCTCTACAACATGTTCAGGACATGCTCCCTATTGCAGCATAATTTCCTAAAATTAAAGTGAAGTCAAAGATCTACACGAATGTCTTTACATCATTAGAATTTTTAAAAGGAGATATGCTCAGCATGTTACTCATATGAGTATAAATATCACCTTTCGACTGAATCTATCAACAAGAAATTCGATTGCAGAATCTTAATTCTCTTCGGTTATAATAACTGAATTTTTGTGAGTCGGAATTGAATGATTTTGCAATATGATGGTTCAATCTAATGCGAAAAAAATCATGTTAAATAGTTTTCATTAAGAGAGTCCTATGGTCTTGCAGAACATCCTGGTCCAATAGGTGGTCACTCAAAGAGATGAATTATGTTGTTATCGACATCTGTCAAAGTGTTAACAATTAAATTTTGAATGATATTTTCTTTAATTAGCCAATTTTTATGTTTAAAGTACCTAATTTCCTCTCCTGCTTTGCACGTTTTTTCGGTGTCTTGACCGGGATACACTACCTCCCCTATTCTTTACTTCTCAGAGAAAGCTGGATTTCTTACCGCTGCATCTACACAAATAGACTATTTTTTTTCTCAGTACATAATTAAACTGGCTATGTAGCTGATTTAATCGCTTACAAAAAATGTGAGCCCCTTTACATCAGCAGGCGTGTCTTCTGAATCACCTAATTCATCCTCTACCCCAATAGGTTCTTTTGCTTTGTTCTAACTGCTTAGAAAACTGTTGTTATTTTTTGTTATATGTAGTTAAAATTGAAGTATCATCCAAGGGCACAGAATTAGCCGACTTAGATGATTTAAGCTGATTTTGCATCAAAATTCTCTTGTATGCAGCTTCTAACTGCTTGGCAGCGGGGTTATTATAAACCCACCTTTACCTCTAATGACGCTGAACAGCATTTCCAAGCGATCTTGGGAAAATTTATGTGTCATAATAAAATTTAAAGTTGAGTTCTCCATAAGATTCCTATATAATGTTTTAAGGTTGTTAATATTTACTAAGAACCCCAAAAAAAAACCTGTATGTTGCTTGGTGACAAAGAGAATTGAAGGGCCATCTTTAGAAGTTTTTAAACCTTTTATGTATAATTTTCACAATCTTATAAAAATTTGAAAATATCATAAGCATTACTTTTTGATAAAGGAGATAATACCCCTTGGCATACAAATTTTTTGAATTGAAAATATCAAATAACGTGTTAAACATGTTTATGAAATCAATTGTACCTTCACAATCTTTAAAATATAAGTTTTTTTAAATATAACATGCATCTGCCACACTTTTTGAGAAAAGTAGCTTAACCTTCAATGACACTCTCCACAATCTGTTGTGAGATTGGCGAGGGGGAGATCCTCTGATCTACTAGTGTTGCGTAGTCATAGAAGAGATGCTCATCTGCATTTAGTGCAGAAGAAGGTTCCCTTTGTGGTTGGAATATCAGGTGTGTCCTTCCTAGTTGGCTCCACAGTCGTTTCCCCTGGTGGTGTCCCTTCAGCAATAGTGGGTGTAGGAACTCCAGTTCCCAAGGGTCGAAATAGCGGCAGACCCGTGCTTGGCTCCGGTAGGCGGGGCACTGGGGAAACAGGTCTGGTCACAGCATCTGGTGAAGGCCTTTGGCCGTCTAAAATAGTTTTATTTTGTCTTGTCTGGCGCATAATATCCTAAAGTGGATTGTGCGCCATACAACACTAACGAACCATCCAACCACAGCATCAGGTGACACATCCTGGGTGGTAGGGGGGACAGCAGTAGGATTCAGTTGCTGAATTGACTTTTGAAGTCTTTGTCGGAGTATTGAGAAACCACCTCTTCCGCATAATTTTTAATGCAGACTCTGCTTTCAGTTTATTCGACATTAAGATCATTTAAAAGTTTAGGAATGATTTACTCTCCATCTTCTGAAGTTTGGTATGAAAACAGATTTTAGAAGTCAGCGTATTTCTTCCTTTCCAGTTATTGTTATATAGACCCACAAAGAATCCACTGAGAAATCCGGGATGGAATAAGGTATTCCGATCCATTTTCAGTTACATGTATATTTTTCTACAATTTCTTATGGTGGTGTTATTAAGAGTCAAACTGTTTGTCAGGAGTTATACATCTTATGTCTTCACACAAGTTTTTTAGAGACTTGGTGGAAAGCTTTTTTACAATAAAGAAAACTATCTTCTACAATTATATTTTCTATTTCACAACACAATTTGCTATTTAATTTAATTGAAATAAGATAATCTGCTTGCATATATGACTGGCAGTAACTTTTTGTAGAGTATCTTGTTTTATTATACAATGCTCAGTTGAAACTGAGCGGTGCTAGAGGTTTACCTATAGTATCTTTAAGATGTTTGTTTCACGTTGGGTAACTTATGTTCTTCCCTCTACCGAATAAAACACATCCACTTAACTCCATAATTTTCTTAGTCAATGGATGCCCACGCGACATGCTTGCGACAACATCATTTTTCATGTATCTTCTATTCGCTGCAACCATGATTTGTTTAGGTCTGAAGAAACTATATGGAGAGATATTCCTTTGGAGGTGAATGGGAAATGTTCTTTAATTTACTTAAAGAATCCTCAAAGGCAAAACAGGAATGAGACCAAAGAGGTCCCCATGCTTTTACAGCATTTGGTAAATGCAGAAGCAAATGAATATTATGAGTTCACATAATATACATCCCTTATATAATGTTTTGGTGTTAATGCTGCGGCACTTTTTCTTATGCAGTTCTTGGGTTATTCCCTTCCCAATATGATAAAGGCGTATTTTTATGTACTTCAACAGTAAAGATTTGATAACCGTATAGCTATCCAAGGGATTTTGATCGAATGAAGGTTCATCCAGTGAGCTGAATACCTTGTATGAAGAGTTTGAATCTAAGACATTGAAGCTGGAGATAATTAGTTTGTTGACAACATTTTTAATGCATAGTTTCCCAGAAACTTGTCTTATTCTAATTTCTTTTTCAGCAATGTAGCAGTATCGAATCACACCAGAAGAAAGGTATTTTAATCCACCTTTATCTTTGCGTTTCGTCAGCTTGCATACATAATTACTGCACTGGTAAGAATTGCTGCAGCCCAGTTGTGGGGTCGGCTCTCTTACTAGTGCTGCAATACAAGGGGCACATTTAAGGGTTTTTTTAAGTTTTTTGCATACAAAACCAGCAATGTGTGATGATACATCACAAACACATGCATTGAGTGCAACTTCCCTTGCCCCATCCTGTTTAGCTTCATTTTCATCAACAGCTAGGCTGTTACTAATGCACTTGCTGTAAATATTAACAGTGGAGGAAATGTTGAGAACTGTACTGTTATCAAAAGCAATGCAGTTCTCATTATCCTTGCTGATAACCTCCACGTGGCACAAAAGCCTCGCATAGGCAGCCCTAAACTGTTAGCAAGTTGGGTTATTGTTATAACAACCATTACATCGAATTGCAGAGAAGAACACCTCCATGTGATCCTGCGATAATTTATAAGTTAGTAGGAAATCTATGGTTAGATTGGGTCCTTACACTAAATTTTTGTACAATTCACTAACACTTTGTAAAAAAACCCATTCGACTTCTACTATCTATTATAGGCTCTCCATTAAGAGCAGTTCTTAGCTCTTCCAAGTAAAGCTCAGAATTTTCAATGCATGAAAAGAAGGAATTAGGTTCCGTTTGTTTTTTGTATCAAAGAAGCCACCACCAATAGGCGGCGCTGTGGAAGATAGTTTTTTAGGATGAGTTCAGACCAATCAGGGTCCCGGGAGGGTGCCACCCTCACTCTTAATAGCTTGGAATGTGTAGTTCAAAACAATTCCCGAACAATTTAAACTAACACGATGCTTCGGTTGGTAGTAAACGAAACACGTTCCATCGCGTAACGACTCGAGTCGCTAAGGGTCAAGCCACACCAGAAAGAGCTGGTGGCGAGTGCAATAAAGATGGTTATCTAAGACAGGGTATCGTTCTAAATCCCAATGATATCGTTTTCAGGTTGAGATTTCCTCCAGACATTATAAATTAGTCTACTAAATATACATCATTGATACTCTCTCTATTCTATACAATACTCTTTTACTTTAAATTAGTACACTGAAATGAAAGCTTAAAAAATCAGGGGCTTAGTTGTTAATTTTTAAACAAATCCACATAAAATGTGAATTTTCTTCTTGAGAAATCGCCTGTTAGAAAAACTTAAACCACTAAACATGAAATTTATTTTAGAGGAATCTATTTTTATAGATTTCGTAAAAGTTTTATATAATTTAAAACTGCTTTAATATATTAAAACTAAAAATTTACGAAAATTTTAGTTACTTGATTTCTTCCCTTTTTCAGAGCTAAATCCAATATCAGTTGAAAATATGGGGCTTATTGAATCTCTGTGACCCAGTATTTTGTCAAGTTCATGGAAATATTGGAATGAACTGTTGCTTCCAGTTCCAGATCCACTCACTCTTAACCTGTCCTTCACTTCCTTGTATTTTTTCCTAAGGGTTTTTAACTTATTCTTCACTTGATCTGAAGTTTTGCATACATCCTTTGCTGAGAGTTTTAAACAGATTTTCTTATAAATTTCAGCATTTCTGACAGTTCCATCAAACATTTGATCGACGGCAAATGCTTCATATATCGCTATAAGCTGCTTCGTTTCAGTATCTGTCCATCGATCTTTCTTCTTAAAGTCGGTTCCACTTCCATCCTTTATAAGTATTGGTGGACTAATGATACAAGGTATGATTTGCAACTAAGGATACAAATAGAGTAAAAATAATTAGTAGAAATTAAATCAAATTATGAAATTAAAAATTTTGAATAAATAGCCAATGCTTAAAATCTTGCATACCTATATGCCATACTGATTTGCACTTGATGACTTTCCAGAAAATATAGTAGGCACTGATCTAAAATACTGTGGCGAGGAAGTAAGACATGATAAGGTACAACTTTTGTCTGAGGACGATACTTGGTCACTTGGCATCAGCCTCTAAAAGCACCAAGACCAAGTGAATTAAAATTTGCTGTACCTGTAGACAAAAGCTGTTCCCAAGTAAATACTTAAATATTTGAACAAAAAAGATCAAAAAATTTAAGGATATCTTTAGTTATAGTATGTAATTTAGTCTTGGATTGTCATGGTAAAACTCTACGGTCGATTCCCATTTATATAACATATTTATCCATTGTAATGCAAAGTATTTTACTGCAAATACATATCAAGATAACAATCACCAAGCTATCTAGTTCAAGAGAATTGGTTTAAGTTTAAGATTTGCTTGCTGATACTATCTTCATTTGGACTTTAAGGAATGTTTAAGTGTAAATATATACAATATGGCCTGCAGGTTGTAACTTTCTAAAAGCTTGATGTTTTGGTATTTTGGTTTCAATCGTTGTGTACTATTGATCTTGTAGAAGTACCCAAGTGATTTATATAAATTTTATGGCTTATGAAAGGCTGAATATAACATGTATTTTTAACTGTTTTTCTGATCTTTGAAAACATTAAAAAGTTAAAAACTTAGCAAAGGGCATGGATTTGTGTGCAAAATTAACATGGAACTAGCCAATAGTAGTCAGTAATGGCACACATAATTTGCGTTTAAGTGAGTTTTATTGTCCCTTAAATAATATTGTTTTGGTGTTTATGCTATGGCACTTTTTCTTCTGGAGTTCTTGGGTTATTCCCATCCTAATATGATAAAGGCGTATTTTTATGTACTCAAACAGTACAGATTTGATAACCATAGCTATCCAAAGGATTTTGATCGAAAGAATATTCATCCAGTGAGCTGAATACCTTGTATGAAGAGTTTGAATCTAAGACATTGAAGCTGGAGATAATTAGCTTGTTGACTACATTTTTAATGCATAGTTTCCCAGAAACTTTTCTTATTCTAATTTCTTTTTCAGCAATGTAGCAGCATCGAATCACATCAGAAGAAGGGTATTTTAATCCACCTTTATCTTTGCGTTTCGTCAGCTTGCATACATAATTACTGCACTGGTAAGAATTGCTGCAGGCCAGTTGTGGGGTCGACTCTCTTACTAGTGCTGCAATACAAGGGCCACATTTTAGGGATTTTTTTAGTTCATTGCATACAAAACCAGCAATGTGTGATGATACATCACAAGCACATGCATTGAGTGCAACCTCCCTTGCCCCATCCTGTTTAGCTTCATTTCCATCAACAGCTAGGCTGTTACTAATGCACTTGCTGTAGATATTAGCAGCTGAGGAAATGTTAAGAACTGTACTGTTATCAAGAGCGATGCAGTTCTCATTACCCCCACTTAAACCTCCAAGTGGCACAAATCCTCGCATAGGCAGCCCTAAACTGTTTGCAAGTAGGGTTATTGTTATTACCCCCATACTTCGAATTGCGGAGAAGAACATCTCCATGTGGTCCTGCAATGACAGGTCTGCAACGAAAAAGCTGTTTGAGTAATTTCATCGATTTCCTATGTATTTTGGTGTGCTGATTAAGGGAAGAATAATGAAATATAATCTCTTCTTGGGACATTGGGAATTTAATGAAGTCTTTGGATTTGTTAATCAAGGCATTCCCAACTCTTTTCAAGTTCCGGGAGATGGTGGGTTGGGAAAGTAAAGCAAAATGTTCCGTCTCCAATTACGGCCTGGAAAGAACCGGACCCCAGCAGTCTTAGAGTAGAGAACCTAAAATGTTGCAAATGAAGGTAAAAAGGCATTAATAAAAAAACTTGTAGTGTAAAATTTAATAGGTGTTTGTTATACATAATTAATATTTAAAAAGATTTTGTTGAAGCACTTCAAAGGAGCACTATCGCAGTACCATACCATAGGGTCACCCATAAAGAAGTCAAAATGACAGGAGTTTTAACAAGCAATTGTCGAGAATGACAAGCATAAGTCGAGCCAGTGCCTCACAATTTTTTTTTGGTAGAATCACATTTTAGAGGCTTTGATGTATTTCGAGAGATTTCTACAACTGAAGCAATGGCACGTATGCTGGTACTAGGATTACTCTCCACAGAATTCGACACAATTTCTTCCCTAGCAACTGAGCGCGCTAGTCCTCACTTGCCCTTTCTTGATATGTCTTGGTTGGCACAAAATGTCCCCATCGGGGCCTTAAGCCATAAAAAGCTAAAAAACCAAATCAAACCACTTGCCCTTTCACTTCTCAATGTTCCATTCTCACATAAATTTTGATAGAGACGTTGGAACACACTGTAGTGTGGATATTCTCTGTTGGGGTACCGCTCTGTATAAATACGAGCAGTGGCCCGTCCATTGTATTCAGCAATCCCATACATAATGTGCATTTCTGCGAGTTCAGTGATGAGAACTCTCATCCAAGATATGGGTTATCACTGAATAACAATCTACCATTTACTTACATTTGCTCACAAAAGGTATGTACCCTAACATCTAACCCCTCAGGGGCACACCTTGTCGAGGTGTGACGGGTGTCACAATCCCGAGGTACCCCAGTGTCCTTGTGCCTAATTAAATGGCCAATCTTCCACCTGCACGGGAACCTCCTTTAGGTGACCAAGTGCATCTTTCCACCGGGAACGCGCGCACCCGGGCAGCCTAAGCGATCTTTCTTCTTTTTCTTTCCTTATTCCTTCCCCTCTTCCTCTCCCTTTTATTCCTTCCCCCTTTCCTTTCCGTCATAGAGCTGGTTTTTGAGTTTTTTCAATTCTACCAAGGAACCTTGATTTTTAGACCCAATTACCACTAGTTTGGTCTAGTATTATGTTTGTTTATGATTAAGTTTTGTTATATTTTCACTCTCTCTCTCCATTTTGAATAGTGGCTTTACAACACTTTATATTTTCTTTTGAAATAGTTAAGTGATATACTGGTTTTCATTTCTACTTAGCACCCAAACACAATATCTACCCATGTTATTTTTCAGTTTTTACTCCCCTGGAGTGTTTAACGAGCTCTGGATGGGCGATGCATGGAGTAGGCAGCAGAGACCAGGAAACCATAAATGCTTCGGCATCGTTTTTGTTGTCCCGGACTTCCTGGTTAGTCAACGAACCGACGTTCTGTTGTGTCACCTCTTGCTCCTTAGCAATGTGGCGACTTTGTGTGTTTCCTTGCTTGCTGGGCAGTTTGTGGGAGCTGCCCAGTCGGTCCTATCGTTTGTCCTCCCTGGCGGACACCATGCCGTAGCGCCTGCAGCAGCAGTGCAGTCCCGCCTGGCAGGCAGACTGTCAGGTACGCACTGTGGGAGCTGTGGGACCAGTAGTGGGAGTGGGAGGTTGTCATTTGGTAGGTTCTTCACCCCTCCCTCTGCCCACCATAAGCACCAAAAAAGAACCTAGGCGCCACTCTCCCTCATGGGGTCTTTTGTGAATCATGGTGGTAAGTCCACCCCTTTTAATTTTTCTACTTCAACAACTTCTTTTCCAAAATTTCTAATATTGCATTCAGATGATGTCAAATTGTCAACTATTTCTCCATTTCTTGTATCGAAAGCCATATCAGGTATTGCAGGTAATGTCGACTCTGTCAAAAAAATGCCATCTGGTGATCTTCTTGTTACTACTGCTACAGAGTACCAATCTAAAAATCTTTTGAAAGCACAAAAACTCTCACACATCCCTATTACAGTTGCAGCTCACCCGACACTCAACTCCTGTAAAGGAGTAATTTATTGCCCTGACATTATGGACCTATCAGAAACAGAAATACGTGAAGGTTTAAAAGAATATAAAGTTGAGAAAGTCAAACAAATAATTAATAAAAAAGGCGAAAACGAGAAAAAAACCCCACTATTCATACTTACCTTTGCAACATCAAAACTACCCACAAGAATAAAAGCTGGTTACCTTAATATTAATGTTAGACCTTACATTCCAAACCCACTTCGCTGCTTCCATTGCCAGCGATTTGGGCATAGCAACGCAACATGTCGCGGCACCTCTACTTGTGATAAATGCGGAAGTAAGGAGCACGTAAAGGAAGCATGTGATGCTATTAAAGAACATTGTGTCAACTGTGAAGGAGACCATTCAGCATCCTCAAAGGACTGCCCCCAGTGGAAACTGGAGAAGGAGATTGTGAGACTGAAGGTAGTCAATAACATTAGTTACGCTGACGCCAGAAAACAAGCTCAGACAATCATTCCTCCTCGTCCCAAAGATTCCTATGCATCTGTCGTAAAAGTAACTACAAACTCAATAGAGGTCCAAACTGATATATCCATGTTCCTTCCTATAATTCCTACCAAAGCTCCTCCATCCACGACATTAAACATAAATAAAACCCCATCTGCACTAACCCCACAATTAAACTTAAACCTTCCTCCTCCATCCACTTCAAATATTAAGCAAAAACGTAATTCGTCCACTGTTGAATTAACCTCAGACCATAAACCGCCCAAACAACCTCACACTTTGGAAAATCCTAATGCAATACCTGATCAACAAGACGAAAGTGTAATGGAAGTAGAAACAAGTGTCACTAACAAGCAACCAAAAGAAAAACCTCTACTGCCTAAAGACAGAGGAAGAAGTTCTTCACAAACACGAAAAGAAATAAAACCGCCATAGGGAAAATCATACAATGGAACTGCCGTGGCTTCCGTAGTAATTTTGAGGACATAAAGACGTTGGTGAATTATCATTCGCCAGTGTGTATAGGACTGCAGGAGACTTTCTTGAAACCTTCAAACACTGCTTCCTTGCGGGGTTTTTCTACCATCCGCAAAGACTGCGTTACAGGGGATCGAGTGCGTGGCGGTGTGGCACTTCTTGTCTCACACTCAACGCCCTTTACGCCTGTTCCTCTACGCACGTCGCTGCAGGCTGTAGCTGCCCGTGTGTCTTATATCTCATCAATAACCATCTGCAGTCTCTATCTCCCACCCAGTGAAACCATAAGTTTTAATGATTTGGAACATCTCGTGAATCAGCTGCCGACACCCTTCATCCTTCTTGGTGACTTCAATGCACACCACATGCAGTGGGGTTGCAGAGATAATAACTCTAGAGGTGAGATAGTTTGTAGATTACTCTCCGAACTTGATCTTACCCTACTAAATGACGGTTCACAAACCTATATGCATGCACCAACACAGACATTCACAGCCATAGATCTCTCATTTTGCTCACCCGTTCTGTCCTTAAACTTGACTTGGAATGCTCTTGCTGACCCTATGGGAAGCGATCACTTTCCGGTGGTGATATCTTGCATCACCCCCAGTGCGTGTGCGGCATCCCGCATACCACGCTGGAAGTTCTCTACCGCTAACTGGGCAGCTTTCCAAGCTCAGGCACTCATCACAGACGACATGGCACTCTCTGGGACAATCGACGAATCGGTGGCTAACATTACATCCTGCATCATATCAGCAGCTGAAACCTGTGTTCCAAAAACGTCCTCAAGATTCCCGCGGTTCCCCAAGCCATGGTGGAACCATGCGTGCTCAGAGGCAAAAAAGGCTCAAAATAAAGCCTGGAGTAGGTTCAGGCGTTATCCAACGCAAGATAATATGGTTGCTTTTAATCGGGCAAGGGCCTATGCGAGAAAAGTCAGAAGGCAGAGTCAGAGAGAATCGTGGCAGGAATATGTAAGTAACATCACTGCATCCACGCCCACTAAAAAAGTATGGGACAAAATTAAACGGATCAATGGTAAATATGGATCAGACCCAGTATCCATGTTAACAGTAGACGGATCAAGTATCAGTGAGATACCTGCTATCGCTAATGCACTCGCCGAATCGTTCTCTAGAGTATCTAGCAGTGAGAATTACTCCCCATCGTTTCAGGCCTTGAAGAGTAGGGCAGAGCGGTTGAGATTGAATTTTAACTCTTCCAATGAAGAAAATTACAATTCGCCGCTTACACTGCCCGAACTTCAGTCAGCATTACAACGAACGCGGGATACTGCGGCAGGACCGGATGGCCTTCACTATGCCATGTTTCGCCACCTCTCTTATGAATCCTTGCTCTCTATCCTCTTATTGTTCAACAGGATCTGGAACTCTCACGAATTTCCATCCCAGTGGTCGCATGCCTACGTCCTACCAATCCCTAAGCCGGGAAAGGACCATACGTCACCAAATAACTACAGACCCATCGCCCTGACAAGCTGCTTCTGTAAAATTCTCGAACGCATGGTCAGTGCCCGATTAATGTATTATTTAGAATCAAACAGCCTGCTTAGCCCGTTTCAGAGCGGTTTTAGAAGATCACGCTCCACTATCGATAATCTTGTAAGATTCGAAACTAGTGTTCGTGAAGCATTCATACGCAAGCAGCACCTTGTTGCTGTTTTCTTTGACATTCAAAAAGCGTATGATATGGCCTGGAGGTTTGGTATTCTCCAGGACCTGCATGCAATGAATTTACGAGGAAACATGCCACTTTTTATTAAAAGCTTTTTAATGAAACGCACCTTTCAAGTTCGCCTTCGCTCTCATTATTCATCAACATTCATTCAAGAGCAGGGGGTTCCCCAGGGTTGTGTGTTAAGTGTTCTCTTATTTATTATCAAACTCAACGGTATCACTCATCATATAAGACATAACATTCATTATTCATTATATGTGGATGACCTCCAGATATCTTATTCATCTCAATATTTAAACGTCGCAGTGCGACAACTGCAAACAACTATAAATAGACTGAACCAATGGGCTGAAAGAAATGGATTCTCCTTCTCCGCCGAGAAAACTGTGTGCGTTTGCTTTAGCCGTCGACGAGGTCTGTTCCCAGACCCAGAACTCCGGCTGGGCTCAAATCCCATTCAAGTGGTGGAGCAAGTAAGATTTCTCGGTGTGATTTTCGATCGAAAACTACGCTTTCACACCCACATTAACGACCTTCGAGATAGATGTATGAAAGCTCTTAACATACTAAAGGTCTTGTCAAACACCCGTTGGGGTGCTGATAGGACCTCGATGTTGAGAATTTACAGAGCTCTAGTTCGTTCAAAGCTTGACTATGCTTCAGCTGTCTATGGTTCCGCTTGCATTTCACTACTCCGGAGGCTTGATCCAGTACACCACCAGGCTCTTCGGTTGTGCCTGGGTGCATTTCGCACATCACCAGTGCTTTCTCTGTATGCCGAAGCCTGTGAACCTTCGCTGGATTTACGGCGGAAATTCATCACCCTGTCATATTTCATTAAAATAAGATCTCTAAGACACAACCCTGCTTTTACTTTTATGTTTGATTTTAGTCTGAATCATCTCATTATTCACCGTTCAATTAGAGTTTACATACCACCATTTAATTTTAGAGTAAGAAATCTTTTGAACGAGATGAATGTAACACTTGGTAAGATTGCGCAATCCACCACTGCGCAGATACCACCCTGGGAGTTTACCCAGCCCGAAGTGGACCTCTCTTTGTCATCTTATCAAAAATCATCAACACCTGATAAAATTTATCTTAGCCTGTTTCATGCTCATCGGGATTCATTCTCAGACTTCGTCCCCGTTTTTACAGATGGGTCGAAATCAGGTACTCATGTCGGGGCTGCTGTGAAGTGTCTGGACACTTCGGTCAGTGATGCCATAAGTTTAAAAGCATCCTCATACACAGCAGAAGCACATGCTATTAGAATAGCAATAGAACATATTCATCTGTCACGACGTTACAAGTCTTTTATTTATTCTGATTCGCTTTCTGTCTTGCAGAGTCTTTTATCTTATCACCCATCAAATCATCCCATTATCATTGATATTTTAGTAGAGACAGCTCACCTTAGAAGCTGTGGGTTTGACATCCGCTTTTGTTGGGTCCCTGGCCACGTCGGAATCGCAGATAACGAAGAAGTAGATTTGCTAGCACGCTCAGCAACTGGTGCACCCAATAGGTTTCCGGTACCATACACAGACTTAAAAGCGTTTTTCCGACGGGAGCTTCGTTCCATGTGGCAATCCAGCTGGGATGCTCAGCTAGGGAACAAGCTCCATTCGATAATGCCAATAATAGGTCCTCCCCGTCCTTCCTTGATGAGTCGACGGGAGGACGTGATGATTAGCCGGCTTCGAATTGGCCACACCCGTTTCACCCACCGCCACCTTTTACTTGGGGAGCCGGCTCCCCTATGCTCATCGTGTAATGTCATGAACACAATTCATCATATCATCTGTGAATGTCCTTATTTTAATGTCCACAGACAGAAAGTTTTTAAACAAACAAATTTTAGCCTGACTGACATTTTAAGTAATCACTCGAATTTTAAACTAGTCATCAATTTTATCAACTGCATCAAATTTATTCATGAGATTTGATTTTACATATATATATACTTTTTAATCACTCCACTTTTTTAATAACCATATTAATTACAATTTTATAATTCTTTTATATACTACGCATAGACTGCGTTTGACAATGGCTTATTAAGCTGAAATTTTAATGTTCTTTGTCTTGTTTGGCGCTATATATCCTTAAGTGGACCTGGTGCCATTAAACCCTAAACCAAACCAAAACCCTAACATCTAAATCATTGAAAAGTTGTGTCTGTCCAAATGGAGTTAAATTTTTGTTCCTAATAGCATCAATGAGGGCCTTGGCTCTCAACTCCACGTAATCTTCTTTCGGCCTGTTTAACAATGTCTACACAGATAGAGATTAAATCCCCGCTAGAATTTTTACGCTTTTTTTTCTAAAAAAAAAACCCACTGTAATGTAGGATAATGATGACAACGAGTAAAAAGTATTTTGGTGATGGATAATTTAATTTAAACCAAAACGTGCAGGAGTGTAGTCAAGGGGGCAAATTGTTATATTATGAAACATAGGCATTAATGTGTCCCAAATAGCAGCACAAACTTTCCTTATTATTATGGAGATGCTGGATGGAGACTCAAGATAAAAAAGCGACAAACTTTCTTGAAGATCCCCAGATGTCAAATTCCTAGTGAGGATAAGTTTTATGTAAATATTGCTCGTTTACTGGTATATATATAAAAAATATTGCACTCAAATATAATTTCAATGTGCTATTTCTATTTTCTTTCTTTGTAAATAAAATAAATTCTGCAGATCAAAGTGACTCGCTTCTTTAGGACTATAACAACAGGGAGGAGAAAATTTAGCCTTTCCGCATGAATATACGACTTTCTGGCCTTGCTTCCACTCTTTGGTTTGGTGATTACTTCTCTTCGAAAAGAATCGTGGATGTTCTTCCACTTTCTTTGGCAAAAGTCAACTGTAAAATATTTTCAATAAATTATACAAAAAAGACATATAAAGACATTGTGTATAAAATATTGTGATAATATTGTGTGGATATTTAGCACTGAGTATTTCACTTTACAACTACACGTAATATACATTTGATCCATTTCATTTTCACCTTGCGGTTTGAACACAATAAATACATACTTACAAAATTCTTTTGATTATATTGCAAAATAAAACTTCCTTGATAAATATAATTACTTGATTGATGCATATAATGGTAATTAATTAAAGGCGTTGATCTTGCCATGGTAAATTTCTTTCATTGATGAAATGTGATATAAAAACTGATTTAGACTGGTCACGTGAAGTCTTCTCCATTGGTATTTTGTCCATATCATCAAGGAAAGAAATCGCAAAATCTTTTCCTTCCCGCTTTCGCACAAAATTGTGGAGCACACATGTGGCTTTAACTATAATTCGAGCAAATTTTGTGTCTGTCAGTATGGTAGTGTGGAAAACTCTCCATTTATTAGCCAGAAAGGCTCATTCTACACATCTTCTAGCCCTACTGTGGCGGTAATTGTATAATCTTTTTTCCACAAATTCAATTTAGCACACATTTAAAACTAATTTTTTTTTTTTTTTTTTTTTTTGCCCATGGTTTCGACAAGTGAGGCAGAGGAGATTTGGCATGGCATATCCATCGTTATCGGACATTCTCGGGGACGAGTACAATAGGAATATATTTTCTTTCCTGTGCGATATTAACTTGATTAAACGTATCTAAAGTTAAATTAAATGTATTAGTCTTGTCTGGCGCGGTATGGCCGAATAGGGCCCTTGCGCCATAAAACCCCACCAACCAACCAAAACTCATTTTTATTCATCAATCGTCAAGAAGGTAACCCCTTCAGCATTTTCAATGAATGAAAAGAACTCCTCCGTGTTTTTTGACAAGGGTCTTTTGAAACCTCTAGATAGTAAATTCCTAGAGTTGCGGATATCAAAACATTATTCATAACCCTAGGAAATCGAAATGTAGCTGATGCCCCTTGAAAATCGGGATGCTTCAGATCATTTTCACATTAATCTAAGGCATCAGCTACACTGTAGCTCAAGGTTTTGGCTGCCAGGCGAACCTTCATTTTTTGGTGACTCCATTCAATATGCGTTTTGCGTATCATGGTCCCAGCCGGCAGGTTTTCTTTATCTTGAAGTTTTTCTAGTCGGGCGATGTATTCCCATTTAATGAAGCCATCGATTGGATGGAAAATTGATTTTTTGTACCCTAGGGTATTGCGTACTAACATTATCATATAGACCAATTAGGGTCCCGGGAGGGTGCCACCCTCACTCTTAATCCCTTGGAATGTGTTGTTCGAAACAATTCCCAGAAAACCGTCTGGTGGGGCTGAACAACCCAAGGCAGCCCTATGGGAAGTTATTCCTTTAAAATTAAGTTTATAAGGTTTATATATATACCCTCGCATGTATTTTAAGACTTTAAAATTTTACCTTTCTAGCTTTAATGGAAGCAAAGTCTGAAACGATTTTATCATTCTCAATATGTCAATGGCTTGACATGCTTCGTATTCTATTGTCAAGGTCGCTAGATTAACAAGTCTTGTCAGTCAATAACTTAACAAACTAAATCACACAAATCTCTCTCTCCAACAATCATAATAGTCGCTGATCACGTCGCTGTGGCCCTCTCTGACACATAATCACAGTGACCACAACAATCCCTATAACTAAATCTCAACAATCTCTAAAACAGAGACCCTATCAGATTCACATTCACAGTGGCCACAACAATCACTGGGTCTCACTCACACTAATAACACTGTTCAACAATGAAAAAATTTCTTTGATGAAAATAGTCATTTCTTATAGATTTTGGGTCGCTGAAAACGAAAATTGCCATCAAAATTCTCAATTGGTTCGGGATTTTCGGGGAACGGCCCCTCCCCCTTTTTACGTTTTTTGATGACTTAATGACTTTGAATTCGATTTTCAGTGTCAAAAAGCATTGCTGAAGTCTTGAAACTACTCACAAACGGACAAGGAAGGTTTAAATTTATAAAATGTGAAATTTTGTAGCAAATGGATAGGTTTAAGGGGTCATTACCCCCCTAAAAAGGCGAAAAAATAGCTAAAAATAATAGAGATTTTTATACGATATTTTTTCCTATTATTTTTTACGCAATTCACCTTTGAAGGGTCCTAACCAGCACCTCCTATAGAGAGAAAGCCTTCCAACGGGGGTCGTGACGTCACGACCGATAGGCCAACAGTCTCGTCTCACCGCGAGCGAGTACCGATCTCTCTAGCATTGGTTTATCTTACGTCAGCTGTTTTATGATTCTTATTTCTCATCCAAATTTAATTTAAAAGATTGTTTTCATGAAAATCTAGTTACATTTGATAAGAAAAAATTAAGTTTCAAACTAAAATTTATCTTTACTTATATATATTTTCTCTCTCAATAAAAAATCGTTTTATTTTGAACACATTTATATAAATATCTTCAATTATATCGTTAGTTACTCTAGTGAATATCATTTTTTATTATTCTGAATATCATTGATTTTTTACACACAGAAATAAAACACTAATATTCAAAAACTATATAAACTTTTTATTTTTTCACCTCAAAGCATAACTTTGCATAAACATAACATTTTTCATTCATACAAGAGAAAAAATTTCATCTCAAGACATTTTATAAGTAGTACATTTGTTTTTATCATACGTAAGAAAGATGATGCATGAAATATCACTCATAAAAATTATTACACAGGATTTAGAGTCATTAGTTTTCGTTTTTTATTTTGCAAAGCAGCAAAACTTAAATCGTCATTAATCTTTTTACAATAATTTTTAAGAAATATATTGGTTGATTTTTTACATATTTCATCCAACAAATATTCAGAAGTGTGGTTGTTTATACATGTTTCCAAATTTAGATAGTTTTCTGTAACATTTAATTCATTAATTGTTAGCTTACAAGCCACTGCCCTTTTATTTAAAACTTTTAAAAATATATTTTCATAATTTTCTGATACAAGTTTTGATATTACCACATAATTATATGTAATAATGGTTGTCACACTATCAATAGGATATTTTAATCCCCCCCTATCTAAACTTTTGATTAGTGAAAAGGAATCATCATCTACTACAATGTCTTTATCTAAGAGAAGATTTTTTTTGCATTCAAGACAATTAATTTCTTTAAGAATTGAATGCACACAATATCCGGAAACAAATACAAGAGCAGGAAGCTTTAAATTTAAATTTTTAATATCATATTTAGATACATATATTTTATTAAATTCAGAAGGAAGATGTGTGCTTGGTTGAAATGTAATTTCATTTCCTTCTAGGGCAACCAATATTTCCCCTTTGTTGTTTGAATTAATTGCTAAAGGTAGGAATGATTGGAGCCTAACTTTTTTCTCAATTTCGTATACCTGTGTCAAGGAAACATTGTAATGGGATCCAGCAAGTTGCCGGTATTTTCCAAAACGACTTTCCAGTGCATCTGTTTGAATTTTTCCAGTTAATACATATTCGAATTTCAATTCCTCGATGCAATACTTTGTGATTTGAATAACAGCATTTGTCGTTTGAATTAATGCTTGGAGGGTTTCCCTTGTAAACCTTCCGGTTTGCATCTTTACGCTCCCCCATTTTTCTAGCCAATTTAAGAATTTATGTAAAAAATAAAATGACTCATTTTCCTCATTGCAAGTTAATGGCTGCTGATACACATTACGTTTGTGATACCCTTTAAATTTTGATTTTACATTCATAATGTCAAACCAATTTACTATTATTTTTATGAATTCTGCAGTACCGGCAGCACTTGTGATATTGTGAATATCCTTAACAAGATTTAAACTCTCTGCAACATTAACATTGAAAACATTTAAGGCAAGACTCATATTTTGTCTCTCAATGTTGGAGGGACACAAAGATTTGGCTGTCAGAGTGTGAGCATATTTTACTAAACCATCTTTTTCTACTTCGTACAATTTTTTTAAAGCAAGAAATGAGGCAGCTTTATCTATAATCTTAGAAACATCCTGTTTAGAAACATCATCAAAGGTGGGATAATACATAGCCATTCTTGGGTTCTTTTGATTCAGCCAATTGTTTCTTATAGATTTTAATAGGTGAACTGGATCTATTACATAAAATAAAGGCCTATTGGGACTAATTGGATGCAAGTAACAAACACTAAGTTTAGGAGGGTTTGCAAACATACTTATAGCTTTTTTGTTGATGGCATTATTATCGCTTGATATAACAATCACAAAATACCCAATTAACTCTAATTTCTTTACAATTTGTAAAATTACACCATACAGCAGTTCAGCTGTTATTGTTTTTACAGGTAAGATATGTACAACATCTTTGAAAGAAGACTTTAAGCTTTGAAGCATAAAGACAAATGCTGAATTAGCAGCTTTTCCAGAATTGTATGAACCCCCAATTATATCACCACCCTTAAAATCTAAAAAGGGTTTTAAGTGGATTTCATCCATCATTAAATTAACAACTTTATCTTCATCTTTTAAATATTTAAATTTATCTTCTGCATACTTCAAAAAGTTATCATCTATTGTTTGTACCCTGGGATCTAAATTATAAGAGGATGTGAATTTTTTTAGAGTATTGGGATGAGGCAAAATAAGTTTACCACTATTTCTAAGAAATTTATATGAATGAGGAGAGATTGAGTGCAATAAACTACTTAAAACTAAAAGATCTGCACTGTATCTTAAACTTGTTTTGTCAACAGAAATTAAATTTACCTGTTCATTTAAAAAATCCAACATATCTTGACTATTTTCACTTACAATTTTTTTAAGTTCATTAAAACTACTTGCAATTAAAGACTTCAAATTTTTAACCTTATCAGATTCATCACCATTAAAATTATACAATTGTTCTAAAATTGAAATCAATTCAGGGACATTGGATACTTTTAAAGGAAATGTAAAACTGTTATAATTAACTATTGGCAATTTGTTATAAAAAGCACTCACCATCAAATTACTGTCAATCACTATTGAGAGGGATAGGTTTGGAATTGGAGATGAATCAATCTTTACAAATAATATTGAATCGTCCTTTTTTATGACTGTAAATGCATCCGGAAACTTGAATTTATCCATTTTAGTAGTCAGTTCTTCAAGAGTCTCATAAGATGTCCGAGATGTATATTCCATAAAACTTTTGGCACTTAATTGCATAGCTTTGTCCACTTGCTCATTTTCTTTACGCTGGGCTTTTTTCTCTGGGTTTTCTCTTTCAGATCCATGTTTCGTCATGTAAGATGGGCATCCAAGATATATAGATGGAATAGCTCCATCTCTCAATTTAGGCACAGTTAAGGGAACTGTTATTAGTTTCCCTCTCTTACTATCAAAGTATTCAGATTCCTTTAAGATGTCACTAGATTTAAAGTGTAATTCACAAACCTGTAACCATAAAAAAAATATTTTAAAAAATGAAAATATTAAAAAAAAGTCACCGTAAATAATGTAATTCAACATTGACGAAGGGGTATTTAAGAGTTCGTCACTTTTCGTTCGAAATATTATGCTAATGCTACTTATTAATGAAAAAATTATTCTATCCATTTTTCCAGGCATTTACAAGTACACTGTTAAACAAAGGAATCATAACCAAAATTTTCCATACAGTATTAATAGAAACTTTAAACTATTTTTTTTTTTAAATTTAAGAATAGTAATTATTTACAATTACAATTTCAGCATGTTTCTTAATTATTTTTATAAGGTTGGCACTCATTATTTTTAACAATATAGATAGTATGAGTTATGTTTAATCCTATAAATTTTTCTCCTAACATTAATGATAGTAAAAATGGTAATTATCATCACAAAAGATGAAATATAGAAATAACAATATGAAGACATAGTATAATTTTTGAAAGGAATTATTAAAACCAAAATAACTTCGAGAACTGTTACTTTATACTAGTGAATAAATAGAAAAACTTTTAATAAATAATTGACAGCACTATAAACTAAAAAAATATTGAAAAGAAACTTACTTTGAAATACTTATTTGGATTAATATTTTCACGTGGAATTGCATTCAGCCACTGCTTCATTAATCTTTTATCCTTAGGGAGACTGAAGATGGATACTTTAGGTCCATTGGCATAATTGCCTCTGCATTTCGGCACCGAGCATTTATAAACCATTATTTTCAAACTAATATAATTAATTGTAAGCACGAATTAATCCAACAAACGCGAAGCAAAACACGTGCGTAAGTACTCCAACTGATCAGTCAAAACAAGGAATGGCAAAGAAACGCAAGAATGCAGCCAAATTTGGCGTTGTACTATTCAAAAGAAACTTCGCCAATGACTCGTTCTTCCAGTATTTGGCGAACCGTCTGATAAAGCCTTCTCGCTGGCAACCATGTCGAAAATCGCGATGGCCTATCGGTGGTGACGTCACGAGCTTTTATGGTTGCCGTTGGAAGGCTTTCTTTCTATAGGAGGTGCTGTCCTAACCCATCCCCAAGGACCCAAATTTGATGTCAATATGCAGCAATAATTTTTACTAAAAGCGGTTGAGGTGTTAGCGCCCCAAAAGCCCCCGCTGAAGAGTCCGAAAGACTCTCTCAATCGCTTTGTCACTCGCGCGCTCTGGAATTAATATTTTTGCTTTGAGAAGTTTAAAATAGACATAAAGGCATATAAACGTATGGTATACTGAACCTTTTAACTTAATTGGCCACTAAATCAGTCAAACAGGGTGTTGGTACTACGCGGGTGGAATAGAACTGGTGTAGAGACACTATATATGAAATTTTATCGTCAAATTTTTTAGGGATCAAGATAGTCATTTCTTACAGATTTTGGGTCGCTAAACACAAAAATCACCCTCAAAATGCTTAATTGACTCTGCTTCTTGAGTAATTAATTTTTTTATTACTCTATGGGGCGTTATAGTTACGAAAAAGTTCAAGTAGTGGCAGTATATAAATAACGGAATATAAAAAAAGGAGATACATTACCATATAAGTTCATACCTCCAGTGGTAACATCCAAACCATGTATTAGCTCTGTTTATATGAATGTCTCATAAATCGCGTTATTCGAGGGTGAAACACGAATTGAACGTGAGTTCCAGAGCGCGCGAGTGACAACGCGATTGAGAGAGTCTTTCGGACTCTTCCGCGGGGGCTTTTGGGGCGCTAACACCTCAACCGCTTTTAGTAAAAATACGAGTAAGAGAACTTTTGAGAAAGATGTCTATAGCACTCGGTAGGGTAGCTCAAACTACAATAGCACCTTTCTCACCATGGGAGAGAGCTAGCCTCGAGGTGGATTTTTCATTCATGAAATACCCTAAGGCATTAACAACTGACAATGTTTACCGTAGTTTATTCCAGGAACATCGGGAGCTATCATGACTACGTGCCCATCTTTACCGATGGCTCTAAAACAGAATCTCATGTTGGGGCGGCTGCAGTTTACTACCTAGCATCCGTCTGCGATGCCTTACCTGAGAACACATCTATATACACAGCGGAACTGCATGCCATTAGGATGGCGTTGGAACTCCTTCAACGATCCCATCACGTAAAGTTCCTCATATATACAGACTCCCTTTCATCACTGCAGGCTATGATTTCACACCAAGCATTTACACATCCTATACTTACTGACATTTACATTGAACTTTCCCATCTGATCAAACGTGGATACGATATTCGTCTCTGTTGGGTCCCTGGCCACGCCGGAATATCTGGCAATGAAGTAGCAGATTCTTTAGCCAAGACAGCTACCGGACAGATATCTAACAGATTCCCTGTCCCTTTCTCAGATTGGAAGACGTTTTTCCGGCGGAAGCTTCGTTCCGAGTGGCAGTCTAGCTGGGACTCCCAGCTGAGGAACAAGCTTCATTCGGTCATGCCTTTGATTGCTCCTCGCCGGTATTCTACTTTGAATCGCCGGGAGGAAGTGTTAATCAGCAGACTCCGAATTGGCCATACCCGGTTTACACATAGACATTTACTCTTTGGGGAGCAGGCTCCCACGTGCAACCAGTGTAATGTCCCATTTTCCGTTCTCCATATCATGTGTGAGTGTCCAGCTTTTAATAATCAAAGAAATCATGTTTTTAAACGCTCAAATTTTAATCTATCAGATATTTTAACAAATTCATCAAATTTTAGATCTGTACTCTACTTCATCCATTATATTGGTTTTATCCATCATATTTAAGATTTTAACTAGTATATCTGCTTCACCACTTTTTATACCACAGACATTTTAATTTTTGTACGCGATTTTAATGGCTTTTACATATTGATGTACAGAGTTCATCTGACTAAGGCTTTTGCCGGCTAAAAATACAATGTTTTTGTCTTGTGTTTGGCGCTCTATGTCCTGTCTTGGGCTTTGCGCCATAAAAAACCAACCAACCAACCATCGCATTCCAGACAAACCGCTCCCTGATCAGCTTCAAACAGGGCCTATAAGCTGGATGAGAAAGACTGTGCAAAATGTTAAAAACTATTTTTCTAAAAGATTGAGGAACGTATGGTCTAGCTAAACCCGTAGAAATGTCACAAAACAAAGGTTTGGATGACATGAATTTAGTGGGGATAAGTTTCAGACACGTGTCCGAATCCACCAAGGAACGCATTTCCTGGTCGGATTCCTGAGCGGAGGCCATCTCATCGTAATCTATACTAGAGGGCAACGAAATCTCAGAAACCCTAGATAGTGCATCAGCAACACTATTTGCTTCACCAAAAACATACCTTAAGTCAGTAGAAAATTGACCTATAAATTCCAGGTGTCTTGTCTGCCGTGGAGAGCATTTATCAGGCTTTTGCCTAAACGCATAAATTAGCGGACGGTGGTCCGTAAAGATGGAAAAACCTCTACCCTCCAAAAGATACCTAAAATGCTTAACAGCAGCGTAAATCGCTAACAGTTCCCTGTCGTAGACACTATAATTGCTTTCGGCCTTGTTTAACTTACGTGAGAAAAAACCAAGTGGCTCAACTCGTTCATTGACTTTTTGCTGCAATACCGCTCCTAGAGCAATATCAGACGCATCTGTAAAAAGAAAAAGCTCTGCATTAGGAACTGGAAAAGCTAGCAAAGTGGCTTTTGCCAACATCTCCTTGCAGTCAGAGAAAGCTTTCTGTGTTTCATCAGTCCATTCGATGAGAGTCTTGTCATTCTTCTTCTTCTTGCCAGCAGTTAGAGCGTGTAGAGAAGACTGCATACCAGAGGCGTTCTTCAGAAACTTGTGATAGAAGTTCGTCATTGCCAGGAATCGTCGTAAATCTGAAACAGTTTTAGGCAAAGGAAATTCTGTTAAGAGCTTTGATTTTATGTGGCAAAGGAGAAATTCCATTTTCAGAAACTCTAAAACCTAAGAAATCGAGCTCTTTCTGCCCAAATACACATTTGTTTAGATTTATTACTATACCGTATTCCTGCAAACGACTGAAAACTCTAGCAAGATCTTCTTTATGGGTAGCTTCGTCGTTCGAGGCAATAAGAAGATCGTCAATGTAAGCAAAGACGCAATCAATGCCTCTGAGTACTTGATCAATGAACCTTTGGAAGCTCTGAGCTGCGTTGCATAAGCCAAAAGTCATCTGACAGTATTCAAAAAGACCTATTGGGGTAATTACTGCTGTCTTGGGAATATCCCGTGATTCAATGGGGATTTGATGAAAGGCTTTAACCAGATCTACTTTTGAAAAGATAGATTTACCTGCCAAGCCTAAAGCGAAATCATGGATATGAGGCAGAGGGTATCTGTCGGGGACAGTAACGGCATTGAGTCGCCTAAAATCTCCACAAATCCTCCATTCATTATTTGATTCCTTGACCATATGAATCGGGCTTGCCCAAGAGCTTTTAGAAGGTCTGATTATTCCCTGTTTCAGAAGATTTTCAAACTCTTTCTTTAAAAAATCTAGTTTTTCTGGCGATAGCCGCCTAACTCTAGAAAAAACAGGTGGGCCACCACGAGTCTCAATACAGTGAGTGACTGTATGCAATTTAGCATTGGTGTTAGACAAGGGCTGTAAAAGCAGAGGGAACTTGTGAAATACCATTTGGAAAGGGCAATCGTTACCTATGAGGGTAAGACCCAAAGAAGGGCCAGAATTAACTGTGCCTCCTTTAGATAGTGAGGTTAAACTATCCACTAAACGGCGGTTCTTAATGTCCACCAGCAACCCATACTTCTCCAAGAAGTCCGCACCTAGGATTGGGTGGGACACATCAGCGACTATAAGAGTCCACTCAAAATGGCGTCGCAAGCCAAGGTCTAATGAAATGGCTTTAGTACCAAAAGTTCTAATGGGCGAACCATTTGCTGCGTATAACGTTAAACCTCTACAGCTTTTAGTAATGGAGTGAGATTCCCCAAACAACTGACTTCTGCGCCACTGTCAACAAGGAATTTCAATCTGTTGACTCTATCCCAGATAAACAAACGGCGGTTTGGAGGGCTACCATCTGCTACCGCGACGGCAGTGGAGCCTACTAGTTTTCCCGAAAATTACAGGGAGCTTTACATTTATGAGCCTTGTCGGCATACTTCTCGTGATACCAACAAAGGTCTCCATTACGATGATCTCGGGACTGAGATCGCCTACGAGATCTGTTAGGTTGCCTTTTAGGACTACGTTGCCTAATGAGTCTTCCAACCTGATCTTTCAAAGCTGAAATTTCAGCTCGTAAAGCTTGTATTTCGGGTACCGCTGAACCAGAAGCTACATTTCCCGATGGGGCAGGTACCTCTGAATAAGAAGCAACATTCCTTGATGGGGCAGATAACTCAAATACCTTGTCGGCAATTTTAGCCAAGGAATTCAAATCCCCAGGAGCTACTGAAAGGATCTGCTGGATGTTTAAGGGGAGGCGTTGTCGCCACAATGTGCCCAAAACATCGTCATCAAATTTGTTATTAGCCAAATTCTTAATTTCCCTGAGCAATTGGGAGGGCTTCTTATCGCCAAGGTCAAGATCTTGCATCAAAAGCTTCAATGTTTCAGATTCAGATTGGGAATGAACCTCTATTAGGCGAGACTTCAGGGTCAAGTACATATCAGACTCGGGTGGGTTTCACAGAATGTCTCTCACAGACGCAAGGATTTTAGAATCCAAGGCGGCAACCACATAGCTGTATTTGGTCAAATCGACTGAAATACGAGACATGAAACTGGCTCTCTAACTGAAAGAACCACGTCTCAGGATCATGGTCCCAAAAGGGTGGTGCCTTTACTGAAACTGGGGATAATTCAGGGTCTGCATTAGGCAGTTTGGATTCAGTTACCTTGGGGTCCTCTTTAACCATCTTGTTGATACTAATCGGTACACAACGCAATGCAACGGAAATGAGATCACTAAGATGGCCAACACTCAGAAACCCGACCGCGAACCTGATGGAAACAGAGACACGACTAAAACTCACCCAATATGAAAATGCTCCAGGACGTCAGCATCTCAATGGCGATGATGAAACTCCAAAGATTTTAAAATCAGCATTCTAAAATTCACACGGTCACCACTATGGCGCAGGAGATGTATTTCGGGGAAGTATATAAATAACGCTCGTAAAACAGGAACAAAAACAATTTTATTTAAAACTTAACAAGTGGTTAAAAACATTATGGTAGAAAAAGGTCGTGGTTGTATACAACATTGTAGCTGGCTATTTATACAATTGCTATTTCGATTTCGGTTACGATTAGGATTACAATAGTTTGCATATGATAAAATCAGATAAGGGTAAAAAGTTAAAGTACAAAAAATAGAGTTAAAAGTTCTAGTCCCACAGTACATCAGTTTTAGATGCACACTCAACAGTCCCCGAAGGAACTTTTAAATCAGAGAACCATTCCCTGTGGCTGCACATGTGAGCTGAAGCCTCAGAGTCCAGCAAGAACTGTTGAGATCGTTCCCCAGCCATGAATGTGACGGCTGCAGTGTCTTTGGCTTGAAAGGGGCAATCCCTTTTAAAATGCCCTCCACGTCCACAACCGAAACACACAGTCTTGCTCCGACACTTCCTTAAGTTAAGAACATTTGATGCATGTGATAAAACTTCTGATAGATTCTTTCTTTCGATGTGTCCTTTCTTTTTACATTTGTAACACACCATGTCCTTTCGGTGTGTGGAGAAAGCAGCGTTTTCCATGGGCGATATATCATGACCTCTCTCCTCCCTCACGGCTTCGGCATTCAGTAGCCTTTGAACGACGAAGTCTAATGTTAGAGTTTCGTTGGGCTGATTTTCTATAGTGGCCTTTAAAATATCCTACTCCGCAGGGAGAGACATCAGTAAGTAGACCACTATATCAATGTCTTTGACATCCCCACCGGACAGCCGCAATTCGTTTGCTACGGCCAGAAGTTCATTAACATGGGCCCCTCATGGGCAAAGGAGAAATTCCATTTTCAGAAACTCTAAAACCTAAGAAATCGGAGCTCTTTCTGCCCAAATACACATTTGTTTAGATTTATTACTATACCGTATTCCTGCAAACGACTGAAAACTCTAGCAAGATCTTCTTTATGGGTAGCTTCGTCGTTCGAGGCAATAAGAAGATCGTCAATGTAAGCAAAGACGCAATCAATGCCTCTGAGTACTTGATCAATGAACCTTTGGAAGCTCTGAGCTGCGTTGCATAAGCCAAAAGTCATCTGACAGTATTCAAAAAGACCTATTGGGGTAATTACTGCTGTCTTGGGAATATCCCGTGATTCAATGGGGATTTGATGAAAGGCTTTAACCAGATCTACTTTTGAAAAGATAGATTTACCTGCCAAGCCTAAAGCGAAATCATGGATATGAGGCAGAGGGTATCTGTCGGGGACAGTAACGGCATTGAGTCGCCTAAAATCTCCACAAATCCTCCATTCATTATTTGATTCCTTGACCATATGAATCGGGCTTGCCCAAGAGCTTTTAGAAGGTCTGATTATTCCCTGTTTCAGAAGATTTTCAAACTCTTTCTTTAAAAAATCTAGTTTTTCTGGCGATAGCCGCCTAACTCTAGAAAAAACAGGTGGGCCACCACGAGTCTCAATACAGTGAGTGACTGTATGCAATTTAGCATTGGTGTTAGACAAGGGCTGTAAAAGCAGAGGGAACTTGTGAAATACCATTTGGAAAGGGCAATCGTTACCTATGAGGGTAAGACCCAAAGAAGGGCCAGAATTAACTGTGCCTCCTTTAGATAGTGAGGTTAAACTATCCACTAAACGGCGGTTCTTAATGTCCACCAGCAACCCATACTTCTCCAAGAAGTCCGCACCTAGGATTGGGTGGGACACATCAGCGACTATAAGAGTCCACTCAAAATGGCGTCGCAAGCCAAGGTCTAATGAAATGGCTTTAGTACCAAAAGTTCTAATGGGCGAACCATTTGCTGCGTATAACGTTAAACCTCTACAGCTTTTAGTAATGGAGTGAGATTCCCCAAACAACTGACTTCTGCGCCACTGTCAACAAGGAATTTCAATCTGTTGACTCTATCCCAGATAAACAAACGGCGGTTTGGAGGGCTACCATCTGCTACCGCGACGGTACTTAAGTAGCCTACGTTTATTTTTTGGGGAAGATCTGTGGTTGAGAATATTAATGTGAACAATGGAGTTTTCTTTACTGTTTTGTCTTTTTTGGTGGTTATTTGTTTTACATCTGTAACCTTCTGGTCACTAAGGTTTTCACGGATCTCCGACTCGGAAATATCCATGATATCCGGACAGTATATTACACCTTTTGAGGAGTTCAATGTGGGATGTGGGTTGACTGAAATTTTAATGTGTGCTAAGTGAGTGCATTTAAGTAAATTTCGAGATTGAGCTTCATTTGAGGTACACACAAGCAATTCACCAGAGTTTAATTTTTTTACTGATTTAACAGAACCTACCATTCCCGACAGAGCTTTCGAGATAAGAAATGGAGATTGTTCGCGCTGATTTGCGAACCTTGTATATCTGTGTGGATCTTCTCTTGTATTCAGTATCTAAAGTGAAGTGAGTTGATTGTAGTTATTTTGTATAAAAGGTGTTGGACGGATGTTAGAGGGACGGAGTTATGCTGGGGATTGTATTTGTTGTTGTCAGTGTGGATGAGTGATGTGCTGTGTGTTAAATAAAGATATTAGTTTTAAAGCTAATTGGTCCGTCGATTACTGGTAGAGTCAAAAGGTAGTGTTAACCCCACTATTTTGTGGTCAGGTCGAGCGGAGCGTATCAGCGACGTTTGGAGTGAGTCTATTTGCTAGTGATCGGAATTTTTGATTCCTGTCGAGATGTTCCGAAGAGCAAAGAAGCAAGACTTAATTGAAGTCGCAAGAGAACTGAGATTGCCAGTTCAGGAAAATATGCTCAAAGCTGATCTTGAGGATCTTATCTGCAAGAGTGAAGTTTACAAGAACAAGCTGGAGGATGTGCAAGATCTGGTGGAATCTGTTGTGGCTGATCGGAAAGAAGCGGAAGACAAAGAAGCCGAAAAACAAAGACTTGAAGTCGAAAAACAAAGACTTGAAGTCGAGAAGCAAAGAATTGAACTTGAAAAGCTAAAGCTGGAGCAGATGAGGTTTCAACCTGAACAGATGAAATATCAACTGCAGCTAATAGAAGCACAGCAGAAATTGGCAGAAGCAAGGAGTGAAGTCGATTTGGATGTAAAAAGTGAGAACACCGATTCCGTGGAATATCTAGTTAAAAGTGTCAAGATCCTTGCTGGAAGAATTCCTACCAGAGCTGAAAACTGGGGTTTGTTCTTCTCATCTCTTGAAAGGGCCTTCATCATGAAGAACGTTCCAGATAAATTCAAGGCTGAGATACTGATCAATATTTTGGGTGAAAGAGCCTCCAGCGTGTTGATCTACGTTAAAGATTCGGATGTTTCCAAGTACGACAAAGTTAAGGAGGCTGTTTTGAAGGAATTCGAGCCATCACCTCAGATTTGCTTGGATAACTTCCGTAAAACAAGGAAAGGGCTGACAGAAACTTATGTGCAATTCGCCTCTAGATTAGCGGTGAGTTTTGGTTATTACCTAAAACTAAGAGGCGTGGATACATTCGAGTCATTGAGAGACTTGATGATATCTGATCGATTGATGGAGACTTTGAATGGCGACACTGCAAGTCATATTGCCCTCAAACAGGGAAACGAATGGTTTACCCCTGCACAACTTGCTGAGGAGTGTGATATCTTCACAACTTCTAGGCCACCAACTTCAACCCTTCCTCCACCCGGACGCAATTCAAGATTTTACGACAAGAGGAATGTTCCAAGAGTATTTTTCTCGGATAGTGGTAAGGAGTGTTTTGCTTGCCGAACGGGAGTTCATGCTCTGAAGAAGTGCTATTACTTCTTGAAGATGAGCCCAATGGATAGAAGTGAGCTGATCAGGAAGGCGCAGCTGTGTTTTAGATGCTTTTCGTCAGATCACAGTGTTCGAGATTGCGACTCTCGCTTGAGCTGTGAAAATTGTAATAAGAATCACAACAGTTTGCTCTGTTTTAGGTCAGCAAAAATGCCAGATAACCGATCTCGATCGATAAGGAATGACGAGTCGTTAAAAGTGGCATCCAATGAGCAAAATAAGAGTGAAGGGAACATCAACCATTCAAGTGAAAATTTTGTCGGAACTTCGTGCTCTCAAAACCGGGTAAGCAAAACTACTTTACTCAGTACAGTTATATGCTTAGTTAAAGATCTATATGACAATTATGTACCTTGTAGAGCTCTGTTAGATGTAGGATCGATGTCTCATTTTATAACGAAGGATTGTGCTGACCGTTTACAGCTTAGGAAAAAGAAAATTAATTTGGCAGTTTCTTGCCTGAATGATTCTTCCATGACGGTAAGATACCAAATGAATACGATCATTTCTAATAACAGTAATTCTTTCAGGAGAAACATCGAGCTCTTTATGGTAAACAAAATAACCGAGGTTTATCCTTCAGGACGTTTGAGTGTGGAAATTCAAGATAGAAATGGTCTTCCGTTGGCTGATCCTGATTTTGACAAACCAGGTAAAATTGATCTGTTGTTGGGAGCTGAGATTTTCTATGAACTTTTAAAGCCGGGTCAATTTCACCAGAGGGAAAGTAATTTGATCCTCCAGAATACAGTGTTTGGATATGTGGTCAGTGGATCAGTACCAAGGCCCAGTACTGCTCTTCACTGTGGAGTAATCCTGGATTCGGATCTGAGTGAAACAATGGAAAAGTTTTGGAAGCTTGAAAGTGTTGCTGAGGAATCCCGGAGCGAGAGCAGCGAAGGGGTTCTGTGTGAACAAGAATATCGCTTTGGAGAAGATCATCATGATTCTGTTAAGACCCTAGGATTGAAGTGGGACCCGGGGAAGGATGTTTTCAGTTTTGCGGTCTCAGTGGTGGAGGAAGGTAGACCTACAAAGCGGTCAATTCTTTCAGTTATTGCAAGACTCTTTGACCCGTTGGGTCTTTTGGGACCTTTGATTTCGGCTGCGAAGATTCTGCTACAAAAACTGTGGAGTCTGAAGATTGATTGGGATCAAGACGTACCATCTGATGTTAGTCGCGAATGGAAGCGCTTTAGTGGATCGTTCCAGTACCTCCAGGACATCAGAATACAGCGGTTTATTGGCATTGAGGATCCAGGTATTCTGGAGATACATGGCTTCAGTGATGCTTCTAAGGATGCCTATGGTGCTGTGATTTATCTTAGATGTACAACCAGGGATGGAACTTGTGTGAGCCTATTGTGCAGCAAGTCAAGGGTGGCCCCACTGAAGTCTCTGACAATTCCCCGCCTGGAACTTTGTGGTGCTGAATTGCTCTCAAGACTCGTGGTGAGAGTATTGGACTCGCTTAAATTGCCTATTTCCAAGGTGTTCCTTTACTGCGATTCCACAATCGTACATTCTTGGATAGGTATGCAACCCTCAAAATTAAAAGTATTTGTTGCTAATAGAATTTCTCGTATACAGGCTATTTCTGATGATTTCCAGTGGTGTCACGTGCCGTCAGAACTTAATCCTGCGGATCTCTTATCTAGAGGTTTACCCCCAGAGAAACTGCTGTGTGATCAGTTATGGTGGAAGGGACCCGATTTCCTTAGCCTGGGTAAGTACATTCCCGGGTTTCATTCGGATCCCCATGGTGATGAGGAGTTGGAACTGCTTGATCATGAGGTTAGATGCAACCTAGCTACCGATGTAGAGTTCCCAAGTTTCATGGGTAAATATTCCTCTTGGTCCAGGTTGGTCCGTGTTATGGCCTACTGTACAAGATTTCTGTATAACTGTGCTGGTTCTGGGAGATTAGGAGGTTTTTTAACTGCTACTGAACTTAAGGCGGCTGAAAATTGTGTTATTAAAGTTTTACAGGCAAGTGTATTTGGAGAGGAACTGGATTATCTTAAAAAAGGAAAATCTCTAAAAAGTAACTGTAAGCTTTTGTCACTCGATCCCTTTATCGACTGTAATGGGGTTCTTCGTGTGGGTGGTCGTTTAAAGAATGCCAATGTATCGGAATCTCAACGGCACCCTGTGATCCTACCCAAAAGGCATGTCATTACAGATTTAATAGTAAGGTACTTTCACGTAAAATACATGCATGCTGCCCCACAGTTGCTTCTTTGTTTGTTGCGACAGAACTTTTGGATCATTTCAGGTAGATCTGTCGTACGTAGAATCGTACACCAGTGTGTGACCTGTTGTAGGCACAGAGGGAAGCTGGCTACGCAAATGATGTCTGATTTGCCAGAGTCTCGTGTCACAATTAGTAGACCGTTCCATAACACAGGTGTGGACTTTGCCGGTCCTTTTATGATAAAGCACCGTACAGGAAGAGGTCAAAAGAAGTTTAAGTGTTATATTCAGAAGGATTCTAGTTTTTCCTCTTACTTGGCCTCTGAAGGAATTAGGTGGAATTTCAATCCCCCATCAGCGCCTCATTTCGGTGGTCTCTGGGAGTCTTCGGTGAAGTCTATGAAAGTCCACCTGCGACGTGCCATTGGATCAGCATCTCTGACCTATCCAGAGTTTGTCACTCTTATCACCCAGGTGGAGGGCTGCATGAATTCCCGCCCCCTAAGCTCCATGTCTGATGATCCGATGGATTTGGGTGTCCTAACCCCAGGGCACTTCTTGATTGGGGAACCTCTGACTGCAATTCCTGAAGAGAACCTTTCTCAAGATCCATTGACCTACAGAGAGAGATGGAAGGTGAGGCAGTCAATGTTTCAGCATTTCTGGAAAAGGTGGAGCGTGGAGTATCTCACGCAGCTCCAGCAGCGGCCGAAGTGGAGAAGGCCTCAAAGGGATATTCGTGTAGATGACATGGTGCTGATCAAGGATGATAACGCCCCTCCACTTTTGTGGAAAATGGGGAGGGTTGTGAAAGTACATCCTGGTAGGGATTCTAGAGTGAGAGTGGTAACTGTACGAACTGCCAAGGGACTACTCCAGAGACCAATTGTGAAATTATGCTTGTTACCTGTAAATAATTAATTGTATTGTGTAATATGTATATATTGGGTTTTTAGCTTAAGTGTGTAGATTAATTTTGAATGTAATTCAACGGGGGGAGAATGTTCGCGCTGATTTGCGAACCTTGTATATCTGTGTGGATCTTCTCTTGTATTCAGTATCTAAAGTGAAGTGAGTTGATTGTAGTTATTTTGTATAAAAGGTGTTGGACGGATGTTAGAGGGACGGAGTTATGCTGGGGATTGTATTTGTTGTTGTCAGTGTGGATGAGTGATGTGCTGTGTGTTAAATAAAGATATTAGTTTTAAAGCTAATTGGTCCGTCGATTACTGGTAGAGTCAAAAGGTAGTGTTAACCCCACTAGAGATACTTGAGTAAGTTTTGTCTCATCGGAATGGAGAATTAAAAAACTAGGTACAGTAGTACTTGTAACGTCAGTATTTGGATTGTTTGACAATTCTTTGGTGGACATACCACCATGATTTAACGGAACAGGAAACATGGTTGAATGGGCTGGTTGTTCATCACCGGTGCGCCCCTACCCACCGAGGAGCCCAACGAGGGGGAGGGGTTACCGGCAGTCGCCGCCGACCGCCAGTAGCCGACAAACGACTAGTAGCTGACAGCCGAACGACGAAAGAACTCGGGCCCCTCCAGAGGTGGCACCGGGATATAATGCTACAGACCCCCGCAGCACTAACCCTTACATCACTAAATCCATTATGGCTCCGACGCTACAGGGGGATGAATCGCCATGAAGTGGTAGAACCAGCAAGATAAAGGGAGCCGATTGGCCGGTGCGGGCTCACACCGGCCGCCCGATCTAGCGGGACTCCGGGGCCAAAGAGACCGTATTGGGGGAATATACCCGCAGGAATCAAGCCATATGGTGCATAAACCCCCTCAAGCCTCCAGGATCCCCATCGCCCTGTTACGGGACGCCGCACACGGCAAACATGCAGCCACTAATTACAAAAACTCATAGGGTAGGAAGAGTAGAAAACTTATTTAAATGTAATGAAAAACATAGGAATAACATAAGACAAAACTAGCGGTAATGAAGTCTCAAAATAAAATTCCGTTGCAGTGTAGTTAAGAAATGATAACCAAGCTTTATTTTAACTATGGCGGAAAGGGGAAAAGGGAAGTAATAAGGAAAGAAAAAGAAGAAAGATCGCTTAGGCTACCCGGGGGCGCGCATTCCCGGTGAAAGAAAATCACTTGGGTCCCTTGGGGTCGTGAAGCCCATCACCTAAAGGAGGTGCCCTGAGGGCGTCGGGATTTCGAACCAGACCCGGATGGTTTATCGAATCGCCAAACATCGCTGCCAACATTTGCTGAAATCTTCGGTGTTTCCAATTAATCGTACGGGTTACCCTATTAACGTAACCACTGGGTTAGTTTCTCAAGACAAAAATGCCGGACAAGGGTCGAAGAATGTTTAATTTGTGAAAACAAAATTGCAGAACATGCTACTTTTTATATACATCATTTTATTTTTTAAAACAACATTTCTTTGATGAAAATATACATAATGACCTATTTACAATACACAAAGACAACATACAATTTTATATATACAAAGGTTCGTTCATAAAAAATGTCACACGAAGGTTCATCAATCTGACAATGGTGAGAGGTGGTTGCAACAATGGTGACATCACACATTGGAAATCAACAGAAAAACAAAAATATTTTCTGGAAAATATACTTAAATCACAGGTATCAACGTCATTATTCTTAAAATTATACCAAATAATTGTGAGAAATTACTTAGAATGAAACCTGAATAAAAATATATTGGGTCGCAAATTCTTGCCAACCTCGTGTCATGGTAGAGTGTGACAGGAGACAAAGGTATAATGGAGTATCATACTTTGGGACATAGGGGAGGGGTAAAACAATTGACTTGGGAAAAGCTTTATAGTTGGTTCATCCTGCGGGCAACGGTGCGCAAGTCATTAAGAGCAGACTGTAATTCCCACGCACGCTGCGGGCTCTTAAGCAAGGCGAGATCGCGCAGGGTGCTCAAGTAGAAGTTGTAGATTTTTCGCACCACTTCCGGTTTCTTCAAAGCAGGGCACACTGTAAAAAGGAAAAATGTTTTTTGAGTCTGGTTGTTCCAAGTTTGAGGGACTTGTTATAACCCCCGGTATATTCTTGCAACATTCGGAAATACAGTTATTCACCGGTAACCTGACCGGCGGCGGTTAACCGGCAGTCAAACTTCTGATTGGCAGTTGAAGAAGAAAAACTAGTTTTCCCACTAATCAGAGGTTTTTGACTCCCGGTTAACCAGCAGTCAATCTTAAGATTGCCAGGTAAAGAAGATAAACTAGTCTTCTGCCAACAGAGGTTTGACTGCCGGTTAACCGCCGGTCAGGTTAATCTTTAACCGGGAGTCAAACCTCTATTGGCAGAAAACTAGTTTAACTTCTTTACCTGGCAATCTTAAGATTGACTGCTGGTTAACCGGGAGTCAAAAACCTCTGATTTGGGGGAAAACTAGTTTTTCTTCTTCAACTGCCAATCAGAAGTTTGTTGACTGCCTGGTCAGATTAGCGGTGAAGTCGGGTTTGTTTGGCCGTTGGTGAAATAAGCATGCTTGCTTACCAGAGAAAGCGACGACCGCTTGCATCAGGGCGTATTCCTCTTCGTCTACTCTGAGGAGGCTCGGCCTCTTACAGAAGTTGAGCATGTCGTTCATGATGGCTTTGAGGGCGTAGCGACGGATCGCGTGGCGCGAGTAGGCGGAGCGACGGAGGGTCAGGCGCTTGTAGGCTGGCCTGCGGGGAACCAGCCGCACAGCATCCCAGGGAGAACTATACTTGCGGGCCCAGCAGAGCAGCAGCAGTCCATCTAATCCCGCCTGTAAGTGAACAAGTCGGTAGTGTTAGAACTGGGTGCCCATTGAAAACTTATTTCGAAATTCCCTGATAATTTAGTAGGTTTTTCCCTGATATTTCATAAATATACTGGGTGGTCATAAAATAAAGTCCCTACTTCAAAATTCTCTGCAGACGAATATCGTTTATCTCGAAAAGTTGATTTAAGGCTTACTAATTACAACATATTAGTCAATAATGAAACCCAAAAATAGTTTACTCTAACCAACTTCCCTAAAGATAACTTTAAATTTCTTTTTATAAACCAACTTTTTGAAAGGACATTGTTTAACCAAACCTTCAAAGCGTTTATCTCAAAAGTTCATTTAAGGCTTACTAATTACAATATTAGTCAAAAATGAAACTCAAAGAGTAGTTTAATTCTAAAGCTAAGTGAATAGTTTTTAATTAATAAAATTGTTGTGATCTGTGGCAGCTGAACATTAGATCCTAAGCGCATGCGCACCCATCTACGTCATGATTTGTAAATACGTTGTTATATATTTGTTCTTTCTCGTTCAGTGCACTTTCCAACTACTAACATGTTTAAATAAACGTCTACTTTAACTTGGAGTTGTTATTGTGTTTCCAGCATATACAGTTAGATCTTTACAATGGCGACAGGGATGGGATGTATCTACAAGCGGGCAGAATTCGGCCCAGGTTTATTTTCGACCAAACGCTGGATTTGAGACGTGTTTTTAAGTTCGCGTTTTGGGTGTGGAAGTTCGTAAGTACGGTGCAAATATCCCCTCCGGGTTTTCTTCCTGATTGGTATAATTACTTCAAGTATGGCTAGTGTAGGCTCGATGTCTGAATTTGATGTGAGTGATCCTGCTAGTTTTGATTTGTACAGTGAACAGCTTAAATTCTTCTTAGAAGCTAACAGTATTACTGATGTAAACAAAAAGCGTGCGACCTTAATCGCGGTTTGTGGCACGAAAACTTTAAGCATAATTCGTTCTTTGATCTCTCCTAGTGGTATTTCGGATAGGACTTATGCTGAGATTATTGACTTGCTTAAAGCTCACTTTAATCCTAAAGCATCTGTGATCTATTCAAGATATCTGTTTCACAAACGCATGCAACGATCTGGTGAAAGCATAAGTGCTTATGTTACTGAGTTAAGGCGTTTAGCTGAAAGTTGTAATTTCACTACAACTCTGTCAGAGAGGTTGCGTGATCAGCTAGTTTGTGGAATAGCAGATGAGGGATTGCAAAGGCGATTGTTAGCTGAATCAGAATTAACATTAGATAACGCTGTTAAAAAAGCTCTTGCTGATGAAACCGCTACGTCTCAGGCACGTTCAATGCATCGCGTTCTGGGTGGTGCTTCTGTTGATTCAATTAAACAGAACAAAAAAGGTAATTCAAAACCTGAAGTAAATAGGCAAGGTAAAAGTTATATGTGTTACGGATGTGGTGAAGATCATGATAGGTCTTTTTGCAAATTCAAAAATGCATACTGTAATTTGTGCGGAGTGAAGGGTCACATCTCTCGTGTATGCCGTTCAAAACAAGGGTTTCGGAAAAAGAAGTCTAGTCACAAACTACATGAGGTTCAAGAAACTGCTAAGGTAAAGGATGAATATTCCCTAAATCGGGTACAGGTTTGCAATTCTCTTAAGCAAAATGTAACTGTTTGTATAGAGGGTCGTGATCTTGAAATGGAAGTGGACTCTGGTTCCCATTTTTCGATTGTGTCTTTAGATACTATTAAAAATATTTTGGGATCCGTGAGACCTGAACTCGCGACTACATCAGTTTCAGTATCTGATTTTCAAGGGAATAAAATCGATCTAGCAGGTAGATGTAACGTAAATGTTGGGTTCAAAACATTTAATCAAGATCTGGAACTCTTAGTGACTAAATCAAAATGCACGAGTATCTTGGGGTACTCCTGGTTCAAACCTTTGGGAATATCCATAAGTGGAATTAACTCAGTTTCTGATCCGGTACAAAGTGTGCTAGATGAGTTTTCTGAGGTTTTTTGTGAGGGTTTGGGAACCTATACAGGACCTACTGTAAGTCTGCCTGTTGATCCTGCAGTTCCTCCGATTCGCATGAAAGCGCGTAATGTTCCTTTGGCTTTGAAGCCTAAAATTGAGGATGCACTGGAAGAACTGCTGTCTGAAGGTGTTATAGAGCCCATTAGTAATCCTAAATGGGGTACACCCGTGGTTCCAGTCTTAAAGCCAAATGGAAAAGTAAGATTATGCGGGGATTACAAAATTACTTTGAACAAGGCTATGCAAGCTCATCCCCATCCAATACCGGCAGTTAATAACCTGTTGTCTAGCTTAAAAGGGGGAGGTTATTACTCCAAAATTGATCTTGCCCAGGCTTACTTACAGCTTCCAGTAGACGAGCAGTCTGCCGAAGCACAAACTATTGTTACGCACAAAGGTGCATTTAAACTTAAAAGACTTCAATTTGGGATAAACGTGGCTCCTGGTATTTTTCAAAACACTATTGAAGAATTGTTTTCAGGGATAAAAGGCGTCGTACCGTACTTTGACGACGTACTAATCCGAGCAGAGACTAAGGAGGTTTTAGCAGTCAGGCTGAGAAAAGTTTTGGTAAGATTGAAGAAAGCGGGACTGCGAGCCAGAAAAGAGAAGTGTCTCTTTGGGGTTAAAGAAGTCGAGTTTTTGGGGTTTCGTGTGGACAAAGAAGGAATCCACCCTTCAAGGTCTAAGGTAGAAGCGATACAGGCAGCGCCTATCCCGGCTGATAAACAACAGCTCCAGGCTTTCCTAGGGCTAATTAACTTCTACCACAGTTTTCTCAAGAGCAAGGCTTCAGTTGCTGAACCACTGCATAGACTGCTTGACGGTGATTCGAATTGGGAATGGTTGCAATCTCATACTGAGGCTTTCAATCAGCTTAAAGGTCTGATTTCGTCAGATAGCGTGCTGGTGCCTTTTGATGAAACGTTACCTATTTTTCTGACGTGCGACGCTTCTCCTTATGGAGTTGGAGCGGTGTTGAGCCATCAACTTCCAGATGGGCGTGAGGCACCCATTGCGTTCTCTTCTCGCACGTTAACTTCGACAGAGCGTAACTATGCACAAATAGACAAGGAAGCTCTTGCCATAATTTCAGCAGTTAAGAAATTTCACCATTTTTTGTATGGGCATACATTTACTATTGTTACGGACCATCAGCCTTTGTTAGGTTTATTTAGTCGGTCAAAGGCTACTCCAGAAATAATTTCTCCCCGAATGCTGCGTTGGACTTTAATGTTGAATGCTTATCACTTTACCCTTATTCATCGTCCGGGTAAGAAAATAAGTAACGCCGATGCTTTGAGTAGGCTCCCAAGACAAATTCCAGACTCTAATGTACCTGCCCCGTTAGAGGTTTTATTTGTTGAAGATTTAGCTGATCCTCCGGTTAGTGCTAGGGAAATCTCAAAATTTACGCAGCGTGATCCTGTACTGTCTCGCGTGCTTGGTTTTGTCCAGAAAGGCTGGCCGGAGGGAAAGGGAAACCTAGAATCAGAAATTCATACATTCTTCCTTAAAAAAGAAAGTTTCCCTTGGGCGCAGCATACGCGAATGAGAAGGAGCAGGTGCCCGGACCTCCTTCCTGAAGTGGTCCGGGCACCTGCTCCTTCTCATTCCCCTTCCCTCCTTCCTGAAGAGGTCCGGGCACCTGCTCCTTCTCATTCGCGTATGCTGCGCCCAAGGGAAACTCTCCGGCGTCCGGATTTCTTCAGGCCGTCCTAACTGGAGGGAAGGGGTGTTGTGATCTGTGGCAGCTGAACATTAGATCCTAAGCGCATGCGCACCCATCTACGTCATGATTTGTAAATACGTTGTTATATATTTGTTCTTTCTCGTTCAGTGCACTTTCCAACTACTAACATGGTTAAATAAACGTCTACTTTAACTTGGAGTTGTTATTGTGTTTCCAGCATATACAGTTAGATCTTTACAAAAATCATCGATATTAACCCGACATAATAATGAAAGACCTTTAGGAACCATTAAAATTCTGAGAGAAATCTGCGTACTTGTATAAGGGGGTACCGGTCTTCCTTGGGAATCAGGGAGTGACCGGGCATTTGCCTGAAGAACGCCCTGATGAGCCGTATCTCTTGGGTCCTGATATCTGCTAGGTGCTGGTGCCGCTGATAGCTGTCCTCTTCGCTGTCCCCCAGGGGGAAGGCAAGCTGCAAAAGAGAAAATTTGAGTATTTTTTCGAAGTTATTTTCATTTGGTTTATCTTAAGCAGGTAAATTCGGGTGGAAAGTCGTATTATTCTATTTTAGGGCATTTGTTATTAAGGGCCGTATTCTGAAAGACAAACACGTACAAGAAACGAGAACGGTACGGAAAGCTCTCTACACGAGAGATTTCAAACTCCGGAGCTCTCGTCCGCTATATTGTTCCGAGATTCAAATCATTATGCGGATTGCTTTTAAATTTTTCTGTTAAATAGTTCCAAAAAATTTTTAAACAGCTACTAATTACCAAAAACAGCCCTCAGACATTAATATATTACGAAAGTAATGGAAGTTAGCAGCTCTGTTAGCAGAATTTTGTTGTATCGGCATATAATTACTTATAAGGCATTCTGATATAGGAGGCAGCAGCGCACGTTGGGCGGTGACTAGAACTCTGGAGTGCCCATTTCCAATTGCACGTTACGTGAGATTTTTCACAGTTTCCGTATCGCTTCCATCTCGTTTCTTCTACTTATTAAAGTTTCTGAATGCCATCATAGCGGCAACATTTGAAAACATAAATTAGGGAGATTTTCGCGACATCTAATTTTGGTAGAAATACACTACTTCTCTAAGACTTAAAGTAAAAACAAATTTATAAAACAAACTATATAAAGATTCTCACAACAGAAATGCTACTTACACTTTTATTTATTAACTTTTACTATTAAACGTTGCACAAAACAGCTTGCGCTTAAGTCCTTGGAAGAAAACTAAGTTTTGATTTTATTGCAACTTTGATTAGATTTAACATTCTTTTAATGCTTTTTGGACTTTATATTGGTTAAAATATTGAAAATTGACGGGAAAATCCTCAAATTTGATTTCTAAAGAAATTCGGGAGATTTATTATTTTTTCGGGATATCGGGAGATAGCAGTGAAATTCGGGAGTCTCCCAAAAATATCGGGAGAGTTGGCTGCTATGGAATGCGGCCCAAAGATTTTAAAAATATCCACTGCGCATGCACGCACGTATCAAGAAATGAAATAGTTTTTATGGGATATGACGTCCCGTTTTTAGGGGAGAAAACTTTTATTTGATTTTTTGGAGCAAAATATACTCAGTTTATTTCTCCAATAATGGGATGGTATACTTACTTTGGTACTAATGTCCTCTTCGGTAGCCAATTCAAAGTAAGCCTGGAACTTGACGAGTTCTGCTATCAGTTCTTCCTGCTCATTGCTAAGCTCTTTTGGGGGGTCGGTCTCGTCTTCTGACCCATTCTTTTTCTGCCTCTTACTCGGCACCTCTTTCGAGAGGGTGCGCTCCTCTACCTTGTAATTCGGTCTCTTTCTCTTCTTGCCTTCTATGAGAATAAAATAAAGACATATGGCATGAGCAAGGTTTTCAGCGTTATCAAGTACTAGTTCTTAGTAAAATAAAGACAAATTTTGATTAAAAAATCAAAGAAACTTGCAAAAAAAAAAAATTCTTTTATGATGAGACCTGAAAAATATTATTTATTTTCACATGCTTAATATGTCCTCTAATTTGAAGGTACTATTATCATGCAATTTTTCCCCACGTTTTTATAATATTGCCAACAATATTCTCATTGAAGTTTTTGTTATATTTAAATTTGTATCCTTCTTAATCCCCTCAGGGGCACACCTTGTCGAGGTGTGACGGGTGTCACAATCCCGAGGTACCCCAGTGTCCTTGTGCCTAATTAAATGGCCAATCTTCCACCTGCACGGTAACCTCCTTTAGGTGACCAAGTGCATCTTTCCACCGGGAACGCGCGCACCCGGGTAGCCTAAGCGATCTTTCTTCTTTTTCTTTCCTTATTCCTTCCCCCTTTCCTTTCCGTCATAGAGCTGGTTTTTGAGTTTTTTCAATTCTACCAAGGAACCTTGATTTTTAGACCCAATTACCACTAGTTTGGTCTAGTATTATGTTTGTTTATGATTAAGTTTTATTATATTTTCACTCTCTCTCTCTCTCTCCATTTTGAATAGTGGCTTTACAACACTTTATATTTTCTTTTGAAATAGTAAAGTGATATACTGGTTTTCATTTCTACTTAGCACCCAAACACAATATGCTCACTTGCTTTTCATTTACTTCTCCCCTGGAGTGTTTAACGAGCTCTGGATGGGCGGCATATGGGTAAGCAGCTGAGACCAGGATACCATTAAATGTTGTGTTGTCCTGTGTTTGTTGTCCGGTTCCTGGTTAGTCAACATACCGACGTTCGGCTGTGTCACCTCTTGCTCTTTAGCAATGTGGCGGCCCATATGTTTCCTTGCTTGCTGGGCAGTTTGTGGGAGCTGCCCAGTCGGTTCTATCGTTTGTCCACCCTGGCGGACACCATGCCGTAGCGCCTGCAGCAGCAGTGCAGTTCCGCCTGGCAGGCAGACTGTCAGGTACGCACTGTGGAAGCTGTGGGACCAGTAGTGGGAGTGGTTTAGTTTAATGTATAGTAATACACTTTATGTTTAAATTTCCTATTACCTCCTAATGAGATCCTTTTACCTCCTCTTGATGCACCAGGACTAGTTATTAAAGATTCTAGAAGATAAAGAGCACTTTTAGTCACTGCCATAAATTATATATGTAGTAAAGTAACACAATAAGAATGATCTAAAGCACCAATACAGGCATAAACTTTACCTGAATGCTCAGACATCTCATCTTCATTCTCTGAACTCATATTATCATCCTCCTTGTCCTTATCACCTAAAAGATGGTTTGTTGATTAGATTTATATGGCAAAATTATTACCCAAAAGAACCAAGATAAACTGTATTTATTCAAATATTAGCTGAGAATTTTTGAAAGTATTTCCAATACTACAGTGGGGGACACCTTATATTAGGATCTGCCCTTCTTGCAAGTAACTTAATTTGCATAACCCTAAATGGATTATTTTTACTTCCAAGTAAATTCCATCTTGAAAAAACCATGAACACATAATCTCATAAACATGCTTAATACATACCAATACTGGAAGTAGCTGATTGATACAAAGAGATACCAATAGTAATTATTTAGAAAGTATTTATAATTAAGAGTAATGATTTGGTCTAAGTTAACAATAAGTTGAACAATTACTTGATCTTTTTATTGTTACTTAAATTATAAGATACATATTGTCTGTACATTCTAGCATTTAAGTTATGTATAAAAGATAAACTACCTGAAGGATTTGCCATTTCATGTTCCACGGCTGTGAGGCCTAAATTAGTAGATTCTACATAAGTAGATTCTATATAATCTAAAAGGAAAAAAAAATAATCAACTGTGATAGAGTAATCTTAACTTCTGTTGTCTCATGTCCTTGATGAAATTAATAAAAAACTACGCAGTGTGATAACAGAACTTTTAATAAATCAGAATAGGACAGCAGACACATTCAACATTCAGTTTCGAACTGGAATAACTAATCAATCATAATAGAACAAGAGTAGAGAGTTGAGCAGCACTGTTGCTTTCTTAAATTGATATGTGGAATAAATAAGTATACAGATTCAACTCAACACCCTCTCTCAATTTTTTCCTTCTGAAGATAAAATTGCTATTTACAAAAAGAAATTTAAATGCTAAAATTGTTCTAATGCAATCAACTTAAAGCCAAAAGAATACATACATTCATAAACTCGAAATCAAAATTCATACATGTAGGCACTATATATACGCTCAAATATCTATCTATTCTAAAAATTTTTACAAGAAATTGAAATTCCTCATTCTTATTTCAAGTTCATTAACCCTTTAAAATGGTTAAAAGTCACTGTTGACAAAGATTTAGTAAAAATATCTGACACATTATCCACTGTGGGTACATAATCAATCTGAATTTTTTCTTTTACAATTAAATCTTTAATAAAATGATAAGAAGTACAGGTTTACAGTCAAAACTTGGATCAAAGTCCTGAGCAAGACGAGCAATGGATACTATTTCTGCAGAAGCCAATGCTGCTGCTACATACTCGCCCTCTGTTGAGGAAAGGGCCACGCAGTTCTGCCCTCTCTTAACTTTGACACCATCTGGTGGCCTAATAAAGGTGTCTTGCTTAAGTGTTCCGTTCAGAAATGCTACTGGAACATCCAACTGACGAACAGTCCAATCCTTCTGGAGGGCATAGGATATTAACATTCTAATTGTTGACAATCTAGCCACCGGTGCATAAAGCTCTGTATTTACATCTTCTTGAAATCCTCTGGCCACCAATCTGGCTTTTTTAGTCCCATCGGATTTGCTTCTGAAGACCCATTTTGTGTCGATAATCTTTGTGTCAGGTGGACAATCACTTTCTCTCCAGGTTTCCATTTCTTTAAGAGATTCCAGCTCTCTTTTCAGAGCCTCATTCCACTCAGGACTCTGGATGGCCTCTCCATATGTGGTCGGATCTTTAATCTCTGCTATAAAACTGTAAGCTGAGTAGAGTTCATAATCTTTAAATCTTTCCGGAAGTCTTCTCTCTCGAATTGGTCGACTTTCATTTACTTGACTGATTGGCGAATCTTTGTCATCTTCAATATCTGAGGAATCCTTCTCTGGCTCATGTTCGTCTCTCACATCCTCTGTCTCACTGTCATCTTCACTGTCAGTATCGTACTTTCTAGGACTACTGGATTCTGCTCTTAGTCCTCCATCTGACTTCATTGACTTTTCCCTCTCTTCCTCCTCGATGGGATCTGATTTATCGGGCTTAAATATAACATTCCTCGACACTTCCACCTTTCTTTCTTCTGGAAAGTAAACTCGATACCCCTTTATGTTCTCTCCATATCCGACGAAAATTCCTTTCTTGCTTTTTGGATCCCATTTTCTTCTTCTCTGTTTGGGAATCAAGACATAAGCTTCAGATCCAAAGACCTTCAAGTTGGTTACATCTGGTTTCTTTCCGTGCCATAATTCAAAAGGTGTCACTCCTGGAACAGAGCTAGATCCACTTAGGTTTAGTACATTCACGGTTGTAGCGACTGCTTCTGCCCAAAGCTCTTTTTCCAAGTTCTTTGCCTGCAACATAGTTCGAGCTAATTCCACAACAGTTCTATTTTCTCTTTCGATCTTTCCATTTTGTTGAGGGGTGTAGACGCACGACTTTTGATGCTGAATCCCCTTCTTCTCTAGAAATTCTCCAACTGTGTGATATACTTCTTCGAGTCCTTGATCAGTTCTGAGTACCTTCACTCTGTGTCCAGTAACGTTCATGGTCAGGTTCAGAAACTTGATGATGTGAACCTTTGCCTCCGACTTGTTTTTCAGGAAATAGACAGCTTTGAAGTGACTGTAGTGATCCTTCAGTAACAAGAAGTACTTTGAGTTTCCGATTGACTGCACTTCCATCGGTCCGCAAACATCAGCATGGATTATCTCTCCACAGGACTTAACAACGGTTTGGGACTGTGAGAATGGCAAGACATGTTGTTTTCCCTTTACACAGGCATCACAGAAAAGCTCCTTGGTATCTACAAACTTGATGTCCTGCTTGATCAAGAATTCCCTGACGTGCTTTACATTCTGATGTGCAAGTCTTTCATGCCACTGCACCAAATCAGTCTTCATGTCAGACGATAAGAAGGCTTGTTCATTCGGGTTTGTATTCATTTGATACAACTTCCCCTTTCTCTGCCCCTGAATCATTACTTGGCCATTCTTAATTAGTCTACACTGGTCACTTTCAGTTTCGAACACATAACCTTTATCCGTAGCAGATCCCACAGAGAACAAGTTACATTTGAGATCTGGAACCAATAAAACATTCTTTAAAACTCCTTGAGTCCATTTTTGTCCATCAAATGTCGAAATTTCCACATCGCCCTGTCCTAATGCCTCTATCACCTCACCACTAGCAACTTTAACCTTTATCGGATCATCAAACTTTTCAAACTCCTGGATCCAATCCTCACGAAACGTCATATGCTCGCTAGCACCAGAATCGAAATACCAAGTGTCATTCAAGCAATCATCATCCGAAATCAGAGCAATAGATATGTACGCTGACCTATGAGAAGGACCCGGCTTCCTGTGTTGCTTTTTGTTTTCATTTTTTCTTAAGTAACAATCTCTAGCTTTATGATTGGGCTTGTTGCAATTAAAACAAAGGTTCTGCTCGAAATTTTCTTTAAGAGGGCAATTATTTGCTATATGACCCTTTTTTCTGCATATGTTGCACTGGATCTGTCTCTCTCTTTCAACTGCACCTCTTCTTTGCCACCTCACGCTGGCGAAAGCCTCCATCTCAGAACACTGTTCTGAATCACTTGACGCACTTTTGATCCTTTCTTCCTCTATTGACAATCTGCTGATCAATTCGTTGATGCACTGTTTTTCATGGGGGACAGATTCCCAAGCTGTTATGAAATAATGAAATCGCTGTGGTAATCCCATCAGAATTTTTGTCATAAACATCTGATCAGTTATTTCTTCCTTTCTCTGTTTTAGCTGAGTGCGTATGTCCTCCAATCCAGAAACATAATCAGAAATATTCTGCCCATCACACTTGAAGTTAAAGAACTTCTTCTGAAGCATATGGATGCTTACCTCGGACTTGTGCTCATATACGCTGCACAATTTCTCCCACATTGCTTGTGCTGACTCACAGGTGAGGAGATGCGCCATCGGACCATCGTCAATTCTGCTAACTATCACCTCCTGAGCCTTTAAGTTCTTTTTCATGTAAGCCGTCTGTCTGGCAATAAATGCCTCCTCAGTCTCTCCGTTCTTTCTCGGCAACAATCCTTCAATTGACTCAAACAATCCTTTACTTTCCAAGACTATCTTCGTTTGAAACTTCCAAACATTCCAGTTCTGCTGTCCTTTCAGAACAATCGATGTGCCACTACCTTCCATTACTGCAGTTCAAACGTTCTAGTTCAGTTTTACTTTCAAAATAATTATAAGTTACTACTTTCCCTGCTGCAGGCCTTTTTACATGAGCTCTGGGCCCATAACCTGATGAAATTAATAAAAAACTACGCAGTGTGATAACAGAACTTTTAATAAATCAGAATAGGACAGCAGACACATTCAACATTCAGTTTCGAACTGGAATAACTAATCAATCATAATAGAACAAGAGTAGAGAGTTGAGCAGCACTGTTGCTTTCTTAAATTGATATGTGGAATAAATAAGTATACAGATTCAACTCAACAGTCCTTACATGAAAATCAGAGTACTACTTTTATAAAATATACAAATGTTCTTAACTACCTAAATCTTCGGTCATTTCATAATCTTTAAGGGTTACAAACATCTTCTACATCACCTATAAGAAGTAATACCCATTTTTGAAGTAGTTGAAATGCCATTAATAAAACTTTTTACGTCAAACTTCAGGGGGATAAAATCCCAAAAATATGTATTTTTTGGATTATGATCAGTGGAAACCCTAAATTCTAAAAAATTTTAACAATAATCTGTATTTTCTTACAGATTTTGTAAAATGGATGAACAGATACATACCCTCACCAGTAGTTAATCCATTTGCAATCATGGATTCTGAAAACCAAAAAAGCTCTGTGACAAATTCAATTACAAATGCAATGAAGCACTAGAAAATCAGAAAAATTAAATATATTCAAATAAATACTTCTCAGCTTTACCTGAGCTCTGCCTTTTAAGGTTGACAACCAGAGGCCGAGGATGTTCTGGTTGGTAATTAGGCACATTCTCTAGATCAGTCTCTGCCTGAGCCTGACATGGCAGATGATGATGTGTAAGTCTTTTTGAATTTTAGTCGCTTACCTCGACCACGTTTATCCGGATCTGAGGTGAGGTCCGAGGTAACTTTGGACTTTCTGAGCCTCGTTATAATCATCTGTAGAAAAAAAATTTTATGAGCTAAAACCAGAGATATATCCTTATTTTAAAATATACAATTCAAAATCAATGGCCTACCACAAACTTTCAAAATATCTACACTGTATTTCATCCATGTTGGACAAGGAGGAAAACTTGTATATATGAGGGGCAGCACTCCCTGCTGCAGCTTTTTCGGCGGCCAAACGCACTGGCCGTACTTCAGCCAACTGCTTGGGACAACTTTCTTCTTGTTTGTCTTTTCGAAGCACACAACAACAACCGCCTTGTTAAATGCGGGAAAAACTAAAACAGTTAGTTCAAGAAATAGCATTCAGACTTAATTTAAATTATAAAAAGTTGCCTACTACAGTCGACTCTGCTAATTGTGATCACGGTTAATGTTATCAATGGGATTAACTCTTTTAAAGAAAGAAATTCCTGATATTCAAACCATATATTGTGTGTAGCATAGATAACCACTTATATGCGCAAAATCTGAGCATCAGGTCCTACTCTTGGACAAAAGTGATCACATTAAGGGGAGTCGACCGTATTAAATTTGGCACTTCTGTATAACCTGAAAACAAAAATGTATAGCCAAAGCCGGCTATTAACTGTGCTGCTGATATATTATTAATATATTACATTATAATTATTATTAATATATTACATAAGAACCTTTAAATTTTTTAACCTTAAGTATCAGTTAAATATTTTAAAAACTTAATTAAAATAAATTCTTGATCGTATGGTCATCCTATAAATAATTTCCAACCAAAAATATTATTTATAAATTTTATCCAGGATACTAACTTTTTTTTTTTTGAAAACACCCCTCTGGTGACTCTATGAACCCAGGTGTTTCTGAAACTGTGCCAAAAGATGGGTAAATGACCTCAGGCCATAACACCCAGCACTGAATTAAGAAATTTTTACACCAAAACACTATACTATGATGTCAAAATTAGAATCATAAAGATACTTACGAAATGCAAAGTAACAGAAAATGTTCACGTAATAAATAGAAAGACAAAAAAAAGGAGATACCATAGGAGCTTCTCTACAGATTTTAAAAATTGCCCCGTACCATATATATACCCGAAACCACTACCAAATTGAACAATTTGGCAATTTCGTTAAACATAATAATTAGGTAAAAAAATGCGTTTATCTTAAAATTCCAATGAAACTCATTCTTAAAAATTTTGGACTTGTACCACTTTTAGAATCAACAGCACATGATATAATATGGTTCTTGGGCAACAAAACAAGAGAATAATTAGTAATTTAAAGTCTGTATTTGGATCAATTACATTATGTGCCCCATTAAAAATTGCAAAGATGGTTTGGCCACCAAGAAAGAAAAATATTGCAAATTCTTGTTTCCATTATTATAAAAGTCTACTTTAATAAGTCAGTTTGCAATTCTCAGCAATATTTTTGCAAGTTTGCACCTTAAACAGCTAGGGGATACTTAAAGGGACAGGTAACACATTCGTAGATTATTACTTATTTCTCACAATGTAAAAGAGGGTAGATAATTAGACTATCAGAACGTTTTAAAGTAAAACATTTCTTTTCAATGCTACTTATAGGCCACAACAATTCATCAGACAATTTAGAAGCTTTTAATATTCCTAGAGTGGATGACTTGCAAGGTTTCTCATAGGCATCAGAAACATCTAGAAATTTTTTTCCAACAATAAACGCTTTTAAGTCTTCTTTGCCTTCCTCCTTCAGAACATTCGACAGTACAACAACACTACCATCCTTCAGTGCACAAACATTATCTGGAGGATAAGTACCGAGACTAAAGTTGGGGAATACTGCCTTTTTATATTCTTTGCTTTCCTTCGAAGAACTCTGATATTTTTTTAAAAGAACAACTGATTTGATGTTGGAAGATGTAGACTTGGGCATAAATTGGCGAATAGCCTTCATTTCTGCAATTCTGCGACTTAGCTGTTGCAAGGGATAAGCAGCCTTTCTTATTTTTCTCTTAATCAATTGCATGTAATTTTCAAATGGGAACGCACTGAACTCATCAAGAGTACCAAAGGTTTGGTAGTCATTCACAAGGTGTAGTAAGCCATGGACATTGTATGAAACTTTTTGTTTCCCATAAATATTGCTGAAACATTTAACAAAGTAAGTAATGTTTGAGCATAGCTTATAAGAGGTAAATTGTTTTTAAAACTAGGGTTGCATAATATAAAAATTCCACAATGTAAACACAGAAAGTGGTGATACAACTTTTTTGGTAGATAGGTTAAGACCACTGGTCCAGTATATAATAAAAACTGACGAAATTCAGTGGCCTTCCACCTATCAACCTCTCTAATTGGCCTTGGTTTACGAGCAAATTCCATGGGTATGGCACAACGCAATTCAATAAGGGCCTCGGAAATATTACTAGTGGAGAGTCAACGAACTTTTCTAGTTTTGTTATTGTATAGAAGAGTCTGATCTCTTGGGGGACTTGGTTGCCGTATATGGTAACAAGGATCGACTCTGATGGATCGGTTGTCCCTTTCTTGTTGAATCTCCGTATATTGCTAACCACTACATCGTTTGATGAAATCTCTTCTGCTAGAACACGTAGATCCAAATTGGTTGCGATACCTCTGAGTAGGAATCTAGAGGTTATTTGCTCATATGGACATTTAGCGGTGACTGGAACACCCAAGATCTCTGTTATCCGACTGAGTTCAGACCGCTGGTTTGCAATAGTAATTTCCCTTGTCTTGTGTTGATAGCTTTGACAATCTCACCGTGGTGAGGGATTGATTCAGTTAAGTACACCTTTAGACTATAGGCGTCTTTAGGGATAGAGGAGACGTTGTCGATCGCCGAGTAGATTATAGTGAAAGATGTTGTTCCGTTGCCTGAGGCGAACTGAACTTGTCGAAATAGGTCATCTTGTATTTCCAAATTTGAGACATCCTTGGATTTTCTTACGAGAACCTCTTCATTGACTTGCATTGATTCAGCCTCAACCTCCATTCTTGCGCATAGTGCGCAGGTGAGGCTAAATGGGATGCAAGGAAAACGAGCTTCGTTTTCAACGAAAATAAACTCTTGCAGGGTGTCTAACAAAAATTTGAAATCCAAATGGGGGATGGGGGACTTTTACATGATTCCCAAAATCAAGGTTTAACGACATTTTATTAATTTGAGGACAATGGTAGCAATTAAATATATAATCACTACCTATGAAAACACAATATGTACATTTAATTAAAAAATGTAGCAAGATTACAAGGTAACTTTCATAATCCAAGATATTTTTTACCCAATGACTGAAATAAAGAACAATTAAGTATGGGTAAAAATTTCATTTTATTACAGAAAAAATTACAAAAAGGCTGACTACTGCTTGGGGATCATCAACAATCTTAGAACATTTTTATTTTTTTTTCTGCTGCCATAATTTGTGACTCTATATCAATAGCTTCCTGGTCTGCTAGTTCCAGTACTCTTTTTTTCCTTTCTTTTAAAATTTTTAATTCCTCTGCGACACGCTTTATTTCACAAGCTTTTTCGTTTTTGTTGGTTTTCTTTGCTTCTAAAGCTTGATTCCTTTTAGTACCAGCATGTCGCACTGCAGTTATCATATCTTTCGTTATGGGCACATTTGTTATGCCCCCATACGACAAAACTGCAGAGTACACGCAGCGTTGGGAAATCAAAGATTGCTCGTGCAAGTTCTCCACAAGACATTCTTTGTTTATAGAAAAACCACGCTCCACATCTGCATTGCCATGAAGCATTACAAAAGTTTTTTTGGCAAACTTCAGAAATTCAGTTTGATTGTTTTCTGCAAGACTTAGGATAAGATTATCTAATCTGTCTTTCTTCCATTCAAAGGTCTTGAAATGCTCGTGATTTTCTTTTTTCTCGCACATTGCTACATAATCTCTTTTAATGATGTCCGCTTCTGTAGGTGCCACTTGATTTTTTGAAATAAGCTCCTCAAGAGCTATTTTAATTCTTGTATTTCGTAATGTTGTATTCAACATTATAACTGGTGACAGACATGAAACACCTCTTACAAGTCGCTTGCGTAGTGCTGATTTCTTGTCGGTCAGTTTTGCGAACATAGAAATTAGGAAATCTCTACAATCGCGTCTGAAAACAATAATTTCAAGATCTTTTGCACCTTTGCAAGCATGTACTGCCCCAATATATATTTTTAATTATAATATTGTATTAATATTGTTATTGTGTATAATTAATAATATTGTTATTGTGTATAATTAAATATATATTTTTATCAACAGTAAAAATGAGTAGAATTTAGGTAAATAAGGTTAATGAAGCGAATCCGGGCAGTAGAGTTTCGTCGCCAAATTTGGCGATAAAATTTCAATACTCTGATGCTATGGGATTTCCCCTTGGCGACGAAAAAAATCCGCTGCTGCCCGGATTCGCTGCATTTACCCTAAAATTATTTAGCACATTAATGAGATGGATGACATTGAGTTTTATTAACTAATTTTAGAATATCCGGTTCAAAATTACTGGTAGAAACTCTCAAAACTGATTCTAAATTTTTGTCACTTTATCTGTTTCTTATTTTTGATTTATTTATATTCATTAGAGAAAATGTTTGCTCACATATATAAGTACTACTAAACATGGAAGCATACCTAAGTGCATTATCTTTTAAATTTAAGAATTCTGGTGGAAGGGTTTTAAAAAAAATCAGAATATTCAAATCCCGATAATTAGATTTTTATGAGTCAGAAGTCATTAAATCAATTATAATTCCAATTTAAAAATTTCTGGAGCTTGTTCGAGTGGAATTGAAAATGGATCAGCAAAAAGTTTTAAATTTATATAATTTTTTTTAATCCTGAAATCTTCTGTTAAATTCATTCAGAAGGGCTTTTATTTGATCAGAATAATCTAAAAGGCCCCCAAGAATTATTGCTAAGTCTGTCATCTCCTCCCATGTCATCACTGAGAGACCGGAAACGAGTACTCTAAAACGGAGAACGGTAAAGAGAAACCGAAACTAAACACTTTGCGGTGGTGATTGATGTTCCCAGCGAAAGCGCCAAGATCCTCTTTTTGGTGAAAACTAGTCTGATTTATTTATTACTTTCAATCCTATTCAATAGATTCGGTTAGATTTTGTTATTCCCTTAATACTATTTTTTAAAAATATTGCACATCACAGAACAATACTAGATGAATTAAAATGTATTAAACAAAAGGTTAAAGAAATTAAATAATCAGTTATTACCCAATTACAAACTAAGTTAAATGACAAAAATAGTGGAAATATAAAAGATACATATTTTGGAAGGTCTTTAAAAAAATATATTCAACACTTCAACTCAATTTTTAACATTAATTTAAAGTTTCCTTATATTTAAAATTAACACAAGTATTTTTTCTCTTTCCAACTATAATTCTGGAATATTTTAACACGTAGATAAGAAATATAACTTGATTTACTTTTTAAAATTCTAACTAAGCCATGAAAAGTAAATTTACACTTTACTTACAAATTCATTCACAGTCTAGTTCATCGTCACTAATGTCAGAGTAGATATCAGAAATAATTTGGCTGTCAATTTCTTCATCAGTGTTGCAGCAATTGATGCAGGAACAACTGTCAGTGTTTAGTGTTGTGAGGCTGCCCAGTAATTAATGCAAGGTTAAAAATAAATTATTTTATTATTGATCAAGAAAATGAGCCTCCAGCGCTCTCTAAATAAAAATCAAGAAGGAATGAATAGCAGCCGACAATAACACTATTTACAGTTCGTGGGAAGAGTCGAGTTGAGTTGTAGGCAACCTTCCCTCACCACCACAAGGCATCCCCCCAGTGACGAAGGAACGGTACAAAATAGGTACGGTGATGGAAAAGATCAGATGTATTGACAAAGAGTCCTTGGGAAATGAACTCTCCGACCTGATCTTGTAACCCCCTCAGGGGCACACCTTATTGAGGTGTGACGGGTGTCACAATCCCGAGGTACCCCAGTGTATTTGTGCCTAATTAAAAGGCCTATCTTCCAACTGCACGGGAACCTCCTTTAGGTGACCAAGTGCATCTTTCCACCGGGAATGCGCGCACCCGGGCAGCCTAAGCGATCTTTCTTTTTTCTTTCCTTTTTTATTCCTTCCCCCTTTCCTTTCCGTCATAGAGCTGGTTTTGAGTTTATTTATTCTACCAAGGAGCCTTGATTTTTAGACCCAATTACCACTAGTTGGGTCTTGTATTTAGTTTGTTTATGAGTTTTGTTATATTTTCACTCTCTCTCCATTTTGAATAGTGGCTTTACAACACTTTATATTTTCTTTTGAAATAGTAAAGTGATATACTGGTTTTCATTTCTACTTAGCATCCAAACACAATATCTACCCATGTTACTTTTCAGTTTTTACTCCCCTGGAGTGTTTAACGAGCTCTGGATGGGCGATGCATGGAGTAGGCAGCAGAGACCAGGAAACCATAAATGCTTCGGCATCGTTTTTGTTGTCCCGGACTTCCTGGTTAGTCAACGAACCGACGTTCTGCTGTGTCACCTCTTGCTCCTTAGCAATGTGGCGACTTTGTGTGTTTCCTTGCTTGCTGGGCAGTTTGTGGGAGCTGCCCAGCCGGTCCTATCGTTTGTCCTCCCTGGCGGACACCATGCCGTAGCGCCTGCAGCAGCAGTGCAGTCCCGCCTGGCAGGCAGACTGTCAGGTACGCACTGTGGGAGCTGTGGGACCAGTAGTGGGAGTGGGAGGTTGTCGTTTGGTGGGTTCTTGATCCCTCCCTCTGCCCACCTTAAGCCCTAAAATAAGAACCTAGGCGCCCCTATACCCCCATGGCATCTAACTTCGAACATGGTGGTAAGTCCACCCTTTTGTCTATACCCGCCCCAAGATTTTTAATTTTACATTCTGAAGCAACCAATCCTGATTCAACAAATTGCAAACTCAGTGAAGTCTCTCCTTTCTTGATCGCAAAAGCAATATCTGGAATAGCTGGTACAGTCACGTCAGTCAAAAAACTATCTTCAGGTGATCTTCTTGTAAATACAGCCTCCGATGCACAATCTAGAAATCTCTTAAAATGCAAAAAACTTTCAGATATCCCTATATCAGTACAACCGCATCCAACACTAAATAACTCAAAAGGAGTAATTTATTGCCCAGATTTAGTTAACATCCCTGAAAACGAAATAAAAAATGAATTACTAGATCAAAAAGTATCAGATGTAAAACAAATCACCATAAAGAAAGATGACAATTCAAAAAAAATCGCCACTCTTTATTTTAACGTTTTGCACTCCTAAGTTACCCTCAAAAATATTAGCTGGTTATATAAGCGTTAATGTCAGGCCATACATTCCAAACCCTCTCCGTTGCTTCCGATGTCAAAGATTTGGCCATAGTGGTAATACTTGTCGTGGATCTCCCGCATGTGGAAGATGTGGAAAACCTGATCATATTTCTGATAATATTAAGAAATGCTCAGAAAAACCACACTGCTTGAACTGCGGAGGAGACCACCCTTCATATGACAAAACATGCATTAAGTGGCAATTTGAGAAGGAAGTTCAACGCATAAAAGTCACAAACAACTTAAGCTACCCAGAAGCCCGTAAACAAGCTGAAACAATAGTACCTCCGATACCTAAAAATACCTACGCATCAGTAGCAGCAAAGCAAACCCGATCTTTTCAAACACAAACCGATCCCATAGTAACTACTACTACTCCTACAAAACCTTCTACTTCAGCTAAAACTGACCCGGCATTAGAAAAGTGGCTACATCTCGCCGTTCTTTCAAAAAATCCAGCAGGAACTCAGCTAAACCAACAATCTGAATCTAACCGTGACCAAAACCTATCATTAAAGAGAACTCAAGCTGAACAAATAAAACACAATAGTAAGTTCCCAAAAATACCTCCTACATTAGAAACAGCAGATACCACTGAAAACAATTCCCCAGAAGTTGTAATGGAAGGAGTAGAAGTTGAGCAGGAGAGTAAGGAAGGAAAAAATAGAGAGCAGCAGCCCAAAGAAAGAGGAAGGAGCCATTCTGTGCGCCGAGAAATTACTGCTCCAAGATAACATTTATTCAGTGGAATTGCCGTGGTTTCAGAAGCAATCTTGAGGACATCAAATCCATCATTAACTCATATTCTCCTGTATGTCTGGCACTACAGGAGACATTCTTAAAACCCACAGTTACGACTCGACTGCGAGGATATTCAATCCTTCGCAGTGACTGTGCGACGGGCGGACGAGTTTGTGGCGGTGTGGCGCTGTTAATAGCTCACACGACACCCTATACTCCCGTCCCTCTCCACACGTCTTTGCAAGCAGTCGCAGCTCGTATATCGTTAACTTCATCCGTCTCGGTGTGTAGCCTTTACCTACCACCAGGCACTCATATTCATTTTAGGGACATAGAAGAGCTTGTAAACCAGCTGCCATCTCCATTTATTCTCTTAGGAGATTTTAACGCCCATCATACCATCTGGGGTAGCCGAGAGGTGAATTCTAGAGGAGAGACAATAGAGAGGTTACTCTCAGACTTAGATCTCACTCTACTTAATGATGGATCACCTACATATTATCATGCTCCTACACAATCTTTCACTGCCATAGACTTATCCATTTGCTCACCATCATTGTTTCTAGACCTCGCATGGAATGTTCTGAACAACCCATATGGTAGTGATCATTTTCCGGTGGTTGTGTCCTATACAACGCCCACTGCGTGTGTGACTTCAAGACAACCACGCTGGAAATTTGACAAAGCCAATTGGTCTGCATTCCAAATGCTTGCTGAGATAACAGAATCTATGGTAGAAGATGGGACAATAGATGAGGTTATTGAAACAGTCACAACAACCATTTTAAACGCAGCTGAGCTCACAGTCCCAAAAACTTCCTCAAGATTGCCGCGTTTTCCAAAACCATGGTGGAACGAGGCTTGTGCGGAGGCACGGAAGGCACAAAACAAAGCCTGGGGTAGGTTTAGGCGATATCCTACCCAGGAAAATATGACATCTTTTAAGCGGGCACGGGCTCAGGCAAGGAAAATAAGGAGGCAAAGCCAACGTCAGTCCTGGCAGGAGTATGTGAGTGGCATCACATCCTCTACACCAGCAAAACAAGTTTGGAATAAAATCAGAAAAATTAACGGCAAAAACAATAGTTCTCCTATATCCATTTTAAATTATAACAATAGAACCAGTAGCACCATCCCTGACATTGCTGACACCCTAGCGGAGGCGTTTGCGAACACTTCCAGCAGTTCGAACTATCCTCCGGCATTCCTGGCCATTAAGTGTAGAGCTGAGCGATCCAGATTGAGTTTCTTCTCAACAAATGAGGAGAACTACAATTCTCTGCTGACAATGCTCGAACTTAAAACAGCCTTGCAACGATCGAGGGACTCGGCAGCAGGACCCGATGGAATCCATTATATCATGATCCGGCAATTATCACCCAACTCTTTACTTTCAATATTAAGTTTATTTAACCGTATATGGACCACTCATGTTTTTCCTTCTAAATGGCAACATGCTTTTGTCCTTCCATTTCCTAAGCCAGGTAAAGATCTAACCTCACCAAGCAACTATCGCCCCATAGCTCTTACAAGTTGCCTTGGGAAGCTTATTGAAAGAATAGTCAGTGCCCGACTTATGTACTATGTAGAGTGCAATAGCCTTCTATCCCCGTTTCAAAGCGGGTTCCGTAAGTTCCACTCAACTAATGACAACCTCTTGAGGTTAGAAACCGCTATACGCGAGGCCTTCTTGCGCAAACAACATCTTGTCGCTGTCTTTTTCGACATTAAGAAGGCTTACGATATGACCTGGAGACATGGCATCCTCCAGGATCTATATCGTCTAAACTTAAGAGGAAACATGCCAATTTTTATTCAAAACTTTTTAAGTCATCGCTCATTTCAAGTCTGCATTCGCTCACGTTTATCATCAATTTTTATACAAGAGCAGGGAGTCCCTCAGGGATCAGTTCTGAGCCCTCTTTTATCCATAATCAAACTCAATAACATAACACGTCATTTGAATTATGGAGTACAATGCTCTCTGTATGTGGACGATCTGCAGATTTCATTCTCATCTCAATTCATAAACATTGCTGAACGTCAATTGCAGAACACTATAAACAAGCTGGACCGATGGGCCCAACATAATGGATTTGCTTTTTCCGCTGAGAAAACCGTTGTAGTGCCATTTAGCCGTAGGAGGGGACTTTTTCCCGATCCTGAATTAAGGTTAGGCAATACCCCCATACAAATAGCTGAGCAAACACGGTTTCTCGGCGTGATTTTCGATAAAAAGCTTCGCTTCAATAGCCATATCAAGGACCTAAAAAACAGATGTCTAAAGGCAATTAATATCTTGAAAGTGTTAAGTACGACACGTTGGGGAGCCGATAAAACATCTTTATTACGGCTATACCGAGCTCTAATTCGATCCAAGATCGATTACGGTTCAGCTGTTTATAGCTCGGCTTGTGCAACAACATTGCGTTCACTTGACACAGTCCATCACCAGGCGCTGCGTTTGTGCCTCGGTGCTTTCCGCACCTCTCCCATACCATCTCTATACGCGGAGGCGTACGAACCTTCACTGCACAATCGCCGTTTGTACTTATCACTCTCACACTATTTTAAAATTAGATCTCTCAGACATAATCCATCCTTCGCATTCCTGTTTGATTTTAGTTTACAAAGGTTGATCATCCATCGTTCTACACGTTTTTATACTCCACCATTTCATTTTAGAATGCGAGACCTACTAAGGAAATTAGATATTTCTGTAGACTTGGTAGCTCAGTCCACAATAGCGCCATTTCCCCCATGGGAAAGAGTAGAAATAAATGTAGATCTTTCATTAACTTCCCATCGAAAATCATCAACTCCAGATCATATATACAGAGTTCTGTTCCAGGAGCATCGCGAGACATTGGGAGACTTCATTCCGATCTTTACAGATGGCTCAAAGTCTGACACCCATGTCGGGGCGGCTGCTGTATACCATCAAGCTTCTTTCTGTGATGCCCTACCATTAAAAACATCTTCATTTACAGCAGAACTACATGGAATTAGAATGGCGCTTGAGTTTTTAAAAACATCTCATCATTTTAAATTTATTATTTATTCAGATTCACTTTCAGTTTTGCAGTCCTTAGTTTCACATCAACCATCTACTCACCCGATCCTAATGGACTTCTACATTGAACTAGGCGATCTCATGAGACGAGGATTTGACATTCGTTTCTGTTGGGTCCCTGGCCACACCGGGATAGCTGGCAATGAAGAGGCGGACCAGTTAGCAAGCTCTGCAACTGGATATCCAGATAGGTTCCCAATCCCCTTCACTGACCTAAAAGCTTATGCCCGGTGGAAGCTTCGTTCCGAGTGGCAGTCCAGCTGGGACACTCAGCTGGGGAACAAGCTTCATTCGATAATGCCATTGATCACTCCTCCCCGTATTTCTAATTTGAGTCGTAGAGAGGAAGTGCTAATCAGCAGACTTCGAATTGGCCATACCCGTTTCACACATCGCCATCTACTCATTGGGGAGCAGGCTCCCCAATGTTCTCATTGTAGGGTCACTTTTACTGTAAAACATATAATTTGTGAGTGTCCTGTTTTTAATGCTCAGAGAGATCTTGTTTTTAAGCGCTCAAATTTTAACATATCAGAAATTTTATCCCATTCATCAAATTTTAATCTTGTCCTAAACTTCATTCATCGTATTGGTTTTATCCATCATGTGTAAATTTTAACTATGGCTGTTTCGTCACATTTTATTAGATTATTTTAAGTAAGAGATGTACAGAGTTCATCTGACAAAGGCCTTCGGCCGTCTATAATAGTTTTATTTTGTCTTGTCTGGCGCATAATGTCCTAAAGTGGATCGTGCGCCATAAAACACTAACGAACCAACAAACCAACCTGATCTTGTAACTATACTCTTCTCCTCGGGGATCATGAGATCCGTCTTTGATTTATCAAGGTTACCGTTTTTGCTCCCTTTCAACGGGTTAGTATCTTCCAAAAAATAAAATGCAGGTTTCACCCGGTCCACCGACACTGTGACAGGTTTCTCATTGATTTTTATTTTGACGGTTTTTCTCGTTCGCTTGATCACCTTATGAGGTCCAGTGTAAGGAGGGGTTAAGGGAGGACGAACAGAATCCACTCTTAAAAATACGTGCGAACATGTTTCCATAGATGGATGTGTATAAACTTCTCGACTTCCATGACTTAAAGGGTTTATAGGGGATAATCGCCTCATTGATTCGCATAGCCGGGATACATAGTTGGAATCAGGGTTAGCTTGAGGGTCTTTAATTGATAACAGATCCGAGGGAAGTCTCAAGGTACTACCATAAACTAACTCGGAACAGCTTGCCTGTATGTCTTCTTTAATAGAGACTCGCAACCCTAAAAGCACTATTGGCAGAGACTCCGTCCATTTTGCAGATTCGTGAGCAGTGATTGCGCTTTTCAAGCATCTGTGGAACCTCTCAACCATACCGTTTGACATCGGGTGATAGGCCGTTGTATGTATGCGAGTTGCTCCTATCAAGTTGGTTAACTCTCTCATTAATGCCGACTCAAAATTCCTACCCTGATCCGTGGTTATTGAAACCGGACAACCGAATCTAGCTATCCACCCATTCACAAGAGCTTTGGCAGTAGCTAGAGCTGTAATGTCGGGGGTCGGAATCGCTTCGGGCCATCGGGTAAATCGGTCGACTATGGTCATGCAGTATTTGCTACCTTCCTTTCTCAGTTTTGTAATTTCATCCATCAATTGAGAACAAGATAGATTGGAGCCGGAAACAGACGTGCAATCGGCTGGGGCTAGTGTAGAACCCTCGTGCATGGGCAACACATCTAAAACTTTATCCGCCACGTGCGCAGCCTTCTCTGCCGTTAATGGTTGAGCTGATGAAAGGATCTCCCGAACGTTACTTGGTAACTGTTGTAAGAATAGATCCAACACTAACTCCTTTTCAAAGCCGAGCGATGTTACGCGCCTCTGTAAAGCTCTCAACAGCTCTGATGGCTTCCGATCATCTAATTGCTCCTCGGCCAGAATCCGGCTTATTTGTTCAGTTTTCGATTCATCACAACGAGAGATCACCGAATCTTTCGATTTATCACAGGAATCTGCAGCATGACATCGTGAAACAGTACTGCTGACGACATACTCTTCCATAATCTCCGTAATTTGAAAATTAGGTTGACATTCTAAATACCGGTGTCACCATTTTAGTGTTGTGAGGCTGCCCAGTAATTAATGCAAGGTTAAAAATAAATTATTTTATTATTGATCAAGAAAATGAGCGTCCAGCGCTCTCTAAATAAAAATTAAGTAGGAATGAATAGCAGCCGACAATAACACTATTTACAGTTCGTGGGAAGAGTCGAGTTGAGTTGTAGGCAACCTTCCCTCACCACCACAAGTGCATGCAACATTGCTTGCTCTGCATGAGCATAAATTTTTTATACATGCTGTTTTCAAGCAAGCACATGAAATTTTTTTTAGTAAGCACTTTGGCATGCTGGATATAGTATTCCATTCGATTTTAATAATTATTGAGCTTAAAAATACTAATTTATTCAAAGATGGAGAAGGATGGAAAAATTGGCGACACACGCCGGCACGAGTAACCCAAATTATATCAAGTACAAAACAATAATAACAATACACTTAGGTGATGCCAGATTCTAAAGTAAAACATTGATGTTGCCACAACAGAATTATATATTAAAACTCCCTCCAACTCTGTTGTGTCAGAAAAACATAGAAGTAAATGACATGATCATAAAAAGAGAAATTTCAAGAGAAAAATTGAGCATGCAGAATATTACTTAATATCACTTAGATACACTAAATTAAATGAGCATGCAGAATATTACTCTTAATATGGTTACAAAAAAATATATCTGGAATATAAAATGAATACACAGGCAGAAATTCAGTTAACACTTAAATTCTTAATTCCTAAGAGTTCTCTTAAGTGTTCAAAACGGGGTTTAGGTAGGGCTTTGGTGAATATATCAGCCCTTTGCTCTTCCGTCCTCACATATTCTACTCTGACAGTACCTTTTTCATAATTTTCGCGAATGAAATGATGCCGCACATCAATGTGCTTAGTACGCCTGTGTGAAACTGGATTTTTGACCAGCTTAATGGCACTCTGATTGTCAACAAAGAGCACAATACCATCTTTGCACAGCTTATGCTCATCTAGATCTTTGGCAAGTTGGGAAAGCCACATTATCTCTTTCACAGCAGTTGCAGCAGCAACATATTCAGACTCAGTAGTTGATGTTGAGACTGAAGCCTGTTTTTGACTACACCAAGTTACCGGGCTGTTGCACAACGTAAACACATAACCAGAAGTAGACTTTCGAGTGTCAATATCATTAGCATAGTCAGCGTCAGAGTAGCCAATGAAGTGAAACTCACTATCTGGTACCGAAGAGTAGCTTATCCCATGGTGAGTTGTACCTTTCAGGTACTTGAAGATGCCAGGATTGGCTTGGAATCTGCTCACAACGTTGACAGCAAAGCAAGGGCGGATCCAGACCAGATTTTCGGGGGGGGCCATGTCAGAGTCGGAGGGTATTACATATTACATTCGAAATTTTCAGAGCCTCAGAATTTTTTTGAAGAGTGCTTGCTTTTATGCAGCTTTTTAGGGGTTTATAGTAACTTAGAGGATACCCAGGGCCCGTGCCATTGTTTTAGAAAGTGGGGGGGATGAAACCTTTTTGTAGGGGCATAAAAATACTTAAGTTTCGCGAGGTGTTTGGCTCCCAATTTTCCGAGTATAACATAAATAAAATGCGAAACTTTGTTAAAGTTAAAAAGATTTCATCAGGTAATACTAGCTCGAAAGCAAAAGGGGGGTCTGGGGGTCCCCCCCCAGAAAATTTTTGAAATTTGGCTACAAATAGTAAGTTTTTTTACTCAATTTTTGTACATTTGGTACCCATTGGATAACACCTAAAGAGGGCAACTTTCTTGTACTCCTAAAAGGAGAGGAGAGAAATAAGTTCAAGGAGAAAACAGTAAATAAGTAACCATGAGAAATTGATCGGGGGTCTGGGGGGTAACCCCCGAGAAAAATTTTAAAACTTTGCCTCCAAAAATAAAGTTTCAGCTCATTTTGAAAGTATGTAAAAAAAGTATGTACAGATAAATGTATAAAGATATGTATGAAATGTATGAAAGAAAAGAAAGTATGTACAGAATTTTCAAGGATGAAATTATAAATAGATGCCAAATTTTGAAAAGGGCTGGGGGTCCTCTCCCAGAAAATTTTTGCAAATGCGCCCTTTTAAACTATAATATTCATCTATTTTAAAACTTCCCAAAAGAGAACAGCTTCTTTTAAGCGGAAGAATTTTCAAGGAAAAAACACTCTAAAACAGATGTCACATGTCAAAATATTAAAGGGGGGATTGGGGGTTCTCCCCCAGAAAATTTTTGAATTTTAGCATTAAGAAAGTGTTTCTTAAGCTATTTGTTAGGGTTTCTCGGGGGGGGCCATGGCCCCCAGGGCCCCCCCTCTGGATCCGCCACTGCAGCAAAGGTGATGTCAGGTCGAGTGGTGCCTGCGAGGTAGAGCAAGCTTCCAACTGCTTCTCGATAAGGGAAGGTTTTTCCTTCAGGCAAAGGACAGGGTTCAGATGATAGAGCAGTTCCAGGATTAGCAGGTATGTTGATGGGGTAACAGTCCTCGAGGTTGAACCGTTTCAAGATTCTCCTGATATAGCTTTGAGAGTGCAGAAAAATAGATCCATCTTCTTTTCGATCTATTTCGATGCCGACAAAGCAACCACTCTCACACATTGTGGCTTCAAACCTTGATTTCATATCATCAACAATTTTGAGAAGTATTTCTTTCTCCTCACAGAACAGAAGCACATCATCGACATAGAGTATAAGTAGAACCTTCTTTTCCTCGAAGATGCCAATGAAGAGGCAGGAATCTGCAGACCCCTGGTTGAATCCGAAGCTGGTGAGGAACTCTGAACTTTTTATTCCAGCACCTGGATGCTTGTTTAAGGCCATAGAGAGACTTTTTCAGTCGGCATACCAGGTTTCCAGAGTAGATTAGACCAGGTGGTGGCTCCATGAAGATGGTCTCTTCACCTTCTCCGTAGAGGAAGGCGGTCTTAATGTCGATTTGAATGGAGGACCACTTTCTTTGGGCAGCTATGGCCAGCACCACTCTGATGGTATCAAACCTTGATGTCGGGGAGAATGTCTCCGAGAAATCAACTCCCTCCACTTGAGAGAAACCCTTGGCACAAAGCCTCGCCTTGAATCTTTCAACATGGCCATCAGGGAAGTACTTGACTTTAAAGACCCACTTTGAGCCAATGACATTCCCTTGCTCTGGTGGCGGTACAAGGTCCCACGTCTCATTAGTGGAGAGGGAATCAAGTTCATCTTTTATAGCTGCCTTCCACAGCTCAGCTTGAGGAGATGCCACAGCTTCAGCATAGGTCTCTGGGGTCACAATGTCTGACATTTACCTCATAGCGAGCCGGCCGTCTCAAGGTTTCCCTTGGACGAAGGCTATGTTGGACATCTGATGTTGGTGTCTGGCTATCATCAGTTTCATGCTCAGAAACATAGTCCTCAGTAGGTGTCTCAACCTGAAGAATGGATGGTGGGGAGACCGCAAGGTGACTGGAACTCCTTTCGTCAAAGACCACATCTCTGGACACCTTGACGGTTCTAGTGTGGGGATTAAACTGACGATAATTCCTTGAGTCCCTGTTGTAGCCAACGAATATGTGCTTCTGGCTTTTGGGAGCCAGTTTCCTCCGCAGGGGATCTGGAACATGCATGTGTGCATCTGAGCCAAACACTCTCGGGTGATTGAGTGTTGCAGTGTTGGCCTCATGTGGTGCACATCTGAACTGCATGACGTACAGATGGTTGTTGGTACGTACCGCTGTCCCAACCAGCTCTTTGCCTTCATAGATGTCAGCATGATTAAGGGATTTGGTGATTCGCATCCCCTTACTTGTGATGACACCCTCAGAGAGGAGATTCCTCTTGAGGTCAGGAACATAGAGGACATCATGAATGGCACCTTTTAACCATGCTCCACGGATCAGCTTTTCAATAGCGATGTTGCCCCGGCCCTTGATGGGCAGCTCCTGGTTGTTTCCGAGACGTACTACGCTATCCTGCACATCACACGGAGTGACTGTCTCAAACATCTTTAAATCGTGACACATGTGGGCAGACGCCCCGCTATCTAATATCCACTGAGTTGAGGAACAGTCAGAATGAGTCAGGAACAATTGGTTTCCTTCTGCTGTGAAGGCACTGTGTTCGGGCTTGAAGCTCGAGCCATTTCCTCTGGGCTTTGTCCTGCACTCCCGTGCATAATGCCCCTTTTTACGGCAGTAGTAACAAGTCACCCTGTATTTGTCTACTTTCTTTTGGACAGGTTCAGTTTTGGAGGTTAGGAGGGCCACATCCGCTTCCTCGTTTTGGTTCAATGATGCCTCCTCGTCGATAAGCCTGGCAGTTAGATTTTCTAAGGTCTGCTTTTTATCGTCAACAGACAGCCATGCCTGCCTAAAGTTGCGAAACTTTAGAGGAAGGGTACCCAGGATCTTGGCAATTACCATTTTATCTCCAATGGTCTCTCCGCATTCGAGAATTTGGTTTGAGAGGTTTTCCACACGAGAGATGTACTGGGTGACGCTCTCAGTTACTTCCATTTTTAGCTGATGGAACTTATCCAACAGCATCATTTTGTTGAAGTCAGATTTCAACTTGAACAGAGTCCAGTTTTGTCATCATGTCTCTCGATGATCCGCAGCTCTCGATAAGGGTGATTTGAGAGAAGTCCATAGCCGACGAGATAGTAAACATCGCAATGGCGTCATCGCGTTCCCATTTTTCCACAGATGCATGATTGGCGATGTCAGGCCGCTCTCTCGCTCCGCTGACGATTGGTTGGTTGGTTGGTTGGTGGGGTTTTATGGCGCAAGGGCCCTATTCGGCCATACCGCGCCAGACACAAGACTAATACATTTCATTTAAATTTATATACGTTTAATCAAATTAATATCGCACAGGAAAGAAAATATATTCCTATTATACTCGTCCCCGAGAATGTCCGATAACGATGGATATGCCATGCCAAATCTCCTCTGCCTCACTTGTCGAAACCGTGGGCATTCAGATAAGATATGTTTCACAGATAAAGGAGTATTACAAATTGCACAGAGAGGCCATGGCTCGTTATGAAGGAGATGTTTATGAGTAAAATAAGTGTGTCCGATACGGAGCCTTGTCAGTTTTACATCGGAATACCTTTTCAATTTGGATTCAGGGAAGCCAGTCACAGAAGGTTTAATAGAATGTAATTTGTTATCATGTTCTTGGTCCCATGCATTTTGCCAGTATGATTTGATTGAGTTTTTAATATATTTTTCTACATCATTGAAGGGTATAAAAGAGTTTAATTTCAAAGTAGCAGTTTTTGCTGCTAAGTCAGCTTTGTCATTGCCCGGGATGCCCGAATGACCAGGTATCCAGCAGAATTTTACGGAATATCCCTTGTCCTTTAATTTAAAATAACAATTTATGATCTGGAGTATGATAGGGTGACTCTTATTATTAAAATTTTCAATTGCATCCAAGCAGCTTTTTGAGTCCGTGTATATAATGTAATCTTTTGCCCGAGAATATTTAATTTTATTGAGGGCAATGAGGATGGCATTGCTTTCTGATGTAAACACTGAACAGCGCCAGTCAAGCCTCCTGGAGATCACTCCATCGTCAAAGACAGCCGCCGACCCAACATGGGTGTTGTTCTTAGACCCATCAGTGAATACCTCTGAAAAACTTGAATATTCTTGTCTGTGATGTCTAAAAAGAGAGTTAAATATGTTACATGGTGTCGAGGATTTCCTCCATTTACTAAAATCATGGATAATATCCAAGTCTCTGGGGTTCCAAGGAGGAATATTAAAGTCGTTTTTAAAGGTGTTCACATTCTGAATACCCAATGAGGAGAGTAATGTCAACATCCGGTGTCCAAATGAGGGTGTAAAAGATTGTTTTAATGAAAAGTGGGTTTTGAACTTTGGATATACTATAGTTTGAAATAAGGGATGAGATGGATTTGACTTAGTTTTAAAATAGTATCTTAATTGAATACTTGCCCGTCTAAGGCTTAAGCTCGGTTGCCCGGCCATAACATAAAGGCTATTGACAGGGGAGGTCCTAAAAGCTCCCAAGGACAGCCTTAATCCCTGGTGATGGATTGTGTCGAGGCTTTTCAAAGCTGTTTTAGAGGCGGACCCATAAACAGAGCAACCATAATCAAGCTTAGAACGGACGGTGGCGTCATATATCTTTAAAAGGTATTTAGAATCAGCTCCCCAAGATGTACTTGTCAAAAATTTTAAAATATTCAATGCCTTAACACATTGCTGTTTAAGTGTACTAATGTGCGGTTTAAATGTTAGTTTAGAATCAAAGATGAGACCCAAGAATCTACCCTGAGTCCCAACTGGGATAGGGTTACCATTAAGTAAAATCCTGGGGTCAGGAAAAATCCCTCGTTTTTTAGTAAAATTGATACAAATGGATTTCTGGGGAGAAATCACGAAGCCGTTTTTCTTTGTCCAAGAAACAATATTATTTACTGCAGTTTGCAAGAGTCCTTCAATAAAATTAATGTCAGTACCACTGCAGAATATCTGGAAGTCGTCAACGAACAGAGTGCCATTTACTCCGGGAGGTAGTTGATTGATTATGTCGTTGATTCTTATTATGAAAAGCGTGACACTCAGGACGCTACCCTGAGGTACCCCTTCCTCTTGAGTGCAGTCATCTGAATAAGTGTCATTGATGCGAACGTTAAAGGTTCTTGTCTGTAGGAAATTTCTTATGAAAATGGGAAGGTTCCCTCTTAAACCCATATTATGTAGATCACGAAGGATACCATACCGCCAAGTTCGATCATATGCTTTTTCCATATCAAAAAAGATGGATGCTAAATGGCGTTTTCTGACAAATGCCTCTCTGATGGCAGATTCCAATATAAGCATATTGTCGTTAGTGCTGCGGCCGAAACGAAATCCACTCTGGTATTTGGATAGATGTCGTCCTTTTTCTAAAAAATAAACTAATCTTGCGTTGATCATTCTTTCCATTAACTTGCACATGCAACTTGTCAAGGCTATGGGTCGATAGTTATTAGGGTTAGAAGCATCTTTCCCAGGCTTGGAAATGGCAACAACAGTAGCCCTCCTCCACGAAGTCGGGAAAACACCCTCGTTCCATATTCTATTAAACAATGATAGAATGTTGAGCAATGAGTCTTCGTTTAGATGTTTAAGCATGTCATAATGGATGTGATCAGGACCAGGTGATGTTGGGTGCGACTTATTGAGTGAATGTTTGAGTTCCATGATACTGAAATCTTGATTGTAGTCAAAAGAGGACGACGAGTCGAAGTCAAGCGTTTTCAGTTCTTCACTTCGTTTATATGCAATAAAATCTGATGGATATGATACTTCATGCGATACTCTGGAGAAGGCTTTCCCAAGAGTATCTGCAATTGTTTTGACATCATAAATAACATTATTATTAATTTTTAAGGATGATATAGAAGGTGAGATAAAGCGGCCAGATATTTTTTTTACCTTGTCCCAGAGCACCTTAGATGAGACCTTCCCCTGAATTGATGATACATAGTCCTCCCAGGACTCTCTCTGGGCTCTCCTTCTAATTTTGCGGAATTCCGCCTTGGCCCGTTTAAAGGAAATGAAATTGTCTGTAGTGGGGTACCTTCTAAAGATGGACCATGATTTTTTTTGTTTTTTCAGAGCTCCTTTGCACTCCTCGTTCCAATATGGTTTGTTTATTTTGGTTTGTCTCCCCGATGACTTAGGAATTGTCATTTCAGCTGCCGCGAGAATGACAGATGTCACCCTCTCTACAGCTTCTTCGATGGAACCAATATTGGTCATGTCAGAAGTAATGAGAGCTAATGTCTCAAAAAAATCCCAGTCAGCTTTGGCTAAAATGAATCTTTGTGGCCTTTTAGACGGTGTCAGGTCATTCGATAGAACTGACAGAATCAGAGGGAAGTGGTCACTGTTATGTAGATCGTCATGAACTCTAAAATTCAACAATGGTAACAATGATGGCGAACATAATGCTAAATCAAGGTGATGGTATGTTCGGGATGGGAAATGAAAATATGTTGGGGTTGCATCGTTTAAGACGCAGAGCCCATAGTCATCTATAAGATTTTCGACAAGCCTACCCCTATTGTTAGTGTCATTGCTTCCCCAAATGGGGTTATGTCCGTTAAAGTCTCCCAGTAGTATGAGAGGTAATGGCAATTGTGCAATGAGGTTATTTAGATCCTGCTGGTTTATGTTTTCATTTGGAGGTAAGTATATAGAGCATATGGTGGTTATCGTGTTTAATTTAATTTGAATGGCGACTGCTTGGATGTCTGTGTGGAGGTTGAGAGCTGAGGAAGGATAGTTATTGTTTGCGAGGAGTGCTGTGCCACCTGAAGCTCGACTACCTTCTGTATGATCCTTCCGGTACAGCTGGTAGTTTTTCAGTCTCAATGAATTGTGAGGGAGTAGGTATGTCTCTTGTAATGTAAAGATGATAGGGTTAAAAATGTTAATCAGTGATTTGATATCGTCAAGGTGAGAATAAAATCCATGACAGTTCCAATTTAAGATGTTCGTCCCAATAATTTAGGTTTTTTTTGGATTGTTTCGACTTGCGCCGCCTCTAGAATTTAAAACATCCTCATCATCAGCTTCCAAATTTAAAGTAGAGCTTGCTTTTTGTTTTGCGTTAATTCGATTGATTTTTAGAGGTACAGTTGAAGTTGAACTATTTCTATTAGGGGTATGGTTTTTATTCGCATTATTTCCAGGTTGTCGTTGGTTTAGTACGTTTTGAGATGAGCTAGTTGTTTTAGGTATAGAGCTATTGTTATTGCCATTGTTTTTATTTGTGTTTTTTTCAGGTTGGTTTGGTTTTGCAGAGGTTTGGGATGAGCTGGTTGACTGGACTGCAGGTAAGATTTGATTATTTTTTGTTTCTGTTGATGGTTTAGGGACATAATTAAAATTGAAGATTATATCAGTCTGGGTTCCTCTGGTGCTATTTGATTTTACTGCCGAGGCGTAGGACACATAAGGCTTGGGTGTTCTGTCTTGGACTATTTTACGGGCTTCTGGGAATGAGATATTTCTTTCGTATTTAACAGTAACTATTTCTTTCTCGAAGGACCATCTCGGGCAATCTTTGGAATAAGCTGGATGATCTCCCTCGCAGTTGGCACAGAGAGGGGTGGGTGCATCACAATCATCAGCTGTATGATCTAGGCTTGCGCATTCGCCACACCTCGCTATACCTCGACATATTTTTGCGGAGTGTCCAAATCTTTGGCATTTGAAGCAACGCGATGGGTTGGGAATGTATGGGCGGACTGGGATATTAAGGTAGGCTATTTTCACAGATTTGGGGAGCTCAGTAGTACTAAAAGTTAGTATTATATGTTTGGTCTTAATTACATGGTCTTTTTTCTTAATAACAATTCTTTTAACATCTATAACTTTTTGATTTTCTAGTTCGGATCGGATATCATTTTCAGTATCATTGTACAATTCAGATTCGGATATAACACCTCTACAAGAGTTTAAGGATCTATGTGGTGAAACGAGGACTTCCATATTACCTAAATTTTGTAGACTCATTAATAATTTTGCTTGGTTTTCGTTCGCCACTTCAATTAGGATATTACCACCAGCAGTTTTTTTAATATTTTTTACATTGCCAACCATTCCTAGTATACTTTTATGAATTAATATCGGAGATGTGTCCTTAAATGTTCCTTCTTTACTCTTGATAATGTAGAATTTCGCATTTGTTACCTTTACTGTCTTTTCTTGTTGCTCCACTGAAGGAGAAGGGTTGGTGCATTCACCACCATGCTCAGAAGAGGAGTTGGGGATTTTGGTTTGAGCGTTTTGACCGGAATTCTGTATTTCGACTTCCATAAGAAAAATTTAATTAGGGAGGGAGGGGGAGAATCCCCTCCGACTTCCAGAGGACCAGTTTAGCGGGGCTAGCCCCAGAGTCAACAGCCAGCAGTGGCCTCGGGAAAGCCCCCCCTCTGCCATGCAGGACCCCATCCAGGCACCACCTGGAACTACAAGACAGGCGGGATTATTCGCCAGCTGATAGAGCAGCCAGGACATTGCTGGTTAGGCAGCCCCGGGCTCCTGTACTATCTGGCGGCCTGAGACGCAAAACTCAGTTTTTGACCTGTACCCTCTACATGGCTGCTTCCTCCAAGACCCCACTTCACCAGTCCAAAGGTCCTCAAGAAGTTCAAATCCCCGCTCCCAATGCCAGTTTCCCTAGGGTTGAGCAGTCCGTTGGGTCGTCATATAAGTTATAAATCATCAGACCCAACCTCGTCCCACTCAACCCTGGTATGCCACAGGACTTCGTGTTGAAGTTTGGCCTACAGAAAGAGACACAAGGACACTGGGGTACCTCGGGATTGTGACACCCGTCACACCTCGACAAGGTGTGCCCCTGAGGGGGATGTATCCGTTGGAGGGAGGAAGTGGACCAATTAGATCAAGGTGGATATGATCGAAACGTTGGGATGGATCCTGAAAAGCTGCTAACGGTGCTCTTGTGTGACGGTTAATTTTTGACTTTTGACAGGGTAAGCACCGCTGACGATTGAAAACACTCCTTTCGCCTTCAGGGCGCACACCACTTGGAACCTCCACTGAGAGTAGTTTTGGCCGTTGAATTTGTTTATTGAAGATACATCCACTCCAGCCATCTCGGCTATAAATCAGTCAGCTCGCTCGGTATTGAACGGATCAAATTTCACAGCAACTAATGCTTTTCGCAACAAATGCGTTGATTATTTAAAAGCGTGGCACTGGGTACATAACCTAATAATTATTGAGCTTAAAAATACTAATTTATTCAAAGATGGAGAAGGGTGGAAAAATTGGCGACACACGCCGGCACGAGCAACCCAAATTATATCAAGTACAAAACAATAATAACAATACACTTAGGTGATGCCAGATTCTAAAGTAAAACGTTGCCACAACAGAATTATATATTAAAAGATTTTAATGCCATTATCAGCAACCAGCCATCCATTTTTTGCAGGAGAAGGAGCGTCAACAACACTTCTTCGATAGATAGAGGCCTGGTAATTAGTTCTTTTTATGTGTAGCAAAAGTGAGTCAAAATTTGGGGCTACATCAATTTTGAATTTAGTTTTGAAAATTTTATGTCGAAGTTTATTTACATTTTTTGTGGTACTATCACCGTACAGTTCACAAACAAATTCTTCAAGGGTTTCTGTTAAGGTAATATTGTTTGTAATATCCCAAGAAGATCCAAGTTCTTTAAATGCTTTCACATACTTTTCACTGGATTTCATTATTGTGATGGGTCGAATCTTGCCTTTGCCTTTAAAAGCACTCACGGTGTCACATCCTGTGAATATATGAAGGCCAAGGAGTGCCGAACAGAAATCTTCCCCCAGGTGTTGGTGAATTTCTGATATGTTCACGAGGGTGCTATTGGAAGATGTCCCCATTAACATGAACATATCAGCTTTAATTGAAGAACCGACTGCCAGTGATATCATAAACACATCGGTATCAGAACTTTTAATAACAATTGTATCAGAGTCCTTAGATGCATAACTGGCATGTAGAAATATTTTTGTGTCTGCTTCAATGTGGTCCGAGTACAGCTCGTGAACTTTCGTAACACACAGAACTCCACTTCTTGGTTTATAACTGTGACATTCTGGACCATGTGATATATATAATGTAATATTTTCGAAGAGGTCTGGGTTGTATTTCGACCATTGTAGAAATAAAAATTGAATCAAAGATTCTTTATTTTTACCATTGGCCAGGAACTTCTTGTACTGTTTAGGCGTTTTTTGGGAGGGGCTTTGAATAGTTATAACTATATCACTTCCATCACATCTTCTTTTTCTTTCATTTTCTTTGATGCAAAGTACAGGATAAGTATCCGTAACAAAATGAATAGTCTTGCAGTTGTATCTTTTGGAAATTGTTAGAATAGACTGAAAAATATCCTTGGCTAAGTCACTAAATGTAGTTGCAATATTTTTCATTTGTTGTAAAACAGCCATGCCATCAAAAATAAGAGTAGTTGTACCTGACAAATTTGCACAAGTCGAACTCTTTTCACCTAAACCAAGTATATAGTGTGTTAAAGTTGCCTTGTTTGTTTTAACAAGAGACCCATCAAGGTTGGCTATAGCAGGGGGAAACTCGGTCAAATTAAAAGTAAGTATATGATTCATATCCAGTGATGTGGATTGCCCCATTACAATCAGCCGAGCTAATACATCAGTATTATTTTTGAGTGAAATTTTCTGAGCTTCATTCTTGTGAGTTTTTTTATTGAGGTCTGAAAAAGTGAGTAATTTTTGCTGAGGAATTTTTGAGTAAATGTCAATGCCATTATCTTTACAAAGTCGATCTTCACAGTAGGATTTAAATAAATTTACACCAGTTTCCTTTGCTGTCAACAGATTATTTTGTATATCCTGTGAAGCACATGCTCCGCTTGAAATATTTATTAGACTATCTTCCTCACAGGAGAAGGGATTTGTCATGGAGCAGATTGTTTGCTCAATGCTTTTTACAGCATCCTCATGACCTTTGATTTCGGATAGAGAATTACCTTTTTTCTGATTTGAAAAAGAAGTTCTACCTGCAAGTTCTTCACATACAAGGCTTATTTTTGCACGTAGGTGATGAGAGACCATCCAACGGTGAACTGCAGATGAGTTTCTTGTAAAACCTGTGAGGCCGCCTTTGGTTTTTGAATCTCGATTGGCTGTTTGCTCGATGGTTTGATCCATTGCTGTACCTGCAAAGATACTGTGTCTGTTCGCAACGAAGTCCCCAGAACACATCTGATTGTATATGCTTGGATGGGTGGAATTTAGGTTTACCATTTCAAGTAGGTATATGGGTAGAAGGATCCTTTCCCGGTTTAGAAAACGGAAGAACAAAGGCATGGTACCATTTTGAAGGAAAAACGTGAGAGAACCAGATACGATTGAACAGAGATACTATTGAATTTAGGGAGTTGCTAGACAAGTTACGGAACATGATATAATGCAGGTCGTCTGGTCCTGCAGCAGAATCTTTGCAGCGAAATAAGGCAGTTTGGAATTCGAGAATCGTGAGTGGAGAATTATAATCTTCGCCGTTTGAAGAGGCGAAGTTTAATCTCGATTGCTCAGCTCTACTTTTCAAAACCTTTAATGCTGTATCATAATTCTCGCTACTTGAGACTTTAGCAAAGGATTCTGCAAGAGTGTCGGCTATTGTAGGGATATCATTTATTGTTGTATTATTAGATGATAATATTGATATGGGGGAGGTTTGGTATTTTCCAGATATTTTGCCTGTACCCAATGTATCTTTCAACTTTATGCATTTTAACATTCAGAGTGTTCGCTCAAAATTTGACGAATTAATTAGCTTGTTATCTGATAATTTGAATCTTATTGATGTTCTGGTTTTATCGGAAACTTGGCTGTCCGATGATGAAATTAAATTTTACGGTATTGATCAATTTAAAACCTTTTACTGTAATAGATACTACAACAGATCAGGAGGAGTCTTAGTATATTATAAAAGTAAATATGATTTTGAAAATATTAGTTTTGTTATGTCTTATGCTGAAATAGTTGTAATTATAAGTAAATCTCTTAATTTATGTATAATCTCAATATATCGTTCACATTCTTTTACTATCAATATATTTGTGTCTGAACTTGAATCTGTTTTATCTCCGCTTAATTGTAAAATATAATAATTGTGGGAGATATAAATATTGATATAATTAATTTAAATAATCATAGTAACTACTACAAAAAGCTACAAAAAAGCTCAATATTCTTAGAAAACTTTGCGGATCGACTTGGGGCTCCAAACCAAAGGCACTCCTAAATACCTACACTGCACTAATTAGACCCATTCTCGAATATGCAGCACCAGTGTGGGCCCCATCTTTATCCTCCTCAAAGAAGAAAATTGACTCAGTTCAATACAGAGCATCCAAAGCTATCATTGGAGCTGTGTCATCGACCAACAACTTGAAGGCTGAAAATGAATGTGGCCTACCATCTTTAGAAAGCAGGAGAAAACTTGCCACCATCAAATTTACAAACAAAATTAGAAGCAGCCACGAACAACATATCTCAAATGTAACTTTCCGCAACTGGACGGCAAAGAACAGGCTGAAAAGATCTTCAACATTAAAGTATGACGACGACATAAGAAACGAAATAAACATGAAACACTCAAACCTTGACATCATACAGGAGCCCTGTTTTCCAGTTAAACCACCCTCCTCTGTCAAGATAATTTTGAATCTTCTAGAGCCCTGCACGAAAAAGGAGCCAAAAGACACAATCAAAAGAAAAGGTATGGACACAATACTCAACCTCACGAAGCCTCGTCTCGTCACTGCCTACACCGACGGTTCCTCATACTCCGACTGCAATAGAGGTGGATCTGGTGTCTTTCTAACATACCCTGACAACTCAACATCAAAGCATAGGGTCCCAGCAGGGAAAATAGCATCTAACTTCACGTGTGAACTCATTGCAGTACAGACAGCATTAAATAAATACCTCGAATGGCCAAATATCGCCCACTCTGACGGCATCATTGTGCTCCCAGATTGCAGATCCGCTCTCGAGGCCATTCAAGGGGGAAAAACGAGGCTCACTCAAGATATCAACGCTCTTCTGTTCATCATTGAGGCAATGGGAAAATCCTGTACCCTACAGTGGATCCCGGCGCACGTCGATATCGAAGGAAACGAGCTGGCCGACTCTCTTGCCAAAGAAGCAAGAACAATAGAACCTACACCTCTCTCTACTACGGCTTTTGATGCCAATGCAGTCGCAAGACAGAAGCTATGCACAAACCCTCAGAAAAAATTCTCTCTGCCAGAATTTAACTACAGCCGTGAGATAACAACAACCATAGCCAGACTGAGGACGAAACACTTGAAAGGTATGAAGATCTTGCCCGGTGGATCAAGGACATATATGGAGTGCAAGCACTGCCCGGGCACACAGCTGGATCCTCAACATCTTTTCAGCTGTCCTTCCATTGTTCGTGCCCTACTCAAACTCGACCTTAATTGCAACATGGACACTTTGTACTCAGACAAGGCAGGGGACATTGCCAAGGCAGTGATTCACGCCTTTGGTACAATCTAAGTTCCTTCTACCTTTTAATAAGGCTTTCCTTAATGTGATTCATTCTGTATCCGTCTATTTGTATGTTATATTGTTTTTTTATGTGTTTAATTGTATGTATTTATATGGTTTCATTGAGTTATTTTATGTTTTATTGTGAGCTCGTGTGTTTTATTGATATTTGTATTTCTTTATCTGTATTCTTTTTTTTGTTTATTTGTATTTGTAATTTATGCACTAAGTAAGTTGTTTATGGGTCTGCGTGTACATCACTTTTACGGTCATTAGATCCAGTGCACCACCAAGCTCTCAGAGTATGTTTGGGTGCATTTCGCACTTCGCCCATGCATTCTTTGTATGCTGAGGCCCATGAGCCCTGCCTGGATCCGCGCCGTAAGTATCTGTCATTATCATACTTCATAAAGGTTAGATCATTACGTCAACATCCATCATTCTCATTTCTGTTTGATTTTAGCTTGCTTAGACTTATTATAAATCGCTCATCGCGTCTTTACACCCCTCCATACCATTTTAGAATGAGAAACCTGTTAAGAGAAATGGACATTACCCTTGGACGGGTTGCTCAGTCCACCGTAGCGCCATTTCCCCCTTGGGAAAGAATCCAACCAAATGTGGATTTCTCTTTAACTTTTTACCAAAAATCGCGCACGTCTGATCAGGTTTATAGAACTTTGTTTAGGGCTCATCGTGAACAATTTCACGATTTGATGCCTATATTCACAGATGGCTCAAGATCAAGCACTCGCGTCGGGGCCGCAGCTGTAGCTCCCGTAGACTCTGTGTGATGCCCTTCCTGTAGAAGCATCCATATATACGGCAGAGCTTCATGCTATCAGAATAGCTTTAGAGTTAGTGCGAAGATCTGGTCACATGGAGGTGTGCATATATACCGATTCTCTCTCAGCTTTGCAATCCATAACTTCATATCAAACATCATCTCATCCCATACTGAATGACATTTTAATGGAATTGGTCGACCTCACCAGACGAGGGCATAATATTAGATTCTGTTGGGTCCCTGGCCACGCCGGGATTGCAGGCAATGAAGAGGCGGATAGACTAGCAGGGGTAGCGACCGGAAACCCAGATAGGTTCCCGATACCTTTCATTGACCTTAAAGCGCAATTCCGGTGGAAGCTTCGTTCAGAGTGGCAGTCCAGCTGGGATTCCCAGCTGGAGAACAAGCTTCATTCGGTCATGCCATTGATTGCTCCTCGTCGAGATTCTAATTTGAATCGTCGGGAGGAAGTATTAATCAGCAGACTTCGAATTGGTCATACCCGGTTTACTCATCGTCATCTACTCTTTGGGGAGCAGGCTCCCCAATGTTCTCATTGTGGGGTAACATTTTCAGTAGATCATATCATCTGTGTCTGTCCAGTTTTTAATGCCCAAAGAAATCGGGTTTTTAAACGTTCAAATTTTAATCTATCAGAAGTTTTATCTTATTCATCAAATCTTAGACTTGTTCTTAACTTTACCAATCTCATTGGTTTTAAATATCATATCTAAGTTTTAACCATGTATATTTCATCTCTTCTTATCCAACTTATTTACTGAAATTTTTTAAACTGGACATTTTAACAATTTTATCTACCGATGTATAGAGTACATCTGACAAGAGCTTTCACTCACTTATATTGAATTTGTCTTGAGTCTGGAGCTATTTGTCCTACTATGGGCCTTGCGCCATAAAAAAAAAACAATCAATCAATTATACACTAAGTCATATACGATGGTTGGTTGGTTGTTTGGGGTTTAATGGCTCAAGGCCCCGATAGGGACATTTTGTGCCAACCAAGACATATCAAAAAATAAAACTGAATGAAAGATTAGGCTGAAAAACCCTTGTCAAACGCACTCTATAAGTCATATACGACAACAACAACTCGTATTTCTTCAGGTACCTGTGTCGACCACCTTCTAGAACGATATAGCTTGTCAAATGTAAACGAAATATACTGTGCAAGACTTATCAATAGCCTATCTGATCATTTCCCAATTCTCTGTAAATTAGTTTTGAGCTCCCCACGAAATACTACAAATCATGAGTTTAATGATGAAATAAAATCTAAACTTGTTAACTATAGTAAGATGGAAGACTTTTTAAAAACATGTCTTTAGAGTTTCTGAATCAGATGCTGGATCATCTTTCTCAGACTTTCATAGTAAATTGAGCGCAATTAAACATAACTTTAGCTTTGTACCTAAAAACAAATCTAGGTTTGACAAAAACAAATGGTTTAACTTAGAAATACAAAACATAATAAAATCCAAACAAGCATTATACAAAAAAACCTTGTGTTACCCTGGTGATAATTTTTTCAAAACAGCATATAAAACTACAGTTAATGTATTAAAACAAAAAATCAAATGTGCCAAAAAATTATACTATGAAACCAAATTTAATGAATGTGACTCATCACGTAAACAGTGGAAATTAATAAATAACATCCTAGGAAAAAGTACTAAGAATCCAACCCTGCCTGATCATTCGGATGAATTTTATTTAGCAAATGACTTAAACCTATACTTTTCCTCTATAAATAATAGTATCTCAAATCCAAACGAACGGTGTTTGCCACCCCTGTTTATACATTTATATTTATACTGTTCCTATATTATTTTTATGTATTGTTCACTTTAGTTTATAACTTCTTCACGTTTTACTTTTTGTAATTTATCCTACGCATGTTTTGTGCGATCCCAGGTGATATGGATATTTTTTTTGTTCTGTTTGTTTAAAAAAAAAAGAACATGCCAGTCTTGGAAAGTAAATGTTTGGCACTCTCGACTGCAGAAAAACATTTGCCTCCTGTGGTTTCATATTCTGCACCTACTAAAAACATTGAGTACGAGCGGAGTTTTCCATTAAAGAAAAAGAGAAAACTTGAAGCACAATATGTATTACCAGAAGAGGAAATTCTAGATAAATTGTTATCAAAACAAAATTTATAATTACTTATTGTTTGTAAAAAGGAAAGTCTGATTTAACACTTTTTTATGGTTAATAGTATCCTTCTTTAAATGTTATTAATTACTCTTAAAAAAAACAGTCTTCCGGAGCCAGTTTGTCTTCACCTTCCTGTTCGACATCAGCTTCGAAAGAGAAATTACAGAATGTGCAGACTAATGATGCTTCCTATGATGCCAAGGGAGAGTATTATTATTGATTTGGGGTGCCTGAAATCCCTTTTTGCCTTTTTTAATTGCCCAAAATGCTTAGGGCAGAACTTGGATGTTAAAAGAAATTATACCTTTAAGATGGGATGCTGTGTGAAACTTTTTGTTGAATGTTTAGATTGTAATTTCAAAACCAATGAATGTGACACTTCAAAAAGACACGAGCAATTTTATGAAGTGAATAGCGCTTGGTGTATGCCATGAGGGAGATAGGTTGTGGACACCGTGAGGCCAGTCACTTCATGAGGATAATGAATATGCCTCCTCCACCAAATCCTCGACCATACAATGCACACTTGAAAAGTTTGCTACGGATTGCTCAACCACTTGCTAATGAAGCTATGTTGGTGTCAGCTCACCGTGTTGCCACAAAAAGTGGGTCCACAGAATGCGGAGTGTCAGTGGATGGTACCTGGCACAGACGTGGGTACTCTTCCCTCAATGGGGTGGTTACTGCCCTTTCAATTGATTCCGGAGAGGTACTGGATGTTGAGGTACTTTCAAAGCACTGTGTCGGCTGCCGCAACTGGAGTGGGAGTCTTCAGTAAAATATCTCTCGTGGATGGCTGACCATAAATGCTCTATAAATTACAAAGGGTCATCGACAAGCATGGAGCCTGTGGGAGCCGTGAGAATTATTCAAGGATCTGAAAAAAACCGCGGTCTGCAATATGTAGACTTTTACGGCGACAGTGACTGTAAAAGTTACTCAACCGTCGTTGAAATGGATCCCTATGAAGGAAAGGAGATAAAGAAAAAAGAATGTGTTGGACATTATCAGAAAAGACTTGGAACTGCCCTTAGGCGTTTGAAGAAATCGGTGAAGGGGTGTGGAGGTAAAGGCAAGCTGACAGATGCCAAAATCAATCTCATGCAAAATTATTTTGGGATTGCATTGCGGCAAAACACCAGCTCTGTAGAGGACATGTCCAACGCAATTTGGAGTTCTTTTTATCACCTTTGTGCCAAAGATTTGCATCCGCTCCACACCAAATGCCCCGAGGGCAGCCAGAGTTGCTGCTCTTACCAACGAGCCGTTGCTGCTGGAACACAAGCCTCTGAAAAGCATAAAGGAGGATTACCCCTGGAGCAATCCTCACATTAAACCCATTTACACCAGACTTACAAACACAGAAATGTTGGAGAAGTGCCTTCATGGCAAAACGCAGAATAATAATGAATCCCTTCATGCGTTAATCTGGAAACGATGCCCTAAGACTACGTTTGCTGGGATCGAGACCGTGAAATTTGCTGTGTATGATGCAGTTTTGCACTTCAATTGTGGGTATAAGTCCGAATTAGAATTGATGAAGCGAATGGGAATAAAACCAGGATTTGTGAAAGTTTGCGGCAGTCGACAACTGGTCAGAAAAAGAGGCGAAAGGTACTGAGAAGCCTCAAGAAAAAAAAGGAAGATGTTAAACTTAAGAAAGAAGATGTCACTTATGCTTCAGGGAGCTTCTAGTTAGGTATGTTCCTTAATTTTATAATTTATTTGATAGTTCACTATTGGAAAAAGTTCACAAAACCAGTATCAAAATGATACTGGAACCAGTATAAATCATACTGGAAAAACATACAGGAAATTTTAAAACCAGTATGATACCATACTGGAAACTTTAAAACCAGTATGAAACAATACTGGAAATTTCGATACTGGTTTTAATGGATACTGGGAATTTCAATTCCAGTATGAATCAACACTGGAAATTTCGATACTGGTTTTAATGGATACTGGGAATTTCAATACCAGTATGAATCGAGACTGGAAATTTCGATACTGGTTTTAATGAATATTGGGAATTTCAATACCAGTATGATCAACACTGGAAATTTTGAAACCGGTATGAAACCATACTGGGGAACGTTGATACCAGTTTTAATGAATACTTTAAATTTTTATACTAGTATAGAATGTACAAGAATTTTTATTACAAATTTTAAAACATACTGAAAATTTTATTACCAGTAAAGAATTAGTTGATTTTTTTATTCCAACCTTTATTTTGTTAAGTTATAAACTTAAAAATATTTGAAATTTTCTCGAAAAATAAAGAAATTTTGATTTCAATTCCACGAGGCAATAATTTCTAAAAATGTTATGCAGCTTAACATTTTTTGTTCAATAAATTAGTCAACATAACTTCTTCAAAAGTGTTTTCAAAGGATCTTCACTAAAAAAATATTTCCTGTAATTAGGCATCTTTTATGCTTTAATAAAGAAATTTCAATAATAGGAGAAAAGTCAAATGTTCATTAAAAACATTTTTGTTTTATACATACTCTAATATTACTGTAGGAGAATTCAGGACTATTTTCTTACATAGTTTTCTTGACTTAGCTCATCATATTGAACCGCCGCAAGTCAGCGGGAGAGCTTCTCCAGGGCGAGCTATGAGCGACCGTTAGTGGAGTGGCCAGTCGGCGACTCTCTGCCAGTTTCCCCCTTCTGGGTTTGGGGTTCGCCGATTGGCATTAAATTAATTGTTGTAAGTAACTATGATTTACATTATAAAATCAATAAATAGTTATTAAAAGTCAAAATTAATCTGATCTGAGAATTTACGATGCATGGCCAGAGCAGTGTCAATGGCACCGTGACCAACTGTCTTTCTAGGATGTCTTTCTTGCATTGTTACTGTGATAGGACGAGGCTTAGGGATATTTTGTACTGGTTATTTCGTAATAATAACAACTGTAAAAAGAATGGCGCCTAAAAGGAACGCGAATAGACAGGCTGACCCTAACCGATCTTAGTTTAACCCCTAGACAAGGAATAGCAATAAACACTATGTTGAATTTAGTGCCAAATTTTTCCGGTGAAGGGGACGTAACAGTTACAAAGTTTTTGGCTAAATTGAACGAGGTAGGTAGATTAAATGAAATCAAATATGTATTAACAACATTTTTGTCTTACACATACTCTAATATTACTGTAAGAGAATTCAGGACTACATTCTTACATAGTTTTCTTGACTTTATTTTTATTTTCACAAAAGATTTATTTCAACAAGAAAACATAATTAAAACAATTTACACGAAAGGAAAAAAACAATGGAATAATACACACACATCATTGAAGACAAACACACACAGACATAAAGAATACAATAATTTTGCAGTACCAAAAGAGCTTATAGCTCGTCTATGGTACCCAGTACCCATACTCTTCCTGGGCAACAAAGCTGCGCTGACTATTTAGTTATTTTAAATAATAATTCTATGAAATTATGGAGTCCGGATTTAAATTCAATAACAACATACAAACTATAAAAAAAAACAATATATTAATCACTAAGGGGAAAGAACCCGAGGCGAAAGATTAATTACTACATAATTATTATACATAACAAATTCAAATACAATGAACAAAACAAAATACTACTAGTATATATATATGTATAATATCAAACAAAGAAACTGTTATACATATTTGATATCATCTTAGCTCATCATATCTCATTAATGTTTTAAATTTACAATGAACAAAAAAATCACATTAAAAAATTAACGAGGAAAAGTATAAACCGCAGACGCAGTTGGGAGAGTTTACGATTTTAAAGCGAAATGAAAGTATAAAAGACTGTTGGTATTATCAAATTTTTTTTTTCAGAAATACTCTCAATGAGGTAAACAAACAAAGAAACAAAAACAAAGAAGAACTAGAACTGACGCCGTTCACTTCATTTCTATCTGCCATGGAAATAAGTAAAATTATTTTACCAGTTTCTTGTAAAATTATATTTTTGTGGATAATAAATTAAACGTAGTTCAACTATTTTGGATTTTTGCTTGAAAAGGGTGGAAAGTCTAAAAATATATAAAATAAATGTCTTGAAAATAAAAATTTAATTTCAGGAATTTTTTGAAAATGAACGCTTGCTGAAGACTTATGTATATAGTAGATCCTGATGGCAACATTCAATTTTAATTTATTAAAACCCGCCTTGTTTTAAAGGAAACTATTGTTCTCGTTGCAATAATGATAAATTTCGTAGAATTTTAAAGATGTTTGCGTATGTCCAATTTTTAATGGACAAAGTGAAAAAAGTGGTTAAAGTTTCGGATAATAAGAACTTCAATCATGACCAATTGCGGTTAAGATTCTGACTTTTCCAGCGTGTACGAGGTTTTTTGGGAGTCGCCCAGTGGTGAAGGATCTAGATTTTACTTTGCGGTGATTCTTTTAGTTGCAGGTGAGTACAACTTAATCATAGTCTATTTCTGTAGTAGTATATAATCTCAATTTTTAATCAATAACAACTGTTGGCAAAAGTTTATTGGGATAAATTTTGGCGGTACCAAATTTTCAATACCCTTAAAAAAACTGAAACAAAACTTAAGTGCCATAGATCAGGGCATGAAATTTCAGCTCTAAAGGTACTAGCCAGACTGAAATTTTTACTCGCCACTACTTTGGATTCCTATTTTTTTTATTTTAAAATATAGTGTTAACAGAAACATTATGGAAAGTAAAACTTTGCAAATCCTCCAGTGTCTCAGTCTTACAGAAACTCACTATAGTGAGTTTCTGTAAGCAGTTTTCAGTCTGTTGTGGCAACTGAAGCCTCTTTCACAGGAAGCTGTGCTTACTGGTAAAACAGCACAAGCTGTAAGACACTGGAGCATGTTGGGAAATCTTGCTGAACAGTTTTCCTGGCAAAACTTTTCCAGCATCTCTTTCAATGTAAGTGAAGGGAAGGTAAACTTGAATTCGGCCCACTCTGTCTTTGGTAGGCCAACCCATACTGTCAAAAATGTGCATAAAAGCATTTTTTATTTTTAACTCAACATTTTTTCAGGGAAAAACTTACTCGCCAGCCTTAAATTTTTGGTCGCCAATGGCGAGTTGGCGAGCGGAAATTTTGCGCCCTGCCATAAATACTTACCTTGTTAACCACCCCCATGCAGTGCTGAGATTGGGGGGGACACCGTCCCCCTTCTAAAGCCTTTCGAGTTACGAAGAAAATAAAGAAAACTTTATTGCCCGGTGAAAACCCTTTAAGGATTGCCCTTCAATAAAAGGCTTTAATTAAAGGGTGATCACCATGGCTTTCTCGCTCATGTGATCTTAATCATAAGTTTTCAGAAACTAGATATTGCAGCATTATCTAACAAATTTCAAGGAAATTTGGATTGATTTAGAATTTACTGTTTTTATTTTGCATAGTTTAAATTAGGTATTTATTACATGTTTTTACCATATATAAGCTTATGTATACATATTTTGCTATCCCGTTTTGAGTATTTTATAACTAGGTATATCACTATTTTAATTGATTGGTTGGTTGTTTGGGGTTTAATGGCTCAAGGCCCCGATAGGGACATTTTGTGCCAACCAAGACATATCAAAAAATAAAACAAAATGAAAGATTAGGCTGAAAAAACCCTCTATTTTAATTGAAATAAATGTTATGAAATAACATGGAAGGGAAGGAATTTTCAATGATCATACAGTTTGCATGATCAATGTATGATCATTGAAAATTCCTTCCCCGATCATCATTTTTCTAAGTACCATTTAAGTTTGTCTATCCTCGATAGGCACGAGTGGCAAACCTAAAATCAGTACCCACAGCAGAAAAAAACAGTGGTGAGTGCACTAAAAAAGCCATTAAAATGGTAATCTCACTTCTATTAGATACCCGATACCCTGCACTCGCCACTGCTTTTTCTGCTGTGGGTACTGATTTTAGGTTTGCTACTCGTGCCTAGCTAATATATTTATTTCATGGTTAAAGGTTTTTCAGTAGGAGCAAAGGGTGACTTGCCAGATAATAGATGAAATGTACATACTTTTCCAATACTCATTTTATATTTTTATGTAGTTATGTTTTTCTCTCTTATATTGCAGTTGATTCTAGAAAAAGATGTGACAATAAGTAGGGACCAATGGAGCAAAGTTATAGCCTCCAAGAAACTAAACGAATCAAGATTGGCCCGTAACATAGCAATAACCCTGTGGGGTTCAGTAACATTATCCGAAAGAAGTGTGACAGGTGCCCCTTGTAAGAGGTTTGCTGGGTGTGAGGGTAAAACTGCACTCACACCTGAGAAAATTGACGCTGTGCAGAGTAAGTTTTCATTTAAAATTTTCCCAACGTTAAGAAAGATATATTCTTCATGTGTCACATCAGTGTCAATTTTGTGTTTTTCTTAATTATAAGGTTCCAAAAAACTAACTTATTTATAACTGAAGTAACTGGTGTAGAGGAGACGTTTTGCGCTCTCACACCACAGGGCAGGGGTTAAATCCCAGTCTGCGGTTAAGGCAAACTCAGCCCTTCATCGCTCCATGGTCTATAAAATTAGCACCAAGGTCATTTGGGGAAATCAAGAGGGGGTTAACATCAAGCTAGCCACTCAGCTGACTGCCTTTCAGTCACACGCATGGGTGCCACTCTTCCGTCCCCAGGACGGAATTCAGTCTTTTTAAAATTTCAATGAACGGAATTCCGTCCCGGGTATATTACGAAACGCAAAATTAGTACTAAATTCCAATACCTACATTGCACATTTGGTTTAATTCCGTTAACGTTCCTGCTCAATATTGCCATGCTTTTGAGAATGTCATACATTCAAGTATCAACATTTTTTTTATTGAAAATATGAATAGTTTTTGATCTAACTAAACATTTTAATCTGAGTCTAAAATTGTTTTAGCAATATATTACTGCCTTTTTGGTATCCAATGGAGCATAGCGGTATTTAACGGGAACATTAACGGAATTGAACCGCATATTTTTACCTCAAGTAACATGGTTTTACTCACATACAGCTTTATCTTGATTTAGAATTTAAAGAACTATGATTGATCATGATATTTTATGAATTTTCATGCAATTAAAAAAATTGCTAGACTGGATGAAAATTATTAATAAGATACTTTAAAGTTCCGTCTTGCAAATTTTGAAAAGTGGCACCCATGGTCACACGTTCTGTAACAGCTCTGCTCATGGCCTCACTCAGTGAGGATGGTTAAACTGGAGTTTGAAGGTCTAACGACCTAGGTACTATCACAAGTATCCCCCTTGATTTTTTATTTATATCTTTAAATTAAATTAAATAGTATTAATTTTAGTATATACAATCATCCAGCATCTCAATAGTATATTATCTGATTCATGCTTTTAGATGTATTTAGAAAATATTGTGACTTGTTAATTTACACATTTTCTGTTTTAGACGGAATGCGATTTTGGTTGAAAAACCATCAAGGAAAAACTGAAGAAGAAGTTTTAGAATTAACTGCTACACCGGCTGTCCGGAAAATTCTGGGCGACAAAATAATGGACCTTCGAAGGCAGGCAAAAAAGCTAAAAAAAGCTAAAGGAGATGCCTAATTTTAGATAAAAACATGATTTTTTACCTTTACGTGTGTCCTGTTTTTTAATTTCATTGTTTCTGCATTTATTATCACACTTTTCTAGTACTTCTTTTTTTTTTAAATTACATGATTTCATAATGTTAATTTGATCCTGTGTATGTATAATCCTTATTTTTACATTAACCAGTTCTGATATATGCGATTCAGAGTAGTTTATGATATACCAATATTACCATACCTGCATCATACTGGGAGTCTATATCGGTTTATGAAACCCTGGTTCCAATACTGATAATCTTTCATACCAGAACTGGTATCATACAGGTAATATTTCATACCAGAACCGATATCATACTGGTAATATTTCATACCAGAACCTGTATCATACCAGTAATCCATATACAGGTATCATACCAGTAATCCAAATCATATCGGTTTATGAAACACCGGTACTGGTATCATACAGGTAATCTGTATACAGGTAACATACTGGTAATCTATATAGGCAACATACTGGTAATCTATATAGGTAACATACTGGTAATCTGTATACAGGTAACATACTGGGAATTTTGATACCAGTACCGGTGTTTCATAAACCGATATAATTTTTTTTATACCTGTAATATTTTTCCAATAGGGTAGGACAGACAAACTTTACACTAATGTAAGGGAACTCCATTCTTTGGCTAAAAGATGAATATTGCACGTTTTAAAACTCACCCCACGGTTTACACTCCCTATTCGAAATATGCTTGCCTAGGGCCCCTCTACCTCCCCCTCAATTATTGATGATTATTTCTGAATCACCCTGTATATCATGATATTTATAGAAAAACAAAATCAACAATTTTCAAGCTAATACCTCCCAAAATTCATTTTTGAATAATTTTTTGGCATGTTGAACAGAAACAAGTTAGCATAGGAAGTATTGTATTTTAGAGGCAGTTTTTGATTTTTTCTTTGGCACAAATTATTAATAACTTTCAAAGCATAATTGAATACATTGTGCTTCAATTTATTAATTAAAGTGAAGCTAAACTTTTTTCAGCAAAAAATATTTTCTTTGAAGCCTCCAACTTCGCCCGAGTATGTAAAATGCTACCATCCAATGGTTGTGGCAAATTCGTCATAACCCTGTTATATAGGAATTTTGAAAATGCTGCAACCAGGTACGGTAAAGCCAATGAAGAAGCAGCTATAAAACTGGCTGAGCAGACCCTTTCCATCAAGGTAAAGAAATCTGGACTCTTTGTCGATGAAGAGTTTCCATTTCTGGGAGCCTCCCCTGATGGAATAATAGAAAATCAAGATGGCCTTGTAGAGGTGAAATGTCCCCATACGGACAGGGAGAAGAGCCCCTACGAATATTTGCGGGAAGGCAGAAAAAAATTTTTGATTCTGGATAAAGAAAAAGATGAAATCATAGATATAAACAAAAACCATGATCATTACTTCCAAGTACAGGGACAACTTCATATTACAAAGAGAAGTTTTTGTTGGTATGTCCTGTATTTTCCAAAAGGACTGATTTCGGAAAAAATTACAAAAGATGAAGCTTTTTGGAAAAATAAGATGGAGGATAAACTAAGAAATTTCTACTTGAACTGCATTCTGCCAGAACTATTAGACCCTCGGCACCAAAGATCTATGCCCATTAGAGATCCTAATTATATCCTAAAAGAACAGGAAAAAAAAGCCTCTACTAAACGTAAATCCTGATTTTTTATTATAATTTTATTTAATTTATTTTTCACTAGTCCAAAAATACCTTGGCTTCACCTCTTGAACAGTAGTTCAACCCCTATTTTAAAACCATAATTAGGTGAATTCGTAATTAGAGAAGGCCTAATAGAAGTTTCAAACCTTTCATAGTTCTAGAAGGGGGAAATTTTTAATTTATAGCGCGCATTGTAAGAGCGCGTATCTCTGAAATAGGACATATGGGGAAAAATGAAAATTTTTGATATCGATACCAAATAGGGCTCAAAGTGTTGAAATAGAGGATAAGTTGAAGTGTTGAATAAGGCTAAAAGTTGTGAAAATTGACAAAACTGTTCTCATAAAATGGAAAAATAGTTAAAATTTTCAATTTAAGTCAACACCCAAAATTTTTTTTTCATCGTAAAAGGTCATGTAAGGTATCAAACTACGGGGAATTTTGTGCTGAAAGAGAATATAATTTTTGTTTTTCTTCAATTTTTATAAAAAGGAATATTTTTGACCAAAAACTGAAAGCAAATATACAATGGTTGGTTGGTTGGTTGTTTGGGGTTTTATGGCGCATGACCCAGGACAGAGTATAGTGCGCCAGACACAAGACAAAATTAAACCAAAAAATATTCCTTTAAAAACATAAATATAACTGGCCAAGGGCCATTGTCGGACGTACTCTATACGTCAAATTTAAAATGGTTAAAATATTGTTAAATGTGATGGGTAAAACCAATTTCATGAATATATTTAAAAACTAATGATAGATTAGAATGATTTAAAATTTGTGATAAGTTAAAGTCAGTACGTTTAAAAATGATGTTTTTATAAGGGTTAAAGTGGGGGCAGACACTAATGATGTGTTGAACTGTTAAAAGAGTGTCACAGAAATGACAAGTGGGAGCCTCTTCTCCCCTCAAGAGGTGACGATGGGTCATTCTTGTGTGCCCTATTCGCAATCTGGAAAGTAGTACCTCCTCGCGACGCGTAAGATTTTTACGCAGCCGTCGCGAGAGAGATGGCATCACAGAATGCAGTTTATTGTTAATCTGCTGGTCCCATTCGGACTGCCATATTTCATGCAGTCTTCGCCGAAAAAGCGGTTTAAGATCCTCGAATGGGACAGGAAATCTTTCTGTAGGGCCTGTGACAGATCTAGCGGCACGGTCTGCTTCTTCGTTTCCTTGAATCCCGGCGTGACCGGGGACCCAACAAAACATTACTTCAGTTTGAGACCTAGATAGTGCGTCTATGATGTCATTTACAATGGGATGGGCAGATGAGTTATGCGAGACGATACTTTGGAGTGATGAGAGTGAGTCAGTGTAAATAATAAATTTTTCATGAGAGGTGAGTGAGATGTGTTCGATTGCCATCCTGATGGCATGCAGTTCTGCAGTATAGACAGAAGCTGTGATAGGGAGGGCATCGGAGAGGGTTGCGCACTGGCAAACTGCCGCGGCACCTACGTGTGATTCGGACTTGGACCCGTCAGTAAAGATAGGGGTATAGTCCGAATACGTCCCCCGATGTTCTCTATACAGAGCCTGGAACACATAGTTCGGGAGTGATTTCCTGCAGTGCGCAATTGAAAGATCCACTTGAGGGGTGGCGCGCTCCCATGGAGAAAATGGAGCGATGCTTGTCTGGGAAATTTTTTCACTCGAAATATTCCAGTCACTCATCAACTGTCTCATACGAAACTGGAATGGAGGCGGGTTTACACGTGAACTACGATGAATGATAAAATAATGCAAACTGAAATCAAACATGAATTTAAAAGCGGTATGATGACGCAGCGACCTCATCTTGGAATAATACGAGAGGGCCAAGTAGCTCCTTCGTAAATGCAAAGGCGGCTCGTATGCCTCCGCATAGAGCGACTGAACTGGGGATGTACGGAACGCTCCCAGGCAGATACGTAGAGCTTGGTGGTGTACAGTGTTGAGTGAGCGCAACAATGATTGGCATGCAGAGCCGTACACGACCGAACCATAGTCCAACTTGGACCGCACCAAGGAACGGTACAGCCGAAGCATGGCCGTCGTGTCGGCGCCCCAAAATGTGTTCGACAACACTTTAAGCAAGTTGAGAGTTTTTGAACATCTATTTTTTAGATCATAAATATGGCTGCGAAAACGGAGCTTTCTGTCGAAGATTACTCCGAGGAAACGAGTTTCTTCAACACATTGAATTTCTGAGTCCCCTAGTCTCAATTCGGGGTCCGGGAAGAGCCCTCTTTTGCAACTGAAAGGAACGCAGACTGTTTTCTCAGCAGAGAACATAAACCCGTTTTCTAAGGCCCATCGATTCATTTTATTAATAGATGTTTGTATGTGGCGCTCAGCCACTGATAAAGAATGCGATGAGTATGAAATTTGAATGTCGTCCACGTATAATGAATATTGTACATCATGATTTATGAGATGAGTGATACCATTTAATTTTATGATAAAAAGCAAAACACTTAAAACACACCCTTGGGGAACACCCTGCTCTTGAATAAAAGTATTCGAGTAGAATGAGCCAAGGCGAACTTGGAAAGAGCGATGATCTAAAAAATTTTTTATAAAAATGGGTAAATTGCCCCTTAAGTTAAAATTGTATATGTCCTGGAGAATACCTCTTCTCCAGGTCATATCGTATGCCTTTTGTACATCAAAAAACACAGACAGGCAGTGCTTTTGTCTAAAAAAAGCTTCTCTTACGGCTGTTTCAAGCCCTAAAAGATTGTCTGTGGTAGAACGATATCTACGGAAGCCGCTTTGGTATGGTGAAATGAGGTTTTCGGTTTCAAGATAAAACATGAGCCGTGCACTTATTATTCTCTCCATGAGTTTACAAAGACAGCTCGTTAGAGCTATAGGCCTGTAATTACCTGGAGAGCTCGGGTTTTTGCCTGGTTTGGGAAACGGGAGAACGAAGGCATGACGCCACTTGGATGGGAATTCTTGCTTGGTCCAAATGCGATTGAAAAGGCTTAGAAGAGCGAGTAAGGAATCATCAGAAAGATTTTTTAGCATAATGTAATGTAACCCGTCGGGACCAGCCGCCGAGTTCCCTGAGCGATACAGCGCCGTACGAAGTTCAAGCATGGTGAGCGACGAGTTGTAGCCTTCGTTGGAATAACCGAAGTCCAACTTCGAACGCTCTGCTTTCTGCTTCAGCGCTTGGAACGCAGGGGGGTAGTTCTCGCTGTTAGATGTTTTAGCAAAATGCTCAGCTAGCATGTTGGCAATATCGGGGATACTGCTAACGGTAATGCCGTCACTCTCAAGCATGGAAACTGGTTGAGAGCTGAACTTGCCACTGATCTTACGGATCTTGTTCCAAACGTCTTTAGAGGGTGTGGATGAAGTTACGCTGCTGACGTATGCCATCCACGATTCCCTCTGACTTTGTCTCCGTATTTTCCTGAAATAAGCTCGTGCCTTTTTAAATGCAACCAAGTTGTCCGGAGACGGGTAGCGCCTAAACCTATTCCAAGCTTTGTTTTGGGATTTTCGAGCTTCCTGGCATTCATAATTCCACCATGGTTTAGGAAATTTTGGCAATCTAGAGGAACTTTGAGGAATAAAAGTTTGAGCAGCTGTTAAAATGGATGAAGTGACTGATGAAATTGCTTGGTCTATAGTGCCAGATGACACCATACTCTCTGTGATAACAGCATGGGTTTGGAAATCCTCCCATTTGGCTCTATCGAATTTCCAACGAGGTGTGCGTGAAGACGCACCCGCGGTTGTAGTAACGAACGATAGCACAATGGGGAAGTGGTCACTTCCCATGGGGTCTTCAACAACACTCCAAGTGAGATCCAGGAGTAATGACGGCGTACAGACGGAGAGATCAATGGCACTATAAGAATGAGTGGGTGAGTGGATGTACGTGGGAGAGCCATCATTCAGCAGGGCCAGGTCAAGCTCTGAAAACAGCCGCTCGACAGTGTGCCCTCTGGAATTAATATCGCGGCATCCCCACAATGAATGATGCGCATTAAAATCGCCGAGTAAAATGAAAGGTGATTGAAGTTGATTAAAAAGCAGCTCAAGATCTCTAAATGAAACCGGATTACCGGGTGGCAGATACACATTGCAAACGGTTACGGCTGAGGTGATGGAGAGTCGAACTGCTACAGCTTGCAAGGGCGTCTCAAGATCAACGGGAGAAAAGGGTATCGAGTGGGCGACAAGAAGCGCCACTCCACCACACACTCTACCGCCAGACTCGCAATCCTTGCGAAGGACCGAGAAGCCTCGCAAGCGGACTGAGTCAGAAGGTCTCAGAAACGTTTCCTGCAAGGCAATGCACGCAGGTGAATGTATATTAGCCAGATGTTTTAGATCCTCTAGATTGGAGCGGAATCCGCGAATATTCCATTGTATGATCTTACCTATTTTTCCTTGGAGATTTTGGCCCTTTGGACCCTATAGGATCATACGTAATTTTTTTGAGTTTGGTGAACTTGCTTTCTTTTTTTTGTAGCTCTTTTTGTTGGTATAGTTCATAGATATTTGCCTCCAAACTCCCCAAAAGACTGGACGAAGAGTCAGAAGGGTCTGGAGGTTTTCTTATTTTTGTCATGTCTTTCAGTTTTGATTCAGAAGCACAGCGTTTCATTGTGGCAGCATTAGTTTCGCATTCCATTGTTTTTACAGCAACAGGAGTCACTGTAGGGGTAGTTTGGACGGGAGCTTCTATGACTAAATTATTGGGAGTGGATTCTATAGTAGGGGTAGTTTGTTCGGGTGCTTTTATATCTGAACTTTTGGGAATGGTATCGGTTAAAGGGTTAGCCGATTCGGCTCTGTCGGGTGTAGTAGAAACGGATATCTCTGTTTGAGTTGAAATGGTGCATGAGGACTTTACGGCGGCTGCATAGGAAGTCGAGGGGCGCGGTGGCACGATGTTGGGCACACGCTTTCGGGCCTCAGAATAAGAGATATTCTCAATGACTTTTAGCCGTTGAATCTCTTTCTCCTGCAGCCATTTTGTGCATTTTCTTGAGTAGGCCGGATGTTCGCCCTCGCAATTCACGCAGTGCGTGTGTGCTTCAGTGCAAAAGTCGCCGGCGTGCTCCGTACTCCCGCATTTCTCGCAGGTTGGAGTGCCGCGACACGCAGCGGTTCCGTGGCCGAAACGCTGGCAGCGGAAGCATCGTAGCGGATTGGGGATGAACGGCCGTACATTTAAGCTTATATAACCGGCTTTTATTTTTGATGGCATGTTGGGGGTGGAAAAGGTAAGTACAAAAAGGGGTGTTTTGATTTTTTCATTTTCTTTCTTGATGATGATTTGTTTTGCTTCGGTTACGTTTTGATCTTCTAAACCTTCTTGTATTTCGGTTTCTTTAAGATTAGTCAAGTCGGGACAGTATATAACACCTTTTGAGCGATTAAGTGTAGGATGAGGTTCACAAACTATAGGTATATGTGCAAGTTTTGTGGAATTAAGGAGATTTTTTGATTGAGAATCTGTATCTGTATAAACTAGAAGATCACCCGATGATAATTTTTTTACTGATCTAACGTTACCGGCAATTCCTGAAATAGCTTTCGAAACTAGGAAAGGTGATACATTTGCAAGCTTTTGTTCTTCTGAATGCAAAATTAGATATTTAGGTAAGGTATTTGGAGATGTCTGAGAAGTCATTTTGGTGGACTTACCACCATGATTAATATAAGACCCCATGAGGGAGAGTGGCGCCTAGGTTCTTTTTTGGTGCTTATGGTGGGCAGAGGGAGGGGTGAAGAACCTACCAAATGACAACCTCCCACTCCCACTACTGGTCCCACAGCTCCCACAGTGCGAACTCAGCAGTCTGCCTGCTGAGCGGGGCTGCACTGCTGCTGCAGGCGCTACGGCATGGTGTCCGCCAAGGTGGAAAAACGATAGAACCGACTGGGCAGCTCCCACAAACTGCCCAGCAAGCAAGGAAGCATATGGGCCGCCACATTGCTAAAGAGCAAGAGGTGACACAGCCGAACGTCGGTATGTTGACTAACCAGGAACCGGACGACAAATACAGGACAACACAACATTTAATGGTATCCTGGTCTCAGCTGCTTACCCATATGCCGCCCATCAAGAGCTCGTTAAACACTCCAGGGGAGAAGTAAATGAAAAGCAAGTGGGCTTATTGTGTTTGGGTGATCTGAAGAAATTAAAAACCAGTTTAACATTGAACTATTTTAAAAGAAAAAAGATTTGCTGTAAAGTCTCAAATCAAAATGGTGAAAGGAGAGTCAAAATAATACTACGTTTAATAAGATGGAAATTATGTGTAATTAAATGACGAACTTAATAATAACCAATCTTACTAAAGGTAATAAGATGTTAAAATAAAATTCCAGTGTAAAATGCATCTAATAAATCAAAACCAGTATCAATTTAACTATGGCGGAAAAGGAAAGAGGGAAGTACAGAGGAAAGAAAAAGAAGAAAGATCGCTTAGGCTGCCCGGGGTCGCGCGTTCCCGGTGGAAAGATGCACTTGGTCACCTAAAGGAGGTTCCCGTGCATGTGGAAGATTGGCCTTTTAATTAGGCACAAAGACACTGGGGTACCTCGGGATTGTGACACCCGTCACACCTCGACAAGGTGTGCCCCTGAGGGGTCAAATATACAATGATTAATGGCCTTTCTTTCATGAGGTATGGTGATTATACGTCCTAAACTTATTATAAAAATATATTTTGTGAAAAATGGTAGGTTACCTGGTTCTAATTAACATACTAAAAATATACATCCGTTGTCGGAAATCTGGAAATCTCACTAGTATTAGCCACTCACTAGAATTTATTGTTTAGTTGTTTAGTAACTAACATTTGGCAACGAAAGAGTGGCTCGTGATATTATTTTTGGTTAGCTTTTAAATTTGAAATGAAAAATGTAAGATCAATTTGAAAATGGTAAAATGTAGTTCTTGGTGTAATAGTTTATTTTTGGCCCGTAATAAAAAATTATTGTGCTGTACCCAAGTTTCCTTCATCTCAGATGTTAGTGTTCGGTACTGCAGCCCATATGCAAGAATTTGAAACAACATTTGGCGCCCCCGGGTGGACGGCCTCGTACTGAACATTGACTCTCAGGTGAGTGAAACAGACCGATTTTCATCTTGAAGATTTTGAAGCATACTTTGATTAATTATATGAAGAACAGATCAGTATTTTGTTCTGTATTTTGATTTTTAGAAGATAGTAAAGATGAAAAGTATTAAACGAAATAAAACAGCGCAAAGAAAGGCTTTTAGTAAGGCGTATACTCAGCTCGAAAAATTATTAATTGAGGATAATATTGACATAGAGGAAATAGAAACTTGTTTAGAATGGTTCAAATTAAAGGCAGAATCTCTAGAATTGGCTCATACCTCCTATTTGAATGCTTTAACTAATGACGAAGACTACATGACTGAATTTGACGTAGTTGAGGATTACCAAGAAAAAGTTGTAAGGATAGAACTGAATTCCAAACGAATATTAAATGACGCTTCGAAAAAATTTCGTGATTTCATGTTTGGACGAGGCTATAGATTTTACGAAATTCAGGTGAATACATTGACGGTATTCAGGAAAAGGACAGTAATTAATTATTACTGTGTAAGAGAAGGTGAGAAGTCACTAGGAGAATAATTGAGACTAAACTCAAGTCTCAGCAGATATAACTTCCATCGAAACCAGACCTCCATTCGCTGTGAGATCTCGCCTGTAAAGTTTGCTTTATCGCATAGTAAGTACTAGCCAGGAAAAGTAAGTTGTACAGGCGAAACTGGTATCGCAGAGAAAAAAAAACAATTTATTGCACTGAAACTAGGAAAAGGTGGTTCGAGAATGATGCTGTGTGTTTGAAGTCCCACTCCTAAAGATGAATTAAATATTTCCCCAAGAAAAATCCTATATTTTACAAAATGTTTAAATGTCATTTTTCCTGCTTTAGGGCGAAGAAGGTAATGCTGAAACTATACGAATTTTGCCATTTTCCCCGCCGAACCCTGTCAGCATGCCTAATGGAACAACAAAGGAGGATAATGGTGAAATTTTGACAATAATGTAGGAAGAGCCCTCGCTTGAGGTAACTATCAATTATGCATAATATTATTGAGTAATTTATGTGCGTTTAACAGCCGTATTCACCGGCTTTTATAATTAAAGAAGGAAAACAACCGTATATTTCCACGTCTTAGCAGAGGGTACGCCTTTTTATTCGAAAAATATAATATTGAGTAATTTATGTTCAAAACCCGCATATAAACCGATTTAAAATTTACCCCACGAATCACTTTTCGAGAACTCTGTTCAGGCTGACCTTGATTCATTTAAGTCGTCACATTCTCATTCTGATATGAGTAGTCTAGTTTCAAAACCAGATAGATCCATTTTGCCATAGCTTTGATAAGAATTGCGGTCGCCAAATTGGCGCTGTATCATGGCCGATCGGTCAGTCGCCCGTTCCAGCCGACATGTTTTTCCACGGCTCAAATGTAACGTAACGATGGCTCCGTTTAAAGAGACAATAAATGCAATAAGTACACAAATAAGATTTTCGCAAAATGCATTAAGCATAGTTTTAAAAACAATAAATTAAACATAGTATCATCATGTATCCTCATATCATGTATCATAGTTTCTTCAAGTAAAATAAGTCGTCTAGTTTCAAAACCAGATAGATGATTTTTTTTTATATTTTCAGTTTATGTTATGTTCTGATTGTTAATATATACAGATCTAGCAAATAGCCAAGTTTTAAGCTTAAAAAAAAATATGGATCTAATTATACCACATGAAGAAAGTTATGAGATTTGTGTCAAAACCAGATAGATCACAAAGTTTGCGTCAAAATCAGATAGATCGCTGTGGGGAGGTTCCATCGTCTCCGAAAACCATCTCTTAAACAAAAACCATATGGGTTTCCTCCCCTTCAAAGATTGCAACGCCGTCCACGGCCGACTCTTTGAGGAAATAAAGGCCTCCAAACAGTACATATACATAATCTCCCTCGATATTAAATCAGCCTATGACAACGTCTGGGCCGACGGTCTCCTGCTAAAACTAGCATCCCTTGGCCTGGGGGGAAGATTCCTTCTGTGGATATCCTCTTTCCTCTCTAACCGCCATATTAAAACCAAATGGCGTGGCGCCTACTCCAGCCCTCTTCCCAACCACAGAGGAATTCCTCAGGGCAGCGTTCTCTCTCCCCTTCTCTTCACCCTATACATGCACGACATATATGATGCTATCCATCCCGGAACTCAATGCTTCATCTATGCCGATGACATATACCTCATCTCCAGGGACTCTTCACAAGATCGAGTCACCAGTTCCCTACAAAACTCCCTCTCAGATTTAGACAAATGGGCCAAGTATTGGCATCTCTCTTTCAGTGTAGACAAAAGCACAGCCCTGGACCTATCCAGAAAAAGATCCTCCACCACTGTCCATTAATGGATCCACCATCTCAAGATCCTGGGTATATACTTCTCCTCCAATGGAACCTTCAATCACCACATAGCTTACATCAGGAAAAAATGCATCAGAAGACTCAACGCAATTAAAGCAATAGCTGGCCGCAACTGGGGAGCGAGAACACACCACCTAAAAATAATAGCCAACTCCACTGTAAGAAGCCTCATAGAATATGGAGCAATGATTCTCTCATCCTCTAGCAAATCCTTAATCAACAGAATGAAAGTCCTCCTAAACTCATCACTAAGAACAGCCACTGGTCTCCCCAAATTCACCCCCATCCCTGTCCTCAGAAAAGAAGCCGGCTCCATATCTCAATATTCAAGACTATCACTATTGCGGGACAAATTCTTACTTCGCGACTCTTAAAGGCAAAGTCAAGATAGAGATGATGCAACGAAAATTGTAAAATTTCTCGAGCAGTTCTCTCCTTTTAGTTCCGATTCAACTTTAAGAAATATAGTTGCAGGTTTAACTTTTGATCATGAAGTTGTCAATGTTCAAAGTTCATTTGAAATTGGAGAAGAAATGATCAATAACTTCATTGGGAAAGATGTATTCACTGTTTCTTTCAAGAGTAAAGATCGAGCATAAAGTAAATTAAAAGTTCAAATAGAAGATGAATGATTCAAGTAATGAAGGCTCCTTCCAGCCTCAAAGATGTATTGGGCTATGGTTGGTTGGTTGGTTGGTTGTTTGGGGTTTAATGGCTCAAGGCCCCGATAGGGACATTTTGTGCCAACCAAGACATATCAAAAAATAAAACTAAATGAAAGATTAGGCTGAAAAAACCCTTGTCGAACGCACTCTATGCGTAAGAATAAAACTTTATTTAAAACATTTTAGTTAAAATTTAAACATGATGCATAAAACCTATGGCACGAATGTACTTGAAAACAGGTCCAAAATTTGATGATCGGTCTAAAACATCCAACAAATTAAAAGTTGAGGTTTTAAAAACACGGTTTCTGACACCATTAAAATGCGGGCACTCACACATAATGTGAAAAACTGAAAAAACTGTAGAACAATGACTGCAAATGGGGGCCTGCTCCCTAAATAATAAGTGACGATGAGTAAAACGAGTATGGCCAATTCGAAGCCGACTGATCACTACTTCCTCCCGGCGATTCAAAGAAGAATCTCGACGAGGAGCAATCAGTGGCATGATCGAATGAAGCTTGTTCTCCAGCTGAGTGTCCCAGCTGGTCTGGTATTGGGCTATGAACCAAGTCCTTTCTCACCATCGCTCGTTGAAGCACCTGATTTATGAAGGAAATCACGGAAATCTTCACTTTGTAAAGTTATAATTGAATATACAGATAACTCTTAAGATCTAAATAAACAAAAAAATCATAGAAATAGACTACGTCTGCTTATTATGTATTAGACGGTGTGTCTATTTTCCACAGAGTTGCATGGAAACAAGGTACCACTTTTAATGACATAGCTCAATCTTACGCCGATTTCACTTGCAAACGCTAAGGTTCAAGAGTTTCAGTTGTGTTTGATGGATACAGTAACTCTGAACCATCAATAAAAGACAACGAGCATTTAAGACGGGGTTTAAATTCTTAAGTTTCACAAAAAATTAATTTCGTCATTTCTGCTTAATTATCTTAACTAATTAAACTTATAGGATACGACTTAAAGATGAAAGGAGTGAATGTTACTTTCTGTAAAGACTTTGATATATTTTCATTGTTCAAGAAGCATGTCAATTTTCTCAACACTTTCATTAAATTGTTGTAGGTGAGGACACTGATATTCTAATTTTATTATTGTATTTTTTCACCCACAAGAGAATGACTCCAACCACAGTTGCACTCCTTCTCTTGTCTTCATTATATTAACTGTATACTTATGATTAAGTAACCAAAGTTTTAAAAACTGCATAAATAAGTTGAATTAACACAAATAAACAACATGCCCAGGACACCTAGAGAAACACCCACATTCATCGCTAACACCACCCCCAATAAATCCCACCCTGACCCTTGATGTAATACCATCCTTTGATGGCTCTTCAACCCACATTAATTCCTTTTTTGAACAATTAGACAGGGTTCGTAAAGTCAATCAATGGGATTTTGAGATAACACAAGCAGTGTTAGCTGCAAAATTAACTGGCCCCGCCCTTGAATACTTTTCCACTAACCCCTACTGCAAAAATGCCTCAAATTTCGAAGAGTTAAAAGATACATTTCTTACATTTTTCACCAACAAAAAATCTGAAACTGACTTAAAGTGTGATTTACCTCAATAGAGAGGTTGGCGAGAACCTTGTGTGGGCAATCTCTTTAGTTCCTTTAGTGTGTAAATTATATATTAGAACCTAACAATGGGATCCTTCCCCTTAACCCTTGAGAGATCATAGTATGTCAGCCAAGTACTAATTTGTGTGTAATTGTGAATACAAATGTTAGTTTCAAACACAAACTGGTCATTTCTGTGTTAATTTGTCATGCTTTAAGCTAATTGTCATGGCACTGGTAGACAGAGGGTACAACTCCCAAATTGGCATTGCTTGCATCATCGACATGGAAACTGGATTATAAAGTTTTATCGAAATACTGTAAAGAGTGTCACTTGGCCAAGAACGACTTAAGCAAAGACTCGCCTGAGTTTGCTTTTTTGTACGAGGGCCACAAAACCTTGTGCAACACTGGGTCTCCTGGTTCCATGGAGGTGCAGATACACCATCCATCGATACTAACCATCGATACACACATTGGGAGCGAGATCCCATGGTAGCTTGAAAAAGGAAACAATTGAACATTTGACTCAGTACTACCGAAATGCAATTCTTGCAAATGAAGGTAGTGCTGAGAAGATGAAAGTGGCTATTTATGCCACATTGTTTCATGCAATATCCACAGACGCCCCAACACAGAAAATACCCTCGAGACGAAGATTCTCGGTGCTTTTATAATGCAGCAGGGACATCTGTGAAACAACCAGGTTCCCAGAAAGATATGGTAAAAACACCAGTTAAGGAATCACATTTGGTAAAAATATTGGCTATATATCAGCGGCTCGCTTCATTAGATTTGTTGCAACTATGCATTACGTAGATGCATGACTCAAAATGCTCCAGTCCAATAAAAGTCACTCCACAGCGTTGTTTGGAGCAAATGCTCTAAAATAACGTCTGCTTCTTTGAAAAGAGTCGAGATAGCAGTTTGCAATGCTTTGTGCGAATATAATATTTGGACTTAACAAAACAGATTCTTCTTTTTTCTCTATTTTAGGTAGTTATCGTTGGATACAGAACAAAAAAAGTTCTGTACCTCGGAGTGCGTAACAAGTATTGCTCCTATTGCGCTATGAAGGAGAAAGGAGATGAAAAAAAACCACACGATTGTTTTAAAAATTGGAGTGGGAGCTCTAGTAGCATGGAAGCAGACAATCGTTGAAGGCTTTTTCCAAAGTGTGCCCAACTGCCCATGCACCAAGTAAAGTTTCATAACCTGATTGCTGACGGTGACAGCAATGTATATAACAAAGTTCTAGAAAGCAGACTCTACGAAAACCTAACTGTTAAAAAGATAGAATGCAGAAACCACCTGCTACGAAATATATGTTCCATAAGCTGAGAGATTTAGCGAAAGAGAGTAAAAGCGGCTATAAAGTCGATATGAGGAAACGCCTTGAAAGCAATCTACAAAGAATGAGAGCTTCTTAGGCAAAGCTACCAATTACTGGAAGCACCAAGATGTGCCATAAATGAAAAAATAAAAAACCTCGCACAAAACTTAGCAAACATGCCATATCATGTATTTGGAACCCATTCCGATTGTAAGGAATATTTTAGCGTAGAAAACGTAACGATGCAAGTTATGTTCCTGACATGAAATAGGATGAAATATTTTATAAAGTAAAAGAATATGTCACCGTAATTGAAGATAACACAGAAAGCATTTTATATGGAGCAAATAATAATGCTGTTGAACATTTCAACGCTAAAATTTGGGAAAAAAACGATGCAAGTTATGTTCCTGACATGAAATAGGATGAAATCTTTTATAAAGTAAAAGAATATGTCACCGTAATTGAAGATAACACAGAAAGCATTTTATATGGAGCAAATAATAATGCTGTTGAACATTTCAACGCGAAAATTTGGGAAAAAAACGATGCAAGTTATGTTCCTGACATGAAATAGGATGAAATCTTTTATAAAGTAAAAGAATATGTCACCGTAATTGAAGATAACACAGAAAGCATTTTATATGGAGCAAATAATAATGCTGTTGAACATTTCAACGCGAAAATTTGGAAAAAAAAACGATGCAAGTAATGTTCCTGACATGAAATAGGATGAAATCTTTTATAAAGTAAAAGAATATGTCACCGTAATTGAAGATAACACAGAAAGCATTTTATATGGAGCAAATAATAATGCTGTTGAACATTTCAACGCGACAATTTGCAAGAAGGTTGGGGGAAAAAGGATTAAGGCTATGGTGGACACTACAAAGGGGTAAAAAATGCCTAAATTTTGGAAAAAAAAATTTTTTGCTAAAATATATTCCTCACAACCTGCACTACATGATGCGCAAAAAAATTTAAGATTTTGTTGTTTTTTAAGTGAGTTATGAGGGATTTTCTCTTTCCCAGTCTCACCATGTGCGTTTGTTTACGTCTTGTTGTCATGTAAACAAAAGAAACAAAGCTCTCAAGTACACCAGAATATGCAAGGAATTTTACTATTTCTTTTGACACAGCCTCATGAATTATAATTTTCAATTATATTTTACTTATATTTAGTGGCAACACTCATTTAACTGTATCTGAGACTGCAAAGTTTTGCTTGTTTACAAATACAAATTGATGGAATCGGAATCTAACGCGCGCTTTCAGTTTTTCTCATGGAAGTAGGAAGATAGGGAAGTGCCGTAATAAGCTTTTCCCGTGCCAATGATCGCAACGTTTGGGGGAGCCACTTGCGCGGCATATTTGCTTCCTTTCTAAAGCCGCTTCGTCTTCCTCAGCAGAAAAAGTGATTATTAAAATAATCAACTCGCTTGAAAAATAATTTTTAATGGCAATTGGTCCCATTTCTGAAATAGGAAAAATAAAAATTAACTTAATTACTTAAATTAAACTATGCATACTAAAATTAAATTACTTTATTAAACATTTTTAAAAATTGTTTTAAAAACCCAAAATTTCTAACTAAGTCAAAGTGGCTTTAGTAAGTAAGCATATGTCTGTACCCATCGTCTCCTCTCCTCTCTGATCAACTCAATCAAGAAATTTATGCACACGTGGCGCCCTCTAACGAAAGAATTCGTACACATAGTTCTCTCTATATACTCAATAATAAACTCTACCGTTGCGATCTTTGGCACGCTGGAAATACATTAGCGAGATAGACCACGGCAGTTCCCTATCTTCCTACTTCCATGGTTTTTCTTTGCAGTGTTGCAGTAATTTTAGTCAGTTAATTTTAGTTTTTTTTAAACATATAAGTATGGACGTCATATCTTCTAAGTGGAGGAAACCTAAAGGTCGTCCGTCCAAAAGACGGAAGACGTTATCTGCCAATAGAAAAAAAAACAGTGGGAAAAGAAGGCCTCTGAATCTGAGACTGCTAACCTTCTTGCATCTGATCCTGAGACTGCTGAGATTCCTGCATCTGATGAGCCACCACAACCTGAGGCCAGCTATATTCTAACTCATAAAGATATGTTTGCAGAAATACTGGCTCTAGTACCATGCAAGGAGTGTTCCGAGTACTCCCTCAGTGCCATTCAACATACTTCTTTGGGTTATTCTATCAAAATGGAAATTTTGTGTGAGAACTGCGGTGAGTCATATGGAACTGTTTGTTCGAGTCATCAAAAGGATAAGAATTCCTCCCATGATATAAATAGCAAACTTGTAAAGGCCTTTTTAACGTTCGGGAGAGGCCATGCAGCTCTCGAGACTTTCTCTTCGGTCTTAAATATGCCGACCATGGACAAGAGAACTTTCGCCAAGTGTTTGTACACTATGTCTATAAAAAACAAGGAAGTAAAATCAAAAATGCTTGCTCTAAGCAGGCAAGCTGTTAGAGAAGCTCATGTCAGAGTGGACAGCTCTTTGGCATCTCAAACTATCATTGATGTCGGGGTATCCTTCGACGGGTCGTGGCAGAAAAGGGGTCACTTCAAATCTAGGACTGGGCATTGTAATTGATACCCTCAGTGGCTTAGTTCTAGATTTTGAAGTACTCTCCAGGTACTGTCAAACTTGTGTTGTTACTGCTCGTGACCTGGGAAAGGACACTGCAGAGTACTGTATATGGTACGAAGGACACAAGAGTGAGTGCGAGAAAAATTTTAATGGACTCTCTGGGGCTATGGAAATGCACTCAGCCCTTATAATGTGGAGTCGCTCCATTACTGAGTGCCAAATGAGGTATATTTCTATTCCTAGTGATGGCGACTCAAGGACTCACACATTTCTGAAAGAAAACAATATTTATGGTTCTAATACTCCTATTGTGAAGGAAGAGTGTCTGAACCACATTGCAAAAAGGCTGGGAACTGCCCTCCTCAACAAAGTCCAAGAGTGGAAAGCTAAAAAGGTCACTCTTGGCGGAAGAAAGCCAGGGAGCTTGACTAAAGACACTATAAAGAAACTTCAAAATTACTATCGGAAGGCCATAAAGGACAATGTGCCCGACATCACAAATATGAAAACTGCCGTATATGCAACCTTACTGCACTGCTCAGCAACCGATGAAAAAACAACCCACACTAAGTGTCCTCGAGGATCAGAGTCCTGGTGTTTTTATCAAAGAGCAATTGCCAAGGGTAAAACACCAGGTTTGCACAAATCCATGAAAACTAGAATATCTCCTCTTGTGTTTGAGAAAGTCATGCCAGTCTACCAAAGACTGGCTGCTGATTCTATTCTTGAGAGATGTAAAGCGGGCAAAACTCAAAACTGTAATGAGAGCCTTCATAGTTGCATATGGCGGAGGTGCCCAAAGGAAGTGTTCGTGTCGAGGAGGAGGCTAGAACTGGCAGTGACTGATGCCGTTGAAAAACACAATCTGGGATACGAGAAATCCTTAGAAATAAAAGACAATATAAGTCTGGACGATTGTTACACTGTAAACTTTGCTCAAAAAAGAGATAAGAGAAGTCTTGCTCAAAAAGAGTGTCCGCCTAAAAAAAAAGAAAATGCAACAAAAAGGATACATCGTATTGTGCTGGTGCTTTTTAACTACTTACATTTATCGTAAATTTTTCATAATAAATCAAAACAATAATATAAGTATTTGTTATTTATAGTATTTCATTAATTTATTTTCTGATGATTTAGTGAAACCTCACTTAGTCATCTAGTAATAAAAATAGCTTGGCCCCATTTATAAGACTCCCATTTTGTAAATATTTGTTTATTCAATCATAGGATTAACCTACCTATCCCTTAAAATTGCCTTTGAATAATTAAGGTTTCATTGAATTAGATTATGACTTTATAAAATTGCTGCTGATACCAATTTTTTTTTCATATTTAATGTGATATGATTTGAAATACAAAAAGCTGTTTTTCTCAAAAACAAAAATTTGCATAAATGCCTATTTTCGAAATGTTCCACGCGGCTTCATTTTAACCCGATAATTTCAAAACTTCCTTAAAATATCCTTCTGTAGTGTAACATTACTCTTGTAAAAATCACTTGGTTAGTACTTGTGTGAAAAAAAATATCCGTCAAAATAAATGAAATTTTTACAATTTTTACGATATTTTCAACTAAAAGTGCGTAAATGGCCAAACATTTTAAAATATATTTTTTGTCATTCCCAATTCTACAAGAACTTATAAACCATTAACTATTTATATAAAATCAAGTAAAATTTTGAATCTTTTTTAAAAACTAAGCCTCGTGGAACACTTTGAAATTTAGTTAAATTTTTTTTTAAATTTAAATTTTAAAAAAACTTACCAATTTTTTTATTTGAAAATTTGTGAGTGGTGTTTGATCATGCTTATAAACAAACACTAAAAATTTTAAGAATGTAGGTTAAGAATTACAAAAAAAAGTTTTTGGTGTCCACCATAGCCTTAAAAATTAACTTTGCGGTGGTTCTACATCATAAGTGATTATCCCATGACGGCTTTACATAAAGCCCTAACACTACAAAGTCCTGGGAAATATACAGAGCTCAGGGAAGCAAGATTGCTGAAAAAAGCCCGACTGAGGCTACTTGCTAAGCCCCCCAGGAAGAAGACCCTATTCCCCCCTGTCAACGCTGATTTAAAATCGTACGGGGTTGTATCGCAAAGGCCCTAACTGCCGCCAGTTGTGGAAAAATCCAAAAGGGAAAGGTTTTTGAGCTCCCTTTCTTTGAAAGTGTATTTTTTTTTCTTTTTAGGTACGTCACCATTGCCTCTTCATGTATGGCTGTGTTCAACTTCTTCCGAGATCGACGGCATGAAAGAGCCCCAACAATCAGGGGAGTTATTCCAATCCCAGGAGCATTTAACATCTCACCATCGCAAGGGTACCACCAGGCCCTAGGGAGATCCCAGGAGAAAATCGGCACTCGGCACTATCGGGATGAACATGCAGGAGAGGAAACCAGGAGCAGATCACCGCAGTCCCCGGTATGCTCGTCGCCAGGCAACCTCAGCTCCGGAGACAGCCCGCTAGAGGATAAGGCCTCGGCAAGGTACTCGAAAGCCAGGAGTGCGCGAGAAAAGGAAGTGCCCAGAGATGACGAGAGGGAAATGTCGTTCGAGCAACGAAGCGACATGGAAATGACCCCGGAAAAAGGAGATAAATCGAAAAGACAACTCGAGACGACCAGCACATCGGAGGAGGAATCGCTACCCGACGTGGATGGAGAGATGTCTCGAAAACTAAGAGCCCTCAGCAGCGATGAGAGAAGGTCCCGCAAGAAAGCAGTGCTAGCCGACCTTGAGCTGGCAGAAAGCCACCTCGTCAAACTGACGGAAATAAGAAACCTAGATGGCCCCAATCCTACATTCGAGATTCTTCTGGACAGCTACGAAACCAAGATCCGGTCCCTAGTAAGTGAGTACAATATTTTGGTATTACTTGAAGGAACGGGCACGGAATCTGCCGAGCAATTTAAATTTGATGACAACAAAGAGGTTAGCAAAACCCGCACTAAAAGTAAAAAGGCAAAAGCCAAGAAAAAGGCTAAAATAGCTCGACAGATAAACGTCCGTTCCAGAGAGAAAGATGCATCCTGTGTTCCATCATGCTCGGTCATGCAGACCGTGAATGATGGTGAAAATGAACTCGTTATTGACTCTTGTTCTGGTGTAAATAAACAGGAGCTGGCACCGTTAGAAGATGCGAGTTCCTCTCAATTGTTAAATGTAGTAGTAAATGAAAATGTTAGTAGTGTAGAAACTGTATCCCCTGTAACTGTTCCCCATGAAAATGTAAACAAAGGAAATAACTCCTCCCCCCTCCCAATGGAGTCCCCCGTGCTAAGAAAAGCATTCCCAAATAGGCCACTTAACCGAACAGCCCCCATTATGCTGGAAGCCGATAAAAATGCAATCAATGTTATCAAAACACTAAAAGAAAAGTATGGTCAAAACATTGAAGCCCGACTAACGGGCGAATATTTCAGAATTTATACCGTCGACACCGACCAGCATAAAATGGTGGCTGATCACCTAAGGGCCGAGGGTCATACTGCATACATGATATCCCCCATGATAGAACAACCGATCAGAGTAGTTGTTAAGGGGATACCCACCTTTATAGAAGACCAAGAGGTAATTGACAGCCTTAAATCACAGGGGTTTACGGTGATCAGGGCGGCTAGGATGCTAAATAGAAGTAAAATCCCCATTCCCTTAGTGAAAATAGAGCTAGAGAGAGGTGAGAAAAACGACACTATATATGAAATAAAGCAATGCTGGGAAGTAAGGGTCCCCTTTGCAGGCTTTCTTGAAGGACTCAAACATCTCGTTTGTTGATCGCCTGAACCCAAGGGATTCTTTCTTCGGGGGAAGGACAAATGCAATTAAATTATATCATGAAGGTCCCACCTCTCAGTAACTTTCTGGGGGAGTTAACCGATGAGCTGGATGGTGACACAATTACCCAGGACGTGTCTGGTAAGTATATTTACTTATTTTTAATTTTCATTTCTTATCTTATCAAAAGTACTAACGTTATTTTTCTTTTCAGGTGGCCCCAAGAACTATGCATACCTAACAAAGAGTGGGAAAAACTGCAACAAAGTTAAGGGCATTACCCTCAACTCCAAGAAATCGCTTAAAATAAACTTCAATAGCATGAAAGCCATGGTACGAGACATGGACAACCCAGAACCAATCCTCACTCACAACCCGGCCAAAATCACCAGGGAGGGAAAGAGGCGACGAGTCATAAACAAGCCCGAAACGAAAATGTATCGGGTTCTTTATGACAAACGCGTCATTCAACCCGATTATACAACCCGGCCCTACGGGTATTAGGTAAGATCCTACGGAAGATAGTACGACGTGTGTGGTTGGAAGAGAAAAGAAAACGGCTTACAGCTTCCAACTTTTAAAATGCTTCCAACAACTGGTTGAGCCAGAATGGTTGCGCTAGCGATGTGTACCTCCCCATTGAGGTAGTGGCATGCCTCCACTGGAAAGCATCCAAGGACTTTGTGGAGCAGGATACCTCCACCAATATTTTCATTGCCACTTTTACCACAGCATGAGCCCACCTTAAGCTTTATTCTGTAATGGATAAGCTTGGGTAGGCCGTGCTGTACCACGACACGGACTCCATCATCTGTGCAACCGATGAGGAGAAGAACGATCCACCTCTCGGTAACTTTCTGGGGGAGTTAACCGATGAGCTGGTTGGTTGGTTGGTTGTTTGGGGTTTTATGGCGCATGACCCACGAGAGAGTATAGTGCGCCAGACACAAGACAAAATTAAACCAAAAAATATTCCTTTAAAAACATAAATATAACTGGCCAAGGGCCATTGTCGGACGTACTCTATACGTCAAATTTAAAATGGTTAAAATATTGTTAAATGTGATGGGTAAAACCAATTTCATGAATATATTTAAAAACTAATGATAGATTAGAATGATTTAAAATTTGTGATAAGTTAAAGTCAGTACGTTTAAAAATGATGTTTTTATAAGGGTTAAAGTGGGGGCAGACACTAATGATGTGTTGAACCGTTAAAAGAGTGTCACAGAAATGACAAGTGGGAGCCTCTTCTCCCCTCAAGAGGTGACGATGGGTCATTCTTGTGTGCCCTATTCGCAATCTGGAAAGTAGTACCTCCTCGCGACGCGTAAGATTTTTACGCAGCCGTCGCGAGAGAGATGGCATCACAGAATGCAGTTTATTGTTAATCTGCTGGTCCCATTCGGACTGCCATATTTCATGCAGTCTTCGCCGAAAAAGCGGTTTAAGATCCTCGAATGGGACAGGAAATCTTTCTGTAGGGCCTGTGACAGATCTAGCGGCACGGTCTGCTTCTTCGTTTCCTTGAATCCCGGCGTGACCGGGGACCCAACAAAACATTACTTCAGTTTGAGACCTAGATAGTGCGTCTATGATGTCATTTACAATGGGATGGGTAGATGAGTTATGCGAGACGATACTTTGGAGTGATGAGAGTGAGTCAGTGTAAATAATAAATTTTTCATGAGAGGTGAGTGAGATGTGTTCGATTGCCATCCTGATGGCATGCAGTTCTGCAGTATAGACAGAAGCTGTGATAGGGAGGGCATCGGAGAGGGTTGCGCACTGGCAAACTGCCGCGGCACCTACGTGTGATTCGGACTTGGACCCGTCAGTAAAGATAGGGGTATAGTCCGAATACGTCCCCCGATGTTCTCTATACAGAGCCTGGAACACATAGTTCGGGAGTGATTTCCTGCAGTGCGCAATTGAAAGATCCACTTGAGGGGTGGCGCGCTCCCATGGAGAAAATGGAGCGATGCTTGTCTGGGAAATATTTTCACTCGAAATATTCCAGTCACTCATGAACTGTCTCATACGAAACTGGAATGGAGGCGGGTTTACACGTGAACTACGATGAATGATAAAATAATGCAAACTGAAATCAAACATGAATTTAAAAGCGGTATGATGACGCAGTGACCTCATCTTGGCATAATACGAGAGGGCCAAGTAGCTCCTTCGTAAATGCAAAGGCGGCTCGTATGCCTCCGCATAGAGCGACTGAACTGGGGATGTACGGAACGCTCCCAGGCAGATACGTAGAGCTTGGTGGTGTACAGTGTTGAGTGAGCGCAACAATGATTGGCATGCAGAGCCGTACACGACCGAACCATAGTCCAACTTGGACCGCACCAAGGAACGGTACAGCCGAAGCATGGCCGTCGTGTCGGCGCCCCAAAATGTGTTCGACAACACTTTAAGCAAGTTGAGAGTTTTTGAACATCTATTTTTTAGATCATAAATGTGGCTGCGAAAACGGAGCTTTCTGTCGAAGATTACTCCGAGGAAACGAGTTTCTTCAACACATTGAATTTCTGAGTCCCCTAGTCTCAATTCGGGGTCCGGGAAGAGCCCTCTTTTGCGACTGAAAGGAACGCAGACTGTTTTCTCAGCAGAGAACATAAACCCGTTTTCTAAGGCCCATCGATTCATTTTATTAATAGATGTTTGTATGTGGCGCTCAGCCACTGATAAAGAATGCGATGAGTATGAAATTTGAATGTCGTCCACGTATAATGAATATTGTACATCATGATTTATGAGATGAGTGATCCCATTTAATTTTATGATAAAAAGCAAAACACTTAAAACACACCCTTGGGGAACACCCTGCTCTTGAATAAAAGTATTCGAGTAGAATGAGCCAAGGCGAACTTGGAAAGAGCGATGATCTAAAAAATTTTTTATAAAAATGGGTAAATTGCCCCTTAAGTTACAATTGTATATGTCCTGGAGAATACCTCTTCTCCAGGTCATATCGTATGCCTTTTGTACATCAAAAAACACAGACAGGCAGTGCTTTTGTCTAAAAATAGCTTCTCTTACGGCTGTTTCAAGCCCTAAAAGATTGTCTGTGGTAGAACGATATCTACGGAAGCCGCTTTGGTATGGTGAAATGAGGTTTTCGGTTTCAAGATAAAACATGAGCCGTGCACTTATTATTCTCTCCATGAGTTTACAAAGACAGCTCGTTAGAGCTATAGGCCTGTAATTACCTGGAGAGCTCGGGTTTTTGCCTGGTTTGGGAAACGGGAGAACGAAGGCATGACGCCACTTGGATGGGAATTCTTGCTTGGTCCAAATGCGATTGAAAAGGCTTAGAAGAGCGAGTAAGGAATCATCAGAAAGATTTTTTAGCATAATGTAATGTAACCCGTCGGGACCAGCCGCCGAGTTCCCTGAGCGATACAGCGCCGTACGAAGTTCAAGCATGGTGAGCGACGAGTTGTAGCCTTCGTTGGAATAACCGAAGTCCAACTTCGAACGCTCTGCTTTCTGCTTCAGCGCTTGGAACGCAGGGGGGTAGTTCTCGCTGTTAGATGTTTTAGCAAAATGCTCAGCTAGCATGTTGGCAATATCGGGGATACTGCTAACGGTAATGCCGTCACTCTCAAGCATGGAAACTGGTTGAGAGCTGAACTTGCCACTGATCTTACGGATCTTGTTCCAAACGTCTTTAGAGGGTGTGGATGAAGTTACGCTGCTGACGTATGCCATCCACGATTCCCTCTGACTTTGTCTCCGTATTTTCCTGAACTAAGCTCGTGCCTTTTTAAATGCAACCAAGTTGTCCGGAGACGGGTAGCGCCTAAACCTATTCCAAGCTTTGTTTTGGGATTTTCGAGCTTCCTGGCATTCATAATTCCACCATGGTTTAGGAAATTTTGGCAATCTAGAGGAACTTTGAGGAATAAAAGTTTGAGCAGCTGTTAATATGGATGAAGTGACTGATGAAATTGCTTGGTCTATAGTGCCAGATGACACCATACTCTCTGTGATAACAGCATGGGTTTGGAAATCCTCCCATTTGGCTCTATCGAATTTCCAACGAGGTGTGCGTGAAGACGCACCCGCGGTTGTAGTAACGAACGATAGCACAATGGGGAAGTGGTCACTTCCCATGGGGTCTTCAACAACACTCCAAGTGAGATCCAGGAGTAATGACGGCGTACAGATGGAGAGATCAATGGCACTATAAGAATGAGTGGGTGAGTGGATGTATGTGGGAGAGCCATCATTCAGCAGGGCCAGGTCAAGCTCAGAAAACAGCCGCTCGACAGTGTGCCCTCTGGAATTAATATCGCGGCATCCCCACAATGAATGATGCGCATTAAAATCGCCGAGTAAAATGAAAGGTGATTGAAGTTGATTAAAAAGCAGCTCAAGATCTCTAAATGAAACCGGATTACCGGGTGGCAGATACACATTGCAAACGGTTACGGCTGAGGTGATGGAGAGTCGAACTGCTACAGCTTGCAAGGGCGTCTCAAGATCAACGGGAGAAAAGGGTATCGAGTGGGCGACAAGAAGCGCCACTCCACCACACACTCTACCGCCAGACTCGCAATCCTTGCGAAGGACCGAGAAGCCTCGCAAGCGGACTGAGTCAGAAGGTCTCAGAAACGTTTCCTGCAAGGCAATGCACGCAGGTGAATGTATATTAGCCAGATGTTTTAGATCCTCTAGATTGGAGCGGAATCCGCGAATATTCCATTGTATGATCTTACCTATTTTTCCTTGGAGATTTTGGCCCTTTGGACCCTATAGGATCATACGTAATTTTTTTGAGTTTGGTGAACTTGCTTTCTTTTTTTTGTAGCTCTTTTTGTTGGTATAGTTCATAGATATTTGCCTCCAAACTCCCCAAAAGACTGGACGAAGAGTCAGAAGGGTCTGGAGGTTTTCTTATTTTTGTCATGTCTTTCAGTTTTGATTCAGAAGCACAGCGTTTCATTGTGGCAGCATTAGTTTCGCATTCCATTGTTTCTACAGCAACAGGAGTCACTGTAGGGGTAGTTTGGACGGGAGCTTCTATGACTAAATTATTGGGAGTGGTTTCTATAGTAGGGGTAGTTTGTTCGGGTGCTTTTATATCTGAACTTTTGGGAATGGTATCGGTTAAAGGGTTAGCCGATTCGGCTCTGTCGGGTGTAGTAGAAACGGATATCTCTGTTTGAGTTGAAATGGTGCATGAGGACTTTACGGCGGCTGCATAGGAAGTCGAGGGGCGCGGTGGCACGATGTTGGGCACACGCTTTCGGGCCTCAGAATAAGAGATATTCTCAATGACTTTTAGCCGTTGAATCTCTTTCTCCTGCAGCCATTTTGTGCATTTTCTTGAGTAGGCCGGATGTTCGCCCTCGCAATTCACGCAGTGCGTCTTTGCTTCAGTGCAAAAGTCGCCGGCATGCTCCGTACTCCCGCATTTCTCGCAGGTTGGAGTGCCGCGACACGCAGCGGTTCCGTGGCCGAAACGCTGGCAGCGGAAGCATCGTAGCGGATTGGGGATGAACGGCCGTACATTTAAGCTTATATAACCGGCTTTTATTTTTGATGGCATGTTGGGGGTGGAAAAGGTAAGTACAAAAAGGGGTGTTTCTTTCTTGATGATGATTTGTTTTGCTTCGGTTACGTTTTGATCTTCTAAACCTTCTTGTATTTCGGTTTCTTTAAGATTAGTCAAGTCGGGACAGTATATAACACCTTTTGAGCGATTAAGTGTAGGATGAGGTTCACAAACTATGGGTATATGTGCAAGTTTTGTGGAACTAAGGAGATTTTTTGATTGAGAATCTGTATCTGTGTACACTAGAAGATCACCCGATGATAATTTTTTTACTGATCTAACGTTACCGGCAATTCCTGAAATAGCTTTCGAAACTAGGAAAGGTGATACATTTGCAAGCTTTTGTTCTTCTGAATGCAAAATAAGATATTTAGGTAAGGTATTTGGAGATGTCTGAGAAGTCATTTTGGTGGACTTACCACCATGATCAATATAAGACCCCATGAGGGAGAGTGGCGCCTAGGTTCTTTTTTGGTGCTTATGGTGGGCAGAGGGAGGGGTGAAGAACCTACCAAATGACAACCTCCCACTCCCGGTCCCACAGCTCCCACAGTGCGGACTCAGCAGTCTGCCTGCTGAGCGGGGCTGCACTGCTGCTGCAGGCGCTACGGCATGGTGTCCGCCAAGGTGGAAAAACGATAGAACCGACTGGGCAGCTCCCACAAACTGCCCAGCAAGCAAGGAAGCATATGGGCCGCCACATTGCTAAAGAGCAAGAGGTGACACAGCCGAACGTCGGTATGTTGACTAACCAGGAACCGGACAACAAACACAGGACAACACAACATTTAATGGTATCCTGGTCTCAGCTGCTTACCCATATGCCGCCCATCCAGAGCTCGTTAAACACTCCAGGGGAGAAGTAAATGAAAAGCAAGTGGGCTTATTGTGTTTGGGTGATCTGAAGAAATAAAAAACCAGTTTAACATTGAACTATTTTAAAAGAAAAAAGATTTGCTGTAAAGTCTCAAATCAAAATGGTGAAAGGAGAGTCAAAATAATACTACGTTTAATAAGATGGAAATTATGTGTAATTAAATGACGAACTTAATAATAACCAATCTTACTAAAGGTAATAAGATGTTAAAATAAAATTCCAGTGTAAAATGCATCTAATAAATCAAAACCAGTATCAATTTAACTATGGCGGAAAAGGAAAGAGGGAAGTACAGAGGAAAGAAAAAGAAGAAAGATCGCTTAGGCTGCCCGGGGTCGCGCGTTCCCGGTGGAAAGATGCACTTGGTCACCTAAAGGAGGTTCCCGTGCAGGTGGAAGATTGGCCTTTTAATTAGGCACAAAGACACTGGGGTACCTCGGGATTGTGACACCCGTCACACCTCGACAAGGTGTGCCCCTGAGGGGACCGATGAGCTGGATGGGGACACAATTACCCAGTTCGTGTCTGGTAAGTATATTTACTTATTTTTAATTTTCATTTCTTATCTTATCAAAAGTACTAACGTTATTTTTCTTTTCAGGTGGCGCCAAGAACTATGGCTATATGACAAAGAGAAGAGAAGAAGAATTAAGAATTAATTTAATTCCCAGAAAATAAACTTCAATAGCATGTAAGCTATGGTACGTACAAGCCATGGTACGAGACATGGACAACCCAGAACCAATCCTCACTCACAATCCGGCCAAAATCACCAGGGAGGGAAAGAGGCGACGAGGCATCAACAAGCCCGAAAATAAAATGTATCGGGTTGTTTATGACAAACGCGTCATTCAACCCGATTATACAACCCGGCCCTACGGGTATTAGGTAAGATCCTACGGAAGATAGTACGGCGTGTGGTTGGAAGAAAGAAGAAAACGGCTTAAAGCTTCCAACTTTTAAAATGCTTCCCACAACTGGTTGAGCCAGAATGGTTGCGCTAGCGATGTGTACCTCCCCATTGAGGTAGTGGCATGCCTCCACTGGAAAGCATCCAAGGACTTTGTGGAGCAGGATACCTCCACCAATATTTTCATTGCCACTTTTACCACAGCATGAGCCCACCTTAAGCTTTATTCTGTAATGGATAAGCTTGGGTAGGCCGTGCTGTACCACGACACGGACTCCATCATCTATGCAACCGATGAGAAGAACGATCCACCTCTCGGTAACTTTCTGGGGGAGTTAACCGATGAGCTGGATGGGGACACAATTACCCAGTTCGTGTCTGGTAAGTATATTTACTTATTTTTAATTTTCATTTCTTATCTTATCAAAAGTACTAACGTTATTTTTCTTTGCAGGTGGCGCCAAGAACTATGGCTATATGACAAAGAGAAGAGAAGAAGAATTAAGAATTAATTTAAGAATTCCCAGAAAATAAACTTCAATAGCATGTAAGCTATGGTACGTACAAGCCATGGTACGAGACATGGACAACCCAGAACCAATCCTCACTCACAACCCGGCCAAAATCACCAGGGAGGGAAAGAGGCGACGAGGCATCAACAAGCCCGAAAATAAAATGTATCGGGTTCTCTATGACAAACGCGTCATTCAACCCGATTATACAACCCGGCCCTACGGGTATTAGGCAAGATCCTACGGAAGATAGTAAGACGTGTGTGGTTGGAAGAAAAAAGAAAACTGCTTACAGCTTCCAACTTTTAAAATGCTTCCCACAACTGGTTGCGCTAGAATGGTGAAAACGCTTCTGTATAGTCGATTTGAGAAAGCTGCTACCAACTATGGCAAAGCCAACGAAAAGGCTGCTGGTCAATTGACTGAACAGAATCTAGCAGTGAAAATCAACAAATATGGCCTCTTCGTTGATCAAAATATCCCCTTTCTTGGTGCTTCCCCAGATGGAATAGTAGCAGGAGAAATGCCTTGGTAGAGGTGAAATGTCCATATACGGCAAAAGATAAAACACCTTATGAATATCTAAGATGCCGGATATGCCGATTTTTCAAGTCTATCTAGCTAACAACGAGGGTGTTGGGGTGATTTATAATTAGTAAGAAGTCAACTATCCCAGGGTAACAACGATTGAGAAATATAGAGTACGAAAGGGATTTGCGCAATGCTACAACTGCCAGGGGTTCAACCACTCTTGGCACCTGTGCCACATGAACATGGTGTGTGTATGTTTTGCGCAGGTGCACACTCCGTGAAGGAATGTGAAGAAAAAGCTCAAGAGGGTGCAACTCCAAACGACGTTATTTCTATTCGCTCATCTGTACTTTCTTAACCCTACAACCACGTGGAGGTCCCCACGTGGTCGGTATTAAGCCGTGTATACCCAGCTGGATTTTGAGCCACATGTGATCATCCCTGGAAACCCGGACGGAGGAACCACCCCTCAACATGGAGGATGAACGATCCCTGTCGCTGTCAGATCTGATTATCGATGAAGATGGGACGCCCACCCCCAGCCAGTCACCTGCTCACCATGAGGTAAGCACGTAAGATGCCATTTTTTACGAGGAAGCCCAATTAAAAACAATTGATTTCAAAAAAGTAAACGAGCAAATTACATTAACCAAATCTGTTAATGATATCAATGCTATAATAAGAGAGTTAAACAAATTTCAAACCCTGGTAAACAAATTAACCAACTTAAATCAAGAGGATTTTTTAAGTGTTAATGGTCCCTCCCCCTTCTATCAACGGTATGCATGACCTGTCAGAGGGCGGTCGAGTAAAATTCCGTACTTCTAAACGAGCTACGAACACAAAATGCCCCACCCGTTCCTGTGGCCATCTCAAGTCCGAGGAAGAGAAAATAGCCAGTCTCTCTTCCGCAGGTAAACAATCCAATACCCCTGCAGAGCAAGTTTGCGAGATTAGAGGTTGACGTCATCGAAGAGTTAAGCAGGGTTTATATGCAGCCGGCAAGTGCGACTGCGACGGAAGATTTTTTTTTCCTGCCGTTGGTGAACGTTAATGTCGCGTCTACAGACGGCGCTGCGTTTCGTGCGAAATTGCGGCGAGTGCGATTGTCTGCCGCATCGTTTGTTTTAGATTCGCATTCGGCGACGGCGCGTTTATTTTTACATTCGGCTTTTGATTTTGAAGGTTGTTTGGGGTTTAATGGCTCAAGGCCCCGATAGGGACATTTTGTGCCAACCAAGACAGCTTTTGCTTTTGCTTTTGATGTTCGCATTTCGCTCGCATGCTTGACAAACATGAGTTTAAGTAATTCTGAAGCAGATGTATTAGCTCTCTATCTCAAAGAGAGGGAGAAAAAAATGATTGGTTGGTTGGTTGGTTAGTGTTTTATGGCGCACGATCCACACTAGGATATTATGCGCCAGCCAAGACAAAATAAGACTAATTTAGAAGGCCGAAGGCCTTTGTCAGATGTACTCTATACATCTATTATTTAAAATAAAGTTTGTAATAAAAGGTGATGAGACAGCCATAGGGAGAAAAAAAAAATGAGAAGGAGGACACAAGGACAGTGTGGGTACGTCCTAGACCAGCTTCGGCCTCTTTATGGCGCAAAAGCCTGGAGGATCAGGAAGTTCCTCCCATCATTCTCGACAACCCCCTCAACGCCAAGGAGCTTCTGGTTGAATTAAACGCGGAAGCCATCAGCCCGGTCAAGGCCCAGCTGAGAGGGCGGGATTTGAAAATCTTCCCAACCTCCACAGAGAGTCACAGGAGGATCGCCGGCATCATCAGGCAAAAGAATCTCCCCTCACACACTTATGAACTCCCTGACGAAAGAATCATGAAGGTCGTAATCCGAGCTTAATATCTGAGCTCCGTATCCGAGCTAAAATGCGTCATTAAAGGCCTTGACGTCAACTTCAAAATTGATGACCTCAAAAACGAGCTCCTTGACATTGATTTTCCGGTTGCCCACATTTCCCAAATGCCTGACAGATCAGAGAAAAAAATTCAAGAAATACCTTCCGATATTCATTGTCCATCTACAAAAAAACCGAAAAGGCTAAAGAAATTTATAACCTCAAGTACATCTCTAACATCAAAATTCGCGTGGAGCCACTTAGACCACGTCACAGTCCAGCGCAATGCTTTAGATGCCAACAGTTTAACCACTCTTCCCTATTCTGTACCCGTGACCCAGTGTGCGTCAAATGTGCTGCTGATCACCTCTCCTTTAATGCATCAAGCCTAGAGATGCCCAGCCACCTGTGCCAACTACAAAGGCGACCAACCGGCCAACTACAGTGGTTGCCCGAAAAACACACAACCTACCCCCTTCTCAACCTCAAAAAAGGAATATTTGGGCTGAACGAATGGAACAACACCAGAAAGCGAAAGCAGAATCTACAATAAATTAAAGCCCATCCCCTCGGACTCCACCATCAATATCCTGCATTAAAATAATGCAGATTTTCACAGTAAATATTCATATAAATGGAAGTGCCCTTGACGAAAAAAATATATTCATCTCCAGTCTAATCAGCGAACTCTATCATTATGGAGTCAAGTGGAAAATTTGATTCGACTGATTAACACGACTACCAAGGAAATGCCTATGAAATTAGCTTATGAAACTGTCCTCGAAAATTTGAAGCTACACATAGCTAATAAACAATCAACCGAGAACAAAAAAGCTGAATTCTTACTCGAATAATTTATTTCACTGCCTAAAATTAAAGCAGCTCGTCGATACAGTACAGACATGTATCGTTTTGCATCATGTCTGTATGTCATTTCACCGGCATGCTACAAAGCGTTATCGAATAGTGAAATTTTATCTTTGCCATGTGTAGATTCATTAAAGAAATTGTTAAATTTTTTTGCCATGTGTAGATTCATTGAAGAAATTGTTAAATTTTTTAAGTATTAATTCAAATACATTAAGTCCTGGAAACTTAGCATACCTAAAAGGAAAATGTGAAAAACTGAAGAATGACGAAAAGCTTATCAATCTGTTGATCGTTGAAATTCACATAAAGAGCGCCATAACGTACAAAGGAAAAAAAAATAAGCGGTTACTCGGTTAATATAGAAGATCGTGCAGCGAATACCGTACAAGCTTTTATGGTGACCTCGGTATTTTCATCTATTAAAGAAGTTGTCGGATTAGTCCCTGTATTCAATATGACAGCAACCGATATTTAAAGCTTACCAAGGAACATAAACAAAATGAGCCTGTTAAATTTAAAGAGATCAAAGTGACCCAAGTTGAAAGAGATTTCCAATTTCTGAGGCTAAAAAGAGTGATCTTATGCGACTAGTTGAAAAAAATTTATAGACAGGCTAAAACCTGCATACATTTTTTCTGAAGACAATACCAAAATCAATTTAGCCCCTAAAACCCGATCAGGAAGGCGGGTGAGATTCCCTGACCGTCCGTATTCCATAAGTATAATCAAGTATCGTGACATCAATGGGGGGATACTGTGTAGTGCGCCCTCTGGTGGAGGACCGCAGCAGGCGGGAATTCCGCCTGTCTTTGACCAATCAAACGATAGCTGGCGAGGCACGTGGGATGCAACTGTAACCATGCCCGCCAGTCAAGCTGTAAATAAGACTCTCGGAGCACGTGCCCTTTTTCCCTCATATATGCATTAAACCACTTCGTATTTTTACCTTCAATTGTTTGTGTTTATTGATCAGCAAAAACTTACTTGAAGATTGTTCCTAATAATCTTGAGTGTACAACTGATAGAAAACTTAATTTAGTTTTAGATGAAAACAGTAGTTGGGGTATGTGGTGCAAATGCAGTACCAAGTATGCATCTTAATTAGGATGTTGTTGGTCAGTTAGTTAGCACATTGTTGTATTTACTATCATTCTGTATGGTACCAATATTTTTTAATATTAACTCCAACTGGTGTACCTTGTTGCGAGGACACTGAACCTAAATGTGAGGACAGTGCTCCAACTGTTGGCGCAGGGAGTTTATCTGAGAGTGTAAGAATTTTAATTGTGTTTCCCAATTCTTATTTTAAAAGTAAATAGTTTATTTTTGCTTTATAGTATGTTCTTTTTTAAAGCTTCCTGAACTCCCTAAATTCTCAGAGTATGTGGAAAGTGCCCTAAAAAAGGGTTCAATTAATGGTCCCCTTTGGTCCAATTTTATTATGCAGTGTGCTTCATTTTATTTGAAGATACTCCAATGCACACAAAATCATCTTACAACCACATTGGACAGACTATGTATGAAAAATATCCTTGCATCGAAGGGCCTGGTCCAAAACCTTGGGTAATGAAAAGCTATTTTAATATTTCTTTCAAAAAAATTTAATTCATTACTAAGATATAGATAATTATTGTTATTTAAATCTGTTTAAATAGTAATTTTCTATAAAATATAGAAATAAAATAATTGTTATTACATAAACTTAGATTTTGAGTAAAGCATTACATTTTTTGAGGTCTTTATTTATGCTAACATTTTGAGGAAATTTTTTCTTCAGATTCTGTAGCAACAACCAGTTGTATTTCTTGTTGATAAGAAGCAATTTTTGATAGTTTAGGTTAAATAACATTGGTCTAGTAAATTGTTTAATATCATAATTATCTTTACTGTAGTCTCATTTCAACAAATGCCTTAGTCAAAAGTTAAGGACAGAAAGGATGAAGTTTAAAAAAAGCTTCAATTGCATTGGCAGCCAAACAGAAATGGCGGATCAGCTGGAATAAGGGTCCTCTATCACTTGGCGATCGCCAAGTCAGCGCTATATCGCGGCCGATCGCCTGGCCACCCGTTCCGGCCGCCATGTTTTACCACAGCTCGAATAAAGATTAACCCAAGTATGTTGATGCGTGCGCATACGGCCGATGGGCAGGACACCCGTTCCGGGCGCCAGGTTTTACCACGGCTCGAATGAAGGTTAACCCAAGAAGAAGGATATTATGTTCACGCGTGCGAATTTCTGAGGGTTTCCTGAATTGAAAAATTAAAATCTGATTTTGATTTCAAATATTTTGTAATTTCTCTATCAAATAATAAACTCTTCAATAATTTAATTTAATTGATTTAATAATTAAATAAAAAAACTCTTTAAAAACTAACAAAAATTATGAAACAAAATAAAACAAGAACAAATTTTAATATTAAAATAATTTATAATGTAATTTAATCTATTTAATAATTTAATTGATTTAATAATTAAATAAAAATAAGCAAAGCACTTAAAAATGACCAAAAATTATTAAACAAAATCAAGGAAATACAAAAGTTATAAATAATTAAATTTACTAAACATAAGAAAAGCTTGTTATTTTACAAGTTAAGCTTTATTATATATATTTAAGCTATAACAGTTCAGGGACAAAAGCAGCCAGCAGTAAATGAAAAACTACCAGTTTAAGTATGTGTATAAATTAATTAAGGTATATAAATATAATTTATTACTTGAATTTGGACTTAAAAAACTTAATGTTTTAATTCATTTAATGATTTTTATTAATTTTTCCAATTGTTCCCCAGTCTTGCGCAGTAGCCTTGTGAAAAATTTATTATTGTTTAGTGTGAAAATGCCGCCATTATGTTCGGAGCGTAAAAGTTTCTTATATTAAGCTATTCATTTAGCTTATTTGTCTCAATTGAAACTTTGGCGTACGTACTGGCGTTTTATTCGACAAGATCCGAATCCTGCCGACACTCCCAGCAATCGTATGCAAAAAAGTATTCTAAAAGAATTGAGAAAGAGGTTAAACGACTTGAAGGCTACCGCTACAAGAGCGATTATTCGCGATTGCCGACAGCTATACATGAACACAATCGAAGAGGTCACTTCTATCTTAACTTTCTGTATAAGATTTGAAACTAAAGGACGTTTCGTTTGATTATTTTGACGTGCTCTAAATAATGCACTTCACAAGATGGTACAACCATCAGCTCAAGTAGCCTAGAAACATGGTTTCGACAGGCAAAACTAATCATTGAAAAATTTATATGCAGTTGCAAAGCTGGACCTGGTGGATGCTGTAAGCATATAACTGCTGTTCTAATTCATTGCAACAGGTAATTATCATTTTAATATCTGTTTTTTTAGAAATGGTTATTTGGTATTGTTTTTCCATTGAATTCATATCAAACAGTTCTGGAAGCCAATTTTGGCCCATGCATTGTATGATTTGGTCCGATGGCGAAAAAGTAGTTTTCCCTGTAGCCGCATATCATGGGAACACAAAACCTGCGAGTGCCAATGAGTTTATATGGCAAAATTTGTTCCGAGATCTCTTTTAGAAAACGGGTTGATGTTTGAAGGAAGGAAGATACATATATCATCAAGAGGATTTATATGCGATGCTCCTGGTGGAGCATTCATTGCCTCAGTCAAAGACCACTCCGGGCATGAGTGCAGTAAATCTACTCAAAAGGGGTAAATATATTAAGAGTAGGTTGGTTGGTTGGGTTTTATGGCGCAAGGGCCCTGTTCTGCCATTCCGCGCCTGACACAATATATTAAAAGTAGAATATGTTTCCCAAAACTCGATTTTCCCATTGATTTTTTTCTCCCATTATTCCAGGTTGGCGATAGCATAATTACAACATGCTCAGATCTTCTATCTCCCCACACCTAGTAGTGTATACCGGGGGAAATGGCCAAGTCGCTGCCAGCTCAATTTTAGCCCAAGGGAGCAGAGTTTGCCAGCTTTCCAACACGAACATCTTCTCCATATTTGATGCTCTGCTAGGCGTTTACTTCACAATTTGATTATAACTACCCGAAAGCATACAACAGTTTTTTGCTCTATTTGCAACACTTGGTAATTAGAAAGTCGTTGAAAGGGCAGAAGTCTCCTTCCGCACTTGTGAAGTTTTTGAAAGAATTTGAAAAGTTTGAGTAAATATTTGAATAATAAATATAATAAAGCTATTATCTTTCTTGTAAAAAGTGTTTCATGTACTGACTATGTTATTTAATACATTTTAAGTAATATTTGATCCGGATTACAGGGCTAGTTGTCTTCAAGTTTTAAAAAGTGTCCTGAAATTTAGTGATTTATCCTAAAATTTTTTAATTGTTTTGAATATTTATAATGTACAGATTCTAAGAGAGAAGATTCTATAATGTACAGATTTCACAGATTCTAAGCTGAAAGATGCGAGAGTAATTTATGCTGATGGTTCAGTGAATCTTGAACTTTGGTTGGTTGGTTGGTTGGTTGGTTAGTGTTTCATGGCACATGATCCACTTTCGAATATCATGCGCCAGACAAGACAAAATGAAACTATTTTAGAATGTGGAAACTTTAGTTGAACTGCTGTCCCCGAAACTCTACTCCAGTCTTCAACAAAGAATTGGATCTATTTCCAGTACACAGAAAATGTGCTCAGCGCTGAGGTTTTTCGCCGAAGGCTGTGTACAAACGACTGTGGGAGACCTGGGGCGAATAAGCCAGCCTTCTTTATATATATATATATATATATAATGCATAAATTATTGAATTTACTTGGATATTATTTAATTTTTTCTCCCATTTTTCCAGGTTGGGAATAGCATTATTACATCGTGCGCAGACCTGCAATCCCCACACCTAGTAGTGTATACCGGGGAAGATGGCCAAGTAGCTGCCTGTTCAATTTTAGCTCAAGGAAGCACAGTTTGCCAAGTCTCCAATAAGGACGTATTTTCCATTTGTGATACACTATTAGGGGTCTAATACTTCACCTTCGATTATGTTTATCTGAAAGGTTACAAGAATTTTTTGCTGTATTTGCAAGTTTTATTGTTAAAAAAATCACTTAAAGGTCAGAAGATGACTTCTGCATTTGTTAAGTTTATGAAAGAATTGGAAAAGTTCCAGTTATGTAATGAAACTATTCGCGAATCTAGCGCTTACGCCCTCTGGCGGAAACTACTCGAACTACTACAAGGAGTAATGTGATTTAGAAATAGTATGTGTAGTTTAGTTTGAAATAAGAAGAAGGCCGCGTAATTAAATATTTTACAAATATATCGTTTTTTCTTTTGAGGTAAAATATTATTATAATATTTTAGTTTTTGTAAAGTTTTATCTCGCTTATTGATCTATAATCTACCAAATTCTTTTTGCAGTGGAAAATATGTAAGTTAGGAGATAGTGACACATAAAAAATTTTTGCTGCTGTAAAAGAGTCAGAGCTCTATGGAGAAGATACTCCAATACGGAAACTCGAATGTGTTGGTCACATTCAAAAAAGAATGGGGACACGTCTTCGACAGCTCAAGTTAAGTAAAATGTAAAGATGGCAAAGGCCCTTTAACTGAAATGGATATGATAAAACCAATTTTCAATGATTTGTCGAAACCTGCTCTATTACACTATTACCTGGAATCTTCATCTGACCCTCTCATGGTCATTTGACTTTTCGGCGGTCAACAACTTGATGGAGTTGATCAGACAAAAGTCAGATATTTTGAGGATAAGCAGCAACAACCTAGAATCTTGAAAGTCATAACAATTGTGAAAAAAATCCCTTTGAACTTTACACCGGTAGGAAACCATCAGTTTCAATTTTAAAAGTTTTTGGTAGTACCGCGTATGTTCATGTTCCAAAACAGCTACGAAAAAAAGCTAGATATTAGAGCTAAAGAAGGCACTATGGGAGGATATGCTTTAAAAACGAGAGCTATAGGGTTTATATGAAGGATGAAGGAAAATTAACGAAAAGTGAAATCAAGTTAGGGGATAGTGGATCTTCAAAACAGCCAAAATCGTATTTAATTTTTTTTTTTTGAGACGGTACACCAAATATAGATAAATTAAATGAGCGGAATTACTCCAATTGGAGTATTGATTTAAAATTTATGCTGATAGAGCATGGGCTCTGGAAAATTGAAGATCAGAGTGAAACTGGTCTAGCAGATGATAGTGTAAGGTTACGGTAACCAATTTTCAGGATAAGTGTGATAGAGCCCTCTCAACTACTTATTTAAATGTTAGTCAGGAGTACAAAAGGTTCATAAAGAGCGAGTCTGATCCAGTGAGTGAGTGCATGGGCTAAGCTTAAAAATATTTCGAACCTGATGACCGGGTGAGGCATCAGTTGTTGTGTGCCAGGTTTACTGATTATAGACCAATTACGGGTGAGCCTTACGCTTTGTTTTTTAAAACGATCAGAGATCTGGTGGATCAGCTGGACATGATAACAGAGTGATATTTCATGTCCTTAAACAGCTACCCAGCTCCTTTCTGATTTTAGTGGAAATCATAATGGTTGGCTGGTTTGTGTTTTATGGCGCATGATCCACTTTAGAATATTATGCGCCAGACAAGACAAAATAAAACTATGAAATCATAATGGCCTGGCCCCCAGAGCATTTTACCTTAGATAGGGTTGAGGAAGCTGTTATTTCGGAGGAGGCCAGACAAAAGCAACGGAAGGAGGAACAAGACGTTGCTGCCCGCCATATGTGGCCCAAAGAAGACGCAGGAGTGACATCAAATGCTTTAGGTGCCACCAGTTTGGTCATGTCGCTCGGTGCCCCGAGGGCCAGGGAACAAACAGAGGTTGGTCGAGCCAACGAGTCAATAAAAATAGGAGAGCCCTGTGGAGGTCACCATCTAGAACACCTCCGACAAATAGGAGGAATAGGAACTGGTCACCGTCAAAGGGGAACAATCGTCGAGACGATCAAAAGATAAATTTTCTTTATATATTGTACTTGATACGGCTGCATCACATCATTTCTGTAGAGACAGGTCCTATTTTGCAAATTTTGACGATACTTTCAGAGAAAAGGTTGCAGTCGCCACCTCCGAAACTTCATTCGTTGTTAAAGGGAAGGGTGACATAGTTTTAAGGTTTAACGAACGGGAAGTCATTCTAAAAAATGTTCTTTATTCGCCAGCACTGCGAAGGAATCTCATAGCGGGTAACCTCATTGATAAAGCAGAGTATAAATTTGTAGGGGAAAAAACAACAAAATTAAAGGTTTTGGGTCAAGAAATGAGTTTGGTTTTTTTTTCAGCCCAACTTAAAAATGGCATTTTTGTTCTTAATATTAATCCTAAAATAGTATACAGGAAGTACAATGCACGTGAGGTGACTTATACAGCTCGAGTAGTCCAGGAAAATATTTCTGGAAACTCAAGTCTTGACCATCTCCTAGCGTCGTCTTTATTAACACGTATAATACCGCGAGTCATAAACATGGCCTAAGACCCCACGACATGATTAGAGCAAACGTCCTTAGTGTTGGATTAGACCAACCGATTTCAATGCCTGCTTCAAAATTTACTGTGGAAACAGTTTTGGCTGCTATCATGAAAGTTCTTCAATCTAAAGAGGAAATTTCTTCGGTTGAAGGATTTAGTGTTGACGTCATTACCTTGACACGAGAAAATGGAGGTATGGGTAGGAAACAGTAATATAGAAAGACAGGTTAGAAAAACGTTCAATCATTTCTGTCCCTAGAGACAATAATGGTTTGTTTGGCTAAAGAAATTGTTTATGCATTAGCACATAAAGATGTAATAATACCACATTAATATCAAAAATGAAAAAAGACAGCGGTTTTGTATTTGCACGTTTAATAAAATGTTAAAATTGTACAATTGTTTCGGGGATACTTAAGATCCCCTTCGTCAGCAGGACGTTTTCGCTTCGTTTTTTCACTTCGTTTGCCCTGCTGACGAAGGGGATCTTAAGTATCCCCGAAACAATTGTACAATTTTAACATTTTATTAAACGTGCAAATACAAAACCGCTGTCTTTTTTCATTTTTGATTATAATCTTGCACGGAGGATTTTTACTCTTGACCACATTAATATGTTCTAAGAAAAAACATCAGCAGAGGACAGCTCTAATGAATGAGGCAAAGGAGCTACATGAGAGTGCAGGAGTCCCCCTAGGCACCTGCACCATGACGGAAGGGGCGATTTTCGAAAGACATTTGAATATTCAAATACTAGTAGTTATATCTGCCAGTCATATGAATAATGTGAAAATGAGCCATCTCCACTGTTTTCTTCATTTTATGTCAATTTAAATAGAAAACAAAGAAAAATTTTAAAATATTATTATGCATGTATCGTATGATGTATATTTTTTATACAGGTTTACTACAAGGGTGAACCAGAAGACAAACTAATAAATATTTACCTTCATGACGGACATTTTGACATAATTAAGAGTCTCAAGACTTTCTATGACAGCTCGCATTAATGCGAAAAATGTAAGAAACCTTATGAACGTCCTCAAGACCACAGATGTCCTAGAAGTAGCCACATTTGCTTGAACGAAAATTGTGTGAGAGGGGACCCCAAGGTTTGTAGAGAGAGACCCTTGTGATTACAGTGTGGGGATCTAAGGGGGTCCTTGGGGGACCCCCTTAGATCCCCACACTGTAATCAACTCGGTCAGTCTGAAGATTGTTTTCGGGCACACAAAACCAAGGCAAGAAATATGGAACAGTCATTGTGTGATAGTGTGAGTTTTTTTATCGCATAAAAAACTAATGATAAGGTAAGGTAAGATTTTTAAGGTGGAGCAAAAAAATATGCCTATAGAACGTCGACGGGGGAAACATGTATAAGAACCAGAGGATTTTAACTAAACTATCGCAATACACAAAAAAAAACTAAATTTCCATACAGTTAAAAATATGGTAAAAAATCTCTCTTCACAATTCTATTTCTATTCACAATCCTTCTAAGATATATGGTGATGCAAAACTACTGAAGGTTGTAAATAGAAAAGAAACCAAAATTTATAAAACTATTTATAACAAACACGTAATCAGCTAGTATACAGGGTGTTTCAAAAGTCCGTTTCACGGCTTTTATTTGGAACCAACGTATCCTAGGGTCCTGGAAGTAAGGTCTACCCCTAGGTAAGTGACCCTGGAGAATCCATTGAGATGACTTACAGCGCCCCTAGCGGCAAAATAAAAAAGTTAAAAAAAAATAATTTAAAACCTAAGGGAGATAGAGCAAACACCTCAGTGAGAGTATTGTTGCCACTGTTATAAGAAACTCACTGAAAAAAAAATTCATGAAAATATCGTGAATATTCGCGGAGATATTAGCTTGTGAAAATAGCCGTTTTGCAGGCCTCGGAAAAGTTCGCAAATTTGCAAGTTTTTCAGAGTTATAATGTAGTTTTGCATCTTTTTAGTTAAATGAAGTAAAATTTTAATCAAAAAATCAAAAAACTTGCAAATTTTTGAAGTTTTTCTTTTTTGATGGCTGAAAAAGTGCTATTTTCACATGCTAATATCTCCGCGAATATTCCCGATATTTTCACGAATTTTTTTTCAGTGAGTTACTTATGACAGTGGCAACAATACTCTCACTGAGGTGTTTGCTCTATCTCCTTTAGTTTTTTTAATTAATTTTTTTAACTTTTTCATTTCGCCACTAGGGGCGCTGTATGTCTTTTCAATGGATTCTCCAGGGTTACTTACCTAGGGGTAAACCTTACTTTCATGACCCTAGGAGACGTTGTATCCAAATAAAAGCCGTGAAACGGACTTTTGAAACACCCTGTATATGTGGGGTCGTGAGTACCGCAACTACTGCAGCGCCACCCCCTATCGCCCGGGTACGAGGGTATACCGTACTCGAAGCGCCAGACTCAAGACATAATCAAAGCGAGCGAGCGGGAGAAGCTAGCAGGAGAGAGCGCGGGAACAGTCTAACGGAAAGCGCGCGTCATACCATTTTGGAAGTCTGGGACCTCCTTTAATTTTAGCTAGAATAGCTTGATCCCTTGGTATCCGGGATACCACCCCTGTAATTCCGCTGTCTGGGACAGCCAAGAACTATAACAGCCACCCCTCTAAGTCTCTGGGAGACCCCGTGAACTGTTTAACTTAATCTTTTATATTCGTGTCGTCTGAGTGTATTCGAGTGAAATTAATAAAAACGTGTGTGTTCAACCAAGTGTGTATACTTCAAAACCCTTAGATATAGACACCAACCCAACACCCCCACATATATGTTATGCGCAAAGTGATTAATAGGGCATTATTAATAATGCCCGAAGTGGAAGCAGGCAAAGTGATAAATTTCATTCATAAATTCCACTGTATTTATCACATTGCCCAGGCATTATTAATAAAGCCCGGATTTATCACATTGCCCGTAAAATATATAAGTCCAAGAATTGCTTTCCTGTTAATAAAAAAATATAAAGACTACAGTTAATAAAGAATACCACATGAGATATTAAAGGTGGAGAAGCCAGTATATTTAGAACTTTGTTGTAGAAAATTATTATCAAAGTGGCTTCATGGCAAACCCCAAAATGCCAACAAATGCTTCAATATGGCAAAGGGTCCCGAAAGAGGTTTATGTGGCATTGAAAATGAGGGTTATAAAGGCTGCATTAATGTTCCGAAAGGACTGAACATTGAAAATCCTGGTTACTTCACGCAGAAAGGATATCAACGGTTGTCTCAAACAAGGATTCGACTTTCAAGGTATCAAACAACTCCAGCTAAAAAAAACAGGGGTAGGATTATACGTTAAGTGCAAGAGCCATAATCGGCCATTCTGCACTAAGTACCAATCTAGCTATGGATTTCCTTTTAATTCTTTCCTTTGTTATTGTTCACATTCCATCCACATATTAAGCATCCAGGCTTAAAGTCAGCTAGTGACATGGGAGATTTCTCAGTCATTCTCTCATTTCTCACCATTTGTCATAAAACCTTTTTTAGACAAGATAATATTAATCGCCATATCGAGCAAGTGCATAAACAAAGGGCAAGGCTACAACACGTCGTCCGAATGCCCCCCCCCCCCACCTGATGAGAGTAGTTTAAATACATTCACATCAGAATTTTTGAGACCGGATAATGAAAATAAGGAAGATTTGACTAAATGTTTGGAATCCATGCGGTGGAATCCATGAATCCATGCGGCACCAAGTGGTGCATTATCGCGAAAATTTACTTTTTTCGACTGGTACCGGAAAAGGAGACTCAAACTTGCTCGAACTTTTTTCGAATCCAGCACATGCTCACTCTCATTTATGAAGAGGCATCCTAGTTTATCAATCCGGACACCTCAAGCAACCAGCTTATCACGGGCCACTAGTTTTAACGAGCACAATGTCCAATTGTTTTTCAAGTTGAAACGGTCTAAAGTGGATCCTGCTGATATCTGGAACATAGACGAGACTGGTGTCACAACAGTTCAAAAGCCGAACAATATTGTTGCTCGTCGTGGCTTTGCACAAATAGGAAGGATGACATCGGCAGAAAGAGGGTCTTTAGTGAGTAGCACCCTAGCCGACGGAAGTGCCGTCACAGGAAGTGGGCGTGTCTGAAGTTGAGATTAGAAGGGGGCGTGGCGGATGGTGAGTTGTTTACCCTGCTGCTGATTTTAGTTCCGTTTTATAGGAGTTGAGTTTTTTTTTAAGTTTAGTTTTTCTGGAATGGCAACGGACTTTTTCTTAGATTTTTGGTGCAGCCATCTAGCGGGGAAAGTGAGAGTTCTTTGTCATTTATTTTTAAAAGAGAATATTCAATTTATTTTTAAAACATCTCGTGCGGGTACTTTTTCTTTGGATCATTCAGCGGCTAACTGCTGGGTTGAGGGCTACTGACCTGGTTCGCCTGTGTATATTCGCGGACGGGCTGGATAAGCCCATTTCCACCACGCTTATGCCCGTGGCTGACATGACCATTGAGAATGTGCTCACCACAGTCATGACCATCACAGCCAACCATTTCTCTGACTTGCATGCTAAGGATTGGCCCGTGGTCACTGGCAAAGGCAAAAAATGTAAATCTATTAGGTCCAACCGGAGTTTAAATTCCCAAAAAAATTGCTAAAAAACTCAAAAGGGCAGCGTCAACCAGTCCTCGGGAAATCCATATGCAAACAGGAAAAATTCCCAAGAGCACACACTCAAGACACAGTAGCAAAAACACACACACGATAACCATAGCTCACATCTGTCGTCAGAGGTTTTGGATTTCTGCAAGAGCAAGGGAATCGCACTTCTGTCCTTCCCACCCCATTGTAGTCACAGGCTGCAGCCATTGGTCAGAAGTGCGTATGGTCCTCTGAAAATGTATGTAAATTCAGCGTGTGACGGCTGGATTACAACATATAGGCAACCCATTTTGCCACTTCGTCTGCTCTGCATTCGCTTAACATAATCCAGATACTTCCTACGGAATCCGTTAGGAACCTAGCTCAACGGATAAGTGTTCTAGTCCAACGTGTCCATTCGGACATAAAAGACCCCACTTCCCTTAACTCCATAAAGTTTGTCAAACTCATGTCCACATTACCCTCGGATCTTCGGCTGAAACTGTATGAGGCTAACATCACAAATTTTGATTTAGCTGTCAAAAGTTTGCACCACAGGCGACCCATGACAATATATGCCTAACCTTCTAAAGTAAAAACAGCACTTCCACTGGCAGCAACTCCAGTAAATATGTCTGGATTCCGCAAAACAGGAATTTGCCCTTTAAATACAGATATTTTTAAAGATTAAGATTTTATGCCATCCATAGACATAATCTATAAAATCACCCATATTATTTTCAGGTACAGACACATATGCTAGTAACAGAAATCAAGTATTGTGATTTTGTTGTCTGGACAAAAGGTGGAATTCCACCTTTCTGGTGGAAGGCTGGAATTCATCGCAGAACTACTGCCTTATTCATTTTTTAACAATATACTGCTGCCTGAATTATTGGCTAAAAAAACAGCCTACAGCAAATAGACAACACCCCAAAATTCTATATAGTAAAAAAATATATAGTAAGGATGCTTTGCGATGCAAAACTAGGCACATTTACAACTATGAGCCGTACTGTGGAAAAAAGGACTGCAGGGGGTGGAAAAGGTTTCTTTCGAGCATGATTTTCTCGAGAACTAAGGGAGCAAAAGTGTACAAAATTCGGCCAGGCGGCCAAAAAAAGGAGACGGTATGTCCACTTCGACAAGATGTTGTTCCTTCTGCCCTGTATGGAGGTTGGTTGGTTGGTTCGTTAGTGTTTTATGGCGCACGATCCACTTTAGGATATTATGCCCTGTATGGAGACAAGAGAAACAAGTGGAAATGCGGCGGACCCCAACACAAGTGTGTTAGAGGAAGATACTATAGAGGAGGTGGGGCATTCAGCAAGGCCATCATCAAGGAGAGCCCCAAGCAAAAAAAAAAAAAACGGGCGAGTGCATTTTCATTGACTTGCATTGCTTGAATAGTTTGTTTACTGTTCTGAAATGTCCTGAGTGATCTACTAATTTTCTCTCTGTGCAAATAAACTCTTCTAAAAAGATGAGACGTTGCGTAGAACTTTTGCTTTCTTGTTTTGAATGTAATTATGTGAGCGACCCATATTTGAACTCCAAAAAAACGGTTCAGTTTCACGAAATAAACCGACATCTTGTTTATGCTATGAAGCAGTTGGGTTGCAGCCATTAAAGAGACCCGAGTATATGGAAGACCTCAAGATCCGGCCTGATTTACAAAAAGGGCAATCCCAATGATGTGGCGAACTGGAGGCCCATCGCCCTCTCCAACACCATCGGAAAAATCTACTCGGGATTGTTGTAGGCCAGGCTCTCCGAATGGCTGGACGGCCGTACGACGTTGTGATAGAGAACAACCAAGTCCTCCGGTGGTTCATGTCGGCGGCGCGCAGCACAAGAAACATGCCTGCGTCGCGTGGCTGAACTTCTGGGATGCGTTCGGGTACGTTCCACACGTACAAAATTTCATTGATTATAAGGATAACCTGGAACATCCCAGCTAGAAAATGTGTGCACTTTTTATGCAAAAAAATGCTCTTTGTGCACAATTTGTGCATAAAAAGTGGATAATTTTTGAATACTTAACAAGTATTCACTTTTGCTGTGCACAATTTGTGCATAAAAAGTTAATATTTTATGAATATACCTAAAAATGTATACACTTTTGCTGCAGATTATTTGTACTTTTTGTGCATACAAATAAAGTGCATTTTCTCTGTTGCAAAACACTTTGCAAAAAATTTGCATACATAATTAACCATTTTATTTGTTTGTAAAATTTTTACATTTTTTTGTACTGAAATGTAGATTACATTTTCAAAAGCAAACTTCATTTTTACCAGATATTTGGTTAATTAATTGTGCCTGCATGCAAATTCCAAATTTTGTGACTTTAAGAATTAAAATAAAAGCCTAAGCATTATTTTCTATACTTATATAGATAGAGTATTATATATATTCATCATAAAGCAGAATATGTGAGATTGAAAGAAAAAAAACAATAAAAAATTTTTACATTCAAAAAACATTTATTTTAAGAAATATTTAAACCTTCATCAATTTATTTCCTTTAAAAAAAATTTTCTAATTCTAAAAATTTGTTTACTAGTAATATTAGATTTATATTTTATCTACAAGTTTTTTTAATTAAATTCTGTACCATATCGGAGTTCCATATTGGAGATATAAATTAGGTCTTGAATTTATGGTCGGGTTATAAAAAGTGTAACAGAATAATCTTATTAAAATTATAAATAAAAAGAACTTAATTAAAAAAGAATTTACTAAGACTGATTTTAATACTTTTCTTATTTAAGAACAAATTGTGATAAAGTGTGTAAAACAAGATCAAATTTATTTTGTTCTTATTTTTGTCAGGTTTGGTAAAACTCAGCTAGAAAAAGTGTAAAAAAATTGTGCACAAAAAGAGAATCATTTCAGCCCATCTGTTTTTGCATAAAAAGTGTAAATAAGTTGTGCACAAAAAGAGTATCATTTTGGCCCATCCGTTTTTGCATAAAAAGTGTAAAATGAATTGTGCATATATTTTGCATACTTTAGTTTGCAAATTTTTTGCAAAATTCAGTTTACACTTTTTATGCAAAAACAGATGGGCCAAAATGATACTCTTTTTGAGCACAATTTTTTTACACTTTTTTTGCACACATTTTCTAGCTGGGATGGTATGACTCCAGAAGTTATCAATAACCATTTCATGGATGGTGATTACATATTTCAGCAGGTAAATTTATTTGGAATACTTGAAAAGTTAGCGAGGAACCATATCTACACACAATTTTAACGGTATTTTTAGGACAATTCCCATATTCACAAAAGTGCCATCGTGCAGTCATGGACCAAGGCTTGCCTGTAATGAATTGGCCTACGAGATCACCAGATCTGAACCCAATAGAGAACGTTTAGGCTGCTTAGAAAGACGTTACTGATCTGAAAGGTCTAACCTCCGCGGACGATTTGTTTACAAGAGCAGAAAACGCGAAGAATATTGTTAGAACAGACTTGTTTGAGAAGCCTTATAGACTCGATGCCTCGGCGAATAACACAAGTCATTAGTAAACTTGGAGACCACACAACTTATTAAACTCGAAATGTTATTAGTTATGCAATTAACATAACTAAACAGATAGTTTTTAGTTTCTTTGATTTATAAAAACAAATGCTTAGTTCTCTTTATTTTTTCAAACCGTAAGAAACGGTTTTAATGTTCTTCATATCTTTCTAACCTCAAATTTTAAGAAATTGTGTTAGAAAGTTATTCGTGCATTGTGCAATTTGAACCGTCAATAAAAATTAGTTCATATTTTCAGGCCGTATACGATGGAGTGATTTAGATAAATCTACTCCTGGAGTGGTTTTTCGCCTCCCTCTTAAGGAATCCGATAGTTTGTAAATATTCCTGTCGTTAATGAAAAATCCAAAAAGGTAACTTTTAAAAAGCAGCTTGGAAATACTACTGTAAAGACAGCCTCATTCTACGCCTTAAGAAAATTGTACACTATTGAATCATCTGAACTAATTAAGTATGCCCCAACTTTAAGTATTAACCTTCTGTCCCCTAATAGCTTCGAGAAACAGGATGTCCAATTGGTTGTGAACCTATTCAATGATCAAGTCGCTGAAGGTTTAGTTGCTGCAGGTGAAAGAATGACATACTAAATTATGCTTCAACTGCAGATTATGTCGAAATAATTTGTAAATAGTTCAATATATAGAATGTATAAAGGCCATTGACATTTCCATAAAGGACATTTTCCAAACTCCCCTTACAAATGATACAGGTGATCCAAAAAATGTCTTTCTGAATCAATTTTTGGATTGGCTTGATGTGTGGTCGCAGAAAGCCTTTCGGAAGTTTGATGGTGTCTTCGAACATAACTACGTGCTCCAGACATTCCTCTCTCGCGCCCGGAGATCCAGGACGGGTCAATCCAACATTTCGCTATTGCTGCAGCCCCAACTACATATGGAGCCGGTGATGAGTTCAGGGAAATCATCATGGACATCTACAGCAACTCAGTCACGTCGTTCCTCGCACCATCTGGCCCGACTCAGCCCATCAGGAAGAGATGCGGAGTCCATCAGGGCGACCCACCGAGCGGCCTTCTCTTCCTGCTAGCGCTCGACCCGTTGCTGTGGCTGACCAATCCTGACCCCATGAACCAGTCAATCCTTGCATACGCTGATGACCTCCTCCCCTATGCAAAAACCAAGGAGGAGCTACAAAAGCTAATCAGCACAGTAGTTGAGGGCGGCCAGCGCCTCGGCCTGCCCCTCAATCCTAACAAATGCTGCTCAATGCACTTGGGCACAAAACCCCCAATTGGCTGCCGAGACTCAACGTTCTTCGTATCGGAACATCCAATCCGAGCCCTGAAGGATGGGGAGTACGTACAATACCTTGGACGCCCCACAGGGTTCCTCCATGAATCCTCAGTAGGTGAGACCATTGACATCCACTATCAAAATGCCAAAAAGATCCTGCAGTCGAAGTTAACACCCTGGCAGAAGCTTGATGCTCTCAAAGCGTTCGCCTTCTCAAGGCACACATTCGATTACCGAATGGAACGCTTCGCCAAGACAGCATGGGCAAATTTCTGATTCGTCAGGCCCTAGGTCTCTCCCCTCATGTTACTAACCACTACATCTACGGAGAGGTCCGCTCAGCTGCCCTCGGCATCCCCAACTCAGCCGAAGACTCAGACCTCTTCATGATTGACAATGCAAGATATTAACATCACGAGACCCTGCGATTGCCTCCATGGCATTCGATGATGTAGGAGACCACATCAGGATCCGCACGGGATCATTCATCGAACCCGATGTGGCTGCGTACCTCACCGGAGACTCAACGGGGGTATTCGCAGCAACAACTAACGTCCATAAGAGTGTCTGGTCTGCAGCACGAGTGGCCTCCCGTAACATAAGGGTAAAATTGCAATTCAATGGTCCCCTCCCCACCCTAAAGTACGAAGACGTTGAGCTCAACACGGAGAACAGAAGAGCCATCGCCGGTAGTCTGAGGGCGAAGAAGAAAACGGAGCGTACTGAAAAGCTGCTTGCCTGCTCCAGCCAAGGCAAAACCTTCCATCTTCTTTCGCGGTCTAGAGCATCGGCGCACTTTTTACACTCCGAAAGATACACTCGGACTACGAGTTCATTCATAAAGCGAGAACGAACACTCTCCCTCTCAATGGTTCAAGATTCTCCGGAGGAGCAGCGGCCGGGTCCAAACAGTGCAGACGTTGTGGGTACTAGCTGAAACCCTCCCACACGTCATGCAACACTGTTGCTTTGGAAAAATGGGTAAAATGAATCGTCATAACATAACTGTCCAAAGGATTGTGGACATGTGCGCGGACAACGCCACCATCTTAGGACTGAATGTGTCAGTCTCCGGCATCCCGTCCCTCTGCGAAGCACATTACAGGTGAGTCGCTCCGGCCAGACATAATCATGTCCTTCAACGGAGTGACTTACCTTGTCGATGTCGCCATCACCTTTGAAAACGGGCCTTCAGCCTATGAGTTTGTGAGGGAGAACAAGATCGGGAAGTATGAAGGCCTGCGCAGGAACATCGCCAGACTGACGCATCAACCCTGCGTAACCGTCCCTTTCGTGATCAGTGCTCTTGGAGCCTGGGACCCGGAGAACGAAGGCTTCCTGTCGAAGATAGCATCAAGACCTATATCAAGTCTTTCAGGAACCTCTGTGTCTCTGAGGTCATTCGTCACTCCAACGACATATACCAGGCCCACCGTTCAGGAAAACAAATTAGATCATTCCACAATCCTGAGGCACCAATCATCAATCCGGACCAGTCAATGCAAACCCCGGACCCTGATGACACAGTGCAGACATCAGACCATGAGGAGACGGTGCAGACCCCTAACTCCAACCCTGAACAGTCAATCCGAAGCCCCGACCCTGAACAATCTACCCAGAACCATGACCTTGTGCTATTAGACCAGAACTCTGTACCTGAACTGTCACTTCAGACCCCTGACCCCGAACAGTCTGTCCAGAACCCTCCTGTGCTAATAGACCAGATCTCTGATCCTCAACCAACAGTCCGAAACACCGACCCTGCCACACAGGACGGACCTACCATCACTGGACTCTAAACAATTTCCTCACCCCACTGTGCAATGTATATATATATATATATGTGTAAATAGAACACCCCTATGTTAAAATGCCACTACCCGTAATGAACAAATATCCTGAACTATGCTGTAAATATTCTGTTATATCCAAGATATGTTACTTGAACTGATTTTCACCTGTATATAATAATGTAATCTATGCCTTAATCCAGACTCAGTAGGCCTGTACATATGAATTGCCTCAATAAAACAATTTTAAACTTTAAAAATTTGGAATTGATACCGGCCATTTTACAAGAGAGACCCTTACAGGTCTGAAATAACTAATGGTGTTCTAGAGTTTGTGAAATATTGTGCCGAAGAGTTAAAATTTGATTATAAATTGACTGGAAAACTCCAAACCGATGCATTAGAATGTCGGCTTGGAAAGTATAGACAGCTGCCAGGGTCAAACTATAGCATATCATTGACACAATTATATGAGACAGAAGCCAAATTAAGGCTACAGTATGTTTTGCCTTTGTATTTAAAAATACAAAATAACAGTTGTATTGAAATAATTTAAATGAAGATGTTCCTACTGTTATTGATGTTGTTACATATGAAGATGTTCCTTTTTTCAAAAGAAATAATTGTTTCAAATGTAGATATTGAAAATGCAAGAAAAGACATGCCTGTTCTAACTTGTATATCAGGATATTGATGTCATGTTGTTCCAAAAAAATAAAATTGCCACTTCTGTAAATCCTTCCTTGTCGCAAATGATATAATAGAATACGATTCCTCGTTCTCCTTGATAAGGAATTTAGACAGGTGGATTTAAATGTCCAAATATGGAAGTTGTGAATCTTGTCATGTACAGCTACATTATTATTATTAAAACAATTTTATGCAATGTATTATTAAATTTTATGCACTTAAAAAATCCAGTATTTTTACTACATACTTAATTGATAAGTTTAATTATGAGAAGATTTTTATATGCAGTTATATTAGAATGTTTTAAAAAATCCATATTTAAATTTTAAAAAAGTTAACACCTAGGTTACCGTTGCTCCCTTTTCTTTCACAAGCCGCCAGCCGACCAAAGCAAAAGCACATCAACCTACAGCTTGTGATGTCATGCGGCTTTCAGTGTAGAGGACGCTGGTTTAACGCTTGTGTTGCGTGGCTCGACTTTAAGGATGCCTTTGGGTCGGTGCCACACAATGGGATATTTCCTTTCTTTGCGGCATACGGATCCTGGGACCACTTCATCAATATGACCACCGTGTTCTCCTGTCCTAACAGCCAAACATAGGGGAATAATGCAGGGAGATCCCCCAAGCATGATTCTCTCTTAGTCTCCAATCAACTAAAATTAAACTAATCTATCAGGTTGGTTGATGGTGAGGTTTTATGGCACAAGAGCCCTATTCAGTCATCCTGCACCAAACACAAGCTAATCTATCAGAACTTGTCTATACTGCGTCTTTGCATGCTTGTTAATACATCAGCTGACAAGCCTCCCAGGATGTATTGGGCTTGTTTGTTTTAATCTTTTGAACTAAAGGTGGAAGATTTGATTCCCCCAGAGCATGATTGGTATGTCGGAAGGTGTCCAGGCTTTCCTCTGGCAGGAATCAAGGAAAGGAAGGCTCAGACCACTTGGCCATATAAGGAGTCTCAAGCAGGGCCGTGTTAATTTTTTTTCATACAATTCTACTGCATGAAAAAATTGGAAAGAAAATTATTAAGACTGTTTGCAAAGCATAAAAAATCTTGTTTTCACATGAATTGCAAAAATTAAATTGAAATTTTTTTTTTATTCAGAAGGTGTTAACATAATTTGTTTTGCTAATGGAGTTTTACTTACGATTAAGGCTTTTTCGGCGAAGACTGCATGAAATATGGCAGTCCGAATGGGACCAGCAGATTAACAATAAACTGCATTGTGTGATGCCATCTCTCTCGCGACGGCTGCGTAAAAATCTTACGCGTCGCGAGGAGGTACTACTTACCAGATTAAGAATAGGCCACACAAGAATGACCCATCGTCACCTCTTGAGGGGAGAAGAGGCTCCCACTTGTCATTTCTGTGACACTCTTTTAACGGTTCAACACATCATTAGTGTCTGCCCCCACTTTAACACTTATAAAAACATCATTTTTAATTGTACTGACTTTAACTTATCACAAATTTTAAATCATTCTAATCTATCATTAGTTTTTAAATATATTCATGAAATTGGTTTTACCCATCACATTTAACAATATTTTAACCATTTTAAATTTGACGTATAGAGTACGTCCGACAATGGCCCTTGGCCAGTTATATTTATGTTTTTAAAGGAATATTTTTTGGTTTAATTTTGTCTTGTGTCTGGCGCACTATACTCTGTCCTGGGTCATGCGCCATAAAACCCCAAACAACCAACCAACTTACGATTAAGAAATATTTTATATGCATTGAGCAGTCTGTTAAATATTCTTCAAAAGGATTCAAATTCTTAAAAATTTATTTCGATTGATTTCATAATATTGTAGGGTAAAAGTGAATTAAAACCAATTAAGGGAATGATGAAATTTTATTTTTTTTACACATAGTCATCTTCTTTGGCATTGTTGCCAAGAGACAGTTCAATTCCTAAAAAAAAAAAAAAAAATCATCATTTAAAACTTTCGTAATAACAGGAGTAAAAATAAAAAATTCTTAAGTCCAAACAGCATCATTGGGAGTTAGAGTCCAACTGAATCTAATGCCATATTTAACCCGTAGCAGGGGATGTGAGGTCTCTGAGACTGTGGAACATTTTCCTCGCCTTGTTTTTACCACATGCCTGCTCTAATAAATGGATTTGTCCCTTAGCTTCACCTCTTGTGACCTTGGAACTGACTCCTTCATAAGCATATTTTGGCAAGTGCAATGGTTCGTAATTCCATTTATTCTTTTTTAGCAGCCTGTGAGACGTCACATCCTCCTCCTCAGCGTAAAAATATTTGTCCTCATTAATATGTATGGCTTTGTAGTTCTGTCCCCAGATTAATTCATCCCTCTAATTCGCATTATTCAGAAAAGTTGAAAAAAAAATAGTTGAGGTTGGGAAAGATTTCAGTAAAGAAAATGACTTAAGATTTCTGTGAAAATTTCCACCCTACAGAGTGAATTTTTTTGACACAGTTGAATATTTTGATAACTTGAAATCAAAAAAGAGTTCAGCTTTAAAACTATTATCTTCGGTATGGCAAAGATTCTGATGTATCATTGGCACCAATGGTTTGTTCTTCCAATAAAAAATTTTTAATAAAACTAATAATAGTTATATTTTACTCACAAAACTTAATACTCACCTCATATTTTTTTGCATTTGTAAAGAGGGTTATCATATGATGGTATAGTTTTTCCCGGTCGTGCCTTTCAAGAGCTTCTTTGAGAACCTTAAACACAGAGTCTCTAGTACCATATTTGTTCTCCATATTCAGATATGCTTTCCATACATTCAGTTTTTCAACATCCTCCCTGTAACATTAATTGCAAAAAAAAACCTTATCAAAAGGTAAACTAACATGTGTTACGAGCACATTACGAGTTTGATTACAGTAATGTTTATGTCTATGCGAGGGTCGCCGCTTTATTGGAATTGTGAGGCATGTCTATTATGTGTACTATTAAGTCCAAGATGGAAATAAAGTTGATTTTCGGAAGGTGAACTTGTCTGTAATTACTTTTGTTGTTAATTGTTTCAACCTATTTCTACATTTTTAAGAACAGGAATTTTTGAAGCAATCACTTACAAGCATTGAGATATATTGATGATTTAATTATTAGTTTTCTGTGTAATGTTCTTTCATAAAGAGATCAACAATATAATCACGTTGCAGTTATCAGTGCCTATAATAGTACGGGAGCCAGTGACATATTTTGGTCACCCATTTCCTTTCAAGCTATAATTGGTGGAATGCTTCAGGGAGTTTTATCGTAAAGCCTTATGAATTTCAGCTCAGTTCATGAGGCTTTATGATACATCTCCCTGAAGCATTCCACCAATTATCGCTTGAGAGGAAATGGGTGATCAAAATGTCACTGGCTCCCGTACAATATGGTCATCTCAAAATCATTGTTTGTTTAAAGGTGTACTAGTTTAATTTAATTATATTAAAAACTTTTGGTCTGTACAAATTTTATAATAATAATGGGCCCATAAGTATTTTTTTACAAATTTGAGCATTAATTTGAAAAGGAATGCATGTCTCACTGAAACAAATTTTTAAAATATATAGCAGGATTGCAAACCTAAAATTTATCGTCTTTAAAGCCCTCTGGGCTACAGCCCTGGCTTGGTTCACACATCCATGCTTGAGACAAAAAACTAAATAGAGGATCCAAGCTTTAGAGCTGTTGGGTTGGGCACAAACTAATGCTTCAGCTTCATCATAGCTGTCGACATATTGATAACTTGAACTGCTTGGATCAAAGTCTTGAATCTAAAGAAACAAAAAACACCATAAGGAGAAAACACAGCAAAACAAATAAGGTATCCATCCAGTATTTTTTAGTACACTTCCCCAATTCTACCACAATCAGTTCTGGTCAAAGAAAGATTTCTAGGTATTAAAGTGATATTGAGCTGCAGTACCCAGAGATTATAAAAATCATAAATCAGTAATGTCTAGCAATTTTCCTAATGAATCCTGTCAGATAATTATAACTGTACAGCAGGATTAAGTTCAAAGGGCACACTGCTGCTGTTTATCACCATGGGTCTCTACCCAAGGTTATAGCATCAGATGTGCTCAACCATTCAATGTTTTGTTTCTAAACTAATGGATGAAATACCAACAAACATAAAAATTGTAGAGGTATGGTCAGATGGGCCCTCATCTCAATTTAAAAACGGGTTTGTTGCTGCATCACTGGACATAGGCGTAGCCAGGGGGGGTGCAGGGAGGGGCAGCTGCCCCCCCCCTAAATTCTCAGTTTCTTAAATTTATTTGAAAAAAAATTATTAAAGCAATAGTGTATTCAAAGCAATAGTACATAATTTCCCTTGAAAACTGTGTGGCTTACAAGAAGCGGTTCTGTTCCGCCCAGAGTCTCAAAATGAGCTAAAACACTACTTTGAGGGATGAATTTTAAAAAAAATTCTGGGGGAGGACTCCCAGACCCCCGATTTTTAAGCTCACTTCCATTACACCCATATTTTTACTTTAGGTGTGCAAAAGTTAAAATCCTTTATGTAAGTACCCTAAAATTTAGCGTGTAAAAGTACCCGCCATGGGTTATAGGAGGGCCTGGGAAATTATGTTGAGTCAACCCCTAGTCACTAATATACGCAACGTCAAGAGCACAGGTAAGTATCCTTACCCCCCTTAAACATGAAACCTGGCTACGCCCATGCCACGGGATGGATTGCAAAAGAGACATGGAGTTACTATCCGGTGGAACTATTTTGCCCATCTCATGGAATTCGTGGTATTATGATATATCAATAGATAAAAACAGATATCAAAGGATAAAAAAATGTGTTGATGTTAACTTGAGTCGCATATAATTGTCTCTTTATAGTTGTATTTTAAAAGAAAATAGAGTATTCCCCTCCACTAAGAATGAATAGTTGCCTTTAAAATTACTAGTTAAGATTTTTAAAACCATTACTTTTGCTTTTTAAGAGATTGATTTCATAAATTTACCATTACCAATAGCACTTGCACGCATATAATCTCAAAGTACCAAAAGAAAGTTGTTCCTAAAAAAAACATTAAACCATCGAAGAATCCTTCATACAAATATTTAGAAAACGTCACTTTCGGGCACAGATTGAGTCAATCAGTGCTCAAAAGTGATACATTAACTTCACTTAAACATAAATTAAGAAAAGTAAAAGTAATACCTTCATCCTGCAGTAGTGGTAATTCACTGGAGATTTGACTTGTGAAGTGATGTCAAAGGTGATGTTGTGCAGTTGCAGTGCACGTCTGCACGTGTTGACCAGTGTTGTTGAATTGAGATGGGTGGGGAGAGAAGAGTAGAGGCATTTGCTTGCTACTAGAGAGCCGCTTCACTTTCCTCTAACGTGTTTTACGATTGATTTTTGCAGAAAGGAAACTACCTAGTTTCAACAAAATATTAAACAATGGAGTAATGAGGTTTTAAAAAGGTTTATTTTAACATAATTCCAAATATCAAATTCCTATTTGAACTTAAAAGTTATTATCCATTGGAAGGACTCAAGCAGAAAGATAACAGAACAAATGTTAAAATAGAAGATGGTGTAGCAATTCTATAATGGTGGAATTCAAAATTCACTTATGCCACCTCATTTAAGGAATTCAGAGGAATTAAGCGACCTCAGGCGGATACACTATGGGTTATCTTGAATTAAACTTAATTAATTAAGCGATTAATTAGGAATTAAGCGACCTCAGGAGGATAAAAGGGTTTGAAAGAGGTATTGGAACAAAATTTCGGACACCATCGGAAAATTTATTTCGGACACCATTGTGCGATTTATTTATTAATGTCGATGGCTTGCCAATATTTAAAAGCTCAGGAGGCCAGTTTTGGCCCATCCTTGGAATGGTTATTATTAATGCAATGCAGATTGTTTTTCCACTGGCTGCGAAGTATGGAAAAGTAAAGCCTGATAATTCTAATGATTTTTATTGGATTTTGTTGAAGAGATGAAAACTCTTTTGCAAAGTGGGATTTCTGTTAACCATAGGCAGATTTGCATAAAGTTCAAGGGATTAATTTGCGATGCACCCGCAAGATCCTTTGTAACTTGCATAAAAGGGCACTCAGGATACTTTGGATGTGGGAAGTGCACTCAAGAGGGAGATTATGTCGAGAAAAAAAAGAGTTTTTCTTTTTCCGAAATAAATAATCCTCTTAGAACTGATGCTTCTTTCAGGAATCGGCAACAGGAAGAGCATCGTAATAGTAGTTCTATTTTAGAGGAATTGGTTGATTTTGGCATGGTCACACAAGTTCCTTATGAATACATGCACCTTGTTTGTCTTGGGGAGATCAGAAAACTTATAAATCTGTGGCTTGGGGGTGATTTAAAGTATAGAATACCCAGAACAACCGTTCCAAATATTTCTGTCTCTTGTAAACAAGAGGTCAATAAATGGAAAGCCACTGAACTTCACCAGATGTTATAATATACTGGGCTATATTTTTAAGCCTCTATCTAAAACAATTTTTAATCATTTTATGGCATTGCATTGCAGCATGCTCATTCTATACAACCCTGCTTTCAAAAATAATAATTCCTTCCTTGACTATGCCCATTCTTTGTTGCAGTACTTCGTTTCAAATTAGAAAATGATCAAAGAACTTATGGAAGAAATCTTGTTAAAATAAAGTTCATAAATTCCATGAACTTGACATATGTATAAGCAGTGATTTTTGAAATGAATACGTATTTTACTTATACATGTATTATTTCAGTATTTTTAAAAACGTGAAAATAAAAAAAAAAACATTTTCATCTTAAACCTTTGTTTTTATTTAGGTTTCCTATTTTTTTCTTTTATTAGACTACTTTTTAAGGCTTGATTTTTATGATTCTTGGCAAGACTTATAAGTAAAGGTGTGGAATACTGCTTAACAGGGATTAAAGTTGTTTTAAAGAATCGTTATGGAATAAACGTTTTTCGTTATGGAATAAAAATATACAAGTTATGCGAGTCGAGTTCTGGGTATATGTGGAATTTTTTAATTTACTGTGGAAAAGATACAATGATTAGTGGTAATGGTTCTTACGGGGAACGAGTAGTAAGCACACGCTTGAGTGAACTTTCTGACAAAGGGTATAACTTGTATTGATCATTTTTCAATTCCCCATTCCCTGGCAGAATACTTGGAATCAGCGAAAACCAATAATGTGTGGAACTGTAATGAAAAACAGAAAAAATGCCAAAAATTATCCTAGAAAGGAACTGAAGATGGGAGAATTTGAATACTATAACATTCATATATTACATTGCACAGAATCAAAGAGAAAAAAGAGGTTTTTCATGCTGTCTTTAATTCACTCAGAAGATATTTTTAAGCCTGCTTGTATTATAGATTACAATAAGAAAATGAGATGGATGACGGTGACGCTACTATGACACACCATCCATCTTTCCGAAAATCATTGAAATGGTATAAAAATATATTTTTGGGTATGATGGACATTGCGCTAATGAATGCAAATGTTCTGTTTGATAAAAAAATTTTGTTTAAACACTAGTTTTCTCATTTAAGATGAAAGTGATTGAACAAATATTCGAAAAGTATAAAATAGAGTTGAAAGAAAATTGGGGTAGAAACCAGTGGTTTCACCTCTATGACTTAACTGGGAAACACTTTCCTAAATTAAATCTAAAGGAAACTGGAGAAAAATACCGAAGGCGATGAACAGTTTGTTCTCAATCAACTAAAAAAAGATAGAAAAAAAGGCCTTCACGTTTTATTCTTGTGATACATGCAATGTAGGAGTAGGACTTAGTGTGCATCCTTGTTTCAAGGATTATCATACACATTCTACTTTCTGATACATCACATTATTTTCATTATTTTTCGGCGATTAAAAGCTATAATAATTTGTATCTGTTATAAGATTTATGATTTTTTAAGACTTTCTTTTGTTTTCTTCAAATTTTTAACCAATTTATTTGTTCTTTCATTCATTATCTTATTAAAATTTAAGGAAAAAATATTGCATAAGTTATGAAATTTGGTCTGCTAACTACCAAAGTGTTCCATATTAAAATTTATTTATTATTATATTTTTATTTATTATTATTTTATACGATTTTTTTTTCATTAGTTAGGCTTAGCAGCGAAAATCGCCCGTCCCCAGGGGAAAGAGCATTCAAATCGCGCGCCGTCCGGAGAGAGCGCTTCGTTGCCAAGGTCTTAATTAAATGTTTGTCACAAATTAACATCTGATCACATTCAATACCAAGGAAGTCAGAGAGACGAGGGGGGGACACATTGATGAGGGACCTAGCCCGGAGGGCTTCAAACATCTGTCGACTCGGGCCGCCTGGCGGCCTCATATTCTTGGCTGTTCTTGACGCAGGTGGCTGTAGCCACTATTAACTGTCCGTATCTGCTGTCTTTAAACAGCAGTCTGCTGGGTATTTTTTAACTTCATTCTCTTCAATCTGGTAAAGTTATTTCATTTACTGATTTATGTAGAAAATGTCTTCTTTTACCAGATTTTGATTCAAATAACAAAGAATCATTTATTTGCATTCCTTATTGTAATATGGATATTTTTTACTAAACAACTTTTCTCTAATTAACTGCTTTTAATGCTAATTAATGGTTCGTGCCCCAAACAATCCTTCTCCTTGAATTCCACAGCTCCTTGATTTTGATTTGTGAAGATTTGTATGAACCCAATAATCAAGTCTCATGTGTATTTTTCTGTTATGGAATATATCTTTTACGGAATAAATATGTTTATACAAGATTTTTGAGTATTTTCTGTGCTTTATTTATTATCACTAACTTGTGGCAAATGAATGGAGGCAATAACATGCTAAATGCCTGATCGATAATTTTTTCACTAGAGAAAGTTTGAAGGTTGGAATCGTCACTTCATCCCCTTATTCCAATATCGGTCTCTTTGGAGCATCATCATCAGCGCCAAACTTAAAAACATTTGAGCCACTCAGAAAATCAGTTGAATTGCCTTCTGAAGTTGTAAAAATACTTCACAATTTGCACGAGTCTCCACTAACCCTGACTTGAAACAAGCGCTTTAGCCTACGTTGCAATTACATTGTGCAATTACAATGGAGCACTGTTTTCATTGCAAAGCTCATTTGGAGCCATTTATTGGGCCAGGGCCAGACTGATACTCTCTTCCCTTGACACAGCTGGTTAGAAATAAAGATGGAGGAGCATTCAAGAAACCTTCTCCAACTTTTGTGTTTTGGCTTGCAACCCATCAAAAGTTCATGGAAAACGCAGTTTTGAGTATCCCATTAACAAATGTTTGTGAAAATTTGAAGTAGCATGTCTTGCCACATATAATAAGGAACAAACTTATAACATGTAAAATTCAAAGTCGTAAAATCCAATTATCAAATCACTATAAGTTCCTTCCAATATTATTAAAAGACCTAGCTAAATGCAATATTACTTGTTTAAATGTCTTTAATAAACCTCTGAACAGAAAAGTTCTAAAAATCAGTTAACGGAGAATCTATACCAGAATACTTAGAAGCCTGCAATATATGACCTCACTCCAAATCAGATCAAACTTATTCTGAAACACCATAAGCGAGTTCACTGGAAGGAAGATCTGTCACTAAGTCCTGTGGCATACTAGGGTTTAGTGGGAGGAGGTTCGGTCTGATGTTTCATGTATTTGATTATGACGACCCAACGGACCATTTCTCCCTGGGAAAATCGGCACCTGGGGGGAGGAGTTGAACCTCTGAGGACCTTTGGGCTGAGGAGGAGGGGTCTTGGAGGAAGCAGCCATGTAGAGTATACAGGAGAAAAGCTGAGTTTTGCATCTCAGGCCGCCGGATAGTACAGGAGCCCGGGGCAACCTAACCAGCATGTCCTGGCTGCTCTATCAGCCGGTGTATAATCCCGCCTGCCTTGTAGCTCCAGGTGGTGCCTGGGTGGGGTCCTGCATGGCAGTAAGGGGGGCTCTTTCGAGGTCACTGCTGGCTGTTGAATCCGGGGTGAGCCCCTCCAAATTGGCTCTTTGGAAATCGGAGAGGATCTTCTTCCCTCTTCTTCAAAAACCAAACTTTATGCAAGAAAATAAAAGAGTTGCAGATAAAAACGCATCAACGAAAACCCCCAACCCACCAACAACCGTAGCTCCTGGGGAGGGAGTGGAAGTGTCTTCGGGCATGGACGCTCTTCTCTCCGGGACTATGCCCAGATCCACTGGCGGAAGGGTGAATGTGCCTTCGGGTGCGGACACCTTAAACCCAGTGGAAATGGAATCCCAACCTCTCTGTCGGAGATGTAGATTCGGATGCTTTGGCGGACGATTCAACACCGATTAACAAAAAACAATTAAAAAGATGCCGCCGAAAGGAGCGACTGCAACTGGAGAAGGCCCTGAAAGGGATCTCGATTGCCGGGGCGGGGGAAGCGACGGGGTGATGGCCAATGCCGGAACCTCTGGAGCGACCCCCAAACTGGCGAAAGAGAGTCTCCCACGCGGTGAAGATTCTCGCAAGAGAGGGCGCACCGCTGGGGACACCCCAGAAATGGCCGCCAAGAAGCAACGGCAAGGCACTTACAGCCAGGTTGCCAAAAAAGCTTTGAATCTGAGGGTTGTCTGCAAAGACGACTCCGCAGAAATATCATCGGTGGATCGGGATCACATCACATCCGTGATAGATGACCGTCTCATCGATGGATCCATCGCCACGTGCTGCGTCCATAGGACGTATCTACAGTGGAACGGCCTCATCATTTCTTGTGAGGACCAGGAAACTGTGGATACCCTTAAGGTACTAATCAACCAACTCCCCGGCCCCTCGGATGTAGAAGACCACCCTGGTTATCTCGCCATGGCGCCTGGGGATCATCCACCCTTGAAACGGTTTTACGCCTTTTTTCCTGGAAAAAGGACAGCAGTAGACAACATCAAGCTCTTGGGTGCTTGCAACAAGGGCCTGGATGTTAAAAAAATCACCGTTAGGGCGGTCGTCCCTGGGAAAGGTTGGTTGGTTTTTTATGGCGCAAAGACAAGACAGGACATAGAGCGCCAAACACAAGACAAAACCATCCCCCTGGGAAAGGAGGTAACACTCTGATCCTGGGGGTGGACACAGAACTTCTCGAGTTCCTGAAGGCTCGAGAGTTCCGGCTATTCTGCGGGGCAAGGGGCACCATCCAACTGAAGGAGTCCACGCCCAGGCCACCAAGGATGGAGACTTTAAGAATGGATCCTCCCGCTGATGAGGGATTGGCCCTTACCGGTTCACCTCCTCTCAAAGAACACCCAATGGAGGAAGATGGATGGAGGACAGGTTTGGAGGAGCTTGACATAGCTGGTTAGAAATCAAGATGGAGGAGCATTCAAGAAACCTTCTCCAACTTTTGTGTTTTGGCTTGCAACCCATCAAAAGTTCATGGAAAACGCAGTTATGAGTATCCCATTAACAAATGTTTGTGAAAATTTGAAGTAGCATGTCTTGCCACATATAGGGGAGAGTAGGGAGGGATGGGACAATGGGAGGGATGGGACAATGGGAGGGATAGGACACCTGCAATTATGCCTTGAAAAAATGTTTTTAATTCCTGACTTTTCCACCAGATGGAGTAACCATAGCATCATGCATAATGCTATGAATAATTTTAGTTGCAGGTTTATATGAGTTTCTATGATAAAAAGTATTCCAACCAACCAAAAGTAAGTTTCTACATTTTTTTCAATCTAAGTTTTCAATCTAATTGATTATTGCTAATATAATTGATTGTAACGTTTTGTAGACCCAATAATATAACTTTTATGAAATATCAGCTAAGTTAAGCCTAAAAGCAGCCTGTTTCCAGTAATAAGCTAGTTTACTGAACAGTTGTGTAAAGGGAGGGATGGGACACAATGATTCAGGGAGGGATGGGACATGTCCCATATCTCCCTATGATATCTCCAGTCAAATTATTATATTCACTTTTAGTATTTTATTCTTGTAAGACTATCTTGTTTAAGAAGTAAATCATGTAACAAATAGAACTATTATAATTTGCAAATTTAAATAGGAATTATAACAACTTTAATTTTTTAGAACTAATTTCCTTACATTGAAAGTTAATGTGTGTCTTAGTGATTTTTTTCATTTGTAGAAAATGCCACGTAAGTGGAAGACAGTGGAGAATGGCAGCAGAAGAGTTTTTACTAATGAAAACATGTTGCAGGCTGTGGAGATGGTCATGAAAAAAGGAAGAAGCATTAGGGAAGTAGCACAAGCAATGAACATTTCCAAATCAGTCCTGGCAAGAAATGTAAAAAAATTTAAAGAATGTGAAAATCCAGAAAATTTAACCTTTAGATCTGACCTAACCTGTAGCAGAATTTTTTCTATAGAAGAAGAAAATATGCTAGAAGATTATATACTAACATCAAGTTATATGAACTATGGTCTAACCAAAAAACAGGTTCTTTCTCTGGCATACCAGTATGGAAATGCCTCAAAAAGAAAATTACCCCCTGGATGGATTGCAAACAAGTGTGCTGGCAATGACTGGTACTATGGTTTCATGGATCGGCATCCAGCTCTTTCCCCGAGAACACCTGAAGCAACAAGTGTTGGGAGATCCACAAGTTTTAACAAAGCTAATGTTGATAAATTTTTGGCAAACGTGAAAAGTGTTTATGAGCGTTATCGCTTCACTCCAGACCGTGTGTATAATTGCGATGAAACTGGCCTAACTACTACTCACAAACCTCCAAAAGTAATAGCGGCCAAAGGGAAAAAGCAAGTTGGACAGGCTACTTCTGCTGAACGTGGGGAGCTGGTAACTTTGTTGTGTTTTATAAATGCTATCGGAAACACAATTCCTCCGGTATTTGTATATCCAAAAGTGCACTTCAGACTGTTGACAAAATGGAGCACCTGTTGGCTCTGTGGGCTTTGCCTGTCGAAGTGGCTGGATGACTGCTGAACTTTTCCCTCAAGCAATGGATCACATTATAAAGTACACCAAGTGCACAAAAGAAAATCCCATTCTGTTGATTCTAGATAATCATGTCAGTCATGTGAGTATTGAAGCCATAAATAAGGCAAGAGATAACGGGATTGTTATGCTAACATTTCCTCCTCATTGTAGCCACAAACTACAGCCGTTGGATGTTTCGATGTTTTCTTCATTTAAGGCACGATTTAATTCAGCTTGTAACGACTGGCTTATTAACAATCCAGGCAAAGTTATAAGCATGTATCACATAGCAGAGTTAGTTGGAGAGATATACCATTCTTCATTTACACCGCTGAATATCACTTCAGGGTTTAAGAAGACAGGAATATATCCGTTCAATAGTGAGCCCTTTACAGAGGAAGATTTTTTAACCTCATTTGTCACTGATCGTCCTATCATGCCTACTGATAATGATGGTCCTTCTTGTGTAGAAGAATCTTTGAGTCAAGTTGAAGAAACTAATTTGCTACAGTGCACACCCTCAACCTCACAGACTTTGTCCTGCAGACAAATTATTTTCCCTCAAGAAAGTGACTGTTCCATCGTTGATAAAGCAGATATTATTGTGAAGTTGTCCCCACCAAAAATGGTTGGCGGAACTAGTCGTGCTCAGGCATATTTTTCCTTTGATTTAGATTTCTCCAAATACAATGTTAGATAAAAAAATAAATGTGTTAATATATAATAAACCTTTGATACATAAGTGACACTTTGTACTTATCATTTTTTCATAGTATTCTTAAAAATAAGGCATCAATTTTAAGTTTTATAAAGATGTCCCATCCCTCCCCCATATAAGGGAGGGATGGGACATTTTCTTGTTATTTTATTTAGGTTATAAAACACATATTTTCTTACTTACCATCAAATTCATATTTTTTAAGTATGTTAAAATGTTTCAAGATATTGTCATGAAAATTTCAATACTGTATGTTTAAAAAATAATTTAAAAAAAATATATTTGTAAAAAATGTCCCATCCCTCCCTACTCTCCCCTACCACCTGTATTCATTTTCCCTCGAGTGATCTTCAAAGATTATATGTTAAATGATGCACCACCTGGGAGCTTAGGTCTAGCTTATAAAACAGGTCGGATGACCGAAGATAATTTTTAAAGGCACTTCATCATTTTGTGAAGTTTGTTAAATGCACCAAGGAAAAAAAAGTGTTACTGTTAATGGACAACCATGAAACCCACGTCAATTTACATGTGATTAATTATACCAGAGAAAATGGAATCGTTACTTTAACATTCCCACCCCACTGCAGCCTTAAGCGTGCGTGTATGAGCCATTTAAAACTTACTATATGTGCAATGCCCAAAACAACTTCATGACCTCAAATGCTGGAAAACCCATTACAATATATGACCTTTCTTCTTTAGCTGCACAAGCATTTAATAAAGCCTTCACTAAAGCCAATATTTTATCTGCATTCAAAAAAACTGGCATATCACCCTTTAATAATGAAATATTTGACGAATGTGACTTCCTCTCATCATATGTTACAGATCGAATTAATCCAACTGTTCCAGTTACCCCAGAGCCTGCAATTAATGTCGATATGCAGACTACTCCAGGCACAAGTTCGGTTCCAGTTGCTGTAGAGGAGGCAAGCCATGTTCCTGTTACTCCAGAGGCAGTGAGACCCTCCCAAAAACGGGACCTCGAGAAAATAAAGCCTCTTGCAGGAAGGGCCGTTCCAGAATACTGACGGATTCACCCGAAAAAAAATTGAGGCTAAACCACTGCATGGCTAAAACCACTGCTCGTCTTAAGAAAAAAAATCTTTACTAAAAAACCGAAATAATATTGTTTATTCACCAAGTGATGAGGATGAAAAATTTTCCCTACATGATGAATCAGAATATGAAGATGAAGTCTGTGAACCTGATGAAGAAGAGATAATGCCCCTCCTTTTGGATGATCAAAAGTCAATGATTTTGTGTTAGTTAAATTTGTTACTAAAAAAACAATAGTTCATTATATTGGAGTAATCGAATTACAACTAGAAGACAAGACGGAATTTTCAATTAGATTCCTTCGTAAAAAAGAAAATAGTTTTAAGTTTTTCTTCCCCGACGCACCAGATGTGAGTGTTGTGGACTTTGAAGAAATTATTAGGAAGTTACCACAGCCACAAATAATTGGTGGAACTTCACGTGCTTTCACACCCATGGCATTTAATATAAATTTCGTTAATTCATAATATGTTATTACATGTCCTATACCATTCTTTTTTATTATCTAAATTTTGATCTTTAATTTTTGAATAAAAGAAGCCAATACCTCACTTTTTCATTGAACTTCATTTAGTGGCCCATTCGTCCCTCAATGGCCCATGGGTGGGGTTGAATGGGCCAAATTTCTATATATTTGTTTTTTGTATTTTCATCCACTGTAGATATATTCTAATCCAATTTTGATGACATTTTCATGTAACTAAATAAGCAAAGTAATTACTAAAAAATTTTGAGCCATAGAAATTCATTAGAAAAAAATTACAAAACTAAAAAATGGCCCATTCATGACCACTCTCCCCTATAGTCATTAATATTTCCTTTCAAATCATAAATTATTCTTTGATTAATAGCTACATAATACTTCTGAAATAAATTTACACATCCTTCGAAATAATTATGTATTTAATAATAAATTTATATAAATTTTAGCTAACAAACATTGTAAAAGATTTATATATATGTGACATTGCAATGGTTTCCCAAGAGACAAACAGGCACATTTTAAAGTAAAAAAAATCCTCCATAAACAAATGGTAAAATCTGGTTCGCTGTTCGGTACCTATGAGATAACAAAAAGAACTTCTAATGAAGTAAATAAAGCGGATTTTAATACCATAACTGCAACCTGCAACATATATAAACGATACTGTAATTAAGTTATGACATTTTGGAGGTTCCAAATTCAAATACTGGTTTATTTTCCTAAAGTAATTTCACTGCAAATATAAGTTTATTTTTATTCTATTTATTTTATCCTCCGTGAACTATCTCTTCTAAACTTACCGAACCGAAACTGACAGTACACACAGAGAATGCGACACACATAAAGGCTTTGTAATATGAAAATCATTTGTCCTAGAAAATGCAATTGAAGTTTTCGTAAAGTCGAATGAATTTCAAATAAAATTCAATGAAAATAAAATACCTACAACCTACAACAATATCCCGCCAAGCGATGCCGATTGCCGATACATTGAAGTTGAAGTGGAAGTCTTTTTTTTAGTTTCAGTTTCAGAAGTTTTCAGTTTCTTTCTTAAAATGAAATCTTACAAAAGAGGTAACAAAATAAAAACTTGCAAGGCTTTTTTTAATTTTAAGGCCAGTTTTAGGGCCGTATTCTGAAAGACAAACAGCACGTAGAAGAAACGAGAACGGTACGGAAACGATGAAAAAGCTCTCGACACGAGAGATTTCAAACGATCAAACGAGAACTCCTGGAGCTCTCCTCCGCAATATTGTTCGGAGATTCGAATCGTATGCACTGAGCTATAAATAGTGATCGTAATAATAAATAATTATAGCTCAGTGATCGTATGCGGATCATAGAGTAGTAATAGTGATGCGGATAGCTTTTACACTTTTTGTGTTGTGTTATTCCGAAAAATCTAGAATAGCTACTAATTACCAAAAAAAGTCTTCAGACATTAATATAATATTACGAAAGTAATGGATATCTAGTGTTATGGCGTCTTTACACCACGCGGTTTGCGACATGCGATTTGTGTGTGCGGTTTGCTGCAAAAGCGACAGTTTTCGATAGGTTTGCGACAGTAGGAAGCCTCGAAAAGTGTCGCTATTGCAGCACACAAATCGCGTGTCGCAAACCATGTGGTGTAAAGATGCCATTAGCATAATTTTGTATTTTCAGTGTATATATACACTGAATATACACAGGAGATATATACACAGGAGTCGCCACGAACACATGGGAGGAAAAACGACAAATCTAGCCCACCCGTGTCAAATATATCGTTTCCGTATCGCGTTCCCGTCTCGTTTCTTTGGCACCACCTGTCACACACACCTCCAAATAATTATACACTTGATAACTGTCGATGTTTGATAATAGTAGTAGTAACATAAAATGCTGCGCGCGTGCCCAGATAAGGTGGTTTTAGGATTCTACCCCAGAATTTTTTTTCGCTTCTTCCACGGATGTTTTTCGAATGATCGGGGTTGGTCCGGTCCAAACGAATAAAAAAATATTAATCGTGCGACGAATTGAACTGCTTATAGCTCTCTTACAGGGTTACAGGCACGTGCTGGCAAGGGCGGTTCCAGACCAGATTTTCGGGGGGGGCCATGTCAAAGTCGGAGGGTATTACATTCGAAATTTTCAGTGCCTCAGAAAATTTTTTGAAGAGTGCTTGCTTTTAAGCAGCTTTTTAGGGGTTTATAGTAACTTAGAGGATATCCAGGGCCCGTGCCATTGTTTTAGAAAGTGGGGGGGGTGAAACATTTTTGTAAGGCCATAATAATACTTGTGTTCACGAGGTGTTTGGCTCCCAATTTTCCGAGTATAACATAAATAAAATGCGAAACTTTGTTAAAGTTATAAAGGTTTCTTCAGATAATGCTAGCTCGAAAGCAAATGTGGGGGGGTCTGGGGGTCCTCCCCCAGAAATTTTTGTGAAATTTGGCTTCAAATAGAAGTTTTTCTACTCATTTTTGTACATTTGGTATCCAATGGATAACACCTAAAGAGGGTAACTTCTTACACTCCTAAAATGAAAGGAGAGAAACAAGTTCAAGGAGAAAACAGTAAATAAGTAACCATGAGAAACAGGGGCGCCGGGTTTTCAAAATCAGTGGGGTTGCTCAAATAACTTATAAAATTTTCATGTTTGAACCAGCATTTTTAATACATATTTAGTTTATACCAGGGCCGTAACCAGACTTTTGTTTCGGGGGGGGGGGGTGACTCAAATATTTTCTGAGGTACCTCCTTACGGGTACTTTTATATGTTAAGTTTTAGATGACGACACTGGATTGAAATTTTGATGCACTAAATTTCAAAATTGTATAAACAATATGAATTCGAAGTAAAAGGGGGGTCTGGGGGTCCTCCCCCAGAAAATTTTTGGAAATTTGCCCCTCAAAAGAGTGTTTTAGCTCATTTCTGAGACCTTTTAGATTACACCCATAGAGCACCACTCATTGTAAGCGGCCGAATTTTCAAGGTAAAAAGAAGATATATTGTAATAAATGGCGATATGTTAAGGGGGTTTTTAGGTTCCTACTCCAGAAATTTTTTTGAATTTTCCCCCTAAAAGTGGCATTTTACCTCATTTTGAGACACTTTAGGTTACATTAAAGAGGACCACTCCTTGTAAATCACACAAGTTTGAAGGAAAAGCCGTATACTTAATAGATTTCAAAATTTCGAGGGGGTTTGGGGGTCCTCCCCCAGAAAAATTTTGGAAATTTTACCCTTAAAAGTAGGGTTTTGACTCATTTTGAGACCCTTTGGGTTATACCCGAAGAGGATATCGCTCCTTGTGAGACATAATTTTCAAGAAAAATAGCAGTATAAAATTGATGTCAAAATTTCGGGGGGGGGGGGGGTTGAACCCCTAAACCCCCCCCCCTTGGATACGGCCCTGGTATATACCCTGATGAAGTTCACAAGAATTAAAGCCCGTTCAATTCAAATTTTTATCTGGATTGGATCTTATGAAAATTTATTGATAAATTCAGTCATGAGTGGTATTTCCTTTTTCTATATAATAAAGGGGGGAAACACATTTTAATCGGTACTTTTTATAGATTTTTCCAATTGAAGTAATTTTTGTAACTATTATCAGCCACGCAGTAGTTTTAAAATTTTTAACCACATCAAAACTTGGATTAAACTTTCTGAAAATATTGTTTTCCTTAGTCTAAAAGGAATAAAAAAAAGAGTTTTTTTAATAGAAACTAGTGTGCTAAACAGGAAATATTTACTGTACATTTTAACATTTTCAGCATATTAAAGACTTCATTTTATTGATAAAATTTATTTCCCGCTTCACTATTTCCTTGTTCATTTGTTTAAAAATCTTTAAATACATAAATTTATGAAATTTTTATTTTCAAAATTCGTAAATATCTATACCACGAAGTACTAAAGTCGTGTTAGTAGTACGATTTTATAGGCAGTTTTTAATATTTATCCCACCCAATTCTTTTAAGTTGTGGTTGTTTTTTGCATATGCCAAATAATTATATTTGACTTTGGTTAGTTAAACATCAAATCTCTTGAAAAAGTAGACAAAAAGAGCTAAAGAAGCCACTAAATCAATTTATTTCAAATCTAATTAACATTACCTCGCAAAAAAATCATAAGTTATAAGAATGAATATTTCTACTTTGCAAATCGATATAAAAAGCTGGATAAAATGCCTATGTTAATAATAGTTTTTAATGCCTATCTTTTGTACTCATCTCTCTCAACTCTTTAAAGATGTTGATGTTTTTCAAAATGCCAAAACTTATATTTATCAGGTTACTTAATAAGTTATGAATATTAGTATTACTAAAATTCAATTTTTTTTTCAACTAAGCATCATAAAAACTTCAAATGCGATCTTTCTTGCAATTATGTAATTTCTCTACCCTGGTTTCGGCTTCATAAAAAATATACTTACACAGTGAACATTAAATAGAAAAACTGAAGGGACTACAAAAAATATTAGAATCAAATCCGAATATATACAAAAAACATTTGATGTTTCACACATTTTGTAAACAAAATAATTTTTTGCATTAAAATAGCTAAGTAGCTTTTTTAAAAGTATGTGTATAATTGAATCGTCAGTTACAAGAAGGGAATAAGTCCAAAAACGAAGTTTTGAGAAAATTGAAAAAAAAAACTGTATAAGTCATGGAATTTTTATTCTATAGCCACCAAATTTTTACAGGAAATTCATGACACTGTTAAGAATACAGAACAATCATCGAAAAATTTACAAGTATATTTTTAAAAATGTTTCAAAGTTAAAAAAAAGGATGATGGACTTCTTCCCTTCTTGAATCTTATGAAGTTTCAACTGAAGAAAAATCCTAAAAATCACTTAAGCGCCCCCTCCACAAGTTCATATTTAATTTAAGATTAATTGTGCTATTAAAATTGTAATTTCATAAGATTTTAAAAATTCGGTTTTTTTTTTAATTTTTGATGTTATTTTAAAATTAAATTTCATATTAATTAAATTATTAGAATTGAAATTAATTAAGAATTAACAAATGATTACTGTAAAGAAAGTTACTAGCTAGTGATGAACCTAAAAAGTGATATCTAAAACCTTAAAAAATTCACTGCAGAAAAACCATAAATTACAAGAAATAGGCTTTAAATTTATGCTATAAAAACTAATTTTTAATAAATTATTAAAAAGGCAAAAGAGGAATAAATTATCAATAATGAAGTAAATCTTATAAATATCTAAGTAATCCATATATCCCGACATCTTATAACATTGGCCTAATAGGATATTCACGCAGTAACAGGAGTTCAAAAAAATAAGAATGGGCATAGGGCAAGATTTAATTTTGATAACATTTGACATAAAAATTACTTAAATTGACATTTAAATTATATTTCTTCTCAGTTCACAGAACAAAAGTGTAAAATAGAAAGACTGACAAATAAAATTCAAAATTATTAAAAATACTAGTCATTAAGGCATAATCAATGAAAAATGAATTCGAACGGAGTCAAACATTCCATGGATAAACAAAAGTTAAAATCGCTTTTTTTATTTTAAAGAAATTTTATTTTGGCCGGGTTTATTGGAAAGAATAAAGAAATACAAATTAACTTTAATTTTAAATTAAATTTAAAAATACAATAAATGGAGATGGATTTTGCAAATTTAAGGGGCTATTTCGCCTATAAGGGGTAAATTTATATTCTTCGCTTTCCACTCGCGTATAGAGAAAAGCTTGGATAGTTTAGAGCACACTAACATCATTTTTTCATTTTTTTGGACTTACTCCCTTTTCCAAACTGTCGATTCAAAAATATTTCCCGATTCGAGGATGTGTCTTGAATTGGGAACCAATAATAGATTAGAAAAAAGGTTTCATAGAATTCAAAAGCATACTTATGGATAAAATTAATTTCAAACAAAGGGCGTTATTTTATTAACTTTAAGACCAAAATAGGATAGTTTTTAAAATCCCCTGTCACAAAAGATATTTAACATCAAAAGTAATTATTATCTAATTAAGAAAAAGGATAATCAATGCTCCTCTCACTCTTTTCGATAATTATAAAAGCATTCTTACCTATGGAAAATCAAAAATCCAGCGAGCGATGTAGGCGGAAAACGATAAGAGACAGATACGATCACAACCAAAGTCTAAGTACAACTGGCAAATGACCCAGTGGCGGATCCAGAGACTTGGTTTGGGGGGGGTGATTTTACCTATATGCGCATTCGACATTACAATCAATTTTCACTTTTACATTCAATTCGTAAGAGGAAGACACATAAAATATATTTGGTGGAAAGTTCCACTTTCTACTGATTTAATTGTAAACCATTAAATGCATGATTAAAATAATTTATTTTCCCTTTTTAAAATGGAACTTCTACTTAAATGCATTAAGTATACACTAATATATAACAAGACAGACCAAAATAAAGAAAAATTAGAGAAACAGAAAAGTCACTAAAAGTAAAATTACCGCAAAGCCACGAATGCTTTTTTCTGTTTATAATTATTTCTTTTAGCTTTTTCACAATTTAGAAATTTAGTAAACCGGATTAAATCATTAGAACCTTGAAATGATAAGTAATAATGACATTGAAAGCTGCCCTGTTAATGTTAAGTTCTCAAAATAATAATAAAAACTTAATAAATGTACATAAAAAATATTAAATCTATTACTAAATGATAAAAACAATTTTCTTTTGTATATGTATTCCGAATTTAGCAACCAAGAAGAAAATTTAAAATAGCAATTTCTCTTAATAATTAATACAGTGATATACTTGAGTTTAAAAAATTATGAAACATCGAAACATAGTTTTAAAAAAAGAAAAGTTGCAGAAAATGGCAAAACTACCTCAGCTTTATCTTCAAAAAAATCATTTCCTGGCTTTTTCTTAAAAAACGAAAGCTGAGTTCCACTGTTCGTTTCTGAGCACGACCATGTTCACTATTTCCGGAATCCATTTTTAGTGATAGTAAAACGCCAAATTTTAATAAAACAGCAAATCAGTGTAAAAAAACGAGGCAAGTCAAACGTTGGAAAGAAAATCAACTAAATTTTTTACTAGTACAGCTTGGCATATGTACGACATGCTCCGCCCACAAGTTTTGACTATCCCACTGCCAACAAATAGGCAAATAGCTGTTATCCCCTCCCAATATGGGATTGCCAATCGCTCTGAAAAAGCTTTGATTGGCCCTTAAATAGATGTTGAAAAACAGTGAGATTAGAAAATATACAAACAAGCCGCCCGCTCTGGTTTTTGTGTGCAATTATACCAGTAATCAGCCTCGATATGAGGTCCAATTCACCCCGATACAGATTTCTTTAACACCGGCTGAAATTTCCGGTGACCAAAGAGTACCGAACAACCCCAAGAGAGGAAAAAGTGGTCATTAGCGCGGACCCTCTGTCAACCCTTTTATCAGGGCTCGGGAAGGGAGCCCTCTGAAAAGTGATCGATGCATTGAAGTTATCATTTAACGAGTTGCTACTATTGCCGAAAAGGGGCACTGCGAGAAACCGGAAAAAATACTCGCTCAGATGGTGACAGCGGTTTCTCAGTAGAGATTATTCACAAGTCAAGTTAATCGCTGTTATCGGGGATGTGATTTTCGGCCGGAAATTCGGCGAGGTCACTTTGTTGGGGGGGGGGGGTGATCACCCCAATCACCCCCCCCCGTGGATCCGCCACTGATAATGACCTCTTGTAGTTCTAGTACAAATGTCACCCAATATATGTCTCTTTTTTCTGGTCACATGTCCCATAATTTTAAGGATAATCCGAAGAGAAGGCATAGCGTCACCCGGCCCTCTCTCCGCGTGATTTTCGTCACCTCCTAAACAAAAACTGAGGGTTCTCGAAAAAGCCGGGAGGTCCCTTTCTGTGGCGGGAACTTTTTGTGTTTTCTCTGCCCCCTCGTGTTTTGAGTGATATAAACAATAACGCTGTTCGAGACGAGGGAGGAAGCTTCGAACTTGCGATAGGTCGAGTCACCAATTTCTGCCTTTTCAAGTTTTTGTTTTTACTCGTGCGAGTGGGGTATAGGAGACTTCGGGGATCGACCTTGCCCACCGCCGGCGCTCCTGTTTTTGGATTTAGCTCATTTCTAAAATTTTTAGAAATAGGTTTTTCATGGGGTTGCTGCGCACCCCCACAAAAAACATAGGGGTTGCTCGAGCACCCCAGCACCCCCGGAGTCGGCGCCCCTGATGAGAAATTAATAGGGGGTCTGGGGGGTGCCCCCAAGAAAATTTTTGAAAATTTGCCTCTAAAAATAAAGTTTCAGCTCATTTTAAAAGCATGTAAACCACAGAATTTTCAAGGATGAAATTATAAATAGATGCCCAATTTTGAAAAGGGCCGGGGGTGAGGGCTTGAGCCCCATCCAATATATATATGCCAAATTTGTGCTCGAACTTTTTTTTTGCAATTTATTATTATTTTAGTATTTTCAATTTAAAATTATTTCAGTATTGGACTTGGTAGATTCTTCAATACTTTCGAACGGAACCACGATATGAACGTGTTCAGGGGGCGCCAAATTTGTGCACGAACATTTTTTTGCAATCAAAATCATTTTTAATGAAAATTTAGAACAATGAAAAAAAATTATATTTGGGAGGGGGCGCCAAAAAAGCCAGAGGGGCGCCTAAAAAATCAGGGGGGGGGGCGCCAAAAAAAGTCATCCGCCCCGGGTGCGATTTTTCCACAGCACGGCCCTGCTTGTAAGCCACATAATTTTCACAGAAATTTATGTGGCTTATGACTAAAAGTATAATTTGTAGAATCTAATCGAGTCGAATCGAGTAACTACGAGTATCTATTCTATTTTATGTCACTGGGCGAAACTTTCGTATGTTTGGACGTTAAAAAAACATCAGGCTTTAGGAAGATACGCTACTGCTTTAATTACATAATAATTTAGAAGAGAATAAAGAAGAATAAAAAGTTACATGAAGTTATTTTTTCGCACATCTCTTTCAAATTTAATACCATACGAACACCAAAACTATTTAAATTCAAAATCTTTTTAAGAACCCTTTTCCCACAAGTTGCTACCCAAAATTTTTTTGTATACAATTTTAATAATTGCATTGCAGCCAATGAACCACAAGCTCCATTTCCGACAGTATTCTTTAATCAAATTCTGCCCAGGCCTAGTGGTCCATCAGGCGGTACTCATCTCCGTTTCATTAGCCTTTGGGCCTGGGATGCTTATTACGTAGCTTGTGTCCAGGTCGAGTGAATAGCCCGAAGCTGGACCCCCAGTTGATTGATAACAATAATAAATTATGAAATTAATTTGATTACAATAAAATACTTAAAACAAATTAGAACTTGGAATTCTTCATTAGTTTCACTTTCACAGGATTGGTTCTTCGTACAATGAACCAATAGCTGATGAAGATATCAAGAGGAGGCGTTGCCATGGCCGTCATTTAGGGGGGGCAGGGGGGGGGGGGCAATTGCCCCCCCAAGATTTCCACTCTTAAGTGAAAAATTGCTAAGAGTCCCTTGAAGATTTTGTAACTTCCACAAGGAGCATCAGATTTAACTCAAAAAGTCCCAAAAGGAGTTAAAACACTACTTTTGAGGGTCAAATATCAAAATTTTCTGGGGGAGAACCCCCAAACCCCCTCCTGACCTTTGATGTCTGTTATACAATGCTTCTCCCTTGAAAATTCTGCCGCTTACAAGAAACAGTTCCCTTTGGGAACCAAAGAGTTTGAAGCCCCTAGCAGTCTGGTTTAAAGGGGAATTTTCAAAAATTTTTACTGAGGGAGGATCTCCGCCCCCCCTTGAAATTTTGACGTTTATTTATAACTTTTTTTCCCCTTGAAAATTCCATACTTTACATGGAATTTCTTTTCTTTTTGGATGTAACCCAAAGCGCCTCAAAATGAGCTGAAACACTACTTCAAGAGGCAAATTTCGAAAAATTTTCTGGGGGAGAACCCCCCAGACCCCCCTTTCAAATTTTTAAATATATATGCTACACAGTATGTTTATTTACCTTGAAAATTCTGCGCTTACAAGAAGCGGTTCCCTCTGGGTGCTCCCCAATGAGGTTGCAAAGAAGATAAAACACTAGTTTTAGGGAAATTTTAAAAAAAATTTCTGAGGGAGGACCTCCGGCTCCCCTTGAAACTTTGACGTTTATTTGTAACTTTTTTTCTCTAGAAAATTATGTGGTTTAGAAGGGGCTGTTCTCTTCGGATGTAACTTAAATGTTGTAGAAATGAGGCAAAATTTCAAAATTTTTCTGGGGTTGACCCCAGACCCCCTTTTTACTTAGAGCTCATGATGTTGAGTCCCCCCCCTCCCCCCCCAAAAAACAAGTCAGGGTTACGGCGTGGCTCAGCCCCGGTTAAAAAAAATCCTTGCCCCCCCAACCAAAAACTGAAATGACGCCCCTGGGCGTTGCGAATGCTTATATTCGATTCCTTTGGACGGCCTGGGGAGGTCCTCTGTCGACGCCCCTGTTTACCAATAATTACTGCATCCTCCTTGTGAAAACATGGTCTTATCAGAACTTTTCTCCCCTGCCATTGCTTGACACGTGACCTCTTTGACCTTGGTCAAGGTTCAGACATTGCTCAGCTAACTTTGAAAGCAACAAAAAGTGTAAGAAAAATAATTTAGATTTGTAGATTCCTGAAAATTTTTAAAAAATAATTAACAAATTGAGAATTTAGGGGGGGGGGACAGCTGCCCTCCCGGCTACGCCCATGACAACTCCAAAACTATCCATGCGAAAGATGCTAAAATCTTGTGGAGGAATGGGTTGGTTGGTTGTTTTGGGTTTTATGGCGCAAGGTCCCTATATCGGACATTCCGCGCCAAACACAAGATTAATAGTTAAAAATATATTTACATTAAAAGTCATGCATGTTTCCAACCAATATTAAAATATGAAGTTTATTAAAAGGCTTATAAGATGCGGACGTGAAGTCCGTAGTCGAGCGTAGTCTATACGCCATTTTTAAAAGGTTGATAGGTTAAAAACAATTTCAGAGATGCCAGCATCTTTTCAATTGTACATATGATTAAATGTCGTGAATTATTCTAATGGTATTTAAAAACTGAAATAATGATGGATGATGTTTTTGACCTAAAAGTTCAGTTAAAACTGGTGATGGAGTTTTAAAATAGCGAACATAGTAAAATAATAAGTTAGGGCATGAGGTTAAAATGTGCTTAATAGTTAAAATATTCTGGCAATGAGGGCAAGTCGGTGGTGGTTCCCCACCCAAAAGGAACCGATGCGTGACTCTGGAATGGCCTATTCTAAGGCGTGTTAGGAGGACGTCTAGCCGTCGAGATGGTAGTGGTGGTAGGGGTGAGATTCTTGTCTGTATATTGTAAAGTTTATTTTCAATTTGCTCACCCCAGTCCTCCTGCCATTCCTCCCATACGAATGTTTTGATTAGAAGTTTTATATCGTTGTATGGGACCCTTATGCCTAAGGGGGTCAACGCATTTTTCGCAGCGACATCTGCACGCTCATTGCCTTCTATTCCGACGTGACCCGGTATCCAAGAAAACTTTATATCATAGCCACGTCGAATAAGTTTTAAGTACATAAAAATTACATCAAATGCTAATGGATGATTAATGTTTGAGCACTTTAATGAGTCCAATGTGCTTTTACTATCTGTATAAAAAATGAATTTATTTGGAAGCAATGATGAAATGTACTTTAAAGCTTTAAATATGGCTAAAAACTCTGCAGTAAAAATTGACACAATATATTTAAAATGGGTAAATCATAATTAAACCAAGGTGGAATTTCAAAATGAGGTCTGTCAGCAACTTCATAAAATCCGAAAGATGACTCTTCCAGAGAGATCCTCGAACGTGACCCGAATGGTTTGATGAAGGATGGGCGATTTATGAACAACTGATCTAATGATGTGTCCATGAGCAAATCTTGCAGTGGGTGGCCGGGTTGACTCTGGATACGATAATAGAGTCGGAGCGACAGCAAACGCCTCGTGGATGCTAATGAGGGCTCATGGCAAACCACATACAAACTCTTAACGGGCGAAGTGCGAAAAGCCCCAGAGCATACTCTGAGGGCAGAGTGATGAATCGTATCGAGCCTACGCAACACAGATGGACGGGCGGAGCCATATGCTGCGATGCTGCGCACCCATAGTCCAATCTGGTGCGAATTACAGCTCGATAGATTTTAAGCATTGACGCTCTTTCTGCACCCCAGGATGTGTTGGATAAGACTTTAAGAATATTGAGCCTTTTCTCGCAAGACAACCGCAGCTGCTCGACGTGTGGCTGGAAAGTCAGTTTTCGGTCGAAATGTGGAGGAATGGGAAAATTAACTGAAGATGAGGTGGTTCGAGTTAACCTTTGATTACGAAAAGTTTTTTTTGATCCAAATTCAAAAATACATTTATCATTACACGAGCCGTGGTGATTGTTTTCGTTCAAGAGGAAGAGAAAAAGGAAAGAGCAAATGAAGTCCCTTGTTTTTAGATTCTTATTATGCTTTGTTACTGTTTGGCATACTACTTTTGGCAACGTTAATTCTTTTAATATAAAGATGGCGATGGCTATCAAAATCGTTTCGTTTCGTTAGTTCAGTTAGTGTTAGTTAGTAGGTAATGTTAATGTTTTCTAAAATTTAATTTGAATTCTAAAGTTTTGAACTGATAATCTATTCTGTAGATACTTGTAACTTTTTGTGTGTATGTTTTTATTTACCGCGAATAGGATTCTGTGATATTTACAAGAAGCGATTAAAAGTTCTAGGTAGAATAAACAAATTAAGTCTTACATTCCTTAATTTTTTGTTTCAAAATATTATGTGTACCATGTTAATATCTGCTGGTTATATTTTAGCTTTGTCCCGCCCTTTGAAATATCATTAGTTTTAGTTTTCTTGTATATATTTTATTTTGAAGAGGTGTAAATTGAATTTATATTGGACATATTTCTAAATTATCGTTGCGTGAAGGTTTTGGGGTATGGGATAGTTGTGCCATTATGGTCATTGTTTGTGGGAGACAAGCCCCTAGTCTCCCGAAAACAATGGTCATAATTTACTTGATCTACCACTTCAGTTTTTACTTGTTTTACTGCTACAAATTAACAGCAGTTTTCAGAATTTTTTGCATGAGCAATGGTAATCTTTTCCTCTTACCAAAATACATTTTTGTCAATCGTGGATATTTTTATTGCTAGCAGCAGAAACAGTTTCTGAAAGTACAGTCGTTTCAAGAAAATTATCACTATTAAAACAAAAGTGCTTTTATTACCGGGTGTTCTAATGCATGGTCATTGAAAAGAGTCTACAATATTAATTACAAATTTGAAAATCCTAAGCATACTGATATGAAAATATGTCTTGAATAAGTAATAACATATATACACTATAACATCTTAAGACACTAATTTAATACTCCTTGAATACTCAATACTTAAGGGAAGAACACTGGGAATTTTTACAATGAATACATTGTTTATCAGATCTCTAATACTCTCTGCAAGTGTAGAGTTGTCTTCTGCTTCCTTTCATATACACATTATTTTATTTTGGTTACTGATTCAATTATTAATTATTATATTCAAGTATTACACGAAGCCAAAAAAAAACTTATTTACACTAAATGGTTAGCTTCTGCAAATGATAACGGTCACTTGTTTAAGTAATCATTCAATTCATCATTTTTTACATCTTGGGTTTGAGTCCTTTCTGACACACAAGTATTGGAGCTGGAAATAAATGAGATTGTACAAAACTAAAATAAGAGTTACGGGCTCTTCCACAGCACTACTGTAGAAAATGTTATACTTTTATGGCGTGATATAGTCTGATAAAGGCTCTTACGCTAGAAAAATTTTCAATCAGTCAGTCAGTCCACAGCACTTGGCATTTTCAACCGAGAAGATCTAAAATAGTCAGGGTAAAAACTAGCCTGAGATGGTCCATATCCATTTCCTCCTGGCTACATTGAGGATGAAATGCTGATTATACTGTTTATTGTCCTTGTATTTTAAGTTATGTTAATTGTTAATCAAAGATAAGGACCCTACAAGCCTAGGTGCTTTTGTTTCATTAAAAATTTAAAAATGCTCTTGAGGCGTCCATCAACATTTGACATCCAACAACATTGAGTCCTGACAACATTTTGCTTAATGGAGACATCCTTTTACATGTGCTGCGGCCAGTGGCATTTGGCCACAGATATACATTACAATCCAGTTAGTGCCGAAGGAAGTGGACTGCAACTTGATAAGTTTTCTGGTATCTAGGATTTACATCACGTCCCCCATCAACTTTAAGAATGACTACAGGTTTCACTTGTATTAGCAACTTTGGTGATTGAATCAAATTCTTGTATTTTCAATAGTCTCAAAATCTTAACACATGGGAGTAAGCAGTTGAAGATGAATGCTTTTAAACCAAATGTTTTTTAAAAAATGCTCTTTCTGAATTTTAAACAATCCCTCTTATTTTAAACATGTCCAAGTAGAAACCCATGTTCTCCGAGATATTTATTCTTCATAATGATAGGCACCAATTCAAGTGAAAAAGCATGATAGTGAAATATAGTTTACAGACCAATGTCAAATAATGATAAATTAAAAACACACACAAAAAAAGGTTGATTTATTTAATTTAGTAAATTTCAAAACCAAACTCAGGCGCGTAGCCAGAGGGGGGGATTTGGGGATATATCCCCCCCCCGAAACTTGGAAATTTTCTTTTTTTGACCATAGAAAACCACTTAAAATACCCCATATCCCCCCCCAAAATATCAATATCCCCCTCCGAAATTTTTTTCTGGCTACGCCACTGACCAAACTCAACAAAAAAAATCATTGTATATGACACTATCTACAAGCTTAAAATACATAACAAGTTTAAAATGTTAACACATTCCAATATCAATGCATAACAAACATACTTGTTTAAAAATTTACATATAAGAAAATTTACTAGAAATAAATTCCAAAATAGACTAATTCATATGAATATGCAATAAGGGAAAAAAACTTTCCCTTCATTTTTGTACTTAAAGAACTTGTTTTTCCGAAAATAACAGTCCTTAAAAACATGCTGTAGAGTCCTGAATGCACCACGACTAAATACAACACAACACAACACCACAGAATAACTACTTGCTAAGTCCCAAGTAAATATTTTTATTGGGATACTTCTTTCTTCACTACATGTCCAGAGTATAATAATTCAATATACACTTCCGAAAAACACTACCCAAATCAAACACTTCCTTAAACACCACCAAAATCACTGCCTGAACCGCACGCGTTCTCCCGCGTGTCTTAACCGGTTCTCCCGTTGTAAGGGGTCGCCCGCTTTTTATACACTCGTCACTCCTCCGCTCAGTTCCGTTCCTCCCCCTATACTAGTTGGGTCAGAGGGGTTATCAGGAATACGGACCCTGGGGCAGAGGTAGCAACACCTAACTCCCAACTGCCAGACACTACAATGCCCTCTTTTGTTGCAGAAATGACATTTTTGTTCTTGATAGTATTGATTGTTCTGCATTCACTATTTTACGTGTCCTTTCTTTAATCTGGTGATTTTTGTCATCTTTGGGACTTCTGTCTTTTTTCGGACACCCTGTAGTAGCAGGGAAATGCCAGCAGTAAAGACTCTGTATTATTAAAAAACTATTGCCTACTTACAATTTATACTTTTAAACCAAAATCTTCATTCCAGAAGATTTTATAAATTGATATTCATCATTCCAATTTATCCCCCAGTTAGGGAACAAGCTTCATTCGGATATATTCTTTGAATTGTTGGGAGAAAGTTTTGATGAGCAGATTTGGCCAATATTATGGGGCCAAACAATTTTTTCTTCACGTCTTTATCTTTAAAATAGGAGATGAACCAAGGTAAAACTCACAATGTTTTTCACTGCTAACAAACCATGAGTTTACAATGGACTTGGTTACTCCTAAAAAGATCTTGTGCATATAATCCGGTATAAAACTTGAAACTACACTAAAAAGTGGAAGCATCCCACTGGGACCTCTAACTTCATGTATATACTTTTGACCGCAGCCATTGCGTCATACATTAATTTAATTGTTTCAGCCTTGGTTCTATCTGCATAAAGGAGAGTATCCTTATACATGAATTCTTAAAAATAAGATACATCTACAGTGGTAGAAGGCAGCTATTACGGCAGATGGCAAGTTTCCTACATTGCTTTGAATGTCTTTTCTATAATATACTTTAGCCAAATTTTTTTTTGAATATGTCTGGTACATTCTAGTTTCCTTACATGTCCATTTATATATATATAGTAATAATGAAAAGTAACAATGAAAAGTTAAAACAATGTTTTTTATTTTGCACATAAAAAGATTAAAATCATACTTGAGTTTCGGGGATACTTGGATCCCCTTTGTCGGTGAAATACAAATGTTTAGATCAACATGACACAATATATATGCACTGTAATACAACAAAGGTTGCCATTCAGAGAAACACAAATGAGATAAACAATGACAAATGACAGAACAAACTGTTCTATATTTTAAAAAGTTCTATATTTTAAGAAGCAACTAATAGGTTCTTCGTGTTTACAAGAAGGGTGGAATGTGGACAGTGACATCATCAGAAACCAAATCGGTAATCAGAAATCCTTTATCGGCAACCAGAAATCCTTTATCCTCTTTGTCCGATGTTGACCCTGGATACAGGTTACTAGCCTTACAGGATACAGGTTGCCTTTCCTTGTGTGGTTATGTTTGTAACTACTGTAGAAACTCTGCCAATAATGCCGTGACGTCCCTCTCAAACTCGGTGTTTGAGGCCTTCCCAACATCATTTGTGCCAGCCCAAATCACCACCTTTGCTCGTCCCCATTTTATTGCTCTCTTGGCTACTTTCCCTACCTGCTTTACTCTAGCCCTAGGTAAATACACCTAACCACCTCCTTTTTCCGTTGTCAAAAAAGTTTGGTATGTCTCTCACGTATAGTGTGGTGTCAATTTCCAGATATACACATGTATTTTTGATGTCCTCAACAGGAATGAGAATAAAATGTCCATCAGGAACTAGTGTGCATACTTGCCAACTCTCCGGATTTTGGCGGGAGACTCCGGATTTTCGCTCTCTCCTCCCACCCTCCGGATTTTTCCCGAAAATCTCCCGCTTTCTCGGTTTTCTCCCGCTTTTTTTTCGGAATTCCTGGTTTTTTCGAAATATGCATAAGGAAAATGCGAAATGTGTGGAAAATAACCAAACGATTTCTGTAATACAGAATGATCAGACGGTAATTAATGCTGAATGCCTTTTTACAGCATTCTTATTGGAGCATAATTTACCGATCAGTGTGGGGGACCATTCCGGAGCTCTCTTCAGAAAAATGTTCCCGGACAGTGCGATTGTGAAAAAGTATGGTTGTGTGGTTTTAAAACGGTTAAATTTTTATTTTGAGCACATATTATCTTTTTATAATTGGTTTGCGATGGGCTATACATCGATCAAAATTTCTCCTGATTTTTGACTTTCAGAGGTTGGCAAGTCTGAGTGTGCATTGTTTTAGATGCTTTGGCAAGTATCTTGACGCTTGTGAGTGTAATGCTGGCAATAGTTCACGGCATAACATGAAACACTTTTCAGTGGTATCAGAATCAGTGATATCAAATTTTTTGATATTAACATATTCAGTGTAATTTAAGTTAGCTGTTACTTTAACCACTGTATTTTCACTTCTCCCAGTGCGTAAAATAAGCCTCACTATGATAGATTGCAGAGTTCCAAATAATACGGCTGTATTCAATCACCTCTGTAGGAATGGTGCCAATCCGATCCATTTATGCTTGATTTTCAGCATCATTGAAGGATCTGGAAATTCTCTATACCAAGCACATTTATATTGAAAGCCACAGTCCTGCAGTTACGTAATGGGAGATTCAAATGCAGGGCATCATCCTTAACCTTTACAGATTTCTCACAGGTATTAAAAAGGTGCTCAAACTTTTTCTCCATGGGAATTCTGTTCAAAATTTGCAGCGGAACACCTTTTCTGTAGTGACAAGGTATCAGTGTCCCCTTTAAAAACAAACGCCGAATGGGCCCAAAGAGGACCCAAATATCTTACACTTGAAAAAAAGGTGCAACATTTGGTGCATGTTGAAAGTCATTGTAAAAGGTCCAAACAAAATTTCTGACATTATTACAAATTCTAACAGCAGCACTGCAGATATCTTCTGGAAATACTTCATCTTGAAGAAGGAGAAACACAGAACTTGATAGTAATGAAAAGTGGAGGAGGAATTTATCAGGTAGGATTCCACGTAGGCAGGGCACAGCCTAGTATAAAAGCCAGGCCTTCCATTCATGGGCTTTCTAGAACTTTCATTTAGAAACCTGGGTAGACGTGTGAATATATGTGGTGGTTTTATATTCACTAAGCGTATATCAATACGCCTGATATCCCTAGGTGATCCATTATAAAATTCTATTCCTACACCTTGTTTGGCCGCTTAATGTCCTTCTAGGGCCATGTGCCATAAAACCGAACAAACCAACCAACCAAATCTTTTCCTACACTTGACAAATAAATCTAATAAATAAATACACTTGACAAATAAATTTGTCTTGTCACCCCAAGCAGAACAGCATGCATATATTCAGGGCAAATACCCCGAATGAAGTCGAGACTCTTTGCTAGAATCATGGGTGAAGAGCCTCCCTTGATGGTGGAGTCATTTACAAGAGATTCTTCCATGATCTATCGTATTAATATGTAAATAATACTGGAAGTACAAACCAATGGAATGGTGGAGCATGAGTAAATAAATGCAGATAAGTATAAACCACAACCACAATAAGCACAACCATGAAGCTCAAGGAAAGGTGGAAGAAAAAAACCGGATAGTAGAAAATTGTGCAGACAACTATCATGTGGCATTAAGTACTTAGTCCTTTAAGTACGGGATTAAGTAAAAAATGGAAAAACTAATGAGATTACGAGTCTTTGGTGCCCAGAGTTGTGATTGCCATATCAATCTCGTCATCCTTCATTCCCTTATCCTTCATCTCGGCTCTCAAAGCCAGTTCTTTGTCTTCAACTTCCTTAACCATTTTCTTGGCTCTCTGCAAAAGGGATTCTGCCACAGCTTCGTGGTTGCTAGAAATGATTCCACCTGTTGCCGTCCCCAAAGATATTCCCGAATCTCCAAGGCGCTGCTGGATTGCTGCTTTTAACTTCTCCATGACACTTATCTCGCCCACGGAGAGATTCGAGCCAGTTCTGGTGTAGTTGGCCATCACAGGAACACATGCATTCAAAAGCTGTATGAAGGTTTTGGTCTTGGCCACAAGCAATCCCCGGGCATTCTGCTTTCTTTTGAAGTCACAATAGAAGTTTGAGTTTAAAAATTTTTGTTGCTGGTCGACTGGCACTGTCTCGGCCCTCCTGGTGTTTGCAGAATCAGTCATGATGCAGTGAACCCCTGCCCAAAAAATGGTCCCGGGAAACATCTCCTCACACTCTCCATAAATCTCTTTCTGACTCACTTGAAAGTTTCTTCTTCAGTTCGATTAACTGGTTCCTCCTCTAAAGCAATGTTTCTCATCACTCCATCAATGTACACTCCAGGATGTAGACACCATGGGCAGCCAAAAGAACCATTGAATTGGTTCATATTTTGGACTGCACATCTGACAGGAGAATCAAAGCATCCACACAAGGTAAAGACACAGGATTCTACATTTAAATTGCCATCCTTCCATTTAATACCTTGTGTTGAAAGTTCCTTAACATAAACTTCCATGAACAATTTCCTATCAGGATGACCTTTTCCAAACCACAGTCCACCAAGGATCCCATGCATCTATCTTAACCTAAGATTGAGTTCGTTAATATGAGCTTGTATAAGCCACATGCTGGCTCGGGATGACTTGAATACAGAACTTCCATCAGTATTTACTATCAAACTAATATCGTGCTGTTCAAAAAGTCCTCTTTTTATACAGTTCCCCCTCAGTTATGTCTGAAATGCTGCTACTTATCTCAGATAGGTTTATATTGATTCGACACAAGTTTGCAGATAAAGCATTGTGCACTGTGTCCAAATCAAGTAATGCAGTTATTTGTTTGTTAATTGAGTAGCTAAAAAGTTGCCTTCTTTCAAGGTGTTTGCATTATGAATTTTGTTACAGTTTGGATTAGGGCACTTATATTATTATAATATGTGTCACTTAACTTCCTGAGGTTTTAAACTATTTATCTTGTGTTTGGCGCGGAATGTCCGATATAGGGACCTTGCGCCATAAAACCCAAAACAACCAACCAACCTGAGGTTTAAACTTCGCACTTAATATAATCGAAATAAGCGATGAGGTATACAAGAGTCCATGGTGTTTTTGATATCCCACGTTTCCTCGTCTATCTTATGTAAGCCAATATGACGTCGGTACACAGTTCGGTGGGGATGTTCCCAGTGTCGTAGTTGTAGAGGTGCTTGTAGTCGTGCGTCCACGACAGGTAGTAAGTAGCAAACTATTCGCTTTGGAGCGGCGTCGTCGCTCGACATGCTGAAAGTTCGATCACACATCAGTGTTACTGAGATTGCTCGAAGATTAATGCATTAACTTCATTTTTGGATTTTTCATGTCAATTGTTTTCAACAAAACCCCAATTGTGAAACTTGTTTCCGAATCATAATTATGACATTGCTAATAATAGATGTCAAGATGTTGATTTTTATAACTAAATTAAAACCTAACAAAGTGAGTAGAATTTCAATTTATTAACAAAACACTAGATTTAATCCCATCGAGATCAAACCCTGTTTAGGTCTTGTGTTTGGCGCTCTATGGTCCTATCATGGGCTTTGCGCCATAAAAAATAAACCAACCAACCAAACCCTGTTTAGCATGGTTGTGCCCCTGCAACAGTACTCTAGCTGCAAAAAGAAAAATGATTAAGGATTATTTCATAATTGAGATTTTTTTCATACCTATTCCATTTCTGAAAAACAATGATTTTAAAACATTGAACAACGAAAATTTTCAAACTGATTTCCAAGTACAGAGTTCATCATCCTTTTTAGTTTCACCAGTCATTACATCAAATAAAGCAGGCTCTAAGGAGCCGTTGACAGAAAGTACGAGTCCCAGTCTGTACTAGAAAAGGTAAAACATTTTAAAGGTTATAAGAGGAAATAACGTAAAATTATTAAATTTTTTATGATTAAGTCTGAGGGTCCAATAGAAAACTCCAAATCAAAGACGGCATACAAGAAGAGTGCAAGTAATAAAAGAGTTTAAGGTACTTGTATAGCAATAAAAAGTAAGACATTTTATAATGATAAAAATGAAAAAGTACCTCTGCGATGTTATTTATAAAATGAATATTTAAATTAATTAATAATGATAAAGAAGGCTAAATGGCCTTTGTAGTGTTTTGCAACACTAAGATAACAGCTAAAGGGAAAGCTAAAACTAACTAGGAAAATAATACTCCAGAAGCTCTTCCTTGTCAGTCGCCTTCCAGGAGGTCAACGATAACCCTGTCCTGGAAGGAGGGAGATTGAATGGATGTTTTGATGTTGTTAATGGCTTGTTTAAAACCGTACCTCTTTGGAAATCTCGAGTTCAAAACATAAAAAAAACGCATTGAAGATGCGAAGGAACTTGACTGTAGTTTGACCGTTTTCCAACTCGCCGCGTTTAACTTTACACGGCAGTATTCAATGGCATCTGCTACACTTCTGCTAAGTGTAATTTATTTACATTTTTTTTATACAAGTAATGACCTTTGAACATAATAATTTACATCTTCGGTCTACTTAAAAAGCTGGGAGGCAACTTTCATTTTTTGTTTAGTATAATTGACGCCGGCAGTACGGTGCTTGCAACCCCTGGCAGAAAAGAATGCGCAGAAAAGTATACAAATTTTTTTCCAAGTTCAACTTTGAATAAATATTTAAGGCGTGTACGTTGCTGTCAAAATTTAGTGTCCTCTACTTTATTCTTGTGACTTATGTCAGAGCTTTATAGAAAATAAACGACAACTCCATATAAGCATTGTTGCGGTGACACTAAAGTATGTCTTTTCTTAAAGGTTTTTTATTACAGTTTTGGGATGAGTTTTATAATATGTTTCTATCATGTTCATTAATTCCTCCAATGAATATTGACTCATCTCTATTCTCAAAAAAAATATTAGGAAAATGAAGCTTTATTGCTACTGTGTTCCATGCGCCATAAAAACCCAACCAACCAACTATTACTACTGTGAGTTATGAGAAATACTTGGTTAAATATCCTGTATCTTTAATGACAATGAATAGAACATTGGTTGGACTTGTAATTTATTCATTGATAAGTTACACCAATCGTAACGTCGCTGTGAATCTCAGGGAAGAAGTCCCTGCAATAGAGTTGGATGATACGGATGGACACCATATTGCCGTAATATTCGTCCAATGTGCGGCTTTTAGAAAGACCACACTCCAGACTAACGTCTCTTATCGAAGTGCGAGGATTATCAAGGATGTAGGCTAGGACATCCAATGGATCAACTGTAGAAGTTTCAGCCGCTGGTTTGATGGTTCGAGACAATCTTCTCACGTTACCCGAATGCCTTAACCGTTCTACAGTTCTTTTTATAACTGCGGCTTGGATGGGGTCTCGCTAGAAAACGTGCACGATATAGGCGTTCTGCTTCCCTTGAATTTTTTATTACACTCACCGTAAATATAAAAGAAGAATTACACATATCAAATGGAAGGAAAGAGGTATGGGCTCAGAAATAGTTATCGTTTTCTCTGAGCTCATCTCCTCACTGATGCTTTTGAATGTAAACAAAAGTTCATTGATGTTTTTTAGTGTCACAATAGTTTATTTATTTGAAGCCATGTTGGATATTCGAAAGAGAGTACTCGATAAAGACTCATGAACTTTACAACTCGCTCAAACATGATGCAAGTTTTCTTTCTTTAAGTAAGTTCTTTGTCCCCTCTTTTCTTCTGTTCCTCCTGGAGTTTTATTGGTTGCTGTATTGCTTCTTCTAAAATTTTCTACCATCACTTTATTTTTAGCTTTTAGAGGGGCTATGGCTGTAGACTCTAATGCGTTACTTACAATTAGATTTGGAGTGTGAGCAAAACAAAGAACATGCTGCACTCAAGAGTAATTCTACAGCTTTTGTCATGTTCCTCGCATTGTCAGCGGTAACGCTTACAACTTTGCTTGTTATTTCCCCTTCATCACACATGGACTTTTAAAAGCGGTGTATAAAGTATACCTGACGATGGGCTTCATGCCTGATTAAAATCCTAAACAATGTTCTGGCGCTTTTGTCCGTTTTCATGGACCATGCGCCATTAAATCCCAACCAACCTAATTTCAGCAATTTTTCCGAAAGTCTCTAACCGGAACAAGCGTTGAAATGGTCGTATCATTTCACCACTTGGCGTTTTGACTTTCGCAACACGGGAAACACCACGTCCCATGAAAATTTCAACAATTTTAGCCAATTGCCAATCAATGCGTGTTTTATTATCTGAACCAATGAAAACTATATCGCCAACAACAAGCTGAGTTTAAACAAGCTATCCTGTTTGCCAAGATCGTTCTTTCACATGTTTTGGCAAACAACTGGATTGGAAATATAAAGGTTCCAATAGTTCACGGCATAACACAAAGCATTTGTTATTATCATAACGAGGGATCACAACGAACTTTTTAATTTTCACATATTCACTGCAGTTATCTCAACTACAGTGTTATCGGTTTTGCCAGCCCGTACATGACTCGCTGTGGTACATAGCGGAATCCATGATGATACGGCTGTATTCAAACACCTCCATATTGTATCTGGCGCGGAATGGCCGAATAGGGCCCTTGCGCCATAAAATCCCACCAACCAACACCTCCATAGGAATAGCCCCGATTCCGGCCAAATATGCTGTTTTCTCAGTTTCATTAAACGTGCTCAAAATATTTTCTTTTCCTAGCACATTTAAGTTTGCCCCAACAGATCTGCATTTTTTTAGGGGTGGTGTAGCGACAGTGGGCGTGGTGAGGCGCATGTTCATATAATTTCAGGGATAAAAAATGGTCATTCGCCTACCTTTTCTGATGCGTTGTTTCTGTCACTAGGGGTGGTCCTTTTGTATCGGACCGTTTTGGGATGTAGAATTAAGGAAGATATTGCCAAGAATGCTCCAATGAAGACTATTAAATTCTATACTTCTATTTTTAATCTTAAATGAAAATAACAAAACTTAATAAATTACATAAGGATAGAAAAGGTTATACGTGTTGGTGTGTTGTTTTCTCTACTCAGAGTGAGAGGGGGTTGTTTATCAACAACCCTCCGCTCCGTGGGGGAGGCCGCGAAAATAACCTCTGTTGGCGTACATTCGTACTAAAGCCAGCAGAGCGAGCGTGGTCCGTAACAGGTGAATTAGAATGCATGGTGTCCTGAAATGCCTTCACCCTTACAAACTTATTGCTTTGATTAAAAAGGTGTTCTAACTTTTTTCCCATAGAAAATCTATTCAAAATTTGTAGTGGAGCACCTGTAGCTGCTGTGACTAGATTCAGCATCTTTCCTTTACCCCCTTCAAATACAAATGCTGAATGCGCCAAAAGGGGGCCCAAATCTCCAAACCTTGTAGAAAGGTGCATATTAAATCTCATAGCAGTTTGTCCAAATAATATTTCAGTCTGTACGACGAATTCGACCAGCATTTCATCGGCACTGTTGATATCTTCATCCTGAAGCAGTAGATAATAGTATTAGCAAGAATGTTAATTTGAACACTGTAGACAAGTGTGGCATGACTCCCCTCCATTCAGCAGTAGCAAAAAGAAGTGTAGAAATGGTTATTGATTTACTAAAAAAGGGGGTTGTTTTGAATTTGAAGGATTTATCTGATAAAACCCCACTTCATTTTGCAGTCCGAAAAAATCGAATTAAGGCGATAAAACTTTTAATCATGTTTGGGGCAGAACTGAACATTAAAGATAACTTGGGATCATGGGCGTCATTTAGGGGGGGGCAGGGGGGGGCAATTGCCCCCCCCCCAAGGTTTCCACTCTTAAGTGAAAAATTGCTGAGAGTCCCTGGAAAATTTTGTAACTTCCACAAGGAGCAACAGATTTAACTCAAACATCCCAAAAGCAGTTAAAGCACTACGTTTGAGCGTCTAATTTCAAAATTTTCTGGGGGAGAACCCCCAATCCCCCTCCTGACCTTTGATGTCTGTTATACAATTTGTCTCCCTTGAAAATTCTGCCGCTTACAAGAAGCAGTTCTCTTTGGGAACCAAAGAGTTTGAAGCCCCTAGGAGTCTGGTTTAAAGGGGAATTTTCAAAAATTTTTACTGGGGGAGGATCTCCGCCCCCCCTTGAAAATTTTACGTTTATTTATAACTTTTTTCCCCTAGAAAATTCTATGCTTTACAAGGAACTGTTCTTTTTGAATGTAACCCAAAGGACCTCAAAATAAGCTGAAACACTACTTTAAAGAGGCAAATTTCAAAACATTTTCTGGGGGAGGACCCCCAGACCCCCCTTTAAAATTTTTAAATATATATTATGTTATACAGTATATTTTCCTTGAAAATTCTGCCACTAGCAACAAGCAGTTCCCTCTGGGTGCTCCCCAACGAGGTTGCAAGGGAAATAAAACCCTAGTTTAAAGGGAAATTTTTAAAAAAAATTCTGAGGGAGGACCTCCGGCTCCCCTTGAAACTTTGACGTTTATTTGTAACTTTTTTCTCTAGAAATTATGTGGTTTACAAGGGGCTGTTCTCTTCGGATGTAACTTAAATGTTGTAAAAATGAAGCAAAATTTAAAAATTTTTCTGGGGGTGACCCCCAGACCCCCCATTTTTACTTAGAACTTATGATGTTGAGTCACCCCCCTCCCCCAAAAAAAAACAAGTCTGGTTACGGCGTGGCTCAGCCCCACTTAAAAAAAAATCCTTGCCCCCCCCAACCAAAAATTGAAATGACGCCCCTGCTTGGGATATACTCCATTGCATACAGCGATCAAGAAGTCTGGTTTAGAAGCAGTTCAGCTTTTAGTAGTGGTGCTGATGTAGAAGTGAAATTGGATTCAGGTTGTATTCCTTTTCATTTGGCAGTCAAAGGGGATTTTTGGGATGTAATTGAATATCTTATCAGCAAAAATGTGGATTTGAATGCTGTAGGCAATGCTATGGCACTAGTCCACTCTATACAGCAGTAGAGAATGGAAGTTTAGACACAGTTACTGATATAGTGAAAAATGGGGCTCTTTTGAATTCGAAGAATGATTATGGCGAAACCCCACTTCATGTTGCAGTCAAAAAGAATCAAATTGAATTGATAGAAATTTTAATCAGCAATGGGGCAGAACTGAATATTACATATAAGAATGGTGAAACTCCATTGCATTACGCAATCAAGAAGTCTGGTTTAGAAGCAGTTAAGCTTTTAGTAGAGAGTGGTGCTGATGTAGAAGTGAAATCGGATCCAGGTTGTACTCCTTTTCATTTGGCAGTCAAAGCTGATTTTAGGGATATAATTGAATATCTTATCAGCAAAAATGTGGATTTGAATGCTGTAGAAAACTATGGTAAGAACTTCTTTCATGGTCTTAAAGAGTTTATTTTCCTGTCCTAATATCTGGATCCTCCTCTAGAGTTATATATTTTATTGCTCCATCAACTAGAACTCCAGGATGTAAACGCCATGCGCAGCCAAAATAACCTTTAAATTGGTTCATATTTTGGACTGCACATCTGGCTGGTGAATCGAAACATCCACACAAGGTGAAGACACGGGTCTCAACATTTAGATTTCCATCCTTCCATTTGATGCCTTCAGAGGACAGTTCAGATCGTTCTTTTACTTATACTTCCATGAATAACTTCATGTCGGGATGACCGTTCCCGAACCACGGTCCTCCAAGAATTCATCCATCGCAGCTTAGGAGGGAGTTCATTGATAAGGGCTTGATTGAGCCACATGCTGGTCCGGGATGACTTAAAAACAGGACTACCGTGGGTATTCATTATAATACTGATGTCGTGATGTTGAAACATTTCTTTCCTCTTCTCTTTATACAGTTTGCCATTAGTGAGATCCGATATACTTTTAGTTACTACTTATAGATTTTCATTGATATTTGAAGAAAGAGATTCACGCACCGATTCCAACTCAAGAAGAACTGATAACTGATTTCTTATAGAAAGAGTAGCAAAAAAATGCCTTCTTTTAGTGTGTTTGCATCATGTATTTTATTACAATTTTTATTGGGGCATATCAATTTTGAATTATCCTTGTCGAAACTTTTAGTGAGGTGGCCTTCATATTTTCCTAAATAATGGGTACACTCGATGCAGTTGAAATGGAAAGTCATAGTCATTGGTTCCGAAAATCGGTCGTGAATTACGGTCGTGAACCAAGGGCTATTTTTCTTAAAAGCGTGCCATTTGGTTAACGTAAGCTGTTCGCCTTTAAGTGCGTACCATGTTTCGTAAGTAACGTAAACAGGTTTCGCTATATTTAGTTTCTTGAATTTGATGGCCACTTAAGAATCCCTTCGAATACATCAACGCTAAATAGCCTTCCACTGTTCAAGCAGCCTCTCGGAAGCGGGGCCAGCAGTCAACCATAGACTTGAAACATGTTTCAAAACACGGTGCCAATATTCTAATGTGGATCATGCGCCATAAAACACTAACAAATCAACCAATCAAAACACGGTGCTGTGGCAATTCCTTTCCAATTTGTATTTTCTCAAAATCTTCCCACCTCGATGGAAAGTTTTTTAAAAAATAGTACAGACCACTAACCAATTCGCATGCAGCTTCTTCAAACTCTTCCAATCCTTTAAGAAAGGAATTATTCACTAATGCAAATTGCACGTTCCTATATTTTTACAAGTCCATGATTTCTTATGTCAATTAGATGTTGGTTTAATAAACGAAATGCTTTGATATTCACATTTGGTCCGTATGATGATAATGATACCATAATTGAAAGAGGAAAGTCATACTTAGAGAAGGCTTAAATTTTTATGCCTTCTCCTACGGCAATATGTGCTAGTTGCATGTACCGATGCTCACAAGTCCTTTGCCTTTTCCAATAATTCCCTGTAAGCGATGATCTATCAATTTTGTAACTGATTTGTTGACATTGAGCCCTTCACTTGGTGATATTGCCTCTCGGAACGGACTCAATTTCCGAAGCAGACGTGGTCCTACCAGTGACAACAATGTGTTATACACGTGAGGGGTCATCCTAAAAAAATTCAAAAAACGACTCTTGGTCATTTAGTCTCATTTCTTTAATTAGGTTTTGGTGAGCACCCTGTTCAATTCTTTTTTGTAGAATCGGTCTTACCCACATTCTACGTACAGTTGGGCGTCCGCCGAAATGCCTGCATAAAGCAATTAATGCGAATTTCATTGAAACTTTCATTGCTAGTAGCAGTGTAATCATGTCTGTGTTGCACAAAGACATACGTTGAATAGATGAGTGTATGAGCACCGGCAAAAAAACTAAGGACTTCACCAAGGACAAAAGGGATTATCTGTGAAAAAAAGGGGGTTACAAAAGTACAGTTTCCTATGTAGAGACGCCTAAATGGACATATAACAATCTAGTGTAAAAATATTGCAATTTGTTATGAATATTATCGATATTAACTCTCACAATGACTCGTTTTGTCGAAAATTTCTCTAGCACTTTTTTTTTCTTTATCTTTATTGCTTTCTTTAACGAAATTCTGCTGCACGCTCATCAAACATAATCCAGTGAGTCGTTCTTCTCCCATGGTACTCCTTAACTATGCTTTAACTATCCGCAACATGCTGAAGGATGTTTCTATTATATCTGCAGAACATCGAAAAGTAACATTTTAAGAGCTTTTCACATGTCCGGGAAAAATTCATTCGCTTCCTTCAACAAGTCAATCACTTCCATTTCCTTCAATTCAGTTTCAGGTAGCCTACCTAGCTCTACCACGTTTAGAGTCTTTAGCTCCGGTAGATTGATTTTGCTGTGCGTTAAGTGAGTGAGTGTGTAGGTGACTGGAAAAGCTCTATTATATATTGCAACTGTTTTATACTGTTTAACCTATAATTGGGAGGAATTGGTCCTATATTCTGCTCAATTCTTCCTCCATACGGTAAATTTGATATTTTAGTTGGTAGAGCTATGACTTGATAACTTAATCGCAGACAAATCTGTTTCAAGCGGTTTATTACCAGATATTATGATTCGTTTTGATGCACCCATAAAACTCTCAAAAATAAAAGCAGATAAATTATCTAAAGAACCAAATTTTCTAACATCTACTAGAGGAATTGGCACATGGACTCTAAACAATGAAACTCTTACCATGAAGCTTTGCCGAATGCTCCATGAATTCTCTGATACAATTATTTGCATCTTCATAATTATCAGTTAGTGTGCATGAGCACAATACTCGTATTGCAAAATAGTCATAAAAGAAAATGTTCATATACAGCCGTAGGAACTAAATTTAACACTACAATTGGACCAACGTTTAAAAGAAAGGTACGATATTCTGTTGCCTTCCAACTATCTAAATCATTTAGTCCTTTGAGCTTCCTGGCGAATTCTTTTGAAAGGTATGGTTTTTCAGAAATCAATCTTGAGCTTGGATCTTACTGTTCCGCTATCTAATTTCACTGGAACCCTACCAACCAAAAGATTTAGCAACTTGCGCATTACTCCAAGGCATACACAATGCATGGGAAACCATGTCTATTTCAAGGACCCAAAATGGAAACGTTTTCATATGATGTTCTGTATCACTTTGATTTTTATGATTTACTCCGATCGCTTTCTACCATTTAAATCCTCCAACTCTACAACCCGAACTTCATGGTTATAGCTTCCATAACAAATGCATTTATCACAAGAATAACCATTATGTGCCCTTTTATGCATTTTAGATAAGCAAGGGCAGGCGTATCACAAGGCAATCTGGAGAGTGGAAAGAAATATGCAGTAGGAGGACTTAATAATAATGTACAATGCCTTTTTGGAATGCGTTTATTTTGGAAGCACATAAAGGGCATAATGGATAAAAAAGTAAAGTTAACACTGTCGGCTTAATTTTTTCCAGAAACCTCTAAATTGGGAAAGACTTTGGAGTTCCACAAAAAATCGCTACAACTATTGGATTTGTGACTGTACAATTATTTAGCTGCATGAAAATTGGCAAAAATTGAATTTTAAAGCTTTTAAATAAAGCTCCACTAGAGGAAAAACGCTACTTTCCTTGGTACAGAATGTCCTTATATGGACCTTGCACCATAAAAATCCAAACAACCAACCAATCCTCACTGGATAACCTAAACACGCATTGATTTTTGGCCTTTGCACAAAGTTTCTTTGTTGGCCTTGGCGAGTACATTTGTTCATTTCCTCTCACAAAATAGACTTAAATATTTTACGCACATTTGATTTGTTGAATCGTCGCTTGGCTTTTGTTCTTCATATTATCAAGGGCTGTAGAGTCCCTTAACACGGTTTCTTTGATTCGTGGATCCAGCATTGTCAAAAGTGAAAATAATGAACGATGTTCACTGTCTTAAAATTTTGAAAGTAGATCCACTTTAAGGGATTCCAGTATTTTTTTTTTTGTTTCTTTTCTCCGCTCCGTTAATGATTAAATCTCAAAGCTTCACAAGACAGATTCAAAGTTCTTGTAACTAAACTGCCTGTGAGGTACTTTTCCCCCATAATAGATAGTACTTGTCATCTCCTCAAAGGGTGTCGGAATTTTCACGAAATCCTTTAAATTCTCACTGCCAGGTAGTGAAGAAAAACCGGAATTTTCGAGTATAGATTTGAATTTTACTGGGTCCGAGGGGTTATAAAAATGTTTTATCGTTCGTTCATGTGTAAGATTCTGATCCAGAATTTTGAAATGAGTTTTACGAGTGTATTAGAGTGCTATGGTGGAGTTATTGTCCTCAAAAAACTTGATGGGTGTATCCTGAGATAACTGAAGTCTTCAAACAGGATTAACAGCCAATAGATTTCTCGAGCGACAGAGTCCGCACAATCGAGTTCGGCCTCAGTGGAGGATAACGAGACGCTATTTTGTCTTTTAGACGACCAACATATAGGGGTTTTTCACAAGAAAAATATATATCCTTCAGTTGACTTTCTATTAGTCCGTGGCAAGGTCCGCATCTGCATAGCTGGTAAGAATAGTGGAATGCGTCAATGTTGGAGTTTATACATAAAACACTTATTTTGAGTAATCTCAAGTAATAAAACAATGCCATAACATTTATATGACGTAATAAAAATATACTGAAATAGATTTCAGGTGGACATCCATTGATAGTATGAAACAATTAAAAAATGATACAGGTTTTCCCTTTGGGACAAAAAATTCAAACTGAGAGTTGTTGAAACATACAAATATACTATGATCGCTGTGATTAATAATAGGAAAAATGGAAAATAATATATAGGAATAATTATACATAGAACACTAATATTATGCTAATAAATAATTTCTTGAAAAACTTAAAATTCAATATTCTCCTTTATGAAGGATAATGGTCCTGGATAATTTCTTTAAAGTTTTCGAAAAGATCAAGGCCTTCCTTTCTGCAGGATCTCCTCCAACAGAAGTCACAGTCTATCGATGAAATTGTCTGGTGACACTTGTCCCCGTTTTATCTTCTTGAAATGTGTCCAGCTGCCCTTGATAGACTGTGTGTGAGCCCCTGTAACTGGATTGACAAAATTTGTCGTGTGGTTCAGTCAAGTGGGCGTACTGTACAAGCCGTTGTACGCCGCCGCCCACCACTGGTCCGTATGGTTGTACCAGGAGCTACGCGCTGCAAGATTAATGGCAGAAGGGTGGCCGCCGCCCTTGTTCGGGCATTTCACTAGCCGGATCTTTTTGGTTCTACTGTCGAGCATCCCGATGACCCGATCCGGAGTCTGCCAACCTGGTATTTGCGTCTACCGATGAGCGTCTCGTCTATTTTTATAATAGACTTTCTGCTTAGGTAATCGACTGCACCTACCAAGAAACTAATATGGTCAAGTATGACTGCTGTAAAATACCTTTTAGACAAGGGATGCACATATATAACAAAAAAATTCCATTCTGTTGCTTTATATAAAAACTTAGTTCATGGATTGATCTAGGTTCTCTACCAACATCATGGGGAAACACAACAGTCATCAATTACTCATTACTCTAGAAGAACCAATGTAAAATTCCTGGGAATTGATTTTACTATCAAACCATGAATTAATAATGCATTTGGCAACACCTAAAAAGATGCCATGCATATAATCCGGCACAAAATTTAAAATATTAAAATAAGGTACTGGAAGGGACCTTTCATACCATGAGTGCTTTTTCCATTATTCATGGCTAGATGCATTTTTTTAATAGTTTCTCTCTCAGTTCTGTCTGGATACAGTTGGGTATCATTATAAATATATTTGACAGCCCATGCCCATGTGTGTGAACCACTGTATGATTATTTTGTTTTTAAGTCGGCGAAGGAGTTCGAAAATATTTATAAATAAAAAAAGACTTCAGTAATTGAAAAGTAAAACTACTCCCTACAGAGAAGGTGCTCCAGTTTATGAAGGAGACCTTTATATCACCATGCCCATGTGTGTGAACCACTGTATGATTATTTTGTTTTTAAGTCGGCGAAGGAGTTCGAAAATATTTATAAATAAAAAGACTTCAGTAATTGAAAAGTAAAACTACTCCCTACAGAGAAGGTGCTCCAGTTTATGAAGGAGACCTTTATATCACCATGCCCATGTGTGTGAACCACTGTATGATTATTTTGTTTTTAAGTCGGCGAAGGAGTTCGAAAATATTTATAAATAAAAAAAGACTTCAGTAATTGAAAAGTAAAACTACTCCCTACAGAGAAGGTGCTCCAGTTTATGAAGGAGACCTTTATATCACCATGCCCATGTGTGTGAACCACTGTATGATTATTTTGTTTTTAAGTCGGCGAAGGAGTTCGAAAATATTTATAAATAAAAAAAGACTTCAGTAATTGAAAAGTAAAACTACTCCCTACAGAGAAGGTGCTCCAGTTTATGAAGGAGACCTTTAACGGCATGCTATTCTTCAAAATGCTGAAGGAATATAAAACTCTTGGCCAAGACTCCTGGATCATCATGTGAAGGGATTGGTTTGCAGTTCGATATGATGGCGAAGGAAAAATTGTTATGACTGCCATTCGAAAGTATAACATAGATGTGGGAAACCTGGTTTGCAGTTCGATATGATGGCGAAGGAAAAACACTACACTATCGAATGGAGAATAGAAGAATTGAGTATGAAGGAAACCTTCCCGGTCTGAAATTCTTGCTTCAGAGCCTACAATGCGACCAAAAAGAATAGCTTTAAAGGCTCATGTATCATCTCCCACTGTATGATTATTTCACTTTATTTGTGTTTTTAGGTCGGCGAAGGAGTTCGTAAATAAAAAACACTTTTCAGTAATTGAAAAGTAAAACTACTTATTTTTCCCTACAGAGAAGGTGCTTCAGTTTATGAAGGAGACCTTTAACGGCATGCTATTCTTCAAAATGCTGAAGGGATATTAAACTCTTGGCCAAGGATTTAAAAAGTAAAACTACTCCATACAGAGAAGGTGCTCCAGTTTATGAAGGAGACGTTTATATCACCATGCCCATGTGTGTGAACCACTGTATGATTATTTTGTTTTTAAGTCGGCGAAGGAGTTCGAAGATATTTATAAATAAAAAAGACTTCAGTAATTGAAAAGTAAAACTACTCCCTACAGAGAAGGTGCTCCAGTTTATGAAGGAGACCTTTATATCACCATGCCCATGTGTGTGAACCACTGTATGATTATTTTGTTTTTAAGTCGGCGAAGGAGTTCGAAGATATTTATAAATAAAAAAAGACTTCAGTAATTGAAAAGTTAAACTACTCCCTACAGAGAAGGTGCTCCAGTTTATGAAGGACACCTTTATATCACCATGCCCATGTGTGTGTACCACTGTATGATTATTTTGTTTTTAAGTCGGCGAAGGAGTTCGAAAATATTTATAAATAAAAAAAAGACTTCAGTAATTGAAAAGTAAAACTACTCCCTACAGAGAAGGTGCTCCAGTTTATGAAGGAGACCTTTAACGGCATGCTATTCTTCAAAATGCTGAAGGAATATTAAACTCTTGGCCAAGACTCCTGGATCATCATGTGAAGGGATTGGTTTGCAGTTCGATATGATGGCGAAGGAAAAATTGTTATGACTGCCATTCGAAAGTATAACATAGATGTGGGAAACCTGGTTTGCAGTTCGATATGATGGCGAAGGAAAAACACTACACTGTCGAATGGAGAATAGAAGAATTGAGTATGAAGGAAACCTTCCCGGTCTGAAATTCTTGCTTCAGAGCCTACAATGCGACCAAAAAGAATAGCTTTAAAGGCTCATGTATCATCTCCCACTGTATGATTATTTCACTTTATTTGTGTTTTTAGGTCGGCGAAGGAGTTCGTAAATAAAAAACACTTTTCAGTAATTGAAAAGTAAAACTACTTATTTTTCCCTACAGAGTCGCTGGGGAACAAGCTTCATTCGATAATGCCGCTGATTGCTCCTCGCCGAGATTCTACTTTGAGTCGTCGGGAGGAAGTAATAATCAGTAGGCTGCGAATTGGCCATACCCGGTTCACACATCGCCATTTGCTCATTGGGGAGCTGGCTCCCATGTGCAGTCGATGTCATGTCAATTATTCAGTATATCATATCTTGTGCGAATGCTCATGTTTTAATGCTATTAGAAGGCGCATTTTTAAAAATTCATCTTTTAATCTTTCAGAAATTTTAAACAATCCCTCATATTTTAAACATGTTCTTAAATTCATTCATGCCATTGGTTTTATCCATCATATTTAAGATTTTAACTAGTATATCTGCTTCACCACTTTTTATACCACAGACATTTTAATTTTTGTACGCAATTTTAATGGCTTTTACATATTGATGTACAGAGTTCATCTGACTAAGGCTTTTGCCGGCTAAAAATACAATGTTTTTGTCTTGTGTTTGGCGCTCTATGTCCTGTCTTGGGCTTTGCGCCATAAAAAACCAACCAACCAACCAACCAACTCCCTACAGAGAAGGTGCTTCAGTTTATGAAGGAGACCTTTAACGGCATTCCCCAACATCATGGGGAAACAAAACAGTCATCAATTACTCATTACTCTAGAAGAACCAATGTAAAATTCCTGGGATATTGTTTTTACTATCAAACCATGAATTAATAATGCATTTGGCAATACCTAAAAAGATGCCATGCATATAATCCGGCACAAAATTTAAAATAAAATTAAAATAAGGTACTGGAAGGACCTTTCATACCATGAGTGCTTTTTCCATTATTCATGGCTAGATGCATTTTTTTAAGTTTCCCTCTCAGTTCTGTCTGGATACAATAGGGCATCTTTATAAATATATTTGACAGAGTTATTTACTGTAAATCCTGGATGCTGACACAACAGCAGCCATAGTAACCATTAAACGGGATCATGTTTTTGATGCATGGCCGTGTAACAGAATAAGCACAGCAACATGCGAGAAAGACCTTCAAAGTTTCAGGTCACTTGGGTAAGAAATAAACCTTAATAAAGTGAGAAATAAACCTTAATAAATATAAGGCCTTCGGCCTTCTAAAATAGTCTTTTTTTTTGTCTTGTTTGGCGCATAATATCCTAGTGTGGATCATGCGCCATAAAACACTAAACAACCAACCAACCTTAATAAATATATTTGACACAGTTATTCACTGTAAATCCAGGCAGTCTTAAAGCAGTACTCAGCATGAGCAAGCATTGCTTCCGTTGTGTGAGATTGGCTATACGAGTTGGTTTTATTAGCCCCCCTGAAGAACATCCCATCTCTTCCCACCTTTTTAGCCTTCTATATTTAAGAACCTATCCAATTAGTTTCCCCTAAAAACAAGGTTTTTGTATTCATTATACACCACAAACGGTATATATTTTTTAAACAGTCCGATGTATCTTTGTAAAATTGTATACTATTGTTTACCCCAACTTGCTCGAGGCCTTCGATTTATCTCTCAACACCATGCAGCTCTTTTAAAGCCTGGAAAGAGGCAGTCTTAAAAGTGAAAGATCATCAAAGTTTGGATAGAACATACATTTACCTGCATTTTTTGGCAAAGCCAGTTATTTCTGACACATTTTAAAATAAGGATTGAGTGAAAAATAAAAATTTTTCAGAGAAGCAGGATTCAAATACTTAACCTGTAATGAAGGTGGGTTTACAAATTTACTTATCGCTTCTTATTTGTGACATTCTTGTCTGTAATAACAATTACTCCAGAGAAATATTCTCCAGACCTACAATACTTTTTTCCACAACGGAATACAACATATCAGCCGTTTAGTACTAACAGGTAAAATATGCATAACTTCCTTATACTTGGACAAAAAGCTTTGTATCATAAAGACATGCACTAGTGTCAGCTTTGGAGCTATTGTGCGACATTCCACACAATTCGCCTTCAATATAATCTTAACTAGGTCTCAGATGAATTTCATCAACCATTAAAGAGATTGTTTTTTCATCATCAGCTTTAGAGATTTCAATTTCTGCTCCACGTATACAACAAAAAATTTCCATTCTGTAGCTTTATATAAACTTCGTTCATGGATTGATCTAGGTACTCTACCAACATCATGGGGAAACAAAACACGGGACAAACTGTCATCAATTATACTCGTTACTCTAGAATAACCAATGTAAAATTCCTGGGAATTGTTTTTACTGTCAAACCATGAATTTATGATGCAGTTGGCAACACCTAAAGAGATCCCATGCATATAATCGGGCACAAAATTTAAAAAAAGGTACTGGAAGTAATACACTAGGACCTTTCACACCATGAGTGCTTTTTCCATTATTCACGGCTAGATGCATTATTTTAAGTTTCCCTCTCATTTCTGTCTGGATACAGTAGGGTATCTATAAATATATTTGACAGTTATTCACTGCAAATCCTGGATGCCGACACCAACAGCAGCCATAGTATCCATTAAACTGGATCATGTTTTGGATACATGGCCGTGTAACAGAATAAGCACACCAACATGCAAGAAAGACCTTCAAAGTTTCAGGTGACTTGGGTTTAAGAGAAATTCCCTGTTCTGCAATTTTAATGGATTTTTCAACTACTGGGTGCAAGTAAATATCCATCTTTGGATCCTTCTTGCCAAACCACTAACCTGCTAGCAAAACATTCTTGAAACGGTCAGGAGAAATTTCATTTATAGTTACTAAAATTGGCGACAGATCCTTTGGCACTGTTGAAAACAACTAACCATCAACAGAAAAATTGAATGGTTAAAAAGGAGAATTTGTTTTGCTTCTTAATTGCTTATAGAGTTTACAATCATTGGTATCAAAAATATCATTGCTGTTATTAACGTAATTATTGAAATTTTTAACAAATGGTAGATTTATTATGCGTGAGTGGATTAATCTTTTTATCCGACTTTCAAGTAAAATAAAACATAAATCAGGAGGATGGTTTGGGATTTGTTGGAACCTGAATTTGACATTTTTCACAAAGCACGGATGGATTTTCATCGTTGGAACCAAAATATGAATAACATCTCACAATAAAAGTGAGTTTTTACCGATTTTTCTCTATTGACATTGAATTGTTTCCAAAGACTAAACAAGCTGGGACTGACAAAATCTTTTCCAGTAAAAATATTGAATAATTCAATCAAACTACTGATACCAGTGTCTGGGACTTGATACCTCAGACAGAAAGCTAAAAGTAAAGTTAACACAACTGTTTTACTGATAGTGACATTAACCCGTGTTTTTCATTAAGGTCTTCATCCATGTCTAACCGTCTCAATTATAGTAGATCCATCAATCAGTTTAGTTTGCAAAAAAAAAAAAAAGAACTGAAGACAAAAAAGAGAAACCATGAAAATATATTTATATTTTATTTTGTTCTATATTGTAAGTTTTTCTTCACTCTGCCATTGTCATGCCGCAGCCAGTCACTAATTAACCTTTCTATTTCTGTTTCGGGAGTATTTCCCCATAACATACGAGTTCTTACGGCACCTAGAAGAAATGTGATGGTGATGATGCTGCCCGTTGTGAATATTCCATGTTCTTGCTCTGCATCTTATCAAGCATTCTCTCTATATTGTCATTTATTTTATCGTTTCTCGCCTCCAAGGATCTGATTCTCTCTTCCTGTGCTTCCAATCTCCCCTTCATTCCTGTTACGCTATCATTATCGAAACATATCTTTGTTCCAAAATGTACAAAACGGCATCAGATGCAAGCATCAGGCCGCCTCTATTTACATTATATGTTAATTATTTTGCATTCTGCTGTTAATGAGGCTTGCAATAAGAATGATTGTTAACATAATCAAATGACAATACTTTTAGTTTCTGAAATCAGTAAGTTAAGACACTCTTCACAAGTAACTTAAGTGTTTAATTTTTTTAAAACAAAACCCGCAATATAACAATTGGTATTACTACTGACGTCTGATAAATACTTTATTTGTAGTAATTCCGACAATTTTTAAGTAAAAAGCTACTTCAATGGATTCCACCAAAGACCTTTTCTTCATCTAAATTCAATAATGGAACATTATTGTGGAGATGTGGCATCAAAGTTTAAACAGTTAGCATAAACGCTTGGACAGACTGTTTTTCAAAAGTAGTTGTCTTATACTGTATATTTGAATTGGTTTACATTTGGATTGTTCGTATACCCCCTCTTGATCTAATACAGGAAAAAAGAAGCTCGACATGATCTTGAGATATTTTGTACTTAAAAAATATTTAATAGGAGTTTCAGTTAACAACCGCATGACCAGCCCTCGAATACATATGGAAAGACCTAAAGCAAAAGTTTTTCGAACTTGATTAAATATGGATAAATTTTCTAACTTTAACGAAGAAATATACAAAAAAGTATCATTGAGAAGACTCCCAGCAAGATTGAGTCTTATGGGTTGTTTAAAACCTTTACCAAATGGATTTCGACTATTAAGCAAGTCAAAAACCCTATCAATTATTAGGTATACTAAAAAATTTCACAGTTGCTTCACTACCTTTGAAATTTATGTCACTTTTAGAGAGGTGCTCTATTGCATCAGCAACTCCACTGCTTGATGTTTGAGCAGCAATTCGTACATCCATTTTTTTTTTTTGACAACCCAAAGCCATGAGGAAAACTGCTGTGTGCAGTGCATGCAAAGAAATCCGAATTTTCGAAGACTTCCTGTACGAAGGTCAAGGAATTAAGAGATAAACCTACTGATGGCATTACTGAATCGCGAAAAAAAATATAGAACTGATCAACCATAAGTCGTGGACCTAAGTCATTCACTCGGATGTCGTGGGAAAAATCGCCCCGCCTTCCATAGGGGGTGCAATTATTTCGTCACATTCATCGATGATTTCTCTCATTACACTGCTCTTTACCGAAAAACCTTTCTTCAATACAGATGCGTACTTTTTATCATACATTTACTGTCATCTAAAAAATTTAGTAGTAATTATTCTCTGGTGTCTTAGAAATGGTAAACCTCGTGTATCTTCTCTTCAGTAGTTACGGGTGGTGCATTAGGAAATACGATCTTGTTTTCCATTAGTGCCACTTGATGCTTGCAGATGACACCAGCTCTTCCTGCTAGACCTGAACATATGTCCACATCTGCATTGATCATATAGACACTATCACCACTCTTTATTTCAAATATGTTTTGCCCTAATTCTTTAATATCTTTTTCAGTGAAGGCAGAAATCTTTTTTTAACAGGGCAAATTGAAGGTTAACATAATCTCTTCTTCCCCCTCAGGGGCACACCTTGTCGAGGTGTGACGGGTGTCACAATCCCGAGGGACCCCAGTGTATTTGTGCCTTTTACAAGCCAATCTTCAACACAAAGTCCTGTGGCATACCTGGGTTGAGTGGGACGAGGTTGGGTCTGATGATTTATAACTTATATGACGACCCAACGGACTGCTCGACCCTAGGGAAACTGGCATTGGGAGCGGGGATTTGAACTTCTCGAGGACCTTTGGACTGGTGAAGTGGGGTCTTGGAGGAAGCAGCCATGTAGAGGGTACAGGTCAAAAACTGAGTTTTGCGTCTCAGGCCGCCAGATAGTACAGGAGCCCGGGGCTGCCTAACCAGCAATGTCCTGGCTGCTCTATCAGCTGGCGAATAATCCCGCCTGTCTTGTAGTTCCAGGTGGTGCCTGGATGGGGTCCTGCATGGCAGAGCGGGGGGCTTTCCCGAGGCCACTGCTGGCTGTTGACTCTGGGGCTAGCCCCACCAAATTGGTCCTCTGGAAGTCGGAAGGGATTCTCCTCCTCCCTCCCAAATTAAATTTTTTTTATGGAAGTCGAAATAAAAAATTCCGATCAAAACGCTCAAACCAAAATCCCCAACTCCTCCTCTTCCGAGCATGGTGGTGAGTCCACCAACCCTTCTCCTTCAGTGGAGCAACCAAAAAATAAAGTAAAAGTAACCAACGCGAAATTCTTCATCATTAAGAGAAAAGAAGGCACATTCAAGGACACATCTCCGATATTAATCAATAAAAGTATTCTAGGTATGGTTGGCAACGTTAAGAATATTAAAAAAACTTCTGGTGGTGATCTCTTAGTTGAAATAGCAAATGAAAATCAAGCGAAATTAATAATGAGTCTACAAAATTTGGGTAATATGGAAGTCCTCGTTTCACCACATAAATTCTTAAATTCTTGCAAAGGTGTTATATCCGAATCTGAGCTGTACAATGATACTGAAAATGATATCCTATCAGAACTAGAAAATCAAAAAGTTATAGATGCTAAAAGAATTGTAATTAAGAAAGAAGATCATGTAATTAAGACCAAACATATAATACTAACTTTTAATACTACTGAGCTCCCCAAATATGTGAAAATAGCCTACCTCAATATCCCAGTCCGCCCATACATTCCCAACCCCTCGCGTTGCTTCAAATGCCAAAGATTTGGTCACTCGGCAAAAATTTGTCGTGGTAGAGCGAGGTGTGCCGAGTGCGCAAGCCTTGAGCATACAGCTGATAACTGTGACTCACCCACTGCCTGCTGTGCCAACTGTGAAGGCGAACATCCTGCCTACGACAAATTGTGCCCCAGATGGTCCCTCGAGAAAGAAATAGTTACTGTGAAATACGAAAGAAATATCTCATTCCCAGAAGCCCGTAAAATAGTCCAAGAAAGAACACCCAAGCCTAATGTTTCCTACGCCTCAGCGGTAAAATCAACTAACACTAGAGGAACCCAGACTGATATAATCTTCAATTTTAATTATGTCCCTAAACCATCAACAGAAACAAAAAATAATCAAACCTTACCTGCTAATCTTTCATTTAGTTTTATTTTTTGATATGTCTTGGTTGGCACAAAATGTCCCTATCGGGGCCTTGAGCCATTAAACCCCAAACAACCAACCAACCAACCAAACCTTACCTGCAGTCCAGTCAACCAGCTCATCCCAAACCTCTGCAAAACCAAACCAACCTGAAAATAGCACAAATAAAAACAATGGCAATAAAAATAGCTCTATACCTAAAACAACTAGCGCACCATACCAACCAAACCAACGACAACCTGGAAATAATGCAAATAATAACCATGTCTCTAATAGAAATGGTTCAACTACAACTGTACCTCTAAAAATCAATCGAGTAAACTCAAAACGAAAAGCAAACTCTAACCTAAACCTGGAAACTGACGAAGAAGATGTTTTAAGTGCTAAAGGCGGTGGTAGTCGAAGTAAAACAAAACCTAAATTATTGGGACCAACATCTTAAATTGGAATTGTCATGGATTTTATACTCACCTTGACGATATCAAATCATTGATAAACATTTTTAATCCCATCATCTTCTCTTTACAAGCCCCTCAGGGGCACACCTTGTTGAGGTGTGACGGGTGTCACAATCCCGAGGTACCCCAGTGTCTTTGTGCCTAATTAAAAGGCCAATCTTTCACCTGCACGGGAACCTCCTTTAGGTGACCAAGTGCATCTTTCCACCGGGAATGCGCGCACCCGGGTAGCCTAAGCGATCTTTCTTCTTTTTCTTTCCTTATTCCTTCCCCCTTTCCTTTCCGTCATAGAGCTGATTTTGAGTTTATCAATTCTACCAAGGAGCCTTGATTTTTAGACCCAATTACCACTAGTTGGGTCTTGTATTTAGTTTGTTCATGATTAAGTTGTTATATTTTCACTCTCTCTCCATTTTGAATAGTGGCTTTACAACACTTTATATTTTCTTTTGAAATAGTAAAGTGATATACTGGTTTTCATTTCTACTTAGCATCCAAACACAATATCTACCCATGTTACTTTTCAGTTTTTACTCCCCTGGAGTGTTTAACGAGCTCTGGATGGGCGATGCATGGAGTAGGCAGCAGAGACCAGGAAACCATAAATGCTTCGGCATCGTTTTTGTTGTCCCGGACTTCCTGGTTAGTCAACGAACCGACGTTCTGCTGTGTCACCTCTTGCTCCTTAGCAATGTGGCGACTTTGTGTGTTTCCTTGCTTGCTGGGCAGTTTGTGGGAGCTGCCCAGCCGGTCCTATCGTTTGTCCTCCCTGGCGGACACCATGCCGTAGCGCCTGCAGCAGCAGTGCAGTCCCGCCTGGCAGGCAGACTGTCAGGTACGCACTGTGGGAGCTGTGGGACCAGTAGTGGGAGTGGGAGGTTGTCGTTTGGTGGGTTCTTGATCCCTCCCTCTGCCCACCTTAAGCCCTAAAATAAGAACCTAGGCGCCCCTATACCCCCATGGCATCTAACTTCGAACATGGTGGTAAGTCCACCCTTTTGTCTATACCCGCCCCAAGATTTTTAATTTTACATTCTGAAGCAACCAATCCTGATTCAACAAATTGCAAACTCAGTGAAGTCTCTCCTTTCTTGATCGCAAAAGCAATATCTGGAATAGCTGGTACAGTCACATCAGTCAAAAAACTATCTTCAGGTGATCTTCTTGTAAATACAGCCTCCGATGCACAATCTAGAAATCTCTTAAAATGCAAAAAACTTTCAGATATCCCTATATCAGTACAACCGCATCCAACACTAAATAACTCAAAAGGAGTAATTTATTGCCCAGATTTAGTTAACATCCCTGAAAACGAAATAAAAAATGAATTACTAGATCAAAAAGTATCAGATGTAAAACAAATCACCATAAAGAAAGATGACAATTCAAAAAAATCGCCACTCTTTATTTTAACGTTTTGCACTCCTAAGTTACCCTCAAAAATATTAGCTGGTTATATAAGCGTTAATGTCAGGCCATACATTCCAAACCCTCTCCGTTGCTTCCGATGTCAAAGATTTGGCCTTTGCTGCTTTTAGTCTTGTTTGGCGTAGAATGTCCTAATAGGGGCCTTGCGCCATAAAACCCTAAACAACCAACCAACCAACCAAAGATTTGGCCACAGTGGTAATACTTGTCGTGGATCTCCCGCATGTGGAAGATGTGGAAAACCTGATCATATTTCTGATAATATTAAGAAATGCTCAGAAAAACCACACTGCTTAAACTGCGGAGGAGACCACCCTTCATATGACAAAACATGCATTAAGTGGCAATTTGAGAAGGAAGTTCAACGCATTAAAGTCACAAACAACTTAAGCTACCCAGAAGCCCGCAAACAAGCTGAAACAATAGTACCTCCGATACCTAAAAATACCTACGCATCAGTAGCAGCAAAGCAAACCCGATCTTTTCAAACACAAACCGATCCCATAGTAACTACTACTACTCCTACAAAACCTTCTACTTCAGCTAAAACTGACCCGGCATTAGAAAAGTGGCTACATCTCGCCGTTCTTTCAAAAAATCCAGCAGGAACTCAGCTAAACAAACAATCTGAATCTAACCGTGACCAAAACCTATCATTAAAGAGAACTCAAGCTGAACAAATAAAACACAATAGTAAGATCCCAAAAATACCTCCTACATTAGAAACAGCAGATACCACTGAAAACAATTCCCCAGAAGTTGTAATGGAAGACGTAGAAGGAGAGCAAGACAGTAAAGAGAGGAAAAAAGAGCAACAACCAAAAGAAAGAGGAAGGAGCCATTCTAGGCGCCGAGAGATTACGGCTCCAAGATAACCCTCATTCAGTGGAACTGCCGTGGCTTCCGCAGCAATCTTGAGGACATCAAATCCATCATTAATTCACATTCTCCTGTATGTCTGGCACTACAGGAGACATTCTTAAAACCCACAGATACGATTCGACTGCGAGGATATTCAATCCTTCGCAATGACTGTGCGACGGGTGGACGAGTTTGTGGCGGTGTGGCGCTTTTAGTAGCTCACACGACACCCTATACTCCCATTCCTCTCCACACGTCTTTGCAAGCAGTCGCAGTTCGTATATCGTTAACTTCATCCGTCTCGGTGTGTAGCCTTTACCTACCACCAGGCACTCATATTCATTTTAGGGACATAGAAGACCTTGTAAGCCAGCTACCATCTCCTTTTATTCTCTTAGGAGATTTTAATGCCCATCATACCATCTGGGGTAGCCGAGATGTGAACTCTAGAGGAGAGACCATTGAGAGGCTACTCTCAGACTTAGATCTCACTCTACTCAATGACGGATCACCTACATATTATCATGCTCCTACACAATCTTTCACTGCCATAGATTTATCTATTTGTTCACCATCAATGTTTTTAGACCTCGCATGGAATGTTCTGAACAATCCATATGGTAGTGATCACTTTCCGGTGGTTGTGTCATATACAACGCCTATCGCGTGTGTGACATCCAGACAACCACGCTGGAAATTTGACAAAGCCAATTGGTCTGCATTCCAAATGCTTGCCGAAATAACAGAATCTATGGTAGAAGATGGGACAATAGATGAGGTTATTGAAACAGTCACAACAATCATTTTAAACGCAGCTGAGTTCACAGTCCCAAAAACTTCCTCAAGATTGCCGCGTTTTCCAAAACCATGGTGGAACGAGGCTTGTGCGGAGGCACGGAAGGCACAAAACAAAGCCTGGGGTAGGTTTAGGCGATATCCTACCCAGGAAAACATGACATCTTTTAAGCGGGCACGGGCTCAGGCAAGGAAAATAAGGAGGCAAAGCCAACGTGAGTCCTGGCAGGAGTATGTGAGTGGCATCACATCCTCTACACCAGCAAAACAAGTTTGGAATAAAATCAGGAAAATTAACGGCAAAAACAATAGTTCTCCTATATCCATTTTAAATTATAACAATAGAACCAGTAGCACCATCCCTGACATTGCTGACACCCTAGCGGAGGCGTTTGCGAACACTTCCAGCAGTTCGAATTATCCTCCGGCGTTCCTGGCCATTAAGAGTAGAGCTGAGCGATCCAGATTGAGTTTCTTCTCAACAAATGAGGAGAACTACAATTCTCTGCTGACAATGCTCGAACTTAAAACAGCCTTGCAACGATCGAGGGACTCGGCAGCAGGACCCGATGGAATCCATTATATCATGATCCGGCAATTATCACCCAACTCTTTACTTTCAATATTAAGTTTATTTAACCGTATATGGACCACTCATGTGTTTCCTTCTAAATGGCAACATGCTTTTGTCCTTCCATTTCCTAAGCCAGGTAAAGATCTAACCTCACCAAGCAACTATCGCCCCATAGCTCTTACAAGTTGCCTTGGGAAGCTTATTGAAAGAATAGTCAGTGCCCGACTTATGTACTATGTAGAGTGCAATAGCCTTCTGTCCCCGTTTCAAAGCGGGTTCCGTAAGTTCCACTCAACTAATGACAACCTCTTGAGGTTAGAAACCGCTATACGCGAGGCCTTCTTGCGCAAACAACATCTTGTCGCTGTCTTTTTCGACATTAAGAAGGCTTACGATATGACCTGGAGACATGGCATCCTCCAGGATCTATATCGTCTAAACTTAAGAGGAAACATGCCAATTTTTATTCAAAACTTTTTAAGTCATCGCTCATTTCAAGTCTGCATTCGCTCACATCTATCATCAATTTTTATACAAGAGCAGGGAGTCCCTCAGGGATCAGTTCTTAGCCCTCTTTTATTCATAATCAAACTCGATAACATAACACGTCATTTGAATTATGGAGTACAATGCTCTCTGTATGTGGACGATCTGCAGATTTCATTCTCATCTCAATTCATAAACATTGCTGAACGTCAATTGCAGAACACTATAAACAAGCTGGACCGATGGGCCCAACATAATGGATTTGCTTTTTCCGCTGAGAAAACCGTTGTAGTGCCATTTAGCCGTAGGAGGGGACTTTTTCCCGATCCTGAATTAAGGTTAGGCAATACCCCCATACAAATAGCTGAGCAAACACGGTTTCTCGGCGTGATTTTCGATAAAAAGCTTCGCTTCAATAGCCATATCAAGGACCTAAAAAACAGATGTCTAAAGGCAATTAATATCTTGAAAGTGTTAAGTACGACACGTTGGGGAGCCGATAAAACATCTTTATTACGGCTATACCGAGCTCTAATTCGATCCAAGATCGATTACGGTTCAGCTGTTTATAGCTCGGCTTGTGCAACAACATTGCGTTCACTTGACACAGTCCATCACCATGCGCTGCGTTTGTGCCTCGGTGCTTTCCGCACCTCTCCGATACCATCTCTATATGCGGAGGCGTACGAACCTTCACTGCACAATCGCCGTTTGTACTTATCACTCTCACACTATTTTAAAATTAGATCTCTCAGACATAATCCATCCTTCGCATTCCTGTTTGATTTTAGTTTACAAAGGTTAATCATCCATCGTTCTACACGTTTTTATACTCCACCATTTCATTTTAGAATGCGAGACCTACTAAGGAAATTAGATATTTCTGTAGACTTGGTAGCTCAGTCCACAATAGCGCCATTTCCCCCATGGGAAAGAGTAGAAATAAATGTAGATCTTTCATTAACTTCCCATCGAAAATCATCAACTCCAGATCATATATACAGAGTTCTGTTCCATGAGCATCGCGAGACATTGGGAGACTTCATTCCGATCTTTACAGATGGCTCAAAGTCTGACACCCATGTCGGGGCGGCTGCTGTATACCATCAAGCTTCTTTCTGCGATGCCCTACCATTAAAAACATCTTCATTTACAGCAGAACTACATGGAATTAGAATGGCGCTTGAACTTTTAAAAACATCTCATCATTTTAAATCTATTATTTATTCAGATTCACTTTCAGTTTTGCAATCCTTAGTTTCACATCAACCATCTGCACACCCGATCCTAATAGACATCTGCATTGAACTGAGCGATCTCATGAGACGAGGGTTTGACATTCGTTTCTGTTGGGTCCCTGGCCACACCGGGATAACTGGAAATGAAGAGGCGGACCAATTAGCAAGCACTTCAACTGGATACCCAGATAGGTTCCCGGTCCCCTTCACCGACCTAAAAGCTTATGCCCGGTGGAAGCTTCGTTCCGAGTGGCAGTCCAGCTGGGACACTCAGCTGGGGAACAAGCTTCATTCGATAATGCCATTGATCACTCCTCCCCGTATTTCTAATTTGAGTCGTAGAGAGGAAGTGCTAATCAGCAGACTTCGAATTGGCCATACCCGTTTCACACATCGCCATCTACTCGTTGGGGAGCAGGCTCCCCAATGTTCTCATTGTAGGGTCACTTTTACAATAAAACATATAATTTGCGAGTGTCCTGTTTTTAATGCTCAGAGAGATCTTGTTTTTAAGCGCTCAAATTTTAACTTATCAGAAATTTTATCCCATTCATCAAATTTTAATCTTGTCCTAAACTTCATTCATCGTATTGGTTTTATCCATCATGTGTGAATTTTAACTATGGCTGTTTCGTCACTTTTTATTAGATTATTTTAAGTAAGAGATGTACAGAGTTCATCTGACAAAGGCCTTCGGCCGTCTAAAATAGTTTTATTTTGTCTTGTCTGGCGCATAATATCCTAAAGTGGATCGTGCGCCATAAAACACTAACGAACCAACCAACCAACTTCTCTTTACAAGAGACATACCTGCTTCCCCACAATTCTGTGAGGCTGAAAAACTACAATCTATACCGGAAGGATTATACAGATGGTAGCCGAGCTTCAGGTGGCACGGCTATCCTTGCAAACAATAGCTTCCCTTCCTTACTCCTCAATCTGCAAACAAACATCCAAGCAGTCGCAATTCAAATAAAATTGCATACCCTAACTACCATATGTTCCGTTTACTTACCTCCAAATGAAGACATTAACCAGCAGGACTTGAACAATCTCATTGCACAATTACCATCACCTCTCATATTACTGGGAGACTTTAACGGACACAACCCCATTTGGGGAAGCAATGACACTAACGATAGAGGTCGACTGATCGAAAATCTTATAGACGACTATGGGCTTTGCGTTCTTAACGATGCAACCCCAACATATTTTCATTTCCCATCAAGAACATACCATCACCTTGATCTAGCATTGTGCTCACCATCATTGCTGCCTTCATTGAATTTTAGAGTTCATGACGATCTACACAATAGTGACCACTTTCCTCTGATTTTGTCAGTTCTATCTAATGACCTACCATCGTCCAGAAGACCAAAGAGATTCATTTTAGCTAAAGCAGACTGGGATTTTTTTCAGACACTGGCTATTATTACCTCTGACATGACCAATTTTGGTTCTATTGATGAAGCTGTAGAGAGGGTGACATCTGTCATTCTCGCGGCAGCCGAAATAACAATTCCCAAAACATCGGGAAGACAAGGTAAAATAAACAAGCCATATTGGAACGAGGAGTGCAAAGAAGCTCTGAAAAAACAAAAGAAATCGTGGTGTATATTTAGGAGGTATCCCACAACTGATAATTTAGTCTCTTTTAAACGGGCCAAGGCGGAATTTCGCAAAATAAGAAGGAGAGCCCAGAGAGAGTCTTGGAAAAATTACATTTCGTCAATTCAGGGAAAGATCTCATCTAAGGTCCTCTGGGACAAGGTTAAGAAAATATCTGGCCGCTTTATCTCACCTTCAATATCATCTTTAAAAATAAATAATGATATGATCTCTGATATCAAGACGATTGCTGATACTCTTGGGAGAGCCTTCTCCAGAGTGTCGCATGAAATGTCATATCCATCAGATTTTATTCCATACAAACGAAGTGAAGAACTGAAAATTCTCGACTTTCACACGGCGTCCTCTCTTGATTATAATCAAGATTTCAGCCTCACGGAACTGAGGCAATCTCTCATGAAATCGCACCCGACATCCCCTGGTCCCGATGGCATCCATTATGACATGTTAAAACATCTTAACGAAGATTCACTACTCAACATTCTCTCATTGTTCAATAGAATCTGGAACGAGGACGGCTTCCCGACTTCATGGAAAAGGGCTACCGTAGTCGCCATTCCAAAGCCTGGGAAGGATGCTTCTGACCCTAATAACTATAGACCTATAGCGCTGACTAGTTGCATGTGCAAAGTAGTAGAAAGAATGATCAATGCAAGACTTGTCTATTTTTTAGAAAAAGGACGTCACCTATCGAATTTCCAGAGTGGTTTTCGCTTTGGACGCAGCACTAATGACAATATGATTTTGCTAGAATCCGCAATCAGAGAAGCGTTTGTACGGAATCGACATTTAACCTCCATATTTTTTGACATGGAAAAGGCCTACGACAGAACATGGCGCTACGGCATACTACGCGACCTGCATGGTATGGGCTTGAGAGGTAATCTTCCTACTTTCATTAGAAATTTCCTACAGACAAGAACTTTCAACGTTCGCATCAACGATACTTACTCGGACGACTGCTTTCAAGAGGAGGGAGTACCTCAGGGTAGTGTCCTGAGTGTCACTCTTTTTATCATTAAAATAAACGATATTGTCAACCAATTACCTCCTGGAGTCAATGGTACACTTTTCGTTGACGACTTCCAAATCTTTTGCAGCGGAACTGACATTGATTTTATTGAAAGACTATTGCAAACTGCAGTAAACAATATAATTTCTTGGACGAACAAAAACGGATTTGTGATATCACCTCAGAAATCTGTTTGCATCAACTTTACTAGAAAACGAGGGATATTTCCTGAACCCAGAGTTTTACTAAATGGTAACCCTATCCCAGTTGGGACTCAGGGAAGGTTCTTGGGTTTAATATTCGACTCCAAACTAACGTTCAAGCCCCATATTAATTCACTTAAACGGCACTGCACAAAGGCACTGAACATTTTAAAATTTCTAACAAGTACATCTTGGGGAGCAGATTCAAAATATCTTTTAAAGATTTATGACGCCACCGTCCGTTCTAAGCTTGACTATGGTTGCTCTGTTTATGGGTCCGCCTCTAAAACAGCTTTGAAAAGCCTCGACACAATCTATCACCAGGGATTAAGGCTGTCCTTGGGAGCTTTTAGGACCTCCCCTGTCAATAGCCTTTACGTAATGGCCAGAGAACCAAGTCTGCAACTTAGACGTGCAAGTATCCAACTTCGATACTACTTTAAAATCAAGTCTAATCCTTCCCACCCCTTATATCAAACAATAGAATATCCCAAGTTTAAAATCCATTTTTCTTTAAAACCATCCTTCACTCCCTCATTTGGGATTCGAATGCCGAATTTACTGTCTCTACTAGATATTGAAAACGTAAACACTTTTAAAAATAACATAAAAATGCCACCTTGGACTTCCACAGATCTAGACTTTATTCTTGATTTCTGTGATTGGAGGAAATCTACGACATCAAGTATCGTATATAGTTCTATTTTTAAGCAACACAGACTAGTATACTCCGAATACTCTGCAATATATACTGACGGTTCTAAAAACGACGCTCATGTTGGGTCAGCTGCAATTTTTGACAATGGAGTTCTCTCTCGAAAACTTGACAAACGGTGTTCCGTGTTTACATCTGAGAGCTGGGCAATCCTCATTGCCTTAAATAAACTAAAATCCTCCCGAAAGAAAAATTTCATTTTATATTCGGATTCCAGAAGTTGTTTGGATGCTCTTCGCAACTATAATCATAAGAGTCATCCTATCATACTGAAAATCATTGACACATATTTTAATCTAAAAGACAGGGGATTCTCCATCAAATTCTGCTGGATACCTGGACATTCGGGGATTCCCGGCAATGACAAAGCAGACTTGGCTGCAAAAACAGCTACTCTGCAAAACAACTCCTTTGTACCATTCTGTGATATTCTACTGTATATTAGAAACTCAATCAAGTCGACCTGGCAAAAGTCATGGGATTTGGAATTTAACAATAAATTATATCGTATTAAACCCTCTATAACTGGCTTCCCTGAAACAAGACTCAGTAGATTTTTAGATGTGAAACTGACAAGACTCCGAATCGGACACACGTATTTTACACATAGACACCTCCTTCATGGAGAACCTTCGCCGACCTGTCCATCTTGTGATGTAACCTTATCGATAAGACATGTTTTATCCGAGTGCCCCCGATTCCGAATAATAAGGGAGCAGAGATTTGGTGTAGCATACCCAGCACTAACTGACGTTCTTGGAGATGTGCCTCATAAAAATGTATTCCTATTCCTAATCGATATAAATTTAATAAAACGCATATAAATCTCAAATTGAAGTCATAAAACCTTGTGTCTGGCGCGGTATGGCCGAATAGGGCCCTTGCGCCATAAAACCCCACCAACCAACCAACCAACCATAATCTCTTCTTCTTTTAAGAATTTTAGGAAGCGATTTGGAAAATCCAAATATCCGGCATTTAGCAAATTTTGCTTTGCAGCTTCTAATTTGACTTCCGAGTCAGCATCGAGATCGAAGAAGATCAGAGCTTTGGTATGCTCGTTGTAAGGAACCTGATTAGGCGGAGGAGGCATATTCATTACAGACATGAACTGTTCCGCTTCTCTATGCCCACCACCGATTTGCTACATAGCATATGCTAATCTCCTATTAACTTCAAAATACTCTCCATTCTTTTTTGAAGTTGCACAGCTTCCAACAGCAGTTACACAATTGGAACAAGTCACATTTAAGTACACGCAGCATCCCATTTACTCTGATGTGTCTATCCGTACAAACAGTTTTCCTGCTTCAGGACAGGATAATGATGTGAACAAACTGTTCAAACAGTCAAGTTCTACAATGAAGCTCTGTCCTCCCAGGTGATCATCACCTGCCTTCACGTCATTAATATTTCCAAGTTTCACCTCTAGAGCAGATGGCACTTTTAAGAGGTTTCTGTAGCTTATCCTTCACTGCAACAATTTCCTCTTCTTGGATCTTGCATCTTATAAGCGTTTTTAATAAACTTAATTTTTTAATTTTGGTTGGAAACAGACATGACTTTTAATTTAAATATCTTTTTAACTATTAATATTGTTTGGCGCGGAGTGTCCGATATAGGGACCTTGCGCCATAAAACCCAAAACAACCAACCACGAAGGAGATCTTTTGCTAGATCATAACTTGTGTACCAATTATCAGTAGTGTACCAGGGTTTCATATAACTCTTATTAAAAGTAGAAAAGTTTCTTACACAATGCCATTTCATTGTGTTGAATATTGATGTGATTCACCTCAAACTAACAGGCACGTCCTCGGCCAGCAGCGCCCCGTGTGTGTCTTCTGGTTGCTGAGTCTCCACGGCCTACGGGGGCTGGTTGGGCTTCGTGTGCTCCAATGAATATTTATACAATATCCCCTGGTGAATTAGAGCCCTTATAGGGGCCATCTGGTTGGGATCGAACGTACACTTCCATATTACTGCTATAAAATGTTCGTGCATTAGCTAACGCAAATATGTAAGCATAGTTAGCAACGCAAATATGTTAGTTACAGTATCTATTGTAGACATGTAGCATTTAATAGGGTTTTTAGCTCATTGAACTTTTTGGAGTTTTTCATGTTTGCAGAGATCTGTGGACAGATGTCTCCAGTCTTGATACCTGGTGGAAAGCTTTATTTGTTTTTCTCCGAATAATTTACAATAAGTGCAAAAAGTGGAGTTTTTCTTGTTAGAGTAAACTAACCAATTTCTCTGTATTTTCCCCCCATTTTGTAAAACTCTGAAGAATTGGAATGATGAAAATGATCGGTTGTGGCTGTCTGCGGGATATTGGTTAGTTAAATCTGTGCAATACGTGGTGGACTCATCACGATTATTCCCATTACTCTCTTATTTGTAGTGACAGGCCAAGTTAGGATTATTTATTTCGAAGACTTTCGATTATTGTTAAGAGCTATTCAGGATCTTCGTTATACATAATTATCTTCCTCTCCATCAGCGTCTGAGTTGCCTTCTTCTAAACCTCCTTCATTATTGTTTACCTGCAGTAATACTCTATAATTGATGATAATTTATTGTTTGGCACGTGCGCTGGTGAGCAACCACGGCTACTGGTTGTTGCACCACGGCACAACTGGCAGTTGATTTTCTGAAAAATCTTCAGTGTGCTACCCCAACGGGTAGGGCAGGCACTTGGAAGCTTCAAAATTTTCATCCCGAGAAGTTTTTGAGCATTGGCTAAGTCCCTTGTGAGTTACCAGCTGTGTGAAAGTGTTTTGCAATCTTTTAACTTTTGCGAGGGCTCTAGATAATTCATTTGTCTTCATCGCTCTGTTGATACCCATGTTGATAGTGTGGCCGAAACATGGCACTCTCAGCACCTTTTGTTCTTGAATTTTCAATTATAACAAAAATTAAGCAAGCGAGATCAAAATAAGAATAGATTCTTCTAGGAGCAACCACGCGGACAACTGGACATCGCTGCACGATCCTGCTGGTTCACGTTGTATCACGATGACATCGGCGATATTCGTTGCCGATGCAGCCGATGTTTAAAATCGATCTCTAGAAGAATCTGGGGATCGGGCCGAGCATCGCAGCGCCGTAGCCGTATCTGAATTCCGTACATCGATGTTCAATTGAACTCATTGGCGATGTTACGCATCGATCTTGATGTATGCCAGGCCAGCCGAATCTGAATCCGTCAATTGAAAAGTAAGCAATGAGTACTTTAAACTTTTTGGTTAAAGACACTACCAAAAAGACTAATAATTCAGAAGCTAAGGATTCCTACTTATCATCGGCTAACCCCACATATATAATATCCTGAATACTTATTCCGTCCTTTGTCCCAAAGAACTTGCTTTCGAATGGACATGAAGTCAATTATCAATGCACAGTCAATCGGCTGGTTATCTTGCTTTGTAATTAACTCTAAGTAAGAAAAGGTTTCATCCATAAAGCCTGGATAACAATTCGCCGAACTTACCCAGCCTCGTAAAACTGCAGAATGTGGCAGGCACATTTTCGTTCTTAAGAAATTGCACGACCTGGGAGAATTAAAATACAAGGCCAATGATAATTCCTTCATTGCAGGCGTATAGCGACGACCACAGGGCTTTGTCGCTTTATTTTTTACTTGATTGACAAGTAACTGAAAAGGAAAATCCCCAAAAGTGTCCATCATTCGGGAAGTGTCAGTTGACATCCCACAGACCTTTTGGGCAACTTCCAACATAGATTCTAAATCATTAATTTTATTTTCTTGGCGTTTCAATTTTTGTTGTATTGTCCTCCCGTTTTGGGCACTTGGAGTGTTGGGGTTTCTTATCTGTCGATATTGCGTGAAAGAGTGTCGCATAAATCGCCGTCGTCATTTTGTCAGGATTCCCTTTGTTCCCAAGAATGGCAGACTGGTAGTATTGAGTCAACTTTTTTATTGTAGCATCCTTCAAACTACCAGCCTTTTTCCCTCCAAGGGTTAATACCTTTTGCTTTACACTTTTTAACAAAATCACGCAGGCCGGTTCCAAGTCGTTTGCTAACGTGATTCACACATTCCTCCTTCATCAAAGTTGCATTTTCTTCGTACACTTTTAACTTTTGAAGATGATTGAATGCCTTGGAATCACCGTCAGATAAAACTGTTGCGTACTGAAATCCCAAGGCTTCGGACCGTCTCCTAATTTGTTCCGCTACGGCAAGCTCCATGGAGTTTGAAGACTGCATGAATGTGCAGAGACTGTCAGCAACTTTTTGCATATATCATAGGATGAACCTTCTTTCACGACACTTGGTAGAAGAAAGAGTTGTTTCTAACCGTCCTAAATGGAAATCATTGGCGAAGATCCCCAACTTTTCCTTTAATGTGTTTCCTCTTAATGGAGCACCATTCGCTGAATTTGTCAGCAAATCTTGTAATATTATAATATTTTCCATTCCTTCCTGATGAAATCTTCTATCGATTTCATTTATGACTGTCGATTACTTCGAAGTAACTTTTTCTTAGACTGGTGGTTTCGTTTATTTCGGCAGCGGGCTGTGAAGTACTATAGTATTCGTACCGACGGACGTTTTGCTTCCGGTAGGTTTAACGCCCGCATCACTATGGAAGTTTCTTTTGTCCTGGCTACCGACTCCGGTTTGCCAGACAGGTGTTTTCGTTGGCACTTGTAGGTTCCAAGGCCATATCCTCTGTATAGCGTCATTTGATGATCTTCTGAGCATCTTTTTGTAGTGGGGATAAGCCCCTCACTCTCTAGCCATGAGATGCAAGTTTTCTGATTGATGGTTAACTATTACTAACAGATTGAATATTTCATTACTTACCTTCTAGAGTTGGCACTGAAGTCATTTCACTATCGCCCTCAGGGGCACACACTCTGGAGCGGTATGGCCGAATAGGGCCCTTGCGCCATAAAACCCCACCAATCAACGAACCAACCATTTCACTATCACTCATTTCCACTCTTTCCTGGCTATACTCAGTCATACTTTAGAAGAAAAATTAAAAATTTATCTCAGCTGTTCTAGTTATTAATTCCATTGTAACATTTGAACAAAGTTATAAAATAAGTATCAACAGAAAACTAAAGTGAGGGATTGATCATACAATTTGAAAGCAGCGAAGTGGGAAATTTATTCAATATGTATATAATTATCAGGTATTCTGAAGGATAGAAGTACTATCAACTTGCTGTTTGCCTTTAGCAATGATACCAACTCTTCCTACAAGTCAATGTTGAGTGCCTGAATCTTGTCGTATTTTTTCTTGAGTTGTACATAGTCATTCTCCTTCATCTGTATACATAATGTGTCATTTTCAATTCGGTATATTACAGGGTGTTTCAAAAGTCTGTTTCATGGCCCGTAAGCAATCTCAATGAATTCAGCATTGTCACTTACAAGTGGGTACTCTTTTTTAAAACATCAGTAAGTTACGTTTATTAATTACTTAATCTCATCCACGCACTCTAAAATGTTTTAAATGAAATTTTATTCTTACGCATAGAGTGCGTTTGACAAGGGTTTTTCAGCCTAATCTTTCATTTAGTTTTATTTTTTGATATGTCTTGGTTGGCACAAAATGTCCCTATTGGGGCCTTGAGCCATTAAACCCCAAATAACCAACCAACCATCCACGCACTCACGCTCTCCGTGCTATCCATCAATATTACAGTTACAGTCCTCACCGCTCGCAGGCGGTTACGCCTTCTATGGGCCAAGAAACGATTACCACATTCGGCCAACCTGACCGAATTTTATTACCTTTTTTATAAATGGGAGTTATGATTGATATTTTTAAGGATTTTGGGAAAGTGCTTTCATTTATATATACAAGATCATTAAATAGTTTGGTCAAAATACTTAGATGGGTGCATGATAGAATTTTTAAATATTTTGTGTCTATTTCATCAGAGCCAGGACTTTTTTTTGGAGTTTAGGTTGCGTATACATCTTTTAATATTTGTTTAAGACAAAACAGACCTTTCGGTTCAATTACATTGTCCAATACAGAATAAGTACCCAAAAAAAGAACACCCAACAACCATCAAAAGCCAGACAACATGAACAAATGAACATAATAAACAAATGCAAATAGAACCTACAAAAAACATCAGAAAATTAAGGACATGCAGGTTTGTTTAAAAACTGAAAAAGACAGAAAAAATATCCAAACGATCCGTATGCAAATTATGGAGCGAGCAAAATTTATTAATATAAAAATTTTTATCTGTGACAGTCCTAATATTAGTTCCAAAAAATTTAAAGATTTATTTCTTGCAGAATGCTATGGAAACTATTACCACGGCTCGAATGATAGTACTTAAACGCGTAACCATGGCTCCGTTTAAAGCACAAAATAAGCACGCAAGCAATAAATAATTAAAGCACGTTATAAGCACTAATAAACAGGTAATTACGAATTTCGGAAAACGCATAAAGCATGTTAAAGGTACCAAAACATTATGATATAGCATATAATATTATTATACAGTATTTTATGTCGAATTATTAAACAAATTTCAATTTACCCAATTTTCGCACAGCAGATAAATACATTTTATTCATATTATAGGTAGAAATAACTGGTGAATTATAAAAACCAGAAATAACGTTTCACTCACCCATTCTTTTAGAGAGCTTTTAGAAGCCAGGTGGTTTCAAACGAGATGCAAACGTTAAAATGGAAGTTACCTTTTCGATAACTGACATATATAAGCGTCGGCAGTCGAAAAGAACAGCTTGAAGGGCTGTTGATCGTAAATTCTGCAAGTTTTCGGACAGAGTTTGCAGAGAGATGTATTGCATGCGCCCACTTGGTGTATCGGCTTGTTCGCTATTTCCGAAGCTGTACAAAGTGCGGCTTAATCTTGTGTTTGAATTACCGGCCAATTCTTCGGCTAAAGCCAAAAAGCGTTTCCGTTGCTCGCTTAAGGGCGGCATAGTACACACTAAACTAAACTATAATGCACTTTGCTAAACGCTACTGCGCAATGCGTCATCGCTATTCCAGGATAATTAAAATAAAAAGACTTTTGAAGCTTTGACTAAAATTTTGATCAGTCTAGCTGTTTAACCTGCGAGTATTTTTGATCTACGTTCCTTGATGGCTCCCTGCACGGAGATTGTTTGCAAATATCAGGCGATCTTGGCTACCAAAAACAGATTTCGAGTAAAAACATGGTAAGACATGGCGGCCGGAACCGGCGATCGGCTGTGATACAGCGCCAACTAGTCTTCCATTTGGCGAGCTTCCATTTGGCGACCGCAACTTCCATTTGGCATGGTCGACTCTTATCCCAGCTGTGCCAAATATTTTGAGTTAAAGTATTGCTGTCAATATTTTTAATTAAAAGTTTATGAAAAAATAACATTAACAAGAATTCACGCCTGGATTGCAGATCTTGAATTTTAAAATTTTCTCTCAAAATCTGGCTTGGCATATAAGTATTACAATATCCATTTTCAGTAAAAAACAAATGTCTTAAAAAAATATTCTGAATTTTTTCAATCATTTTAGTATAAATATTATAATGAGGATCCCAAACTATACAAGCATATTCTAATTTAGATCTGACTAAGTAATTAAAAATTGAAATTTTGGAAGCTGAATTAAGTTCCCTGCATGCCTTTAATATAAAACCTAAATTCCTGGAAGAAAATGAAACAATATTTGAAATATGTTCAGAAAATGAAAATTCACAGTCATATTTTACACCAAGATCAAGAACACTACTACATCTAGAGAAAAAAAATATTATCAATACAATAGTTATATATTAAATTTGAATGCTTGTGCGAAAAAGACATGATGGAACATTTTTTGTAATGTAGAAATAATCTATTTACGAAACACCACCTGTTCAGTGATATTAAATCATCTCGAATATTGATGCAATCATCAAGATGATAAATGTGCTTATAGATTTTTGCATCATCAGTAAACAAAAGGCATTTGGAATAATTTAAACTCTCTGGTAAATCATTAATAAACAAAATGAACAACAATGGTCCCAAGGTTGATCTACCTCATTCGTTCATTGATATCTATCTCTTCTATAGAAAACCATTGAAAGGAATTAACGGAGGGAACCTTGTAATTCTTGAACTCGTTATTACGATGAAATATATGGTTGTTGATGGATGAGAAATATGTATCTAAATCTAAAAATCCTGGCGCACTATACTCTTTCTTGGGTCATGCGCCATAAAACCCCAATCAACCAAATCTAAAATTCCACACCCTGATGTAATTGACTTGTCAGAGTGTCTACCCCCATACTACCAACTACTATCATTTTTAAAGAACATCAATACGCTTATTAACATTTTTTGAATTAAAATGACTGAAAAATAATAAATTCACCACGGAAAATACTTAAATTTTGTACTTTATTTTCCTCCCACGTTCCTGAACGTGAAAGTATAAGGTAATTTTTTATTTGTTGAAATTTAATCTGTCTAAATAGGTTCCTTTATTTAAAAATTACATGACCTCCGAGGCGCATGAAGTGAACCAAACCTGTTTTGTCAGTGAAAGACTCATACTGTTGACCAGGTCTACCATAAAAACGCTCTTACAAATATATTTGGATAGTTCTCTCAGCAAAAATCCTTAAAAAGGAGCTGTTTTGCACCATCCCTCTTTTGGGCGCTTCATCATCCTACGGGAGAAGAACGCGTGGCGCCACTGTCACTGCCAGTTTTCCCGTAGGAATACAAAGTGAAAAATGGGGCGTAATTAAAACCTCTTTAAAATATTTAGTCTGGCGCGGTATGGCCGAATAGGGCCATTGCGAGTTATTACGATGAAATATATGGTTGTTGATGGATGAGAAATATTTATTATAATCATTAGCCAATACATTGCTGGCCAACCAAAATTGTACACCAGTGGTACTAAATCTTACACGTGAATATCTAGCTGCTTTTTTCTGTGGACTCATTTAAAGTTTCATCGAATAGAATTGTGAAATCATTATCATCCAGTTCTTTTTGTAACTTACATTTTAAATAAGGGCCTATTCCAAAGTTAATCATATAGGAACATTTTCTGTCACCCAAAGAAAGCTTCTTTGAGATAACACTATCTGGAAACATTCTGATGAAAATATCATTAATCCCTTGACAAGAGTTATGAAAGAAATGAATAAATTTTCTTCTGTTTTATGATAGAATCTTATAACAACGCAAGATGATTTCGAGTGATAAATGTCTATAGATTTATCTGTCAGTATCGAAAACTTGGTTGTTCTCAATTCGTTAGCTAGATCTGTTTTGTGGGATCCGCCAATTACATTTTTTATAACTTTAGTCGTCTTAGAACGGGCCAAACTTACACCTTCTAAGATTTTTGAATCTGGGAAAGAAGACTTTAGGCATGGAATTAACTCGTCAGCTATAGAAAAGGCTATATTCTTAGCCGCAAAGAAAGTGCTAAGTTTGATTTCTGCTCGCATTATTGTTTGTAGGTTGTCATGATTTTTGTTTCGGAAAAATTTCTGTAATGGTTTGGTTATATTTTTTTTCTCGACTTTTTAATTCACTCAGATGTTTGTTACTCTTTTCATGGTTTTTTATTAACGTAATATCAGCCACAAGACTTGAGTTGCACCTCTTGCGCACAGCTTTTGTTTTGTTCTTGGGGTCAGGTCCAAGTCATGAAGAGCAAGCACTGTCCTTTTCCCATTCCATACGATAGATAATTCTGAACAGAGCATGAGAAAAAACTCATTTTTTGAAACTGAAGGGTACTCTTCATTAAATTCTCCTAGTGGCTTGTAAAGAAGGACTAGACCCCTCTTCAGCTACCAATTTTTGGATGTGAAAGTGGATGGATGTGGCATCATCCTTATCCAATCTAATGTTGCTGTTTAAATTATAATCCCTAGATATATTGTGGAGGTCTTTCCGATGGGTGAAGGACACCCTTTTTGTAGGAGATTAACGCTTTTCTTTTAATGTCTTTCAGTATTGCTGACTGTAAAATCTGCTGTCAAATATCATTTCTTGAGGTCAGAGGCTAAATAGAAACAACCCTATTCAAGGTAACTTTGTCCAAAAAAATTCAAAACTATTTTACAAATCTTTAAAAACTGAATCTACACTTCGACAAAGGTTTATATATTACAGTTAATTATTTTGAAAATATTATAAAACACTGACCATGTGAATTTTTTTGTTAACAACTTTTATTTGTTTTTATTACGAAAAAAATACTCTAATTGGGCCAAAGTTACCCCATATTACGGTATGTAATGAACTGCACCTACTAATACTTTTAAAAAATCATTCATGGTAAAGAATTGAGTAACTACTTACTAAAATACGAAAACAATAAGTTCTGTTGGTTTTTCAATAGATTTTCCCCATACTCCAAGGAGACGATCTGGACCTCATACAGAATCTTATCTCTAAAATCCTGATCTTCCAGGACGTCGACGAACTCATCGACTCTCGCCAGGAAAAATTCCTGGCGATACTCGGAGCCGTTGAGGCCCCGGAAGACAATTGAGGTCAGTTTCCTAAAAGATGAAAGACGGCCTTATCCCTGTCTCCTCCGTAAATTCCCTCAAGGCGTACCTTTCGGGGGTTTCCCTGAAATTTCGTTTTCCGTGCGGGAAATCGTATTCATCCTCATACGGTTCTCTCTTACAGAAACGAGAATAGTCTTCCTTGAGGGATTCGGGGAGATTGGGTAAGGCCTCCTTCTCAAATACCCGGAGCATGAGGAATTTTGGTTTATACCAAATCTCTTGATCCGGATGATTGAACAGGTAGTCCTGTACACAGTACGGATACCGCCTGCGCAACAGGACCACCTGATCCGCCCGATTTATGGCAACCAGGCAGAACGAAGTCACTTTTGCGGTTATAATACCTCTCAGGGTGCGTGGACTGAGCCTTGATTTGTATGTGGCTCCCATCTATTGCTCCAACAACATCTGGAAACCCTTTAGTTTTATTTTGATATGTCTTGGTTGGCACAAAATGTCCCTATCGGGGCCTTGAGCCATAAAACACAAAACAACCAACCAACATCTGGAAACCCACACAGATTCAAATTCAAAGATTCAGATCAAATCGATCAGCAACTGACCTAAAATCAAAAAGACAAATTGTGGTACTTTGAAATTACATTAAACGTGTTTATTGCATTATTACCTTAACTTTTAACTCTTATTAACTTTAACATTTTAACCATATTGCCCAGTTTTTCTATGTCTCTTTGAATATGCGATGGAGGAAAACAACCTGCCCTAAATGGTTAACCATTTTACCTATCTAATGTTTTTAATTGTAATTGATGATAATTTATACTAAGTAATTTAGCAATATCCAGACCTTGCACACTTGTAAAGGAACAAAGTTATAGGAAGAGCATTAGTTGACTGCTGATGGGCTTGATAAATAACTCAACGTTTTTCTTCAAATGAACGTAATAGCATCAGTATTTGTCAGTTTTGATTAGAATTAATAATTAGTATATACTTGACAATTAATACTGACCGAAATTATTCTTGATTGGTTAAAAGCCACAACACACTTAACAGGTGTTTATCCAAAATTGTGGCTGGTCTACCGGGGCCACCAGCCCTTTTCTTGGTTTGTTCATGGATCATGATATGATTCATTAAAACTTCAAAGGTTCTTCTATTAACTCTGAAATGACTTTTGAAGTCTTTGTGCGAGTATCGAGGAACCACCTGTTCCACATAATTTTTTATGCATACTCTAGGTTCAGTTTCTTGATTATGATTTAATAATAGTTTAATAACGATTTCTTCTTCTTCTTCTTCTTCTAAATATTCGTCGGGGGAAAAAACTATTTTAGAAGCGGCAAACATTTTTTCAAATTATCCATGTTTATACTTTATTAAACTCGGTCAAATTTCGAATAACGAGACTCTCACAACATGTGTATAAAAATTAGAAGTAGCGCAAAAAAGCACAAGTGCACAGAAAATAGTTCTAGTCGTTCGTTTAATCACACTTTAACTCATGAAACTGAGATCACGTGACCCGAATACTTTACGTTGATTCGCTGGTCGCTGCGAATTGGAGTGGTGTCAATCTGTTGTCATCGCGCTCGTCAATTTCTGAAAGCTCACAAAATATATTATTAAAATGGCCAGATTCGCCCAGAGCGTATATTTCTGAGCTTACAAAAGCTCTTGCATCATGGACAGCACCTGGTTATCCGAAATTTATAATCGTAAAGTTATGGTCCACAACTGCTTGCAGAACACTAAAATATTGTTTTCTTTTAAAAATACTCTTTTGTCGTGAGAAGGAGCTTTGAAGGGGATGTGTGTGCCATCTATTGCCCCAGGTATTCCGCACATACCCAGGAATGATGAAACAATCACTTGTACATTTTCCTCATCTGGGAATTGAATTTGGTTCTCGGAGTGCAACAAAATTTTTCTCGTAGTTTCATTTACAGCAGTACAGACTGTTGATTTTGCCATTCCGTAGAGGTTTGCGAGGGTCCTCAATTCTCCAGACCCTCCAAATCTGGCCAGAGTCACAATAACTCTTCTCTCGACTGAAATCGCTTCACAGACTACTTTTTTTTCTTCTCGAGATATGGACGCAATTTGTTGCATATCCAGAAAGAAGAAAGTAACCCTATTTTACATAAAATCGTTAAAAATCGAATTATCGTACACTTTAAGCTACAGTATAGTTCCATTACAATATTACATTTTAATACAACTTCTAAAAGAACACGAATTTCATTAAAGATTTGCTTAAGTTATGCATTACTTAAATAAAGGCCGTACGGAATTCAGAATTTTCAATTAAAAGTTTATTGGACATTCTTTTGATTCTGCCTGTTATAGTATGAGGATTGTTTAATGCATTCGTTTGTAAACAAAGTGCAAACAAAACAAAATATTCAGACGATACGTCTTTCAATCCTTATGAAATCAGATGTTTGGCTTTCAAAATTTTTTCAGCTTCGATCAAACACCTCGAATTAACATTCCCTTCAACATACTCGTAGATCTGGTGAATCATTAAGGCGTACGTATACACTTGACAAAAAAAATTTTTAATATTCATTTAAAAAATCTGATTTTTGCACAATCTATGTAAGATACACTAACTAAGCCATTTTTAAAAAAAAATTCCAGAAAAAACAATCCTGTAATTAGCTAATTAGCATCTAATGAGCTAATTAGCATCATTTTTGAACGGTGATTACTCATGTTCAAATCATTAAAATCCAATAATTTCTATTGGAAATCAACCACTATACTATTCTTCATGTTTTGACTGTTTTATTTAGTTGATAAACCAATTAGTTTTTTTTCTATGATTTTTTGTATCAATAAAGCATGAAAATTCGTGATTTTTTCTAAAATTTTAACTTTTAAAAATTCATAAAAATTTAATTTTTAAAATTAAAGAAAAAACAAAGCAGTCAAAACATCTGCTATATTACATAGATTGTAATGATATAAAAATAATCAAAATATACCAATTTACTGATGAGTAATCACCGTTTGAATGAACCTACATATGAGAAAAACACAATTCTTCAGAAATTGAGTTTAAAGATTTGGTTTCATGTTTTTCAATAAATGAAAAAAACTAACTTACATTTAATTAGAACTCCCCTGCAGCATATGTTGGTCCTTCTTTTTCAATTTTTTTATCTTCTTTTTTCTTTTTGGCCCCTCGCAAGCACTTCCGTCTCTGCTTTGCCCGTGGAGTGGATTGTCGAAGGCTCTCGCTGATCCGCAATCGGTCCCTCTCTTCAACACCAGCAACCATGAATCTTCCAGGAATGATGCTCATGCGCCGCATCACATCCAATTCAGTCTTGTAGCCACAGTTGAAGTGCATAGCAGCATCATAGACTGAGAGTTTTACTCCCGCAGCGCCAGAAAACTTTATTTTTGGAGAACGCTTCCAGATCAAAGAGTGAAAACATTCATTGTTGTTCTGCGTCATCCCATGCAGACACTTCTCGAGCATGTTTACATCAGTAAGTCGTGTGTAGATGGGCTTGATGTGAGGCAACAAATCCAGAGGCAAACCTCCTTTATGTTTATAAGAGGAGAGCTGACCACGAGCTGAAGCTCGCTGATAGGAACACCAGCTCTCCTTTCCTATGGGGCACTTGGTATGAAGAGGGTGGGAATCTTTAGCACTCAGGTGGAAGAAAGTGCTCCATATGGTCTTCGACATTTGATCGACAGAGGCGGTGTTGTTGCGTAGAGCCATCCCGAAGTAGTTCTGCATTTTGTTTATCATGGAATTGGTGAGTTTTCCTTTCCCTCCAAGGCCTGGGAAAGATGCTTCTAACCCTAATAACTATCGACCCATAGCCTTGACAAGTTGCATGTGCAAGTTAATGGAAAGAATGATCAACGCAAGATTAGTTTATTTTTTAGAAAAAGGACGACATCTATCCAAATACCAGAGTGGATTTCGTTTCGGCCGCAGCACTAACGACAATATGCTTATATTGGAATCTGCCATCAGAGAGGCATTTGTCAGAAAACGCCATTTAACATCCATCTTTTTTGATATGGAAAAAGCATATGATCGAACTTGGCGGTATGGTATCCTTCGTGATCTACATAATATGGGTTTAAGAGGGAACCTTCCCATTTTCATAAGAAATTTCCTACAGACAAGAACCTTTAACGTTCGCATCAATGACACTTATTCAGATGACTGCACTCAAGAGGAAGGGGTACCTCAGGGTAGCGTCCTGAGTGTCACGCTTTTCATAGTAAGAATCAACGACATAATCAATCAACTACCTCCCGGAGTAAATGGCACTCTGTTCGTTGACGACTTCCAGATATTCTGCAGTGGTACTGACATTAATTTTATTGAAGGACTCTTGCAAACTGCAGTAAGTAATATTGTTTCTTGGACAAAGAAAAACGGCTTCGTGATTTCTCCCCAGAAATCCATTTGTATCAATTTTACTAAAAAACGAGGGATTTTTCCTGACCCCAGGATTTTACTTAATGGTAACCCTATCCCAGTTGGGACTCAGGGTAGATTCTTGGGTCTCATCTTTGATTCTAAACTAACATTTAAACCGCACATTAGTACACTTAAACAGCAATGTGTTAAGGCATTGAATATTTTAAAATTTTTGACAAGTACATCTTGGGGAGCTGATTCTAAATACCTTTTAAAGATATATGACGCCACCGTCCGTTCTAAGCTTGATTATGGTTGCTCTGTTTATGGGTCCGCCTCGAAAACAGCTTTGAAAAGCCTCGACACAATCCATCACCAGGGATTAAGGCTGTCCTTGGGAGCTTTTAGGACCTCCCCTGTCAATAGCCTTTATGTTATGGCCGGGCAACCGAGCTTAAGCCTTAGACGGGCAAGTATTCAATTAAGATACTATTTTAAAACTAAGTCAAATCCATCTCATCCCTTATTTCAAACTATAGTATATCCAAAGTTCAAAACCCACTTTTCATTAAAACAATCTTTTACACCCTCATTTGGACACCGGATGTTGACATTACTCTCCTCATTGGGTATTCAGAATGTGAACACCTTTAAAAACGACTTTAATATTCCTCCTTGGAACCCCAGAGACTTGGATATTATCCATGATTTTAGTAAATGGAGGAAATCCTCGACACCATGTAACATATTTAACTCTCTTTTTAGACATCACAGACAAGAATATTCAAGTTTTTCAGAGGTATTCACTGATGGGTCTAAGAACAACACCCATGTTGGGTCGGCGGCTGTCTTTGACGATGGAGTGATCTCCAGGAGGCTTGACTGGCGCTGTTCAGTGTTTACATCAGAAAGCTATGCCATCCTCATTGCCCTCAATAAAATTAAATATTCTCGGGCAAAAGATTACATTATATACACGGACTCAAAAAGCTGCTTGGATGCAATTGAAAATTTTAATAATAAGAGTCACCCTATCATACTCCAGATCATAAATTGTTATTTTAAATTAAAGGACAAGGGATATTCCGTAAAATTCTGCTGGATACCTGGTCATTCGGGCATCCCGGGCAATGACAAAGCTGACTTAGCAGCAAAAACTGCTACTTTGAAATTAAACTCTTTTATACCCTTCAATGATGTAGAAAAATATATTAAAAACTCAATCAAATCATACTGGCAAAATGCATGGGACCAAGAACATGATAACAAATTACATTCTATTAAACCTTCTGTGACTGGCTTCCCTGAATCCAAATTGAAAAGGTATTCCGATGTAAAACTGACAAGGCTCCGTATCGGACACACTTATTTTACTCATAAACATCTCCTTCATAACGAGCCATGGCCTCTCTGTGCAATTTGTAATACTCCTTTATCTGTGAAACATATCTTATCTGAATGCCCACGGTTTCGACAAGTGAGGCAGAGGAGATTTGGCATGGCATATCCATCGTTATCGGACATTCTCGGGGACGAGTATAATAGGAATATATTTTCTTTCCTGTGCGATATTAATTTGATTAAACGTATATAAATTTAAATGAAATGTATTAGTCTTGTGTCTGGCGCGGTATGGCCGAATAGGGCCCTTGCGCCATAAAACCCCACCAACCAACCAACCAACCTTTCCCTCCAAGACCTCTCACCTCTTTCTTTAATCTCCGCAAGGCGGTTCTAGTCAGGGTGCCAAGTCAAAAAGTGCGAAATCGCGTATGGCTTAAATGTTTTGATGGTTTCTGATAGAGTTAATAGTGTAGATTTCAAAACCGGTTGATGCCACTCTGCAATTGTTGAGGAATTTTTAAAAATTAAAAAATTTTAAAAATGGCCCAAAACAAATTTCAAAAAATCAAATTATAGTAATCGGGACTTATAATACAAGTTTATAGGCTATTTTTCAGTGCTGAATACGAATATTCCAATTAAAATTTAAAAAATTTAAAATTTCAATTTTTAAAAATTATTTGAAAAATTGGATATTCGAAAAAAATAAAACACCGCTCAAAGCCACAAAATAAATGAAAAAGAAGTAATTCAAACGGTTATCCCTTAGAAATGACTTAAATAATGACATACTAAAATTAAAAGAAAATCGGACAGTAAAAAGTTTAATTTATTTCAAATTTTCAATATTTCTGGCCTCAAAAATCGACCTTTTTAAAAATTCTTGTTAAAAACCTTTGAAGCATTTGCCAAGGTCATTTTTCCATGGATATTGTAGTTAGATAGCTATATAACATAAAAAAAAACACAATTAATGATTAAATCATTAGTTAATTAATTAATTTATTAAAATGAACATTAAAAATACAGGTAAAATCATTCAATCAAATATAACAGAAAATATTTTATTAATATTCAGTGACAAATCATCCAATAAATAATTAAATTAAAAATAGACAAAATTTAATTTAAAAAAATTAAATTTTTAACAAATTTAAAAATTTTAAATTTTTTAAAATTTTTAAATTTCGTTGTATAGGCATGTGATACATGTCTGTAGGCTATATTTTAGTGCTGTTTACGAATATCAGGCTAACTTTTAAATAAAATTTAGAATAAGTGTGGAAAAATTGAAACATTTAAGACAAAAGTATTAAGATAAATGCTTTAATTTTTCCACACTTATTTTAACTTTTATTGAAAAGTTGGCCTGATATTCGTAAACAGCACTAAAATATAGCCTACAGACATGTATCACATGCCTATACAACGAAATTTAAAAATTTTAAAAAATTTAAAATTTTTAAATTTGTTAAAAATTTAATTTTTTTAAATGAAATTTTGTCTCTTTTTAATTTAATTATTTATTGGATAACTTGTCACTGAATATTATTAAAATATTTTCTGTTATATATGATTGAATGATTTTACCTGCATTGTTAATGTTCATTTTAATAAATTAATTAATTAACTAATGATTTAATCATCAATTGTGTTTTTTTTATGTTACATAGCTATCTAGCTACAATATCCATGGAAAAATGACCTTGGCAAATGCTTCAAACGTTTTTAACAAGAATTTTTAAAAAGGTCGATTTTTGAGGCCAGAAAAATTGAAAATTTGAAATAAATTTAACTTTTTATTGTCCGATTTTCTTTTAATTGTAGTATGTCATTATTTAAGTCATTTCTAAGGGATAACCGTTTGAATTACTTTTTTTGCATTTATTTTGTGGTTTTGAGCGATGTTTTAGTTTTTCGAATATCCAATTTTTCAAATAATTTTTAAAAATTGAAATGTTAAATTTTTTAAATTTTAATTGGAATATTCGTATTCAGCACTGAAAAATAGCCTATAAACATGTATCATAAGTCCCGATTACTATTATTTGATTTTTTGAAATTTGTTTTGGGCCATTTTTAAAATTTTTTAATTTTTAAAAATTCCTCAACAATTGCAGAGTGGCATCAACCGGTTTTGAAATCTACACTACTAACTCTTTCAGAAACCATCAAAACATTTAAGCCATACGCGATTTCGAGGTTGACCCCTTTTTTGCCATTTGGCACCCTGACTATTCCCAGTCGTTTTTGGTAATGGCCTACGCATTCCCGCTTCAGTATAGCTTTACCCTCATAGGGGTCGTTGTTGCACACAGCAGCATAACTTTTCGAGTCTCCGTCCCCGTAAAATTCTGAATACTGAAGATTTCTATCCCGCATGGAACGAGCGAAAATCCTGACAGCTCCGACAGGTTCCATATTTGAAGATGATCCTTCATAGTTGATGGAGCATATATGCTCTGCATTCCAGGATTGATATTCGATAGAGTTCTTGTCTTTGGACAGCCACTTACGACATCCGTGACAGTCCTTGGCCAATACCTCCACATCTAAAACTTCCCCGGTGTCGATAGATAATGCAGAAACTACTCCGTTCAGAGATGAATAGCCCCGCCTCTGCCATGACCCATCCACGGACACTCCACATTCTTGGCTGTCGTTTTTAATGCGAAGACGGTGTGCTGCTACCTTCATGGTTTCTTTTGCGAGTGGCTCAACGACTTTAAGCAATTGCTTGGAGTGTAAGTTGTATGCCGCCTTGTTCGGAGGTGGAGGCATGTTCATCACAGCCATAAAATGGCTTGCCTCTTCATGGCCACAACCTAACTGCTTCATAGCATAAACAAGCCGTCGGTTTATAACATGGAACTGACCCTGTTTCTTTGAGCTTAAATAGGGGTCGCTCACATAATCACATTCAAAGCAAGAAAGTAAAAGCTCCACGCAACATCCCATCTTTTTAGAAGTGTTGATTTGCACCGAGAGAGAATTATTAGAGCACTCAGGACATTTCAGAAGAGTAAATAAGCTATTCAAACACTGCAAATCAATGAAAATACACTCGCCCTGAGATCAAAAATAATTTCATAAGTTTAACCATATTTTATTAAATTAAAAAAAAAAAAACAAATTTTTTAAAGAAATTTTAAATTCTTATAAAAGTGTTAATTATTAATATTTTTACTATTATTTGGTATTTTTATAACTGTTAGGTTATCAGAATTGAATGCTAGCTAGTATTTTTACAATATTTATATTTGTTTGATTTTTATGAAGGTTTTTGTATCAAAACACTGAAAAAACAGAAAAATTCTTAATATTTTGACTTTGATCATTTTTAAAAAAATAACTATTGCATTAAAAGACAAAATACTAGCTAGCATTTGAAGAACATATATTCAGAAGTGTACAAAAAAAAAATTGAACACTCAATCATGAACAGAAAAAAATCCTTAGGGAATAGAAAACATTTAATATCACCAAAATAAAAGTCTGAGAAAATGCAATTTAAGTTTTTAAAGACGTATAAAAAACTTCCAATGGCTTGTAAAACTCAAATTTTTTAATATGTTATTTTGCAACTACTTTAATTTACTTGACTAAGATTTTAATTTAATAATATAACACTTAGTTTCTCTTTCATACACAATAAATTTAGTTATTATGCAACAAAAAATTGAGTTTCGCGACAAAAATGAGGCAATTTAGCTGCCTTTTCTATCAATCATTCTTAAAAAAGTTTAAATACATACTAAATAATATAAAATGATAATAATAATTAAATCAGAAATATCCTGCTTTATACATAACACCTTCTGTTTTTTTCTCATTTCTCAGTCTACGCAATTTCGCAAGTTTAATTTTTCGCTGGGCAACTTTATATTTCACCGACATTACTTTGTTTCTAAAATAGGTTCTTCGATAATCGGATAACAAAGCCAAATGTTTTGAAGTTTTGCTCAATGGAAGGTTAAATGTCTGGAGAGTTTTTAATGTACCACAATTGAATTCTGAAATGGCACTGGAGACTGCAATTAACACTCGACTTCTGGAGGCATCCTTTTCTTTGGAGCACTTATTCCAAATTATTGAATGGAGAGCTTCATTTGAGTTTTGAGTTAAACCTCTCAAACACCGGTTCAATAACTGGTTGGAGGCCAAACGCTGGTAAACGGGCAAAATTTTTGGCAAATACTCCTCGTTAATTGCAGTTCTTACCCAGTCTTTATGAGGACCTGGTTTTTTTCCACGAGCTAATGCAGATTGGTAAAAGCACCAGGAATCTTTACCCGTAGGGCACTTTTTGTGTTGAGGCTTAGCATCGGTTGAAAAGCAATGATACAGTGTAGCATAGATTGCTGTTTTCATGCCTTCAACATCACCCTTATTTCTTTGAATGGCGTTCGCATAATACTTAGTAAGTTTTTTGATGGTTTCGTCTTTGAGGCTACCATGCTTTCTACCTCCCAAGGTAACACGTTTCACCCTCCAGTCTTTCACACACTTTCTCAAAGCAGTGCCCAATCGCTTACTGACGTGATTTATGCACTCTTCTTTTTGTATATCTACATTGCTTCCGTATACTTTTTTTTCTTTCAATTCTATCAATGTTTTGGAATCCCCATCTGAGAGTAAGGTTGTGTATCTGAATCCTATGCTCTCAGATCTTTGCCATAGTTTTAGAGCTGCTAACCACTGTGTGTGGAACTGCACGAGTCTTGATGTCCTCTGTACCAGATATCGAACTCTGCAGTATCTTCACCGAGATCACGTTTTGCTACGTCACATTCACCGCAACGCTTGGCCCCTCAGGGGCACACCTTGTTGAGGTGTGACGGGTGTCACAATCCCGAGGTACCCCAGTGTCTTTGTGCCTAATTAAAAGGCCAATCTTCCACCTGCACGGGAACCTCCTTTAGGTGACCAAGTGCATCTTTCCACCGGGAACGCGCGACCCCGGGCAGCCTAAGCGATCTTTCTTCTTTTTCTTTCCTCTTTACTTCCCTCTTTCCTTTTCCGCCATAGTTAAATTGATACTGGTTTTGATTTATTAGATGCATTTTACACTGGAATTTTATTTTAACATCTTATTACCTTTAGTAAGATTGGTTATTATTAAGTTCGTCATTTAATTACATATAATTTCCATCTTATTAAACGTGGTGTTATTTTGACTCTCCTTCCACCATTTTGATTTGAGACGTTATAGCAAATCTTTTTTCTTTTAAAATAGTTCAATGTTATACTGGTTTTTAATTTCTTCAGATCACCCAAACACAATAAGCCCACTTGCTTTTCATTTACTTCTCCCCTGGAGTGTTTAACGAGCTCTGGATGGGCGGCATATGGGTAAGCAGCTGAGACCAGGATACCACTAAATGTTGTGTTGTCCTGTATTTGTCGTCCGGTTCCTGGTTAGTCAACATACCGACGTTCGGCTGTGTCACCTCTTGCTCTTTAGCAATGTGGCGGCCCATATGCTTCCTTGCTTGCTGGGCAGTTTGTGGGAGCTGCCCAGTCGGTTCTATCGTTTTTCCACCTTGGCGGACACCATGCCGTAGCGCCTGCAGCAGCAGTGCAGCCCCGCTCAGCAGGCAGACTGCTGAGTCCGCACTGTGGGAGCTGTGGGACCAGTAGTGGGAGTGGGAGGTTGTCATTTGGTAGGTTCTTCACCCCTCCCTCTGCCCACCATAAGCACCAAAAAAGAACCTAGGCGCCACTCTCCCTCATGGGGTCTTATATTGATCATGGTGGTAAGTCCACCAAAATGACTTCTCAGACATCTCCAAATACCTTACCTAAATATCTTATTTTGCATTCAGAAGAACAAAAGCTTGCAAATGTATCACCTTTCCTAGTTTCGAAAGCTATTTCAGGAATTGCCGGTAACGTTAGATCAGTAAAAAAATTATCATCGGGTGATCTTCTAGTGCACACATATACAGATTCTCAATCAAAAAATCTCCTTAGTTCCACAAAACTTGCACATATACCCATAGTTTGTGAACCTCATCCTACACTTAATCGCTCAAAAGGTGTTATATACTGTCCCGACTTGACTAATCTTAAAGAAACCGAAATACAAGAAGGTTTAGAAGATCAAAACGTAACCGAAGCAAAACAAATCATCATCAAGAAAGAAAATGAAAAAATCAAAACACCCCTTTTTGTACTTACCTTTTCCACCCCCAACATGCCATCAAAAATAAAAGCCGGTTATATAAGCTTAAATGTACGGCCGTTCATCCCCAATCCGCTACGATGCTTCCGCTGCCAGCGTTTCGGCCACGGAACCGCTGCGTGTCGCGGCACTCCAACCTGCGAGAAATGCGGGAGTACGGAGCATGCCGGCGACTTTTGCACTGAAGCAAACACGCACTGCGTGAATTGCGAGGGCGAACATCCGGCCTACTCAAGAAAATGCACAAAATGGCTGCAGGAGAAAGAGATTCAACGGCTAAAAGTCATTGAGAATATCTCTTATTCTGAGGCCCGAAAGCGTGTGCCCAACATCGTGCCACCGCGCCCCTCGACTTCCTATGCAGCCGCTGTAAAGTCCTCATGCACCATTTCAACTCAAACAGAGATATCCGTTTCTACTACACCCGACAGAGCCGAACCGGCTAACCCTTCAACCGATACCATTCCCAAAAGTTCAGATATTAAAGCACCCGAACAAACTACCCCTGCTATAGAAACCACTCCCAATAATTTAGTCATAGAAGCTCCCGTCCAAACTACCCCTACAGTGACTCCTGTTGCTGTAGAAACAATGGAATGCGAAATTAATGCTGCCACAATGAAACGCTGTGCTTCTGAATCAAAACTGAAAGACATGACAAAAATAAGAAAACCTCCAGACCCTTCTGACTCTTCGTCCAGTCTTTTGGGGAGTTTGGAGGCAAATATCTATGAACTATACCAACAAAAAGAGCTACAAAAAAAAGAAAGCAAGTTCACCAAACTCAAAAAAATTACGTATGATCCTACAGGGTCCAAAGGGCCAAAATCTCCAAGGAAAAATAGGTAAGATCATACAATGGAATATTCGCGGATTCCGCTCCAATCTAGAGGATCTAAAACATCTGGCTAATATACATTCACCTGCGTGCATTGCCTTGCAGGAAACGTTTCTGAGACCTTCTGACTCAGTCCGCTTGCGAGGCTTCTCGGTCCTTCGCAAGGATTGCGAGTCTGGCGGTAGAGTGTGTGGTGGAGTGGCGCTTCTTGTCGCCCACTCGATACCCTTTTCTCCCGTTGATCTTGAGACGCCCTTGCAAGCTGTAGCAGTTCGACTCACCATCACCTCAGCCGTAACCGTTTGCAATGTGTATCTGCCACCCGGTAATCCGGTTTCATTTAGAGATCTTGAGCTGCTTTTTAATCAACTTCAATCACCTTTCATTTTACTCGGCGATTTTAATGCGCATCATTCATTGTGGAGATGCCGCGATATTAATTCCAGAGGGCACACTGTCGAGCGGCTGTTTTCAGAGCTTGACCTGGCCCTGCTGAATGATGGCTCTCCCACGTACATCCACTCACCCACTCATTCTTATAGTGCCATTGATCTCTCCATCTGTACGCCGTCATTACTCCTGGATCTCACTTGGAGTGTTGTTGAAGACCCCATGGGAAGTGACCACTTCCCCATTGTGCTATCGTTCGTTACTACAACCGCGGGTGCGTCTTCACGCACACCTCGTTGGAAATTCGATAGAGCCAAATGGGAGGATTTCCAAACCCATGCTGTTATCACAGAGAGTATGGTGTCATCTGGCACTATAGACCAAGCAATTTCATCAGTCACTTCATCCATTTTAACAGCTGCTCAAACTTTTATTCCTCAAAGTTCCTCTAGATTGCCAAAATTTCCTAAACCATGGTGGAATTATGAATGCCAGGAAGCTCGAAAATCCCAAAACAAAGCTTGGAATAGGTTTAGGCGCTACCCGTCTCCGGACAACTTGGTTGCATTTAAAAAGGCACGAGCTTATTTCAGGAAAATACGGAGACAAAGTCAGAGGGAATCGTGGATGGCATACGTCAGCAGCGTAACTTCATCCACACCCTCTAAAGACGTTTGGAACAAGATCCGTAAGATCAGTGGCAAGTTCAGCTCTCAACCAGTTTCCATGCTTGAGAGTGACGGCATTACCGTTAGCAGTATCCCCGATATTGCCAACATGCTAGCTGAGCATTTTGCTAAAACATCTAACAGCGAGAACTACCCCCCTGCGTTCCAAGCGCTGAAGCAGAAAGCAGAGCGTTCGAAGTTGGACTTCGGTTATTCCAACGAAGGCTACAACTCGTCGCTCACATGCTTGAACTTCGTACGGCGCTGTATCACTCAGGGAACTCGGCGGCTGGTCCCGACGGGTTACATTACATTATGCTAAAAAATCTTTCTGATGATTCCTTACTCGCTCTTCTAAGCCTTTTCAATCGCATTTGGACCAAGCAAGAATTCCCATCCAAGTGGCGTCATGCCTTCGTTCTCCCGTTTCCCAAACCAGGCAAAAACCCGAGCTCTCCAGGTAATTACAGGCCTATAGCTCTAACGAGCTGTCTTTGTAAACTCATGGAGAGAATAATAAGTGCACGGCTCATGTTTTATCTTGAAACCGAAAACCTCATTTCACCATACCAAAGCGGCTTCCGTAGATATCGTTCTACCACAGACAATCTTTTAGGGCTTGAAACAGCCGTAAGAGAAGCTTTTTTTAGACAAAAGCACTGCCTGTCTGTGTTTTTTGATGTACAAAAGGCATACGATATGACCTGGAGAAGAGGTATTCTCCAGGACATATACAATTTTAACTTAATGGGCAATTTACCCATTTTTATAAAAAAATTTTTAGATCATCGCTCTTTCAAAGTTCGCCTTGGCTCATTCTACTCGAATACTTTTATTCAAGAGCAGGGTGTTCCCCAAGGGTGTGTTTTAAGTGTTTTGCTTTTTATCATAAAATTAAATGGTATCACTCATCTCATAAATCATGATGTACAATATTCATTATACGTGGACGACATTCAAATTTCATACTCATCGCATTCTTTATCAGTGGCTGAGCGCCACATACAAACATCTATTAATAAAATGAATCGATGGGCCTTAGAAAACGGGTTTATGTTCTCTGCTGAGAAAACAGTCTGCGTTCCTTTCAGTCGCAAAAGAGGGCTCTTCCCGGACCCCGAATTGAGACTAGGGGACTCAGAAATTCAATGTGTTGAAGAAACTCGTTTCCTCGGAGTAATCTTCGACAGAAAGCTCCGTTTTCGCAGCCACATTTATGATCTAAAAAATAAATGTTCAAAAACTCTCAACTTGCTTAAAGTGTTGTCGAACACATTTTGGGGCGCCGACACGACGGCCATGCTTCGGCTGTACCGTTCCTTGGTGCGGTCCAAGTTGGACTATGGTTCGGTCGTGTACGGCTCTGCATGCCAATCATTGTTGCGCTCACTCAACACTGTACACCACCAAGCTCTACGCAGGCCCGTGCTGGGTACCTTCAGAGGGCGGTGGACAAAGGGTGAAAGGGCGCCGCCCAAATAATTATTTGTAAACCTATAAAGAAAAAAAATTAAAGCAATACTGCTATTTGAGATATATTTGATTGTTTTTTTTTATTTTTAATATTTGATTTTTGTGCAAAACAGTATTTTGAATCATTTTGAGCCCATTCGGATGATTACATCAAAAGAGGACTCCTCCTTGTAGGTCAGAGAATATTCAGGGAAAATCAGTTTATAATGGATTTTAAAAATTCGAGGGGGGTCTGGGGGTCCTCCCCCAGAAAATTTTTGGAATTTTTACCCCTAAAAGTACTGCTTTTACACATTTTGAGACCCTTTGGGTTACACCCGGAGGAAAAAAAAACAGCAAAAATATTTGTCAAAAATTTTAGGGGGGTTAAACCCCTAAAACCCCATTGGATATGGCCCTGCGTTCGATACTCCTCTCTAATGACTAAGGACGGCCCTTAGTCAAGTAACTACCTGTTTAAATAACAGCACCCTAAAAAATTAACGCCCCGCCCTTTCAATTTCAACGTATTTCACTATAGGCCCAACAAAAAATCAGTGCTGTGCCCTTGCATTTTCTAGTTTGTGCATGAAGAGGGGCGTCTAAAAGACACCGCCCAACCTTCGCAAATTCCAAGTATTAAACATAGAGCAAAATCGCCATGAAAAATCACCGCAGTAAAATTAAAGAGAAACTTTTAAAATTTCGCGGTAGCTTTAAAAGGGCGCCCTGAGAACACCTCCTAGTTTTCCACTATCAAGGTAGGTTCCCCTAGTGCAAAAAACACTGCCTTGACTTAACACTCTCAAAGGTATTGCTGTTTTGATTAAAGGCGCCCACCTCTATTAAGTAGTAGCGTACAGTCGCAACACTCAACCCGGCCGCTCGGCAATATCGACGTAATAAAACCTTGTCAGTTTCGGAATAGGAGGGCGCCAAAATTTCCAGGCTGGAGGGCGCACCGGGATATGTCCCGGCGGCCCAGCACGGGCCTGGCTCTACGTATCTGCCTGGGAGCGTTCCGTACATCCCCAGTTCAGTCGCTCTATGCGGAGGCATACGAGCCGCCTTTGCATTTACGAAGGAGCTACTTGGCCCTCTCGTATTATGCCAAGATGAGGTCGCTGCGTCATCATACCGCTTTTAAATTCATGTTTGATTTCAGTTTGCATTATTTTATCATTCATCGTAGTTCACGTGTAAACCCGCCTCCATTCCAGTTTCGTATGAGACAGTTGATGAGTGACTGGAATATTTCGAGTGAAAAAATTTCCCAGACAAGCATCGCTCCATTTTCTCCATGGGAGCGCGCCACCCCTCAAGTGGATCTTTCAATTGCGCACTGCAGGAAATCACTCCCGAACTATGTGTTCCAGGCTCTGTATAGAGAACATCGGGGGACGTATTCGGACTATACCCCTATCTTTACTGACGGGTCCAAGTCCGAATCACACGTAGGTGCCGCGGCAGTTTGCCAGTGCGCAACCCTCTCCGATGCCCTCCCTATCACAGCTTCTGTCTATACTGCAGAACTGCATGCCATCAGGATGGCAATCGAACACATCTCACTCACTTCTCATGAAAAATTTATTATTTACACTGACTCACTCTCATCACTCCAAAGTATCGTCTCGCATAACTCATCTGCCCATCCCATTGTAAATGACATCATAGACGCACTATCTAGGTCTCAAACTGAAGTAATGTTTTGTTGGGTCCCCGGTCACGCCGGGATTCAAGGAAACGAAGAAGCAGACCGTGCCGCTAGATCTGTCACAGGCCCTACAGAAAGATTTCCTGTCCCATTCGAGGATCTTAAACCGCTTTTACGGCGAAGACTGCATGAGATCTGGCAGTCCGAATGGGACCAGCAGATTACCAATAAACTGCATTCTGTGATGCCATCTCTCTCGCGACGGCTGCGTAAAAATCTTACGCGTCGCGAGGAGGTACTGCTTACCAGATTACGAATAGGGCACACAAGACTGACCCATCGTCACCTCTTGAGGGGAGAAGAGGCTCCCACTTGTCATTTCTGTGACACTCTTTTAACGGTTCAACACATCATTAGTGTCTGCCCCCACTTTAACCCTTATAAAAACATCATTTTTAAACGTACTGACTTTAACTTATCACAAATTTTAAATCATTCTAATCTATCATTAGTTTTTAAATATATTCATGAAATTGGTTTTACCCATCACATTTAACAATATTTTAACCATTTTAAATTTGACGTATAGAGTACGTCCGACAATGGCCCTTGGCCAGTTATATTTATGTTTTTAAAGGAATATTTTTTGGTTTAATTTTGTCTTGTGTCTGGCGCACTATACTCTGTCCTGGGTCATGCGCCATAAAACCCCAAACAACCAACCAACCGTCATTTATTCCATAAAACTAATGAAACTGGTTCATGCAAAAAGTAGTTTTAACTATAAATTTTTTAGGAAGTTATCTTTGGATAGGAAAAGATTCATTTCGATCAGTCTTCTTTACTGATGCACGGTCAACCATATTTGGCAACTTATTAACCATTTGGGGAAATCTATTTTCGATTATTATTTTATTATTAAAACCGTAACTCAGTTGGTAAAGTTAATAACTGGGATACTCGAAGATTGTGTTTTTTCTCCTGCTTTGAACACGGAGATATTATTAGGATTTGAATAGTTTTATGGAAAAACTAAATCTAAAATCTCAATCATAGAATTTCCTTGGGACTTTTTATTGGATTTGGGTCCAAAATAAAGTAATCAACTTCATCTTACGAATTGTAAAGCTTATTAAGCTGGTTTTAAATTAGTCTGTCATACCACGTCAATCAAAATTTACATAGAAAATTGAGCCGAAGGTATAAACTGTAATCACTACAGGGTTCCTAGCTGAAGAAAGAAAAAGTCAAAAATGAAAAGTACATTTTTATTAAATTATTTTAATTTATTTTATGTTAAAGAGCCATATTCAATTTTAAAGAAGGTTCCCAATATGTTTTCCATCTACCCTAAATGCTGGCCTCGCATCGTCGACGCATTTATTCTCGGACCCATTCAAAATGAGCATCAACGATCCTGGCGACGAGATCGTCTCATACACCAAGAATTTCATAAAAGGAAGAAATCGAAAGGATTGAGGTCTGGGGATGTGCGGAATTTGGTTTTATAATTTTAAAAATTCGAACATACCTTAAATTTAAATTGTTAAAGTTATTGTTATTACACTATCTATTTACACTTTCAACATTTTGATTAACTTAGATATTAATATCAAGCACGATGTAAAATTATTGAAATTATCAACTTGTCAAAAATTATTGTTTACTATTTTCTTCTTAATTATTAAACTTTAATTTTGGTGAATGTTGAAATGCTACCATGACAAACCCAGCCTTGACTGCTCACGTTTAAACATGAGCGCTTTTAAGCCATTACCTGCCTTCTCGATAGCAAACACCCACTGCAGTTGACTGCATTCTTAGGTTCGTTGCTTTGTGAGGCATCAAAGGCCTATGGCACTGCAGTCAACAGATGGTAGAATGATATCATTAACTTAATCATACATAAAATAGTGGTGGCAACAATTAAACATTTATTAAAAATTAACATTCAAAAAATGTACATTAATCTACCACTTTTATTTTAAAATTATTTTCAGTATGAGCACTAAACCCTGATCATTCTGTCACACCCACTAGCTAATCGTTAGTATTCACTCCATTATTATAGTTCATGTTGGAAACTTATTCCGAATGACCAGATTCCCGCCCGCTAGGAGCCAAGGACGCATTGAAGGGGGCAGAGAGCCCCCGTTGAGAAAAATACCCTCAAAGTAGTTTCAGAATCAGAACACTCTTTGGCAGTCTAAAATTCAAAAATTTCCCATGGCTATTGAGTATTTTAAGTCGTTTTCTATGATGATAAGATAGAAGTTTTAATTCAGGGGCGTTGCCAAGGAGTCCCGGGTCCGGACCCCCCCCACCATTGGACCTGACCCCCCTCAGGGGCACACCCTGTTAGGGTGTGACGGGTGTCACAATCCCGAGGTACCCCAGTGTATCTGTGCCTCCTTTTGAAGGCCAAACTTCAACACGAAGTCCTGTGGCATACCAGGGTTGAGTGGGACGAGGTTGGGTCTGATGATTTATAACTTATATGACGACCCAACGGACTGCTCAACCCTAGGGAAACTGGCATTGGGAGCGGGGATTTGAACTTCTCGAGGACCTTTGGACTGGTGAAGTGGGGTCTTGGAGGAAGCAGCCATGTAGAGGGTACAGGTCAAAAACTGAGTTTTGCGTCTCAGGCCGCCAGATAGTACAGGAGCCCGGGGCTGCCTAACCAGCAATGTCCTGGCTGCTCCACCAGCTGGCGAATAATCCCGCCTGTCTTGTAGTTCCAGGTGGTGCCTGGATGGGGTCCTGCATGGCAGAGCGGGGGGCTTTCCCGAGGCCACTGCAGGCTGTTGACTCTGGGGCTAGCCCCACCAAACTGGTCCTCTGGAAGTCGGAAGGGATTCTCCTCCTCCCTCCCCTACAAAAAATTTAAAAATGGAAAAAGAAAAAAGCAATTTGGGTGAAAACGCAATACCCAAAATCCCCGCCCATGGTGGTAAGTCCACCCAACCTACTGCTCGTTATGATCTACCAAAATTTCTAGTCTTACACGCAAACGATGATTCAAAACTTTCCACTTTATCACCTTTTCTAGTAGCCAAAGCAATTCTAGGCATAGCTGGAACTGTTAAAAACACAAAAAAACTACCATCAGGAGACCTACTAGTAGAAACGGCTACCCCTGCCCAATCACAAAATCTCTTAAAAACAAAAATGCTAGCTCATGTACCTATCACCGTAACACCCCATACAACTCTCAATTCATCCAAAGGAGTCATATACTGCCCAGACCTAATAGAAATTCCAGAAGAAGAAATAACCTCAGAACTAGCTTCCCAAGGAGTTACAAACTCACGCAAAATTACCACTAAAAAAGACGATAGAACTATCTCTACACCTTTAATCATTTTAACTTTTGGCAAGTCTACTCTACCCGATGAAATTATGATTGGCTATCTATGCATTAAAATCAGACCCTTTATCCCAAACCCTTTAAGATGTTTTCGCTGTCAGCTTTTCGGCCATAGCACTGCTGCTTGTCGCGGCGCTCCTGCATGTAATAAATGTAGTAGTACAGAGCATGCCAGCGATAAGTGCACGGCCAAAAGCAAGAAATGCGTAAACTGCAAGGGGGAACATGAATCCTACTCAAAAAAATGCATCATATGGCAGCAGGAAAAGGAAGTTCAGCGTGTCAAGACACTTGAGAAAATCTCGTATGCCGAAGCTAAGAAGCGAGTGGCCAACATCTTGCCACCTCGCCCTTCCACTTCGTATGCAAGTGCCGCTGCTCCTGTTAAACATACCACCACAATAGCTACTCAAACCGACAATATACCCGCAAAACCTTTAAAATCGAAGCCTAAACCAGTTGAAAAGATCAACGTAACACCAGTTTCTCCAATAGTCAATACCCCACCATCGGACCCAGCCGTGTTATTAGATACAGTGGTGTCGATGGATGCGGAACAAAATACAAATAAACGCCTTGCATCAGGCACTCTTGAAGTACCAGCGAAAATTCCCAAACCTTCAGATATAGCAGAATCACTTAGTCCTGTACAAAACATAGAAAAACAAATACATGAATTAAGTAAAAATCCAAAAAATAAAGAACATCGTACAAAACCCAGACATAGATCTATAACATTCGGCACCGAAGAAAGAGATAGAGGGAGATCAAGATCGCCAGTAATTAAAAATAGATAACATAGTACAGTGGAACTGTCGTGGTTTCCGCCAAAATCTTGAGGACATAAAACATCTAATCAATATTCACTCTCCTGTGTGCGTAGCCCTGCAAGAGACGTTTTTGAAGCCTGCGGATACAGTCGCATTGCGAGGTTTTTCAACCATACGCAAGGATTGTACGGATGGCGGTCGAGTGTGTGGCGGTGTGGCGCTTCTTGTCGCCCACACGACACCCTATTCTCCCGTCCATCTTGATACCCCTTTGCAGGCGGTAGCAGTGCGTCAAACCATCGTCTCATCTATTACCATCTGCAGTCTATATTTACCACCTAGCACACCTATTCATTTTCACCTTTTAGAAAATCTCATCGACCAATTACCTACACCTTTCATAATTTTAGGAGATTTTAATGCTCATCACACTATATGGGGATGCCGGGACGTCAATTCTAGGGGGCAGATCGTTGAGAGGATGCTTTCCGATCTCGATCTCGTCCTGCTGAATGACGGATCCGACACATACTTACACTCACCCACTCATTCATACACAGCTATCGATCTTACCATTTGCTCTCCATCATTAATGTTAGATCTGACATGGAGTGTCCTGGAAAACCCGTTAGGCAGCGACCACTTCCCCGTGGTAGTGTCATTCACTACCCCAACCGCGTGCTCCACATCTCGGCAACCGCGGCGGAAGTTTGGCCAAGCCGACTGGGAGGTATTTCGGACCCATGCAGATATCACCGAGAGAATGGTTTCATCCGGTACAATTGATCAAGCTGTTTCATGTGTCACCTCTTGTATTTTAAGCGCATCTCATTTATCCATCCCCCAAACATCCTCAAGATTTCCGAAGTTTCCAAAACCTTGGTGGAACCACGCCTGTTCAGAGGCCCGAAAGGCCCAGAACAAAGCATGGGGAAAATTTAGACGGTACCCCACCCAGGATAATCTTTTCCTCTTTAAAAAAGCACGGTCAACAGCAAGAAGAATAAGAAGACAAAGTCAGAGGGAGTCTTGGCAAAATTATATTAGTGGAATAACATCATCCACTCCTGCCAAACAAGTCTGGAATAAGATCTCCAAAATAAAAGGAAGATACCACTCCAATCCAATTTCAATGCTAAAACACAATAACTTAACCATCACGGATATTACTGCCATAGCTGATACACTCGCCGAGTCCTTCGCTAGGACTTCCAGCTGTGCCAACTACCCACCGGCGTTTCAGGCAACAAGAAGCAGAACCGAACGTTCGAGATTAAACTTCGCATCTTCAAACGAAGAAGAGTACAATTCTCCGTTTACAATTTTCGAGCTTCAAACTGCCTTACAACGTTCGAGGGATTCAGCTGCAGGACCTGATGGTCTACATTATATCATGTTTCGAAATTTATCCCACAATTCTTTACTTTCTATATTACTTTTATTTAACAGAATATGGAACTCTCACACCTTTCCTTCTGAGTGGTATCATGCCTTCATTCTCCCTTTTCCTAAACCTGGAAAGGATGCCACCAACCCAAACAATTACCGCCCCATAGCTTTGACCAGTTGCTTATGCAAACTTATGGAAAGATTAATCACCTCTCGTCTAATGTTCCACATTGAATCTAATAACATTCTGTCTCCATTTCAAAGTGGGTTCAGAAAGTTCCGCTGTACAACTGACAACCTCTTAAGATTGGAAACCGCTATTCGCGAGGCCTTCTTGCGCAAACAACATCTTGTCGCAGTCTTCTTCGACATAAAGAAGGCTTACGATATGACCTGGAGATATGGCATTCTCCAGGATCTCCATCGTATCCACTTAAGAGGGAATTTACCTATTTTTATTCAGAATTTTTTAAAAACTCGCACATTTCAAGTGAAAATTCAGTCTTCTTTTTCATCAACACATACACAAGAGCAGGGAGTTCCGCAAGGATCAGTGTTAAGTCCCTTACTGTTTATCATTAAACTGAACAACATCACCAAACACCTGAATCACGGCACACAATGCTCGCTTTATGTTGATGACCTGCAGATATCGTACTCTTCCAAGTTTCTTAATGTAGCAGAACGACACGTTCAGACCGCAATTAATAACTTAAACAGGTGGGCTCAACAGAATGGTTTCGCTTTTTCTACTGAAAAAACAGTTTGCGTAGCATTCAGCCGAAAGCGTGGGCTTTTCCATGACCCTGAACTTTTTGTTGATAGAGATCCCATTCAAGTGGTTGAACAGGTGAAATTCTTGGGGGTGATTTTCGATCGTACACTTCGCTTCCATGCCCATCTTAAGGATCTTAAAATCAGATGCACCAAAGCCCTCAGCATACTTAAAGTATTGTCAAATACCCGCTGGGGTGCAGACCAAACTTCTTTGCTTCGGCTGTACCGTGCTCTGATTAGATCCAAATTGGATTATGGATGCGTTGTCTACAGTTCTGCCTGCAGATCCCTCTTAAAGACTTTGGATCCAGTCCACCATCAAGGGCTGAGAATATGCTTGGGAGCCTTCCGCACGTCACCGGTGGATTCGCTTTATGCTGAAGCATACGAGCCCCCACTGGACTTGCGTAGAAAGTTTTTATGTCTGAGCCATTTTTTAAAAGTTCGCTCAATGAAAACAAATCCCGCCTACTCCTATTTATTTGATTTTAGCCTTCAAAATTTTATCAGTCATCAATCATCTCGCACATACTCACAACCATTCAATTTTAGAATTAGAAACCTTTTAAGAGAAATGGACATAACCCTTGGACGGGTCGCTCAGTCCATCGTAGCGCCATTACCCCCTTGGGAAAGAGTCCAACCAAATGTAGATTTCTCTTTCACTACATACCAAAAATCATGCACGTCCGATCAGGTATATAGAACTTTGTTTAGGGCACATCGTGAACAATTTCACGATTTGATGCCAATATTCACAGATGGCTCAAAATCAAGCACTCGCGTCGGGGCCGCAGCTGTAGCTCCTGTAGACTCTATGTGTGATGTCCTTCCTGTTGTAGCATCCATATATACGGCGGAGCTTCATGCCATCAGAATAGCTATAGAACTAGTGCGAAGATCTGATCACATGGAGGGGTGCATATATACGGACTCTCTCTCAGCTTTGCAATCCATAGTTTCTTATCAAACATCACCTCATCCCATAGTCAATGACATTTTAATGGAACTGATCAACCTCACCAGACGAGGGTATAATATCAGATTCTGTTGGGTCCCTGGCCACGCCGGGATTGCAGGCAATGAAGAGGCGGATAGACTAGCAGGGGTAGCGACCGGAAACCCAGATAGGTTCCCGGTTCCTTTCATTGACCTTAAAGCGCAATTCCGGTGGAAGCTTCGTTCAGAGTGGCAGTCCAGCTGGGACACCCAGCTGGGGAACAAGCTTCATTCGGTCATGCCACTGATTGCTCCTCGCCGAGATTCTACTTTGAATCGACGGGAGGAAGTGATAATCAGCAGACTACGAATTGGCCATACCCGGTTTACTCATCGCCATCTACTCTTTGGGGAGCAGGCTCCCCAATGTTCTCATTGTGGGGTGCCATTTACTGTCAAACATATAATTTGTGAGTGTCCTGTTTTTAATGCTCAGAGAGATCTTGTTTTTAAGCGCTCAAATTTTAACTTATCAGAAATTTTATCCCATTCATCAAATTTTAATCTTGTCCTAAACTTCATTCATCGTATTGGTTTTATCCATCATGTGTAAGTTTTAACTATGTATGTTTCATCACATTCAAATTTTAGTCATAGTATTGGTTTTATCCATCATGTATAAATTTTAACTATGGCTGTTTCATCACCTTTAATTACAAACTTTATTTTAAATGATAGATGTATAGAATACATCTGACAAAGGCCTTTGGCCTGCTAAAATAGTCTTATTTTGTCTTGGCTGGCGCATAATATCCTAGTGTGGATCGTGCGCCATAAAACACTAACCAACCAACCAACCATTGGACCTGACCTAAAAGTTTTTAGATCCTATTTTAGATGTTATAATTATGATTAACCACTCAACATCGGACGCTATACCCCTTAAAAGTGCCTGAGAAACACTTTTCAAACAATTAAATTTTCTCTAAAATATAAATAGATAGAGATAATATAAATAGACTCTAAAAATTTTTTGGGGAAAATCGCCCAGTACCGTGAGCTAGAGGCGTATATAAGGGGTGTTAAAGAGGCCCGGCATCCCCTCCGAAAGTCGAACTAAAAGTGGATAAAAACGAATTAAAATGTTTTTAAGAGTCGAATTTCCAAAAATTTTCTGGGGGAGGACCCCCCCCAGAACCCCTTGTTTACTTCGATTTCTATACTGCGCACAAATTTTTACATCCAAATTTTTAAAAATTAATGTGCCCCTTCTTTATTTTTAAATTTATTTTGTATCACTTTTAAATCTTAAAACAGCTTAACAGCAGTACTAGTTTTAAAGATGTTATTTTTTTTAAAAATTATCTCTCAGGGAGGACCTACTGTAAATTTAATATTCCATCTGACCGCCCCAAACCACAAAATCGCATTAATCCGTCACAGTTAGAAGAAAATAACTGGTCGTGTCGTCATTGTGAAAAGCTTTATAGCCTCGAAAAACGTTACGAATTAAAACTAGAAACATATATGTTCGTAACTGACATTCTTAATTTAAAACTATTTACCAGCTAGAGAGAGAGCTGTAAATGTCATCTGGGGAGAGTTTTTCTGCTGTAAAGAGGCCTAGGAAATTCACGAAATTGTTGAAATAATGAAGAAAAAATAACTTTGAGATCATAATGCGCGAATAAGAGGGGCCGAGAATAGAGAACCGCGAATATGTAAAAAAAAAGTATTTGGCGATCACGGATTGGCGACCTTTTTTTCCCTGTCGAAACCAAAAGGGTTACTAGTTAGAAACTCGCATAGTAGAAGAAGTTACATTTTTCAAAATGGTTTTACATAATAAATACCGGAATCGAACAATTACATCTTTTCCTGTCAAATATGCAAGTTTCATTGCTAAAAGACTTAGAGATCGAACTCCGCGAATATGCGGGGGTAACATTGCTCAACCGCGAATACCGAACCGCGAATATGCGAGGGCCTACTGTATAAGGAAATTTAGAAAAATAATTCCTAAAATAATGTGAAATATGAATTTGTGGAATAGATTCCTGTATTACATGATTTTATACGACACGTTAAAGTGATATATGTAACTGATTATGTATAGCACGATTCCCGCAGATCCCAATTCTATAAAACGCGATTTAGTTTAAAATGAAGTAATTTTCCTGTTAAACACAGTCGTCCATACATACATTATGTTGGCTTTTAACGATTGAATAGTTTTGTATTGAAACTAACCCGGGATAAAATTTACTCTTGTTGCTAGTTTTAGTTTATAAATGCAGTAGGACATAGTTTTTGCGTTAGATGTAAAGAGTGTATTTTTTTATCATTCATATATATGATTTACATCTGATTCAGCATTATTTAGTAACCTTCTTATGTATTACAACATCGAACATTACTTACAATATGCCTAACTGAATCACAATGTTATAAGATAATATTTGCTTTTTAAAACCAGTAGCGACGACTTGATAACATTACTTGATAAACTGTTTCCCGTCATCAATTATTCAATCGTTTATTTGCATTTTGCCATCAATCTTGCCATTGTTATCCGTCGAAAAAGAATTCTCATTGATGTATCAGTAGTGATTGATCCTCAACTTATTTTAACCCCAAATATATCAAATGATATTGCAGATCAAAGATTAGATTTATAAGGTTAAATTAAATCTAAAGTTATCGACACTAGACTGGTTGATGTTTCGATAAATTGCGATAGCAGGCTTATGTAGGTTTGGTAGCAATTAAATGTGTATTGTGTATTATTATGAAAAGAACTACAAGATTTCAAACATGTGTTGATTGATTATAAGGGGTTTTCAACCTTTTAAATCTCTATATATTTTCTTAACTAACAACTTGTTTAGATACGAATTTCTACGTCATTTAAGAAATTTCGTGAACTAAATTTAATATATTTTTATGTCAGTTTATAAAAAAATGGATAAAAATATCATTGTTGTGTTTTAATAAAAGTGCCGTTCACATGGCCAAACCCATTTACCCAGTTAAAAGAGTAGTGAAGTAGGGAGAAAGGATTTTTTGAAGACTACCCGGGTAACTGTTGATTAGCCCCGTTCACATGCACACTCGTTTTACCCGGACAAGGAGTCACGTGATGAGCAATCTTTGAGAGATTCGAAAGGTATTATGGGAAATGAGGGTAACACGTGGACAACGGGATTCTTGTTGATGCGTCGTTTTTTATTGTTTATAATCAAATCATGGAGTTTCTTTGTTTGTTTTTAATGATTTACATGAGAAAGAAGATAGAAATTCCCGACAATTTTTGCATTTAAATTAAATAACTATATGGTTAATAAAAATAAAGTATGAGTATTAAATTATGGGGTTCCTTTAAAAATGAAGGAAAAATTCAAAGAGTAAATTTTTAAGTGACACCCTCTCATTTTTTCTTTTTTACTACTAATACCGTAGAACCCCTTTATAACGACCCTCCCGATACAACGACCGGTATTTAAAGTACCAATTATTTTATTATAGAAATAATGATATTTAAAGATAATTTTATTTCATTCATAATATGTACTTATATTAATAGGTAATTTATTCAAATTTTAAAAATCCAGTTCCTTTTTTTTTTCTATAAAAATCTGAAGGGTTTTCATTCTAAAAGTTCCGGTTGCCAAACCAATGTACCACAAAAATAATTATTATGTCTAAGCCATTTGGAAATAAAGCTAGAGGAAGACCCAAACTCAGATGGTCTGATTTTTATGACAAGGACTTCCTTGTCCTAAAATTTAGGAACTGGCGAACTGTAGCTATGAACAGACTAGAATAGAGGAGAATCCTTAGAGGAGGCTAGAAGTGAATAAGATTTAATTCTGTAACCTCAGAAGTATATTTTAAATTTCTGATGTTTGAAGAAATTCAAGGAATTTGTTTCCATAGTGCTAGGAAATGAAAAGATGGTAATCCTGTAATAGAAAATCCTTATTTCAGAAAAACATAAACTTTTTCAAAATTTTTCAAATGACCTATTCATCAAGTCAATTATTTGTTGGTTTTGACCTACCTATATAATTAGTTGGTTTTGGGCTAGCAAATTTTCACTGTATTCAGCTGTGCTTTAAGTCTTTCATTACCTGTTCAAAAGCTTCTTTTAAATGGTTAATTATTATCCGTTTTCTGGCAGGTTTTTTATTTTCTGCCAAAAAATATATTTAGGAATTTTATTAGGGATAGTTTTGTAACCAAAAATGTATTAATAGATCATAATAAAATCTGTCACTTTGTTAAAGAATAGGTTATTTTCAAAAGAAATTTAGTTTCTAACTCACTGGGTGGGTTCTTATTCATTTCACCCAAAAATGAGGGTTTTTTAAATATCATCTTACAATTTGAAGCAGAGGAATGATATTTTTCTGACTTTGGGATAATTTTCAACAAAAATTTTAGTGTTTTCTTATTTATCAAACAATTATTTTACAGATATTTATTTATAAAACAGCCTATAAGCTGAAATTTTCAACTCAAATTTGCACTTTTCTCTATTCGAGTTGATGTTTCTGACTTATGAGGCTCTTTCCTATGGGAAATAAACCCTGGGAGGAATATTTTTTCTTTGAATTAGGAACATGCTTTAAGTAAATTTTTTGCTTAAGAATTTCTATTAATGAATTAGGAGAAATGAGATGAAGCATGAAGGCAACAAAGTACCCTATTTTGAATACATATATAATGTGCAATTAAACAGAGCATAAAAAGTAGTTTTTATTTAAAAGAATGTTTATAAACATTTTTTATTCCAAATTGTGGGGCAGTTTGACAAACCATATTTTAAAAGTTAAAAAATCTCAGTTTTAAAAGTTTTTTTTAACTCTTACAAAACTGTCAATTTAGTTTTAGTAGGTAGTACTCAAACTATTGCTTTATTTATTTGAATGCTTTTTTATAACAGCGCATTGAGAAAAAAAAAGGCTTAAAAATTCTTAATTGGAACACTTTTTGACATATTTAAAAATAATTATATATTAATCATAATCCTTAATAGGACTCATAATACAAACTAATATTTTAAGAATATATATAAAATATAATTATATAAATGTATAAATTCATATATTAAAAGATTCAACAGTCTGTCATGAGCAATTCAAAAAATTTAGTTAATAGAAACCAGTGATTATCACAAAAAAAATTTGATAAAAATGCATTTTTAGAAATTTGAATATGAAATCCCTCAGAAAACTAAAGCTACCTTTAAAACTCAATGGAGTTTAGGTCTAAGAATGTTAACCTGTCTTCCTAACAGTATGAGTAACATAATTATTGCATTTCTAGGGTAAATAAAAGCCTGTTTTACAGATTAAGGTAGCAATCAAGAAAAAGAAGCACCATCTGCATTTACAAAGTAGTAAACACTGGCACTGTTCAGCACTATATCAAATGTAAACATAAAATAGTATTCAGAAAATTTTGCCAGTATGAAGGCTTCTAACACGTATAGAAGGGTTATTTCTCTTCGTGAGACCATCTATTTTACGATGCTCTATCCATTTTCTGGGACCCGAGACATTCAAATTTTAACAAGACTAAGATTTAAACAATTTTTAAAGGCTTTCTAATTAAAAATAAATATAACTAATTTTATCCACTTTCCACACAATTAAGAACGTAATAAAAAAAACTCAGCATCTAAAAATAACTGAAAAATAAGAAAACTCAAATGCTTCAAAAAAACTAATAAATGAAAAGAAACAAACAAATGGACAACACAAATGAAAGAAATTAAGCATCAGAAATGTAATCAGAATATTCGCAGATTTTATAAGAATAATTTTCTCTAAACACATTTTTAATAAAAATACTATGAATAAAAGTTTATTTTAATTAACACTATAATGGAGTTAAATAATATTCTAACCTTGATTAAAATATAAAAAACTAAGCCAACATTGGAAACTTGGAATATTGAATCGGCCAGTCATGTTTATACTTTGATCATTAAATAAATTAATCCATCGAAGTAATACAAAATTATACTAATGAATATATTAGCTGCCTTCAAAGGATGACCATGATGTAAAAAATAAAATTGAAGAACAATCATAAAAAAGATCACTGAAACATTATTAACTTATTGCAAGCGATTTCATCAGAACATTTCGGAACGCAATAGTAAAAGCTTTTAAAACTAAAAATATCATAACATAAACATTGAACGAGACAAAACACACCTTGAGAATATTGAGGATCAAGAATATTTTATTTCGTAAGTAATAATATGGTTTTTATGATTAACGTGAAGTGCAGTGTAGTAAGAGGAGGCCATATTGTTTTTGTAAACAAACTCTGGTCGGAGTACTTTATTCCCCTACCCTAGCCTAGGGTGAAGTTTTGCACGGTTACTTCCGCACTTTTTCCCTTGCGTAGGGGAAGCGGTGTGATAAAACTGCGTAGAACCGGTTTTTCTAACCTTTTACCCAGGTAGAGTGGCTCATGTGAACGGCACTAAAGAGTAGCTTAATATTGTGTTGACATAAAATTGTTCAACTTTTGCAGATTACTAAACTTATTTCTCAGATCAGATAAGCGATATAAATTCATTATCAATTGTAATTGATCGCATTTCTTTGTTTTTAGAGTGAAGTACTTGCTACCCAAATCAAATAGCTCCCTTCTTTTAGTTATTTTTGGAACTACTTTTCATACCTTAATGAATCATACATACCCATAAAACTGTTAAAACGTTGAGATTTTAAAATTTTATTTGGTTTTCAATGTTTTAGTACCTTAAATGCATGGATTTATAAAAAGAATAAAAATAAATTCTCCTAAAACCTTCACATAAATAAAACCTTTCATAAAAATGTCTTTCTCTATCAAAAACATGCCCCCTTGTGTTGTCATAAACACTTTTAAGAATGACAACTACATTAGGCAGTTGAAATATTCGTGATTCTATGTTAGAAATTTTATTTTCAGATGTTTTTGTATAGCTTTGTGCTATTTTTTACAGATATATTTCTGGGTTAATATTTAGGGAAGCTTTTTTTTGTGCATGATAAAAAAATAACGGTTGAAATATGTAGGTTTTGAAGAAAATTAATGTCTTGTATTAAAATAAACTTCGATTTAATATGTATAATGGTTTTTATATCTTTTTAAAATAAGTACGTCTTTGGTAGGAATCCCTATGAAATTTCGCTTCCAAAAAGCAATTCAACTGTTGGTTTAATTTTTATTCTGAAGTTAATAAGCTGAATTTTCTTAAAATATGCATGAGGCTTTAATCATACACCCACTGAAGTGGTCTGAAGTCTTAATAAGTGTTACAGAGCGTAGTTTTCCACGGATTATTGATTCATATTGTACGTCATTATTATTCTATTATTCATAATGGTTTTTCATATACTTCATAATTAGCATTTGAATTCTTAATATATGAACATTTCTATCGTCTTTCTGTTGGGACAGTAAGACCATTACACGTTCTGTGTTATTAATTAAAAACATATAATTTTTTTACAGTTTAAAAGTACCGTGTATGTCTTTTGAAATACTGTGTTGTCTTTTGCCTAAAACATTTTATTTACTGACAAAGAAAAAACGTCAAATCAATCTTTTAAGAGCAGAAAGGGTTTTTTTTCATTACTCGCGTCATTAAGTTGCTGGAATAATCAATTAACGTTTCTGAATTTTCCAAAAAAGGGGTCATAATCTAAACAAACCTTTTAATTTAGTAATCAAGGATGGCCGTGAAGAATAATGTTGAATGATTATGATTAGGGCAGAAGCAGGGGCGGATCCAATATTTTCTTCTGGGGGGCATCGCTGAAGTCTTTGCCCCAGGTAGGGCCTACCTGGGAAACCAAGGTACTTCTAAAACTACTACTTATTCTTCTACACTATGAATGTTTTAAATTTTACTTTGAAAAATGATATTCACTAATAAAATATATACAGCATATTTTCGCAATATTTAAAAGACCCTGGAAGCAACAAGAACATCGTTAATTCTATAACAACATCGCTATTATAGGATTTGTCGTCGATACTGACCGATATTTCAGATGCGATAGTTTTGACAAAGGCCAATACTGATAGAACGATATTGGCAAGTGCTTCGTGAGGTGTCATGGTTTGAGCAATATCTTTATGCGCATGAAGAACCGCTAAACCATTTAGTGCCGAAAAGGCTTTGATTGAAGAAAATAAGATAAATCCAATAATAAAAACTGTAATCTTCTTAGGGGTACAAAACATCTCAATTAAGAGGTCGGAGAGATGACGGTGATATGAGAACAGCGGAGTATAGCTCAATGAAGGTTTAAGTTCAGGGCCTTATTAAAGTTCTGAGTGAATGCTGGTGATAAGGACCTGTTATCACACATAGAGTCGGGTGGTAAGAACAGCAGCTACATTAGCAAGACCACCCAAAACGACTTAATCAAGTGTTGTGACGAAGTAATCATTAACAAAACTGCATCAAAAATAAAAGCTGTAAAATATGTTAGTGTAATTGCTGATGAAACGACCGACAGCCCCATTAAAGAACATGTGTCTATATATCATTATGACATAGAAACATATTCGATTTAAGAGTAATGGACGTTATAGATTTAACCGATCAGAACATTTGCAGCTATCGGGGCCTTGAGCCATTAAACCCCAAACAACCAACCAACCAGAACATTTGCAGAATAATACTAAATGAACAAAACAGGTTAAACCTAGACGTGCGGGATTGCAGAGATCAAGCGTTTGACGATAGCTCAAGTATGGTTTGGTTGGTTGACTTTTTATGGCGCAAGGTCCATATAGCAGGACATATTGCGCCAAGGAGCTCAAATATGAGTGGCAAATTTAAAGGAGTACAGGCCAAAATAACAGATTTGCAACCTATAACCTTCGAGTCCTACTTACCCAGCTCTTGAAAGGGCGTGGATTTCTACGATTTCTATTTTCTATTCTATTTGTTCTATTTTTAAACAAAATAATTAGCTTAATTTAAGTGCCTAAGCTGGCTCCCCAACTATCGCCATACTCCATGGTCCAGAGTCAGCTGAAGGACAGCGATACCAAAGATACCCCATTCGGGTAAGTTTTGAGATTTACTGAGATTTTACAGGGTTCCCACGGGTCTGGGAATACCTGAAAAACTTGGAAAAGTCAGGGAATTATAATTTCACCTAAAAAGTCAGGGAAAGGTGCTCATTTTGGCTAAAACCCTGGTAAATGAACAATTTTGAATGTTTGCCTGTCAATTTTGGATTCAGAAAGTGAAAAAATAGACCATTTATTGAAAATACATGTTAAAAAAAGAAAGAAATATCCGAAAAATGCTGTGAATTGCTAGTTTTTTAACCGAAACATCTTAAAAATTGACTCGGAAAAGTCAGGGAATTTTATTTCCCAAATTGAGTGGGAACCCTGCTTTTATCTGACAATTTAGCTTGATTGATCAGTCTTGTGGCAACACCGGAATTGCACACCACACCGGTGGCATCATGGCAAAGCAGCTGGCTGCTGCGTAGATATATTTTTACGTCATGGCTCAAGGAACTATCTCACTTTTCTTTATGCCGGCTAGTTAGTCAAGAGGTGCAAGCTGCACGATGTTATGTTTTCCAAGATTTAGGTTTTTTTAGTATTTTACACTTGTTAAATTGAATAAAGATGTTAGTTTATTATAACTAGGCTGCTTTCTTTATCATCTCCTGACGTGGAAGTAGATTTATAGCAGGTACAAACCCATTTGCTATAACTGGTGACTCGAAGTTTCAAGATTTTGGCACCTTGGAGTTAGATGACAAGATGTGCGATCGGAATCTACTTCCTTTTGGAGTTTCTTGTTGTGCGGATGATCGGTGCTAATTCCTGGCTTGAGTAGGTTCGGACTTGTGTCTGTTTTTCTGATCAGAGCCCTGGTCCAGTGTCTGCAAATTCCCTTTCTGCTCTGTGCTTTTGATAATTGGTCTTCATTTCTGTTATTTGTTGAAATGTCTAAAACTGGGGGGGAGATCAACCCGGCTGTTACCACTGAGCAGGATGAGAATCCTGTTGTTGAGACTGGAGGTATGATCGCTACTGGGAACGACATCGCTCCTGTTGATGGTCAGGATGTACAGCTCGCAAAGGTCGCATTTAAAGCACCTATCTTTTGGGAAAATGATCCAGAACTCTGGTTTTACCAGGTTGAGTCTCAATTTGTTATGTCTGGCATTAAAAAGTCCGATACTGAATTTCATGCTGTGGTAGCCGCCTTGAGTTCTAATGTACTGTCCTGTGTTCGGGACATCGTTAAAACCCCCCCTACTAGAGACGCTTACAAGTTGCTAAAGAGTAGAATCCTACAGTATTTTGCCCAGTCGAATTCAGCCAGATTAAATCTGTTACTTAAGGATCTACAGCTTGGCGATAAACGCCCTTCCCATCTGCTTAATGAGATGCGTCATTTGGCTCCTGCTAAAATGGATGATGACGTGTTGCAAAGTTTGTGGTTACAGCGTTTGCCAAATAATCTTGAGCAAGTACTGTCTGTTTGTAAAGCTTCATTAAATGAACTGGCACAGATCGCAGACAAGGTCCATGAGGTCTCTGGTTGTGACTTGACCGTGTCACAAATAGATCCTAAACCGGAAAGTTCTGAATTAAATTATATTAGATCGGAGTTAGCGGAACTCAAAAACATGGTTCAAAAGTTAACCTTGTCAGCAAGAGATTCGCGTAGGCGAAGTGAGTCTCGGAAAAGGTCTTTAAGTCGCTCTACTGTCAATAAGACTGATTCCGAAGGTTTATGTTGGTATCATCACAGATTTGCTGAAAAGGCAAACAAATGCCTAAAACCCTGTAACTGGCCTTTAAACTAAAGGGTACATCTGTTTCATCGGCGGCAGATGGATGTAGAACCAGCAGCCGATTGTTTGTGACAGATTTAACGTCAAAGAAAAAATTTTTGATCGACAGCGGAGCTGCTGTTTGTTGCTATCCTAAGAGACTTACAAAATTTAGGAAGAAACAAGACTTGGAACTTAGCGCTGCTAACAGTTCTCACATAGCTACTTATGGCTCAATTAAACTAGAGCTTGATTTTGGCCTCAGACGAAGCTTTATTTGGTCTTTTCTAGTTGCTGATGCCCCTCAGGGGCACACCTTGTTGAGGTGTGACGGGTGTCACAATCCCGAGGGACCCCAGTGTATTTGTGCCTAATAAGGCCAATCTTCCCTATTGGAAAAATTTTCCCAGTGTTCCATAAACCAGTATCAAATTATACTGGATCCAGTATAAGTGATACTGGATCCAGTATAAATGATACTGGAACCAGTATAAGTGATACTGGATCCAGTATGATTTGATACTGGTTTATGGAACACTGGGAAAATTTTTCCGATAGGGTTCCATATGCATGGGAACCTCCTTTAGGTGACCAAGTGCATCCTTCCACCGGGAACGCGCGACCCCGGGCAGCCTAAGCGATCTTTCTTCTTTTTCTTTCCTTATTCCTTCCCCCTTTCCTTTCCGTCATAGAGCTGGTTTTGAGTTTTTTCAATTCTACCAAGAAACTCTGATTTGTGGACCCGATTACCACTAGTTTGGTCTAGCATTATGTTTGTTTATGAGTTTTGTTAAATTTACACTCTCTCCAATTTGAATAGTGGTTTTACAACACTTTATATTTTCTTTTGAAATAGTAAAGTAATATACTGGTTTTTATTTCACACTAGCATCCAAACACAATATCTACCCATGTTATTTTTTAGTTGTTCTCCCCTGGAGTGTTTAACGAGCTCTGGATGGGCGGCATATGGGTAAGCAGCTGAGACCAGGATACCACTAAATGTTGTGTTGTCCCGTGTTTGTTGTCCGGTTCCTGGTTAGTCAACATACCGACGTTCGGCTGTGTCACCTCTTGCTCTTTAGCAATGTGACGGCCCATATGTTTCCTTGCTTGCTGGGCAGTTTGTGGGAGCTGCCCAGTCGGTTCTATCGTTTGTCCACCCTGGCGGACACCATGCCGTAGCGCCTGCAGCAGCAGTGCAGTCCCGCCTGGCAGGCAGACTGTCAGGTACGCACTGTGGAAGCTGTGGGACCAGTAGTGGGAGTGGGAGGTTGTTGTTTGGTAGGTCCTTGATCCCTCCCTCTGCCCACCATAAGCCCCAAAATAAGAACCTAGGCTCCCCTATACCCCATGGCTTCCTCTTCGAATCATGGTGGTAAGTCCACCACTTTGTCTATTCCATTTCCAAAATTTTTAGTTTTACATTCGGAATTACCTGAAACCAAGTTATCTACAGTCTCACCTTTCTTGATTGCTAAAGCTATTTCTGGAGTTGCTGGAACAGTTTCGTCTGTTAAAAAACTTTCATCTGGAGATCTTCTAGTCAACACTTCAACTGAAGCACAAACCAAAAATCTGTTAAAATGTAAGAAACTGGCTCATATCCCTATAACAGCATACCCCCACCCTTCGTTAAATAGTACAAAAGGTGTAATATACTGCCCAGATCTTACTGATATACCTGAAACGGAAATTGAAGAAAACTTAAGAGAACAAAACATAGAGAAAGTTAAACAAATAAGTATTAAAAAGGATGGAAACCTTGTGAAATCGCCACTTTTTATTTTAACATTTACAAGCTCTGTTCTACCTTCCAAAATCCATGTTGGCTATTTAAGTGTTAATGTTAGACCATATGTCCCTAATCCTCTCCGCTGCTTTAGATGCCAAAGATTTGGCCACAGTGGAAACTCTTGTCGTGGTTCTCCCGCATGTGGCAGATGTGGAGGACCGGACCATGTTTCAGACCACTGTAAAGAAGACCCTAAGTGCTTGAACTGCGGAGAAGGCCACACTTCATACGACAAGAAATGCACCAAGTGGATCTTTGAAAAAGAAGTACAGCGATTGAAAGTCTTAAAAAATCTTAGCTACCCGGAAGCCCGCAAAGAAATGGAAAAATTAATGCCTCCAAAACCACAAAATTCCTATGCCTCAATAGTTTCTAATGGTACGCAACAAAATTCAAATCAATCTACCCGTGAAACAGCCCCAAAGATCACTTATCAAGATAGTTCAACACAAACTACAGCCACTCCCGGAATAAAAAGCACTCCAAAATTAAATGAAAATTTTACAAAATTAACACCACCTAATCCTTTATTGGGCAATAAACCTGACTCGCCAGAAAGTATACATATCCAACAACAAGCAGCCATTGCTGCAGCAAAAACTCTATTGGGTACTTCAGTTAATAAACCAGTAGGAAACCTTAGTACAAATCCAGCAGGTAAAAGAAATCAAACAGATCAAATTAAGGTTAACGTTAAAGTTTCCAAACAAAACGCCCTTACTGAAGTTAATTCTTCAGAGAAAGGGATGGAAGGTGTCGAAACGGAAGGAAAAATAAAAGATAATGTAAAAATAAGAGCGAGAAGCCGTTCCAGGCACCAAGAAATAACTCCTCCATCCGCATCATAACACTAGTACAGTGGAATTGCCGTGGCTTCCGCAGCAATCTCGAGGACCTAAAGACTCTAATAAACTCTTACTCTCCTGTGTGTCTTGCGCTACAGGAGACGTTTTTAAAACCAACAGATACGACTCGACTGCGAGGATATTCCATCCTTCGCGAGGACTGTGAGACGGGTGGACGAGTTTGTGGGGGTGTGGCACTGTTAGTTGCTCACACGACACCCTTCACTCCCATCCCGCTCCGTACACCTCTGCAAGCAGTCGCAGCTCGCGTCTCTTTGGTTTCAACCATCACAATATGCAGTTTATACCTCCCACCTAGTTCAAATGTCCACTTTAGAGACCTTGAAGATCTGGTGAACCAGCTGCCTTCCCCCTTCATCCTGTTGGGGGATTTTAACGCTCATCATCCCATCTGGGGAAGTAAGGATGCAAATTCAAGAGGCGAGACCGTCGAGAAAATGCTTTCAGAGCTGGATCTCTGCATCTTAAACGACGGATCTCCAACTTACCTTCATCCAGCTACCCAATCTTTCACAGCCATCGATTTAACCTTATGTTCTCCCCCATTGCTGTTAGACTTAGCATGGAGAGTCTTAAGTGACCCATATGGCAGCGACCATTTCCCGTTGGTGGTTACTTTTAAAACCCCAACAGCGTGTACGACTACGAGTCAACCACGATGGAAATTCGGTCAAGCTGACTGGTCAGCCTTTCAAACTCATGCTCAGCTAACCGATAGCATGGTGCTTTCTGGAACAGTCGATGAAGCTGTAGAAAATATATCATCCATCATTTTAAAGGCAGCTGCATTAACTATCCCTAAAACATCCTCGAGATTGCCACGATATCCAAAGCCATGGTGGAACCAGGCTTGTACGGAGGCAAAAAAGGCGCAGAATAAAGCCTGGGGAAAATTCAGGCGCTACCCCACTCAGGAAAACATGATAGCTTTCAGTCGGGCACGAGCCTATGCTAGAAAAGTTAGAAGGCGAAGCCAACGTGAATCTTGGGAAAAATACGTGAGTGGCATTACTTCTTCTACGCCAACTCACCAAGTATGGAGGAAGATTCACAAAATTAATGGAAAATACGGGACTAATCCCATATCTATTTTAAATCATAATGGCACTACAATAAATGACATTCCCGGCATAGCAAACACCCTTGCGGAGTCTTTTGCAAGGACTTCCAGCTGCGATAACTATCCGCCAGAGTTCCAGGCCTTGAAGAGCAGAGCGGAGCGGTCGAGAATTAATTTCGGCTCTTCGGATGACGAGGGCTATAATTCCCCGCTCACGATGCTCGAACTTCACACAGCCCTGTGTCGCTCAAGAGACTCAGCTGCTGGACCGGATGAGTTGCATTATATTATGTTGCGCCATTTATCTCATCAATCATTACAAGTCATTCTTATATTATTTAATCAGATATGGTCTAGTCGTAAATTTCCATCTAAATGGTACCATGCGTATATCCTCCCAATCCCTAAGCCAGGAAAAGATGCTACAGTACCTGACAACTATCGTCCTATAGCTCTGACCAGTTGTCTCTGTAAGCTTTTGGAGCGTATGGTCAGTGCCCGACTGATGTACTATCTAGAGTATAACAATTTACTGTCTCCATTTCAAAGCGGGTTCCGCAAATTCCACTCTACAATTGACAACCTCTTAAGGCTAGAAACCGCTATACGCGAGGCCTTCTTGCGCAAACAACATCTTGTCGCTGTCTTTTTCGACATCAAGAAGGCTTACGATATGACCTGGAGACATGGCATCCTCCAGGATCTATATCGTCTAAACTTAAGAGGGAATTTACCACTTTTTATCCAAAATTTTTTAAAACAACGTTCATTTCAAGTTCGCCTTCGCTCATTTTACTCATCAGTTTTTATTCAAGAACAAGGAGTTCCGCAGGGTTCAGTTTTAAGTCCTTTATTATTTATCATCAAGCTCAACAACATTGTTAATAATCTAAGTAGAGGAATCCAGTGTTCTTTATATGTTGACGACCTTCAGATTTCATTTTCATCCCAATACATGAATGTCGCTGAGCGACAATTGCAGAACTCTATAAATAAACTGAACCTATGGGCCAAACACAATGGGTTCACCTTTTCTGCAGAAAAAACCGTGGTTGTACCCTTCAGCCGGAGGAGGGGTCTCTTCCCTGATCCTGAGTTACGGCTGGGTAATGCCCCAATACAAGTAGTCGATAAAACCAAATTTCTCGGCCCCTCAGGGGCACACCCTGTTAGGGTGTGACGGGTGTCACAATCCCGAGGTACCCCAGTGTATCTGTGCCTCCTTTTGAAGGCCAAACTTCAACACGAAGTCCTGTGGCATACCAGGGTTGAGTGGGACGAGGTTGGGTCTGATGATTTATAACTTATATGACGACCCAACGGACTGCTCAACCCTAGGGAAACTGGCATTGGGAGCGGGGATTTGAACTTCTCGAGGACCTTTGGACTGGTGAAGTGGGGTCTTGGAGGAAGCAGCCATGTAGAGGGTACAGGTCAAAAACTGAGTTTTGCGTCTCAGGCCGCCAGATAGTACAGGAGCCCGGGGCTGCCTAACCAGCAATGTCCTGGCTGCTCCACCAGCTGGCGAATAATCCCGCCTGTCTTGTAGTTCCAGGTGGTGCCTGGATGGGGTCCTGCATGGCAGAGCGGGGGGCTTTCCCGAGGCCACTGCTGGCTGTTGACTCTGGGGCTAGCCCCACCAAACTGGTCCTCTGGAAGTCGGAAGGGATTCTCCTCCTCCCTCCCCTACAAACCAAATCAAAATGGAAAAAGGAAAAAGTAATTCGGGTGAAAACGCAGTACCCAAAATCCCCAACCCCTCTCCCTCCGGGGAGCACCAAGGTAATGCCTTAAAAATGACTCTCTCGACATCTTTTAACATGAATGCTCTACCTAGATTTTTAATTTTACATTCCGATGAACAAAAACTTGCCTCTCTCTCCCCATTCCTAGTATCGAAAGCAATCTCTGGACTAGCCGGTAATGTCAAATCCGTTAAAAAGCTTCCCTCAGGTGATCTCCTTGTCAATACAGACTCTAATTATCAGTCAAAATGCCTCCTCGACACAAATAAACTTGCTCATATTCCAATAACAGTCATCCCACATCCTACCTTAAACTGCTCGAAAGGCGTAATATACTGTCCTGATCTTACAGACCTAACTGAAGAAGAAATTAAAGATGGATTAAAAGACCAAAATGTAACAGAAGTTAAACAAATAACAGTCAAGAAAGACAAAAAACCTCACAAACTGCCCCTATACACATTAACTTTCAATACTCCCAATATACCTAACAATATCAAAGCCGGATACCTCAATTTAAAAGTTAGACCATATGTTCCCAACCCACTGCGTTGCTTCCGATGCCAAATCTTTGGCCATGGAACTGCGTCGTGTCGCGGTGTCCCTACCTGCGAGAAGTGCGGGAGTGAGGACCATACCGGCGACTTTTGTTCCGCAAAAAAAGAACACTGCGTGAACTGTGACGGAGAACATGCTGCATCTTCAAGGAAGTGTCCACAGTGGCTGAAGGAGAAAGAGATCCAGCGAGTTAAGGTTCATGAGAAACTTTCATATGGTGAGGCTAAAAAGCGTGTGCAGAACCTCATGCCACAGCTTCCCTCCAAATCATATGCAGCCGCTGTAAAAACATCTTGTACTATGGCCACACAAACAGATGCTTCCATATTCTTAACCCTGAGACAATCTAAACCAACTATAGTAAAACCTTCTAATAAAACAGACGCAATAAACCAAACAATATCTAAAACGCCTGACCAATCCACCACTGCAAAGTCTCAAGACTCAGCAGAGGACATGGATTTCCAAACTAAGTTGAAACGCTCAGCCTCAGAAACAAATATAAAAGAATATGAAAAAACTCAAAAAAAACCAGTCCCACCCAACCCACCCAATGCCCCTTTGACCTCTGTGGAGGATATGGAAGCTGCAGTCTATGTGCAGTCTCTCCAGCAAAAGGACCTTCTATTGAAGGACAAAAAATCAAAATTTACCAAGATTTCGTACAACCCATTAGGTCCCAAAAATTTAAAAAACACCCAAAAGAAGGATGGGTAAAATAGTTCAGTGGAACATTCGTGGTTTCCGCCCTAACCTAGAGGACTTGAAACATCTGGCCAATATCCACTCACCAGTGTGCATCGCCTTGCAGGAGACTTTCCTGAAGCCTTCCGACTCGGTTCGTTTGCGGGGATTCTCTGTCCTCCGCAAGGACTGCGAGTCTGGCGGTAGAGTCTGTGGTGGAGTGGCGCTTTTAGTCGCCCACTCGGCACCCTTTTCTCCCGTTGATCTCCAGACGTCTCTGCAGGCGGTTGCAGTGCGGCTCACTATGACCTCGGCCGTCACTATTTGCAACGTATACTTACCACCTGGTGTACCAGTTTCATTCAGAGATTTAGATAATCTCATCTCTCAACTTCCATTACCCATTATTTTAGTCGGTGATTTTAACGCTCATCATGTAATGTGGGGATGTCGAGATGTTAATGCTAGGGGGCACATCGTCGAGCGACTGTTTACAGAGCTAGACGTAGCCCTGCTTAACGACGGCTCCCCCACCTACCTTCACTCACCTACACATTCTTTTAGTGCCATTGACCTCTCTATCTGCTCACCTTCACTTCTCTTGGATCTTACGTGGCAGGTCCATGAGGATCCTCTGGGAAGCGATCACTTCCCCATTGTGCTCTCCTTTGCTTCTCCTACCGCAGGTTCTTCTACCCGCCCACCGAGGTGGAAACTGGAGCGAGCCAAATGGGAAGATTTTAAGAATTATGCTGTCATTACAGAAAGTATGGTGTTATCTGGCACTGTTGAAGAGGCGGTTTTAACTGTGACATCTACAATTTTAAATTCAGCTCATCTTTTCATCCCAAAGAGTTCCTCTAGGTTACCTAAATTCCCCAAACCATGGTGGAATTACGAATGTAAGGAAGCCCAAAAAGCTCAAAATAAAGCCTGGAACAGGTTTAGACGGTATCCTTCTCCGGACAACCTGTTAGCACTCAAAAAGGCAAGAGCATATTTTCGGAAAATTCGAAGACAGAGTCAGAGGGAATCATGGATGGCATACGTCAGCAGCGTAACGTCGTCCACACCCTCTAAAGACGTCTGGAACCGAATCCGGAAGATCAGTGGCAAATTTGGTTCACAGCCTATATCTATGCTGGAGAACCATGGCATTATAGTCAGTAACATCCCTGACATTGCCAATGCATTAGCAGAGTCTTTCGCCTCAACATCCAAAAGCGAAAACTACCCTCCTGCGTTCCAAGCGCTGAAGCAGAGAGCAGAGCGACCGAGATTGGACTTCGGTTCTTCAACCGAAGATTACAACTCGTCGCTGACACTGCTCGAACTTCGCGTGGCGTTGCATCGCTCCGGGAACTCAGCTGCAGGTCCTGATGGAATTCACTATGCCATGCTGAAAAATTTGTCTGACGATTCTCTTCTCTCCATTTTGAGTCTGTTTAACAGAATCTGGAAAACCGGAGTTTTCCCAGTTCAGTGGAGACATGCTCACGTAGTACCTGTTCCAAAGCCAGGTAAAGATCCTACATCCCCATCTAATTACCGCCCAATCGCTCTGACGAGCTGTTTGTGCAAATTGATGGAGAGGATTGTTAGTGCTAGGCTTCTGTTTTACATTGAGAGCAGGGGTTTACTTTCGCCACTACAGAGCGGCTTCCGCAGACACCGCTCAACTAACGACAATTTGCTGAGGCTGGAAACAGCCGTAAGGGATGCCTTCTTTCGTCAGAAACACCTATTGGCCGTGTTTTTCGACATTAAGAAGGCATACGATATGACATGGAGGAGAGGTATCCTCCAAGACTTGTATAATTTTAATTTAAGAGGCGACCTGCCCAATTTTATCAAAAACTTTTTAGAACATCGCACCTTTCAGGTGCGACTGGGATCATTTCTCTCTAACAATTTTATTCAGGAACAAGGAGTTCCGCAGGGTTGTATTTTAAGTGTTTTACTTTTCATCATCAAGTTGAATGGCATCACTCATATCATTAACCAAGATATTCAGTGTTCACTATATGTTGATGATATTCAAATTTCCTACTCATCATCATCTTTGGCCATAGCTCAACGCCACTTACAATCCACTATCAATAAAATGAACAAATGGGCATTAGAAAATGGTTTCGTGTTCTCTGCTGAGAAGACCTCATGCGTTCACTTCAGCCGCAAAAGGGGTCTCTTCCCTGATCCAGAGTTGCGCTTGGGAAACTCTATCATCCAGGTTTCCCAAAAAGCGAAATTTCTTGGGGTGATCTTCGACCGAAAGCTCCGTTTTCACCTGCATATACAGGATCTCAAAACGAGATGCCTAAAAGCCCTCAATTTGTTGAAAGTGTTATCTAACACACGTTGGGGAGCCGACACGACGTCCATGCTCCGGCTGTACCGTTCATTAGTTCGGACTAAGCTGGACTATGGTTCGGTAGTGTATGGCTCGGCTTGCAAGTCTCTGCTGCGTCTGTTGGATCCGGTTCACCATCAAGCACTCCGGATTTGCTTGGGTGCGTTTCGCACGTCCCCGGTAGAATCTCTCTATGCTGAAGCAGACGAGCCTCCTTTGAACTTGCGTCGAAATTTCCTGGCCCTTTCATATTTCATAAAAGTGAGATCATTGAGTCATCAGCCTGCTTTTAGATTTTTGTTTGACTTAAGCTTACAGTATTTCGTCCTCCATCGCAGTTCACGCCTAAACCCACCTCCATTTCAGTTCCGCGTGAGACAATACATGTCTGACTGGGATATTGTTTTTGAGAAGATAGCTCAAACTAACGCAGCGCTACTTCCTCCATGGGAGCGAGCTCCCCTTCAGGTAGACTTCTCTCTTTCCCGCTGCAGGAAGACACTCCCTAATTATGTGTTCAAAGCCTTATATAGGGAGCATCGAGGGACGTACTCGGACTTCACCCCAATCTTTACGGATGGGTCAAAGTCCAATTCACACGTAGGGTCTGCTGCCGTTTGTCAGTGCGAAACCCTAACCGATGCCCTTCCTGTTACAGCCTCCATATATACCGCAGAACTGCACGCGATCAGGCTTGCTATCGAACACGTATCCCGGTCCTCGCACGGAAAAGTGGTCATTTACACAGATTCATTGTCATCACTCAGGGGCATTGTGTCGCATAATCCATCTAATCATCCCATTGTCCACGACATTTTAAATTCCATGTCCAATTTATTTCGGACTGGAAAAGAGGTCATGTTTTGTTGGGTCCCTGGCCACGCCGGGATCGCAGGCAATGAAGAGGCTGACAAGCAGGCAAAGACAGCTACTGGAAATTCTGAGCGTTTTCCCGTCCCCTTCATTGACCTTAAAGCGTTTCTCCGGTGGAAGCTTCGTTCTGTGTGGCAGACCAGCTGGGACACTCAGCTGGAGAACAAGCTTCATTCGATCATGCCACTGATTGCTCCTCGTCGAGATTCTTCTTTGAATCGCCGAGAGGAAGTAGTGATCAGTCGGCTGCGAATTGGCCATACTCGTTTTACTCATCGTCACTTATTATTTAGGGAGCAGGCCCCCATTTGCAGTCATTGTTCTACAGGTTTTTCAGTTTTTCATATTATGTGTGAGTGCCCTCATTTTAATGGTGTTAGAAACCGTGTTTTTAAAACCTCAACTTTTAATTTGTTGGATGTTTTAGACCGATCATCAAATTTTGGACCTGTTTTCAGGTACATTCGTGCCATAGGTTTTATGCATCATGTTTAAATTTTAACTAAAATGTTTTAAATGAAATTTTATTCTTACGCATAGAGTGCGTTCGACAAGGGTTTTTTCAGCCTAATCTTTCATTTAGTTTTATTTTTTGATATGTCTTGGTTGGCACAAAATGTCCCTATCGGGGCCTTGAGCCATTAAACCCCAAACAACCAACCAACCAACCAAATTTCTCGGTGTTATATTCGATAATAAACTTCGCTTCAACAGTCATATTAAAGACCTCAAAACTAGATGCTCCAAGGCCTTAAACATCTTGAAGGTTTTGAGCACTACGACATGGGGTGCGGATCAAATATCTCTCCTACGGTTATACCGAGCTCTCATTCGATCCAAGATCGATTACGGTTCAGTTGTTTATGGGTCTGCGTGTACATCACTTTTACGGTCATTAGATCCAGTGCACCACCAAGCTCTCAGAGTATGTTTGGGTGCATTTCGCACCTCGCCCATACATTCTTTGTATGCTGAGGCCCATGAGCCCTGCCTGGATCTGCGCCGTAAGTATCTGTCATTATCATACTTCATAAAGGTTAGATCATTACGTCAACATCCATCATTCTCCTTTCTGTTTGATTTTAGCTTGATGAGACTTATTATAAATCGTTCATCTCGTATTTACACCCCTCCATACCATTTTAGAATGAGAAACCTGTTAAGAGAAATGGACATTACCCTTGGACGGGTTGCTCAGTCCACCGTAGCGCCATTTCCCCCTTGGGAAAGAATCGAACCAAATGTGGATTTCTCTTTAACTTTTTACCAAAAATCGTGCACGTCTGATCAGGTTTATAGAACTTTGTTTAGGGCTCATCGTGAACAATTTCAAGATTTGATGCCTATATTCACAGATGGCTCAAGATCAAGCACTCGTGTCGGGGCCGCAGCTGTAGCTCCCGTAGACTCTGTGTGTGATGTCCTTCCTGTAGAAGCATCCATATATACGGCAGAGCTTCATGCTATCAGAATAGCTTTAGAGTTAGTGAAAAGATCTGGTCACATGGAGGTGTGCATATATACCGATTCTCTCTCAGCTTTGCAATCCATAACTTCATATCAAACATCATCTCATCCCATACTGAATGACATTTTAATGGAATTGGTCAACCTCACCAGACGAGGGTATAATATTAGATTCTGTTGGGTCCCTGGCCACGCCGGGATTGCAGGCAATGAAGAGGCGGATAGACTAGCAGGGGTAGCGACCGGAAACCCAGATAGGTTCCCGATACCTTTCATTGACCTTAAAGCGCAATTCCGGTGGAAGCTTCGTTTAGAGTGGCAGTCCAGCTGGGATTCCCAGCTGGAGAACAAGCTTCATTCGGTCATGCCATTGATTGCTCCTCGCCGGGATTCTAATTTGAATCGTCGGGAGGAAGTATTAATCAGCAGACTTCGAATTGGTCATACCCGGTTTACTCATCGTCATCTACTCTTTGGGGAGCAGGCTCCCCAATGTTCTCATTGTGGGGTACCATTTTCCGTCAAGCATATCATCTGTGATTGTCCAATTTTTAATTCCCAAAGAAATCGCGTTTTTAAACGTTCAAATTTTAATCTGGCAGAAGTTTTATCTCATACATCAAATCTTAGACTTGTTCTTAACTTCACCAACCTCATTGGTTTTAAATATCACATCTAAGTTTTAACCATGTATATTTCATCTCTTCTTATCCAACCTATTTATTGAAATTTTTTAAACTTGGACATTTTAACAATTTTATCTACCGATGTATAGAGTACATCTGACAAGAGCTTTAACTCACTTATATTGAATTTGTCTTGAGTCTGGCGCTATTTGTCCTACTATGGGCCTTGCGCCATAAAAAAACAATCAACCAACCAACCATCTAGTTGCTGATGTTTCGGATCCAATCATCGGAGCCGATTTTTTGGAAAGGTTTGAGCTACTGGTTGACATTAAAAACAGAAGACTATTGGATGGCAGGACATCGCTGCAGGTAAAGGGAACTGTTGGTCAAGGAAAATCCCTGGGTTTAACTTTGGTAGAGAGTACCTCTCCGTTTCACTCCCTTCTGCTGAAATATCCTAAGTTATTTTCAAGTAATTTGGAGCCAAATTCTAACCAGGGCGCGATCACTCACTGCATAGAAACAAAGGGTCCTCCTGTGCATGCCAGAGCGCGGCGGTTAAACCCCGAAAAGATGTCTTTTTTGAAGAAAGAGTTTAAGGAATTAATGAGACAGGGTATTATTAGACCATCTAATAGTCCTTATTCTAGCCCTATTCATTTCGTTAAAAAAAGTGATGGATCGTGGCGCATTTGCGGAGACTTTCGACGCTTAAATGCTAGTACCATTCCGGATAGGTATCCCCTGCCCCACATCCACGACTTCGTCAGCGGATTGAGGGGAAAAACTGTTTTTTCAAAAATAGACTTAGTTAAGGCCTATCATCAGATACCAATGAAAGAGGAGGACATTCCAAAAACTGCGGTTATTACTCCTATAGGCCTCTATGAGTACGTTTACATGACATTCGGTTTACGTAATGCCGCTCAAACGATGCAAAGGTTTATTGATAATGTCATCAGAGACATCCCTTGCTGTTATGCGTATGTAGATGACTTATTGATAGCCTCGACCAATCAGGAATCTCACAAGGAAGACCTGGAGGTCGTTTTTCGCAAACTTAACGAACATGGGATTGTAGTTAATCCACAAAAATGTGTCTTCGGCCAATCTGAATTAAGCTTTTTGGGATTTTTGGTATCTTCTAAGGGTATTTCCCCCCTCCCAGAAAAGGTAAAGTGTTTAGAAAATTTTCCTTTGCCTAAAACTGTTCAAGAGTTACGTCGTTTCTTGGCCACACTAAATTTTTACCATCGTTTTTTGAAAGGTGCTTCTGAGAAACAAGCACCCTTGCATGATCTCGTTAAAAACAGATCAAAGAGGGATAATTCACCTATCACGTGGACCACTGATGCAGAATCTGCTTTTGAGTCTTGCAAAAATTTGATATCTGAAGCAACTGCACTGTCCTTTCCTGCACCCGATGCTCGTCTTTCCTTAATGACTGACGCTTCAGATTTTGCTGTTGGTGCAGCACTACATCAACACGTAGGAACGACAATGGAACCGCTTGGGTTCTTCTCTAAAAAGCTCTCTCCGGCAGAAAAAAGGTACAGTACCTTTGACAGGGAGTTGCTGTCAATTTACTTGGCTGTAAAACACTTTCGCTACATGTTGGAGGGTCGTGAGGTTGTAATTTACACCGATCATAAACCCCTGGTATTTTCATTTCGTCAAAAGCATGACAACAGTTCACCTCGTCAAATCAGGTACCTTGAATTTGTTAGTCAGTTCACGACGGAGATACGCTATGTGTCAGGTAGCGAAAATGTGGTAGCCGATACCCTTTCTAGAATTTCAGAGATCGATTTTTTGCACTCCAAGGTTTTTGGTGATTTGGCTCTGGACCAACAATCTGATTCAGAGTTGCAGTCGCTGATGGATTCTGGCTCCGGACTTGAATTCAGGCCCATGCACTTTGCTGAATGCCCTACACCTGTTTTCTGTGACGTGTCCACTGGTGTTATTCGCCCTTATGTCACCGAACCTTTTAGACGAGAAATTTTTGACAAAATTCATAACCTGTCGCATCCTGGGACCAAAGCAACGCAGAAACTCCTTTCAGCTAGATTTGTGTGGAGATCTATGAATAAGGATTGTGCACTATGGTGCAAGAACTGCATACAGTGCCAAAAGTCCAAGATTGCACGACACACAAAGTCGCCTGTTGGGAATTTCCCCTTGTCAGCTGCACGCTTTTCCCACGTGCACATAGATGTTGTAGGACCGCTTAGTCCGGTTCGAGGTATGTCTTTCTTGCTGACTTGCGTCGACAGGTTTACGCGATGGCCCGAGGCGTTCCCCATAGCTGATCAATCAGCTGAGACCATTGCTAGGGCATTTGTACAAGGGTGGATTTCCAGGTTTGGTGTACCAGAGAAGATCACTACGGATCGGGGAACTAATTTCCAAAGTAACCTCTTCTTTTCCCTTTCCAAGTTTTTAGGTGCGGACCAGACCAGAACCACAGCATATCACCCTCAGAGCAATGGGACTGTGGAACGACTCCATCGGCAGCTTAAGAATTCCCTGATGTCGCATTTACCTGAGAACTGGCTAGATGCTCTTCCATTGGTCCTGCTCGGTATACGAACGAGCTACAAAGAGGAATTGTCGGCATCTTCTGCTGAAATGGTTTATGGAACCACTTTAAAGCTTCCTGGAGAATTTTTTTGTAACCCTTTGAATGTTTTTACGCCTTCTTTTTTACAGACTTTAAGAGAACATGTTCGCTCTTTTAGAGCGGTGCCTGGATCCCGACACGGTACTGGTGCAGTCTTTGTGAGCACCGACCTCTTCAAGACATCCCATGTTTTTCTAAGAATTGACAGGGTGCGGAAGTCCTTGGAGGCACCCTATGCTGGCCCCTACAAGGTCTTGAAACGAGGTGATAAGGTCTTCGAAATAGAAGTTGACGGCAAGCCTATCACTGTGTCGATCGACCGGTTGAAAGCTGCTCACCTGTTCTCTGAAGACGTCCACCTAAAAGTGCCTTCCCCAGCTCCTTCACCAGTCCCTTCTCCGGTTCCTAGGCAGAACGCTGTCAAGCCCGATGTTGTCACCCGGTATGGAAGATGTTCCCGACCTGTCGTGCGTTTCCAGAGTTAGATGCCTTCAGGTCTGCAGGGGGAGTCCTGTGGCAACACCGGAATTGCACACCACACCGGTGGCATCATGGCAAAGCAGCTGGCTGCTGCGTAGATATATTTTTACGTCATGGCTCAAGGAACTATCTCACTTTTCTTTATGCCGGCTAGTTAGTCAAGAGGTGCAAGCTGCACGATGTTATGTTTTCTAAGATTTAGGTTTTTTTAGTATTTTACACTTGTTAAATTGAATAAAGATGTTAGTTTATTATAACTAGGCTGCTTTCTTTATCATCTCCTGACGTGGAAGTAGATTTATAGCAGGTACAAACCCATTTGCTATAGTCTTCTCTTTTAAAAATAGTATATCTCTTCTCTAGTAACATGCATATACTTTTTCTAGCTTTGAAGATGGGTGCAACTTGGAACTCCTTTTCAAGATAATCCATCCATTAACTATCCAGGCAAATAGATGAGGACATAATCAGCTGTAGCACAGTAGTTGTTTCGATAACCATGTTCGCAACTGTAATCACTCTATCCAAATTGCAATCCAAGATGGCATGGAAATGCCTTTGTATTTCCCCACCTGCTCATTCTTCTCACCATTTCGCTTAGGAGAACAAAATATGCCGAGGGGCTCGTCTCAGTAACGCCTGCCTCGTTCTATTTTTAGAGGCAAACTTTCAAAATTTCTCTTGGGGAGGACCCCCTATTTACTAGGAGTTCACATTGCGAAATTTGTAATTTAAGGCATCTTAAACTTAACATATGAATGTGGTTATCGATTGGTGTTACCTTAGAAATAATGTTGAGTCAAAACCCCTCCCGAAACAAAAGGCTATAGTTACGGCCCTGAAGGGGATTACATAAATAAAGCGTTCAACTCTCAAGGCAAATCTGGAATGGAAGAGTAGAAAGAATTCCTGAAAAAAAAGTTGTTTTAAGGCGCAGATCCGTACAAAAGAGAGAAACGTCGAGCTTCTAAATAGTGACTCTTTGGAGGTCAAAATAGAAAGCAACCAGGACTCCCAGAAGACAAAGAAAGAGACCCAGACCTGTCTCATCCAATGATCCAAATTAAACTGTGGATGAACCTGAACCCTTTAACCCCTGTGTTTTTAAAGACATCGGTTTACACTTTTTATGTATGTGTGAACTTGGTATTTGGGGGGTGTTGCGTAGGCTCGATACGATCCATCACTCTGCCCTCAGAGTATGCTCTGGGGCTTTTCGCACTTCGCCCGTTAAGAGTTTGTATGTGGTTTGCCATGAGCCCTCATTGGCATCCACGAGGCGTCTGCTGTCGCTCCGACTCTACTATCGTATCCAGAGTCAACCCGGCCACCCACTGCAAGATTTGCTCATGGACACATCATTAGATCAACTGTTCATAAATCGCCCATCCTTCATCAAACCATTCGGGTCACGTTCGAGGATCTCCCTGGAAGAGTCTTCTTTCGGATTTTATGAAGTTGCTGACAGACCTCATTTTGAGTTTCCACCTTGGTTTAATTATGATTTAACCATTTTAAATATTTTTTTCAGATTCTAAGAGGTCAGACACCAATCCTTTTATTTTTCGTCAGCTCTTCCATTCGCACAGAGAATCATTCAACGACCATTCAGCCATTTACACTGATGGTTCTAAAAGTTTTAATTACGTTGGCTGCGCTTTTATTCACCAAAATTCAGTTTTTAACTTCTCATTACCATCTATTGTGTCAATTTTTACTGCAGAGTTTTTAGCCATATTTATAGCTTTAAAGTACATTTCATCATTGCAATGGCGTATAGACTAAGCTCGACTACGGGCTTCACGCCCGCATCTTGTAAACCTTTTTAATAAACTTCATCTTTTAATATTGGTTGGAAACAGACATGACTTTTAATTTAAATATATTTTTAACTATTAATCTTGTGTTTGGCGCGGAATGTCCGATATAGGGACCTTGAGCCATAAAACCCAAAACAACCAACCAACCAGGGTTTTAGCCAAAATGAGCACCTTTCCCTGACTTTATAGGTGAAATTATAATTCCCTGACTTTTCCAAGTTTTTCAGGTATTACCAGACCCGTGGGAACCCTGTAAAATCCCAGTAAATCTCAAAACTTAACCCGAATGGGGTATCTTTGGTATCGCTGTCCTTCAGCTGACTCGGGACAATTTCTATTTTTCCTGTCTGTGTTGGCGCAATATGATCTTATTTGATTCTTGCGCCATAAAACAATAAACAAATCAAACCATATTATATTTTTCATCGGTAAAATAATGGGAAAATAATACATTGCCAATGGAAAAATTGTTGGGTTAGGGCAGACAGTGGAATAAAACAAAGTAGGTATGATAAAAATTAAAGGCAGTTTATTTGGAACAATAGAGCATTCGCACTTGACGTCACACTTGACGACGTGGAGGACAGGCAACAACGTTGCTAAGGTCCGAGTCATGTGATTTAAAATGCTCTATAAGGACCATGAATACTAAAAAAAAAACCCCATCTCAACTGAGACAAGGCAGAGTTATATAAATCTAAATTCTGTTATGATCGTGTGATCATGTGTGCTTAATAATTGAATACATATTCCATGCAGCGCTACAATAATTTATTCCATCAAAATAGAAAAAAAGGTTACATTAAAATGATTAAGTATAACATATTAAGGAAATAACAGGTAAGCGAGCGAGAGAGCAGCCAGGCAGAAGGGGACAGTTCTTATATATCATCAGACGTGACGTCACCAGCCAGCCAATGGTGCCCACAACTTGAATCACAACAAATTCCTCCAGTACACAAACGAGGCTTTTAGGCTTAGATACTGTATAAAAATTTAGAAAACTGCTGCCAGCCGCAAAAACTATAACAAGAATAATACAAAATGCCCCTTTAAATTAAATTTCCTCGGTAACTTAATTTTTTAGAGTTGTGCAAGATTTATCCGGCCACAAAAAGAGGACTGGAGGGCGAATGTTGTGCAATGTGCAGGATTGTGCTGCATTATCATTTGAATACTTAGATATTTGTCCTTACAAAATTTTATTATAGTAACAGTCAATAAGTGAATAAAAGCAAACAGTTGCTTAATCCAAATACGTATTCAGTTTAGTATTCAATATAATTTTAAAGGGTAATTTCAAATAAAAAGAGGACATAACTCTTAGATAAACAATTATGGGGAACAGCCAGCAACCACACGATTAACAAGACAACATCTATTTATTAATCGACTGGACACAGGAACAATTACATACACAACGCTGCTGCTTCCCCCATGGCATTCCCTTACCATCACACAAACACACGTCCGACTTCTCTCGAGTCAGAACCAGAAGAGACTCTTTCCTTTCCCGCTCGCTTAGGGTTGCCCGAAACGTGAGCATGCCTTGCTCTTACATGATGGTTCCGGTATGGCAACCCTACATCCGGTCATCCTGACCAGATCCTGTCCACAGGGTCCGTAAGTACACCTAAAAATCCACTTGTAAAATGACACAGTTTATCGTTGAGGACAGAAACAACGTTGATGTTTTCACACCTAGTCCTCTGGTTGATAGCACAGTGGGTCGTTGAGGACAGAAACACGTTGATGTACACGTTTCGTTGTAGTACACCTAGCCCTCTAGTGTGCAAGAACTTAAAATTATACATTAATCGTTGAGGATTGTTCATCGTTGGTGTTGGACAGTTAGTGGTTACAGTTCGTTATTAGTTATTCGACAGTTCGTTTTATTAGCACACAGTTCAAAATAAACACTAGGGAAAACCATGGAAGCACAGACAGACGATACATAAAAGGAGAACATAATAATGACAAATCAAATGAGGTTATAACAATGAAAGAAAACAGAATCACATAAATTTATACAACATATAGTCATAGTAAGTTAACAAACATTAAATATCATTAGTCCAAGGCTTCATGAATTCAGCACAAGAACTAGTTTTTTGTGGACCTTCTACAATTCCTACTTTTTCCACATCATAAGTATCATTCTTTTTTATTTTTGTGACTTTATAGGGACCTAAAAATTTGGATTTTAGCTTACATCCAGGACCTATTTGGGTACGCTTGATGGCTATTAAATCGTTCAAGCCATATTTGCGTGGTGCTTTTCGTCTTAGATTGTAGGTTTTTGTGTTACTTTGTTGGGCTTTTAGAATTTGTTTTTTGGCCTCAATTCTAAGTTTTTCACGGTGATCAAAAAATTCCAGTCTTATTTCTTCATCTATCATTTCACGTATATGGAGATCAGCTTTATGTTTCATTTTAAGACCTAATAACAGTTCAAAGGGGCTTAAATTTATGCTCCGTTGATAGGTCGAATTTATAGTTAACTGAACAATAGGGACAAATTTATACCATTGCTTAGGATCATCTTTAGCTAGTTTAGCAATTATATTGATTATAGTTGAATTTAGTTTTTCAACCTGACCATTTGCACGTGGACAACCTGTAGTAATTACCACATGTTGTATACCTTCAGACTTACAATATTGCTCAAATTCGTTTGACGTGAAAGCAGAACCACGATCAGAATTTATTCTGTTTGGATTACCAAAAATTTGTTTTTGCATTTCTAATTTGGAAATTACCTCAGCACTAGTAGTAGATTTAGTGGGGTACAACCATACAAATTTCGTGAAGGCATCAATTACACAAAGAATATGCTTGTAATTTTTATTAGTACTGTCTAAAGGACCAAGATGATCTATATGAAAGGTTGAAAGGGGTCCATCGTCTTTAGGAATGGGGTTTAGTTGACCTTCTTGTTTTCCCGACTTTTTGTTAGCTAAGATGCAAGGGATACAGTTCGAAATGCATCGTTCTATCTTTTCCTTAATTTTGGGAATGTAATATTCCTTAGATAAGTGTTCAGCTGTACGTAAAACAGCATAGTGTCCTCGTTCATGGGCAGACTTAATTATACTAGCTTGCATGTCTTCAGGAATTACTAACAAATCTATACCGTTCACAGTTTTATACAGGACATTATTTCTAAGAAGGTAGTTATCATGTTGAGATGTTTGAAGCAATTGCTTAATGGTCTGTATATGGGAATCAGTATCTTGGCTTTTGCAATCTTCAGGACTACATGATCTTGTACTACCATAGTTATGGGATTGCGACTTAAGGCATCTACATGTTTCCTTGTGTCTGGCGCGGTATGGCCGAATAGGGCCCTTGCGCCATAAAACCCCACCAACCAACCAACCAACTACATGTTTCATTTTTGTACCTGGTCTGTGTTCTATAGAGCAATTATACTCTTCTAGGAATATCGACCATCTAGCTATTTTAGCAGAGATGTCTTTTTTACTCATAGCTAGTTTAAAGGCATTGCAATCAGTCACTATCTTAAAGGGGATACCTAATAAATAAACACGAAATTGTTTTAAAGCCGTAATAACAGCCAAAGCTTCTAGCTCAAAACTAGTATATTTCCTTTCTGAGTCAGAGGTTTTACGACTCATGTAACAAACTGGGTGAAAAAGATTATCTATAGCTGATCGTTGAAGAAGAACAGCACCATAACCATCCATACATGCATCAGTATGAACCTCAGTTTTACTTTGGGGATTGTACATTGACAACAATGGTTCAGAACACAATCTTACCTTAAGTTCATGGAATGATTGTTTAGCATTAGAATTGAAATCAAATTCAGTATCTTTACGAATCATATCAGTAAGAGGTTTAGCAATTACAGAAAAATTAGGAATGAATTTCCGAAAATAAGAAGTTAAACCAATATACCTTTGAACATCTTTTACACTTTTAGGTTCTGGGAAATTTTGAACCGATTTGATTTTTACAGGAGAAGGGTATAACTTACCATCCTTAATTAAATGACCTAGAAATTCAATGTCCTTCTTTAAAAACTGACATTTTTGAAGATTAAACTCAATACCATATTCAGTGGCTATTTCAAAGACACGTTTAAGTTTTTCAAACCCATCAGATTCATTTTGAGAAGGAATGATAATATCATCCATATACAATACAAGAGTACCATCATTAATAAGATCACGAAATACAGAATTAATATAGGGTGGGTTGCCCAGTGAATGAACACTCCCAGTGAATGAACACCTGGTCGTATAATCTCAATTATTAAGCTATTTGAACTCTGTAAAGACTGTTACTAAAATTCAGTAGTTGCAATGAGACCTCCTAGAGGCCAGGCAATCGTTGATTTAACCGTATATTCCGATTTCAGTCTGTGTAAATTTTTTTACTGATACTCGAGCTTCAGACCCATGAAAAAGTCTCCGGTAAGTTAAGATTTGACTTGATTCATTCATATTTTTCTGACTTATAATTGCGCTTATTATGATTTTTGTTGTTTTTTATCAAATGTTAAAGACTTAATCTTTGATATGGCATAATTCAGAAAGCTGTACTTTTGAAATTGCGATAGATAAGGGGGTGTTCACTTACTGGAAGTGCAAACTGAGATTTCCCAGTGAATGAACAGGTGTTCATTTACTGGGGAAAATGCATATTTCGTAAAACCTCATGATTATAGTTTTATTTGATTCATAATGATGTAAGCTAAACTATGTAAAAATGCGCGATGATCAAAATTGTGTCCTTCCAGTAAATGAACGGGGTATGTTGATTAGAAAGTACAAGGAATATTTTTTGGTTTAATTTTGTCTTGTGTCTGGCGCACTATACTCTGTCCTGGGTCATGCGCCATAAAACCCCAAACAACCAACCGTCATTTATTCCATAAAACTAATGAAACTGGTTCATGCAAAAAGTAGTTTTAACTATAAATTTTTTAGGAAGTTATCTTTGGATAGGAAAAGATTCATTTCGATCAGTCTTCTTTACTGATGCACGGTCAACCATATTTGGCAACTTATTAACCATGCGCCATAAAACCCCAAACAACCAAACCAAACCAACCAGATCAAAGAGTGAAAACATTCATTGTTGTTCTGCGTCATCCCATGCAGACACTTCTCGAGCATGTTTACATCAGTAAGTCGTGTGTATACTCCGTTTCACCCTAACTTGGCAGCGTGTAGAAGGCTACGTCGACCGAATTACCGCCGTTGCCATAGAAACTTGGGTTGCTAGGTCTTTGGAGAGTGGCCTTAACGAATTATATTCGCTCGATTTGGCGAGAAAAGAAAAATGCGTTTGCTAAAAATACATGCGTATATACATGCTATTTATTATAAGCGTAAAAGCTCACTCGTGTTTTACATTAATTAAATCTAGTTTTATGACATCATTATTTCTTATTTTTTTATTGAAGGAAAGAAATAATTGAATGTGATTTTATTTTAAACATTATCAGAAAGTTTTATTAAAAGTTGTCAGTTCAACACAAATTTATTTAGAGCTCTTGCTATTTTACCTTTGTTTTACTTATATACAATATTTTTTTTCAAAAGACTTACCTGAAAAAAAAAACAAGCTTTTGCAAAACATTTTTACTTAATACTATTAATCAATTTGTTTTTCCATTCTTCTCCTAAATATGAATTAATCAACTCCTCAATTTTCTATTATATATATAATTTAGTTTTTTCTGGAAAAATTATGTTTTCCATATTCTTTTACACTGTCCCAAAATTTTTTAAAATTTTACATCTTTATTCTTTACACAATGCTATATTATTAAACAAATTTAATTTAATTCACTCACTTTGATTTTTTTTCTCAAGACTTACCTTTGGTTAATAGCTTATGAATAGGAGAGACTTAGGATTACAGATTTTGCATCTGTATTCTTTTTACACATGCAACGTATAACAAATTTAATTCAATTCACTTTGATTTTTCTTTCTTCGTAAGACTTACCTTTGTTTATTAGCTTATGAAATAGGAGAGACTAGGAATCCAACTTTTACTTTATTTTTTCTCTGCTGCAAATTATTTAAATTTCAGAAATTTTTCATAACAAATGGTGTGTATTTCTTCTCAATTAATATTTTTTACTGTTAATTAATCAAATTATTTTAAAGAGATAATATTGAAAATTATTTTACAAAGGAATTGAGCATCACTTGATGTGGCTATTTGTCCTACTATGGGCCTTGCGCCATAAAAAAAAAAAAAACAAACAAACAAACAAATCACTTGATGTGGAGATATTGGATCCCAACAGAAATAACAATCGCTATTCCAGAAATGTATATACATACTACAGTTTATCTTAATAATACTTTCTATGTCCTGTCTTGGGCTTTGCGCCATAAAAAACCAACCAACCAACCAACCAACTTAATAATACTTTAAAAAATAACTGTAATTTTAAGTATTTCTTAGTATAACTATAAATGCAAAAATACCTTTTCTGTTTTAAAATCAACTATGCAATATCTAGAGGAAATTTCTGGTACAGTTTAATTAAGTAAATTTAACTTTTAATTAATTCCTTTTTCCTAAAATAGTTGTTCAACTGAGAAAGCTAAAATTACAACAAATAATACCAAAAATTCCAATCATAATTACAAAAATCAACTAATTTATTTATCAACAAGCAATAACAAAATTGAGTTGTAATAATTGAAAATAAAATTAGATACATGTGTTAACCAGAATACTTGGAAAAAAGAAAAGAAAGCCTATCAAGTTTTTGAAACCATAAAAGTTCAATGCAAATATTTCAATTGACAAAAAAAAAAAACACATATAAACAAAAGCAATCATGTTTTCCGTTTTAAGAATTAACTTAATTATTGAAGACAATCTGTATAATTTTTTATTAGAATTAATTAAATAGTTGTTTACAAAGGATATATGAAAAATCCGGTCAATGCAAAAATCTGTCACCGAAAAGCGTTTTATAAGTAATAAATTTATTACATGTTTAAAGCTGAGTTTTTTTAACGTGTCTGATTGTTTTTTGCATTGTCCGGAATTTCACGACACCGATACAAACATTAACATATTTGCATTTAAAAAAATATTCCTTGCCTCTTTCAATCGATCATTACTTTAGCTAAAAGAAGACTTATTATTGCTAGATCTAGAATAAAGGTATAATTATAAAATTGTAGCTAGATTTCAAAGCTATAATTAATTTCAGTATTTTTTATGTTTATGGAATTATATAGAAGAATTAAATATAATACAGTCAACTCTTTATTATGTGATTGGTTACTAGAAAAATTTAGCAGTGTAACGAGTGTTTGCTTTAAAATCACAACTATGTAATCCTAATTAAGTACAATAGTAGCATTTATCTAGTGTGTTTTTCGCAAATTTGAGACTGGTACATGTCTAACACTAATAAAATATTAATTTTCTTTGATAAATTTGACCTTCAATGATGATTAAAGGATTTATAGGGAAAACGATATACATTTTCCATTAAGTTAAATAGGAGTGATTGGGATAGGAAAATTTTGATAACATTACTGTAATCACAATAAGCAGAGTTGACTATAATTAAAAATAACTTGGTTCAAATCTGTTAACTTTCCCACAAAATACCTCCATACTCTTTTGGACACCGAAAAATGGAAATTTTAATTGTTTGATCTATAATTAACTGTTCAGGAAAACAGTTATAACTATTAAAAGTTATAAAAATTTGATATTTCAATATATGGCATCCAAAAGAGCTTGGTGATATTTAGCGGGAACGCTAGTATAAAATAAATAGTATTAAAGTCATTCTTCATCGGTCAGCGGTTCAGATTCCGAGGCAGTATCCGTTGATTCACAGTCAAATGAAATAATCACTTCTTGCCTATCCCACACTTCCTCGACAAGTCCATCTAATATAACCCCATATCTTTCAGGATCCTGTATAGCGTGGAGCGGCTAATGTTCTGTGAAAAAATTTCTTCATCATCGTTCACTTCTTTCAACACTTTGTCCAATGTAGGAATTTCATTCCTACGAAAGAAAGCATGAAATTTTCTACGCACGCAAGAAAGTGTGAAATCATCATACTTTGTCTGCCTTGATTGTTTACCGACGGCAGCAGGTCGTTTTTTCCCGGGAGTGCTGAGAGGGCTCGATGTCTTCTTCTGTTTTTTTATACGAAAAATAGTCCTTGCACTTACTCCAGTGAGCTCCGACACTTTCTCCACAACTTGCCTTATGCTGTCCTCAGGATTTTCTTCACGAAGACGTGCATAAACATTCAATACGTTTTTGCGGGCTCCGCTTCCAATCGGCTTCCCTTGCTTTAAGGGCGTAAACAGCGAGGACGGTGACATCCGTTGCCGTGAGGTTGAGGGCGTACACAGTGTGGACGGTGACATCCCTTCATCTGCCATGTTTACAAATCGAAACAAAGCGATGTTGATGAAAAGGCACGAGATGATGAAAAAGCACGAGATGATGAAGAACAAGATGAGGTAACGTATAAATGAAGACGATTAAATTTAAAGATAACGATGATAGCAAGTAAACAATTTAACGAAGAAAAAAGCACGAGAGATCAAAATAAACAAAGGAGCACGAGAGAGAAACGCAAAGCGAATGACGAAGAATTGGCGGGTGAAACGAAGCAAGCTCGCCAGGAATGTTATTTTGAGAACCGGTTTTCCAGCCAAACGGCGGGAAATTCATCGCGATGCTCCTTCTGCGTTGCCCGTTGACTATATTCCTTCGCTTTGATTAAAGACTATTAACATACGATTAAATTTAGTTAAATGATTAAACAACCAATAAACTAAACTGTTTGTCACATTTTTACAAATGAGTCCGCATATTCTTTACTTTTAAATACAATGATGTCCTGTTTTTAATGCTCAGAGAGATCTTGTTTTTAAGCGCTCAAATTTTAACTTATCTGAAATTTTATCCCATTCATCAAATTTTAATCTTGTCCTAAACTTCATTCATCGTATTGGTTTTATCCATCATGTGTAAGTTTTAACTATGTATGTTTTATCACATTTTATTAGATTATTTTAAGTAAGAGATGTACAGAGTTCATCTGACAAAGGCCTTCGGCCGTCTAAAATAGTTTTATTTTTGTCTTGTCTGGCGCATAATATCCTAAAGTGGATCGTGCGCCATAAAACAATAACGAACCAAACCAAACCTAATCATAAAAGCTGAGCTGTGAAACAGGCAAAATATTCAATTTAAATAGTAAATGAAATATTTATAACTTAGTTACTTCTGGTTGAACTTTTATTAGAACCCGCCCCATTACAAATTTTACTTTTTTGCCATACGAAAGTTTTGATAATTTTACCTACCGATGTATAGAGTATATCAGACAAGGGCTTTCGCTCACAAAAGGATTTTATGTCTTGAGTCTGACGCTACTTGTCGTACTGTGGGCCTGGCGCCATAAAAAACTAATCAACCAACCAACCTTCTTTTTACATCAGTGTTAGAACACTGACTTTTTGACAATATTACACCCTTTGAGATATGTAAAAAAGACACTGGTGGTTAGGAGTGGGCGATATAATAATTCATTAAATCGATTTAGAGTTAATCATAAAATCCGATATAATGATTAAATCGATTTTATTCGGGTACAAAGTATTTTCTAAAGAAATAAATAAAAGTCATTACATATTATACCATTGCCATTGAAACCACTTGTTTTCTCTCATTTTATTTTCAATGATTTTTTTATCATTTTTTCACTAGACAGTCAAATTTGATTGAAATAAAAACTTTTCAAGTCCAAAGGAAAACCCCTGGACATTTGGTGTTTAATTCTTACTGTTTGAAATTTAATACTTGAATGAGGTTGATAAAATTAAACAGTTTGTTCTTAAGTAACTTATTACTTTGTTTTAATAAAATATCAACAAAATTTAGCAAAAAGTCCTTTTAAGTACAGTAATTTAGTCAGTTAAAAACTACAATTTTTAAATATTTGGTTAGGAATAGTCACTAGCTATTCAAGCTTGTCACACACAGGTCAGAAATATCTGTTGAAATGGCGAAATCTAGTCCGGACTAGTTGCTCAATTTAAGATTCTGAAATCATTCATTCACAGCTATTCACGACCACGATAAAACGAGCGATTCAAATCGATTCGCGATTAAACCGATGTCAAACCGGAACCGATATTCGATTTCGCCGCAAACCGGGGCCGCGCGGCGCGAACGAATCTAGTATGAATCGAATTCAGTAAGTAGAACCGTAGTCCAGTCAATATCAATTTTGCTCCGGAAATAATTCATAAAGTTTTGAAATTTGGCACACTTGTTGGGATGGGTCTGGAGGGGTTTCACACAAAAGTCCACTAAATTTGCACTGGAGGGTTTTCCGCTACGGCCATTTTAGTGGTCTGTTTTTGGAAACGCACGTCGCCAAACTTGCGGTAACGCGCCAATAGTAGAACAACCTGTTTGTACTGGAAACAGCGGGTGCCTCCGGCAGAATGGCGACTGGTCTGGCGCAGTTCTTGTTTGGCGATCATGGACAATGCGGTAGTATTCTCTAATGATGAGATGCTTAACTAGGATATAATACATTTTTTTTTACTCAGATCTCAGAAATAATTTAAGATAATCAATTGAGCTTTGAAAATAAAGTTTTAAGTAATTTTAATAGATTTTTAAGCTAAATACATCAGGCAAAGTAAAACCTGATATCAAACTTATTAGTGTTCCTTACGCTAAACCATATTTTACATGTAACTCAACAGCTGTAAATGAATATTTGTTTCATATTCTTGCAATTATCCTTAAACAAGAAAGTATTTCTTGATTCTATGAAAAAAATGTTTCAAGGGAACTAAAAAATAACACATTTGTTATAAATACAAATGAATATTTCAATTAATAATGCCCTATAATAATTTCCAAACAATCGTAAGCTGCATGGAAATAATAAAAACAAAATCACTCTTGGAGATAAGTGTAAAAAATACAGTAAATTATATTTTACATGTAGATTTACAGCTGTAAATGAATATTTATTTCATATTCTCGCAATTCTCTTTAAATAAGAAAGTATTACTTCATCTTATCAAAAAATATTTCAAGGGAACTGAAAATAAACGATCTGTGATAATTAATGTTCAGATTATTTTGACTAATTTTTTTCTAGTTAATATTGTTTAAATGATTTCAATATACAAAAATGGGAAAATAAGTATGCATTTTTAACTGTTCAATATTCACAATTCCTGTAGAGTTTTTATGAATATACAGTGTAAACCAAGAATAATAAATGTACAAATAAATTTTCATCTCATAAAGGCCAGTGTTATTTTATTATAAACTATCGTTAACAACGTAAAACTATATTAGTAAAGGTTTGGAGAAAAGTGTATAAACCATCCCAGAAAATTCCATTAAATGTTTCCAGAAAGCTTGTGTTGTACAAAATTATTTGTTTCAAAACTCAATGAAATTTTAAGTTTCACCTTACAGCTGAGGATGCGTATTTTCTCAATACGTATAAATATAAGTAGCGATTTTAAGACATTTTCCAAATACATACTAATGGCTATTATTTAAGCCCGTATCGATCCAATTAAGAAGGATTACCTCTGGTAATTCAAAGTTGAAATACTATTTTATTTGTTTTAAATAGTCTAAGTTAACATGGTTTATTCATGTAACTCTACATCTACATAAACTGTGTATGTTATGAGATTCGATGAGACGATGAAGTATTATTTTCTATTTTTAATTAATAATATTAAATTACTGTTGACACAAAAATAGTTCGTACTAAATCAAAGCATTTAACAGCATGCATGTTAATTACTAGAAGAAATATGCTTAAAAAACCACAGGTTTCAGTAGGATAGAAGATAAAGAGGATATTTATTGTAACAAATTATATTTTTTTATTCTAAAACATATTTTTCTTAGATAACAAGGTAAGTATTTAATAAAAATTTTGATGTAGAAGAAAAAACATGTCTGTAAAAAACATTTAGGTTTTCATAGCTATCAGTTTCAACTTAAAATTTTGGAACAGAGTATATAACTTTGTACAACAAATCTTTCAGGAAAGCATTTTACTGTTATACTTTTCAGGGATATTTTTAACACTTATTTTCTCCATAAATTTTTATTTTATTAATATACTGAATACGATAGTTTGGAAATTACTCTGAGGCTTTTTTAATTGAAATATTCATTTGTATTTATAACAAAGCGTTATTTTTAGTTCCCTTGAAATATTAATAGGATTAAGTAATACGTTCTTTCATAAAGAGATAATTGCAAGATTATGAAATAAATATTCATTTACAGCTGTTGAGCTACCAAATCTTTAATTATGTTGTTTTATGTAGTTATCGATAGTTCATAATAAAATATCACTGGCCTTTATAAGATGAAAATTTATTTGCATATTTAATATTCTTGGTTTACACTGTATATTCATAAAAACTCTACAGGAATTGTGAATATTAAACAATTAAAAGGGCACACTTACTTTTCCATTTTTGTATTGAAATCATTTAAACAATATAAACTAGAAAAAAATTAGTCAAAATAATCTGAACATTAATTATCACAGAGCGTTTATGTTCAGTTCCCTTGAAATATTTTTTGATAAGTTGAAGTAATACTTTCTTATTTAAAGAGAATTGCGAGAATATGAAATAAATATTCATTTACAGCTGTTAATCTACATGTAAAATATAATTTACTGTATTTTTTACATTACACTTATCTCCAAGAGTGATTTTGTTTTTATTATTTCCATGCTGCTTACGATAGTTTGGAAATTATTATGGGGCATTATTAATTGAAATATTCATTTGTATTTATAACAAAAGCATTATTTTTTAGTTCCCTTGAAACATTTTTTTCATAGGATCAAGAAATACTTTCTTGTTTAAGGAGAATTGCAAGAATATGAAATAAATATTCATTTACAGCTGTTGAGCTACATGTAAAATATGGTTTAGCGTAAGGAACACTAATAAGTTTGGTATCAGGTTTTACTTTGCCTGATGTATTTATCTTAAAAATCTATTAAAATTACTTAAAACTTTATTTTCAAAGCTCAATTGATTATCTTAAATTATTTCTGAGATCTGAGTAAAAAAAAATGTATTATATCCTATTAAGCATCTCATCATTAGAGAATACTACCGCACTGTCCATGATCGCCAAACAAGAACTCCGCCAGACCAGTCGCCATTCTGCCGGAGGCACCCGCTGTTTCCAGTACAAACAGGTTGTTCTACTATTGGCGCGTTACCGCCGGTTTGGCGACGTGCGTTTCCAAAAACTGACCACTAAAATGGCCGTAGCGGAAAACCCTCCAGTGCAAATTTAGTGGACTTTTGTGTGAAACCCCTCCAGACCCATCCCAACAAGTGTGCCAAATTTCAAAACTTTATGAATTATTTCCGGAGCCACCCTTTTTTTGTTCTACGTTGACTGGACTACCGGTTTTTCGTTCCGGGTTCCGGATCTTTTAAATCGGAGCTCAGATCGGTTTAACAAAAAATCGAATCTCCAAGTTATATCGGTCTGAGATATATCGGTTCGAGTTATATCGGATCGGAATTCGAATTCCGATATAATAGGTTCGGTATGGACTTTAAACCGGTATACCGATGTTATCGTTAAACCGATTTATCTTATTAAATCGATATAAGGCACAGGCCTACTGGTGGTTTAAACTTTTCAAAAACCTTCTTTAACCTCTTAATATAATCTCTTTGATCAATAAAGATCTTTTTATCACTTTCTTCAAAACTTACCCCCAATAATTTTCTAGTTTTACCCAAGTCCTTTAGATCAAAACTCTTATTTAACATTTGAATCACATGATCTATTAAAGTATCACTTTCCCCAAAAATGATAATATCATCAACAAATAGTAAAAGGACTATACCTTTTTGGTAAGTGAACACACAGTTTGCCCATGAAATTTCCTGAAAACCCATGTTTAGCAACTTGTTGCTTATCTCTAAAAACCACTCTCGGCCGCTGTAGTGCAAACCGTACAAAGCCTTTTTAAAGTCTTTTTCAGTGCTGTCAGCGTGTATAGTCCTTTGGTAAAGTAATAATAATAATTTTTATGTATCTTTTTTAAAAAAAGAATACAATTTACAAAATAAAAATTGGTCACCAAGAGGCAACAGAGCCAGTATTGGTGACTACTTGCATGACATAGGAAAAAAATATAGTTTACAAAAATCAAAACACAAATGATAAAAAACAAATAAGGATTTAGAACTAGGAAATGAACACAAGACATAAATTTATAAAAGTATACATAATTAAACATTCTGGACAAACTGGAAAATATAAAGTAAATTCGCTTCTCAATGTGGAAAAATAAATCGATATCGTCCATTTCAATTAAAAATGTAAATAAAATTTTCTTGAAATTATAATAATTGTTTTCCGACTGCAACTGAAATGGCAAACTATTGTATAACTTAGGAGCTAAATAAAGAAAATGCTTGCGATAGATTTCTTTACGTATTATTGGTAATTCAAAAAGTATATTTGGACGTCTATCTGAAATATTTTCTTTTAATTTACATTGTGATTTATTTTTAAATAGTTGTAAAATTATTCTATAAAAGGCATTATAACGGATTGGTAGTAATCTTAGGGATTTATAATGATATGTATTAGTAGTTTCAGAGTAATTTAAAATTTTGAAACATTTATTCTGTACAGATATTAACGGATACAAATTGGGATTTATAGTCGCTTCCCCAAACTAAAATTCCATAATTAATAATAGAATAAAACCATGAGTAGTAGTCCGTCAGAAGTCCAAAAATTCCAAATGGGAAAATTCCATAATTAATAATAGAATAAAACCATGAGTAATAGTCCGTCAGAGGTTTTGATTTCAATTACTCGAACCTGGTTGTCGCTGCCTGGCATCACCCGGGTAATCCTAATATCCTAGTGTGGATCGTGCGCCATAAAACACTAACCAACCAACCTTCCCATTGGCCAATGAAGTCCGGAATCCTTCAGTAGGACGATGTCGCCTTCCTGCAGGTTAGGGGTAGTGGTCCGCCTTTTGGATCTACTAGTTTGGAGAGTAGACAGGAAAGCACGGCTCCACTGCTTCCAGAAGGCTTTCCATCGCTGCAATGGAGAGGCTCCAGCTGTAGACTCATCTGGGATTGAGGTTAGTACATCTCCTGTAAGAAATGGGAGGGAGTCGGAACGTTAATAGACTCCGTATCCGATTCATTTACAGCATAAAGAGGTCTTGAATTCAATATTGCTTCTATTTGAGCTAACAACTTTGACAGCTCTTCGTATGTTAGCAGGGTATTTTTCATTACTCTTTTTAGATGGAATTAAGCAGATTTGATAGAAGCCTCCCAAAGTTGAATAGTTTGTACAGCGCTGACAGTCGATTTCCTCATCCCACTCTCACTGAATAGGGCTAGTGGGAACGGGGCTAATTCGTATTCCATGTATAGCTTTAAATCTTCCTCTGTTTTTTTGCTGATGGATGTATCTAAAAGATACTAAACCTGCGCGTTTTGATTGTGGTAATTCCTCAGCTATAGAATCTTTTACACTTGAGCACATTCAGCAGAATTATGAATAAATATTGCAACTGATTGAAGTGTACCCATTAAGTTTCTAATGAAAGGTAGGAAAGATGAATTACTCAAAGCAAGATTCAATGAAGGAGCATTAAAATGAACATAATGTCACAGGATAGTGTTCTTGTATTAAAATGAACATAATGTCATGCTCCTTGTAATGCTCGTGCTCCTTGTAAATAGCCGCTAAAAGCTGCTGCCCCACTATATCCTTGTCCTATTATAAATCACAATTTATATTGTTACTTTTCAAAGTTTTAAGGATAACATTTGCCAAGCCTTTACCAGTGTTCAGATAAAATTAGATGCAGAGGCCAGTTTTGGGTTAAAGAAGTTGGTTTATTATATTAACATTGAGGAAAGAGCACGAGCACGCCGACAACACGCAGCAATTTACAGATGATATTTTCACTCAGATTCTTGGCTAATAAAATATCTTCACATCAGTGTTACAAAAAACTAAAAATAAGCCAATATTTTTAGTGCTCACAACTAAAAAATTCCAATTTTTACATGTGTATTTCAAATATATAAGCATAACTTCATCTAAAGAAATGAAAGTTCATTTTAGCTCCAAATGAATGTATAGTGTATAGTGTGGGGAAATGTAAACACCTTTAGGATCAAATTTGAACACATTAAAATTTTCTTTCAAGTTAAAAAACAATAGTAGTACAGGTGCAGTTTATACAATTATCCTGTGTTAACACCAAAGTTTGTATAAAATATCATTGAGGAACTAAAATGGTTATCTAACTACAAGTTTCATACAGAAAAACTATAGTCAAATGATGGCCACACAGATTATGCACAAAATGTTTGCTCAGCGCTAATGAATAGGGGCTGATTCCTTAAAATTCATCCAATTCCTGTCATATATGGCCAAATTTTGTTTACCTCTAGTCACATAAACTCCACATATTTAGTATGAACTGTGCTACTAGGTTTACCCACCCGAACTGAAAATATGTACTTAAAAATAGGAAGATATTATGTAGTTTTATTACATAAATTCTGAAAAAAAAAATTTAATTCATTCAGCATTAAGTTCACTAAATTTCAACTAGAATTTTTTAGATATGTTACTTCTTAGTACAAATTGGGGGTAAACCGTGATTATAAATAAAAAAAAACTTGAGAGAAATACTTAAACAAAGACTCAAATGTAAATCCTTATCATTCACCACGATTAAAATGTTTCATACTTTAAATTATGTCTTATACAAAAACGAAAAATTATTTAAAATAAACTTTGCTCCGGATCCCATGTCCAAAGTATGCAGAGAAACTGATACCAATGAAAGCATGCTAATAAAATGCAAGAAGTATAACAAGACAAGCTATGTTAATAAACCAATTAAAGATAACAAACCTAAATTATTCAGAAATTTTAAAGTGAACAAGTTAAAAAAAAAGAATAAAACTACAAGCTATATCCAGCTCTACAAAATCAATTCAAGAATTTTTCTAAAAAAAGAAAAATCCTCAAAAAGACAAAGCGACTGAATATCAGTCCGCAAAGATATCTCTATTTATAATTTATATCTCTCTATATATATTTATATAAATTGTGCCTAAACTTTCACTGGTACAACAAGGTTTGTGTTTTAAAGTAACATATTTGGATCATCAAATCTGTATGTCTCCCTCATATGAAAAGTATCATAGCTGTACAAATTTTTAATATCTTTAAAATCAACTGTATATTTATTATATAACTGAAAATGTTCATCAAATTCACTTGATTCAAACACGTTATAATATGATGTATGCATTTTCATCATATAAGAACATTTTTACAATTTTACCAAAGAAAAATTATTCATTTTCACAATGTACATTGTACACGCACAATTTCATTTTTTGTATACAGTGCCATTATAGCACAGACTGTCACATATCAATAGTTCCACATCATCTGTTATTCCTTCTAGAGCAATGAATGAAAATTATTTATATGTCGTTCATAATTATACAATTTCTTAAATGTTTGTTTGCAATATTTATCAAAACATGTGAAATGTTTGGGATTAAGATGTCATGCTTTGATATGCCTGCATAATTCCTTTGCTGAATTAAAAAAATTATCACAAAATATACAAAACATCTCTAAAGGCAACAGTTTTAGAGGCTTCCTATTGTCGTGGTGATGTAAATTCACCCTATAAGTAAATTTTAACCAACTATAGAGGGTTTATACTAAATTTTACAATAAAAATAATGAATTAAAGGAATTTTTAAGGAGCATTCTGAAAATTTAAACAATAAAGGTTAAAAATAAATTAAACCAAGAGTCAAGGCACAGCTTCGAGAAGAGTCCTCCAGCTGCCATGTTTACCCACAGCTAATATAATGATAACACTTAAGCATGATTCTGTTGGAGCTGTGGGTGAACATGGTGACTGGAGGACTCTTATCGAAGCTGTGCCAAAGTCAATTTTTTAATTCTTTGAAACAGGATGGCAACTTCTGAAGGAAACTCAATTTAAAAAATATCTTTTCAAAAAATTTCATGTAAAAAGTGCCACATATTTTTGCATAAGGGGGGATCTAATGATCTCACGCTGGTTTGACTCCTCTCCCAGGGGCTCTTGGAAAGACTAGCGCAAGGAGCTCCAGCACAAACAGGTCATCTCGTTCAAAACGGGCTTTCAGCTGTGAGATGGGCCTTCTCGTAGTGGCATGACCCCCTGCAGCAGCATAGGCGCAAACTCAACCATATCCCTGCTCCTCGAAAGGACCTTTAAAAATAAAAAATATCTCATTAATAACTAATTAAACAATGTAGATAATTTTATAATTAATTCTAACTCTAATTATAAGCTAAAAAACACCTGGATCAGCTGGGATAAGAGTCCTCCAGGAAGTCTCTCTAGGAAGGACTAGCGCAAGGAGCTCCAGCACAAGCAGGTCGTCTCGTTCATAATGGGCTTTCAGCTGTGAAATGGGCCTTCTCGTAGTGGCATGACCACCTGCAGCAGCATTTAATACTCAGGCGCACACTCAACCAAATCCCTGCTCCTCGAAAGGACCTTTAAAAATACAAAATATCATTAATAACTAATTAAACAATGTAGATAATTTTATAATTAATTCTAACTTTAATTATATGCTAAAAAACACCTGGATCAGCTGGGATAAGAGTCCTCCATTTGGCAATCAAACTTTATCCCAGCTGTGCCAAACTCCTATTTAAAAATTTTGATCGCTAGAAATAAAGTTGAAAAATATAAAACAGAAAATTGTTATTGTTGGCTGTGGCTAGGCCACCGTCGGATCTGTTTTTTTTTAAGTTCATTTTAAGCAAAATAATCAAGAGCGGAAGCCAGGATTCGAACCCGGGACCTTTGGAATACTAGCCACGTATCCTACCACTGAGCTATCGGTACTGATGCCAAGATTGTTCAATAATTAATGTTTACAATACGTAATAGGCCGTCAATATATAAATAAACAAAGCAATCCGACGGTTGTCTAGACACTTCCGTTATTGTTAAGAGTAAAAAAATAAACAAATAAAAAAATCAATCAATCAATCAATCAAATTTATTTTCAAAAAGTCACATAAAAAATCATACACACAAGAAAATAATAATAAACATTGATATTTGGCTATCCCAAAGGAGCAATTGCTCGTCCATGGGCAAATGGCATATCTAGTATATTTAAGTCAGGTAAAAAAAAAACAGTGGAAGAATTGGAGAAGAATTTATTTCTTTTTACTTAGAAAGTAAAAAAATAATAAAACGAGAATGGCTTGGCTGGCAATTAAATTTATATAATAGGAAGAGTAAGAGAACATAGATTGCATGTAAATCTGACAAATTAAATTAGGGTTTCAACATTATTTTGGTCTAAAATAAAAGCAATACAAAGTTTTTTAAATAATCTGATATTAGATTCTGTTTGAATTTGGCTTGGTAGTTTGTTAAATAAAATAACAGAAAGATATTGAAAATGTTTTTTGTATATTTCTTTACGAGGGGTAGGCACTAAGAAATAATTTTGACTGCGGAGAGTGTATGAAGTGTTAGAGTTTATAGTTGCCCATGATGGGAATTTTTTTAAAAAGAGTAGACTATTTAACATAAATAACTGATGCACATTTAAAAGATGATTATTCTCAGGAAAATAACGTAAAAATTTCTTTTGTAAGTTAATTAATGGTAAAATATTGGAGGTGTAGTCTCCACCCCAGATTATTATACCGTATTGTATTCGAGATTGAACCCAAGCAAAATACAATTTTAGAAGTAAATCAGAATCAAAAAAATTTTTTAGGTGGTAGAATTTGAACAGAATATATCTTAATTTACTACAGATTGAGTTAATATGATCTTTAAATTTCCAGTTTTTATTAAATAAAATGCCTAGATATTTTAATGATGGGGTGTATTTAAGCAGATGATTATCACAAGATTTTATTTTACAATCACAAAAGAATAATTTAAGCTTAGTTTCTTCATTAGATCTTAAAGAAAACATAATGTAGCTCGTTTTGTTTATATTTACCTTTAACTCATTGCTTGAAAACCAAATAAAAATTAATTCCAAATCTTGATTTATCATGTTTTCTAACATGTTGTATGAAGGAGCTGAATATAAAATTATTGTGTCATCAGCGAAAGTTATTACTTTACCTAAGAGATTCAATTTACATAAATCATTGATATATATGTTAAACAAAAGAGGTCCAAGTCGTGAACCCTGAGGTACTCCTTTTTTAGAAGGAATAAACGGACTGCAAAGAGTATTCATTTTTACTCTTTGTTTTCGATTTAAGATGTACGATCGGAACCACTCTAAACAGTTGCCCCGAATGCCTGCAGCATATAATTTGTAAAGAAGGATCTCATAGTTAACACTATCGAATGCTTTGCTGATATCTAAAGATATTGCCGCAGTTTTTAAATTATCATTAAGATTGTTAGTGATAAAAGAGGAGAACTCTATTAGAGCATTAGTAGTACTTAAGTTATCCCGGAATCCAAACTGATTGTTGGCAAAGAAGTTGTTTTTGTTCAAAAAATTTTTTACTCTTGTAGAAACCACTTCTTCCACTATTTTAGAAAAGACAGGTAACAAGGAGATGGGTCGGTAATTAGTGAAAACATCGGGAAAAAGTGTGGAAATGTCCACGCTTTTCCACCAATGTCAAATAATTTGTAATTTGCATGATTCACGTTAGACACCAAAACTTGACGTTTGATACTACACACACATTATTACAAATATTACACATTTGAATTAATAAAAAGGGATAAATTATTCATATTTCATCTGTGTTCTTCAATATTAAAGTGTTGAAAATAATAAAAAACTCACTGAGGTGAATTTAAGGTTATTAGCAATGCAAATGAAACTGCACTTCCCCTTTTATTTATCTATTTAAATACATATGTTATCGCTCAGAATTTGTAACAATGATGTGGCAACATCGATGACCGAAATAATATCACGCGATGAAATAAAATGTAAATAGAATTAAGAGTCGGAATTCGAGATTGAATAAAGGCGGCGGTGTTTTTTTTAAAGATGTTGTTCTTATTGAATTAATTTAAGCAAGCTCTTAATAAATCAGAAGCGGGATACGCAACTTACGAATAGCCAATGACGGTCATTAAAAACGTGTAGTGATCAGAGTCAACGAACGGCGCGCAACGACGATTACGGACGAAACGGAGCTTATGGAAAGAAAACGGATGGTGATCAGATAATCGCAAATAACGTCAACGAACAACGCCGCAACGACAACGTCAAGAAAAACGTGGGATAGATATCCATTTAACGAAGTTAACGGGTACGTGCTCTTGCTTTGAATAACGTATATATTTGTATTTTGAATTTTTAGTTACAGTATATTACGGGGAAAATGTCTTACTTGGCAAAAGCGAAGAAAGTGGATCTATTTGAGTTAGCTGTCGAATTAGGTGAGGAAGCTGACGATAAAATGAAAGTTATAGATCTGAAGGATTTGATTTTAGAGTCTTCACGTTATGAAGAAGAGTTTGTTAAGGCAATGTTGGAAAGTATAATTAATGAACGTCGAGCAAAAGAAGAACGGGAAGAGCGTCGAGAAAAAGAAGAACGGGAAGAGCGTCGAGAAAAAGAAGAACGGGAACGGGAGGAACGTCAAGCGAAAGAAGAACGGGCTTTCGAATTAGAAAAATTAAAATTGGCGAGAGAAAATGCGTCCAACGCTGCGGAATTTGGGTTTCAGGTTAATCCCGATATGACTACTCCTAAGCCAAATACTGACTTGCAAAAATTAATTCGCAAGTTTGATCTTAAAGATTCGGAAATTAGCCTTTACTTAGTATTTTTTGAACGGCAAGCACGTAGGGCCGAAGTGTCTAAAGAGGATTGGGTATCACACTTGTTAGGTTTACTTCCTTATGAAATAACACAAATAATTGCGAGAGAACCCGAAGAAACTGCAAATGACTACGAATATATTAAGAAATTGTTACTAAAACGTTTCAAACTAAGCCCGGAGAAATTTCGGCAAAGGTTTTTCCAACTCCAAAATTCAAACAGTACATGGAGTGATTTTGCTTTTGAATTACAAAACTATTTCGAAGAATGGATTTTAGGTGTGAACATCACAGATTTCCAAGGGTTGAAGAATTTGATTATCACGGATCAGATGAAACGTAAAGTGCCTGGTGAACTCAAGGATCATTTCATCGATGAATGGGCAAAATTTGTGACGCCAAGGGATCTTGCCGATAAGTTGGATGAATACGAAGCAGTGAGGGGAAACAGATCGATGAATCAAGCATACGAACGTAGACAGGCAAGTAACCTTAATAAATATCCAGTTAACAATCGTTTCCAACGTTCCGGGAACATAAATCACATTAAATCGAAGGTACGGGCTCCACAAATGGAATCCATCCAAAACCGTGAATTTTCGAGCTACCGAAAACCTTTACGTAATGAGAAGGGTGAGCCGAAGTGCTTCAATTGTAATGATTACGGTCATTTGTCTAAGGATTGTCCAGAAAAGTCTCGCACTACTGGAAATAACGTGACCAACTTAACCACAAAAACTATGAGTAGTTCAAATTCTCTCGTATACCTTAAAAAGGCCAAGATTAACAATGAGACCTGGGTAAATGCCTTAATTGACACGGGAAGCTCCAGCTGTCTGATGAAACAATCAGTCGCTAACAAATTGAACATCAAAATCATTCCCGAAATAAACGAAATTTACGCCTTTGGAAGCCAAAGTATACCAGCCAGCAAAACTTATGGAAAAGCAGTGGTTGATTTAGAGATTGATGATGTTTTAGGAAGGGAAATAACAGTGCTTATTGTAGGTGACGAAGCTCAACCAGTAGACTTGCTAGTTGGAAGAACATGGTTAGATATGCCTCACATAGCTTACGCAAGAGTGGGAAACGAATTGCATATTGACGAAGCACCTTTCAATAAGTTACAACTAAATTTGGATAGCACAAGAATAAATTTGAAAGCAGTTCAAACTACTGTGCTTGAAAGAAATACAGTTAATTTTGTTCAATGTAAAGTTGAAAATCATGAAGGATTAGTTCTAATTAAGGACAGTGGAAATGTCGACTATCTACTTGAGGTGGCCAACGGAAAAACAAAAGTGCCTTTCACAAACGCTCAAAATGAAGACATTATCCTGAAGAAAAACCAGTGTGTTGCAAGAGGCGAATCAATAGCAAGTAATGAATATTTGGAAACTACTCATTCTACCCTTTCAATTCCGATTGATGTCGCTTCACGTTTGGACGGTTTTGAAACTTCGGATAGTCAAGTTCTGACAACTTATTCTCAAGAAATATCTTATACTAAACAGCCTCTAAAATCTGAAGACATAAAAACTGATAATGATGTTACTAATGGCCAGAAACAGCAATTAGTTCAGCTTTTAAACGAATATAGAGATTGTGTTGCTCTAAATTTAAAGGAACTTGGATGTACAGATTTAGTTACGATGGAAATCAAAGAAGTAGAAGGCAGCAAACCAGTTTCGATGCGACCCTACAGAACGAACGCTGAAGAACGTACAATAATAAAGCAAATTGTGAGTGAATGGAAGAATAACGGTATTGTTACGGAAACAAGATCTCCTTACGCAAGTCCAGTAATGATTGTAAAGAAGAAAACTGGGGAACATCGATTAGTTGTCGATTACAGGAAATTGAACCAACAGACAGTTAAGGAAAAGTATCCAATACCAAGAATAGACGACCTGCTAGAGTCATTGACGAACTGTAAAATATTTACGACGTTGGATCTCGCACATGGTTACCTACAGATTCCATTAAGTGAAGATGCTAAGCAGAAGACGGCTTTTATAACTCCAGACGATACAGGACAGTTCGAACGAATGATATTTGGACTTACCAACGCTCCCTCTGAATTTCAACGTATGATGCATTTAGCACTGGGAACCTTGTTTAACAAAACAGTAATGTGTTACTTGGACGACATTCTTATACCTGCAAAATCTTGGACGGAAATGATGGATAAATTGAATCAAGTTTTGGAATGTCTAAAATCCGCACATTTAACTCTGAAGTTATCAAAATGTGAATTTGGCAAGAAGGAAATTGAATTTTTAGGTTTTGTAATAAATGAACATGGAATTCAACCAGGTCGAGGAAAAGTTAAAGTAATTTCTAATTTTCCAACACCGAAGAATGTACACGAAATTCGAAGGTTTCTAGGTCTTACCAGCTTTTTCAGACGTTTCATACCAAAATATGCAACCCATGCTGAACCTCTGACACGACTCACACGTAAAGATGTTAAGTTTCAGTGGAATAAAGAGCAGCAAGATGCGTTTGACAAATTAAGAGGTGATCTGACAGAAAAACCAATTCTTGCACTATACTGCCCTGATGCAAAAACGGAGGTACATACTGATGCAAGCTCCGTAGGAATTGCAGGAATGTTACTTCAATATGGGGAGGATGACAAACTTCACCTGGTATATTGCGTCAGTAAGAAAACAACAGCAGCTGAATCAAAATATCATTCCAGCAAATTGGAACTGATGGCCATAGTGTGGACGCTAGACAGGCTACGCCAGTTCATTATCGGCATCGAGTTCACTGTTGTTACAGATTGCCAGGCTTTAGTATACCTTAACACTAAGAAAACACAGAATCAGCAAATTGCAAGATGGAGTAACTTGATACAAGAGTATAACTTTGAGGTGAAATTCAAACCTGGGGCAAAGATGGCTCATGTGGACGCATTGAGCAGATCTCCTATCTTACAAGAAGACGATACTTTAGGCGCAATAGTTGAAAACAACTTAGATGTTTATCAAACATTTACGGAGGATGAAAAAGTATTGATAATGAAGCACGCGGATAAAGAACTGAAAAGACTCATAAACATTTTCGAAAAGGACCCTCAAGACAGAACGATAGAAGAGAAAGAGAAAATTAAAAATTGTGACTACAAGCATAAGAGATTGTATCGAATCGTTCAAGATGAAAATGAAACGAAGTTACTGTACGTAGTTCCTCGAAGTATGAGAAAAAGTTTGGTGGTACGATTTCACGACTTGATGGGACATTTTGCAGTTGACAAAACGATGGCCAAGATCAAGGAACTTTACTGGTTTCCTTCGATGAAGAGGTATATTAGACGACACATATCAATGTGTTTTGAGTGTTTAGTAAATAAAGTACCCAGTGGAAAACAACAAGGAGAGTTACACCCTATCAAACCAGGGAAACGGCCATTTTGTGTGGTACATCTCGACCATTTAGGGCCATTTGTAAAGAGTTCCAAGGGAAATACTCATTTACTTATTCTAATAGATAATTTTACAAGATTCGTGAGACTCTTCCCAACTCGGAGTACTGCAACCAAACACGTACTCAGATACTTGGAAGAATGTGTTGATGAATTCGGACTACCTGAAAGGATAATAAGTGACAGAGGCTCATGTTTTACGTCCCATGCATTTGAAGAGTTTTGCAGAATAAATGGAATAAAACATACATTGAATTCTACTCAACGACCTCAAGGAAATGGAATGGTTGAAAGAGTTAACAGAACTGTGCTACCTGTTATCATGACGAGCATGACACATCCTGAACACAAAGATTGGGATAAAAGGATAAAACAATGCGAGCGAAATTTGAATAATATGGTGAACAATACAACTGACAAAACACCATTTGAAATGTTGCACGGTTACTCTCCAAGATTTAACGATGGAATATTACGAATGCTTGCTGATGAAGATGCTGTTGCCTGGAAGGATCCAGCAGTAATTCAGGCTAAAACGAGAGAAACTATCAAAGAAAAGCAAGAAAATATGAAGAAGTACTATGATCAAAAGAGATGCAAGACAATGAAGTTCGATAAGGGCGAGATAGTCGTTGTTAGGCGATCACCCTTATCCTCAGGAGAACCGACTAAAACACAACCGAAGTATCGCGGACCATTAGTAGTGACGGATGTTCTGCCAAACGACACTTATAGAGTGTCTCAACTTGAACCTAAAGAACAGGGACGATTTTACACAACCACCGCTCATGTCAGTCAGTTAAAGGCATGGAGATGCGACAACGAAGACGGTGACATCGATAAGGAAATCGAAGACGGTGACGTCGACGAAGAAGATGAATCCTGTCCACCAAGGAGAACCCGTCCTAGACGCACTATTAGAGCACCTTCTCGGTACTTGGACTAGTAAAAACAGACTCCAGAGTTCGAGTAATTTATCATCTCATCGAGGACGATTGTTCATCAGGATGGTCGAATGTTATCGCTCAGAATTTGTAACAATGATGTGGCAACATCGATGACCGAAATAATATCACGCGATGAAATAAAATGTAAATAGAATTAAGAGTCGGAATTCGAGATTGAATAAAGGCGGCGGTGTTTTTTTTAAAGATGTTGTTCTTATTGAATTAATTTAAGCAAGCTCTTAATACATACTAGGATTTTACCAACAAATATTTTACTATTGAGTCAACCAAATATCAAAAATTTTAGGATTAACCAATTTTAGAACGAAGTTTAGCCACCTAAGGTAATAACGCAATAGAAGAAATTCCATTTACCGTGACAAAAGCAAACAGAAATTGTATTTTAATGCTAAGCCTTTAGATTAGTGGGAGATAAATGGCGAACACGTGAGATTTTCCACAATTTACCAAAACAGTGGTTATTACGACGATTCCATAATGCAGAAACGGCTTGATTACTCAAAAACTAAATTGAAATACATCTATAGAGTATGTACTAAATAAATATACAAACTTATAAAGCAACACGGTTGTCATGAGATCATGCACGAGATGAATGGGTGTATTTATAAAGATGCTATTAAGATAAAATTTACTGTACATTTAAAGAACACTATTATTGAACGGCTAAGAAATAAGAATTGAAAATAAACATTACTTACTTTTCGTCGATTTTTCGCTAGCTTTGCTCAAACGGAGTCCTCCGATGCCCATACGAATGGCGCCGGCGCCGAGGCCGATGAACCAAAACTTTGTATTCTTACGCGGTAGAATAAGTTTGATTTCACAACGGTATATAGTTCGTTCGTTTTGATGGAAGTACTAATTTCTTTTTTTTTGCATCGTAAAAAAACTTACACTAATTATGATAATAAAGATGTTGTACAAATGTTAAATGAATTGCACTCAAAATTATTAAATATTCGCCCCTTTTTGTTAAATGTGTGATTTTAAGCATGTTAACGTTCTCAAAACTGAGAACATCGGTTACTCATTTTTAAGTCAAAGCTACTTGAAAAATATAAGTAGGTAAAAGTGCTCATTTTTAAGCACATGAATTTTAACAGTGAAGATACTCCATTAGAGTAAGGGTTTCCTGGGCACTTCAAAAAAACTAAAGGAGATAGAGCAAACTCTTCAGTGAGAGTATTGTTGCCACTGTTATAAGTAACTCACTGAAAAAAATTTCATGAAAATATCGTGAATATTCGCGGAGATATTAGCATGTGAAAATAGCACTTTTTCAGGCATCAAAAAAGAAAAAGTTCAAAAATTTGCAAGTTTTTTTTATTAAAATTTATCTTCATTCAACTAAAAAGATACAAAACTACATAATAACTATGAAAAACTTTCAAATGTTTGAACTTTTTCTTTTTTGATGCCTGAAAAAGTGCTATTTTCACATGCTTATATCTCCGCGAATATACACGATATTTTTTTTCAGTGAGTTACTTATAACAGTGGCAACAATACTCTCACTGAAGAGTTTGCTTTATCTCCTTTAGTTTTTTAATTAATTTTTTTAACTTTTTTATTTCGCCGCTAGGGGCGCTGTAAGTCCTTTTAATGAATTCTCGAGGGTCACTTACCTAGGAGTAGACCTTACTTCCAGGACCCTAGGAGACGTTGGTTCCAAATAAAAGCCGTGAAACGGACTTTTGAAACACCCTGTATATTAGGGTGGCCCTTATTATAATGGGGAAATTTTTTTTTCAATATTTTCTTTCAGCCCCCCCCCTTAATTTTTTCCTTTTACTATACAATAAAAGTGTGCAAAAGGATTTTCCGATATTTTAATATTAACACGTGCCTCAGCGCGGTTTAAGTTTGGCCATAGCGCGCCATAGTTATAATATGGCTTACTATGGGAATAACGTCTCCGCTAACTTCCTCAGCAGGAGAATGAAAGATAATTTCATTAATTTCGAATTTTTATGAGTAAAGAAGATGGAAATATGACTTACGAATATTATTAGTATAATAAAATAGTTAAAAAGACAAAAATTTAACAAAAATTATGTTTATTGAAAATAAATTTCAAAAACATGTATACAATTATTCAAAATTGTTTATCATAAAACAATAATTATTTACACTTACCATACAATTATAAAAAAAGTTCCAGTTTAAAAATTAATAATTTAAATACATTTATAGTAGAATATATTCTAACAAATTCATAAAAACCTAACTAACATCTTAAAAATATGAAAGATTTAATTCACTTTTTTTGAACTATTTACATTCAAATTTACGCTTAAGAGTAGACTTTTTGCAATCGGGGTACTGTTTGACCAACAGAAATTTCTTCATCTTCAATACTAGATAATGATTACACTGTTTTACAAATTTGACCTTCAAAATTTTTTCTTTGATGAAAATAGTCATTTCTTATAGATTTTGGGTCGCTGAAAACGAAAATCTCCATCAAAATTCTCAATTGGTTCGGGATTTTCGGGGAACAGCCCCTCCCCCTTTTTACGTTTTTTGATGACTTAATGACTTTGAATTCGATTTTCAGTGTCAAAAAGCATTACTGAAGTCTTGAAACTACTCACAAACGGACAAGGAAGGTTTAAATTTATAAAATGTGAAATTTTGTAGCAAATGGATAGGTTTAAGGGGTCATTACCCCCCTAAAAAGGCGAAAAAATAGCTAAAAATAATAGAGATTTTTATACGAATTTTTTCCTATTATTTTTTACGCAATTCACCTTTGAAGGGTCCTAACCCATCCCCAAGGACCCAAATTTGATGTCAATATGCAGCAATAATTTTTACTAAAAGCGGTTGAGGTGTTAGCGCCCCAAAAGCCCCCGCGGAAGAGTACGAAAGACCCTCTGAATCGCGTTGTCACTCGCGCGCTCTGGAACTCACGTTCAATTCGTGTTTCACCCTCGGATAACGCGATTTATGAGACAGTCATATAAACAGAGCTAATACATGGTTTGGATGTTACCACTGGAGGTATGAACTTATATGGTAATGTATCTCCTTTTTTATATTCCGTTATTTATCTACTGCCACTACTTGAACTTTTTCGTAACTATAACGCCCCATAGAGTAATAAAAAAATTAATTACTCAAGAAGCAGAGTCAATTAAGCATTTTGAGGGTGATTTTTGTGTTTAGCGACCCAAAATCGGTAAGAAATGACTATCTTGATCTCTAAAAAATTTCACGATAAAATTTCATATACAGGGTGGTCCTCAATTCATGGTACAAACTTCTAGGGGTGTTAGAGTACACCTAGACGAACAAGAATTGGTATAGGAAGGGGGGTCGCAGATACGCCGTTAAAGAGCTAGGACCTAATGTAGTGCGAGTGCGTTTCAAAAGGCCGTTTTTAGAAGGCCCGTGTGACGAAACAAATCATAATAAAATGAAAAACATTATTGCATGAGGCACAGGAATATCCGTACTACTTAAATCCTCAATGTGATAGAAATTGGACCACTTGCTAAACCGTGGGGTGAGTTTTAAAACGTGCAATATTCATCTTTTAGCCAAAGAATGGAGTTCCCTTACATTAGTGTAATGGTACTTAGAAAAATGATGATCGGGGAAGGAATTTTCAATGATCATACATTGATCATTGAAACTGTATGATCATTGAAAATTCCTTCCCCGATCATCATTTTTCTAAGTACCATTACACTAATGTAAGGGAACTCCATTCTTTGGCTAAAAGATGAATATTGCACGTTTTAAAACTCACCCCACGGTTTAGCAAGTGGGCCAATTTCTATCACATTGAGGATTTAAGTAGTACGGATATTCCTGTGCCGCATGCAATAATGTTTTTCATTTTATTATGATTTGTTTCGTCACACGGGCCTTCTAAAAACGGCCTTTTGAAACGCACTCGCACTGGATTAGGTCCTAGCTCTTTAACGGCGTATCTGCGACCCCCCTTCCTATACCAATTCTTGTTCGTCTAGGTATACTCTAACACCCCTAGAAGTTTGTACCATGAATTAAGGACCACCCTGTATAGTGTCTCTACACCAGTTCTATTCCGCCCGCGTAGTACCAACACCCTGTTTGACTGATTTAGTGGCCAATTAAGTTAAAAGGTTCAGTATACCATACATTTATATGCCCGTATGTCTATTTTAAACTTCGCAAAGCAAAAATATTAATTCCAGAGCGCGCGAGTGACAAAGCGATTGAGAGAGTTTTTCGGGGGGGGACTCTTCCGCGGGGGCTTTTGGGGCGCTAACACCTCAACCGCTTTTAGTAAAAATTATTGCTGCATATTGACATCAAATTTGGGTCCTTGGGGATGGGTTAGGACCCTTCAAAGGTGAATTGCGTAAAAAATAATAGGAAAAAATTCGTATAAAAATCTCTATTATTTTTAGCTATTTTTTCGCCTTTTTAGGGGGGTAATGACCCCTTAAACCTATCCATTTGCTACAAAATTTCACATTTTATAAATTTAAACCTTCCTTGTCCGTTTGTGAGTAGTTTCAAGACTTCAGTAATGCTTTTTGACACTGAAAATCGAATTCAAAGTCATTAAGTCATCAAAAAACGTAAAAAGGGGGAGGGGCTGTTCCCCGAAAATCCCGAACCAATTGAGAATTTTGATGGAGATTTTCGTTTTCAGCGACCCAAAATCTATAAGAAATGACTATTTTCATCAAAGAAATTTTTTCATTGTTGAACAGTGTTATTCCTCAAATGAGTCTCGGTCATCGTCTCGGAACTATTGAGAGCCTTGGCCTGTCTCTTCTCTTCGTTACTTAATCTTTGTAAACCTCTTTCTTCGCGTTTTGCCAGCTTTACATCAATTCCACCTAAACATCCCACTCGACCCGGCTTTCGTTGATTCAGTAAAAATTGTCTCTTTTTCAATTTTTAATATTTCCGACGCATTCGCGGATGCAACAAAGAGATTGCTCAGGTAGGTTATCACAAACGCCTGTTCTAATTCTTTCTGGGAGTCTTCGACGGATGACAAGCATTTTGTTTTAAACTTCGCCAAGTGGAATAAATCTTCATAACTTTATCTGTGCATTTGTTAAATTGTCTAGTAGGGACTCTTGCTTTTTCCCCAAAAAAATGAGACACTCTCGCTCTGCCAAGCATTCCTGTTATCTGATGGCATACTTTTCCAATCAAATAGATATTTTTATCACTACTTCTTAAATTAGAGGACATAACTGCACAATTAACTGAAACCAATGCTTAAGAAGACTAGTTTTAAAATGCTGCCGTGTGGCAGCTTTTATTTTTCCCAGGCACTTTCTGACCCTCCCTAAACTCAAATACTATTAAATCACTCACCCCTGGGGTTGGGGCGGTCTGTTTTGTCTTTCGCCCACCCCCATCGTGCCGGGGACTTCAAAAGTCTGAGATAAAAACAAGCAGTCTTGGAGGAGAGAAAAAGGGAATGTGGGACCGTTTTCTCTTATGAGGTGAATGACACCAACTAAACAATCTAGCTCTGCTCCCTCAGACAACAAAATCTTTTTATTTCTCATATTCGTTTCCTGGATCTAAATAATACTAAAATTGTGAACTTTTACTAGTTCCTCATATGTTTATCTACATTTCTTCATGACACATGCTCCTTCCTCAAATTTCATCTGTTCGTCATTCTGCTCTTGGGGAAGCGAGCGGAAACGTTATTCCCGTAGTAAGCCATACTAACACTAGCCAAACTTCAACCGCGATGAGGCAAGTGTTAATATTAAAATATCGGAAAATCCTTTTGCACACTTTCATTTTATAGCAAAAGGGAAAAAATTAAGGGGGGCTGGAATAGATATATATAATTTTATATTTTTTTATTATTTCAAATTTTGGTTAGTTCTTTCTGTTAAATGTGTTCTGTCAAAATAAGTGGGTTTTTGAAAGAAACCATTTGAAATTTAAAAAAAAAGTCCTCCTTAATTTTTTTTATATCTAGTTAGAACAGTAAACTTCCTAAATTTTGCAAAAAAAAAACAAGTTCAATAATAAAAGACCCAATGAATTATAAAAGAACCTATTTAATTGAAAAAAAAAATAAGCTTTTGAAACTTGATTTAAATTTTGAAAAAGATCACTCAACTGCAGTTCTTTTTATGGTATTTCGTTTAGATGTTTTTCTTCAATATTAAAACTGCCAAAATCTTGGATTTTTCTTGATCCCAGATTTCGATTTCTAAGGGATGATAACTCAAAATCTAAGGATAATTCAAAAAATCTGCTTTTCAAGAAGGTTTTCCGATGTATCTATATAATTTTTGGAATAGGGCCTATTGTTAACACTTGTAGGTTTTTGATACATTGTTTGGAAAAGTTGTTAATACCACTTCCTTCTTTCGAGGTATGAGGTTTTTTTCATCAGATTTATATAGTCTGTTCACTACAAAATTTAATCACTTATTTCTGAAATATGTTAAACACCACTTTTTTTTACCTCTTCATTTTCTCGAAAACGGTGAGTATTATAAGACAAACAATTTCAATTTATAAACAATATAGTTCATTTTGGGGGAAATAACTTAGAAGTCCCACAAAATGAAATAACAGAAGCACCATTTTTAATTTGTTTTGTCACGAAAGTTAGTTGTCATAGTTAGTTATAAAATTAGTTAGTGCATTTGTTTTATCATAAAGTTACTCCTATTATTTAATCAGATAATTAAAAACATGAATGCATTGGTGTAGAGAATAGTTTTTGATACTTTTCAATATTTTTTAAGTATCAAAAAATATTATCTACTAAAATGCATTTATGTTTCTAATTCCCTGATTAAATAATAGGAGTGACATCTTAATAAATTTAATAAAAAAACCTGCATAAATTAAGACAAATTGTTTAGAATACTGACTTTACTGCAAAAATATAAAATTTTTCTATATCACAATAGAAAATTAACCTATAAACATGTATTACATGCCTCTGGAGGAAAAAAATTAATATTTTTGTTCCAGAATGCCTGTTTTTTTTAATTAAAAATTAAATTTCCTATTGTCCGATTTTTAGTATTTCTAAGTGAAATCAATTGAAAAAGCGTTTATTACAATTTGTTTCAGGTGTCAAGACGAGTTCAACGTAATTAAGAATTTTTTCAAAACTTTAAAATTTTTAAGACCATTTCAATGTTTATTGCAAAAATATTTTTTTATGTAATAGGATTAAAAAAAACAACCTATGAACATGTATTACAAGCGTATATTGTAATTTTAAATTTTTAAAAAAGTTAATTGTTTTGTTAAATATGTATTCTTAATAAATTTAAAGAGCATTCATTTTTAGATTGTATTTAATGTACTTAATTACATTTTGTTTTTCAGTGTCTTTCTAAACAGATGGATCAGTTATTCAAGACGACAACTGACGAGGATCCGGCAAGAAATCTGGCTGTGCAAAGTTTGGACGAACTTGTTGAAACACCCTGCATTCCAATAAAATTTATTCTGATAGTTTAATGGTGTTAGTTTTTTCACTTGATAAACATAACTTTAAAAATCTAACCCGAAAGTAATTAACCACACTAAAAATAGGGATTCATTAATTTTTTAAAATATTATAGTGCTGTCCTTTAAAAACAACTCACTGTTTAATATTTTCTCCATTAAAAGGTTAATAAAAAGGATAATTAAATCGAACAAAAAACTGTTGTAACGGCTCGTCCTCCTTAACATTTTAGTGCTTAGCATTTTTAATTCCAATAATCCATTACTAATTGGCAGTCAATTAAGTAAGAATTTGAAAAAAACCAACTTTTTCCTAGGACTCTAATTGGCGGACTGAGCTAAAACTTTAATATTTTATTCTCATAGTAATGCGATAACATAAAAACGCGCAAAAAATGCTCTAAAGTCTTAAAAACATACATTTTTACAAAATCTGTAAATCTACATTATCTCAGCTTGTTTAAAAAATACGTAAATAAACCGTTCTTTGACCAGTTTTTACATCCCTGACACTCTAACGGCATTATTCACATCCCTAGCCTAAGCCGGCCGGTTTAAGTTTGAGCTTTAACCTAGACCGGCTGGCTTAGGCTTATTCCTTATTCACATCGCCTGGTTTTTTAGCCAGCTCATAAGCCGTTTCCTGATCTGGCGAGATATCTGCAAACTAGTGTTTGCCTTTGGCGCCCTTAAACGAAGCGTCTTCATTGGTTGTTGACTGTCACATGATATTATTTTCGGCTTTCACCACGCTTCATTCAGGCGGGAAATCAAGCACACAGACCGGAAAATATAATGTTACCAATCCAATATCCAATCCAACAAACGGGAATCGCGAAATTCCTGGCCAAAACATCTTTTTTGCATAAAACTTGATAAATAACAAAAGAAAACTCTTTGAAATAACAAATATACCTGCTAATTCAGTATTTCTCATAGTCTTCTAAAAATTATTTAAGAAAAGTGTGCTTACAAAAAAATGATGAGGTTATTTATTAATGTTTCTGTATTTTGCCTTTTATTGTTACCATGCGTTTTATTTCCTTCATTTTAAAGATGGTCTGAAAATTTCTAAAAAAAAAAAAAGGTTTTTAAATTGAATGAAATTTATTCTTCTTCTAATAAATTCTTCAAGTATTGGGGGTACTCTAAAAAGTGACAATTTTTGTCTGAATACAGCTGTTAATCCAGGTAGATTCTTTTTTTCATCAAAATATTTTTTACATCTGCTATCAGCTGCCCATTTAATATTAAAAGACCAGGCAAACTCACACTACAGCTGTTTAGACTAAGCAGATAAATAATTAGCCCAGTCAAAGTTTGAACTTAAAAATAATTTCCCTGTTTATTAGATGCTTAAGATTCATTATAAAACTTGATTTATTCCTTTTGAGCTATATTATATGCTACCAGAACCACAAAAGAACACGAAGCTAAAAAAAGATATAATTTTAATAATAAAGATACATTTGGTTTATTAACTTCAATTTCAAGAATTGCAAATATAATTGAAGCTAATTCTTACCAAATTTCACCCGACCTTCATTTCTGCTACAAATTACTATTTGCTTTCACCCTCTAATTGTGTTCTATTAGGTATATCTAAAAATAATTCTGGTGAAGTTTTATCACTTTCAAATGATATTTATAATATTGTTAGCTCAAGGAAGTTAAAGTTTGAAAAATGTAGGAAAGATGGGGGCTATAGAGTAGTTAATACACATAAATAATTATAAGCCATCTAAAAAAGTCCTAAATAACACATTTGAAGCAGTTTTATCACAATATAAATCTTATTTTTTTTTATTCTGAAAATTGGTAATTTTCCCCCATATTTTTCAAACTTCAACTTCTTTAACTCAAGACCACCAATAAATACTATTATTTGAAAGTGATAAAATTTTACAAGAATTATTTTTAATGGAACAAATTTAGAGGGCGAGAGCAATAATTTTCAAAACTTTACCCTACATTCATTTCAGCTTAAGACATTCTGCTTTAAATTTTGAATTAAAATATCACACCTTATCTTGTATAAATAAATAAAACTTTTATTGTCATATTTTCCAATCTGCTGTGAGTTAGAAATATCTTGGACTTTATATAGATTCAAACCTTAAATGGACCACTCACATCTTTGAATTGAAGGAAAAAATTAAGGATTTTTTACTTAAATTCTACCACCTAAATGTAAAATAGATTCATCATTTTTAAAAACCTTATATTTTTCCTGGTTTTATTCCTTAAAAAATTATGGTGCCACTATTCGGAGTGGTGAATATAGATCCAATTCACAACCAATAATTTTAATTCAAAATTCTAAATCAGCAGTTTTATCCATATAATTTTAGATCTCTTAATTTATTGCCTCTCCATTATAACGCTTTTTTTTTTCGTATTCTGCTTTACCCTAATCTTAAGAAATCTCTGTTTAAAATTAGAGAAAGGTCATATAACACAACATCAATAGCAATTTATTTTGTAAACATTTCTATTATTTAGCTCCAAATTTATATAATACCTTACATTTAAGTCCAATCAGTAGTAACAAATATTCAGTTTTCAAAAGAAATTTATTTTTAACTTATAAACATCGACGACCTGGATCTATATTTTTCACTCTAATGAAGCATATTTATTTTGTTACTCTTACCAGCTTTCTGCCATTTTCATTAATTTATATTTGTTTAGTAATTGTTTTCTTGCCTTGGTCTTGTGTTAGTATTTCTTAAATATTTTGCAATGTTATTTAAGTATAGATTCTCTATCGCCTTGAAGGGCTAGTCTTTCCACTTGGAGATTCACATTTTATCTCTTGTTTTTGTTTGGTATTCTTGTATTAAATTTGTGAAATAATTTAAACAAAAAAAACTATACTTTTTTTTGTTCTTTGAACATTCTGATATAAAATATTTAGCAATGGAAAAGCGTGTTCTGTTAGAATTCTTATAAATCTATTTGATAATTAAAATAATAATTAAAAAAGATGTGGTAGGAGTTGTAATTACCACCAGGTTAACAATCTATTGGAAAAAGGTTTATTAAAACTATTTATACTATAACTTTAAATGCAGCTTAAAATCTAATGCAAAATTTTCGCTCAGCAAAATTGCAATTCACTTGCCTGAAAATATAAACTTAGAGCTTTCAAAACAAACAATAATGATGCATTAAAATAAAAACACAATTACTGTAAGATTCCGGATACTAATTAGATTCACAAAAACGGTTTTTTATTTGTAAAGATTGCAAAGAGCAAAGTAGTCGCTGTAGTCGGCCATTTTGTAAACAAAACTAATTTCGCCAAGAAAAACAACTACTGCGCATGCTCCGTAAGGTTAACCAAAGCTAAGCCAGCGCAGGATCGGGCGGCTTAAAATCTGTTGGCTTAGCTCCTAAAACGACGTTAACCAGAGGATATGAATACGAAAGCTGACCTAAACCGGCCGGCTTAGGGTTACATGAGATGAGGGATGTGAATAATGCCGTAAGTGCCTTTCGACTGTAAGCCGACGATATGCTGTCCGGTTTTGGAAATTTTTCGCCTTAACTGGGATGAGCCCAATACGTCCACTTTTGGGCAACAATTGACATTTCGAAAAAAAGCAATTTTTGGTAATTTCTCGTCTTAAAAGCGATATCCAGATTTCATCCCCTTTATGGGACCCCAGTGTATTTGTGCCTTTTATAGGCCAATCTTCAACACGAAGTCCTGTGGCATACCAGGGTTGAGTAGGGCGAGGTTGGGTCTGATGATTTCTAACTTATATGACGACCCAACGGACTGCTCGACCCTAGGGAAACTGGCATTGGGAGCGGGGATTTGAACTTCTCGAGGACCTTTGGACTGGTGAAGTGGGGTCTTGGAGGGAGCAGCCATGTAGAGGGTACAGGTCAAAAACTGAGTTTTGCGTCTCAGGCCGCCAGATAGTACAGGAGCCCGGGGCTGCCTAACCAGCAATGTCCTGGCTGCTCTATCAGCTGGCGAATAATCCCGCCTGTCTTGTAGTTCCAGGTGGTGCCTGGATGGGGTCCTGCATGGCAGAGCGGGGGGCTTTCCTGAGGCCACTGCTGGCTGTTGACTCTGGGGCTAGCCCCGCTAAACTGGTCCTCTGGAAGTCGGAAGGGATTCTCCCCCTCCCTCCCTAATTAAATTTTTCTTATGGAAGTCGAAATACAGAATTCCGGTCAAAACGCTCAAACCAAAATCCCCAACTCCTCTCCTGAGCATGGTGGTGAATGCACCAACCCTTCTCCTTCAGTGGAGCAACAAGAAAAAACAGTAATGGTTACAAATGCGAAATTCTACATTATCATGAGTAAAGAAGGAACATTTAAGGACACATCTCCGATATTAATTCATAAAAGTATACTAGGTATGGTTGGCAATGTAAAAAATATTAAAAAAAACTGCTGGTGGTAATATCCTAATTGAAGTGGCGAATGAAAACCAAGCAAAATTAATAATGAAACTACAAAATTTGGGTAATATGGAAGTCCTCGTTTCACCACATAAATCCTTAAACTCTTGTAGAGGTGTTATATCCGAATCTGAATTGTACAATGATACTGAAAATGATATCCGATTCGAACTAGAAAATCAAAAAGTTATAGATGTTAAAAGAATTGTTATTTAAAAAAAAGACCATGTAATTAAGACCAAACATATAATACTAACTTTTAGTACTACTGAGCTCCCCAAATCTGTGAAAATAGCCTACCTTAATATCCCAGTCCGCCCATACATTCCCAACCCCTCGCGTTGCTTCAAATGCCAAAGATTTGGACACTCCGCAAAAATATGTCGAGGTATAGCGCGGTGTGGCGAATGCGCAAGCCTAGATCATATAGTGGAGTCTCCAATGTAAATTTGTAAAAATTTTCTGTAAATTTATGGTACCAAGGTTATTTTGGTTCTTTAGGGTATGGAGAGTCAGAAAATCTTTGGTACCAATTTTTCTTTTCACTTTCCTGGTGTAGAGGTCAAGTCAAAGGTCGAATTATATACTTCCATATTTTGACTGTTAGGCAGGTATAATTCAGTTCAGACGCATTTAAAATTGTTGTAAAATGGTGGAATTAAAGTAAAAAAGTTTCTGAGCTTTAAAATTATTAATTATAATTTTTTAATTAATTAATTAAAATTCGAAAAAAGGTAATTTTTTCTGTTTAGTTTCATATGAAGGTATAATTTGGTAAAAATACTACCATTTGTCTATTATTTGGTGGTTAAGATTCTTTTTTAAAGAAAAGTTTATAGAAAGTTGGTTATTCAATGTTTTCTTTGAGACGAGATCAACTCAGAAACGCGCGCAGACAGGGAGCCAACCAACAGGAGTTCCCCTGCTGGTGTCAATACAGTATCGAGCTTTACTTCCAAAAACCTATGAAAGAAATCACGTGGTTGTGTTGGAATCGAACGCTATTTCCTCCCGATTATCTAGTGCCATACGGGGGAACTTTGTTTTGTGAGGATATGATTTCTAGATCCGCCAGGTGGCGTCTTATAATGTATATAAATATTTCTGTCTTACTGTAATAAATTATTTATTCCTGTTTTAACCCAAGCTAGTCTTGTCTGATTTTCCACCCTCCTCAAAAGTACGATCCAACAGAATGGTAGCAGAGCGTGGTTGTATGAAATTTCGTGGTTGTATGGTGGAATTATGATTTAAGTACCGATTGGATTGTCGACAGGATGAGTTCCGGTGAGGAAAGTAGTTTGTTCCGGATTGAGAAGCTGAATCGTGATAATTTCCGATCATGGAAATTCAACCTGAAGATGCTCCTTATGCATCAGGGGTTATTTGGATATGTGGACGGAACAGAACCCCTACCTGAAAGAACTGACAACAAGGCTGTCAAAGCATGGCAGAGCCGGGATGGAAAAGCATTTTCGACTATTTGCCTGTCGATAGAGGAGGATCTAAAGAATCTAGTTATGGATTGCACTACTTCAAAGGAAGCCTGGGACAGTGTCTGCTGTACTTTCGAGCCAACAACGAGAGCAAGAATCGCTGCTTTGAGAACAGAGTTTATGAATATTGGGCTGAAGGACACTGAAACGATGTCTATGTTCATGGGCAGATTGTTAAGAGCCGCTAAAGATTTGGAGATGGCTGGTAAAGTCGTGCCTGATGATGAGATAGCTTATCAAATGCTATATCAGCTCCCGTCAAACTATGACAACGTCGTGATCCAACTATACCAATTGGAGGATGAGGATTTCACTTCTACTAACGTGAGAAAAGCTCTGATTGCTGAGTTTGATCGCTTGCAACACCGAACTGACGTAGCTGAGTCAACTAGGACGGCACTGGCATCTGAATCCGAAACCAGACTTCGTAAGAGTGACGGAAACGTCGAAAAAGATAAGAGAACTTGCTTCAAATGTGGTCTCCCAGGACATTTCATCAAAGACTGTAAAAAGGGAAAAAAGAACTATGCAGGACGGTCTACCAAAGGTCCCTCTCGTGGTCCCTCTACCTCCCAAGGAGGACGCTCAAATGTCTTCATTGCCTCAACAGCCATGGTTGTAGACAAGGACATAGTGAACTTCGTGATAGATACAGCTGCTACAGAACATTTCTGCAATGATTTAAGCATGTTCAGTGATTACGTTGAAAGTAAAGAAACGAGTTCTGCTAAAATTGCCCAGGGATCGACTCCAATTCTCGGACACGGTGATATTAAGTTGAATGTTCATCAAAGATCAGGTAAACGTTTTTTGTTATTGAAAAACGTTATGTATGCTCCTAAAATGTCTAGAAATTTAATATCTGGTAGATTAATTGATAAGGCAAATTTCAGTATACATATCAAAAATGGTAAACTGGTCATTAAAAGATCTGATGGTTATTATTTCCTAGAGTCATTTTTGGAAAATAATTTATATTCTTTGAATGCAGATGTTATTAAAAGTGGTAAATCGCCAGAAGGGTATATTGTTAACAAAAATGACATTATGTATTGGCATGTAAAACTAGGACACCAAAATCCTAAAGAGGTTTTGAAAATGTTTAAATCTGATCAGGTATTTGGTATTGAACACTTAACTGGTGATACTAAGTTTTGTGATGCATGTAATATGTCAAAATCTAACAGAGCTTCTTTTAAGAAGATAAGCAAAATTTCTTCTAAAGAGATTTTAGAATTGCTTCATTTGGATGTGTGGGGACCCGCTCCAGTCAGATCTATGGGAGGTGCTAAATACTTCTTAAGTATAATAGATGATTATTCTAGGTATTCTCAAGTTTATTTTATGAAAAATAAAAACGAGGCTTTTGATTACTTTAAAGAGTATCAAGTTGAAATGGAAAGGCAAACGGGTAAGAAAATTAAGAGGATTAGAACGGATAATGGGTTGGAGTTTTGTGCAAAGTATTTTGAAGAACATTTGAGGGATTGTGGTATTAAGGTAGAAAGGACTAATCCTTATTCACCAGAAATGAATGGTGTAGCCGAAAGGTTAAATAGAACTATTGTTGAGGGGGCAAGAGCTTCTTTATATCAAGGGAAATTGCCTAAAACATTGTGGGCAGAGGTAGTAAATACCCAGAACTATTTAAAGAATCGCTTTCCTCATAAAAGTCTAAAAGGAAAGATCCCTTTAAATGTTTGGTCAGGAAAAAGGTTTTCTGTTAGACATCTAAAACCTATTGGTAGTGTAGCTTATATGCATGTTCCAAAACCAAAGAGAGACAAGCTAGATGGGAAGGCTAATAAAGGAATATTAGTAGGTTATGCTATTAAAACTAAGGGTTACAGAGTTTGGAAACCAGGTACTCGGGAAGTATTGGAAACTAATCATGTAAAATTTGATGAATCAAAATTGGGTTTGAATTTTTCAGATAAGGGTGATCAAAACAAATCGTTGTTTGATTTAGAATCAAGTGGGTCTAAAGTGAGCTCCGATTCTGAAGAGGAATCAGAACCCGAGGTTGAAACTAAAGAAATTCCTGATATTTCTAAATGGGTGAGAAAGGTTACAATTAGAAAAAAGGGTAAATATATAGGGAGAAAGGAAGTTTTCTACTACCCAAAAAGTAACGTTAGACTTAGAAGTTTAAATGATGTAAAGAAATATTGTGATAAAGAGGGATTAAGTTTTAACCCAGGTGATTATGATTTTTCTGGAAAAGAAATAGAGATTGAGGAGGAATTTTCAGGTGAGGAAGACTCTAGTGATCAGTCTGAAGCTGAGGCTCATTGTGTTGAGGTCAAAGTTCCTCGATCTTTCTATGAATCTCAAAGTGTTCCAGAGAGATCATGTTGGTTAAATGCAATGAAAGATGAGGTGACTACTTTAAAAATCTAGGGATGTGTACGAAGTGGTACCAAGACCAACAAATCACAAGGTGTTGGGAAGTAAATGGGTTTTTAACCTAAAAAGGGATTTGCTTGGAAAAATAAAGTCTTATAAAGCTCGTTTTGTAGCTAAAGGGTTCAGACAAACTGAAGGGATCGATTATTATGAAGTATTTTCGCCAGTAGTGAACTTTACCCTTGTAAGGTTTTTTATGATTCAATTGGTCATACTTAAAAAATGGGTAAATCGTCACATTGATGTTAAATGTGCTTACTTGTATAGTAATCTTAACGAGGAAACTTATATTGAGCAACCTGAAGGTTTTGTAGAATTTGGTAACGACTATGTCTTTAAGCTAAAGAAAGCGTTATATGGTTTACACCAAGCCGGAAGAGAATGGTTTTCTACGTTAAATGAAGTGTTATTAAAGTTAGGTTTTGAAAAGTTGAAAAATTGTAATTGTGTATATTACTTGGACTCTAAAGTGATTATGCTGGTGTATGTTGACGATTTGGCTATTTTTGCCATGGATGAAAACAGCATGAACGATGTCATAAAAATGCTAAAATCAAAATTTGAAATTAAAGATTTAGGACACATTTCAAAATTTTTAGGAGTTGAGTTTGGATTTAAAGATGATAATTTTTTGATGCATCAAAAGGGTTACATCGAAAAGATGTATGATGTATTTAGAGACATCCTTCATGTTAGAGTAAAACTTCCACTGAATCCCGGTATGGTTATTGAAAAAGTTGCTGACAAAAATTCAGTTTTAAAAGATGTTCCATACAGGTCTTTAATTGGAAGTTTATTGTTTTTGGCATCGAGGACAAGACCTGATATTATGTTCGCAGTAACTCTGTTGTCAAAATTCAGCAACGAACCTTCCGCGATTCATTGGAAGATGCTCTGTCAGGTTTATAATTATGTCATAAGTACTAAGCATTATTGTATAAACCTATCTTATGCTACAGATGGTAATTTTTCAGCATTTAGCGATGCTAGTTGGGCTGCAGATCGAGATGACAGGAAATCAGTAAATGGTTTTATTGTAATGATGGGAGGAGTTCCTATTTCCTGGTTATCGTCAAAACAGCAGTCAGTAGCCCTATCCTCCATGGAGTCAGAGTATATTGCATTATCTGAATTGATTAAGGAAATTGTATGGTTGTTCAGAATTGCAAGTGAAGTTTTTGGAAAGGAGGTTAAGAAGCCAAATGTATTTTGTGATAGCCAGAGTGCTATTTATTTTTCTAAAAACCCTGTTGAAAACAAGAAAACCAAATACATTGATACTAGGTATCATTTTGTTAAAGACTATTTAAAAAAGGGTTTTTTCACTTTGAAGTTTATTTCTGGAAAAGAAAATTTGTCTGATTGTCTGACTAAACCGTTAACATGTGATAAATTTCAATGTTTTTGTGATAGGATTTTTTCTAGGTAAAATAGTACTTGTTTTGAAGTAATCGAGAGGAAAAGGGGGCATGTGTTGGAATCGAACGCTATTTCCTCCCGATTATCTAGTGCCGTACGGGGGAACTTTGTTTTGTGAGGATATGATTTCTAGATCCGCCAGGTGGCGTCTTATAATGTATATAAATATTTCTGTCTTACTGTAATAAATTATTTATTCCTGTTTTAACCCAAGCTAGTCTTGTCTGATTTTCCACCCTCCTCAAAAGTACGATCCAACAGAATGGTAGCAGAGCGTGGTTGTATGAAATTTCGTGGTTGTATGGTGGAATTATGATTTAAGTACCGATTGGATTGTCGACAGGATGAGTTCCGGTGAGGAAAGTAGTTTGTTCCGGATTGAGAAGCTGAATCGTGATAATTTCCGATCATGGAAATTCAACCTGAAGATGCTCCTTATGCATCAGGGGTTATTTGGATATGTGGACGGAACAGAACCCCTACCTGAAAGAACTGACAACAAGGCTGTCAAAGCATGGCAGAGCCGGGATGGAAAAGCATTTTCGACTATTTGCCTGTCGATAGAGGAGGATCTAAAGAATCTAGTTATGGATTGCACTACTTCAAAGGAAGCCTGGGACAGTGTCTGCTGTACTTTCGAGCCAACAACGAGAGCAAGAATCGCTGCTTTGAGAACAGAGTTTATGAATATTGGGCTGAAGGACACTGAAACGATGTCTATGTTCATGGGCAGATTGTTAAGAGCCGCTAAAGATTTGGAGATGGCTGGTAAAGTCGTGCCTGATGATGAGATAGCTTATCAAATGCTATATCAGCTCCCGTCAAACTATGACAACGTCGTGATCCAACTATACCAATTGGAGGATGAGGATTTCACTTCTACTAACGTGAGAAAAGCTCTGATTGCTGAGTTTGATCGCTTGCAACACCGAACTGACGTAGCTGAGTCAACTAGGACGGCACTGGCATCTGAATCCGAAACCAGACTTCGTAAGAGTGACGGAAACGTCGAAAAAGATAAGAGAACTTGCTTCAAATGTGGTCTCCCAGGACATTTCATCAAAGACTGTAAAAAGGGAAAAAAGAACTATGCAGGACGGTCTACCAAAGGTCCCTCTCGTGGTCCCTCTACCTCCCAAGGAGGACGCTCAAATGTCTTCATTGCCTCAACAGCCATGGTTGTAGACAAGGACATAGTGAACTTCGTGATAGATACAGCTGCTACAGAACATTTCTGCAATGATTTAAGCATGTTCAGTGATTACGTTGAAAGTAAAGAAACGAGTTCTGCTAAAATTGCCCAGGGATCGACTCCAATTCTCGGACACGGTGATATTAAGTTGAATGTTCATCAAAGATCAGGTAAACGTTTTTTGTTATTGAAAAACGTTATGTATGCTCCTAAAATGTCTAGAAATTTAATATCTGGTAGATTAATTGATAAGGCAAATTTCAGTATACATATCAAAAATGGTAAACTGGTCATTAAAAGATCTGATGGTTATTATTTCCTAGAGTCATTTTTGGAAAATAATTTATATTCTTTGAATGCAGATGTTATTAAAAGTGGTAAATCGCCAGAAGGGTATATTGTTAACAAAAATGACATTATGTATTGGCATGTAAAACTAGGACACCAAAATCCTAAAGAGGTTTTGAAAATGTTTAAATCTGATCAGGTATTTGGTATTGAACACTTAACTGGTGATACTAAGTTTTGTGATGCATGTAATATGTCAAAATCTAACAGAGCTTCTTTTAAGAAGATAAGCAAAATTTCTTCTAAAGAGATTTTAGAATTGCTTCATTTGGATGTGTGGGGACCCGCTCCAGTCAGATCTATGGGAGGTGCTAAATACTTCTTAAGTATAATAGATGATTATTCTAGGTATTCTCAAGTTTATTTTATGAAAAATAAAAACGAGGCTTTTGATTACTTTAAAGAGTATCAAGTTGAAATGGAAAGGCAAACGGGTAAGAAAATTAAGAGGATTAGAACGGATAATGGGTTGGAGTTTTGTGCAAAGTATTTTGAAGAACATTTGAGGGATTGTGGTATTAAGGTAGAAAGGACTAATCCTTATTCACCAGAAATGAATGGTGTAGCCGAAAGGTTAAATAGAACTATTGTTGAGGGGGCAAGAGCTTCTTTATATCAAGGGAAATTGCCTAAAACATTGTGGGCAGAGGTAGTAAATACCCAGAACTATTTAAAGAATCGCTTTCCTCATAAAAGTCTAAAAGGAAAGATCCCTTTAAATGTTTGGTCAGGAAAAAGGTTTTCTGTTAGACATCTAAAACCTATTGGTAGTGTAGCTTATATGCATGTTCCAAAACCAAAGAGAGACAAGCTAGATGGGAAGGCTAATAAAGGAATATTAGTAGGTTATGCTATTAAAACTAAGGGTTACAGAGTTTGGAAACCAGGTACTCGGGAAGTATTGGAAACTAATCATGTAAAATTTGATGAATCAAAATTGGGTTTGAATTTTTCAGATAAGGGTGATCAAAACAAATCGTTGTTTGATTTAGAATCAAGTGGGTCTAAAGTGAGCTCCGATTCTGAAGAGGAATCAGAACCCGAGGTTGAAACTAAAGAAATTCCTGATATTTCTAAATGGGTGAGAAAGGTTACAATTAGAAAAAAGGGTAAATATATAGGGAGAAAGGAAGTTTTCTACTACCCAAAAAGTAACGTTAGACTTAGAAGTTTAAATGATGTAAAGAAATATTGTGATAAAGAGGGATTAAGTTTTAACCCAGGTGATTATGATTTTTCTGGAAAAGAAATAGAGATTGAGGAGGAATTTTCAGGTGAGGAAGACTCTAGTGATCAGTCTGAAGCTGAGGCTCATTGTGTTGAGGTCAAAGTTCCTCGATCTTTCTATGAATCTCAAAGTGTTCCAGAGAGATCATGTTGGTTAAATGCAATGAAAGATGAGGTGACTACTTTAAAATCTAGGGATGTGTACGAAGTGGTACCAAGACCAACAAATCACAAGGTGTTGGGAAGTAAATGGGTTTTTAACCTAAAAAGGGATTTGCTTGGAAAAATAAAGTCTTATAAAGCTCGTTTTGTAGCTAAAGGGTTCAGACAAACTGAAGGGATCGATTATTATGAAGTATTTTCGCCAGTAGTGAACTTTACCCTTGTAAGGTTTTTTATGATTCAATTGGTCATACTTAAAAAATGGGTAAATCGTCACATTGATGTTAAATGTGCTTACTTGTATAGTAATCTTAACGAGGAAACTTATATTGAGCAACCTGAAGGTTTTGTAGAATTTGGTAACGACTATGTCTTTAAGCTAAAGAAAGCGTTATATGGTTTACACCAAGCCGGAAGAGAATGGTTTTCTACGTTAAATGAAGTGTTATTAAAGTTAGGTTTTGAAAAGTTGAAAAATTGTAATTGTGTATATTACTTGGACTCTAAAGTGATTATGCTGGTGTATGTTGACGATTTGGCTATTTTTGCCATGGATGAAAACAGCATGAACGATGTCATAAAAATGCTAAAATCAAAATTTGAAATTAAAGATTTAGGACACATTTCAAAATTTTTAGGAGTTGAGTTTGGATTTAAAGATGATAATTTTTTGATGCATCAAAAGGGTTACATCGAAAAGATGTATGATGTATTTAGAGACATCCTTCATGTTAGAGTAAAACTTCCACTGAATCCCGGTATGGTTATTGAAAAAGTTGCTGACAAAAATTCAGTTTTAAAAGATGTTCCATACAGGTCTTTAATTGGAAGTTTATTGTTTTTGGCATCGAGGACAAGACCTGATATTATGTTCGCAGTAACTCTGTTGTCAAAATTCAGCAACGAACCTTCCGCGATTCATTGGAAGATGCTCTGTCAGGTTTATAATTATGTCATAAGTACTAAGCATTATTGTATAAACCTATCTTATGCTACAGATGGTAATTTTTCAGCATTTAGCGATGCTAGTTGGGCTGCAGATCGAGATGACAGGAAATCAGTAAATGGTTTTATTGTAATGATGGGAGGAGTTCCTATTTCCTGGTTATCGTCAAAACAGCAGTCAGTAGCCCTATCCTCCATGGAGTCAGAGTATATTGCATTATCTGAATTGATTAAGGAAATTGTATGGTTGTTCAGAATTGCAAGTGAAGTTTTTGGAAAGGAGGTTAAGAAGCCAAATGTATTTTGTGATAGCCAGAGTGCTATTTATTTTTCTAAAAACCCTGTTGAAAACAAGAAAACCAAATACATTGATACTAGGTATCATTTTGTTAAAGACTATTTAAAAAAGGGTTTTTTCACTTTGAAGTTTATTTCTGGAAAAGAAAATTTGTCTGATTGTCTGACTAAACCGTTAACATGTGATAAATTTCAATGTTTTTGTGATAGGATTTTTTCTAGGTAAAATAGTACTTGTTTTGAAGTAATCGAGAGGAAAAGGGGGCATGTGTTGGAATCGAACGCTATTTCCTCCCGATTATCTAGTGCCGTACGGGGGAACTTTGTTTTGTGAGGATATGATTTCTAGATCCGCCAGGTGGCGTCTTATAATGTATATAAATATTTCTGTCTTACTGTAATAAATTATTTATTCCTGTTTTAACCCAAGCTAGTCTTGTCTGATTTTCCACCCTCCTCAAAAGTACGATCCAACAGGTTGTTTTCGAAAAGTAATAAACACGCCCAAAAAAAGCAGATACTACTTACGAATTCTCGACTGTAGAGACTTTTTTGTGACTGTAAATCTTTATCACCTTGTTACGACAAGAGTAAGCTTTTGCATCTACTAGAAAAGGACAAAGTTTCTTAGTTCTATACTATATTCCTCCTGGTGAACAATAGTAATAGATGGCATGGTTTTAATTTAGCAAATTAGTGGAATATCAACACATCTAAGGATCTTGCTAATCAATACTTGATTATATTAACAGTGTAGCTGAAAACTATAAAACCATTCACCTAGTTTTTGACCATTACTCCGTGGATTTAACACTAATAACCTTAAAACAGTAACACGACGTAATGGGCGTAAAGGAAATAAAATTGATAACAGGCTTTTATTTGCATAGGTATGACCCCAATTAAAAGGGGACTTTCTTATTTTCTTACCAAGATTTACTATAATTTGAAAACAAATCAAGAAGCAGACACCATAATAATATACCATGTCCTTTATGCTACAACTTTAGGATACACTGTTCACATCTTGTCATTACTGATGTTTTCATTCTGGCTTTGAGATGGTATCCCCTTTTAGCCCTGTGTCATAACTGGAATAGGAGCCAAAAAACAAATTGTTTCTCTCAAATCCATTTATGATCGTCTAGGTGAGCAGAACTGATTGATACACTTCCTAGCTTTCATAGTTTTACTGAATGTGACACAACCGGGATGTTCAATGGAAAAGGAAAACTAACATGCTAGAAACCTTTTATAAAAGTTGAACCTCTCATAATTGAAGCATTTGCATCACTTGGAAAATGAAAATTTATTGGATAGATATTTAATTGCCCTTGAAAAATTAGTTTGTAAGTTGTATAGGTGCCCTATAAAAAACACTAAAGATCTTCGTTTTGGTACCTATTCAAGAGATTACAAGCTGAGAGAGCTTACCTCCAACCCAAGCCGCTCTTAAACATCATACACTTAGAGCACATTATCTTAGTTGAATAAACTGAAGCTTTGCTGAAACTAGCTGAAGCAATGTGAAAATGTGAAGGAGATGAAAAATGCAAATGTGAAGGAGATGAAGAAAAATGTAAGAACTCTTTAATGGACTGTGGATGTATCACATAGTGATTCCTCGGACTGTGATAATTAATAGTATACTTTCATTTTTATCATTATCAACACGTTTTAGATTAATTATTTTTGAGATATTTTAGGTGCAAAATTACATAATTAACAAAATATTTTTGTTAAATTTATTAGTATAATAAGTATAACTTAACGGGATAAACGGATGATGGACCTTGACAAAAGTCACAAGTTAAGTTAGAAAACACTCTTTACTTTGGAGACAACGGACTATTTGAAAAAGAAATAATACTAGTTCATTAAGACAAGAAATAATTATGTTAAAGGTAGTTATAAAATGTGTTACAATTACTTGAGTAACTATAATTTAAAATAGCTTTCTTATTAATGCTTATTTTCTTGCAAGAAATACATTTTAATCAGTAGGTTTAAGAGCATTGGTATTTTTAATTAAATCTCATTAATTAACCGCGAATTAAAATCTTTAACCCACCAAAAAGTTAACTGAATAAGTATTTTAAAGTAATAAGTTGCGGAATTTGAAAAAAATACAAAAATACCAATTGCAAAGTGAAAAGTTTGAAATTTTGAAAAAATTAATAAATTTTTAATTAATTGAAACTTAATTAGTTTTTTTTAAATTGAAAAGATATTTTGAGTATTTACTCAGCATTCCATCTGTATTCTAAATTTCATATTTCTAAAGTAATAAATAAGCTCATTATGTTAAAAGATCTATTATCCCTTAAAAGTTATTACTTGACCTTGTAATTAGCTTAATTAGTCTTAAAAGTTGTTGAAAAAATTGGTACCAAACTTTTTTATGTTCCTTAGACCATAAGTAAACCAAAAAACATTAGTTCACAGAATTTACAAAAACTTTTTACGAAAGCCTTTTTTTCGACATTGGAGCTTCCACTAATACAGCTGATGATTGTGATGCACCCACCCCTCTCTGTGCCAACTGCGAGGGAGATCACCCAGCTTATTCTAAAGATTGCCCGAGATGGTCCTTCGAGAAAGAAATAGTTACTGTTAAATACGAAAGAAATATCTCATTCCCAGAAGCCCGTAAAATAGTCCAAGACAGAACACCCAAGCCTTATGTTTCCTACGCCTCAGCAGTAAAATCAACTAGCACCAGAGGAACCCAGACTGATATAATCTTCAATTTTAATTATGTCCCTAAACCATCAACAGAAACAAAAAATAATCAAATCTTACCTGCAGTCCAGTCAACCAGCTCATCCCAAACCTCTGCAAAACCAAACCAACCTGAAAAAAACACAAATAAAAACAATGGCAATAACAATAGCTCTATACCTAAAACAACTAGCTCATCTCAAAACGTACCAAACCAAAGACAACCTGGAAATAATGCGAATAAAAACCATACCCCTAATAGAAATAGATCAACTACAACTGTACCTCTAAAAATCAATCGAGTAAACGCAAAACAAAAAGCAAGCTCTACTTTAAATTTGGAAGCTGATGATGAGGATGTTTTAAATTCTAGAGGCGGCGCAAGTCGAAACAATCCAAAAAAACCTAAATTATTGGGACGAACATCTTAAATTGGAACTGTCATGGATTTTATTCTCACCTTGACGATATCAAATCACTGATTAACATTTTTAACCCTATTATCTTTACATTACAAGAGACATACCTACTCCCTCACAATTCATTGAGACTGAAAAACTACCAGCTGTACCGGAAGGATCATACAGAAGGTAGTCGAGCTTCAGGTGGCACAGCACTCCTCGCAAACAATAACTATCCTTCCTCAGCTCTCAACCTCCACACAGACATCCAAGCAGTCGCCATTCAAATTAAATTAAACACGATAACCACCATATGCTCTATATACTTACCTCCAAATGAAAACATAAACCAGCAGGATCTAAATAACCTCATTGCACAATTGCCATTACCTCTCATACTACTGGGAGACTTTAACGGACACAACCCCATTTGGGGAAGCAATGACACTAACAATAGGGGTAGGCTTGTCGAAAATCTTATAGATGACTATGGGCTCTGCGTCTTAAACGATGCAACCCCAACATATTTTCATTTCCCATCCCGAACATACCATCACCTTGATTTAGCATTATGTTCGCCATCATTGTTACCATTATTGAATTTTAGAGTTCATGACGATCTACATAACAAAACAGTGACCACTTCCCTCTGATTCTGTCATTTCTATCGAATGACCTGACACCGTCTAAAAGGCCACAAAGATTCATTTTAGCCAAAGCTGACTGGGATTTTTTTCAGACATTAGCTCTCATTACTTCTGACATGACCAATGTTGGTTCCATCGATGAAGCTGTAGAGAGGGTGACATCTATCATTCTCGCGGCAGCTGAAATGACAATTCCTAAATCATCGGGGAGACAAACCAAAATAAACAAGCCATATTGGAACGAGGAGTGCAAAGGAGCTCTGAAAAAAACAAAAAAAATCATGGTCCATCTTTAGAAGGTACCCCACTACAGACAATTTCATTTCCTTTAAACGGGCCAAGGCGGAATTCCGCAAAATTAGAAGGAGAGCCCAGAGAGAGTCCTGGGAAAGCTATGTATCATCAATTCAGGGGAAGGTCTCATCTAAGGTGCTCTGGGACAAGGTAAAAAAAATATCTGGCCGCTTTATCTCACCTTCAATCTCATCTTTAAAAATAAATAATAATGTTATTTATGATGTCAAATCAATTGCAGATACTCTTGGGAAAGCATTCTCCAGAGTATCACATGAAGTGTCATACCCATCAGATTTTATTGCATATAAACGAAGTGAAGAACTGAAAACTCTTGACTTTAACTCGTCGTCCTCTTTTGACTATAATCAAGATTTCAGTATCATGGAACTCAAACATTCACTCCATAAGTCGCACCCAACATCACCTGGTCCTGACCACATCCATTATGACATGTTTAAACATCTAAACGAAGACTCGTTGCTCAACATTCTATCATTGTTTAATAGAATTTGGAACGAGGGTGTTTTCCCGACTTCATGGAGGAGGGCTACTGTTATTGCCATTCCTAAGCCTGGGAAAGATGCTTCTAACCCTAATAATTATCGACCCATAGCCTTGACAAGTTGTATGTGCAAGTTACTGGAAAGAATGATCAACGCGAGGTTAGTTTATTTTTTAGAAAAAGGACGACATCTATCCAAATACCAGAGTGGATTTCGTTTCGGCCGCAGCACTAACGACAATATGCTTATATTGGAATCTGCCATCAGAGAGGCGTTTGTTAGAAAACGCCATTTAACATCCATCTTTTTTGATATGGAAAAAGCATATGATCGAACTTGGCGGTATGGTATCCTTCGTGATCTACATAATATGGGCTTAAGAGGGAACCTTCCCATGTTCATAAGAAATTTCCTACAGACAAGAACTTTTAACGTTCGCATCAATGACACTTATTCAGATGACTGCACTCAAGAGGAAGGAGTACCTCAGGGTAGCGTCCTGAGTGTCACGCTTTTCATAATAAGAATCAACGACATAATCAATCAACTACCTCCCGGAGTAAATGGCACTCTGTTCGTTGGCGACTTCCAGATATTTTGCGGTGGTACTGACATTAATTTTATTGAAGGACTCTTGCAAACTGCAGTAAATAATATTGTTTCTTGGACAAAGAAAAACGATTTCACCCCAGAAATCCATTTGTATCAATTTTACTAAAAACGAGGGATTTTTCCTGACCCCAGGATTTTACTTAATGGTAACCCTATCCCAGTTGGGACTCAGGGTAGATTCTTGGGTCTCATCTTTGATTCTAAATTGACATTTAAACCGCACATCAATACTCTTAAACGGCAATGTACTAAGGCATTGAACATTCTAAAATATTTGACAAATACATCTTGGGGAGCAAATTCCAGATATCTTCTAAAAATATACGATGCCACAGTCCGATCCAGACTAGACTATGGCTGTGCTGTGTATGGGTCTGCCTCAAAGTCTTCTTTGAAAAGCCTCGACACGGTCCACCATCAAGGTCTAAGATTATCGTTGGGAGCCTTTATAACCTCCCCCGTCATTAGCCTTTATGTTATGGCCGGACAACCGAGCTTAAGCCTTAGACGTGCAAGTATTCAATTAAGATACTATTTTAAAACTAAGTCAAATCCATCTCATCCCTTATTTCAAACTATAGTATATCCCAAGTTCAAAACCCACTTTTCATTAAAACAATCTTTTACACCCTCATTTGGACACCGGATGTTGACATTACTCTCCTCATTGGGTATTCAGAATGTAAACACCTTAAAAAATGACTTTGATATTCCTCCCTGGAGTCCCAGAGACTTGGACATTATCCATGACTTTAGTGAATGGAGGAAATCTTCGACACCATGTATCATATTTAACTCTCTTTTTAGACATCACAGACAAGAATATTCAAGTTTTTCAGAGGTATTCACTGATGGGTCTACAACACCCATGTTGGGTCAGCGGCTGTCTTTGACGATGGAGTGATCTCCAGGAAGCTTGACTGGCGCTGTTCCGTGTTTACATCAGAGAGCAATGCCATACTCATTGCCCTCAATAAAATTAAATATTCTCGGGCAAAAGATTACATTATATACACGGACTCAAAAAGCTGCTTGGATGCAATTGAAAATTTTAATTATAAGAATCACCCTATCATACTCCAGATCATAAATTGTTATTTTAAATTAAAGGACAAGGGATACTCCGTAAAATTCTGCTGGATACCTGGTCATTCGGGCATCTCGGGCAATGACAAAGCTGACTTAGCAGCAAAAACTGCTACTTTGAAATTAAACTCTTTTATACCCTTCAATGATGTAGAAAAATATATTAAAAACTCAATCAAATCATACTGGCAAAATGCATGGGACCAAGAACATGATAACAAATTACATTCTATTAAACCTTCTGTGACTGGCTTCCCTGAATCCAAATTGAAAAGGTATTTCGATGTAAAACTGACAAGGCTCCGTATCGGACACACTTATTATACTCATAAACATCTCCTTCATAACGAGCCATGGCCTCTCTGTGCAATTTGTAATACTCCTTTATCTGTGAAACATATCTTATCTGAATGCCCACGGTTTCGACAAGTGAGGCAGAGGAGATTTGGCATGGCATATCCATCGTTATCGGACATTCTCGGAGGCGAGTAAATGGGAATATAATTTCTTTTCTTAGTGATATTAATTTGATTAAACGTATCTAAATTTAAATTAAATGTATTAGTTTTGTGTCTGGCGCGGTATGGCCGAATAGGGCCCTTGCGCCATAAAACCCCACCAACCAACCATCCCCTTTATGACAACATTTGACGAACCGTTTTGGTAATTTTTCTTCCTAAAATTGATGAGCCGAATTACGTACAGATTAGGGCAACAATTGCCATCCAGATCTGGAAATTTTTCACCTTAACTGGGATGAGCCCAATACGTCCACTTTTGGGCAACAATTGACGTTTCGAAAAAAAGCAATTTTTGGTAATTTCTCGTCTTAAAAGCGATATCCAGATTTCATCCCCTTTAAGACAACATTTGACATCCAGATTTGGAAATTTTTCGCCTTAACTGGGATGAGCCCAATACGTCCACTTTTGGGCAACAATTGACATTTACTAAAAAGCAATTTTTGGTAATTTCTCGTCTTAAAAGCGATATCCAGATTTCATCCCCTTTATGACAACATTTGATGAACCGTTTTGGTAATTTTTCTTCCTAAAATTGATGAGCCGAATTACGTACAGATTAGGGCAACAATTGCCATCCAGATTTTGAAATTTCTCGTCATAAATCGGATGAGCCCAAATACGTCCATTTTTGGGCAACATTTTACGTACAATTTTTGAAACTTTTCGCTTTAATAGGGATGAGCCTGAATACGTTCATTTTATGCCAACATTTGACATCCCATTTTTGAAATTTCTCGACGTAAACGTAGTCGCTACAAATCCGCGACAAAGTCGACGAAGATAGGACGAAAATGGTACATGTGTGCTCACTGGGGAAATATTAACAGAAAACTTAAAAATACAGGAAAACTGGATTTCTCAAAAAAAGTTGTATCTTTCAGGGAATCAGCTGAAAAAAAATTGTTTGATATTTGTATTTGCAAATGTAAAGATTTTTCGAAATGTGTTTGTAAAACAAACTTCCTCTTGCTGAAAGGTCCTTCTTAACCGATCAAAGAACGGTTAGGAAAATGGTCATAGGAAATATAGATATTAAAACTACTAAAATGCTCGTAAAACGATTTGATAGAAAAGGAAGGGAAGCCGAAAGTCAAGATACTCTATTCAAAGTTTCTGAAAGCGAAAAATTAAAAATACAACCTTCTTTTACTATGGGAGCCAATATTTTAAGTTCTAATTTATCAGATGACAGGACAAACAGTAGTAGTGATATTGATTTACCATCTACATCTCAAATGAGAACTAAACTCCCTAGTGTAGCTCAGGCCTGCGACAGAACTGGTGTTTCAGACAGATCTGCGGCAATTTTGATTAATGCTGCACTAAAAGATATGGAAATGATTTCCACAGATATGTCAAATATAGTTGATAGGAGCAAAATTCGAAGAGAAAGAGTAAAAACACGTAGCTACAGTAGCTACCTAAAAAAGGAAATTGAAGAAATACCAGGGAAACAAGGGATATATTTTGATGGAAGAAAAGATAGAACATTAACATTAGTAATGATTAAAGGGAAAGGATTGCTAGGAAAACCATAACACAAGAACATATTGTTATAGTAACAGAACCAGGGTCAAAATATTTGGGACATGTAACACCTGCCACTGGCTCTTCTCAAAACATTAAAACAAGTATTTTAACATTTTTAGAAAAAATTTCAATCTTTCCAAGTTAAAAGTTATAGGTTGTGATGCTACCGTAGTAAACACAGGTGTAAAAAATGGAATAATTCGACAAATTGAGGTCTTTTTAGAACGGCCTGTGTGCATTGGTTTATTTGTCTATTACACACGAATGAGCTACCTTTACTCCATTTGTTACAACATTTGGACGGGAAAACCACAGGGCCAAAAGGATACAGGGGAGATATAGGAAAACTGTTGGAATCTTGTGAGAAATTAACAATAAAAAACTTTGAGAAAATTGAAACAGCTTTACCAGTTATTGACCAACAGGATCTAAGCACAGATCAGAAATACCTTTATGAAATGTGCCAAGGGATTGCAAATAAATATATCCCATTAAGCTTACCCCAAAGAGATCAAGGAAAGCTAAATCACTCTAGATGGCTGACAACAGCGAACAGGATTTTAAGGTTATATGTTTCAATAGAACATCCAACTCATAATTTGAAAGTATTAACAGAATATGTTATGAAGGTATATGCCTCTATGTGGTTCAAAATTAAAAGTCAACCATCGTGTCAGTATGGAAGTGTTCATTTTTACAATTTCGTAACCAAATCGAGAGTTCTGGGTTGTTTTCATAATGAAAACAAGCGAAGAGCTGCAAGGGAAGTGCGCGCATTCCACGAGGTCCGTCCGAAAGCGTGGAGGCGCGCGTTAGATGCTTTAAAAAAGAGGCCAAATTTTAAACTCAAAAATTTATTTCAAGGCTGAAACTTTTTTTATACATTCAGGGAAGTTCATTTCATCTCCCATGCCTCGTAATAGGGGGAATTATGGCAAAATTTCGAAATTTCAAAGTGAACGGGGCATCTGAAGATATTAATTGATTGAGCTCATATTTTGGATTATTAATAGGCATGGTTGTCCACAGCTATTCCCACCATAGGCGTTTTCAATTTCCGAAATTAGTGTTTTTCGCTCCACCCTACTGAATATGCTTCGGGTGTTGCGCTTTTTCAGTAAAAAAGAAATAAATATCTTCCTTTTGGAAATTCTTCCCTGGTGTTTGGAAAAGTTTATTACTTACAAATTACTTGCTTTGAAAAATTTTATTTAAGTCAATAGAGGGGTAATGTTTTAATTGAATTTAAGGGGTTTTACTAATCATATACCAACAATTGGAATAAAAATAAGATTTTAGGCAAAATTCTAAGACTAAAAAGTAGAAAATAAAATAAGTAAAAAAAAGCTTTTTTAAAAAAACGCTTTTATTAAAATGTCCTAAAAATTCAAAAATAATTTATTGTGTTTTGAGAAATAATTATTGGGGAGTAGAAAATAACTTTCCGGAAAGTAAAAATTAACTGATTTTCTGATCACTAAAAATAAAAGCGTGGGCGCTAGTAATTTATAATTTTATATAAAAGAAAATGAGAAAAGAGAACCTAGAATAAATAGTGAATAGAGAATTACTAGCGCCCACGCTTTTATTTTTAGTGATCAGAATATCAGTTAATTTTTACTTTCCGGAAAGTTATTTTCTACTCCCCAATAGACCTCTTCAACCGGAACTTGGTGGCGCTACGATCCGGGCGCTTGGATTACTTCCGGGTTACTTCTTTTGGCGTTGTATTTGGCTATTCTTTGATCTGGCTATTATTGGCGGCCGTGTTTGTTTTTATTCCGTCGTGTCGTGTGTTGTTTTTATTATTCTTGGATTTAACGAGCATATAGCTAATACTTATTAATTTATTCATATTATTTTCTTTAAATTAATCAAAACCGAAATCTAGAAAGACTACTTTTACTTTATTTCCCACTCCGGAGTAGCGGCGACCAATCTGTCTCTTTTTATTTACCCGTTTGATAGTAAACAAAAACCCAGCTACAGATATATTGTATTATAGTATTTCTGGTAGTAATAATACTACAGAAGATACTACATCAGGGTTTATTTTCATTGCCCTGTGAACTGTAAAATCAGGTTTTTAATTTCCCTATTTTTTTAATTCTCCAATTCCATTATTAATGTAGCGTATCTGGTGGTATTATATAGGTATTGAAGTTTCTTTAAGTCTGTATTTCATATGGGCATTTATGTCCATTTAGGATTGATTAAAAAACAAATTAAATCCACTGTCTGTGTTTCATTCTAAATAACAGTATTTAAGTGTGATTGTATTTAGATTCATTTTTCTGTCTTTCAAATTTTCTAATCTTGACACATTGAGTTTTTTTTTCAGATTTCAGAGTGCTGAATTAAGCATGTCAATCATCTTCCAATTTTAAGAGACTGTTTCTAGACTATTTTTTGAAAAAGGTTTTTATTTCACAATAGTAATCTGAAAGTGATGGAGTATTTTAAGACTCCTCAAAAGAAACTTTATATTAGATCTGCACTTTCTTTTTTATATTCTAAATTTCTTAAAATTGGAGGATGATAGAATTGTTTTCTTCCTATTTTTTTACATGATGACACTAGAGAGACATAAATTAAAACAATATGATTCTCAGTGTCAAAAAACAATAAAGTTGGAGGGAAAGGGCATTCAGTTTTCAAATTATTACTTTGATTAGGATTTTTTACATCTTTGTACTTTCCTGGATCGACCATTAAACGGACATGACTTCATTACCAATCATTGGATGATTGGTCAAGTGTAATGGTCGATTCTGTGAAATGGCTTTTCAGTGTATTGGAATTCGCTAAAATGTAGTATAAATGTTGATCCCCTCATGGTATTGCATCATCCATTTACTCATTCCCTCCCAGGGAGAGGCAGAAAGTTTGTTTGGAATTTCGCTTGAAGGTCATTGCCTTCTCCTTGTGTTGGATTGGTTTATTGGGTGTGAGTCATATGGATTGGTTTCACTTCGTAAAATGTTGCAGATAAACTAGTGGAAGTCGATCCTTGCTACTCACTTAACTAATCGTAGTAGCTTGTGAGAACAACCTCAATCCCTCTGGTAAGGTCCTATTTTTCCATTAAAAAATTTTTTAAGAAATTTGCATTGCAAATATATTTAGTTTAAAATGTAACTTTTCTTGAAATGCATGTTAAACCCAGTGGCGAAGCATGAATTGCAAAGAGGAGAAGCACTGGAAGTTGATTGTTATTTTGCCATATGTTAGGTTGATTGTAATATTAGTGTTTATAGTTTTATTTTGAAATTTGTAACTTCTCGGATGTTTCAAGTATAATTTTTGTAAATGTGTATGTCATGTTTACATAGCGCTTTTCCTGTTTGCAACTCATGCTTCGCCACTGGTTAAACCTAATTTCTCATAATTGACACTGAACCCAAATCACACAAAACTGACAATTTCTAACACATTTGAGGATACCCATAAATTATGTGAGGCGAGATTATGGAGCCCTCCCTCCCCCCTTCAAATTCTCATTGGAGTTTACTCTATAACTTAAATTTTAAAAAGTGGTCTTATGTTTGTAATTATCATGATTGACTGGATAATGATTTGTTGTTTTGACTAATATGGATATTTTCCCTAAACTTGTGGTAAAAATGATAAAAAAGCTTATCTCCAAACTAAAAGTTGACATGAGATTTTAAATAGACCCCTTCCCTCTTTTTGAGCTCTCATGATTTATTGATGTCCTATTATGGTGATTTCTCCAAGACAAAACCATAAGCTTGCTTTTAAAAATAGAAATTTGCATTTAAATGATAGTAAACTCGAGCAAAAGTAAAGGTTGCCAATTTTCAATGATACTTTGTTTCAATCCTTATTCCTACGTAAGTAGAAGATTTAAGCCCACATGTGGCAGTATGCTTTGAAAATTCAACTGATTATCAGATAATATCAAATATTTTGAAAAAATTTCTCGGTACTCTAGGATAAGTTGGGGGGCAAGCAACTTCCAAATATGTTTTTTTTTTTTTTTTTTGATAAATCAACATATATTTGCAAATATGAAAATAAATAACTAAAATATCTCAACAAGCAGTGCTGCTTTAAATATTTTTATTAGTAAAAGTCTGCCAATAAGTTAAATATAGGGAGAACTCAGCTAATCCTAGCCTAGAGTACCATTTTCATTAGCTACAAGAAATGAACACAAAGTTATTCTAAAATAAATATTTTATTAAAATAACATAATTTATTCAAAGAAGTTATTTGAGAACCATCAATATTTTTAGAATTATGTGGGCAGTTCTTTTAATCTACATGTTAAATCTAGTACACACAATAGCATCACATTCCAAGATATGCCAGTCACAACATAGGTCCTTTCAGTTTTAAAATGATCTTGAATGAAGATCCATGTGCATTCTAAAGATGAATATTCATCTGCATGAAAGAATGAATGAAAGAACAACTGAATCCTTCGTCGTTGTTGTAATTGGAATTCCCAGTCATGGGTTACTCGGATAGATGTTGCCTGTATAAAAAAAAACAAAGAATATTATAAAAGTTGTTCACAATAACTTAACACATTCCCCATGTCATTTTCATTCTTGATATTTCCCCTTAGAAAATGGTTAAGATTTTACTTAATTTATAAGTATTCTTCACTCCATTTTTTTTTGCCAGTTCAGGGAGTGAAGTTAAATTTTGACCAAAACTTTAATGCAGTTAAACAATTACTCCTAAATCCACATTCAGGCTGTTGTTCATAAGTCTATCTTGAAGAATTAAACATTAGTTTTACTATTGCAATCATCACACTTATCTCATCAAAAGCCACATTATCGAGAACCTTGCACCAGACAAATTTCTTCGTTTCATTAAATGGCCTTATTACACCGACAGACCTTTCCCCCAATTCAATTACACTGAAAAGCCAATTCACTGACAATTGTTTCACTTAATTCCATAACACCGACAGGACTTAATAACTGACTGTAAAGACAGGTGTAATGATCAATTCGTTGAAACGCTTTGGCAATGTTGTGGAATTCTGTGAAACTTCTTTACAGTGAGTGTACTGGAATATGGAGAAGCATCTTGTTTGGAAAACATTCTGTTAGTGTAATGGTCCATTTTGAGAAATAATTTGGTGGGGAAATAGTCTTTCAGTGTAACAATTTGTCCATGAATAGGATTTTAGCGAGATGAAATAGGAGTATCGTGCTACTTTTACCATTTCTATTCTTACCTCTACAATTTATCTAAATCTGACAGATTATGGTTAGCTTGAGTTATGTTTTTTTCTTCAAAATATTTGTAAATGTGGCATGAAACTATCTAAAAAAATGTTGCATTTTAAATCAAATTTATATAGGCTCAGAATATACCTCAATCCAACAGTAAAAGTCTTCAAGCTTTAAATACAACATGTTAGTATTATTAAGCTAAAATATTTACTGTTTTTTAATCAATTTGAAGGAAATAATGGGAAAATGATATTTGTAAATAGTATTGAGTACAAGGAAAGCAAGCATTAAATTGAAAAACATAGTTTGTAGAAACTTAAGCAACATACAGAAAGAGGGGAACCAAGTTAAAGAGCTCTAATTTAATTTATCTGAAGATTCATTAGTAGTATTATAATAGTAGCTTGTATTATTATATTAGTATATTAGAACCTATGATACGACCTGATTAAAGTACTGATTGTTTTATCACAGTAATAGTTTTATTCGTTAAGTACAATTCCCTTCTTTTGTTAAAACAACCATGTTTTTGGTCTCAGAAGGGGGCCGCTTTATTTAGGTTCTACTGTATTAAGAGGAATAAAATTAGCATACTTCAAAAATAAATTAGTTAATGATGAAATGGGTAGATTTTTTGGGTATTAAGCTGTCCACTTTTTTCATTAATGTTAAAACTGTGACTGTCACCAAAAAAACAGAAAAAGATATATAGATGAGTAGAGCATTGAAAATTTTTTAGTAACTGTTTTGATTTTGGCGAATTGTTTAATGGCTTATCACGTTACCTTAAAATGTTACACACCAAATCAGTTTAATCCTTGATTAAAATTTTAAATTCACAATTGTTTATTTTATCAACAGTCCTTTTTGACAAAAATACATGACTAAACTTGATCAAATATGCAAATGAAACTAACAAAGTCATCTTATCTAAAACATAACATTTAATCATTGTAATATCTATCAGCAAAACTAGAAACTCATTAAATATTATCCTTGTGAAGTACATTACTATATTAAAAGCTTTCTACTTATTCACACTCTACATTTCAATAAAATGTCATTTTACCTTTCAAAAATTCTTTGTCACTTCTGCAGCAGTTTTATTAGGTCTGAGGTCCAAACACATCAAGAGAGGCTGTGTTGCTGTGTTAACATCTACATAGAACCTAGAATGAAAGAAACGCATTTACTTCCAGATAATTTTTTTTAAAAACAAAATCGTTTATTTCATAAATCAATTAATTCTATTATCTCAAATAATAAGTAAGAGTTTAAATGAGTTGTCATGTAGAAAATCTATTTTTAGCTTGTGGGATGTATTATTTATAATTCAAAGCACTCTTTTAAGAGCATATATTAATATGCTTAAAAGTTACCAATTTACTAAAAATTTCAATAACTTTTGACTAGTTGATCACAGTTTTATTTCAGCAATTTATTTTATAAACTGTATACTTATATTACGATAACCAAAGTTGGGGGAAGAATTTTTAAGGTAGGGTCGACCGGGGTAATTCCCGGACACCAAGTTTCTGGGGTAATTACCGGACACTGGCCTTTTCATATTTAAAAAAGCTTCTCAGCTAAATGAAAAAATTCATGGCAGTACTCTTAACTATCATCTTTAAGGTCCATAACTCAATTCATAATTATCTGGATACTTACTTTGTGAAAAAAAATGTTTTTCAAACTGCTAGTTAAATATCTGTAAAATAACATTGGTCTGAGTTTTGGCACTTTTTACAAAGATTGTTCTCATAGCTATATTTTAATCCTTTTTTCTAAAATTTCTTTTCTAGTAATTGTTAAACTGTTTGAACTACATAAAAAATGGCATTAATTTTTTTTTTACTATTTCAAACAATAAACTGGGGGGTGTCCAAAATTGCCTCTTGTCCCTGGGGTAATTCTCGAACACCGGGGTAATTTCCGGACACTACACTTTTTATGCCTTACATATTAATAATTTGTTTTTAATTGCCTAAGGGTATTAGCAGAAATCATTTTTATTCTAAAAATTTAATTAGAAAAATTTCAGAATAATATTCTGATAATAATGTTCAACATTTGAAATCCAATAATTGCATTTTAGGGTCGACTGGGGTAATTACCGGACAAAAATCAATAACATCCTAATATTTCAAAAACTATCAAAGCTAGAGTAATAATTTTTGGTATGGAATAAGTAACACTATACAACAGTTCTACACAATTTTTTGTTACATTGTCTCTTGCATAGAATTTAAGTAAATAAAATTCATTGGTGTCCTTGTAACTTGATAAACTTGTCAAACTACAATATTCGTTAATTTTACTTTGTACCACTTTCCCTTTGTAATATTAGTATTTTAAAATAAAATTTATTAATTGTACAAAAGGGTACTCTTTTTTAGGTAGGATAAGATATTTTTAAATAAATTATGTTAATAAAAATACTTTTACAAATATTTCAATGATATTGAGTTTGAAAGGGTGGTAAGTGAGATATTTATCTTTAAAATGAGGTTAAGAATGCATATAAATTATGATTAATTAGTCAAACATGATTAAAATGCTGATGGCATAGTTTAATATGACAATTATAACAATATATTTTAATTAATATACAAATTTGCACTACATTAGCAACTGTCCGGGAATTACCCCGGTAGTGTTCAGGAATTACCCCGTCTCCGGGGTAATTCCCGGACACCAATAAATTTCATTTACTTAAATTCTATGCAAGAGACAGTGTAACAAAAAATTGTGTAGAACTGTTGTATAGTGTACTTATTCCATACCAAAAATTATTACTCTACCTTTGATAGTTTTTGAAACATTAGGATGTTATTGATTTTTGTCCGGTAATTACCCCGGTCGACCCTATCTACCAAAATAACAAAGTAGAACCGTAATATTTTTCTCGAGTTACATTTCAATAAATCATGGTTAAATTGATCGAGACATTGTGAGTTTGGACAATTTAAAACTCCTTATGGAATAAGTAATCATATAGTAAGACTTGATTAAAATCAAAAATAGTTAATTTTTACAAATTATTAAGAAAAAAAAGCTTACCTTGTTTTTCTTTCACCACGGAATATACTGTTCTGTTCTGTTTCCGTTGGCTTTAGGCCGGGTTTTTTTTTTCATTCTTCTTTTTTTACTTTGAAATTAATTTAGTCAACTTTGGGATTAAATAAGCTTTTGCAGTCTCTAAAGTTAAAAAAAGATTCACAGATTTAACGTTTTATTTAAAAATAATAGTCCGATCGGGGTTTGTTTACTTTTGTTTTTATGGGAAATAATTTCAAAACCATACTTCGTTATGTCGCCAAAAGAGCGAAAACACACGATTTTTGGCGCCCATACACAACCGGAAGCTCGCAGCCCACCCTTCCGGTTTTGTTTATTTACTTTAAAAAGAGGTCTATAATTATTTCACAAAACACGATAAATTATTTTTGAATTTTTAGGACACTTTAATAAAAGCGTTTTTTTTAAAAAGCTTTTTTTTACTTATTTTTAACATTTCGATTGAATTATTGATAAGCTAAAAAAGGAATGTATTTCAGCAACATTTTTGTTGTTAATTTAGGGGAATGATACGAATTAAATTATTTATTAGCAAGAGAGAGGTATTTTCGGTATTACAAGAGGCTTAATTAAGTCGAGAAGAGTGTTAGGCTGGATTGTTGAGATGAACAAGCGAGCTCTGCTCGCTAAGATCGCGAAGCAATCTGAAAAGAACTGCGAAGCAGTTACGGGGTTTGATGAGCGATAGCGAGCAGGGGGCAGGCCCCCTAGTACATTAAAAAATATTTTTCAGTTGAAAAAAGTTGGACTTATTCCGTTTTTCAACTTTATGAAATTTCAACTGAGAAGAAAATCTTAAAAACCACTTAAATTGACATTTAAATTATATTTTTGCTTCACAGTACAAAAGTGGAAAATAAAAAGCCTAAAACAAATAAATTTCAAAATTATTATAAAACTGAGCAATATCAAAGGAGTAAGTGAATATGAATGGTGTCAAACATTCCCTGGATTAAAAAAAAGTTAAAAACACTTTCAAGTTAAGAGCAAATTTTATTTTGGATTAGTTTACAGTACAAAGAATAAGAAAAGAAACCAAATTAAATTAAAAAATACAATGAATGTATATCGATTTCACAAATTCAAGGGGCTATATCTGCCTGTAGGGGTAGTTATTTCCCCCCCCCCTTTCCACTCATGTGTACAGCAAACTAAACTTTTTACGAAGACAAAGCGGCTTAACAGTCACTCTCATTTTCATATGTCTCAAGTTGAGACATATGAAAATGAGACTCAACTTCAACCAGTCTGGCTCTTTTCCTCGGTAGAGGATCAGAGCATCCTCGTGCATCAGAGTTATCACTTTTAGAAAAAACACCATTACTCTCTTTAAGAAATCTTACTATTTCTAAACTATCAGATTTCAGGGCAATATTTAGTGGCGTATCACCATTTGTATCCCTGCACTCTAAAACAGCGCCGCTTTCTACCAGAAATTTAACCATTTCAAAATTTCTTTGATATACTGCCTTATGAAGCGGTGTTTCACCATATCTATTCCTCCTATCTAAAACCGAACCGCTTTCAACCAAAATTTTTACTATTTCCAAACAAGAGCTATATGAAGCTATATGAAGTGCAGTATTACCATATATATTAGCCCACTGTACATCTGCACCACTTTCGATCAAAACCTTAACTAATTCAAATAAGCCTTCATCCGCAGCTTCAACAGCTTCAATAAGTGGAGTATTGCCTTCTGCATTATAGATATTTATTTCTGCATCACCTTCTATCAAAGCCTTAACCATTTCAAAACGGCCACATCTCGCAGCTATAAGAAGTGGAGTATCACGATCTTCATTATTAATAGTTACAGCTGCATCAGCTTCTATCAAAGCATTAAATATTTCCAATCTGTATTTGCTCACAGCTGCATGAAGTGGTGTATCATGCTTTTTATTAAATCTATCGACATCTGCACCACCTTCTATCAAAGCGTTGACTATTTCCAAAGAGTCTCTTCCCACTGCTAAATGAAGTGGGGTGTTGCCGAAACTGTCTTCGACATCCAAATCTGCACCACTGCTTATCAAACATTTAACTATATTTGCATCATCTTCTCCATCAGTTCTTAATGCAGCTGCCAGATGCAGGGCAGTTCTTCCATACCCATGCCTATAACTTCGGAAGTTCACATCAATAGTTGGAACACATGACAATAACTTCCTTACCATGAGATAGCTGTGCTTTCTCACAGCCAAATGAAGTGCATTGTAGCCCTTTAAGTTCGTATCATTCACTGAAACACCAGTGAGACACCTGAGGACAGCGGTAATGCATTTATCACTGTTATCACCTGTACAGTTATTCAGCACAAACCGATGAAGCAAGTTGTTTCCATTGGAATCTCTCGCATCAAAAGCTAAGGACTTGAGAGGCCTTGGTTCATGCAACTCATCCATACCTGCAAAGAACATAAATCATTCTTTTGCACAAGAAAAATCTACAATGGAAATTAGTAGTTTAGAAATGATTTTTATAACATTAGGGATACTTATTTAATTATTTTTTTAGCAGTTGATCAGCTCTACCTGTTTCAAGGTTCATATTCTACAGGGTGATTCAGAAATAATCATCAATAATTGAGGGGGAGGTAGAGGGGCCCTAGATAAGCATATTTCGAATAGGGACTGTGGGGCGCAGCCTTACCGTTAAAGAGCTAGGACTTAATGTAGTGCGAGTGCGTTTCAAAAGGCCGTTTTTAGAAGGCCCGTGTGACGAAACAAAACATAATAAAATGAAAAAACATTACTGCATGAGGTACACGAGCATCCGTACTGCTTAAATCCTCAATGTGATAGAAATTGGACCACTTGCTAAACAGTGGGATGAGTTTTAAAACGTGCAATATTAATCTTTCAGCCAAAGAATGGAGTTCCCTTACATTAGTGTAATGGTACTTTGAAAAATCATGATGGGGGGAGGAATTTTCAATGATCATACAGTTTCAATGATCAATGTGTTCACCGTTAATCAATCAAGTATGATTAGAATCATACTTGATTCTTGTGCCTTAAAATACTAACCAAACCAATCCTTTCCATGAGAAAGAGCAATACCACCCGAAGTATGAAATTCATTAGAGTAGCGCAAAACAAGTTATTTATGTGGAGCTATCGAAACGCTCCCCGTGTCAAGGTTGATCCATGATCACTATACGAAGGCTTTAATACAGGGTGTATCTGAAATGTTGCGACAAACTTTGAGGGGTGATAGTACTCATCAAGACGAACAAGAATTTTGGTATAGAAAGGGGGTCACAGATACGCCGTTAAAGAGCTAGGACCTAATGTAGTGCGAGTGCGTTTAAAAGGCCGTTTTTAGAAGGCCCGTGTGACGAAACAAAACATAATAAAATGAAAAACATTACTGCATGAGGTACAGGTAATTCCTTCCCCGATCATCATTTTTAAACGCTTTTATTAGACTTGCTCTGGGCCAAGGTCATGGATGAAATCTTACAACTCGATTTTCGGGCACTTCCTGATATGTCAGGGCCCTGAAACTTTACACAACGATGTAACCCTCATGACACTCCAATATCCAATTATTATCTAATCAATAACCTAAAAATTAAGTTAATTATCGAGTATTTTTAATTATCAGAAAAACTGACATTTGAGACCCTTCCAAAGAGATTTTAGCTCCTAAAAAAGAACAATACTGTAATGGGCATAGTACTATTATATTCAATCATCAAAACGACAATTCTCAAGTAATTAAATTAATTAACGGCAAATTATCGCAAAAAGTTTAGATTCTTGCACATAAAATTTCAGATACTTCTAAACGTTATTAAGCCTTGAAACTTTGCAGCATAGTGTAATATTCATGACAATGCAATATTCAATTGTCATCTAGTCAAAATCTCCGTAATTAAGGTAATTAAAGAGTATTTTCGATTATCCGATTAACTCGATTTTGAGATCCTTAAAAAATATTTTACCTCCCAAAAAAAGGAACAATAGTGTAATAGGCATAGTACTACTATATTCAATCATCAAAACGGCAATTTTAAAATAATTAAAGAAATTAAAGACAAATTTATGCAAATTTTAAGGTTGTCATTTAGATTCTTGCACATAAAATTTCAGGTACTTCTAAATGATATTAAGCCTTGAAACTTTGCAGCATAGTGTAATATTCATGACAATGCAATATTCAATTGTCAGCTAGTCAAAATCTCCGTAATTAGGGTAATTAAAGAGTATTTTCGATTATCCGATTAACTCGATTTTGAGACCCTTAAAAAATATTTTAGCTCCCAAAAAAAGGAACAATAGTGTAATAGGCATAGTACTACTATATTCAATCATCAAAACGGCAATTTTAAAATAATTAAAGAAATTAAAGACAAATTTATGCAAATTTTTAAGGTTGTCATTTAGATTCTTGCACATAAAATTTCAGGTACTTATAAATTATATTAAGCCTTGAAACTTTGCAGCATGGTGTAATATTCATGACAATGCAATATTCAATTGTCAGCTAGTCAAAACTTCCGTAATTAAGTTAATTAAAGAGTATTTTTGATTATCCGATTAACTCGAATTTAAGACGCTCTGAAAGGAATATGACCCCCAAAACTTATAAAACGACGTATTATATATATTTGAACTATATTCAATCTTTAAACCTTGAATTATTACCTTTCAATTAAGATCATTAACGAAGATAGTAATGTGAATTTAAACCTATACCACTTGTTCTAAAAGATTGGAAATACTTTTTATTTTCATTTGATGGATAAATGGGAGTTTCGATGCTTTTATTATGACAGTTATTACTATTCATTTCTTTTAAATTTCGCTTTCGTTCAGATGGAATTATTTATAGCTTAAAGAAATACTGAATATGTTTGCATGGGGTGTTGCGCTTTTTCAGTAAAAAAGAAATTATAAAATCTCTTTCTTTTGGAATATTTTTTTTTGTAAATTCTTCACTGGTATTTGGAAAAGTTTATTTCTTACAAATGACTTGCTTTGAAAAATTTTATAAGTACCTAAATAGAGGGGTAATGTTTTAAATTTTTAGCTTTAAACTCTAAGGGGTTTTACTAATTACATACCAACAATTGGAATAAAAATTAAGATTTTAGGCAAAATTCTAAGACTAAAAAGTAGAAAATAAAATAAGTAAAAAAAAGCTTTTTAAAAAAACCGCTTTTATTAAGATGTCCTAAAAATTCAAAACTAATTTTTTGGGTTTTGTGAAATAATTTATTGGGGAGTAGAAAATAACCTTCCGGTAAGTAAAAATTAACTAATTTTCTGATCACTAAAAATAAAAGCGTGCTCGCTAGTAATTATCTATTCACTATTTATTCTAAGTTCTCTTTTCTCTTTTTCTTTTATGTAAAATTATAAATTACTAGCGCCCACGCTTTTATTTTTAGTGATCAGAAAATTAGTTAATTTTTACTTACCGGAAGGTTATTTTCTACTCCCCAATAAATTATTTCACTAAACCCAAAAAATTATTTTTGAATTTTTAGGACATCTTAATAAAAGCGTTTTTTTTTTTTTAAACTTTTTTTTTTAGGGCCGTATTCAGAAACTTTTAACACGAGTCGAAAACGAGTCGATAACGATTCGAGACCGAAATTGATCGAAAACGATCATTTTCGAAACGAGTACTTCAGCTACGAAATTCGCGTCATCGCTGGGAGGTCCAGCGATGACGCGAATTTCTTTTCAACCAATCAGAGTCCGCTATATTACTCGTTTTTGAGGAAACGAGAGAGCTGAAGTACTCGTTTCGAAAATGATCGTTTTCGTCTCGACTCGTTTTCGACTCGTTAACGACTCGTTTCAATCGTGTTAAAAGTTTCTGAATACGGCCCTTACTTATTTTATTCTAAGTACCATTACACTAATGTAAGGGAACTCCATTCTTTGGCTAAAAGATGAATATTGCACGTTTTAAAACTCACCCCACGGTTTAGCAAGTGGTCCAATTTCTATCACATTGAGGATTTAAGTAGTACGGATACTCCCGTACCTCAGGCAATAATGTTTTTCATTTTATTATGTTTTGTTTCGTCTCACAGGCCTTCTAAAAACGGCCTTTTGAAACGCACTCGCACTACATTAGGTCCTAGCTCTTTAACGGCGTATCTGCGACCCCCCTTTCTATACCAATTCTTGTTCGTCTTGATGAGTACTATCCGTACTATCACCCCTCAAAGTTTGTCGCATCATTTCAGATACACACTGTATAATTTATACGTATAATCAGTCAGTGCCATACTTCTTTTCCCATTAAAAAAAGAAAAAAAAACAGTGGGGTCTACCACTGTTTTAATGAAAAAGGAAGGAGAAGATACCCTATTTGTGAATGAAATATTATTTAATAGTATAAATTGCAAATATCTTTAATTTTTTAGAAAGACATTTATTAGATTTAGAGGAATTGAGGCACATATATTTACTTCACTTCATTGCAGTGATTCTAAAAAAATTTTCATGGTTATGTCTGTTTCGTCTTTTTTGTCCTCAAAGTTTTTTTCGCTTAAAAAAGCGAAAAAAGAATTCTAAATTCAGCGTATTAAATCAAACCAACTGAATTTTAAACCTATAGTTAAGGAGGGTTATATAGAACTGATTTTAAAAACTTGATCACAAATCGTCTCAAAAATTCGGAAATTTATGCTTTAAAAGACAGTAGTCATCTCACAAAGCATCTCCATACTAAAGCCCTGGATAAAGACGTTACTTAAGTAGCGACATGAGTTCAATCGTTCGCCATTGTGGTAAAATACGCTATTCTCTCATAAAGTCCGCTATGAGGGAAAGGAGTTGCAATAGTTGAAAAAAAAAATTATTTTCCAACCTCTGCGAGAAGTTGGTTATTTTGAAAGAAATAATAATTATTACTCAGGCTGTTTTATAACTTTAACTTTATTAGGGAAAACGATTTTAAGCATTGTTTATAGCTTTGATTTTAAGATACTGGATGGATATTATTGTTAAATTTGTATTTTTAAAGATATTTTGAATTAGTTTTTCGAGGCCACGACATGCATATCAAATCTGCTACACAGTGATAGCAGCGAGTTCATAAAAAAATATAGGATTCTCATTGTAAAAATATAGGACATACAAAATTGCACTACAAATTCTTAACGAACACAGTTTTAATTCATATTTAGAACTTCTTTTGTTAGTTACATTAGATAATTAATTAAAACAATATTCAATCATGGTGAATACTAAAATCTGAAAAAAAATTTCACATCTAAAATTATCAAAATCTTGAGTCTTATTGAATCCATATGCTTTATTATAAAACTAGAGAAAATTATAAAAATCTGGGGAATGTTCTGAAAAATCAAGAGCAGTGCGGGTAAATCTGAGTCGGGTAATAAAAATGTAGAAAGCTAAAATTTCCTGCATAAAAACCTCATAAGGTATATGTAAACGCGAAAATAAAAATGCAATTCCGAGAAAAATCATAGTAATCACAAGTTTCCAAGTTATTATCTGCATTTTAATCAGAACATGAGAGAAAGCAGACTTTTTGACCAGTCATCAGGCAAAGAAACATGCAGGCAGAGCTGACCACTTTTTAAAAATTTTTTAAGTAAGTAAAACAAAATAGCAAAATTTTTCGGAAAATAGGATTTTTTGATAGAATCTGTTAAAGAAAATTGACATGAAGAGAGAAAATATAGGACAAATGCCACTTTAAAAAATTATAGGACAAATATAGGACACTTTTTAGTCTTTTCTCAAATATATAGGAAATATAGGAATTATAGGACAACTGCTATCACTGGCTACATATGTATGTTAAAAAATTAATCAAAAACGATTAATGAAAACTGTGTTGTTTTTTGAGCATGATAAATGCAATATATAACTTGCACATCATTACAAATATAATTCCGTAAAACTTGATTAGGATAAATATAATTAAATTATTTTAAACTTACCTCACAAGGTGTATTAGTATGAAAATCTATCGCACTGGCTCTGGGCTTAAATACCATTTCACCACAATGGCGGCTGTTTACATGCGTGGCTGTTAAACGTCCAATCAAAATCAAAAGCGGCAAGATCAAAGTATGTCGCTACTTAAGTAACGTCTTCATCCAGGGCTTTACTCCATACAACTTCCACTATTTCCCTATCGATGTAACCTGTGTGAATGAATGTCTTTCCCCTTTCTAATTCGTACTAATCCAAATTTACTCTAAAACGATCATGAAGTAACTATATGTTGCTTTATTTGTTTCGTACACCTGGCATCTGACTTAATCAATTCCTTTCGATTCTTTAGGCTTGAGAGTATTTAACTATTTAAAAACAGTTAACAAAACAAGAGTGTATTGCTTTTACTGAAGAAATCAATCTTTCCAAACACGATTACTAGTTAAATCATTATTACTCACCACTAAAAAGTTAATATAAAATTAAATACAGTGGAAGCTCTTATAGCGACCTGCTCTTATAAAAATATTCTCTTTAGCCCAGTCAAATGGGGCTCAAAAGGGACGTTTTCAAAACTTTCATATAGAAGTTTTTTTTTCGACGGTTTTATATGTTTTCGAGGGCGCTGATTACGAATATGAAGTTTGCTGCCATGTGAGAGGTCGGCTTCATATCGAAAATCGCAAAAAATCGCAAAATTTTCGAGTTTTTTTTCAGATTTTTGCCTGTATTTCAAAAAATGTTGGTTTCACGAAAAAAAATTCAATTACAAAATTCAAGTTGACAAAATTTCCTATAAAATGCACTATTTAACTTTGATTTTTGGATGAATCGTTCTACCGCTAGAGCGCGCTGAAAAATAGCTATTTTTTAGCCGTTTTGCAAAAAAGTGAATAACGCGCGCTTCAAGCCTCTATAAAATAAAAAGTTTGCATTTTATGGGGGGAAAAATTACACCACGTGAAAGACAATTTAATTTTGTGTAAAATGCACTAATAACTTTTGATTTTCTGTCAAAAACTTATTACTTTAGAGCGTGCTGAAAAAAAAGCGATTTTTGCCATTCCGCAAAAATCTGAGAAGTGTCTATTTCAACCCTTTATAAAATGGAAAAATAAGCATGTTAACCAAAAAAAGTTATATCACATGAAAGAGCATTTAATTCTCTACCTAAAACGATTCTTAACATTTAGTTTCCTTATAAGGGGGGAGGGAGCGAGGCGAAAATTTTAAGGATACCTACTGGCCCGCTGAATCGATCTCCCTTATTTGTACTCGGACAATACTTCGATGTTTACTCTGCGCGGTACAATTGGACCCACCGGGGGGGGGCCCCTGATGAATGCTGCAAGTAGATAAGGAACCAATTTATGGCCGGAATTGTTGACAATGGACCTCGTCCACCAATTTCAAGGATGACCAATATTATTTCTTTTCACACACTTTCTTCTGGAACACCTCAAGTGTTGGTTTTACCAGGAATTGTCGGGTTAGGAGACACGTCTTCCTCTTATCTAGTTAAGAATGCTTACATAAATATTTCAACCCTCCAACCAGATAACTAGTTTTATGGCCCTATGGAATGTGGTGTACTAGAGTGCCCCCTCGTAGTTGAATCTGGTCTCGCTAAAATATTTTCTCAGTTCCCAATTTCGTTAGTTAAATGAGTGCATATAATGTCTCGTTCGGAATGTGTTATTTGTGACAAATTGTTAAAAGATGGGACCCAGACGACTGTTGTTAAAGACAAAGGATTAAATTCTTTTATTGAAGCCAGTAAGAAGAGACAGGATGGTGAGTAATTCATTAATTTTTGTTTCACTTATTAAAACAGGGGAAGAGGGTAATATAAGGGATAGCGAATGTAAGAGTGTCATAATTATTTTCGTACATTCTGTATTTTATTTATCTGGCAAAATCTGCTTTCTTTAAGTTTATAAATAATTTTTCTTTTGAAGTTTTTTCGTTATTTACGAACTATTGATTACTTTCAAAGTAAATATTTTTGTAATGTATGGTTCCTTCTGAACGATTTGGTATAGTTAGTATTTAACTGCAGTGAATTTTTAGAGTTGATTCAAGGACATTTTAGAGAAATAATACATAGACGGCTAAGAGTACCCATAAGAAAAAATAGTTGTAAATTTTGTCAAGAAAGAAAAATGTTTTCCCCTTCAAAAGGTTGAAACCCAACTGTTTTGCGCATTTAAATTCTCAATTTTATTGCTCAAAATAATTTTTGTGCATACTCTTACCCACCTTTCCCCTAAAATTAATAATAGGGGTCAATCCCAGGGGATGCGTTCCCAAAAAATTAAAAACATAGTTTCAAAAACTTCATGATTTAACTTCTAGAGGGGACCTGTAATTCATTGAATGTCTGTCTTTTCAATTTAAATATTATAGGAAGATGGTGGCAATTTTACAATGGCACTAAGTAACATGTAATTTTTCATAGGTAGCTTATAAACCAAGGTATATTCGGGTGGGGGTTATTTCCGAATTTCTGGGCCGTCAATCCAATTTTTTTTTTGCGTACGACGCCCATAAACAAGAGCACTAGATTTTTTTTATGCAACCTTTGAATAAATATCCCTTTGGAAAATTTTACGAGGAAGAGAATAATTTGATTAAATTTAGACATTATCTTTCAGGAAAGGAACTACTACAGGTTTATGAAGTAATAAAAAAGCGGTGATAAGAGGAGTCTTCCTCAGCTAATTTGGGGAAAAAAGTCAATTTATAGCTATTATTGTAGTAAATGTATTCAAAGAACCAAAAATTATATTCTAATAATTCATGTAACTTTTGGTAAATATTCCCCTAAAGAAAATATTTATTTTTAACTGATTAATAACCATTAAACAAAAAAAAAGAAAGGAGGTCGTTTCATAATAAATCAACTAGTTCTTCTAAACTTCAACTTTCTAAAGCCCCCTGAAACACCTTCACATTCAACGTCCAGCAATGGAACCCTTGTGCTTGTGAATCAACCCAAAGGCACTGCCCAAAGGTGAGTCCTTGTTTACTTTTACAGTCATAAATCAGCAGGACAATTTTCCGTGAAGAGAGGAATCTGCGAAACTCCCCGGGAAGCACAAAAACAGAGAGCGATTCTGCGATAGAAACAGACGATCATAGATCGATTCAGCGATGGATCGATTCAGCTGGCTTCGTCTGGACTCTGGACAGTAGAGAGAAAAAATGGATTTCTCGAAATTTTCGCTTCGCTTCATCCCCCCTTATTGGAAAAAAAATATGTGAAGGGACAAATTTAATTGGAAATTTAGCGCTCTTTCATGTGGTGTGAATTTTTTTTTGATAAACTGGTTATTTCTTGTATTTTTTAAGTGTTAGCCGTGGGATCTTTTTACTTTTTTGCAGAATGACAAAAAACCCCTTTTTTTAAACGCGCTCTAGCTAGTGTTGTTTTTGTCAGAAAACAAAAGTTGACTGCTGCATTTTGTAGAGAACTTAACGAACTTTTAGATTATATAAACCTTTTGTTAGTTCCAAGCATCTGACAAGTTTTATTCGGGGTGGAAGCGCGCGTTTTCCGGTTTTCCGCAGTAAGTACGAAAAATCTCTGGTTTTCAGAGCGCTCTAGCAATATAACCTCTCGTTAGAAAAACAAAATGAGCCAGTGCATCTTATAGGAAATTTTATGCACTTTAATATGGTGTAATGTTCATTTTCAAGAAACAAAAAGTTTTTTAGAAATAATTAAAATAACAGCATAAAGTGTGAAAATTTTTAGGTTTTTTGCAGTTTTTGACATGAATATGAGCTTTTATGAAAAAGAAAACTTGAAATTCGGATTCAGCACTCCAAAAAACATATAAAAACGATAATTGAAAAATTTCCTAATTTAATTCACAGATTTCATTTTTTGATTGATTTTCCATGAAATGTACCATTTAAATTATAAAAATAATTTTTTTATCATTCTTAATCATCAATTTATTATAAAAACCCTTTTTTATGGGTAATATACCAAACATAAAGCGCTGATCGGAGTTAGACTTGTTAGATGGTTCAATTTTGCAAACGGCATTATTCCCTATTTTCGCTTATACCGCTCTTCCCTTAAGAGAAAATTTGAAGTTAATAGACGTTTTCTGTACAACATTAAATTATCTTTCACGTGGTGTAATTTTTTCCCCCATAAAATGCATACTTTTTATTTTATAGAGGCTTGAAGCGCGCGTTATTCACTTTTTTGCAAAACGGCTAAAAAATAGCTATTTATCAGCGCGCTCTAGCGGTAGAACGATTCATCCGAAAATCAAAGTTAAGTAGTGCATTTTATAGGAAATTTCGTCAACTTTAATTTTGTAACTGAAGTTGTTTTCGTGAAACCTACTGTTTTTGAAATACAGGCAAAAATCTGAAAAAAACTCGAAAATTTTGTGATTTTTTGCGATTTTCGATATGAAGCCGACCTCTCACATGGCAGCAAACTTCATATTCGTAATCAGCGCCCTCGAAAACATATAAAACCGTCGAAAAAAAAACTTCTATATGAAAGTTTTGAAAAAAAAACCCATTTGACTGGGCTACTTATAAAGACCAAAAAATTAGTCTCTATAAGAGCACTTTTGTGCTCTTATTAGTGATGGGCGATTTTTTGAGGAGTTAACTCATTGAACTAACTCCTTAAACTGAGTGAAGGATCAAGGAGCGAGAAAAAAAGAGTGGTAACTCAGTTGCAATTTTAAAAAATTCCTTTCAAAAGTTTTAATTTGTGATACTGCCCCTTGAAAAGCGCAAAGAAACACGAGAGCACGCCTGCCACTACCGTTCAGCATCAACGCTCACTCAGGCCTTTCCTTTCTCTATGTTCCTCTCCGCCATAGACATTGCTCTCCGCAAGCTGCGCGAAGTGAATGACGAACGTTGAAACGATTACGATGAAAAGAGAGTTACTCACTCTTTTGGCTGGGATCAAAAGAGCGTTGGGAGTGGTTAACGGAGTGGTTTGCGGTGTGGTCGGATCAGATGAGTTAACTCACCCGATCCCACCACTCCTTCGATCCGGAGAGCTCTCTTGATAGTTCAGTTGTTCACTCATTCGGAGTAGATAGCTCCTGAGTTGAAAAGAACTATATAACTCTTTTGGTCACTCTTTTTGGGATCAAAGAGTGGAAGGAACTGGTGAGCGACCGGATGGGGAGTGAATTACAGAGATTGGGGAGTTGTTCGGTGGCCATGAATGTTCAACTCTTGTACGACACTGAGCGAGATTTACATTGTCTTAATTCTATGTTTACGAAGATGGCTAATAAAATCTAAAGCACATAATTAAAAAATTTTAATGATTTTATATTCTTTCTATACTCAAGTTCAAATAATCCTTGAATATTTAGAAATTCCATTAAAATTTTCGACGATTAAAACAGATTGCGAAAATGAGAATTTCGTTTAATGAGCTTCCAGGATTGAAAGGAACGTAGTTATTTCTGACGAGGCACTATTATTATTTAAATACTTGTTGATAATAAAAAAATACTTGATCTTGAGCAAAAGGTATACTTTATAGATTTATACTTTAATGGTTTAGCAGTGTTTTACATAATTAATGAGGCGATGGATTTGGATTTGAAATGTCTCTTTTCAAATAATTTTGAGAATCCAGCTACGATGGCGTTGTATTAGCATTAGCTGCTTTAAAAAATGGACGATTTCGTTAAAAATGTTTTAATTGTACTTGAAAAATTGTAGGGTAGGGTGGGGGGAAATGGGTCTAGTGGGGTAAAATAGGTCTAGGTGTAGCGTTTAAATTTGTACGAAACTGAGCGAGTATACACATTGTCTTAATCACTACGTTTATGATGATGATTAATAAAATCTACAGCTCATAATTAAAAAATTTGTGTGATTTTATATTCTTATGAACCTTAGGTTCAAGTAATCCTTGAATATTTAGAAACTCAATTACTCAATTAAAAATTTCGACGATTAAAAAAGATTGAGAAAATAAGAATAAAACCGTGCGGAATACGGGAACACGCCTTGAAAGGCATGTAGTTATTTCTGCCTGGTCATTATGGTTTGCAGTGTTTTACATAATTAATGAGGCGATGGATTTGGATTTGAAAAGTCTCTTTTAAACTGATTTTGAGAATTGAAACGCGAGTCTAGCAGCTATGATGGCGTTGTATTAGCTATTTTATAAAATGGATGATTTCGTTAAAATTTTTAATTGTATTTGAAAAATTGTTTTGGATTAGATGTTCTTAAGAATTAATAAGATGATAAATTTGGATTCTCTTGGAAGTTTTTGTGTGAACACTTTTCTGCTTCGAGATTTGGAGTGAATTTTATGTGTAATGAAGTGGAATTCGCTGTTTTTATGATAGGAAAGGATAGTTTATTATAGGAAATAGGTTTTTATAATAGAAAACAATCGGGAATTAACTTATGCTTACGCTTTTGGAAAAATATTATCAAATTTATATTTTTTCAATCCTTCAGTTCAAGAAAATCTGTAATAGTTAAGATTTACATTAAAAACTTTTACGATTAAAAAGGATTTGTGATGATGTTTCACGCCACCCCATATTTTTGTGTACTTTAACTTATTCTATCTTAATTTCAAAATTCCCCTGTGAATTTCAGGCCTAAACCCTTCCTCATTCTTTCTCACGTTCACCGCACCGTAGGCTTTTTGCATCACGCGCATCTCATAAATTTTTCTCAATCGAAATTATACTGTTTCTTCGGCCGTTTGTCAATAATTCGATCAACATTCCCACGCTTTCCTCCTCTCTGTCGCCGGTTAAGACATAGCTTTTTCTGTTCCAACGTAGTCGTACTATCGCACTATTCAAAATAATTCTGGACCACATAATTATTACGATAGGATTGATTTCATGGTTTTTCTACACATTTTGGAGGTTAGTGAGTTATATAAAGAGTTAACTCATTTTGATGATTGAGTTGCTTTGATCTGATCCCAAAAAAGAGTTGGATCGCCCATCACTAGCTCTTATAAAGACTAATCTTCGAATCGATTCAGCTTATCGAATACTTTTCTGGATCAGTTTGTGTTAGTGATGGGCGATCCAACTCTTTTTTGGGATCAGATCAAAGCAACTCAATCATCAAAATGAGTTAACTCTTTTATATAACTCACTAACCTCCAAAATGTGTAGAAAAACCATGAAATCAATCCTATCGTAATAATTATGTGGTCCAGAATTATTTTGAATAGTGCGATAGTACGACTACGTTGGAACAGAAAAAGCTATGTCTTAACCGGCGACAGAGAGGAGGAAAGCGTGGGAATGTTGATCGAATTATTGACAAACGGCCGAAGAAACAGTATAATTTCGATTGAGAAAAATTTATGAGATGCGCGTGATGCAAAAAGCCTACGGTGCGGTGAACGTGAGAAAGAATGAGGAAGGGTTTAGGCCTGAAATTCACAGGGGAATTTTGAAATTAAGATAGAATAAGTTAAAGTACACAAAAATATGGGGTGGCGTGAAACATCATCACAAATCCTTTTTAATCGTAAAAGTTTTTAATGTAAATCTTAACTATTACAGATTTTCTTGAACTGAAGGATTGAAAAAATATAAATTTGATAATATTTTTCCAAAAGCGTAAGCATAAGTTAATTCCCGATTGTTTTCTATTATAAAAACCTATTTCCTATAATAAACTATCCTTTCCTATCATAAAAACAGCGAATTCCACTTCATTACACATAAAATTCACTCCAAATCTCGAAGCAGAAAAGTGTTCACACAAAAACTTCCAAGAGAATCCAAATTTATCATCTTATTAATTCTTAAGAACATCTAATCCAAAACAATTTTTCAAATACAATTAAAAATTTTAACGAAATCATCCATTTTATAAAATAGCTAATACAACGCCATCATAGCTGCTAGACTCGCGTTTCAATTCTCAAAATCAGTTTAAAAGAGACTTTTCAAATCCAAATCCATCGCCTCATTAATTATGTAAAACACTGCAAACCATAATGACCAGGCAGAAATAACTACATGCCTTTCAAGGCGTGTTCCCGTATTCCGCACGGTTTTATTCTTATTTTCTCAATCTTTTTTAATCGTCGAAATTTTTAATTGAGTAATTGAGTTTCTAAATATTCAAGGATTACTTGAACCTAAGGTTCATAAGAATATAAAATCACACAAATTTTTTAATTATGAGCTGTAGATTTTATTAATCATCATCATAAACGTAGTGATTAAGACAATGTGTATACTCGCTCAGTTTCGTACAAATTTAAACGCTACACCTAGACCTATTTTACCCCACTAGACCCATTTCCCCCCACCCTACCCTACAATTTTTCAAGTACAATTAAAACATTTTTAACGAAATCGTCCATTTTTTAAAGCAGCTAATGCTAATACAACGCCATCGTAGCTGGATTCTCAAAATTATTTGAAAAGAGACATTTCAAATCCAAATCCATCGCCTCATTAATTATGTAAAACACTGCTAAACCATTAAAGTATAAATCTATAAAGTATACCTTTTGCTCAAGATCAAGTATTTTTTTATTATCAACAAGTATTTAAATAATAATAGTGCCTCGTCAGAAATAACTACGTTCCTTTCAATCCTGGAAGCTCATTAAACGAAATTCTCATTTTCGCAATCTGTTTTAATCGTCGAAAATTTTAATGGAATTTCTAAATATTCAAGGATTATTTGAACTTGAGTATAGAAATAGTATAGGCCCAGAAAAAAGTCTTGCAAGTGCAGGAGGGTAGTATTAAACCCTTTTTAAATCAATTTAAAAAAATTTAAAATTTTAAAATCTTTCAAACCACAATTTTGATGAAATATCTGTAATCAGCACTAGAAAGCAGCCCAGAAAAAACTTAGGAGGGTACTAAAAACCCTTTTTAAATCAATTTTAAAAAATTTAAAGTTTTAAAATCGTTCAAACCACAGTTCTGATAAAATATCTGTAATCAGCACTTAAAAGCAGCCCAGAAAAAAGTCTTGCACGTGCAGGAGTGTAGTATAAAACCCTTTTTAAATCAATTAGAAAAAATAAAATTAGAAATCTAGATTCCTCTTGACGAGGCATTGTCACTACTACGCAGTTTTTACAATTGCGGTCACTCTTAACAGTTGTGCTGATTAGAGACAGTAGTGATACCTAGAATCGTGTCCGAGATCGCTAAGATCCGGAGCATGCGCATAAACATATTCATAGGATGTCGATGTTACTGGTAACACTGAAGGAACTAGTCGATAATTTTTTCGGGGACGAAATGTCCGGGGACCAAATGTCCGGGGACGAAAACGTAATATACATAATATTTCTAATATAAATAATATACTTAATATTTCTAATATAAATAATAATTATTTCTAATATAATCTAATTATTTAATAAAAAATAACTAAAATGAAATGTTTCTGTGATATATTCCAATATTTTTATATTATTTCATTATAGAAATAAAATTAAAGTTAATATTTAATATGATACTTGCTTGATTTAAAGTTGAGTTATATTTTATGATTTAATTATTATTAAAGAAATCAAAAGAAACTATCTTCAATATCAGTTTTTTAACCAAACATGAATTTTTTAAAAATAAGTATAGATGGCAGCATGGAAACACTGGATGTCAGGGGGAAATACTGGGGTTTTGTTTGTGCAATGTGATGGATGCGGGAATTGAGTTGAGGCAAACAAGGGGGGTCAAGATGCAGAATATGGTGGATTTTAAGTGTAGAAGTTGTTTGAAGGTGGGTGTTTTGAGTGAGGAGACTCACAAGGAGAGGATCCCAACGTGTCATCACCGATTTGGTTCATTTTTGGTGTGTAAGTAGTGCATGACTAGGACATCAATTTGTGAAAATATTAAGAAGCAACTTTCAGAAATTTTGGAGAAAATCGCGATTAAAAATTTCAACATGTACTTATAATTTAATAAGGTTCGTACCTTGCAAGCGGATCGTGGTGTAGTGGTAAAAGCTGCAATTCACAACCCAAAGGTCCCGGGATCGAGTCTCGCTGCATACCATAATTTTTATTTTTATTTTCCACGCAATTAAGAGCACAGGAATGAAATAAAGTAGTACATACATATTTATATTTATAATTATCAATTTTAAAACATTTTTTAAATATTTTTTTTGTGGGAAAAATCAAATTTTCTGCTAATTATACAATTTTTCTAACTGGTAATACCTGGTAACCAATAACTCCAATTTTTTATGATCCTATTGTAAATATTATATATTTACCAAAAAAAAATTATTTTAACTATCAAATCAGACACATTACAAACCCTTTTAGCATAACAAAATTGCGTACTTTCTTTTGGATAGTAAGGGATAAATTAAGGTAAAACTTCATCTATAAAATAATTTTTTTTTGTTTTAAAATAAATCTTTTCATTCCTTGTTTCCCAAAAAAAATAATTATTAAAACCAATTTTTTATGATCCTATTATAAATACTATAAAATATTTACAAAAACAATTTTTTATACACAAGAAAAAATATTTAAAAATTAATAATTAAATATTATTATGAGTTTATTTCATATCTGTGCTCTTAATTGCGTAGAAAATAAAAATAAAAATTATGGTATGCAGCGAGACTCGATCCCGGGACCTTTGGGTTGGGAATCGCAGCTTTTACCACTACACCACGATTCGCTTGCAAGATACGAATCTTATTAAATTTATAAGTACATGTTAAAATTTTTAATCGCGATTTTCTCCAAAATTTCTGAAAGTTGCTTCTTAATATTTTCACAAATTGATGTCCTAGTCATGCACTACTTACACACCAAAAATGAACCAAATCGGTGATGACACGTTGGGATCCTCTCCTTGTCAGTTGAGTTTAGCAGGGAAAGCGATTAAGGCGCGTGATATGGCTATGGGTGTACGAAAACACAATTAAAAGGGGTGATAGTTAAGGTGCCGTGGCGGAAACCAAAAGGGGTTTCACAAATGGAGACAGAACAGTAAAATAACAGCAAATGTTGGCCACTTACCTCCAACTCTTGATATCCAATGACCACTGTAAAGGCACTCAAGATAAAGACTGGCACTGATTTATTAGTTATATTAATTATTTATTCCTGGCTAGTTACTATTTACACGATACAATATCTATTACTACTAAATCAATTCACTGATAATAGACCGAGCACCAAACCATGTGCCCTCCGTGGTCTATATCCTATCCTTGCTAAAACTAACACCACCGCTCTCTGAAAAAACCAATGCCACACTGAGACTGACCACTAGAGATGGGCGAAAATGAATCGATGAATCAAATGATTCGAATCATTTTAGTGAATCGATTCGCAAAACGAATCTTTTAAAAGAACACCGATTCATGGCTCACTTCGATTTTCCTTCTTCCCTTTTCGGCGGTTCTAGGTTTACCGTTACCATAGAAACCAGTGTAAGGCAAAGGAAACCAGAAATATATCAAGATCATTCCAATTGGCAAAAATGAATCGCTTTGCGATGTAAACGAATCAAATGAATTGTTTGGAGATCTGTTCATCGGCTGTGAGGTGTGAGGAATGGGATGGGAATGGAATATCCGTGTGAAATAATGGCGTGGGTCTTTGCCGCAGCGTTCTACGACCATTATTTTTTATGAAAGGAAGTCCCATTACTTATGGTCTCTTACATAAAAACTTTTGTAGAATTTATAGTTTTCAATTATTTATCTTTAAGTAAACCTAAAATATGTAGAACTTCCATTAAAATTGTGAAGGATTAAAAAGGATTGCAAAAATTGGAATTTCATTAACCCAACTGTCAGGATTGATGGTAAGTTCGTAGATTATTCTGAAAAGCTCGAATTTTGAAATATTTTATAGATATTCAATAAATACTTGATCTTGTCTCTTTTGAATGCGCTAGAGATTAATATTTTACAAATTATAGAGTGTTCTACTTATTTAAATAGCCGATTAATTTGGATTTAATCAATGTTTTTCGAAACGCGAGTCTTCGGTTGTGCCTTTTATTCCGTTGTATGAGCAGTTTTTATGGATGACTAGGATTATTAAAAAAATTCACTGTGCTTATATTATTTTTAAGCCAAAAATAGTAAAATACAAATGAACAAAAATTAAATTAAATTTAATAAAAAGAAATATTTTTTTTACTAATAACTACTGAATATGTGATGTAATAACTATTAATTAAATTATAAGGTTAGAGTTGAATATTACCCTTTTAAAGAATTCAGAAATTTTAAAATACTTTGTGTAGAAATTTTGCATTGTAAAAAGCTAGTTTATTAACTTTTTGATTTCACTCTTATTTCAACATTTTGAGATAGTAAAGCAGCTTAAGACAAAAATTTATTTTTTTTGATTTGAAGCCTTGTTTTTCAGAACAAATTAAAATATAAATGGTTGTTCTGAAACAATCTTTGACAAGGTACTAAATTAAAAATAATTTCAATTAAAGTCTTTACAAATTAAATCTAGAAAAAAAACTATAAACAATTATACTTATAGAAATTTAAATATTTCAATAGATGTGATACAAATTCAAATTTATGATTAAGTTATATAATTTATTGAAAAAAAAACTGAAATTAAATTTAATTTTTTAAATAATTAAATTTAGATTAATTAGATTATGTAATTAAAAACATTTTTTATTTTTTTAATTAAATAAGTTTAAAAATAATAGGTAATTAAATAATTAAAGTTATTTAAATACACTTCACAAATTAGACTACATATATTAGTTCTCATAGCCTTCAATAGATGGCGCTTTATTAAGAGTCGTGAATCGCTTGAAAGAGTCGATCTTTTTGGTGAATCGATTCATCTGATTCGAATCTTTCAAATGAATCGCTTTGCCCATCTCTACTGACCACTAGGGAGGGATCTAAAAAATCGTTCGATTCGATTCCTGAGGTTCGATTTAGTGATGGGCGATTTTTTGAGGAGTGAACTCATTGAACTTACTCCTTAAACTGAGTGAAGGATCAAGGAGCGAGAAAAAAAGAGTGGTAACTCAGTTTCAATTTTAAAAAATTTCTTTCAAAAGTTTTAATTTGTGATACTGCCCCTTGAAAATCGTAAAGAAACTAGAGATGCAAAATTCCCGCAGTTTTTGAAACATGGGAAAAAACCCGGGAATTTTGGGGAATAAACCCGGAATTTTGGGGAATATTGGAAGTTTTGAACATAAACAAAGACGGCCATCTTTAGGCTTAAGGTTAAAATTTTCATTTCTTTTCTCAACACTTGTTATTTTTAAACTTATTAATGTTTGTCTTATTATTAATTATGTAATTATTACTTATTAATTTCAACATAAATAAGATTTCTTAACCGAGATTAGATGTTTTTTCCTTCTCCTGTGTCAAAGGTCAAAATTCCCGAAAAATCCCGGAAATTTTCAAAATTCCCTTCCCAATAAACCCGGTTTATTCCCGGGTTTAAACCGGGTTTTTTCCAGCCTTTGCAACACTAAAAGAAACACGAGAGCACGCCTGCCACTACCGTTCAGCATCAACGCTCACTCAGGTCTTTCCTTTCTCTATGTTCCTCGCTGCGCTAGTGAATGACGAACGTTGAAACCACAGACAGAGAGTCCACGGCCATAGGCTATAATGGAAATCGAAAATCATGACATCTTGTTACAGGTTGGGAGAATTGTGGCGCTGGGATCGCACTAAACTCACTAGCGTCTGGATCCAGTCTGAATCGTTCGCCGGCTGCCTATGGGAGATCGAGAACACCTTTCTGCGCATGCGCTGAGTTCTAATTTGGCGAGAGATTTAAGCGGGCGGCATACGTTCCAGAATCTAGTGTGGCGCCCTCACATCAGTAACGCATTTGAAAATAGCCTCGTGGACCCTCTGTTAGGAATATTTCTCTGTGGTTGAAACGATTACGATGTGAAAAGAGTTACTCACTCTTTTGGGAGGGATCAAAAGAGCAACTAACGGAGTAGTTTACGGAGTGGTTGGATCAGATGAGTTGAGATCGGAACTATCTTAACTCTTTCGATCCGGGAAGCTCTCTTGATAGTTCAGTTGTTCACTCCCTCGGAGTAGATAGCTCCTGAGTTGAAAAGAACTCCTTTTGGGATCGAAGAGTGGAAAGGAGTTAGGTAGCTCTTTTTGGGATCACAGATTGTCGTAAGTACTATGTTTATGAAGATGGCTAATAAAATCTAAAGCACATAATTAAAAAATTTTTATGATTTTATATTCTTTCTATACTCAGGTTCCAATAATCCTTGAATATTTGGAAATTCCATTAAAAATTTCGACGATTAAAAAAGATTGCGAAAATGAGAATTTCTTTTAATGAGCTTCCACGATTGAAAGACATGTAGTTATTTCTTACGTTCACAGGCATGCGCATTGGATCAAAGTATTTCCTAAATAAGCGCTCGTATTTCTGACGAGGCACTATTATTATTTAAATACTTGTTGATAATTGAAAAATAATTTATCTTTATCAAAAGTGGTTTAGCAGTGTTTTACATAATTAATGAGGCGATGGATTTGGATTTGAAAAGTCTCTTTTCAACTAATTTTGAGTATCCAGCTACGATGGTGTCTAGTGGGGTAAAATAGGTCTAGGCGTAGCGTTTAAATTTGTACGAAATTGAGCGAGATTACACATTGTCTTAATCACTAAGTTTATGATGATGAATAATAAAATCTACAGCTCACAATAAAAAAATTTGTATGATTTTATATTCTTATGATCCTTAGGTTCAAGTAATCCTTGAATATTTAGAAACTCAATTAAAAATTTCGACGATTAAAAAAGATTGAGAAAATAAGAACTTTGTTAGGGCCACCGCACAGTAAAACTGAAAAATCTTGTTGAAAATACCTCCCATGAAGCCACGCGTTCCCTTCTCAGCCTTCCCAATGCAAAGAGAGGGGGTCGACCAGAGGTCAAGAGCGTCTTAGTTTACACGACTGTCCAGGAGGATAATTAACGTTCTCAACCCCCTCTCTTGTATTGCGAAGGCTGCGAGGGGAAGCGTGCCGGGCACCTGTTTTGGATCGAGTTTCACACTGAAAGATTTTTCAGTTTTACTGTGCGGTGGCCCTTAAATATAGTGACTAGAATAAGGTAGTGTGTTTACCGGATTTAAAAAGTGTACCCAAAAAAGGCGAAAAATCCAGGTGGCGAACGATCGCTAGTTTCCACTCTCTATGAATACTATTATCTCTTTTTAACGAGATCCGCGCTTACGGTAATCACACGGATTAGGGATGGGCAAAATCGGTCAAAGTATCGATACTTGGTATCGATCCGGATCGAAATCCCTGATATCGATACCATTAAATATCGGTCTTGAAGTATCGATACTAGAGGTATCGATACCAATTTCGATACTGGAGGTATCGATACCAATTTCGATACTGGAGGTATCGATACCAATTTCGATACTGGTGGTATCGATACCAATTTCGATACTGGTGGTATCGATACCAATTTCGATACTCATGTTTTCGATACCGTGCCGCATAGCATTTCAGTACCTCTTTTTCTTTTTACTTTCAAGACCAATAAGAGGGTATCGAAATATTTTCAATACTATTTTGATACTTTCTTAACTATATCTAACACAAAGAAAAATCTGTGATGTTAGCTTTACAATTAAGATTTGTTTAAGTATCAAATCAATATTAAATCCCTTACCAAAATGTTGATAAGAAATAAAACTTGCCAAACAATCAACTAATCAGTCACTTGAACAGGAACATTTCATGAAAGTCAGGAACTTATTTGAATTAGTTTTATTTAATATATACATTAGGTGTGTTTGAATAAGTAATATCATTGAATAGAAAAATAATTTACTAAAATATGTTTCAGGTACCCATCTCTCCCCTATATTTAAAATATGTTCATGATTTCTTTTAATTTACATCTAATTTGCTTCCTACATGCCTAGCTGAGCATCTCTAAATGCAGAGACAAGCATGTATAGGAAAAAATATTATCTTATTTTTAAATTAGGAAAAATTTTGTGTAATAACTTATTTAAAAAATCGCAAAAAAAAACCCTACTCTGAATTATCTCAATCTACTCAAATGATGAATTCACTTTAAAAATGAATGATAAAAACTTCAGAAGTAATCATATTATACCTTTAGCCACACCATAAATTCTTTATCTTTAAGTCTTACTTTTACCTAATCTTCTTTTTTTCAATGAAATTTGTATCTGAAGAGAACTCTATTTCATTCTCCAGCTTTATAATAAAAAATAGGTATTTGAACAAACAAAAAAGCATAAACCAAAAACGTGTTCTTGTTGTGGTCTCTTTTTTTTTGAAGGAGGAGGAGCTAAAGCACACTCCTATTGGTCGATCGGTACACTGCTGCGTTCTTCATGTTGGAATCCAAAATAAGCGGTATCGATACCGGTATCGATACCAATTTCGATACTGGAGGTATCGATACCAATTTCGATACTGGAGGTATCGATACCAATTTCGATACTGGAGGTATCGATACCAATTTCGATACTAGAGGTATCGATACCAATTTCGATACTAGAGGTATCGATACCAATTTCGATACTCATGTTTTCGATACCGTGCCGCATAGCATTTCAGTACCTCTTTTTCTTTTTACTTTCAAGACCAATAAGAGGGTATCGAAATATTTTCAATACTATTTTGATACTTTCTTATGAACGGTACATCTTGAATCAGTATCGATATTCCAGTTAGCATTTCCCAGGGGAGAATTTAAATTTTTTCCGATACCAGCAGAGACAAAGAGTAAATATAGAATTCAACAATAAAATGCTGTTTCGATACCTTGATGATAAAAAAAAATGTTGAAATGGTATCGATACTCGTATACCGTGAAGCATAGCATTTAAATACATCTTTTAGATAGGAGAAAGAGGATAGAAAGATTTTCAATACCATTTCTAAACCTTCTTATAAAAGGTACATCTTTAATCAGTATCGATACACCAGTTACAATTTTCCAAGGGGAGAATTTAAATTTTTTCGATACCATCAGCAGAGACGGAAATAAGTGTTAGGTGTTAGTATCAAAAAATTCTGTTTAGATACATTGATGCTAGAAAAAATTTTTCAAATGATATCGATACTCCTTTTTTCGATACTGCGCCGCATAGCATTCCATATCCATATCACTTTTTATACCTTCAGTACTAAAAAAGTATGGAAATATTTTTTCAATACCCTATCGATACCTCCTTAAAAAAGGTACATTTTTAATCAGTAGTATCGATACTTAAGTTACAATTTTCCGAGGGAGAATTTAATTTTTTTGGATACTACAGCAGAGACGATGAGTATTAGTGATAGTACCAATAATTCTGTTTCGATACCTTGATGATAAAAAAAAAAATGTTGAAATGGTATCGATACTCCTTTTTTCGATACTGCGCCGCATAGCATTTAAATACCTCTTTTCATATATTTAATACTAAAAGAGGATTGAAAGATTTTCGATATCATAAAAGGTACATCTTTAATCAGTATCGATACTCCAGTTACAATTTTCCAAGGGGAGAATTTAAATTTTTTCGATACCAGCAGAGACGAAAATAAGTAATAGTATCAAACAATTCTGTTTCGATACCTTGATGCTAGAAAAAAATTTTGAAATGGTATCGATACTCTTTTTTTCTATACTGCACCACATAGCATTCCATATCACTTTTTATACTTTCAGTACTAAAAAAGTATGGAAATATTTTCAATACCCTTTCGATACCTCCTTATAAAAGGTACATCTTGAATCAGTAGTATTGATACTAAAGTTACAATTTTCCCAGGGGAGAATTTAAATTTTTTCGATACTACAGCAGAGACGAAGCGTATAAGTGATAGTACCAATGATTCTGTTTCGATACCTTGATGATAAAAAAAAATGTTGAAATGGTATCGATACTCGTTTTTTCGATACCACGCCGCATAGCATTCCAATTCCACTTTTTATATTTTCAGTAATATCGAAATATTTTCAATACCCTTTCGATACCTCCTTATAAAAGGTATTATATCTTGAATCAGTATCGATACTCCAGTTACAATTTTCGATATCTAAAGGGTTTTTTATAGACAATTGTTACTGTACATCCCAGAAAAAATTCTTCACCGGTGATTCGTTCTACTCTCCATGCCGCGCAAACGGACGACGACGCGGCATAGTAAAGAGCGACACGAGCGTACTCGGTTTGTGGTACTTTTTAAGATGGGTCTTTAATTAGTATCTACTATATCTAATAAGTATTGGATATACATGTGTTTTACATTTTTGGATAGGTCATCAATCGAAAGGGCTTTCGGAAAAAGTTTGTTACTATAAGTTGTGTCATTATTGGTTTTTGAGTTAATGTAGGAAAACTGTAAAATATCCTTTATCGAATAACTTTTTTTGTACTTGTGGTATGTATATTTTTGAAATTTGAATGTTATGCGCCTTTGATAGACAATTAAAACGGAGTAAGTATTAAGGTTTCGCTTCTTAAGAAGGACCTCAAATTGCGTCCGAAGGTTGTCCGTAATATCCTTAAAAAACCTTATAATATGTAATAAATCGATCGATAGTTGACTTGACGGTATATTGTAGTATACTACCAGATGTACAACTTTTATTAAAATTTGGTTAAAATCGCGCAATAATTTATATACTTTTTAAGAGTTTGAAAAAAAAAAGCCCTGTTTACTCGAAAAAAACAAGTCCGCAAATTGCTAATAAATCGATAATTATTATTTTAAATTTTTTTTTCGAATTTACTTATGAGTAAAGGACTCTTGTGGTAAGGGTTTTCCAGAATTACGGGTTTCCATGGTGATTCTGATGTCATCCAGGATTTTTTGAAGTAGAATGGAGTTTACTGGTCCTTAACGGGAACGACCCGGGAATATTTCCCAGATTTGAGTTCTCAGTTTGTTTACTTTTTGACTGCAGTAAAGTGCTTTATATCGTTGGAAAGCTTATCGAAAGCGGTTTCAGGAATTAAAAATTTTTAGGGGACCGTCTCCATATTACGTTCATAATTTAGGGTCAAAGAATTTTCGTTTTACTTCAAATCGGTATCGGTATCGAAAACATTTAACTTCTCCCTTTGGAAAACTATAACTGAAGATACTGATTCAAGATGTTCATTTTATAAGAAAGTATCGAAATGATGTTAAAAATATTTCGATACTATTTTTTGGTATTGAAAGTATAAAAAGAGGTATTGAAATGCTATGCGGCACGGTATCGAAAAACTGAGTATCGATACCAATTCAAATTTTTTTGAGCATCCAGGTATCGAAACCGAATTTTCTGATACTATTTCTTACTCTTCGTCTCTGCTGGTATCGATATCGAAAACATTTAAATTCCCCCTAGGGAAAACTATAACTGAAGTATCGATTCTGATTCAAGATGTACATTTTATAAGAAAGTATCGAAATGATGTTAAAAATATTTCGATACTATTTTTTGGTATTGAAAGTATAAAAAGAGGTATTGAAATGCTATGCGGTGCGGTATCGAAAAACTGAGTATCGATACCAATTCAAGTTTTTTTGAGCATCCAGGTATCGAAACCGAATTTTCTGATACTATTTCTTACTCTTCGTCTCTGCTGGTATCGTTATCGAAAACATTTAAATTCTCCCTTGGGAAAACCATAACTGAAGTATCGATACTGATTCAAGATGTACATTGTACATTTTATAAGAAGGTATCGAAATGGTGGTAAAAATATTTCGATACTATTTTTTGGTATTGAAAGTATAAAAAGTGGTATTGAAATTCTATGCGGTACGGTATCAAAAAAAGGAGTATCGATATACCATCTCAACATTTTTTCTAACATCAATAGGTATTGAAACAGCGCTGCTTGATACTGTCATTTACCTCTACCTCTTCATGTCTGCTGAGATCGAAAACATTTAAATTCTCCCCTGGGAAAATTGTAACTGAAGCATCGGCGGTATCGAAAAAAGAAGTATCGATACCATCGCAACATTTTTTTCTTGCATCAAGGTACCGCATCGAAATAGTGTTGTTTGATACTATCACTTACTCTTCGTCTCTGCTGGTATCGAAAACATTTTAATTCTCCCTAGGGAAAATTGTAACTGAAGTATCGTTACCGATTCAAGATGTACCTTTTATTTAAGAAGGTATCGAAATGGTTTGAAATGAAATATGGTTTGAATGAAAATATTTCGATACTCCTTTTGTATTGAAATTATTAAAAGTGGTGTAATGAAATGCTATGCAATGCGGTATCGAAAAAAGAAGTATCGATACCATTTCAAAATTTTGTCAAATTATCGAAACAGCATTACAGGTATCGTGTACAGTACCGATGGCGGTGCTATTTTGAGAGGGTCCCATACATCCACCAAAAAAAGGCGACCCGACACCCGACCTCTCTCTCTCTGCCGAACCCTGGCTCACTCCCAGCGTCCCCAAAACCGGTTCTCTCGGTCGTAGAATGTCCAGAGATCGGGTGACCGCCGGCATTCCGGAGCCAAGTTCCTTGAAAAGGTTTTCTCCCCAAAATGTAGTAGGGGACGAGTCATCTTTAGGGGGCTTCTCCCCAAGACGTTACAGTATCGAAAAAACGCCGGTATCGAAATTTCGATACTCACCCTTTGAGTATCGATACCGGTATCGATACCTAGCTCTGGTATCGATCCAAAATATCGGATATCGAAACCTTTTATATCGATACCACCAAGTATCGATACTTTTTGCCCATCCCTAACACGGATCAATTGTGTTGTTGATCGTTGATGTTTACGTTTACAAATCCAAACGAAACACATTCAGAAAGCTAAGCTTCTTCAATTTCTTTAAGAAATTTAGGAATGGCTCGAAGTTTTGTATGACATACCGATCTTTAAAATGAATTTTTTAATGAAAAATCCGAGTCTGAACCAATATACCCAACTATATATGGAATATAGCTGATGAAAAAAGGTCATTATGGTTCCTTGGGTATAAATTTCTAAAAAAAAACCCAAAAAATAAAACTTCTTGGTACATCAAGAGGAGCTTAATAGTTTGTTAGATATTTCGGTTTGGTATTAGATTCCCCGCTAAATATCGCCAATATCCTAATCACTAAATATATCTAAATATCCACAAATGTTTCTGACTTATATTTATATACTCAACAGTTATTGATCTAATCCAACATTTTAATTCAGGAGTTTGAAATTATTTATGAATGTTTCTACTTTTTGTAGTTTAAAATAACCGGGTGACATTTAGAGGGGACTCTAACGGAATTGAACCGATATTTCCATTTGAAGTGTATAAGAAGGCAGGGTAGAATGAAATAAAATTTTGTTTTCATAGTTTTGTTCTATATTCTGATGAGTACTTTAGTGAGAGTGAGTTTACTTTAACAATAACAAATGTAAAAAAATAAGGTCACAATTTGTTCAATTGTATAATCTTTTTTATTTATGTAAAAAATCTAAAAGGCCATCTAGTTGCCAGCATTTTAAAATTTGTAATCATTTTAACAGAATTCAGAACTTTGCTTAAATTTAAAATTGCCATTTGATTCTGTGTTTGAAGAGGATTAGGAGTTGACAGCGGGGGGAAATGTTTCAGAACATAACACAAAGAAGAATTTATTTTATCGAGTGGAATTAAAATTCTTTTATTTTCACCTTTTCTAAGAAACAGTGTTCGCATTTTGTGAAGAAGGAACTTAGTTAACAAAATTGGAATGTTTGAGCAGATAAAAATGGAAAATTGCACGATCTTTATAAAATTTTGAAAAAAAATTAAAATTTTCAAACTGCGTAACTCCGAATTCGCGTAAGTCGAGGTATTACTGTAGCAATACATATATTTTTCTTATAAGTTATACATTCTCTTTCATTTTTTTAACTATATTCAGTGTCATTCATTCTGTATGTAACATTATTCACTGTGTACACATTATTCTGTATTGTGACTTTGTCACTGGGGGGATACTCTGTAGTAGTCTGCACTCATTCACATACCTGCCAACATTGGGATTATAAAAAAAAAGAAGATTTTAAAACTCAAGATACCCACGACATTTTTTACACTAATAAGTCAACAGGTAGCATAAATGGACATCTTTCAGTAAAAAAATCTAAGAAAAACATACATTTTTAACAAAATATACTGCAAGGGCATTTTTTAGTCCTTGCACATTCCTAACTCTTGGCAATTTTGGAGTCTGGAAACATTTTTTGAAATAATTGTCCAGCATGATCAGGCCAGCTGAGTAGTAAATGCTGATCAATTATGAAAGCATTCAATAAACATTCTGCATTAGTAAGTAACCGCTTTCTCATGCAATTCACTATTTTTTACAAAGAAATCTAGCTATTCATCATTTCCAACAGCAGAACAACTGCTTTTAGCTTTAATCAAGTCGGATCAATAACTGTTGAGACATTTTTTTTTAATTGAGCAGAAAACGGATGACGGAAGATTCTCTAAAGAAACTGAAATCTTCCGGCTAAAACGGAAGAGTTGGCAGCTATGCAATCAGTAGCAAGTCTACACAACATTTTAGAATTTATCTTCCAGTTTTGGTTAACTTTTCAAGTACTTGAAAATAGCTTAACCATGTTAAAAATTCAAATAGATACTTAAGTCTAAGACAGTCGTGCTGCCATCTATCGCCAACGTGTACCCATCAACTAGGATTCACCCGAATTGAACAATGAAATACCAACTAGATTCTCTTCAATAATATATATATTTTTAATTGGAATTCTAGGTTCTTTTACAGTATGAACTTCTATTAGATTCTCGTAAAAATACATTTGAACAATTTGAGGTAGAACATGTATCACTATTACTTGTATATTTAATTAATTAATATTTCATCAAAGATGGCGGCGATTCAACTCAAAAACGCTTTGACACGTTACACTTCATTCCTACGCCTTGAAAAGATAGTTCTGACATAAAATAAAGATTATTGTTTCATTTAGGTGTTGAAAATGCATTTTCAAGAATGTTTATTGCAGAACAAGGGCCAATTTTAAAGTTGAAGCCTCTGTTTGAGGCAAAAACGATGTAAAAAAAATTATTGTATACAGGTGAGAAGTTTTTGCCTGCTGCAGACATGGCGAGTAAATTAGGTGACAAACTCTGGATCAGCTAGAATAAGAGTCCTCCATTTGGCGATCGCCAACTGTACACTATAACTAATTGTACCGCTAACTTGGCGATTGCAATGCGAGTCGCCAAATGGAGGACTCTTATTTCAGCTGTGCCCAAGCTCTCACTGGGAGATCTTCTCATGGACTTGGTGCTGGGTTTTTTTGGCAACTTTAGCAAAATGTGATGTCATGAGAGTGAGAAGTATCATTAGTCGCTAGCGACTACTAAACCGCAGAACTTGGTGATAGTGTCCCTGGAATGATTACTTAATCTTTAAAAAATTTTTTTGGTATATTGAAATAACAATAAGAAATGGGCAAATATGCATGACCTAAAATAAGAACAGTCTATTGCTGATTCCAAGTGGGATCAATAATTATCACTGTTATGAATAAAAAAAAGTATTTGTAACTTAAAGATTAATTGTACTTATCATCTTACTTATTCAATATTAGTAAATAAACAACACAAAAAGAATGAACAACTAAACATTTATTTTGGCTAAAATGAATTAAAAGAAAAATATGTGAATGAGAAATATACAAAGAAAGAAAGAATAGAAACACAGGTGAAGATTATAAAGTATGCATAGAAAAAAGAAGAGAAATTTAAACATAGGAAGGATACATAGAAAATTAAAAGCGCAGATGGAATTGAGAATGAGAAATTGAACATATAAGGGGACGTCCATAAATTACATGAGGTGTTTTTTCCAAATTTTGGCCCCCTCCCTCTCCCTTGGTGAGATCTTAAAGGACCCCCCCCCCCCTCCCCTACAAATTCTCACGTGAGATTTTCTCCAAAACTTTAAAATAAATTAATCTCTAATATGTTTGAGCCATGTTTGTTTCGTCTTATTGGCATGACACTAACATACACACGGCAATAGTTTTGATACAAATCCATGTTAAAATCTATATTTGGTCTTAACTAGTAATTATCAGGTCGCTGTTTTGACTAATCTGCGCATTTTTCCTAACTTTATGTTGGAAAGATAAAAAAAACTAATGTATGAAAAATCTTAAAAATAAACAAATATTTTCTAAACCTAAAGTTGATGTGAGATTTTAATCGACTCCCCCCTGGTAAAATTTTCCTGAACCTCCCTCCCCCCTTTTGACCTCCCGTAATTTATAAATGTCCCCTAACAGATACAAAAAAGAAATATAGGTAGGTACAGCAGAGTTAAATTAGCCACACTAGGAATACATAACAGATAATAGATTGAAAGTACCCATATAGTAACAAAACAAAGAATAGAAGTACAAATAGAATGTGTAGCAATAAAGAAACAGGTAGAATCACAACGAAAAAGAAATTAAAGGCTTGTTCTTAAAACAATAATAATACTCTTGTGGCAGTAAAGCTACCTAGACGACTAATATATAAATGCAGACTTAATATGTATATAGCACATTTGCAACAAAATATTTTAAGATAAGCCAAATAAAAGTTAAAAATAATGGTTTAATAAAGTTGAGTTTAAGAACAGTTAGCTTGGTTAAACGTGAAAACCAATATATTACCCATGTTTTGTGAGGTGGATTAAAGTTCCTTCTAACTGAAAAGAGTTTATAATTGATGCCAATAATAAATAAGCATTCAAAAATAAACCCCATTCAGTACAATAATCTAGATGGTATTCGACAAGCATTTAATTCAATCCTCTTAAAACGTAATAAACGAAAAATCACATCAGAGATCGCGGAAAATGAACAAAGGAATGTAAACAAACAAGGATAACGATAACACACGGCACCGCACAGATCAGAGATAATAGCATTCATAGAGAGTGGAAACTAGCGATCGTTCGCCACCTGGATTTTTCGCCTTTTTTGGGCACACTTTTTTATAATGGTATCTATGGGCGGTAAACCAAAACCCTCTATATACAAAGCCTGACAACTACGTCACTGTGACGTCAAAGGTGGCGGAAAACCGCTAAATTTCCCATGTTAAGTCTATGGAGCATAAAAACATACTTTCTTAACTCCTCGCGTTATGTATGCCTTCAAGGCTGATAATACTGTTCTGGAAACTCAAAATCTTTCGTTTAGAATCAAAATTTTGTCCCTTTAGTCAAAAAATATGAAACATGGCGTCGTTTTGCATGTGACGTCAAAGGTGGCGGAAAGTGTGACGTCACCCGTCCGAGTTGTGAGGCCATTATATAGAGGGTCTTGGGTAAACACACTACCTTATCTAGTCACTATACGTCGGTGAAGTCGTGACGTCATCAACATGGCGCTGGGGACAAACAAACCCAATCTCTATGGCGTTTAACATGGGAGTGTTAAAGAATAATTTTTTAAAAATATTAATCGTCATTTCTTAGGGTATAGAACACCTTTCCCACATAGTTAAAGGTATGGCAATCATTTATAAATAATCGGAGTATTTTTATTTTGCTTTTCTGTTTGAAAATTCAACGATAACATTTTAGGTCGATTGGTACCAATGGAGTCTAACACGATAGTGTGAAAAGATATTAGTTTTAGAATATTGTCCTTCGTTTGTTAACTTATAAAACCACTTTACAGTATATTTCAAGGTATGTTAATCATTTAGTAACAAGTATAATTTAGATTTTCGGTCTCATTTTTTAAGATTGTAACAAGAAATTTCATCTCCATTTGTTTATCATGCGAGTGTGAAAATATATGTTTTTATATAATATTCAACGTTCTTTGGTATATCACACCACTTTTGAGCATAGTTAAAGGTATGTTAATCATTTATTAATAAGCAAATTTATTACTTGGGCTCCACTTTTATTGATTTAAATAAAAATTAGTATCTCCATTAATGTTATTAAGTGAGTGTGTAAATAGTTTTGTTTTAGATATTTATCATCGTTAGCTACACTTTTATTATTTCATTTTAGTATTATATTGTTTTGAGGCTTTGTAAAAATAGTACTATACTGTATTTTCCTTAACTTTTTTTAATTTTTTTGTTTGATCTACATTTCTACCCATTTATGTTATTATTGCACAAATAGAAGCATTTTAGCAACAATGAGTATCAATTAGCTCAAAATTGTTTATTATAGACAAAATAAGAGTTAACAAGTTTTTTCCCATTCTGTTTTAGGTTCTATTTATTTATATTAGAGAATTGAATCACATCCAAGTTCCAGCTCACAGGACATTTTACATGTAATGAATGAACCTTACTAAATGGTTCTTGGTTTTGGTGACCACTTTTGTGGCATCAATTCTAAGCGCTTTTTGGTTGATCATTTATACTTGTAAATCTATTTGTGTCTATGGTTTAATACCTGAATTAAACCAGTCTACCAGATGTTTTAGGGAATGGCGACTTACAATGGAGTTGAGGTAAGCATCTTATTAAACATTGTGTGCTCTTTCAGCGTTTGCATTCCGTCTTTACCTATCTATAATTTTCTAGAAAAAGCAATCTTATTTTGTTTTTGTTTTGTGGCAGTTTTGTGTATTTTAATTTATCTGATAAGTTTCCCACAATCTCCTAAAATGTGGACCCCAGTAGCTGACTGGATTTTCTCAGTAACTGCCCAGTGCCCATCCTTTTCAACCATATTTGTTGTCAACCTTTCATATATTTTTCATGAAAATTTTTAATATTTTCTCGATCAATAAAGAAGGTTTTAATATTTTTCTAATGGCAGGTAATTTTTAAACAGTTACCTACAGCTTAACTAAGTTCATTAACCCAGATAATGCCGAAGCAGTACTTTTGCTTTGCGTTACCCAGTGGGCACCTGTAGACCGTAGCCACTGAGGTGAAGTACTGTTGCCCACGCCACATTCACACAGCCACAGCCCCTTTTTACAGGAGGGCCACATTCATCACACACAAGGACAGAAACTAACATACATGCCAAATGGGGATTCGAACCCCAGACGTACGGCTTTGCAGTCAGATGCTCTGACCACTACGCCTGTGCGTCTGCAGAAGATTTTAATTAAAGTTATAAAAATAAAGCATGAGACATGTATGCTATTCCACGAATATATATTTCCAATAATATTACATGGGACCGGTGGTGTAGCCAGAAAAAAATTTCAGAGAGGGGTATTGATATTTCTGGAGGGGATGTGGTTTTAGTGGTTTTCTATGGTCAAACAAAAAAGGAAAGTTTCAGGGGGGGGGGGGATATATCCCCAAAATCCCCCCCCCCTCTGGCTACGCCCCTGCGTCAAGCTATTATTGTAATTGACTAAACATTAAATTTATCCAATTCTTAAAATTGTGTCTTGCATTTTAATGACAATTTTAGGACTGAAAATTCGAGTGACATTTGCTTCTTCCAGGCAACTATGTAATTCTACATCATTCCTAGCTTCTCTCTTGACTTGAATCAGCAATTACCAATCATTTTGGGTCGGTATAGGATAGGGATTTTTTGACAGGAAGAGGACAGGATATTTGAACTTTTCAATTCAACAGGTTCAGTTTTGAAACATTTAAGTTATTAATCTTAAAGTGTCTTTGTTTTAGTTTAAATGAATATTATAGGATCTCCATGTAAATAAATATTTATTGCTGATTTGAAGTAAGAAACCAAAGTGGATTCTGCCAAAGGTGAGAGTAATCCATATATTTAGTGAGCGTTGTGAAGTTGTAAGTGAGCGTTGGCAAGTTGGTGAAGTTTTACATCCAATATTTTTAATCTTGCACATGTCTGCCATGTTTAACCAAAATTTAATTTAAAATTAACAAACAATTTGATTATTTAGTTTTTCTTCAGGTAATAATCACTCAGATAGATGAGTGTTAAAACAATCAATCAATATAATATACACTACAGTGATGAATTCAGTAAAATCAGATCAACACTAATAAATCCGTCATAAAAACAATTAGTTGTGTAATCAGTTTAATACAAACATGCAAAAGAATGTTGCAAAATTAGCTCATAATGTGATAATTTTTTAGAGATCTAAAAGTATCTGAGTAATAAATGACTGCTTTTAAACCTTTCAGACCTATTCACCCCAATTTCTCATTGGATTCAATGTGAGCCTTGGGAGGCTTCAGATAGAAAGTGTTAAAGCACGGCTTACTAGATACTTATACAGGCTAGCCGAGTACAGAAATCATTGCAAATACAGATGGCAATACTGGACCAACTGGCAAAGCATATCCACAGTGTTGAAGGCGGTGGGTGATATAGGTAATTCTTGTAGCGCTCCAAGCGGGAAAAGTTGTCAAATGGTTTTCATTGTTTAAAACTCGGCTAGCCTGTATAAGTACATCTAGTAAGCCGTGGTTAAAGGAACAAAAGTATTTCCTTTGTATGTTTAGAAATTTCCAAAATATGGAATTGGGAATATTTTCATCTATTAAAATTATTTACAAAACAATCACTTATGGTCTAAGTAATAAATATCTGTCATTACGGATCATAATCAGTTTTAAATTTCATAGCCAGATAGATACTGAGAAAATCAATCTAGTCAGCTACAGGGGTCCACATTTTAGGACCTTGTGGGTATCTAACTTATCTAATTAATTAAATTACACAAAACTGCCACATCATAGATATTAAAAACAAAATATGATTGCTTTTTCTAGAAGATTATAGATGTAAAGAGGGAATGCAAACGCTGAAAGAGCACACGATGTTTAATAAGATGCTTACCTCAACTCCATTGTAAGTCGCCACTCCCTAAAACATCTGGTAGACTGGTTTAATTCAGGTATTAAACCATAGACACAAATAGATTTACAAATATAAATGATCAACCAAAAAGCGCTTAGAATTGATGCCACAAAAGTGGTCACCAAAACCAAGAACCATTTAGTATGGTTCATTCATTACATGTAAAATGTCCTGTGAGCTGGAACTTGGATGTGATTCAATTCTCTAATATAAATAAATAGAACCTAAAACAGAATGGGAAAAAACTTGTTAACTCTTATTTTGTCTATAATAAACAATTTTGAGCTAATTGATACTCATTGTTGCTAAAATGCTTCTATTTGTGCAATAATAACATAAATGGGTAGAAATGTAGATCAAACAAAAAAATTAAAAAAAGTTAAGGAAAATACAGTATAGTACTATTTTTACAAAGCCTCAAAACAATATAATACTAAAATGAAATAATAAAAGTGTAGCTAACGATGATAAATATCTAAAACAAAACTATTTACACACTCACTTGATAACATTAATGGAGATACTAATTTTTATTTAAATCCATAAAAGTGGAGCCTAAGTAATAAATTTGCTTATTAATTAATGATTAACATACCTTTAACTATGCTCAAAAGTGGTGTGATATACCAAAGAACGTTGAATATTATATAAAAACATATCTTTCCACACTCGCATGATAAACAAATGGAGATGAAATTTCTTGTTACAATCTTAAAAAATGAGACCGAAAATCTAAATTATACTTGTTACTAAATGATTAACATACCTTAAAATATACTGTAAAGTGGTTTTATAAGTTAACAAACGAAGGACAATATTCTAAAACTAATATCTTTTCACACTATCGTGTTAAGACTCCATTGGTACCAATGGACCTAAAATGTTATCGTTGAATTTTCAAACAGAAAAGCAAAATAAAAATACTCCGATTACTTATAAATGATTGCCATACCTTTAACTATGCGGGAAAGGTGTTCTATACCCTAAGAAATGACGATTAATATTTTTAAAAAATTATTCTTTAGCACTCCCATGTTAAACGCCATAGAGATTGGGTTTGTTTGTCCCCAGCGCCATGTTGATGACGTCAGACTTCACCGACGTATTAGTTGGAAAGAGACTTTTCAAATCCAAATCCATCGCCTCATTAATTATGTAAAACACTGCTAAACCATTAAAATATAAACCTATACTGCATAACTTTTGATAAAGATAAATTATTGTTCAATTATCAACAAATATTTAAATAATAATAATACCCAGTCAGAAATAACTACATGCCTTTCAATCCTGACAGCGCGTTTAAGGTATACGTCGGTGAAGTCTGACGTCATCAACATGGCGCTGGGGACAAACAAACCCAATCTCTATGGCGTTTAACATGGGAGTGCTAAAGAATAATTTTTTAAAAATATTAATCGTCATTTCTTAGGGTATAGAACACCTTTCCCGCATAGTTAAAGGTATGGCAATCATTTATAAGTAATCGGAGTATTTTTATTTTGCTTTTCTGTTTGAAAATTCAACGATAACATTTTAGGTCCATTGGTACCAATGGAGTCTTAACACGATAGTGTGAAAAGATATTAGTTTTAGAATATTGTCCTTCGTTTGTTAACTTATAAAACCACTTTACAGTATATTTTAAGGTATGTTAATCATTTAGTAACAAGTATAATTTAGATTTTCGGTCTCATTTTTTAAGATTGTAACAAGAAATTTCATCTCCATTTGTTTATCATGCGAGTGTGGAAAGATATGTTTTTATATAATATTCAACGTTCTTTGGTATATCACACCACTTTTGAGCATAGTTAAAGGTATGTTAATCATTAATTAATAAGCAAATTTATTACTTAGGCTCCACTTTTATGGATTTAAATAAAAATTAGTATCTCCATTAATGTTATCAAGTGAGTGTGTAAATAGTTTTGTTTTAGATATTTATCATCGTTAGCTACACTTTTATTATTTCATTTTAGTATTATATTGTTTTGAGGCTTTGTAAAAATAGTACTATACTGTATTTTCCTTAACTTTTTTTAATTTTTTTGTTTGATCTACATTTCTACCCATTTATGTTATTATTGCACAAATAGAAGCATTTTAGCAACAATGAGTATCAATTAGCTCAAAATTGTTTATTATAGACAAAATAAGAGTTAACAAGTTTTTTCCCATTCTGTTTTAGGTTCTATTTATTTATATTAGAGAATTGAATCACATCCAAGTTCCAGCTCACAGGACATTTTACATGTAATGAATGAACCATACTAAATGGTTCTTGGTTTTGGTGACCACTTTTGTGGCATCAATTCTAAGCGCTTTTTGGTTGATCATTTATATTTGTAAATCTATTTGTGTCTATGGTTTAATACCTGAATTAAACCAGTCTACCAGATGTTTTAGGGAGTGGCGACTTACAATGGAGTTGAGGTAAGCATCTTATTAAACATCGTGTGCTCTTTCAGCGTTTGCATTCCCTCTTTACATCTATAATCTTCTAGAAAAAGCAATCATATTTTGTTTTTAATATCTATGATGTGGCAGTTTTGTGTAATTTAATTAATTAGATAAGTTAGATACCCACAAGGTCCTAAAATGTGGACCCCTGTAGCTGACTAGATTGATTTTCTCAGTATCTATCTGGCTATGAAATTTAAAACTGATTATGATCCGTAATGACAGATATTTATTACTTAGACCATAAGTGATTGTTTTGTAAATAATTTTAATAGATGAAAATATTCCCAATTCCATATTTTGGAAATTTCTAAACATACAAAGGAAATACTTTTGTTCCTTTAACCACGGCTTACTAGATGTACTTATACAGGCTAGCCGAGTTTTAAACAATGAAAACCATTTGACAACTTTTCCCGCTTGGAGCGCTACAAGAATTACCTATATCACCCACCGCCTTCAACACTGTGGATATGCTTTGCCAGTTGGTCCAGTATTGCCATCTGTATTTGCAATGATTTCTGTACTCGGCTAGCCTGTATAAGTATCTAGTAAGCCGTGCTTTAACACTTTCTATCTGAAGCCTCCCAAGGCTCACATTGAATCCAATGAGAAATTGGGGTGAATAGGTCTGAAAGGTTTAAAAGCAGTCATTTATTACTCAGATACTTTTAGATCTCTAAAAAATTATCACATTATGAGCTAATTTTGCAACATTCTTTTGCATGTTTGTATTAAACTGATTACACAACTAATTGTTTTTATGACGGATTTATTAGTGTTGATCTGATTTTACTGAATTCATCACTGTAGTGTATATTATATTGATTGATTGTTTTAACACTCATCTATCTGAGTGATTATTACCTGAAGAAAAACTAAATAATCAAATTGTTTGTTAATTTTAAATTAAATTTTGGTTAAACATGGCAGACATGTGCAAGATTAAAAATATTGGATGTAAAACTTCACCAACTTGCCAACGCTCACTTACAACTTCACAACGCTCACTAAATATATGGATTACTCTCACCTTTGGCAGAATCCACTTTGGTTTCTTACTTCAAATCAGCAATAAATATTTATTTACATGGAGATCCTATAATATTCATTTAAACTAAAACAAAGACACTTTAAGATTAATAACTTAAATGTTTCAAAACTGAACCTGTTGAATTGAAAAGTTCAAATATCCTGTCCTCTTCCTGTCAAAAAATCCCTATCCTATACCGACCCAAAATGATTGGTAATTGCTGATTCAAGTCAAGAGAGAAGCTAGGAATGATGTAGAATTACATAGTTGCCTGGAAGAAGCAAATGTCACTCGAATTTTCAGTCCTAAAATTGTCATTAAAATGCAAGACACAATTTTAAGAATTGGATAAATTTAATGTTTAGTCAATTACAATAATAGCTTGACGCAGGGGCGTAGCCAGAGGGGGGGGGGATTTTGGGGATATATCCCCCCCCCCCTGAAACTTTCCTTTTTTGTTTGACCATAGAAAACCACTAAAACCACATCCCCTCCAGAAATATCAATACCCCTCTCTGAAATTTTTTTCTGGCTACACCACCGGTCCCATGTAATATTATTGGAAATATATATTCGTGGAATAGCATACATGTCTCATGCTTTATTTTTATAACTTTAATTAAAATCTTCTGCAGACGCACAGGCGTAGTGGTCAGAGCATCTGACTGCAAAGCCGTACGTCTGGGGTTCGAATCCCCATTTGGCATGTATGTTAGTTTCTGTCCTTGTGTGTGATGAATGTGGCCCTCCTGTAAAAAGGGGCTGTGGCTGTGTGAATGTGGCGTGGGCAACAGTACTTCACCTCAGTGGCTACGGTCTACAGGTGCCCACTGGGTAACGCAAAGCAAAAGTACTGCTTCGGCATTATCTGGGTTAATGAACTTAGTTAAGCTGTAGGTAACTGTTTAAAAATTACCTGCCATTAGAAAAATATTAAAACCTTCTTTATTGATCGAGAAAATATTAAAAATTTTCATGAAAAATATATGAAAGGTTGACAACAAATATGGTTGAAAAGGATGGGCACTGGGCAGTTACTGAGAAAATCCAGTCAGCTACTGGGGTCCACATTTTAGGAGATTGTGGGAAACTTATCAGATAAATTAAAATACACAAAACTGCCACAAAACAAAAACAAAATAAGATTGCTTTTTCTAGAAAATTATAGATAGGTAAAGACGGAATGCAAACGCTGAAAGAGCACACAATGTTTAATAAGATGCTTACCTCAACTCCATTGTAAGTCGCCATTCCCTAAAACATCTGGTAGACTGGTTTAATTCAGGTATTAAACCATAGACACAAATAGATTTACAAGTATAAATGATCAACCAAAAAGCGCTTAGAATTGATGCCACAAAAGTGGTCACCAAAACCAAGAACCATTTAGTAAGGTTCATTCATTACATGTAAAATGTCCTGTGAGCTGGAACTTGGATGTGATTCAATTCTCTAATATAAATAAATAGAACCTAAAACAGAATGGGAAAAAACTTGTTAACTCTTATTTTGTCTATAATAAACAATTTTGAGCTAATTGATACTCATTGTTGCTAAAATGCTTCTATTTGTGCAATAATAACATAAATGGGTAGAAATGTAGATCAAACAAAAAAATTAAAAAAAGTTAAGGAAAATACAGTATAGTACTATTTTTACAAAGCCTCAAAACAATATAATACTAAAATGAAATAATAAAAGTGTAGCTAACGATGATAAATATCTAAAACAAAACTATTTACACACTCACTTAATAACATTAATGGAGATACTAATTTTTATTTAAATCAATAAAAGTGGAGCCCAAGTAATAAATTTGCTTATTAATAAATGATTAACATACCTTTAACTATGCTCAAAAGTGGTGTGATATACCAAAGAACGTTGAATATTATATAAAAACATATATTTTCACACTCGCATGATAAACAAATGGAGATGAAATTTCTTGTTACAATCTTAAAAAATGAGACCGAAAATCTAAATTATACTTGTTACTAAATGATTAACATACCTTGAAATATACTGTAAAGTGGTTTTATAAGTTAACAAACGAAGGACAATATTCTAAAACTAATATCTTTTCACACTATCGTGTTAGACTCCATTGGTACCAATCGACCTAAAATGTTATCGTTGAATTTTCAAACAGAAAAGCAAAATAAAAATACTCCGATTATTTATAAATGATTGCCATACCTTTAACTATGTGGGAAAGGTGTTCTATACCCTAAGAAATGACGATTAATATTTTTAAAAAATTATTCTTTAACACTCCCATGTTAAACGCCATAGAGATTGGGTTTGTTTGTCCCCAGCGCCATGTTGATGACGTCACGACTTCACCGACGTATTTTGAGAATCGAAACGGGAGTCTACCAGCTACGATGGCGTTGTATTAGCAGTGAATACTGCTAATACTCGTTATAATTTTTAATTGTACTTTAAAAAATTGTATTGAATTAATTCTCTTACTTAAGAATTAATAAGATGATTATTAATTTAAATAAAGTCTGAACACTTTTCTGCTCTGATGTTTGAAGAGTGAGTTTATGTGTAATGGCATTCGCCGTTTTTTTATTCACATTTTTAACAGATAACAATCATTAATTAATTTACGCTTTTGGAAAAATATTATAAAATGTTTATTTTTTCAATCTTTAAGTTTAAGAAAATCTGGAAAAATTAAGATTAACATTTAAAAATTTTACGATTACAAAGGATTGCCTAAGGAAAATTTCCTTAAACGTAGCGTTTAATTTCAAGGTTAGTGAGTTATATAAAAGAGTTAACTCTTTTTGGTGAGTGAGTTGCTTAGATCTGATCCCAAAAAAGAGTTGGATCGCCCATCACTAAGGGATAGGGATGGGCAAAAAGTATCGATACTTGGTGGTATCGATATAAAAGGTTTCGATATCCGATATTTTGGATCGATACCAGAGCTAGGTATCGATACCGGTATCGATACTCAAAGGGTGAGTATCGAAATTTCGATACCGGCGTTTTTTCGATACTATAACGTCTTGGGGAGAAGCCCCCAAGCTGGTTCTACATGGAGCCTTTTTTGCCGGATGACGGGCCGCGATCCGTCTTGGCGCGATGGTTGGCGACAAGAAAAATCCCTATTTTTGAGGCAGAAAACGGATCAACCAAACCAGGTGGTCACGTGAGCGCGCGGACCAATGGCTAGGCGTGATACGCCCGACATCGCGGGCCGCGAAAAAGTGCAGGCAGCTCGCACTTTTTCTCGGGCCGTTAAAAACGGAGGGGGTCACGTGATTGAAATTCACCAATCTCCGAAACACCGAAGAGAACATCGTATTCGTATCGTATGCAATGGTGTTTTGTTTACAAAAGTAAACTAAGCTTAATTTTACGAAAAAAGCTTCATCTGTTGATTTTTACTAAAAATAATCAATGAAAAACAAGTTGAACACGTTCTGTCACCATTAAAATATAAAAGGTTTTGTAGAATTTGAAAAAAATAGTACTGAGAATCTTTATGTTTTCCGTAGTATTGTATGTTTTTGCTTTTAGTTTTATAGTCATAGAAGTAAAATTTAAAGGATAATTTACTTTTAAAGCAAACTAAAGTACCATTTAAATACCCTACTTCAAGTTTATATATCAAAACTTACTTTAAACACTTTCCCTAAAAACTATATCTTCTTGTACTTCCAAGTTCGATAGAAAAGCCTATATACTATAATTATTTACTCCACACATTTTTTATGTGCTGGGATGTTAGGCAGTGTTATGTTTTAAATAGATTGAAGTATTTGTTGTATGTTATTAATTTCAGAACCTGATAGTTATACCACATAGACATGAGACAATAATAAAAGAAATTAAATTGATTTTACATGTTTTCTTCCTCGATTAATTGAAAATTATGTTGCTCATAACATAAATCTCAGAAAATAAAAATTGGTCAGTAGTACTAGGCATATTTACGTATTCTCACAAAACACCCTGCAATAATGTCACATTCTCGCAAGTGTGATGTAAGTGAAAGAATTTGCTTTTTTTATGATTATGACTATTGTTTTGGATAGATTTAATTATTAATTTGATCCTAATATCAAGACCTGATTTAGAAAATTTTCCACATAGTAGGCACACTGCGTTGCAAGGAGTCCCCTTGATGTTTTTTTATAAAAACAAATTTCACAACACGCAATAATTGGTACTTATGTACTGTTGTAAAACCATTTATTTTAGGCTTTTATTTTCCTATTTCAATTTCTTCAATAAATAAGAAGTAAGTTTTGTTTTATGCGTTAAGATACTTTTGAGATTTAGGGTTGTTTTGAATAGATTCAAGTATTTGTATGTTATTAATTTTATAACCTGATAGTACCACATAGACATGAAACTATAATAAAAAAAATTAGATTGATTTTACATGTTTTCTTCCTCAATTAATTGAAAACTATTTTGCTCATAACATAAACCTCAGAAAATAAAAATTGGTTAGTATATAGTACTAGAAATATTTACGTATTCTCACAAAATACCCGCAGATGTATGTGAAAGAATTTGCTTTTTTGTGATTATGAGTATTGTTTAGGATACAGATTTAATTATTAATTTTAAGATACTTTTAAGATTTAGGAAGGCCAGGTCTCGTAGGCCTAATGGTAAATCAAAGGAGAACGAACAATAATAAAAGACCAATCAAGGCTTACCCAGCTTGAGTTTGTACTACGCGTAGTTCATTAACGCCAAGACCATGGCCCTATAGCCTGGAAGACTAATCTTGTAATATAAAAGAAATTAACTTGCTTTACATATGTTTTCTTCAACTCAATGTCAATATGAAAATTTTATTTTGGTCATAAAAAATATCTTGCCCCACAGGAAGTGATGCCTGGGAGTCAAATTTGCTTATCGAATGAACGAGTATTGTTTTTGATGAAGATTTAATTATTAAAGTTAACAACATCAAAACCTGCTGAAATTTAAATACTTATACATGTACTACTTCCCTCTATTATTAAAAAAATTATTTTGCCTAGTGGAGTACAATTGTAAAGGGTGGTTAGTAAAATAAATTTTTAGACCAAATTATGGGAATAGTATAATTAAATTCTGCTTTCTTTATATTTGGGTTTAGGTCGGTGCATTTTAACATAGTACCACTGAGTTAGTTTTATCAAGTCAAAGAAACAAGGTTATCATTATGCCTTAATTTGTTATAAGCAGGTTCAGCGGTATGCTGAAAATTTAACTAGTTTGTTGTATGATCATTACAATATTCAGCTTTACATTTTACTCATTAGATATTATTAAAGACAAATTATCTTCAACACAAGAATTTATCAAACATTAGTTTACTGACAGGTATCTTTTTACCATATAATTTTAGAAAGCATTTTTCAAGGGTAATTCATCAATAAATTTTTTCTTAGGACTAAAATATTAGCTCGAAAACTATTGTAAATTTCTGTACCAGAAATCCTAGAAAATACAGAAAAAGCTACTCATAAACTACCCCCCTGTTTTGTAGAAAATATTCTAGTGTATTTTTATTTTTAAAGTTAAAGATGATTTCATGTTCAAGAGAGTAACCCGGAGTGTTTTATTTTAATTTAAAGCACTATTAATTGTTAGGACAAAATAAAAAAATCCATACTTTTCATTCTGTAGTAGTGTTGAATGTTAGAGCTTCCCAAACATTTGAAGCAGCAAAAATATTTATTTTCCAAAATTTAAAAAGATTTTTTACTTTCAATAGAGATAAATATTAATTTAAGCATATATGCATTTACAAGTAAATCAAAATTTTAAAAATTTTCTGATTTTTATTAATCAAAATTAGTGACAGCTACTAATTTTTTAATACCCAAAAATATTTTACAGCCATATTCACAGTCATCAGTGCTGCAGTACAACAAGGATAATTCAAAGCTGAAGGAGCCATCAAAATTGTTCCAATGAATTAAAAAGTAAAAATTAATAGAAAAATGAAGGCATTTAAAAGCATGTGTTAAGAAATAGTAATGAATCAATTTTGTATTTGGGATCGAAAAGTTAGTTAAGAAAAAAGAGAAATTTTTGAACTATCCTCAACTTTTAAATGAAGATCCTTTCCTTGATCTATCAAAGTTGCACTGTATTTCAAATGAAACAAACTAAAAAATTTTTACTAAGAAAACAATATTTTATTTGTTCAGAAAAAGTTAAAGAAAACTTGAAATAAAAAAATCATTCGACACAAGTCCTTATATAAAAAATAATCCTTTAATTGTTACCAAAAATAATTTAGAGGCTGTATATTACATAAACTAAACAAAATTACAGTTTTTCATTGTTTTATAGTCTATTAATTAGGTATACCAATTTGAAGGCAGAATGTAATAAACAAATTACTAAATGTAATGCAAACACAAAAATATATATTAAACAATAAATTTTAAAAGGGTTCCATCTTCAATTATTTAAATTCCAATGATAAAACTGGTCTTTACTCAAAAACCTTAGGGAAAATATTAAATACACACTTTAAATTACATGTAAATTCAATTAGAGGAAAAACACAAAAAATATTGAATACATTAAGTACATTAGTAATCAAACTCACTATGCTTCATACAGTTCAGTTCTAGAGATCAGAGATTAAGAGTTTAACAATATCTTAATTGCATATTAACTCCATTTTCTGGAATTAATGGTCGTGTCGATTTGAAATTTTCTCCAAATGTTTCGCCCTCTTCTTCGGAAGGAATCCTCAGTGCAAACACAAAGGGAAACATTAGGAGAAAAATTCCAATCGACATGACTATCAATCCTGGAAAATGAAATTAGTATGCAATTTTCAGCGCGGAAGTTCTTGTTATTTTATAATCTTAATTGATTGTTAGATAATTAATAAACTAAAACTTTATCATACTTTGTTCATTATAAACTAATTTCAATTACATGCAATTTTTGTAACACAAGATATACCGACAATGATAAAATTGAAAGTAATATCAATAACTCATTACAAATTACAATAAAACCTAAAAAATAAAAAACTATCCCAACTGAATTATTTAAAAATTTGGACAGTTTGTAATGTAACCCTCAGATATGGTGCATACCATTTCAGAGGTGGTGTGTAGCACCTTGGACATCAAATACCGAGTACTACCGTGAGGTTGGCAAGTGTAACCTCAAAAATTCTGCGTACCACCTACTTGGGAATGGTGTGAAACATCTCAAGGGTGTTATGTAGTAGTTCGGGGAAGAGGGTGTACGACCTTCAGGATGGCTTGCAACTGAGAGTGGTTTGTACCACCTGGGGAACTGCATGTAATACCTCATAGGGGGGTGTACCACCTCAGGACTTGCGGTAAAATGCTTTATAAAAATCCCAAGCAGGGCTTAAATTCTAACCAAAGAAGTACCGGAGCGCTACTATTTCAACATTCCACTTAACAGGGGCGTCATTTCAGGTTTTGGTCGTAGGGGGCAAGGATGTGCTTTAAGTGGGGCTGGGGCTCACCCCCAGAAAAATTTAGAAATTTAGCCTCTTTTTACAACATTTAAGGTACATTCAAAGAGAAGGTACTCTGTATAACATATATATGTAAAAATTTTAAAGGGGGGTCTGGGGGTTCTCCCCCAGAAAATTTTTTGAAATTTGCTTCTTAAAGTAATGTTTCAGCTCATTTTGAGACCATTTGGGTTACATCAAAAAAATAACAGATACTTGTAAAGCATAGAATTTTCTAGGTAAAAAAGTTATAAATAATAGATAAACATCAAATTTTCAAAGGGGGGCGGAGATCCTCCAGTAAAAATTTTTGAAAATTCCGGTTTAAACCAGTGTTTTACGTCCTCTTCAAACTCTTAGGGGTTTCATGCTCTTTGGTTCCCAAAGGGAACCGCTTCTTGTAAGTGGCAGAATTTTCAAGGGAGAAACATTATATCAAAGGTCTGGAGGGAGTTTTGGGGTTCTCCCCCAGAAAATTTTGAAATTTGACCCTCAAAAGTAGTGTTTTAACTCCTTTTTAAAGTTCCAAAGAAAAATTTTAAAAGAATTCCTATTAATCTTTTTTTTTCATTTTTAATACAACGACCAAAAAAAATATCTGAAAAAATTCGTATTTGTTTTAAAAATATTTCGATTTACTTGGGCTTTTAACCAAAAATCTTCGACACAAAAATAGAAATTTCTTTAAGAAGAATAATATGTCCAGGGAATAATACTTTTTTTGAGATGTGAAGGTTATAGGAATAACGAAGTTCATGATATAGGCATTTAGGGAATATATGGTATAGCGCGTACATTTATTATTTTCCCAAAGAAGTGATTGAGAGTGCGCTTTTAAAAAAAAATTCCTTTTATGTATTACCTTATAAATGCACAGTAAATTCTCAAGTAACCCATATGGACAGAAATACCCCTTCCTTAAGTAGCAAATAATGTAATTCGAATAATCAACTTCATGAAAATTTGAAAAAGAAATTGAAAATAATTTCGTAAAAAATATTGAAATAATTGCTACACAACTTTTTGGGACAATTACATATGAATTGTCTTCCCATATTCTCACTCCAGAATTTCAGTCCTTTTTTGCGATGAAGGATAACCCTGGATAATCTAATCCGGGTTAATCGAGTGTCTAGTGCATTTTTCTAAATATTTTTAAAACGTCGAAACGTATTTAAATAGTACCGATAATAAGCATTTAGTTCTTTCGGAAAATTTTCAAAAATTCATGATTAAAGCATAGATCTGATAAACAGTGCTTTCATGTATAATTTACTCCTTTTTTATAACCTTCTTTCACTTAAATAAGAGGGAATGGGGAATGATATAAGAAAATAAGAAGCGAAAGAAAAACAAAGTATTTCTGGAGGAAAAGGTCCCAATATTAGCTTAAGTTCAACTCACAATTAACCTCTAAAAGGTAATTATTACAGAACAGAAAAATTTCACTTAGAAAAATCAAATTAGTTTCTTAAAATTCATTGATTACAATAAAATACGTAAAGCAAATTGGAACTTACCACAAAGAGTAAATTCTCTTTAACTTTAATTAAATGTCGTATCGTATCTGTCGAGGAAAATTTCAGGCAAAACAGTTATGGAGATTCACCGTGCACTATGATATGAACCAATAGCTGATGAAATGAAGAGCTCAAGAAGATGCGTTACGAATCACTCCTTCGGACAGGCTCCCTCCCCCCCCCCAAAGCACACAAAAATTTCTGGAATTCTCTGGTCAAGAACCCTCACAGAATCTACAGTTTCAAGATGAAATGTTTGTTATTACAGCAACGCTCCCTTTGAGAACAGGAAGTACACACCCAGACCCAGGTGGACACAGACACAACCAAAACTCGTAAATCTTTCAAGGCATGCCTCACTGACCAAATTGAAATCCCCCCTACCTGCCCCATCCCCTTTCAACCTATTATTGTGACCGAACTGTTATCTTAAAGACTACTTTCAATGTTTACAGAAGAATGGACTGCTGGACACATCTGGTTAACAAGCGAAATTTTACAGAAGCGAGACTTCTCCATTCAGGAGGGCTTCTTATCTCTTGTCCCGTAATTAGTCACCGAAGGGAAGGGGGTGTCCTTCCCTTTGAGGGTGAGGAAAACAAGGTCGTTCGTCGTTGTTGACCGGGGGTAGTGAGGTGAGAGGCGTTTGTAATTTTCGGTAATCGAAAAACATCGAGGGGTACATTTTGGTCTTTCCGAAAAGGGTTCGGAACGCGATTTTATGCGCTCCGGTGCGTTCCGGTTAAAATGTAAAAATTTACTGAAAACCAAGAAGTACCGGAGCTCCGCTCCGGTGCGCTCCGGTGCAATTTAAGCCCTGATCCCAAGGTATTACACACCACCCTTTTGAAGTTATACCCAAACCCCGAGAGGTTTCACACCACCCTCATAAAGTTTCCCAAGTACTTTCCATTGGATACCCGAGAAATTTAGTTTTATAACCATTAATATAAATAATTAATTTTTACTCGATTGCATTTTTGAAAAAGTGAACCCCCACTTGAACTACCCAAAAGCCACCAGTCATTTGGTGACACACAGGGCCACCGAGAGCCAAGTCGGGCCCCGGGTAAAAGGTTGAGAAGCGGGCCCCCAATGACATATTCTCATTTCGAAGTAGGGGGTGAAATTTTCTGATGTACCTCCACCCATGCATTCATACGCTTAATGTAATTTTTAGAATATTTCTAGGCAAGATCTGAATTACACTCAACTTAAAAATATCGTTTTCTTGATAATATGATGAGTAACAAGTAATAAAGGGGGTCTCGGGGTTTTCCCCCAGAAAATTTTTGAAAATATGCCCCTAGAAAACTGGGAATTTACTCATTTTTGGACCTTTATGTGAACAAATTAATTTCTAAAATATTCAAAATGATATCTGTCTTAGTACTCAATATGAAAAGCTTTGGGTACCGGGCCCCGGGGTATCGTACCCCCTCGCCCCCCTCTCTCGTCAGGCCTGGTGACACACATAGAAGCAGTGGCGAAGCAAAGTAAAAAATTTAATGGAGGGGGATAGGAGTAGTTTAGTGGTTTTCTATGATCAAAAATTTTTCTGAGTTTCCAGGAGGATACACCCTAACATTTTCAAAGTAAAAGAACCTGTGAATAAATAGTTATAAAAATTTCAAAGGGTTGTTGAACCCTATACTCATTCTCTACATACTGCTATACTTACATGCATAAAAAGCTTTTTATCTTTTAAAAAGAATTAGGAAGAAATGTAGAAATCAACTGAAATTCTTTTTTCCAATATCTTGACTCGACACCGTTAGTAAGAACCTGTTGAATAGAATAAACAGAAATATAAAAGGAATTAAGCAACAGTACCAGTGTTGTTACTAAAAAAATCAGATGGCGATATTGGCAATTTTTATGTATGGGGAGTATTGTACTTATTTCAACTGCACTATGTTACAACAGGTCACAGGTTGATGTGAGGTGACGACAGACTTTCTGGCTATAATAGGTGATAAAGACAGAGCAAGCGAGAGTCATCTCTGACTTGTCAATTAGGTAGCTAGAAAGTGTGGAGTCTTCTTACATCAACCCGTGACCCGTCACTGACAAGAAACATAATCTAGTATAATTCATAATAAATTTTTAGTTTTGGGAATGAGTACTACAACCCCAACACCCACTGGCTACACCACCAGTAAATAATGTGTTACCACAACCATACCGGGAAATTTGGTGTTTTTGCTTGACTTTGGTAAACATAAATTAGCATCTAATTCTAAAGTATTGTGCAAAGCAAGCACACACACTATAAGTTGTGCTGTAAGAAACAGTCTCACAAAATAATACCGAGCAAAAAAAAACTGTAATGTACAGAAAACTTTGGTAACAAATATTGACCTTTCGTTTTCGAAAGGTATGGAGTGGAATCTTATCCCGGATAAAGTTGAAAATGTTTTTATTTCTTTTTCATGTATTGCTAGGGGTTCACATACTTTGAATGACCTGCCACTGTGAGTGGCAAATAATATCCCCATATAAATAAAATTTAAGATTTGCAATTAAAAAGGTGAAAAAAGCTTGGATGCATTGCTATAAGAATAGAAATTTACTGCACTTAGCCAGTCATCTCATTCAGGATAAATATCTTCTTCAGTTTCAGACTACATAAGATAATATTCTAAACTTCTGTGGAAGAGAAAAATAATTGAAATGCTAAACAATTGTACAGAAATCATATTAATTAATTCACAAACTAAGAAGAATATTAGTAACAGACATTCAATAGCGAAATACAATACAATTAAATAACAATGTCTTTACATACCTAGCAGGTTCAATTTTAATTATTATGAATAAATATTTGTATTTCGCTAATAGCACCTAAAAGTAAATGTTAAACTTTAAATAACTTAGTCATTTAAGCAACAACTTCTAGAGATCTACAGGGGCTATAATAGGATTTTTTAAGTAAGGTAAAAATGCTTTTTTCTATACTTTAAACATGCATATTCTGGATGGGCAAGAAGCGATTCCTAAAAGAATGTAAAACATGTAACGGTAATTATTCTAGTTAAGTGGTAGAGCAACGTCCCTTCTAAAATATGCGAGAGTATTGGGTAAAAGCGACTAAAAAGCAACATATTTCTTTTTAGCGCCAAGCTTGGTCAGGTATATCCTGGTATGAAATCACCGTCTCTAACAGGAGTAACAAACTGTTATAAACCATCATACCGCCTGGACAAAAAGTTTCAACAACTGCCTGAATCGGGATATCAACCATTAGATCAATCTCATACCTAATATAATTAAAAACATTGTCTATACAACCAGTTCTGATTCTGGGGGGACATAGGGAGGCGTCGTCACAAAATATTTTTTAGACAGTCCCCGAAATATTTTAGCCATCATCTTAAACTGCTATATACACCGAGTAGATTCAATTTCAAATCAAATAAATAAATAATTATTTTTCGGTACAGCTTTAGAGACTTCAGCCGCCTTTTTTACCCACAGCCTTAATTATAACAACCATTTAGGCAGGGCCGTAACCAGACTTTTGTTTCGGGGGGGGTTTTGACTCAAATATTTTCTGAGGTACCTCCTTACGGGTACTTTTATATGTTAAGTTGATGACAACACTGAATTGAAATTTTGAAGCACTAAATTTCAAAATTATATAAATATATGAATTCGAAGTAAAAGGGGGGTTTGGGGGCCCTCCCCCTGAAAATTTGCCACTCAAAAGAGTGATTTAGCTCATTTCTGAGGGGCGTCATTTCAGTTTTTGGTTGGGGGGGGGCAAGGATTTTTTTTAAGTGGGGCTGAGCCACGCCGTAACCAGACTTGTTTTTTTTTTGGGGGGGGTGACTCAACATCATAAGTTCTAAGTAAAAATGGGGGGTCTGGGGTCAAAATTTAGACCCAGAATTTTTGACCCAGACTGGGTCAAAATTTAAAAATTTTTAAATTTTGCTTCATTTTTACAACATTTAAGTTACATCCGAAGAGAACAGCCCCTTGTAAACCACATAATTTCTAGTGAAAAGAGTTACAAATAAACATCAAAGTTTCAAGGGGAGCCGGAGGTCCTCCCTCAGAATTTTTTTTGAAAATTTCCCTTTAAACTAGGGTTTTATCTCTCTTGCAACCTCGTTGGGGAGCACCCAGAGGGAACTGCTTGTTGTGAGTGGCAGAATTTTCAAGGAAAATATACTGTATAACATAATATATATTTAAAAATTTTCAAGGGGGGTCTGGGGGTCCTCCCCCAGAAAATTTTTTGAAATTTGCCTCTTTAAAGTAGTGTTTCAGCTCATTTTGAGGTCCTTTGGGTTACATTCAAAAAGAACAGTTCCTTGTAAAGCATAGAATTTTCTAGGGGAAAAAAGTTATAAATAAACGTAAAATTTTCAAGGGGGGGCGGAGATCCTCCCCCAGTAAAAATTTTTGAAAATTCCCCTTTAAACCAGACTCCTAGGGGCTTCAAACTCTTTGGTTCCCAAAGGGAACTGCTTCTTGTAAGCGGCAGAATTTTCAAGGGAGACAAATTGTATAACAGACATCAAAGGTCAGGAGGGTGATTGGGGGTTCTCCCCCAGAAAATTTTGAAATTAGACCCTCAAAAGTAGTGCTTTAACTGCTTTTGGGATGTTTTGAGTGAAATCTGTTGCTCCTTGTGGAAGTCACAAAATTTTCCAGGGACTCTCAGCAATTTTTCACTTAAGAGTGGAAACCTTGGGGGGGGCAATTGCCCCCCCCTGCCCCCCCTAAATGACGCCCATCTGAGACCCTTTAGATCAGGGCTTAAATTCTAACCAAAGAAGTACCGGAGCGCTACTATTTCAACATTCCGCTTACCAGGGGCGTCATTTCAGTTTTTGGTCGTAGGGGGTAAGGATGTGTTTTAAGTGGGGCTGGGGCTCACCCCCAGAAAAATTTAGAAATTTAGCCTCTTTTTACAACATTTAAGGTACATCCAAAGAGAATAAGGTACTCTGTATAACATATGTATGTAAAAATTTTAAAGGGGGGTCTGGGGGTTCTCCCCCAGAAAATGTTTTGAAATTTGCCTCTTAAAGAAATGTTTCAGCTCATTTTGAGACCATTTGGGTTACATCAAAAAATAACAGTTACTCGAAAAGAATTGAATTTTCTAGGTAAAAAAAAGTTATAAATAAACATCAAATTTTCAAAGGGGGGCGGAGATCCTCCAGTAAAAATTTTTGAAAATTCCGGTTTAAACCAGTGTTTTACCTCCTCTTCAAACTCTTTGGGGTTTCATGCTCTTTGGTTCCCAAAGGGAACCGCTTCTTGTAAGTTAGTGGCAGAATTTTCAAGGGAGAAACATTATATCAAAGGTCTGGAGGGAGTTTTGGGGTTCTCCCCCAGAAAATTTTGAAATTTGACCCTCAAAAGTAGTGTTTTAAGGCTACAGTGGACACTAAAAATTTTTTTTTGCAATTTTTTTCCTACATGTTCAAAATTTTGTGTGTTTGTTCTAAAGTGTTAACAAAAACCACATATAAATTTTGGTGAAAAAACAATGAGTAGTTTTCTTGTAATTTAAATTTTTTAAAAAATTTATTAACTTTTTAAAAACGCTCCAGGCGGCTTAAATTTTTTCATAACTTCAAATTTTCACCAGATATTATATGTTTATACAATTGCAAACAAATTGTAGGGAAAACATTTCTATTTTATTTGATGATTTAAAAAATATTGACAAAAATGTATTTAGTCATTGAATATTTTGAAAATTTTATGGCTTTATCAATTAAAAACTTATATTTCTTTTTAAACATAGTTGCTTTTAGATTTTTGCTCCCAAGAAAGTTTAATAACATATTAGAGGAATATGTAAAAAAAGTTTGGTAAAGATTGAATAAAAATTAAGCCGTATGGAACATTTTGAATTTTTGTGTCGGAGCAAATTTTTAGTTCTGAGAAAAAGGGATTTTTTCATTTTAAAAGGGTTTTAATTCTTTTTTATGAACATATTAATTCATAAAACCACACTTTATCATAAAAGATCTCTATTATTAAACAAAGAAATTCTAATCAACTTTAAAAATTGAATTTAAGTTGAATTTTGAAGTATATAATGTTAATGGAAATCATCGATATGTAAGGTTAAAACCTTGTGTAAATGTCAATACTTTTAAAATTTTACTGTAATTAGGGTATCTGTGCAAAACATAATGATTATATACTTGTTAATTATTAAAAGAAAGTTTCAAAAATGTGGCTAAAAATAAAAAGCACTAGAAAATCAACGAAATGTCGATAATATCGTTAAAGATTTCCGTTAGAGAAAACAAGAAAAATGTACTAATGATGTATAAACATAACAAAAATGTATGTAATTTATCTTATATTTATTAAAACATAAATATGAATAAATATTAAATGTTTAAACACGGTGATCATAAGTGAAATCCCATTTATACAATTATTTTTTATGACAACGCACAGTCGTAAAATTCACCAATTTGGCTTTTTATTACAATATTGTTTACTTTGAGTTTAAAAGTTTTTCAATTGTCATAGTATAGTCTATAATAACCATATTCTTGCACACAAATATAAGGAGAAATGAATAATTTTTTATGACAATCCAAAGTTTGAATAAACTTGTAAATAATTCTTGACCATTCACTCATTGGAAAAAAGTTAGTTCTGATGATCACAGAGAGGAAATTTGTGAAAAATAGCAATATAAAAATTCACAACAGATGTCAAATGCTGCAGTTCAGTCCTATGAAATGTCACAATGATTAATTCTCAAAAAATATAATACTATACAGTCTATAGTTCTGTTCTATTACAGTCCCTAGTTCATTACTTTACAGTCCATAGTTCTGTGATCTGTGACACTTCCAATACAAGTGTATGAAAACAGTATTAACTTTTATTTAGATTTGAGATAAACTGTCGGTTGTAAATAATGGTCAATAATTCCAATTATTTGGCATAAAAATAGTAAACTTGGTTCTTTTTGAGAAACTCACAAAACAAACTTTCTTCAAAGACTTTTCATGATCATACCAAACACAAAGACATGAAAAAAAGAATCAAAACAAAGTAGAAGTAGAAAACTAAGTTGAAGTGAAAGTTTAGAACGTTCACCAACGAAGAACCACTAAAAAAATTAAGTCTGAGGCTAAGTTGATAGCATAAACACTGAAAGAGCTGTCGTATTCTGAAGCTCGAAAACGTAAACAAATGGGTGCGGCCCCATAAAAAAGTCTATATTGAACGAACCAATAAAGATATCAAAATAATTCTTTCACCAGACGATTCCTAAGGACATGTTTAGTATAAAAAGATAAAAATAAAAAATTCCAAATTTTTGTCGATTTTTCAGATTTTTAGTGTCCACTGTAGCCTTAACTCCTTTTTAAAGTTCTAAAGAAAAATTTTAAAAGAATTCCTATTAATCTTTTTTTTTTCATTTTTAATACAACGACCAAAAAAAAAATATCTGAAAAAATTCGTATTTGTGTTAAAAATATTTCGATTTACTTGGGCTTTTAACCAAAAATCTTCGACACAAAAATATAAATTTCTTTAAGAAGAATAATATATCTAGGGAATAATACTTTTTTTTGAGATGTGAAGGTTATAGGAATAACGAAGTTCATGATATAGGCATTTAGGGAATATATAGTATAGCGCGTACATTTATTATTTTCCCAAAGAAGTTATTGAGAGTGCGCTTTTAAAAAAAAATTCCTTTTATGTATTACCTTATAAATGCACAGTAAATTCTCAAGTAACCCAGATGGACAGAAATACCCCTTCCTTAAGTAGCAAATAATGTAATTCGAATAATCAACTTCATGAAAATTTGAAAAAGAAATTGAAAATAATTTCGTAAAAAATATTGAAATAATTACTACACAACTTTTTGGGACAATTACATATGAATTGTCTTCCCATATTCTCACTCCAGAATTTCAGTCCTTTTTTGCGATGAGGGATAACCCTGAATAATCTAATCCGGGTTAATCGAGGGTCTAGTGCAGGGGTCGGCAACCTTTTGTAGCAGAAGAGCCAAAAGTTACAATTTAAAAAATTTCCCAGTTTTTAAAGAGCCGCACTAAAAATTTTCGTTTCCAAATTATATAGTATTTGCTTATATATATTTGATTTTTGAATTAAAATAAACGGCTTTAAATACGTAATAATATAAAATATATAAAAAGTAGTAAATAATATTGTTATAAAAACAAAAGGGGGGCTGGGGGTCCTCCTCCAGAAAATTTTAGAAATTTGACACAAAAAGAAGGGTTTTAACTCGTTTTGGTCCGAGCCCCAAGGCGTAGGGTAGGCCCTTTCCTAGCAGTTTTAGATTTAGTTAATTTGTTTCATTGTGGTATCTACAATGAAGTTGAATTTTTGCAGCCATTTGTCTTCCAATTCTGGATAATCAGTGCTTTTTTCATTGTGGAATGTTTTTATTTCACACAAGCGATTTGTAATTAAAGATTATGGTAATAAAAGCTATTGGGAAAAATTAGGTACTTAAAAATATATTTTCTTATTTTTAAGGGTTTTGATAATAAATTATAAATTTTTTCGTATAGAACTGGAGAGCCGCAACTTTACATCAAAAGAGCCGCATGCGTCTCGCGAGCCGCAGGTTGCCGACCCCTGGTCTAGTGCATTTTTCTAAATATTTTTAAAATGTCGAAACGTATTTAAATAGTACCGATAATAAGCATTTAGTTCATTCGGAAAATTTTCAAAAATTCATGATTAAAGCATAGATCTGATAAACAGTGTTTTCATGTATAATTTACTCCTTTTTTATAACCTTCTTTCACTTAAATAAGAGGGAATGGGGAATGATATAAGAAAATAAGAAGCGAAAGAAAAACAAAGTATTTCTGGAGGAAAAGGTCCCAATATTAGCTTAAGTTCAACTCACAATTAACCTCTAAAAGGTAATTATTACAGAACAGAAAAATTTCACTTAGAAAAATCAAATTAGTTTCTTAAAATTCATTGATTACAATAAAATACGTAAAACAAATTGGAACTTACCAGAAAGAGTAAATTCTCTTTAACTAATTCAATGTCGTACCTTATCTGTCGAAGAAAATTTCAGGCAAAACAGAGCTGTTATGGAGATTCACCGTGCACTATGATATGAACCAATAGCTGATGAAATGAAGAGCTCAAGAAGATGCGTTACGAATCACTCCTTCGGCCAGGCTCCCTCCCCCCCCCCCAAAGCACACAAAAATTTCTGGAATTCTCTGGTCAAGAACCCTCACAGAATCTACAGTATCAAGATGAAATGTTTGTTATTACAGCAACGCTCCCTTTGAGAACAGGAAGTACACACCCAGACACAAACACAACCAAAACTCGTAAATCTTTCAAGGCATGCCTCACTGACCAAATTTAAATCCCCCCTACCTGCCCCATCCCCTTTCAACCTATTATTGTGACCCCACTGTTATCTTAAAGACTACTTTCAATGTTTACAGAAGAATGGACTGCTGGACACATCTGGTTAACAAGCGAAATTTTACAGAAGCGAGACTTCTCCATTCAGGAGGGCTTCTTATCTCTTGTCCCGTAATTAGTCACCGAAGGGGGTGTCCTTCCCTTTGAGGGTGAGGAAAACAAGGTCGTTCGTCGTTGTTGACCGGGGGTGGTGATGTGAAAGGCGTTTGTACGGTAATCGAAAAACATCGAGGGGTACATTTTGGTCTTTCCGAAAAGGGTTCGGAACGCGATTTTATGCGCTCCGGTGCGTTCCAGTTAAAATGCAAAAATTTACTGAAAACCAAGAAGTACCGGAGCTCCGCTCCGGTGCAATTTAAGCCCTGCTTTAGATTACACCCATAGAGCAACACTCATTGTAAGCGGCCGAATTTTCAAGGTAAAAAGAAGGTATATTGTAATAAATGGTGAAATGTTAAGGGGGGTTTTAGGTTCCTACTCCAGAAAATTTTTTGAATTTTCCCCTTAAAAGTGGCATTTTAACTCATCTTGAGACACTTCAGGTTACATTAAAGAGGACCACTCCTTGTAAATCACACAAGTTTGAAGGAAAAACCGTATACTTAAGGATTTCAAAATTTCATGGGGGTTTGGGGGTCCTCCCCCAGAAAAATTTTGGAAATTTTACCTTTAAAAGTAGGGTTTTGACTCATTTTGAGACCCTTTGGGTTATACCCGAAGAGGATATCGCTCCTTGTGAGACATAATTTTCAAGAAAAATAGCAGTATAAAAATTGATGTCAAAATTTCGGGGGAGGGTTTGAACCCCCCCTTGGATACGGCCCTGCATTTAGGTCCAATTTTAAGTATTATTACTAGATCCTAAAATAGTAGTAATTGCTATAGAGACAGGGCCCGATTTAGAACACTTGGCCCAACATGCAGGAAGGGGCCCCCCATTGCCATATTTGGTGCTATATAAATGTAGATGCGTTAAAATTATTGTTTGATTAGTATGAAAATTCACTATCGTCAGGGGCAGACACGTTCTGGGTTATCTTTTACGTTTTTTACATTGCTAAAAAGTTTTGGATTTTTATTTTCGAGTTAAAAGATGTAATGAAAAAACATTCAAGGAAGTATAAAAAGTTATTTCTACTATAATTTTTTGTTAACTTTTTAAAATTAGGGGGCCCCCAAATTGTGGCCAGGCCTAATGGTAAATCAGGCCCTGGTTAGAGATAGACAACACTCAATCGTGTTGCTGTGGGAGATGTGGTTACACATTACAGATGTGGTGACTGGAGGACTATTTCTAAAGCTGTTTCCAACGATATAATACAAAACAAGATAAACGTGATCACACGCGATATCAAGCTTTATTATCTGTTATTTTATAGCAGTGTCTCTTCTACAGGAAACAGAATCTGTTTCATTTAAAATGATGCAATTTCTTTTTTAGCATGAACATTAAGCTGTACGTTGACTTGTAATGCAAATTACATACAGAAAACAACGCCAGTATTACGATTGAAATCAATCGCGAGAACAAGTACTTTGTTTGTTTTAAATAAGAAATCACTTCACAATCATTTTCAATTGAAATACACTTTAAACCAAGAGAAACGAAAATTTAACTTACGCCATGTTTTGTAATGGTAGTAAGGGTAGTTTGATGTTGATGTTCTCTAATCTTCGCGGCTGCCGATGACGGAAAGCAAAACTTTTTTTTGCTCCCGTCTTCCGTTTTCACGGTTTTTGGTTGTTAAAATTCGACCGCAGCGCCACCACATTTTGCCAACGCTTTTTTTTAGCTTTTTTTAGACGGAGCAAGGCATACCCGAGAAACCGGTTTGTTTTGTTCGAACATCGTGCTCCTGTGAGTCACGTGATTGTGGCCTTCATTCCCCCCTCTCCCATAGGGAAGCAATGGTGAACAAGTGCGTTGCTTATAATTGTTCGGTTAAAGCCGGCTAAGGATATTATGATGGAAATTCAATTTTTTAAAAATAACTTGTGCTTAAAAACAATAGTTATATCGCGACAAAAAAAATTTCTTCATTGGGTTTAAAAGTACTATATATGTTTTGCAACTGTCACACTTTGCCAGTTCTATCATTTCCTATTACCTGTAAGATAGTTTTTTTTATTTATTTGATATTAATTTTTATTTTTTAATTGAATTTCTTTTATTTTAAAAATTATGTTATGATTACTAGTTACTAAATATTAATATTATTATTAAGTTCCTTAAGATGTGTATGATTCTTCATATTAATATATTTATTTATTATTTTCTTCTCCTGTAAACCTTTTCTACTATTGAAAAATCGTACCAACTGGGCAATTTCTGCATTTTTATTTTATTATTTTCCAAGAGAGGAATCGATATATGTGCAAAAATAATTTTTATTTGCAATACCTACTTACTTTTTAATTTAATTTCAAAGTTTGACTTTTAAAAAGGTTATGAAAGCAGCATGTGATGTCATTCAATCTGAAACATTGGTTTTAAACAATGGTTTAGGATTCAAAAGGATTATTGATTTTTACCTTATAAGTAGGGCCAAAACAGATGTGACGTCATGTAATTCAAAACAATTATCTTAAAATTCAAAGTGATTGTCGATTTTTATTTTAAAATATTGAATTGACTAATTTTTAAAGAATTTTCCGTATTGGTTTTTGAATTTAGAACCTTTTTACTGGAAAAATGTGGGACTCCTCATTGACTGAATGATAAAAATTATATTGTGCAATATTGTTAAACAAAGAGCATTTCTCTGATCAGTATGACCAAATTAAATAGCTTTTCCAATCTTGTGTTGTAAATAATTTCCTCTTTTGAAAGTATAACAAATTGATTTTAAGAATATTTCATTGATTTTTAATTCATTTGAAAAAGTTTGTGTTTATTATTTTAAAGGTTAAAAAGGAGTACTTTTAGTTGGGTGCTCTGCTCAAAAGATAGTTCTTAATATGTCAACCACTTACATCATTCATATTTTTTTAAATATGCAGTAATGAATGGATTTGATTATTATAGAATCAACAATAAAAATAAGGAAGTATCTCTTTCACAGTCTTAGTAACTTTTCAAAATTAAATGTAACAAAATTGTGCTTTTTGATTTGTATTCTTAACTTCCAGTTAGTTTTTTTATTTCAATTATGGTTTAGAAGTATTTTCATTTCTAAATTTTTACTTAAAAGAATGTAAGAATATCAACAAAAAGTCTTGATCAAATTGGGATTTGTCGCATATTCTCCGGCTTGTGTATTTTATCTTAAAAATTGTGTTTTAAAGTGGTTCTTACCGAAATATATCGTAAAGTAAAATATGCAAGTGCTATCGCGCATGCGCGCATCGGCCCCGCACCCGCAAAAAAGCGCAAAAACAACGTCTGAGGTCACGTGATTGTGGCCGCTCGGCTTGACATGTTCGAACACCGGTTTTCCCCACTCGTTCCGACAACCATCTACGCCAGTGTTTCTCAACCGGGGGTACGCGTACCCCTAGGGGTACGCCGAGAGCTTTTAAGGGGTACGCCAAGTATTCAAAAATCCTGTAAAAGTAGCTTAAAATCACATTTTAGTAAGCTGAAATTCAAAAATTTTCTGGGGGAGGACCCCCAGACACCCCCTTTTACATATAGTTTGATATATCAATAATTTATGTAATTTTAAGATGGAAGCAGGAAATTTTCAGACGTAGGTTCAAAAATATACTCTGGAGGTAGCAAACGGGGCATACGCCCTGGGTACAAGAGGGGTCAGTATGTTCAAAATTAGATAAAGAATTATTTTTGAGTAAAATTATATAAAAAAAGGTAGAGTTGAATTATTATCCTAACTGTTTCAAACTAAATTTTAAGGTGCATAGAAAACTTAACTTTTGAATATTGTTCATAATAGCTTTCTTTACAAAGTTGTATTTCACTGGGTTATAAATTGAATTATTTTCATAACTTAACGCTGGTATACAATTCTACGAAATGTAAGCAAATTAGGGGAAAAATATGTAAGGGGGCGGTGGAAATTTTTCTTCTTGAAAAGGGGGCGGTGGTCCCAAAAAGTTTGGGAACCTATGCTTTAAACGAAGGTGATATTTCAACCACTACCTGCAACTGCATGCGAGGGGTACGCAGGGAAATATATTTTTCCTTTGGGGGTACAATCGTGAAAAAGGTTGAGAACCACTGATCTACGCCATCTCGGAACTCAACATCTACGGGGAGGAGTGTTATGTACTAGTGCTCCGAAGTGAATATGGCAACAGCGAGTTAAATAGCAGGTCACGCAGACTATTTTAAAGTATTATAATAATCAGCAGCAGTGGATGGTTGAAGTCTAAATTGTAACGGAGGTTAAAATGTATCTGTAATTCTCACCTTTTGGCATTCTATATTTCTAATAAATTATACTCTTAGTCGTGTTGAACCGTGAGTTAATAGACTTACTACACGACGTAAGACTTTCCATTGCACTAATCTTAATAGGAACATATATTGAAGTCCTTTCCTTTGAAAAACTTCCACAAATTAAATGTTGTAGCTTTGCTACCTTATTAGATTTTTAAAAAATTAAACATCTTCACTATTAGAATTTAAACAAATAATTTCTTGAGTAACCATTGATTAAATACCAGGCATGTGATTGCTCCAGAAAGAAATTATCTGAAAATTTTTAGAAGTGTCTAGATGAGTTACAGTGCTATATATGATTTCAGGAGGGACCCAAATAAATCTGTCTAGGGGTCCTTTTTTTGGGGTGAAATTTTTAGATAAGATTTGCATTTTTATAAACTTAATGTAGAAAAAGTTGTGAAAAAGAGAGTTCCAAATACAAAAGGGGGTCTGGGGGTCTTGCCCCAGAAAATTTTTGGAAATTTGACCCTAAAAAACAGGGTTTTAACTTGTTTTGAACTTGAACACCTAGTCAGATTTTTTTTTAGGGGGGGAAGTCTCCTGGCTCCCTCCTTATATATCTGACTAAAATCAACAAAAATGCGATCTGAGAGGTTTCACACTAAATAGGCTCCTCTGACAACGAAAAAGTTTTTTCTGCATCGTAATTACAACGAGAAGCCAACTTCAACTAGGCGCCCGAACTTTCGCGAAAAATCGCTATTTTTCGACTTTTTCCGGAGAATGTGATCTCGTACACCGGACTTGTAGGTTTCTGACAACTCTAAAGTTCTTTTTTCTACATCGCAATAGCAACACAGGAAGCCGCCTTCCAACTTGGCGCCCGCGGCCGACAGAGAAGAGAAAGCAGTCGCGGGAGGAACTGGACGCGTCTTTCCAATCCCTATCCACGCCAGCGCGCTGGCGACGTTAGTTCTGATCTAGCCACGCAGCTGGCATTTTCACCGTCTGGTTTTTTCTTTCGTCTGGTTTTTTTCGCGTTTTGATGTTTTCGACTTCCGCGCTTTTTGATTTAAAATAAACAAAAAATCTGCAACTTTTGTTCATACATAAAGAAACAAACTTTCGCCACAAAAGAAAAGGAATATATTAAAAAGAATTGGAAAGGAATGACACCGAAAACGAAAATAAATCATCCGACTGATTGGAATATTTTTGAGATTAAAAAAAATAAACGCAAAGTTTTCAGAAGCGACGGATGGATATTTGATTCAGTTTGAAAACTTCACTAGGTAATTTATTAATAAATTAACGAAGAAATGGAGCCATGAAGGAAATGGTTAAATTAAAGATCTTAAATTTCAGTTGTTTTTTAAAATAATATTTTACTTCGTTATAAGAAATATAATTAAATTAAATTAAATTATAAGGATATTTTCAGAAGGAAAATATTCAAAATTTATAAAAAAATCGCTAAGTAAAGTGTTAACATTTTGATTAATTTTGATAGGATTGTTAATAATAATAGGATAAGTCTAATTTCACATTTCTTAAAATAATTTAAACTTAAATTGAAAAAAGCTATAACTGAAAGTATTTTTATAAGGAAAAAGAAAAGAAATAATAACACTTCCTTTACACAACAAAATTGGGTACTTTCTTAAGGCAAAAATTTAGGTAAAGTGCCATCTATGAACGGATAACAAACATTTTTTTGTTTAAAAAAAATCCCATCCCTTTAAAATTTCAGATTTTTTTCATTACTAATAGTTTTGTCAGTAGAGAATTTTAAAGTAGGGTCATTATTTTATGACCACCTTTGAATTTGTACTATACTTATTAGGGTGGCCCTTATTATAATGGAGAAAAAATTTTTTCAATATTTTTTTGGACACCCCCCTCAATTTTTTTCCTTTTACCATGAAATGAAAGTGTGCAAAAGGATTTTCCGATATTTTAATATTAACCCGTGCCGCACGGCGGTTGAAGTTTGAATCCCATAGCGCGCCATAGTAATTGTGGCTTTCTGTGGGAATAGCTTCTCCGCTCGCTTCCTGAACCTCAGAATGACAATTGATTTTAATAATTTCAGCATTATTAAGGTTAAGAAAGATGAAAATGCTACCTAAGAATATTATTAGTAGATAAAAGTAGTAAATTTAACAAAAAAGTATTTCTTGAAAATAAATTGTAAAAACGCTCAATAAAATTATTTCACATAGCATACAATAATTTTAAAAATTCCGTTTAATATTTTATACACATTTTCAATATAAAACATTCTTGTACTATCTATAACATTTATTAAAATCTATGTAACATAACATAAAAAAGAAATGAATAACTTATTCACTTTTAGGACCAATTATTCAAATTTACACTAAACATTATAATTTTTGCAATCGGGGTATTGTTTTCTATGATCTTCGACACATTGCAGAAGGCACTTTCTCTGCTACTCATCTATTGTGAGAAGTCCATTAAAATCTCGAATTAGTTTTACACCCCTTTCAGCTGTGTCATTGACAGCATTCAAATTTTGAAATGTCTCTGGTATGAAAAGTCATAATTCTGGATTGGTGTTAAAGAAACTAATATCAACGTTCAATCTCTTAATAAAATTCAAGCTTTTTTGGGAAATAAAGTCCTCAATTTTTTCCTGAAAAATAAGGAATCAATCCGAAATAAGGAAAAGTAAAAATTTTATATGTGAGTAAATATTCCTAAGATAATCAAAAATCATATTTATACTTAAGTTAAAAATAATTTGTTATAAAATGAGGTAAATTCTATTAAGATATTTTAAATAAACTGAAGCGGGCAACTTCATTAAGATAAAATGAAAGATGCATTTTCTTGCAGTATTAAGACGTTAAGAGTATCACGTTTGAAATTCTCGATTATGCTCTTTTTTGATTTCGCATCAACGTTTTCAGTAAAAATTGATAGAATGCATATTCTTCATTAAGGTACCACAAATGATTGACAAATTTCGTTACATCAACCAAAGAAATATATTTGTAAATGGTCTTATATTTCTTTAAAGCCTGTAAGAGAAATTTAAATCTTTTAACACCGGCCGATGGGGACTTTCTATCCATTCTATCACATAGATCATCACAAGAAATAAACAATTGTTTTTTTAAACTTTTAAATCCTGTTCCTTTGAAGCCAAACGATTTCTAAACATGAATGACTAAGGATTTTGCCCATTTAAAAGTATTTTTTCAGTCTTGTGTCTGGCGCAATATGTCCTGCTATGGACCTCCATGACCTTTCCCCATAAAATAAAGTGAACAAACAAATCTAAACTTGAATATTTTAATGGAATAAGTGGCTTATTTAGCCATCTATCTGGCATGATGCAGAGCTCCTAGTGGTCTAATTTTAAAAGATGCTTTTGAATTTCCCCATAAAAATTAATCACAATTCAATTATCTCCTTATAATCGTGTTTTCAGTTCTTTTATGGCATTAACAAAATAATATGTATTCACAATATGTATTATCAAACTTTCATCTTTGATTGATATTTCCATCAAATATTTTTCACCGTCTTCCTTATTGATATCATTCCATCTTTCCCTAATTTTTTAAAGAAGATCACATCTGGACTTATTTTAATTTGGTCAGTTCTTGCTCAAACACACTTCTTAATATCAATTAGTATATGTGGTGGCAACATGTAAAATGTACAAGCTCTCGGTCCGCATAGTGTTCTAAAAGATTAACAGCACCATTAACCCATCCAGTGTGAGAACTGGTGATGGTGTCTGAACAGAGAATTTTCCTAACTTTAAATGATGGTAAAATTATCAATTTTTACCATGTTTCCATGTATTTTAATGAACTATCTTCATCACACATGCTTATTTTGTGTCTCCTATTTCATCTTTTCGTCATACTGATCTAGAGGAAGCGAGCGGAGAAGCTATTCCCACACTAAGTCATAGTTACTATGGCGCGCTATGGGATTCAAACTTCAACCGCCGTGCGGCACGGGTTAATATTAAAATATCGGAAAATCCTTTTGCACACTTTCATTTCATGGTAAAAGGAAAAAAATTAAGGGGGGTGCCCAAAAAAATTCCGACTTTGAAAAATAAGGGCCACCCTAATACTTATATTGTTATAGATCAAATTATACCTCAAACGGTTGAAATAGAAATTTTGGATAGTTAAAAGTTAAAGGTTATGCTTGATTCCTTAAAATCCTTCTAATCAACTCCTAATTAAACCAGTTTTACGTTTAAAAAAGTTGTGTTGGACTATAAGAAAATTTTTGGGTAGTTTCTTCATCTTTCACTAATCAGAGTTGTAGATGTGATTTATAGTAATAGTATAGATGATTTATAGTAAAACGTAGGTATAATAAGAAAAAAAATAATTTCTAAAAATATCAACAAAAAATAAAATAGTTAAAAAATTAAACTAAGTTAAACCCATAAAACTTATTATTACACTAGAATGTATTAATGAATAGTTTCATTTAACATTTCTAAAAATAAATTGCTATAAAAATGGGTTTTTATTAATTAAAAGAATCAGTTCATAAGCAAACATTAATAAAAATATCACATAAAAAATCGCGCAAGTTGAATTTTATATCCATCTACGAAAATAATAAATAATAAAACAACACTGTTCTTAAGAAGACTTAAAAGAAATTGCCAAATCGGCAATAAATAGGAAAATGTGGCAAAACTTTGCAACCCTCGGAGCTGTTGAACGCGCCAAGGCGCTGGGCGTGGATGCGGTTTGTAAATACGCGAACGGCGTACTCCGCACGCAAAACGAAACTTGCACGAAAATCGCGATTTTTCCGACTTTTTCCACGAACTAGTCATTTTTCTTGGAAAAAATTTAAGTTAGGATTATTTAACAAAGGGATTATCTGAAAAAATTCAAATCAGTTCGCGGACCGCAGGTTGTGCATCACAAATTGAGCGGAATATAAAATTTCAAAAAATCTGTTTCAAAAATTCCGATAATCAATACCTTTAAAATTAGGGGATTTCCGCTAATTAGCGGAAAAATCCCATGCCTGAAATACTACATAATTTCTTAAGTAACCATTTACGGTTGGTTTTGGGCAGAATTTCGAAAAAACCAGGAATTCCGAAAAAAAGCGGGAGAAAACCGAGAAAGCGGGAGATTTTCGGGGAAAATCCGGAGGGCGAGGGCGGGAGGAGAGAGCGAAAATCCGGAGTCTCCCGCCAAAATCCGGAGAGTTGGCAAGTATGTTTTATGGTTTCAAACATTGCCATTAAATGCAGAAAAGAAATTTAGATAAATCAGCAAAAGGCGGCTGGAGTGGATTCAAAATTCAAGGACCGTGGGAACCCTGTAGTAAAGCCTCTTAAGTGTTCCTGAGCCATTTAAATATACAAACTAAACATTATACATGTCCTGTGACTATTTATTATCACATTTAATACATTTAGAGTATTTCCCCTAAGATTGCTTTAACCCATATTTGCTGGGTGCTTTAGCCACCTAACCGTCATCACTGGACAGCACTAAAGCAGGTAGCACTCTCACTGGGGACAGGCTGTTTGGGCAGCCAGCTAACTACTTTTCTTCTAAATTTTGCAGAAAAAATAATTCCTTCTTTCAGCCTCAGAAATATTGTATAAAAAAATTTTTCTCTCAAGTGGAAACAATTAAATGCAAGTCTTCCTCATTCCCTCCATGAATATATTTTTATGAAACCAAGCACTAAATAAAAAAAACCATTTTTATTCAAGATGTTCTCTTTTGATTATTTTTACTGTGACAGGTCACACGATATAGCAATTTAAAATACTAATAAATAACATTTTACTTGAATACCACAAGAAACATCTACCCTCTAAGCCTTTTTAAGTAGAATTTGAAAAACAAGACCCCCAGCCCATCATAGCATATTGTTGCTGTCTCACTGCTAAGACACCCAGCCCAAAAGGGTTTAAGCTTTTTTTTATTACTAAATACAAAATGAAAGTATTTACAACAGATGTTAATACCTGCTACAACTTCAAGAACTTTCTAAAGGTCCTTTAAAAAGACACTAAGATAACAAAACTTATAATTTGACTAAAATGTCTAAATATCCATGCATCATTAAGTTGACTTGTCATAATATACACAAAAATTTTCTTTTGAAAACAAACTTTTAGAATATAAAAGTGGTTAAAAATTATAAAAGTATTCATAAAATTTAGTAATCATTAAAATACATTTTAAAAAGTCTGGCGCCAGTTGAAAAATATAAGATTGTACATACGCATCAAGAACAAATTATTTTATTGTACTACATTGTCTAAAAATCAAATCATTATTTTATTCTTAAAAACTCTAGAAGAAATAGCAGGTATATTAGAAAAATAAACAAAGTCGAAATACTTACAACTTACAATGTACAAATTGAACAAAAGGGGAAAAACTAAACTATCAACTTTGAAAGATAAAAATTATTTAAACATTTGTCAAGTAAATTCATAAGAAATCACAGCTATATCCCAGAAACAATCCTATTTCCACAGGTGAACTATATATACAAAGTAGATAAGATTACTTTTGGTATCAAACATGAAACCATTCTCTCTGTATAAAATCTATCATTCATAAATCAAAATAAATAATCCAAACAAAACAGAGTAACGTGAAAAAAGATTAAGTAACAAACACAATATATATATAAAATATTAAGTCAAATTAATATATACACACAAGTAGCATAGAGTCAAATAAAAAATCTAAGTAGGATTAGTAAACATCACTTTCAGTCTTGAGCATGCATGATTTCTGAAGAGAAGCTAAGTCAAGGGCAATGCAGAATTTCCATCTTTTTAAAAAGTCAGGTAAGAGTAAAGATTACAATATGCCTATTCGAGGATTGTAGCATTGAACTTGTGACATAAGGCTCACTACCGTGGCTCCGATGCAGCAGATATAAGTCTTTCATCCAACCACAAAAATATTGCTGTAGTCTTCTTTTGTGGAGAAAGGAACCATCAATCAGCCAGACACAATCTTCGATGCAACCCTGACAAAATTTAAGAAACATAACTAAATGGAGATTTAAGAAAGAATCATACAGGAGAACCTCTACAACGACCTCAGCGTTACAATGACCAGTTATAAAAGTACCAATTGCTTTATCAGTAATTTTATTTGCTGTAATATCCTTATATTGTTGGTCTTATAAGGGGTTGCTCTAACAATAATCACAAATAACATTCAACAGCATTCAAGGGAGGGTTCCAAAATTTTGAAAAAACATCACATAATTTATGGATGTCCCCTAATAAAGTAAAAAAAAAAGATTTATGAGATTAAAGTTGGGTTAGTGGCAGAGTGAAAATTAAAGGACTTAGTCATTTTTCCACAAAATGGATCAGCATGGATCATCATGGAAAGCAGAAATGTTTAAAAGTTCTCATTTTTAAACACCTTTTTACAAAGTTCCACTTTCGGCAGCAGACTGAGATCTTTTCATACCATTTTCTTATTTTTCATGAACATTTCTAGTTTTTCTTACAATTGTAAATGAAATTTTTTTAAAAACTTGCAGGGCGCAAATGCAAGGATTTTTGATAATACGTATAACACAATTGATGTTATGTAGAGTATAAGATCTTTTGGAACAAATATAGATTCACAAATGAAATAAGCTCTATAAGTTCTTTTCTATAGCTATCAAATGGTACCAGGCAGCGAGTCGACCATTTCATTAAAAATGAATTTAAATTCCTAGGTTCATATACTCCAAATTAAAAACGTCTGTGTTTCATTAAAATTTTATTTATTTAAAAAAGGCCTGATAGTAGTGACATAAATCATGCAGACACCATGAGAACCATCTTATTTTTCCAAGAAAACTGAATAAAAACGCTTCATTAGAAATCCATAAATTTTTATATTATTTTTTTGTGGCGAACTTGTTCAACCCGGAAGAAATGGTGACAGTTGTCTGAGTTTTTTTGTTACAACTATCTATATAACTAAAGGGCTATGTGGGTATGTGGGTGGAGGACACATCTCCTAAACTACACTGCAGGAGTGCACAAAACTCGGTATACGGACGTATCTCGAGAAGGGGACGATCACCATGAACTTTTCCAAGTTTGAAAATCGAATATTTACGAGTAATTAACGATTTTATGGCCACAAACGCTTATTTTTCTCAAATTTTAAACTTTTGGCCCGAAGCCAATTAAATACCGTCACTAAATAAAAAAAATTTATTTCATGATCGAAGTCGTGTCGCGGCAGCCAATGAAATAATCGAAACACTTTTTTCGTTATTCAAGAAAAACTAATCATGGTAAAAGTACAATATTTAACACACATGTACAATTATTTTTTACAAAAAGATTGTCGTTTCGTTTTTTAAAAAATTCGAATTAGTTTAAGAATTATTAAGATTCAAAGTTTCAATTTTTTCCCTATTCCCTACTTCAATTTTTTCAAACATGGCTACCGTCAACCTATACCTTTCATTTATTTTGTTACATGTTTTATTTATGATGCTGTATTTATTGAATGGTTAATTTAGTAACTGCCTTTTTAAACAACATCGAAACAGGATGGGTTTAGTTGGATATACACAGTTGGAACCGGGATGAAAAAGGCGTTAGGAACACCAAGATAAAAAAAATAACAGTGAACACCGGGATATGAAAAATTACCGGGAAAACCGGGATAATTAAAAATTACAGGGAGAATCAGGGTATAAAAAATACCGGGACCACTGGGAAATGAAAAAAATACCGGGAACATCAAGATATGAAAAATTACTGAGAACATCGGGATGATTGGTAATTGAGGTTACAGAAAATTAGACAGATTGAGAAAACTTGTAAAAAAATAAATTGATACACTCCACCTGTGCAAGGCCGGGCATTTAAGCTAGTAAGTTAATAAAAAGAAAGTCCATAAAACAGTACATATTTCTTTGAAACGGAAAGACAAATCAAGAAATTAGGTGTATATCAATATCAATGCACATTGTCTGAATCTTCTTTTTTATAAAGAAATGAAAATTCATGTGCATTTTAAACTTCTGAGAAATCCCAAGACATCGTAAACGAAACCAAAATACCTGCTTTAAAGTTAAAGTAATCTCACGTGAAAAGCTAGTGGGGGAGTGGTTTTGGTTTAAAGAGAAGGTGTGTATCGCTTATCTCTCTGTTCACCGGTACTTTCTCATGTTTAAGAGTACTTGGTGTACGTGTGTGTATTGTGCTTTCTCAAATTTAACCCACTAATTAGCAAAAATGAGTACTACGAAACAGACGTCGTTAGAAAGTTTCCTTGGGAAAAAGAGAAGCCTCAGTGAATTCTCATCAATTTGATGTTATGGTAAGTTAAAAAAATAAATCACTTTATATTTATTTTTTGGTGGAACTGTATTTTATTTTGAAAGCATGTTTAAGTACAATTAAATTGAAATTAATAAATCAAAATAATCTAAAATGTAAACAATCAACGTCCCCCCTGCGGGCCACGGTAAAATTATCAAACGTTGACCGGTCCGTGGTGGTAAAAAGGTTGGGGAACACTGCTCTACAGCACTTATTTTATGAGACTCATTATTACCTATTTATTCACTATTAAGAAACTTACCCTGGAATTAAATAAAGGCTCGCCTTTTCGTTTTCCAAAACAATTCTTTAATTTTAATGGCTAAAGATTTATCTTCTTTACAGCAACCAAAGATGGATCTTTATTCTCAAGCTGCTGGTTTACATCATTGGATGAGAGATGGAGTCTGGAAACAAAAAGTAAGTTAAATAATAATGTATTCTGCAGACTGGTAAATGCAGAAAGCAAAGAGGAAAATAGCATTAAAAGTCATCTTATAGAAACAAAAAACAAGAGAGGAAAAATGACAAATATACTTTTAACCCCTTTTAACTCTCGAATAAATTTCAAGAAAATGGCCATAAAAGTGTGCCTATTTTTATTCAAGAAAAGTGTATGAACAATACAAGACTTCATTTTTATTTTTTGTAGGAAGGGGTTAATTCACCGTATTATCAAAAAAATTATGTTTGAGCTGTAATGCATCCAATCTATCCCATTGCCCATTTAAAAGTAAAAATTTAATAATAGTGCCCAAAACTTAAGGGTGGTGCCCAAAGATGGTGACTATTTCTTTGCTATCATGTTATGAAATTGAAAACAAATCAGGCAACTGAAAACACAATGTTGAGCATTCTTCACATTGGTATTGTGATCTATATACTAGCTCACTTTAAGAGACCTTCCATAACTGATTTAAAAGGAATCTCATTTGGTTGAAAAAGTATTTTATAGGAGAGGCAGATTACTTCTTAAATAACAAATATTTTCTTTTAGTTGAGAATACATCAATGAGCAATTCCTGCAACTTTAAAAACAGAAAAAAGGAATTTTCCAGTAAAAAAGTTGTTCTAAAATCAGAAATTGAGTGAAAAGTTTTAAAGCAGTAGTTAATTCCATATTTTAAAACTGAATCACAAGAACATTGTTTCAGATTGACTGAGCCACCTGAGTTATCCATTACAACATTCAGAAAACTTAAGGTGGATAGGTCTGAAAGGGAATAAAGTAAAAATTAACGATCTCTTTGAATCCTAAACTGTTGTTTAAAACCAATGTTTCGGATTGAATGACGTCATGCTTTTTGTGCCTCTTTTAGAAGTCTAACTTTGAAATTACATTACAAAGTAAATAAGCATCCCAATATTTTTTAAATTCCTTTATTGGATATCTCAATTGATTAAAATATAAAATAAAAATGTAGGAATTGCTCATTACTGATGTTGGTACCCAATAGAAACCTCTTGCGAAATCATAAAATCACATCTTGGATCTCAAAGTATTTTTAATAATGAAAGGCTGAGAAACGATATTATAGTTCGATAGATTTTATTTTAAAAAAACATTAATCCGTATTAAGTACGTAAATACCCAGCTATTTACCTTGGGTTAGTGTCCACCAAAAATAAAAAAAAAACTTAGGTTTTTTACATCAGTCTTTGGCCTTTTACCATATGAAAAAATTGATTAAAATATTTAAATAAATAATAAAATATTGATTTAAAGATTTTTATATGCAATTGTTTTATGCAAAACTACTAATGATAGTGCATGCATAAAAAAACACAAATCCATCAAATAACTTGAGCATAGATGAGCCTCTCCTTTAACAGAGATTGAACATTCTGATACAAGTGCAATAACAAACAATAAAAGGCAAAGTAAAAAAGAATAGCATTAACCCTTCCAATCCTGACCACCCCAAATGTACCATAGAATTCAATCTTGAGTGGTTTAGGTCTGAAAAGGTTATAAGTGAATAAAATAAAGTAATAAACATGTTCACTTTACTTTGGGCATCATAAATGATCACATGCCATTTTATAAATTGCATAACTTATTAAATTGTCCTTAATAAAATACTAACAAAACAAAGTAAGAAGTTTTAATTACTATTACCCAGCATATAAAGAAAAAATATATACATAAAAAAGAAAAAATATACAAAGCTATTATAAAAAGGTTCCCCTCATGGCAGATGTATTTTAAGAACATATGAGACAGGACTTAAATGATACACATCTGAACTTATCTTATAGAACCCTGAAGTATACTTAGTATAAAGTATTCTTTTCCCAAGACAACTCTAGCAATGTTAGCCCATTGTGCAGTAAATATTTCCATGTCAATTTTAAAATTTGCTACAAAAACTATTTGACAGTTCAGGCCTTTCAATTGTTTCCAATAGTCAAAACTATGGAAATATTCCAGTTGCCCAATGCATGATTATTTTTACCACATAAATCTTTCATGTATTAATGATACCTAAATTGTCTAATGTATTATTTACTATCACTCTTCATACACAAAATGTGAAAAATATTTCTAGAAATAAATGAGAATGGCAGCAAACCTACTCTTCAACCACAGTAACCTGGAAAGCACTCCAGCAAAAGCCCACCAAGCTGGTAAGAGACATGAAGTACATGTAAAATACAGGGATTGAGGAGTTTCCAACCTTAGAGCTTTATTTTATTTTTCAATTTATTCAAGCCTACCCTGTGAATAGTCCTTAACTCCCTTCAATTGAATACATCAAGATTTTTAACTCTCAGGTCATTTGAGGCTAATTAAACTCCAAATAAATTAAGGGCAGTTCAAACATTAGATAAGCAAGTTTTGCCTCTATCCTTTTCAGGAAATATAAGAAAATTGCAACCCCCTCTTACAGCACCCTAAGCAAACTGTCGAACCATACTATTTTCGATGTACTAAACCATCCTCCAATAAAATTGTTCCATTTAAAAAATCATCCAATATGTATTGTTAATGTTTTACTTGGATTATAAAAATGCTAGTTTTTGAAAAACTATTTTTTCAAAGTTTGATTTGCTTTAATCAAATTTGAATGTTATGAATTGATTTAATTTTTGTACATTTATTACAAGAGTTTGTTGAAAATAGAGTGTTTTAATGTACAAAAAGGACAAGCATCCTTCATATCCCCTTGATAGAAGGAAAAAGCAAACTGTGCCTAAGTAATATTTAAACGGTTTGTTATATTTACTCCAATATCTCCTAATAAACAATATTTAAATTAAAGTGATTTAATCATGTTTCAATTTTAATAAAAACAGATTTCATCCAAAAGTTTTTTGAAAAAATATTTTACCATAGTACTTATATTGAAATTTTTTTACCAGTTAACAAAGTAAAAAGACAAAAGTGAACTTTAAGAAATTGAAGACATTAAACAGTTCCTGAAACACAGTATGCTATTACATGCACAAAGAAATGTATGGAATGATATAATTAGTAAATCAAATTGCCTGCTCTTGGATTCTTACATAGCTCAAAACCGTGTAAACATAGCACTTAAAAAAGTAAACTCCTTCTCAACAAGACCATATTTAACCAGATTTTTGCTTCATAATAATTAATATGATATAAAAAATGGCATAATTGTGCAAAAAGTGGAATGGGTTGTGAATACTACACCTATTTAAATTTTTAATAATCCAGGCAATCAAAAAATCAACCCCAAAAATGAATTCTAAATACAGGAAAGAGAAGAAAAATGCATAGAGCAAGATTTAAAACTTAATATTCCAAAAAACTTTTAAAAACATGTAAATGAACAGGTGAAAAAAATGTGAATATATTCAACTACAAAATATATACAGTACAAGTTCAAAAAGCAGTTTTGAATTCGGGTGTATCAGCAGTGACACACTAAAATATTTGCTTAATAATAATATCAGTTTAAAAATAAATTTTTACTGAAGCTATACTTTTGAATAGTAGTATTTAAGTAAATGCTGAAGCTATAATGTAAAATTAAAATGTATTATACATTTTTTCTTATACAAAGTGTCTGTAAATTATTCATCAGATTAAAAATTGCACATATGAAAGAAATTGAAATGATATAAAACCCTACTGTACCAAAATACTCTACAACAATAACTATTTAGTCATGAAATCATAGGTCAAATCTTACTTTCAAAAATTCAACTGGCATGCTTTAAATTTTAGTAGTTTTGAAGAAGGCAAATATATAAACTTTTTACAGTTGAAACAGAATGTTTCTACTTTATTTACTTTAAATATGGCTGGTGAGAAATACCTTAGGAAGACTTAAGCCCCCAAACCATCACTGAACATAATTATAATTGAGTTATGTTTTTACTGCATAAAAGGGACAAAAGTACACAAGTGTATAAATATAGTATAGTCATGGTATTCTATTAATAATATCAATTAATACCAAAATGGCACACATTTTTTTAAAGAATTTACTTGTGATTAAAGTTCTTAAGAATACAAAAAGTGGCCTTTTCACTAAAAGTACAGTAAGAAATTTATTATCATTTCACATTCTTGAGAAGCATTCTCAACCCAATGAATAATATACCAACACAGCAATAGTAGGGTGCATAAAAGATAAAGTAAAGTGTAGTATTTAAATAACATTGATTTGTGCGTCATAATGATGGATCTCAAAGTGTAGTGTACCTGCATCAACACTTGAACTAGACTCAGTGAATGATGGAGTACCTTCGGTATGTGTGGGAGTGGATCCTTCAACACTATGAGGAGGGGTCCACATAACAGAACGTGCTGCAGGGCCATACCCTGACATGCTGGGACTGCTCGTCTCAGACAAACAATCGCCCAGAGAGTCCGTTTGTATGTTAACTTGGGATAAGCTAGAAAGCACACGAATATCACAAGATCAAATGACTGGTATAGGATTGGGAGACATCAAAAGCATTAACCCATGTCAGCTCAATTTTCTCAAGACTGCCTAAACATTCTTCAAAAGAAGGAGTTTGAATAAGCAATACTTACTAATCAAAGGGCTTTAATGCAGAAATAGGATAGTAAAACTAAACAACTGCATATTCATTTTAAAACCATAGAAATGTGATATATCGCATGATATACACTGATATTATAGTGAATAACCCCCAATAAAAAGGAAGAAACCCAAGACAAAAGTTTCATATTGCCAAGAAAAGGAAAAACTAAACAAGAATTTTCAAAGTCAGTTTTTTTCTAAAACAAGGAAACAAAAGAGAAGAAAACTGGAAAGAAAAAAAAATCCATCATTTGTTTTTGTTTAGTTAACAGAAACAAAATATAAATTCCTCATTACTATCTCCTTAGAAAGAGTGGAATAGGGGATTGGTACTTGTTAAGGCATTCTATTTAAAAGGCAACCTAAGGTTTATTTTTTAGTGAAACCCAGGGTTCTAGAATATTGGAGGCCTTGCTATCTTTAAAAAGATTAGATGTTTAAAGTTTTTATTTACAGATAAAATGATTAAAATAGAAGAATAAACCCTGATTATTTAAGTATCAAAACCAAATATTGTTAAACCAATAAGGATCTAAAAAATTATGAATAAATCTGTAATTTTCTTTAATTAACTAAATTAAAGAGTTAAAAAATGACAGGTGAATTTTGATTCACACAAGACTCTTTGATGTGAACAAGGTACAATAAAAAAATTACTTCCCTTTCTTATGAACATGATTTTATACAATATCTTTCATGTATAATCTACTTACAGCTATGAAAATACACCCTTTCTGTATCACTACCCTAAAATCATACAACTCAGTTTCTACACATGATGCACAACATGCAGTAGAGGATACAGTGTTATAGGCAAGGAGTGTAACATTCAAGTTCATATTACTTAAAGTTTGAATAAATTATTTTGTCTCAAAATGCTGAAAAACATTTAAGCAGTAAAACATGGCACCATGCATGCAAACCTTTAAATGTTGAGATTAAGAAACTAGTAAATAATTGCATTGAAAAGCAAACAAACATTTTACCTCACTACTTCAGACTTATCCACAGTTATGGAAGTATTTTCTACTGCACTCATGAACTTTTGAGAAACAATCCTACTCTCAATAACAGTAGAATGAGATTCTTGTTTCTCCTTCTTGCACAAATCTTTGCCATCCCCTTCACCATGTTTTATTGTAGCTACATTGGAAGATGAACAATCTGAAATACATTTATAGAATTATTAAAAAAACCCCAAGAAATTAAAAACAAGCTTTCCTAAGTACATTAGGATTTGATTAAAATAGTACAATAGAAACATTCCCCCTTATTGGATATTTAAAAAAGTACTATGTAGCAAACATGAGCCAGTCTTCCCCACTGTTGTAAAAAAAATTAAGCATATATCTAATTTCAATTAAAGCTTCACATATTACTGTTATATCATTGACTATGATTATTTTAATAACTTATCTCTTTGAAATGCATTTTAATTGAGTTTGACTTTATATTTGCCTTCTCCAAGGGCATTATGCTTGACTTTCAGATAACCAACAAATTCCTTAATTTAAAGCATTTAGTTTAGTATGTTATTCATGTTTATTGAATATAGTTGAAAATCTTAAGCAAAGTAATTGCAAAAGTTATGATGTGAGCAAAGCATACCTGAAATCATGCATATTTTATTTTATACAATAGAAAACATTACACTTGTATTTTGAGTCTTGTTTCCTAAGAAAGAATTTTAGCAAGTTTACAGACTCTACTTTAAGAGGCCATTCTTAATTGCAAATCAATAATTCTTTAAACTTATGACCCAACAATTTTTCATAGAGCCTTTTTGAATATAATTTCCCCTATAAGAACAACTGAGCTTCAGTATATAAATCCCATATTTAGATCTTGGGGGGAGTAAAAACTAGTAAGTGGAAACACTTCGTAAATATTTATTATACCTGCACTAATACATAATATTTCTTTTATGTTCAGGTAATTTTTGATAACTTAATTCAGGAAAGACCAACCTTCTGGGGGATTTTCACACTCCGAAGGAATTTTTGAAAGTAAGCTTTTAGATGTATCAGCATCTGAGGATGTTTTTCTAGCTGGGTTTTTTCTTTTAGACGGTGATTGTTTAAGAGCTGCTACAAAAAATCAATTTCATTAAAAATGATTTTTAAGCATATCATGTATAACAATTAAAGTATTAAATTAGTTACAACACATAAAAGTTAAAAGCATTTTCATATATGCCAGAATTATATAGATACCAGACCCAAGAATAAGTAAGCATTGCTAACTGAAATGTTATGGAGAAACGACGAACTTAGCTCGGATTATGTCTGGCATTATTTGATGTTAGTATGGTTCTTGGCAAACTAAATAAAATGGATCTGCATGAAGCACCTAAGCAGTTATTAACAAGATACATTTTACAATGTAAAAAAAAATTCACCAAAACCTAATCTTAAAACTTTAATTAGCCCATAAACCATTTTCATCAATTGACACCATTGAGCTTTCAACATTTATATCCAATCAATGCATTAAATATATCTTAACACTTCATAACTTAAAGCTAACTTAAGATATTCTTGGTTTAAGGTTATGAGAATGCATTCCTCTTTTACTATACTAGTTTCTATAAATTCATAAAAATGTTGAACAAATAAAGCAAGGTCAAAGGTAAGGTCTTTCAAGGAAGGTGGGCACACAAACCAACACAAAAACACCAAGAAGGAAGTTTATACCTAAAACGCTAGTGACCATGGTCTTAAATTTGCGATGTTGTCCAGCTTTAGAAGGCAATCCAAGAGGACAGGTAAAAGTGGAAAGAAAGACATTACATGAGAAAAGCATACTATATGGTTACTAATAGAATAAATTGCTTTAAGGACTTACTTCCTATTGAATTTATACCTAGATTATTGATAATGTAAACAATATTTATAATAAAAAAATATATTTTGTCATTTACCTAAAAGTACTTAAAGTGCTTTTAGGTGTCAAGAAATAGCATTCTTAGTTCAAAAGATTTCAATGCCCTATCAAAAAGAATAAACTGAATTGCTACTGAATGCATCCAATTAACACTTGGGTTTTTACTTAGGAGAGCAAAAAAAAACTATAGGTATACTAGATCCATGTTAACAATCAAAAGCAGGAGATAAAAATACTATTACACAACCTAAAGCCAATTGGAATAAAAACATGTGAAAGTAAAGCCTATAATACTACTATTTATTCTATCCAACACATTTTCAGACACATGTTTTAACTAATTGTAATTTTAATCTTTCTACTGACACATGTAAGGAAAATAATTATCAAAAAGCATATAAGGCTTACCTGTTATAATGTCAAAATGAATCTTGAGTTAAGACAAGTTAAGTTTTTGAATTTAAAATAATTTTACATACCCAGTATAAGTTTATATTCAAATTGAAGGGAGCCGGGAAACAACTCAAGCTAGCGAGGTTTTGAGACAAGAATGAAAAATAGATAACAGAAATGGGGGAAAATATTTCTATAAGTTCAAGATAACAAGGTTATTCTATATTTCAATTTGTGTTATTCATTTGAACCAAAAACTCAGGTAAAAGGAGAGTTAAACCAGTTTTTTACCAGTTACTCTGCTTCTACTACAGGTTTCCATTCCATACCAAAAATATGGTCTTTTAAAAAGGATTTTATTTACTGTTCCAATTATGTTCACTAAGAATTTTAAAAATAATCATGAAGAAAAGTGGGCTTCTGTCAAATGGGGAAAAAAACCCCCGTTGAATAGAAATTTGTATTTAAGGTGTATATCAAAATCTGACAGTGTTCAGATTAGATATCTAACTAACAGTCAAATGCTTCTATTAAGACCATTTTTTAAGTTTAAGAAAAAAATGGCATTGTTTTTATAGAGCCAATAATAACCTTATAAGTTTGATTTCTATCCAAGTCATGTCTCATGTTTTGGAAGCTACCCTCTTCCGGACCTGGAAAAAGTGCCCGAACCTACGAACCTGGTTCGGGGGAAGCCCCTGCCAGCTCCATAGGAGCAATGCATTAGGTTCGGGTAAATTTTCGGGGAAGGTTACAACTTTTTCCAGGTCCGCCTTCTTCCCATATTCCCTTTCACACCCCACAAGCAGGGAAGATCCCCTCTTGCTGGTAACATAATTTTCTAAAACCAAGTTTCAATGCACATGATTGGGTTTGTTACAAGCAATATATATTTTCTTTAAGACTCCTTTTAATCTTTAACTTACTTGATGGAATCTTTTTAAATACATGTTTGGACATGAAATCTTGAAACCTTGAAGCATAGAATCCAGGCCGGTGAACAGAAACTGTATCCTATGTAAAAATAAAGTAGGTTTAGTTTAATTTTCAAAATAGACTTGATTTTATTTAAAAAAGGGTTTAATACTTTCTAATAATTCTTTAATACTTAGAGATTATTTCCTTACCCCATCATGTAGAATAGATTTCAATGTGTGCTCAAGTTTTTTCTTCAAGCGGAAACTTTGCAGTATATCAATAATTCCAAGAAACAATAGGAGTTGTTCACCTTTTGAGTTTTTGGCAGGTATTCCACCAGGTCTAAAAAAAATCAAACCAATGAATATTCAGTACATCAAAAATTTAAAATTAAACCAAATTCAAATAGTTTATAAACCTAACTTAATTATAAATGTTAAAAAATTAAAACGCTTTAAATTTTCAAATTAAAATATCATGTAAAAAATAAATTTGCCTAGGAAATTATCCATATTTTGCTTTAAAAAAACTATCTTTAATTAAAGTATGCTACTGATTATGATCAGAATTGAAAGCTTATCAAAGAATGAATCCTAAGCATTTCTTAGCAAGACAAGTTTGTTAAACACTTACGGTACATCTTCATCATCCTCAGGCACATCCACTTCAGCTTGAATAGATTCCATGGCAGTTGAGAAAGCAGCTAAGCGCTGACGATTGATAGACTTGCTCCTCGTCAATTTGGAGTCTGTCTTCCCTGAAACTTGGTCGGGAGACGCAGATTCTGAGTCATCTGACACTCTAGACATGTTGGCTTCTTCTTCTTTCTTATGCTGCTCCTAGCCAGAAATATTAATATTTTTAAATACCATACTTATTTAGTTGTGATTTTTATTTTTAACACATTTTTACCTCTATCCCCCAAAATGTTTAAATAAAAAAGCTTAAATCTTCAATATTAAGAAACCTAAGATAAAATATTGTTTTATCACAGAAACAGCTTAAAAATGAGGAAACAATTTAAGGTTAGTATCCTCACTATTACATGATTTGGTTCACATCAACATAATATTTTTATAGCCCGTTAGCAATACAATCAGAGTTAAATATTCTTATTTTTCCATCATAAGAGAATTAAAGTAAAAAACCTTCATTTGAAATTTATGATACAGGTAAACCAGTTAGATGAAGATATTTTAAAAATACTTAATAATAATCAAAATTATACACAAGACTGTCACTTTTTTTCAATGAAAGCCCCATAGTATTATCCTTGGTTAGGTAAAACAATTAAATACAAGAATTCAGAAAAATTAGCTCACCATCTTTTCTCTTTTAGCTACATCAAGATTGTGAATACCCATCAATAAGCTGTAGTCCATAATTTGGAATGAATTTAGTACCTGTGAAACGAAAAATCAAAGTCATTCCAAGGGAGAGAAAATAAATAAATGCAAAAGCAGTTTCTTAAATTAAAGTGTACAAAATATTTTAATATGATTCTTGCCGTTTCGCTCCACTCTTTCAGTTACATTTTAATGTTATAAAAAAAATTTCACTAGTTAAAGTGAAAACTGTTATTATGGTTCAGAGCTATCAAAAAGAACACATATTTTAAACAATTGAAGAAATGGTTATATGCAAATGCACACAGCTTCAACAGTAAAAATGTTAAAACAAAATCTAGGTAGTAAGACATAAAATTGAGGAGTTCAAACAGCAGTTTAAAAAACAAACAAAAACCTTATGTAGTTTTAAGACCTTCAATAGTACATTCAGTAGTACCATCAAATAGGCAAAATCAAACAAATTTCGGAAAAAAATTATTTTTTGATTTTATAATACTCAAAACTAATCTAAATACGTATCTGAAAACGAAATTGAAAAAAGCGAATAAATAAAAAAATTATACCAGTTTGAAGTTTAGTTACCAAGTGTTTTAACACGTACTGAAACACCTTCAAACGGCCTGTTCTTGCACACGTGTTTTTGGAATGTTCCGCGTCTTTAAAACGTTCCTTGCGACAGAGTTTTTAAGAAAATCAAACCAAACTTTCAACATAGCTTCCTAACAATTAGTTGAAATAAAATTCGTATTGTTTAAGTAATTGATCAACATTAAGTTTGTCAAATTCTGGCTTTAGTACCAGAAAAAGTGAAATTTTTATAAATTTTGAGTATAAGTATACAAAATATTTTCTAGCAAAATAACTACTGAACCAAATAACTAAATAATACCAATTTTTGTTCTTTATGTACTTTTGAGCACTTATTTAATACAATCAAAAAGAAATTTGAAAAATTATGTCGCAAGTGAGATTTTTAAAATTGTCCTTAAAAATTTTGTTTTTTTAATGTAAAAAATTTATTCTTTACTTTTTCATAAAATTTTAAATGGATATAAGATTTTTATACAGTACTGCACTTATGTACCAAATTTAATAATCATGAGGCAATAAATAAAAAAAAAAAGGTTTGAAGGTCCACTATCCCCTTAACCCTATAAGCACTTTAATTTCTTGAAACTTCAATTTACACACTTGTGTACTACTCACCCGACAGTCTCTTTGAATAGTCTTGATAAGAGCATTGTAGGTTTCTGCTTCTAACAGTATACCATCTGGATGGTGGGCCATAAAGTCTAAGTCTTTATATGTGGGAGAATTCTTTTTTCTCTCTTGTTTGGAAGCTTTACGTTTGTAAGTACTACCTTTCAAATCATACTTTTCATGCAGTTTTATGCTTGATGGTAACAGGTTGTTCATTACAACTAAACGCACATTCTTTCCACCACACTGAAATTTGAAATGAGCACATTAGAAACAAAGTTTGAAGAAGGTATGGTTACCTAACTAAGAATACAAATTCTTGCATGAGTTTCAACATGTTTCCTGCCTTCAAAACCAGACATAATATGCCTTATATCTATTTTGTAAAGTTTAAATATTATCAACACAATACAGCAACAATTTACACCAAATGACTAAGATCGAAATTAGCCAAGTTAAGTTGTAAAAGAATCCTGAAACAATTCCATCAACTGTGGAGAAGATAATTACCATGATTCCCACACAAATGCAAAATAAAGTGGGAAGGAGAAGTAATTAATTAAGCTTTCACTAAATAGAAACACATTTATTAGAAGGATTCTGCAACACATATTAATGATTCTCTGTTACCTTTTAATAGTCAATAAAACAATACATAAAAACTAGTAAAAAGAAGAAAATTAATATCATATAACTTCAAAAATTTAAAATTTCATAAGGAAAAGTTTTATCATGCACAGGAAATTTTACTCACTTGGTAACAGTATAAAGCGTAAAATTTTGGCAGCAAAGTCCTTGGGTTTTGATTTAAATTCTAAAGAAAAAGATTTATATTAAAAATAAATATTCACAATATTAGACAGGACAAAGGATTAAAGCTTGGCAATTTACAAGAAATGGGAGGAAACATTCCTAATACTTACTGTTTTTAATATAAAACAATGAAAGTTTAAATTAGTAAGAAAGAATTTTAAATAATGAATCAATAAAATTTTAAGATCTATTCTACCTCTTAAAATTGAGTGAAATGCATCAAAATTGGAAAGAATAAAAATGCAAATTTTCTAGGCTAAAACTTAACAGTTTATAGGGGTATCATTGTTCATGCCATAATTTAGCATTCAGTACATCTAATTTTCAGAATAAAAGTAATTCATAAAAAATTAGAGTAAATGAAAGGGTTAAGATTTCATGGCAGGCAAAATATTTCATTGATTAGCAATGTTTGTGGTAGCATAAAAATAGGACTAAAATTTTAGAGGTTTGGGTAAAAGTTGGTTCATCAAGCACTGAATAAAATGTTGGCATTTTCAAGTACTTTCCTGCACTGCAAGTTAGATAAAAATTCAACTACTTTCAATGACTTTCAAGAACCACAAGTATCCTAGAATCAATAGTCAAACTTTACTGGCAAGAAATAAAAGTTAAGCAGTAAAACTAAATAGTTCACAAATTTGATTCAGGAAAAGCCTTTTTTCTTTCAGTCCAAAATTTAAATAACTAATGCATTTTTTTTTAAGTAATACATTGAAATTACTGTCAGATGGAGAAAAAAATAAATGAAACTATAACAATGCTTAAAAGCCCGTCATATCATACAGGAAGAATTTATGCCTGATTTACAATAGGATTATTAACCTTATTTTCCTACTACTAACCCGAATCTCTGACACGAGAACTAGTGATTTGCAAGTTTCATACTAGGGCTATATTAAATTGAACAAACGAGTGACAATGAACATACTAATTAATTCTCATTTTAGATATGTTTTAAAACTTTGAAGTGAATCAATTTTTGGAGTCTCCCCAAAATTAACAACCTCATACCATATAATAGCCAGCTAAAAGCTTCTGCAAGAATTCTGCCTCCTTATGCATCACTGTCTTGATTATGAACTCATCATCAGCAGTCAAGTAGAAGATCGAACCACTAGCACCTGGATTGGTGAGTTCAATCATAGGGTAGTTGCAGAGAGATAACTAAAGCAAAGTTAAATATGCAATTTAATTCACTATAAAATAAAGCAGCAATATAAAAAGTGCACTGAACAACAAAATATGTGGCTTTCAATTAAAATATTAAGTTTTGTGGTGTAATAACTAATATATTTTCATGGCTAAAAACAAATTAAAACGGCACAAAAATTAAAAAACAAAGCCACCTTTTTATAGTGAGAAAATTGAAATAATAAACTAAAGTTAGGGTAAAGATTGGTTTAAGAGCTATCTTTCCTAATGATAAATACAGGGTGGTTATCAGGGCCGTAACCAGACATTTGTTTCGGGGGGGGGGGGGGGGGGTTTGACTCAAATATTTTCTGAAGTACCTCCTTACGGGTACTTTTATATGTTAAGTTTTAGATGACAACACTGGATTGAAATTTTGATGCACTACATTTCAAAATTGTATAAACAATATGAATTCCAACTAAAAGGGGGGTCTGGGGGTCCTCCCCCAGAAAATTTTTGGAAATTTGCCCCTCAAAAGAGTGTTTTAGCTCATTTCTGAGACCCTTTAGATTACACCCATAGAGCACCACTCATTGTAAGCGGCCGAATTTTCAAGGTAAAAAGAAGGTATATTGTAATAAATGGCGAAATGTTAAGATGGTTTTTAGTTTCCTACTCCAGAAAATTTTTTGAATTTTTCCCCTAAAAGTAGCATTTTAACTCATTTTGAGACATATTAGGTTACATTAAAGAGAACCAATCCTTGTAAATCACACAAGTTTGAAGCAAAAACCGTATATTAATAGATTTCAAAATTTCGAGGGGGTTTGGGGAAAAATTTTGGAAATTTTACCCTTAAAAGTAGGGTTTTGACTCATTTTGAGACCCTTTGGGTTATACCCGAAGAGGATATCGCTCCTTGTAAGACATAATTTTCAAGAAAAATAGCAGTATAAAAATTGATGTCAAAATTTCGGGGGGGGGGGGGTTTGAACCCCTAAAACCCCCCCCTTGGATACGGCCCTGGTGGTTATAAACTTCCATTTTGAAATGGTTATAAAAAGAAAACTACTGGACCAACTATTTTCGAACTTAGTTAGGGATACCCATAAACTACCTATTTATTCCTGTTAATGTCATTTTCCTCTAGTAGCATATTTTTGAGCTAAATTTTTTCATTGGAAATAAAATCACAAGACCTCTTCGGACCTGTGACTAAGTTTGAGATCATTTGGTTCAGTAATTTTCTTATCATAGCAAGGTGAAAGTATAATTATAACCACCCTATACCTCATTGTATCTATTTTAAAAGAATCTTAAACAAAAATATTGAAACAGACAAAGTAAAAGTTGCAACTTAGATTTTCAAATGATATTTTTTACTCAATATCACTCTCCATGCTGGTATTTTTTGAAACCTTTTAATTAATTTCATTGACTGAAAGAATTAATTTCTTATAAAAAATAAAACACTTTCCTGATACAATCAACCAATATTTTTCATTAAAAATTTAGAATCGATTAAATAATATAGAAATATTATTACCAAGAAATCATCTGGCTGTATCCCAAACAAGTCCCTAAAATATCTGAATGCGACAGGAGCATAAGATTTAAACTTGAAGTCACTGTACCTATGTGCTGGAGTAATGTTGCTACCATCTCTGAAGTAGACAAAAACTAAACATTAGAAGCATAACAGAAACATTAGAAGCATCACAGAAATTTTGGCATATAAATCTAAACATCATTTATTTACTCCTTTTCATACTTAAATGGCTTAATGAATGATATTAGAATGATCTCGGATTAAGTAGCAAAACAGTTAAACATTAAACATACAGTAGTGCTCAAAAATATTGTAGTGACAAAATAGTTTTAACCCTTGAGGATTAGGCATCCAAGAAAAACTTATTTTTACTTATTTTTTTAAAGTGTCAAGGTCACATCATTTATAACTTCAGATTAAAACAGATGAGGAAAAAGCTTTTAAAAATTAACTATTAATCTATAATTACTATTTACGGTAATACTAAAGTTATTTGTGGAGTTTCTTTTCTGCATAAAAAATAATTGTTTTGTGATTTTCAGGAGGGTCAAACACTTTTGCAAGCAATGAGTTGCATTTCTTGTCCAGTATAAAAGTAAATTTATATTTTCAAAACCGTTGTACGTTACATCACATTTATTTATTTAGGCTCTAAGAAAAAGTGGCTAAAAGCCATTATGTGAAAAAAAAATATTTTACTTGGCAAAAACTGTAGTTTCAACAACAGCAAAGTCCTGAATCAATAAATCACGTTCAGGTTTGGAAGCAAGGGAACCAATAGCATTAGATATGCCCAGTTGGATGCTGCCCATAATTTGGGATGTTTGGATCTGGAAAAAATAACATATTAAGATATTTAAACATAATTTCCACACATTACATATTTGTTATACTCAGATATCCTTCCATCTCCTTCATACATTTATTTACTTCCTAATAGTGTTTAAGAGAAGCCAAAATTTCACAGTTGGAAACTTATTAACTCTTCAAGAACCTTTGAATTCCATTTTATTGATAGATTTCTCACTACAAGCATCTTTACTTAAACTGATGAAGCAATGTTTTTTTTTACTTCAAATAATTTTAGGTTTGGTTTGGGGTTTTATGGCACAAGGCCCCTATTAGAGTATAATACAAAAATAATTTTCAAAGGAAAGACAGGGTTAAAAATTTAAAGAAGCCTCAGCATCAGCGGAATCTTTTTAATTAAAACCCTTAAGCCCTAGTTTAGAAGAAAAAACAAAAATTCTACCTAAAATCCAAACAATTACATGCTCTTTCAAATCGTTTAAGCATTTTTTAGACACTTATGTTTCTCCCATGCCTCAAAAAGGGCGATTTCACTGCTAACCCTAAGCAAATTTAAGAGAGAATGTCACTTCATACCTTTTTAAAGGTGATTTCACCTTCTTCATTGACCCTCCTGTGTCCAATCTTCCTTTCCTTCCCTTTCCGCCTGTCTAGCATAAGACCGGGAATGGGAGGAGCACTGGACAATGGTTCCTGTTCCAGACCCATGGCTTGTTGTTGCTGAAACTCCTGAGCAGCACTCACCTGAAATAGCACTCAACATTCATACTCTTGAAAGGAATTTAAATTTATTGAACATAACTCATTTGAGTCAGTATACATAGTTGTAAATTTGTCTTTTTCAACTAAAATGCACCTTGAAGGTCTTAAATTCAAAGTTATGGATAATTCGAAGATTCCTTCTGGTCAGTCTAACTTCTTATATTTGATAAACTTAACTTTTTAATTCAAATTTAGAATACTTCTAATAAAATTTTAGACAGTCCCTTCTGCTTTGAAATATCCCAGCTGTAGTGTTCTTCAAAGTTTACCATTGATGTAATACATTGAGAACAGGGGTGCAGAATATGTCCGAACGCCCGAACATGGTTCGGGGGAAATTCAGGCAGTTCTGGGGAAATTTTCGCCCAAGTTTATAAAGAAAAAAAACTCTACAAATCCAAATTGTTATTAGAAACAAATATTTTGGCTGGTGACAATATCCATACCCTCCAAATTCACCGGAAATTAGGTGAAAACTACGGAATTACGGTTGTACATCAGAAAACTACGGAACTAGGCCAAAAAAAACCAAGATTCCTTGGCAAATAACTGAAAGTTGACTTTTCCTTGTGTTTTGTTCCTTATGCAGGAAAAACAACGTATTTGTAACAGGATCGGTGATTCTCTCTAAAAATTGCGTTCTTGTTAAATCACATCTCAATGTTTCTGACTTAAAAAGTTAAGTTAAAGACAGGGGAGTTTTACGGTAGCTCAAATTGGGAGTTTATAACTAATATTTTAAGACATTTTTGAGGTAAGGTGACTTGTGTATAAGAAGATAAAGTCCATAAAAATTAAAACTTATAGATTATTTGGTAATTATTGAACTTCTCAGAAGTTCAGTAATTAAGAAAACTATGTTTTATAATAAAAACTCATTGTACTTCAGTAGTGACATAAACTGGAATGAAAATATGGGGACATTTTTGGGTAAATTTTAATGAAATATGGAGACATTTTTTGGGGAAATTTTGGACGAAGTTAATAGTGTTCTGGGGAAATATTGGGCCCTGGAACATTTTCTGCACCCCTGATTGAGAATTCTATTTTGTTTGAAAAAACTGCGTGTAATCGAGCAGAAAAAGTAAGCACACTTACAGTACTTTTTCAAGAATTATAAGGACTAATCCCACAAAAACACATTAAAAAAATATTAAAATAAATCAGCATTCTACTTACATCTAAAGGAGGAGGCTTCACTTTCTCTTTAGAAGGCACACCTAAGAAAACAAGGTTATATAAAATATATTGACATAAATTGATTAATAAAAAATATAATTTTAAGGAAAGAGGCCTTGTTAAGGTAAATCTAAGACTATTTTAAAAATTAAATTTTTTGAAACATAGCAAGTGACTAGCTATGATACCACACCTAAATGGCTTCTGTAACAGAAGAAATTTAATGTTCATCATCAACTTTATCTTCTACCTCATTGTCTGATTCAGAGTCAATCAAGTCATTTAGAGTCAGAGTCTCGGAGGTCACTATCTGTGATTGACTACCTGTCATCTGCTATAGGAGGACCAAGAGTGAACAAGAATTTCCCAAAGTTAAGAAGGTAAAATCCTAGGATAAGTATGTGCAGTTTTGAAAAATGTTGCCAATGCCAAAATTACATTTTTATGAATGTCACCAAGAATTGGCTTAAACATACCATGAAGATCACTTCTTTCTTCTGCATAAGAAAGATATACTAAGCAATATACTCGGAGTAAAAATGTACACTAAGATCAATTAATGTACTATGAAGAAAATACACTTAAATTCTTAAAGACTAGGCGAAATACTACTTCAAGGAACAGAAACTATGCAAATTAATACTTCCAGAAACTAAACTATGCAATGTACTTTAGAAAAATAAATTTCGGGCAAGCAGTATTCTTTAAACACAAAAATATTTAAATATTCTTCTTTTGAAATAACTTTTACTCATGGATGTTCCATGCTTTTATTTCTCTGTATCCACACATCCATCATCACTGTTGAAAACAAAACTTCACTTTCAACGGTACCTCCGTTCACGCTGCTGCATCTCAAGCTTAGCCGGAAAACCACACCATGAATTCCAAAATGCAAAAGAAAAATGGCTTAAAAGCAATAACCCATTGAATCTACAACTAGATTGCAAATCTTATCACCCTCTCAAGCTTTCGCACGGCTGTTGAGAGAAGACTATGAGAGGAATTTTTTCTGTCATAAGTTAATGTTTCAGAAAATTTTCAATGTGCCATACTTTATGAAAAAGCGTTAAATTTAGGAAACTTTTCAGTGTTAATATGAATAATAGGAATTTTTATAGCCTTACACATACTACGTGTAAGAAATCTTTTGGGACCAATAAAATATGTGTTAAATGTGGGAAATGTTAAATCGAGGGTTCACTGTAGAATAAAACAAAAACTTAAAATGGTTACCTTCTGTAGCTTCTATTTTGACATTTGATTCACCAGCACATTGATCAGTGGTAGAAGTTCCTACAAAGATTTAAACATAATCAATTAGTTAATTATTTGAAATTATGTAAAAGATCAAACAGAATTAGCCAGGTGCAAGCACTAAGTATTCAGATTTATAAGCAAAAAATATCAAAATAATAAAACAAATGAAAAGTCAATGTTGGTTTTGATTGTGCATTTATTTGTTAGTATGTGTTGTTTGTAGGGGAGAGTGAGGATACTTGAGCCACATTTTACAGTTTAATTTTTTCTCTAAATTTAAGTGGTAATTATTTTTATTTGGAACATTTTTTTTATGTATACTTAACTATTTACAATTTCTTTTTCACTGTGGCTCAAGTATCCCTTAGAGAGGGATACATGGAGCCATGATGAAGGGATGCTTGAAACAACTCTAAATAAGCCAGAACAGCTTTAGAAAGAGTCCTCCAGCTGCCATTTGTAACAGTCTTGTCATCATTTGAGCTGTGGATAAACACGGTGGCTGGAGGACTCTTTCTAAAGCTGTTCCAACACACCTAATGAACCAAAGTTTCTAAAACTTTTTTTAAAGATAACAATTATAAATTATATACTGATAGTTTGACACCATATTAAAATAAAAATATTGTATCAATCATTAATTACATAATATTTAAGCTTTGAAAATAGTTTTAAATACAGCTAGAGAAGAAAAAATCATTTTGAAAAGTTAAAATGACAAGATAATAGACTTGCATAATAAAGTAAGTTACTTTTTCATTTGGATATAATTTTACCAAAAGAATTGCTATGGCTTAAGTATCCCCACCAGCACAATTTTCATTTAAGGGGCTTTTACTAAATAATGCATGCATATTTTTTAATGAACTAATATTCAAAATAATCCTGGCAATTTTATTCAAATATCAACAAATTTTTCTGACTCTTATTAATAAACTTGAATAGTTACTGATCTAATTAAACATTTTAATTCAGGAGTTTGAAATTATTTATGAATATTTCTACTTTTAGTTGTCTAAAAGAACCGGGCGATATTTAGCGGGGACTCTAACGGAATTGAACCCTAAATATTTACTTCAGGTGGGTAAAAAGCAACTTATTGGTTGCTGTACTTTCAAAATGATACCAAGGTATAGGATTACTTTAACACATGTGCAAAACTGTTAAATAATGTTCACTTGTCCCCAGATTCTGAAAGAAAATTACCATACAGTGGAGAAAATAAGGGGTGGCTCAAGTATCCTTATTATCCCCAACTTATTGCGAATAAAAGTCAGATTAGCACCATGTTAATCCATAGAGCTAAGTAAATGTGCTATATATTTCACTGTTTTATAATTAATGACTTCACCAAAATCTTTCACATTTGAAGACCTATGGGGAAGAATGATTTTTGTCCATTTCAACACATCTTAAGTATAGGTAATTAAGTTAAGTATAGGCGACCAACAACCTACACTTAAGATGAGCTCAAATGGACAAAAACCATTCTTCCCCATAGGTGTTCATTTTTGATGGAGTATGCTAAGAGAAAAAGGTTGGGGAATCACCAATAAAATAACATTGCTCCAACCAGAAGCACAAGAAGATTTGAGGATACTAACTATATATACTATATATCTTACCTGAGAAGTCAGGAATTTACCTGTTTTGACCATAGAAATAGACCCCATATACCTTTTTGAATTTTTTCTGTCAACTCCACTGGCCCCACCCCTTTATTGAAAGTTTCTACTTTCAGCTTAACTAACAAAATATTTTTATTTTTTTAATTAATCCCACTAATTAGGCATTTATAAACCAATTTTAAAAGCAAAAATACAGAAAATCTGAGCATTGAGTCAATATCTTAAAGCATTAGGCACTTTGAAAGCTTTTAAAGTTGTTCAATTTAAAATTCCTGGATAAATATAGCAAATTATCTTTCGATACAGATAAAATAATGTTCAAGTGAGGGTATTTCAGCCACTATATTACACTGAACTACAAGATCTAAATGAAAATAAACCGCTTTAGCTCTCACTTTGGTTTTAAGAAATAGGTCATGACCAAGAAAACATTACATTTTACCTACAAAGAGGCATCAGATAAGAAAAATATCTATCCACAAAGAAAAAACAAAAATAGAGGTAAAATATAGGGAAATAAACTTAAAATCGAATGAAACGGAGCAAACCCTCAAATTTGATTGTCACTAAATCTAAGAATTTTAATTTGAGTAAACTTCAGCTAATATGAACTAGAATACTTACCAGAACTGTCTTTTCCATCAACAGTGGAAGCTTTCAATTCTATGATAGTATCACTAGCCTTAATACCAGATAAAGTGGTGTTAAAGTCGCTGCTCATTTTTTCCGGTCGAAGGAACTGTTTACTCGAAAACTAAAAAATTAATCTCGCATTCCGACAAAAAATTCCAGTCGTGAAAGTCACGCCTTTGAGTACCGCAAGTTCCATGATTGAAATTTCATTATTGTTTGAATCATTGTCAACTAATCTCATGAGTGCTAGCTACTTCAGAACACACACCAGGAACTAGAACATCGTCCCCAATATTCCAAACGAGTCCTTTTCTGAAGGAAATACTGTTGAAAGTTATCACCTTTTCTAATAATTGGTGAGAACTAAAAACATTACTTTTCAGTGATGAATTAATTAGAGTTAATAATCAAATAATCTCAAGGAACAATTCATCTTCCTAAACAAATAAAAATCATCATGGTAGGGTTGAAAATGAAACCTGAGTTGAGGTGTATGCCCGGCGCTTCATCTCAAATCATTTTTCCTGTTGCGGATTTTCCTCTGATTTGTCCTTGATAAATCGTCTGCATATTGTTTTTGGAGACACTCAAGGACACCACATTTAACTTGACTTGAGATAAGGTTATGAGGTAAAATATTTAAATTGCTTTGAAAAAGCTTTAGTGTATTTATTCTATTGTTATTAAATGCAAAACTCGACGTTCGTTCAATTAAAAAAAGCTCACTGACCTGAAAGTGGAACCCTTCCCAAATTAAATCAGGTGAGATAATGGGCAAAAATAACAATTATAAACAAAAATAATAAATTTATAGTAGGATAAGAAATAGCCACTATTCAATGAACAGTGTTAACTTTCCTAGAATGGTTTCAAGGATAATTTTAAATTTATTTTATTAGTGAAGATCAAAAAATGACATGGAAAACTATGAAATATTTTCCATTACAAGTTTGACAATAAAGACTTAAAAAGAATCCGTATGTCTTAAAAAATAGACTAAATACAAGATTTTAATTTAAAAAAAAATCTTCTACACATTTTTCTATCAGAGTTGCATAAGTACCTTGATTCATTTAATTAGAAAAAATACAAATATTTATACATAATCTATTGCACCTATGGAAAGATTTAGGTGAGAGATTCTGGGGAAAGCTGTCCCTGATAATTTTTAAATCTTTTACCACTAAAAGAAACAGAATTTCAGGAAAAAGTTAGGGGTAAAATGATTTTTTTTTTAATTATAAGAAAACTTGGAATAATTAAATATATATATATTTAACCCTTTTAATTGTAAGCTGCCCAAGATTACTATTGAATCCTATGGAAAATTTTGGGTAGCTAGAACTGAAAGGTTTAAAAAAGAATCTGCTGGTAAAAAAGAAAGTGCTGGTATTCTTTTTAAGTTTAATGAAAACTTCTGAATATTTAATAAAAATACATAAATTTCAAAACTGTTGGAAAATTTTTATTTTCAAAACTTAAATTTTGAAAGCTAGAATGAAAGTTTATATAGTTTCTCATTAAATTGCTTAGCTCATGATTATGGAAATGTGTACTTAAAATATGAGACAAATTAATGTCCCAAAGTATTTATCTTCAGATGATTACAAAAATAATTTTCCTTTGATAACTAATACTATAATAAATAAAATAGACTTTTAATATAAATATTATTTTATTCAAACAATGTTTTTCTTAGAGTTACAGTCAGTCCAAATCCAACCACTTCAGAGGCCTAGAAAAAAATTACAAGAATAAGTATGGAGTTAACATAGGAAACAATATAATTCTTATATGATTAGAAAAAAAAATATATTTATGAAAAGCCCCGTGTTTTCCTGTTTATTTTTATTTATTTATATTTCATTATTATTTTTTATTGCACCCTTACTTCAGCTTTCTTTGTTCTGTTGTATTAGTTTTAGCATTATGGAAACAAGTTTGTTCAAAGTATTAACATCAAATTTTTCATAAGCATGAGTAGAAATCAATAATTTAATCAATTAAACATTTAATTAAGCAAGTGTTGCACATGCCTGATTATGACACTTTTTAAGAAGCTAGATGGAAAGGAGACCAGTAAACAAAAACTGGTTTTTACAAGATTGCATAAAGAATAACTACTTCTTGGAAGACACCAATTAGTTATTCAAAATTGCTTATTCATTGCAGTTTAAAATTATAACATTTTAATAAAGTTTTAAAGTCCAATATGGTACTCTACTTGTACTTTCAAGATGCCTAAATTAATTTTAGGAGCATTGTAGATAAATAATTTAATTTTATTCATAGCTAGCTTTCTAGCACCCAGGAGAACTTTTTCAATGACCTGACCCTAAAAACCATTTTTAAAACAGCTGTTATAAAAACAGGGTTGAAACACACAAGTTATTTAAATGAATAAAAATACATAATAAAATAGGATTGATTCTTACACAAATTTAAAATTAAATCTCCATAGGATTAAGTGATACTATTTTCAAAAAGCCTTTCAATTTTGCTTTAGATTTAAAAATAACTTATCTATAAATATCAAGCATTTTTTTTTAATTATTTCAAACAAGTGTTGGTTTTTTATAAAAGTATACATTGCAAAAAATTGCCTGAATATAAAATGGACGCTCAAAATTGATTTAAATCTGAAAGGTTGTAGCTTGAAATGAATATGATTTCATACAATAAAATGTTCCAAGTTTCTTTACATCGAAGATGAAAACTTCACATTGTAGCTTTGTTTAAATGGATCTATATTAACCCGCCTGCCGGACAGCCCAAGAATACTCAGCTTTCTCCCATGTTAAACCAATGACCAATGAAAACGATGGCCGCCAAGAGGGTTAAAAAATGGTTTAATAGGTGAGGTATCATGAAAACTCTTACCATCTTGTTTGTAAAGAGAACTGCTTTTTTAATCTTTTTTTATTGACCAAATAACAATTACTTCTTTGGTGAGGTGGAGGGACACAGAATCTTTTATTCTGAACCAATGAGTGCTAATATGTTGTTCTGAAAAGGGGAGACATGGGTTAGTTCATACTTATTTTCCAACTAGCCTTTTGGTCAACTCCATGAAATGTCTATGGATATGTAAGCCCTCCAATCCAGCTTTTAGTACACTTACATACAATTTGACAAATAATCCTAAAAGTAACAACAGCCAAATTATACTGTGATTTACATTTCCTACAAATTAGGACATTCAACTTTAACAGATGTGCTTGTAGCAATAACGATCTCACACCAATATAAAGTTGTTGAAGTTAGCTTGTTGCTGCTTCAAGTCCCTCAGTTGAATTTTGTACAACACATTTGATAATGTGCATATATGAAAAGAAACTCGATAAATAAAGGTAGCTATGAGAAAAATGTGTTTGAAGTTTTTCATAAGGGCAGTCTAGCAAATTTTGAGAGGTAAAAGCAGACCTGGAAAAAGTGCCCGAACCTACGAACCTGGTTCGGGGAAAGCCCCTGCCAGCTCCATAGGAGCAATACATAAGGTTCGGGTAAATTTTATTAGGTTCGGGGGAAGGTTACAACTTTTTCCAGGTCCGCGTAAAAGACTAACCTAACTTGAAAATTATACCAAGATAAATTTTCCCAGAGAGGCTAGATCAAAGGTTGGCAATAAGCGGACTACAGTCCACATCCAGACAGTGTAAAGTGATTTCTTAGACTGCCAAAATTTTCAATTTGGATTAATAATTTATTGATATTTACAAACACTGGTATTTTATATGTTGTTTGAAAACATTGTTAGAAAAACTTAACTTTTTCTTGCAACCAGTCAATTTTTTAACTTCTGGGGGATCTAAAATCCAATGAATGTAGTAAGTCTCCAATCTTTCATAAGTGAGGGAAACCTTTCCCATTATATACACCCTCCTGATCTCAAGCTTTATTTAGAATCGGTAAGATAAGTGAAGAAGAATTGGAATCCAGAAGAATCCTTCTGGGTAATCCCAAGTTCCGGGGCTTAAAATAGATTATGGATAATTTAAATAATGAACTAACAATTAAGGAAATTGAAAAATTTGCCTTTTTGGTAAAGTTTAAAAACTATTCAACAAAACAACTTACAAATGAACACAGGAAAAGTCAAGACTTCTTTCCAAACTGTATAATGATTGGCTTCCCTCTTAGAAGATATCCATTTGCAAAGCTAAGAGCCTCCTTAGCAATTTCAACATCTGAAATGAAACACCAACAGGAATTCTAATTTACATTAGAGTAAACATTATCATGATTTCACAGATTATTATTGAATTATCTTACACAGAAGTTTGCATAAAAAAGATTGTACTTCGGTGGGGTTAAACAAAGAATAATTCTAAACCTTTTCCAAAGTGCATAATTACTAAATCATTACAAAAAATACAGTAATACTATTTAGTTAGCAGTACTATGTAAGAAAAATGCTGGCCCAAAATAAGAAGTTATTAGTCTAATTACTTTCAAACTTCACAAAAGCCTGTCCTTTCATTCTTCCTGAGCATACTCTGTATTCAATAGCTTGAGTTTTTTCAAAATTCCCAAATATTGATCTTAGCTCTCGATCTGTGGCCTTAGCATGAAGATTTTTTATGAATAGTATCTGGAAAAGGAAATATTGATTTTAAGCCACTTCTATAAAACACTTTCTATTAGGGTCACTCACTTTTACTCACACATTTACTTTTGTTACACTTTCTTTGAACTTCCTTCCAAAAGCAATGCAAAAATTATTGATTGTACATTTGATAACTAATAAATATTACTTATCTGAATAAAATATCTGTTATTAATTAAAATAACAGCATTCTGAAGTTATTGCATAAGAAAAGCACAATTGTACTCCTTACCTTATGATAACCTTAAGCATGGTTATCACTACTATTATTAATCAACAATCAATCAGACAAAAAAATATACAACAAGGCCGTGTATATCCCCATGTACAAAAATGGAAAAGTTCCGAATAACATCATTAGATATCTAGTTCGACTGACCTTGTTTGGTTCCCCGGGCTCATAATTCTTGAACCTAGGTAGCTCTTTGATCTGATTTAGACTAAGTTTATTGCTAGCTATTTCATCTTTATCCAAAGGCACAACCACATGGTGAACATTTGAATCATAGCAGAAATCCTCCTTGGCATCTTGATCTGAATCTATATTGGTTTCAGGCTGAAGAGTTTTCTTCCTTTTCTTGCTCTTTTGCAAAAGCCTCTTGGATAACTCTTTCACATGCATAAAGGCTCCATCCATGTAAGAATCACTGGAACTTTCCTCTTTGGCCAAAGAAAGCAATGGTGGAAGTTTATGCTTGTTCTTGCATCCTGCATAAAGTGTTTTTTCCAAGTCCATTTCATGCCTGGTAAGTTTTTTAACATTTGCAAAGTCTTGAGGTCTAGATAAGTCTTCATTGTGAGCCTGTATCTTGGCTTCTATGTTTGCAATCCATTCTTCATACACTGCAGGATTCACAATTCGACTCTCATGCTCCTGCAAAACAATTCAAAAATAAATGTCAATATGGAAGACCCATGTCTCTTCTATTTAACGGACATAATACAACAACATCATTTTATAAAACTGCATTTCAATACTATTTAACAATTTAATCTTTAAAAAATGCAATTTATACTCAAAGTTAGAATAAATAACTTTTTAAAATTTGAAGTTTAAATAATGCTCATTTAGAGATGGTCATAATCCATTCAAGATAATCCATTCTTATTTTTTGGTCTACTTTAAAGAGAATCTGGGTTGTCTTGGAAGCCTCTTATATGAGTACTACACCCTTTACTAGGAACACAGGGTAAATTCTCTAAAAATTTAAAAGGTATCTATTATTGATCAAGCTTAAAATATATCCCCTCCAAAGGTTAATTTCAATATAGTAATGACTTATGACTTATTTAGGGGGGTCCATGGAGGACCAAGCACTGCGACCTGAGGTCTATTGTACTATAACAGATATAGTAACTCTGAATCCCTTTGAGTCAATTGCAATGTTTTCCAAACGATAGCTGTTGATCAGGCCTGCACAACTTTAACTGTGATATGGGTAAAATAATGCCACTATATTTATAACTTGTTGCGGCTGAAAAATCCGTTCAGGCCAATCAATAACTGAATAAGAGAGAAAAAAGATCTTGTATGCAAGAATTCTTCAAGTTTGTAAATTGTAATTTTTTTTATGAAATCAGTAAGGGACAATAAAAATTTACCTTTCCAGATTTGAAAGCAAGATAATCTTTAATTTCAATTTCAGAGAGACCACATCTCTGCAGTTCTTGATACAATTCATGATTGTGCTCTAGTTCTCTAAACTTCTCGTGAGAGCATGTGCCTCGTACAAGTTCAGTCAGGGGTTTATAAGTGCTTGGTGTCACAAATGTTCGGTGCTGTGCAAACTGCCTGCATAGAAAGAAAAGCATATTAAAATCTAGTGATTAAAAAGAGGAGTATCACTCACAAATAAATAACCTTAAAATTAAGAAATTTTAAAAACATTAAAAGCCACAGCGAAGCGAATGACAAAACAGTCAACGGAAAACGAAATAAAAGCGCCATAGGCAGATGTTGTTTTGCCGGAGGCAACCATTGGAACAGAGAATTCCTTAAGTCATTCTACATTATTTGGTGATGTTTCGCTTGCGCCCGGCTAACCAAATGTAATTAGACAACTGATAAAGAAATTCCAAATTTTGAAGGTTAAAAACAGAAAATGGGAGATCTGTCTAAAACTCAGGCAGGTAGTATTTAGTAGAATGATATTTCAATATGAAGTGTGTTTCCTACTGAGGTCAATTCCAAATTTTAGGAATTTTTTAAAGGTATGTTGTGTTACTGCAAATTACCAAGAATTGAGTTACTCTAAGAGTTAAATCTCAAAAAATAACTTGGAGAGGACCCCCCAGATCCCTTTTTAGGGCATTGGACATGGTGTTTACCCACAAAATTTAAACATGTGGCATGGCAAGATGCAAATCCTACCCTTAAATTTTCTAGAAAGCTACATTAAACCACTAATGAGTGATTAGAATTAGTGCCAGAAAATAGTTAGAGGTCGAAACCCTACCCAAACCTTTTCATCAATCGACCCCCTGAAAGAATTTAGAATAGACCATTGACCCCTACCAAAAGTTCTCTATATTCTTTTTAGAAAATGTGTAATGTAAAATTTTTATAGGCTTCACTTTAATTTTTACTTTTCTCCATACTATAAGTGAAATCAGGCGAAGATTTTTCAAATAACTTTTAAGCACAAGAAAAATAGTTCAACAGATAAGGCTTACTCTTTCAAAGACAAACTGGTGTTGAGTTGACGATCCAGAATTACTTTCATCTGCTTTTCAGCTTCTGTTTCAACTCCAAGTTCAGTTGGGTCAACTTCATCATCAAACAGAACACACGACTGCTTATTTAGCACGATTCTTGCCATGGCAGTTGAATATAACAAACAAGCACTTAATCTGCAATATATAAAAACTTTTTTTACTAACTTAAATAATGCATAACAAAAGTACTAACCAACACAATGTAATAGTAGTATCTAAAACATGCAATTAATTAAATATTGTAGTATCTAAATGCCATTTCTCCTCCTCTCTTGTCAGCAAAAGTAAAAAAATAACAAATATCCCCTCCTCTTTTAGGCACTGCATTATAGATTTGCATCTATGAATGACAGCAAAAATTTGGTGATATTTAAATACTTGGAATCCTAAACATCTTGGCACTGCCACCAGATGCTGATCCAGCAGGGCTCCGAGGGGAAATTGAATTTTTGAACCCCCATGTTTGATAAAGAGTAAAAGCAAAACAATGTTTTTGAACCTATGATCGGTATCTGAACCTAGTAATTAACTGTCCTTGAAGAGAGCAATTTTTTCAGACAATGATAGGTGATAGGAAAATTAGAGATGTCCTCCCCCAGAAAATTGTATGAATTTGGATCCTAAATAAATAATTTTTGATCAGCACAAACGCTTCATAAATGAAAAAGTTTGAACAGCCTGGGAAAAGTAACCACCTGGACTAAAAAAAAGTCTAATACAAGAAAAGAAAGAGAATAAAAAGGAGAAAAACTACATTTCTTAAATAAGTGAAAATTTTTTGGTCTTTCAGAATCTACTTTCTTCTATTTTCCTTTTCTTTCTTTTTCCGGACCAAGGAAGGGGCACTTTCCGGAGTGCTCCCTCATGAATTCGCGCCTGACTGCCACAGTGGTCAGCACGTCTAGTGGATACAAGCACTACTAACCAGTGGCAAAGCATGAGTTACAAACATGTGGAAGCTTTAAAAAAACACATTATCCAAGTTTCAACCATTTCAAGAAATTTGAGAAACATAAATTTAACTCAATAATACCTAAGTATTGCAGGAAATTACAAAGTTTAAAATAAAACTAAAAAATTAGTCTTATGATCAAATCAAATTTGACCAGATCGAGATGCAGGAAAGTGCTACAGTTTATGTAGCTGGTCATGGGTAAATCAGCCCTTTATTTCTACGGGGTCGAATGAGCACCGAGTTCAACTGGGGGTACAGTATCAGGCTAGAGGCACTCAGCCTAGACACACACTAAGTAAATTTGCATCCCAGGCTCCAAGGCTAGTGAAACAATGATGGGTACCACCTGCCAGGCTGCTGTTTAGTTTTAAAAATGATTAGAATTATGATAGTTAAATGATTGATATGTTTCCGAGGCCATCAATAATAATACAGCATGGGGGCATTCCTTACAAGATTCTAATTCTATTCCTCCGTGATTCCTCTACTTGTATTATAATCCTCCGTGTTTAGAAATAAATAAGCGAAAAAAACAAATTTAACAATTAATAATAATCAACTGAAAACAAGATAAATCATGAGATAAATACTTTTTCAGTTTGTAAACAAACAACAAACTAAAAGTAAATAATGTCAGGACAGGAATCAAAAAATGATATTCTTCTTTTAGGTATGGCAACATTCTGTATGCCAAAAGTGAAGACATTGACAGGAAAGTTATTGTTTTCTGTGTGGTGTGTGATTTTGCTAAGGGATTTGTAATGCCGCCAAATCTTCATGTTTCTCGCCAAACTAAGTATATGGGTTTTTGATACTTTTGCATTTTATTTTTATTTAATACGTAAAGCAATTGATGAAGCCACTATATTTTATCAACTAATATTGAAGACGGAGGGATAAAATTATTTATTTATAATACCGTTCTCTTTACGTAATGAAAGTATTTCACAGAAAAAATACTACTCTATCGCAACAGAAACAAATTTAGAATTGCTGAACGGCAACAAATGCAAACGTAAACATGTGCTCTTCGTCTAAACGCGTGTTTGCTTAATTCGTTTAAAACTTTAGTATTCTAAATTAATTCAATTGATAATTTTACAAACATGGCTGCGAAATTTAATCGCAAGCAATCAAAGCGTGTGACGACTAGCAAGAAGCACAAAATCATTAAAAAAGTCTCGGAGCACCGCCGAAAACTTCGTCGAGAGGAGAAGAAAAACCCAAAAAAATTTAAAGATCCTGGTGTACCCAACAGTCTTCCTTTTAAAGATGAAATTCTTCGTGAAGCTGAGCAGCGCAAAAGGAGGGCTAAAGATATAAAAGAAGCTCAAAGGTCCAGCCGGATGAAACTGCAAATGGGAAACAGAGCACTGGATGAGATGATCGATGAAGCCAACAAGGTTGATGATGAATTCGATGCCGATTCTAAGGTCGAAGAAGAATCAGGTCCCAAAGAAAATTCCACTAACCACAAATCATACTTCAAAGAATTAAAGAAAGTTGTTGAAGCTGCAGATATTATCATGGAAGTGTTAGATGCCCGTGATCCTCTTGGAAGCAGGTCTGCCCTGATAGAAGAAAAGGTGATTAGCTCTGGGAAAAAACTGGTTCTAATATTAAATAAGATAGATTTGATTCCAAGACAAAATTTAGATGAGTGGTTAAAATTCCTACGTCAGAGCCTCCCAACTGTTGCTTTTAAAGCCTCAACTCAATCACAAAATAGCAATCTATCTCAGTCAAAGGTGGCAGCCCCACATATTACTGAAAGTTTACAGGGCTCCAGCCGTTGTGTTGGAGGCAGTTTCCTCATGAAGGTTCTCGGGAACTATTGCCGCAACCAAGGTATACAGACGTCAATCAAAGTCGGGGTTGTAGGTTTTCCAAATGTCGGGAAAAGCAGTGTCATAAACAGCTTGAAAAGGTGTAGGTCCTGTACTGTTGGAGCAACCCCTGGTCTTACCAAGACAGTGCAAGAAGTTGCCATTGATAAGCATATTAAAATCCTCGACAGTCCTGGAGTTGTGTTTGCTAAAGATTCCTGCAATTCCAATCTTGCATTGAGGAATGCTTTAAAAGTTGAAAAATTGGGAGATGTTATTACTCCAGCTGAAGCCATTGTACAGCGAGCTGACCACAAGGAGCTGTGCCTGCATTACAAGTTGCCGGAGTTCAGCTCTTGTTACGAGCTACTATGCCTGCTTGCAAAGAGGATGGGGAAATACAAAAAAGGAGGTATTCCAAACGTGGATGAAGGTGCCAGAAGATTGATTAATGATTGGAATCGGGGAGTTATTAAGTACTACACTCATCCCCCTGAGGTAACTATAATATTCTTAATTTCAATTGCTAATTAAGACAGTTCTCACTTGGTCTAGGTTTTGTTATTAGATAGGTATAAAAAAAACTAATTTAATTAAATAAATCAAACACTTCTTTTACTGTAAGACTGACCAGTTTTATGGTATGTAATAATCTTAAATGAATCCAAACAATTAGAGCTTTGGTGAATATTGTAAATTCCATTTTATTGCTTATTGATGAGTATACAATTTAAAATATACAGAACTATTAAGTTGCCAGAATCTGCTCTTTTTGTCACCCGCTCCAACTTTTCAGGATTACCCAAATTTCAAATTTGTAATTATATAGAAAATAAAAAACTTGTTGATTTTAATAAAAATAATGTAAAAATATGTTTTTTAAATGGAATAATTTAACTTTTTTCTTTTAATTTTATGAAACCCTTGTAAGAAACAAGGGTTTTATAAAGTATAGCACTGAATATCCTCAGGGTTTTAATAGAATTACACACTAACTTAATTTTTATGAAATGAAATCATTTCATTAATTTTTTTTAACAAAAAGGATTTTTCTGGATGACCATTGTATTAGTATCATACGGATTCAAATTATAGTACCTATATATTTAATTGCTTATTTTATGCTTTAATATAAAATACCACTGGTGAAATGTTTCTTGCAGATGGTGAGATGCAATTAAAGAGTGTATATTAGCCGAGTTTCTTCAATTAATCTTTTTAGAGAAAATTAATCACAATAAATGAACACCACAGGGGTCAGAGTTGTCCTATATATCCTATATTTCCTATATTTTTCCAAAAACCTTAAAAAACGTCCTATATTGTCCTATATTTTTGCAAATGCCCTATATGTCCTATATTTCTCATCTCAAACCCGAAGTTGAAGCAATCCTGATGCATTAAACTAAAGTGTGTACAAAAGTAATGAAAAATAAGTGGAATGAAAAAGTGGGCAAATGGTTGATAGTAGAAAAATAAAATTTCAGTGATAATTACCATGTTTTATCTTATTTATAAAAACCATGTAAAGTTCTTGTCCTAAAGAGGTTATCTTCAAAGTTTAACAACAAAAAAAGCAAGAAAGTTATTGTCTCTTCTTGAAGACAATCTCTTACGATTAAAAACTTTACACAGTTTTTATAAATAAGTTAAAACATCATAATTTTATTTCAGCCTCCAATTGTTTGCCCCCACAATTACTCATTTTACATTGGTTCTGGCAATTTTCATCAGTACCCTAGCACCTTAGAATTGCTTCAGGGTCCTCCTTTCCAGGATAATTTTGAATTATATTCGAGTAGTTTCAATCTGATCTGATGATCCCCCTATCATTTGAGTTTTGAATCACCCTATGTTATGTTTCAATCTGCATTTCAGAACATTTAATGCATGTTTTAAGTTTTATCTAAAAATATCATTTCTTTATTGTTTATCGAGTCTAAATTCACTGAGAGGTATCAGTTTTTAAAGTTATAATCTGGAAAAATGTAAATAAATTTAGTTAAAACCTTTTCGGAGGGTCCTATATTTGTCCTATATTTTTTGTATAGAATGTCCTATATTTAGTGAAATAGTTGCTCCTACCCCTGACACCATAACAACCTAAATCTCCCCTGTTAAATCCAGTCTCAGTTAATTAAACATGTGGAAGAAAGATCATTGTATTAATTACTTTATTTTTTCATGGTGAAAACATTGCTGTATTAAAACCCTATTATTTCCAGGTATTTAAGCCAGATGTATACATCAGCACTTGTTATGTTAAAGAGCTCTCCAAAGCTTTTGACATAGATGCCTTGGAAGAACAGATGGAGCTGGACAAAGCTTATGAATCATTTTCTGAGAAAGATGACGAAGCTGGTAATGAAGGCGTAACTGCATCTGGCAATGACGATTTGATGGACACAACGTTGGTCAAGAAGCCCAAAAAAGTTACATTTAAGTTGGATGAAAATATGGAAATAGATAAGAAGAATGTCACTGTGGACTTTGAGAAAAAGAAAAACAAGAAAGAAGAAGTGCTCGAGAAGAAACTCGATCTATCTCTCTTTCAACAAAACAAAGTTATGAAAAAGAAATTCAAGAAAATGAAAAAGAATAAAAAGAGGGCTGATAAGATGGCAACTGCTTTGTCGGCTTCATTAGATTCTGCTCTTTCTTTGTTATAAAATAATAATCTTAAGTTTTAAAATAAATATTTATTTGGCTGTTATTTTATTTGTCTCTTATCTGGTATAATTTTTATTAATATTTACAACATAATAGCAATTTTTAAAATTATACTTTATTGTGTAATTATGTATGTATTAGGAAATAGTTTGAAATTTTGCATTTATTTTTATTCCAATAGAGTTTTGAATCTAGTTATAAGATCATTCCATGGGGGCCACAAATCACCCATTTGAACAGTGCTAGTCCTTTGAAAAATTAAATTCTTTTGACCTGTTATTTCCATAAAATTTGCATTTGAAAATTATAAAAATTAACATATAAGAATTTTCTTCAGTTTATGAATTATAGTATTAAATTAATTAAACAAAACTAAATTTATAAAGATACAATCTTGTTTTTATAAACCTTTCTGCATTATAGGTATATTTGCATTTGCCAATAGTTTGATCTGGAATCTTTTTACAGGAGTGTAAGCTTCATTATTGCAGTTGGTCAAAGTAAAAAAGAAAGTAATATTTTAAAGAGGTTAAGAAATTTGAACAATAATTGGAAGGGTTAAATTTGCATTAAACTATGAATTTATAAACACTGAAATAATTTTTGAATTTCCTATTTGAAAAATAATTAAAAATCCAAAACTATTTCTGCTTCAAGCAAAAATAGCTTTGGATTTTTAATAAAAGCATTTTTTTTTTGTTAATTTTCGGCTCTCCCTTAGGTGTTTACGTAATATTTGAACGGCTCTTTTTACAGAATTTTGAGTCACGGTATGCTTATTGAGGACGCTACTGTCTATAGAAGTTATTGCTCTGTTTTTTTATTTTACAAGGGAGTAAACTAAATCAAGTTATGGACGATTTTCAGTAAAATGTGGCACTTTTCCGATGTTGTTGGCTTCATGAAGCTGTTAGCTTTATAGCAACCCTATGCAAAATTTCCTATCTCAAGTAACCCTTGAAGGTTCAAGGTAGTTATGTTTTTTTATGGACTAAACGTAAATAGATATGAAAAAAGCTGCTAATTAACTTCACAAACAACGGAGTTCAAGTTTATTCTTAATTTTATAAATTGTAGCAGTTTTGTTGAAGTTTCTGATTGTTGACCTATCCTCATCATGAAATCGGGCTTTATGAAAGTAGAATTGAACAAAACTTTATGGGAGGTACCAGAACGATACCAGTCCTTAGCGCCTGTGGGCTCGGGGGCCTACGGGCAAGTATGGTAAGACAAGTTCATTTCGTTTCATGACTACTAGTTCTTGAAATTTCTACGAAAAAAGTAGATGCACTCATTGTCTTAATAATTCATTTATTTTTGATCATGAGAATCTTCATTTTGTTACGAATTTATGCAAATTAGTGAGTTAATGCTATCTGTTAAACCACAGCTTTTCATACAGGCTAGCCGAGTTTTGAATTATGAGAGTCCTTTGACAAATTTTCCAGCTAGGATCGTCACATACCAGGTCTTTCATAGGGTATTGTATATACAGATTTAGTGCTTTGCCAGATGTTCCGTATCTATGCTAGCCTGTATAGTATCCAGTGAGCCGTGGTTAAATTTTTGATTTGGTATACTTAAGGTGTGGTGGGCCTCTGTTTTCTTAGCAACTCCTACAAGGACGATAATTTTTTTTCAAGCAGTGGGTTAGTAGTATTATCAAGAAGCGTAAAGCATAATGCTAAGATTGAGGGTTGGGGACAGATTCCATAATCGAGGTTTTCGCCAAATTTGGCGAGATCCGATCTTGCCAAGCTACTAGTAACACTACATCTAAATCCCTGGTTATCGCTCAAATTTGGCAACATTTGGCGAAAACCTCGATTACGGAATATTACCCGAGGGTTGACGTTGGGGAATGCATTGGCTTAAATATTTTATCTGTCCCTAGAAGTATGGGGTTTCTGATCAATTAAAGTAAAGAATGAAAATATGTGTTCCCTTAATAATTTTGTTCCAACTACAGTTTTGCTAAAACATGTGTACCACCTCTAAAAAAGCTTTCTATCCTTTTTATGAAAAGCTTGGGTAAGATTTTACCTTGGCCAGGTGTGGATTCAGCCAGGCTCATAAGGAAGGGTCTCTTTTGCAGATAACCTATACTAACTTTAGACATAAATAAATAGAATGTTGCTTTGTTCTATAAAATATCTCAAGCTCCCATGAAATTTCTTTTCCCCCCACCTTTAATAAACAATATAAGCGAAAAAACGTTTCTCAACCTATGATTGCAATCAGAACCTTTTAAATTATCTTTGAAAAGTGTAAAAATTCAGACGATGTAGATTACTATTTTAGGGGGGGGTCTAGGGCCTTCCAACTTGAAAACTAGGAATTTGTCCGTAAATAACTCTTTGATCAGCCCAACTACCTTAAACCCATACTACCTTAAATTTATGTTTAAATTCTGCTTTTTTATATGTGTATTGTTCTTTCAGCTCATCACTAGATGCAGTACGAAACTCCAAAGTAGCTATAAAGAAGCTTGCAAGACCTTTTCAATCAGCCATACATGCCAAAAGAACCTACAGGGAGCTTAGGCTATTAAAGCACATGAACCATGAAAATGTATGTATTTTTTGAGTTGTGAAGCCTTATTGGATTAAGACTTTATGTATTATACAGTGTATACTCTTAGTATGACAAACTTCATTGCGTTGAAAACCTCTATTTTGCAAAAAAAAAAAAAAAATATATATATTATCCCCCTAGCCCTATACTTTTTATAGGTATTCCTCTAATTGAACTTGTTATGCTGAAAACTTTTTATCCTGAAATTTTTTACCCATCCCTTCGACTTCGTCATATCGAGAGTTTACTGTAATAAAAGTCAATTAGTTAAATGTCAAACTTACGCTTTGATCTATTGGAGGTATGTAAGTAAATGTGAATAAACTGTTAACCAATGCCTTGTTTGTGAAGTCAACTTTTAGATTACCTTATAGGCAGACCTGGAAAAAGTGCCCGAACCTACGAACCTGGTTCAGGGGAAGCCCTTGCCAGCTCCATAGGATCAATGCATAAGGTTCGGGTAAATTGTATTAGGTTCGGGGGAAGGTTACAACTTTTTCCTGGTCCGCTTATAGGTTTGTTAATTGATGTTACGAAGTAATTTTTAAAATAATTTTAATTTATCTTTTGTAGGTAATAGGTTTACTAGATGTTTTTACTCCATCTACCACTTTAGATGACTTTCAAGATGTGTGAGATGCTTTTTTATTTTCTTAAAATCTAACTCATCTAGAATTTTATTCTATTTACTCAGTTTCATATGGAATATTATCGATGCGAAAAGTTTTCTAACCACTTTATTGTAATTCTGTACTTTTCCTTCCTTTAGGTACTTGGTTACTCATTTAATGGGTGCAGATTTAAACAATATTATAAAGACACAACGCCTTAGTAATGACCATGTCCAATTCCTTGTTTATCAAATACTTCGAGGTTTAAAAGTTAGTAATATTTGTTTTATTTCCTTCATATGTGTAAATAGCAGTTATTTTCTTGTACCTTAGAATTAACATTCCTTTTTTCACCTCAATGTCCTATTTTTGAACTAGATTATCTCGATTGTGCACTAGTAGATTTATTTTTTATCAGGTTTAATCTATGCATAGGATTGCCAGTGTTAGTATTTTACTGAGAGAAAATAAAAGCACAGGATCTTTAAAAATGCTTTGTAAACCTTTTTAGTCCAGAGACAGACAATAGACCTTAAGAAATATAGATACTAACTTTTTATCTTAAACATATTCTCAATATTATTTAAATTTATTATCAAGAACCAAAAAGTCAATTTGTATTAATTATTAAGTAAGAAATATTTATTGCAAAAGCAAATAACGTGTAGTGTAAATTAATCCAATTGTTAAGAACTGATCCAACAAACCGGGGGTATTCTTTCAATATGGTCCGAACCATTTTTCAGTGGACACAGACCAAAGAACCACTTGAAATTTTGAACTCTACAAAATCTGGTTTTGATTTCATTAGGTTGTTGATTTTCTGGGTTCTGCTGTTCAAAGGTGACTTACAATCTATTGATAGCATTTGACATTAACTCTTTTACATCAGATCCTTGAAAGCTGATTCTCCAACAAACCTCAGAGCCAAGATTTTCTACCCCAGGTCTGTCATGGGGATCCTTCAAAGCTATCCCTTCACAGATTGTGGACAGTGGCTCTCCACTAAAGGGGGTCATTAAAGGCCCCTGTCATTAAAAGGTTAACTTTGATAGTCCACAAACTTCTGTATTAAAAATTCCTCTCCTTGACATTATTTGGGGAGTATTTTTCTAATATCTAATGCTTATTTCTATGCTTGATTGAACCTAAAATCCCCCTTAACATTTCGCCATTTATTACAATATACCTTCTTTTTTTGGTACTTACGAATTATTCCGTCGACCGTTAAGCGGCCGTCTAATTCAGCGGCACAGTAGTAGTAAAGTCAATGGGATTTGATAACGTTTTTGGATTAAGCGTCACGGTCGACGGGATAATACGTAAGTACCCTTTTTTTTACCTTGAAAATTCGTCCGCTTGTAATGAGTGGTGCTCTATGGGTGTAATCTAAAGGGTCTCAGAAATGAGCTAAAACACTCTTTTGAGGGGCAAATTTCCAAAAATTTTCTGGGGGAGGATCCCCAGACCCCCCCCCCCTTTTACTTCGAATCCATATTGTTTATACAATTTTTAAATTTAGTGCATCAAAATTTCAATCCAGTGTTGTCATCTAAAACTTATCATATAAAAGTACCCGTAAGGAGGTACCTCAGAAAATATTTGAGTCAACCCCCCCCGAAACAAAAGTCTGGTTACGGCTATGCATAAAACTCAATACTTACCCCCAGCTAATCCTAAAGTACCAAAATTTATTGTAAGTTTTTGTTGTATAAGAACAACCTAATTATTTTTATTGCAAGTACCTGATATTCAATAATATGTTAAGCTTGTTCTAAGTTGTTTCTTTTATTGCAGTATATTCATTCAGCTGGAATTATTCATAGAGTAAGTATACCATAAATTAATCAATAATATTAAAATGTGTTTCTTTATAGCCTTTAACACCCTTAAAAATTACATTAACCTGGAATTTATTTAAAGCAAATAATTTAAATCCTCAAATACCTAAAAGTAATGGTTTTGATCATCTCTTAATCATCTCAGTAAACTAATTTCTTCTAAGTATTTTATTATTTTAAGTATTGCTTATGCTCATTCTGTTAACATAACCTTTGTTATAGTTGTACCAACACCCGTTCAATTCCTATCTAATGATTGAGTTTTAATGCTTCAAGAGAAATTAACTAAATTTTATTCAGTGCTAAAATTGTGTAACTCTGAGCAAACCATAATTTTAACTGACTGATAAAGTACTAAAAGGTTTGATTATAATGGATATTGGATTTAAATAAATTTTTTCCTTTAATTTGTAAATAACTTAAGATAATCTCTACAAGTACCTATTTTGTTATTTAATATTATTTGTTAGAAATAATTTAAATCTAATTACTTTTTTTGCACAGGACTTAAAGCCTAGTAATATTGCAGTGAATGAAGATTGTGAATTAAAGGTAAAATGTTTTTAAATGTTGAAGAAAATATGTTTTAATGATCTTGGATGGTATGGTGCTTACTTTTTAGGAATTTCTAGTATTAATATCAGGTAGAGGTATACCTATTAAAAATTATATTTGTTTTAAATGTCTTTTCTTTCTATCAAGTAGAGTTAATTCTTATATCTATTTCACCAATTTTAGCAGAGTTCAGAAACATGCAGTGTTGAGGCCTTACTGTATTTTATTGAGAACCTTCTTCAAACATAAGTTCAAGTATCCTGAAAAGTTTTTTACTTGGTTCTCTCATGCATAATGTGTGAATTGTAAACACTAAAACTGATAAATAGGCAGGCAATCTTGGCGTGTGTTTAAAATTGAATTTACATTGATTAGCAAGGTGATAACATCAAATTTCTAGTAGTAGTATTTTTTTTATTTACTTTAATGCTATTTTATTTATTAGGTTGCTCTTTATTAAGCAAGCTTGTTTAAAGACTTTTAAGTCAAACATATTCTCTAAATAGACTATAATCATTTAAAAAATATAAGAGGCCTATTCCTTCTGTGAAGTAATGCTGTTATTTACATTAAATATGTATAGAGACAAGTCAATTTGATGTATATGTTGCATTATTAATACTTCTATTGCTTGGTTTAAAATACTTTTGCTTATAATGATTACCCCCATAGATTTTAGACTTTGGTCTAGCCAGGCATGCTGAAGTTGAAATGACAGGGTATGTTGCCACACGATGGTACCGAGCACCAGAAATCATGCTCAACTGGAGGCACTATAATCAAACGGGTATGTTTAGTTTTAATATTAATATTGCAATCTTAGGCAGTCTAGGTCTTAAGGGGTAACTAAGTATAATTAAATAAATACTAAATGGTAAACCAATATTCCAAACCACTATGACTAGTGTTAGGGTTTTTTTTGGCATTCTTTAAATTATATTTGGAGCACTTTCAGCATATTTGTGGAAAGAAAGGTAACAGATATAAACTTAAATTTTTGGAGGAAGGTTGAGTTGGTTTAACAATTCTCATTGAAATATAGGTTAATGCAAATGAATTGTTCTTATAAAAATGCTCTTCAACTACTTCCCATGTAAATTAATAGAAAGCTTATCAGTTTTTCTTTCCTGTTGAATTTTTTTACCTCTAAAACTATCTTGTAAAACCCAGTTTAATTGTACTTAGAATATGTTATTTTGTCGCAAAATGCATTATTTCAAATTCTAAGAGGTCCAAATGATGCTATATGGTACATACTTAGTCAAACTCTTGATTATTTCCAGTGGATATTTGGTCTGTAGGATGCATTATGGCTGAACTTCTGACTTCAAAGACACTTTTTCCTGGAACTGATCGTATCCTTTTGCTTTATTTGCCTTTTTACATGACATTGAGGCCTCATTTTTTTAGCTGATTCTAGATCTACTTTATTGTATGCTACCCCTTTTAGATTGTCATGTGTGAACTAGCAAAAGTAAAACAGCCACAGGTCTTTAAAATAAGTTTTTGTACTTATGCACTGTAGTAATTTCCTAAATTAATAATAATTCCAAAAATTCTGTAAATTTCTGTGCAACTTGGATAATTCAAATCGGCGGTGACCTCTGAAAAACTTTGAATTATCCAAGGCTACAATTTAAAGAAGTTCCATCTTCTACATGTAATAACAGATTCGCTGAATGATGTAAAAGATAACTTTTTATCTTTCAATCTATCAGGAACCTTTTTTTCTGAGGAATAGTAAAGCTCTTATTTTGGATGCAAAGCCATGGAAAAGTCCCCCTGTTTCTTTTGTGATTCTGGTAATGTGTGTGATTTTAAAACTATTAGTGGGAAAAAAATTTTATGATTGTAAATTTTTGAGAAAAAACCTTTGAATTAAAGAAGTTGAACTTCAAATTATTCATGTCCTCGTATTAAAGACACTTGAGTTATCCAAGCTGCACTGTTTTCTTTAATATCTTATTGCTTAACTTTTTTGTTGTTGTGTATAGTTTTCTGTTGAATTCCATGAAAACTATGTAGTTTTTTCAAGTATTTCTTTATATTCTGTCTTATTGTAATGATAGATATCTTATTAGATTATGCTCCAGGCAGAACCTGAACTGCCCTCCCCTAGTAAAGTAAAAAGAAGTGGGGAACAAAGTTTTATCATTTTTCATTAGTTCTCAAATCATAGCCTTTTTATTGGAAAGGGGGAAATAACAAAAACACCAAACTAACTTAAAAGGATTGTAATTCAAACAAACACTCCGTTGCTCCTGACAGACAATTTAAATAGTTGGCATGTCTGCAATTGCTTCTACACAATGTAGTTTTTGATTTTCAAAAATTAATGATCAGTTTTCAAAAATTTTTTATATCTTTTTAAGAACATCTATCAGGCAAAATTAAAACAATTTAATACCTAATTTACTTCTATCTTGTAGATAATTGTTTAGTAATACTTTTCCTTAATCTTGTTAGACATAGATCAGTTGATTCATATTATGTCGATTGTGGGTACTCCAGATGATTATTTGCTTTTAAAAATTATGAGTGAAGAGGTATGAGTTTTTTAAATCTAAATGTGGTTTTTGAAAATTGCTTTTGTATTAACACGTTGGCTGTGGTATGATGCTGATAATTCTCTAATTTATTGGATAAAGAGCTACTCAAGAATCTTGAAAACCTTGTAAAGAAAGCAGTATTTGGTGTTTTCTGGTTTAGTTAAAAGGGTTTCATAATTGAAATAAACTAAATATATTTAAAATTGAAGGTACTTTTATTTCTTTCTTAATTTTATACTCAAATTTAAACTTGAGCAAAAAGTAATCTATTGATCTATCTTCTGGCAAGTTCAGATTTTCTTCTCCAAAGTAACCAAGATCTAAACAATTGTTTCGTTTTTTTCTCTAGATTGTCTAGTTTTTGCTATAGGTTTGTGCAAATTCTTACATTAGTGTTTTGAGGAGCTATTCCTTTTGAGCAATTGTGTGTGAATTGTTCAATCATAATTACTGTCAAAGTCAGTAAATTCATGTTATATGCAACTGCGTATTATGTTTGTAGTATATATAGCTGGTGTTAGAAGTCTATACCTACTGTTAGAGAAAGCATGTGTGGGTGTTAATGCATGTTAAGTGTGTTAGCATTGTGAAATTGACTGGCTTATTCTTGGTATATAATTCTGCTTATTCACGTTTTTTCTCATAAACTCAGTTTTTTTGCATGTCACCTTAATTATACTGTAGATATTGATCAGTTAACACGCATTATGGTTTTGTGTGGCAAGCCTGATGAGGAATTCCTTAAAAAGATTGATAGTCAAGAGGTAAGTTGTTGTGTTGCTGGTTTTGTCCAGTGAATTTGATTGTTTGTTGGTCCCAATCTAGGGAATCAATTTGCAATTCATTGAACATTGTAAATCTTTCTAATTTAGAAGTCTTTGATTATTTTAATTTGTGGAAAATTGTCTTATTTATTATTTTAACTTAGTTGTTCCAAATTTTTATTACTAAAGTGCCTCAGCTGTCTCAACTTCTTGAACACTTCTTCATATTGCATATGCCTTGATCCCATTTTCATTTTGGGATTGAGTGTTTTTATCAACTTAATCACCATGGGCTATAATTCTTGCATAACCTGATTTCATTCTGAAAGTTACTTGGATAAAACCTTGTGTTATTCAAATCTATTTTATGTATTTTTAAAAATTAAGGCTGTTCCCGAATCAGATTTTCAGTGATAAAGAACCAATTCTGTAATGTTAACCCAAAATGTGTATGTATTGAAGATTTGTATTCGAAGGGATATTTTAATAATAAATTACTTGATTTTTCACAGGCTCGAAACTATATTCGCACACTACCTACTATGAAGAAAAGAAATTTCAGTGAAGTTTTCAGTGGTGCGCATCCTGATGGTAAGTAGCTTCTTAACCATCAAGTACCATAATTTAATACTAAATTAAAAGTTGAAAATTAACCTCTGTGGCTGATCTGATTAAATAATGCTCTTCTGCAGAGAAACTCCCCTTTCCTTTATGTTCCTGGTAATCCCTAAAAGTTCTTTAGCATATTTCTATCAGTTTTAATTGTATATTTGTAGTTTTTCTGTAAATATTTCAAACGGCTAATAATATGATTATTGATTATATCAATGTGGAAAAAGTAATGCAACTGAAATAACTGTCCAAGTTTTCTTGCTTTAAGTTTAATTTTTGCTGTGGTTTATCTGGTGGTGCGGCTTTTCTGAAGAAACTTCATTTTTATTACGTTATATTACGTTATTATTGTGAAATAACGGTTAACTTTTAAAAGATCCTTAATGGAGGTTATATTTACATGGTCACTGCCTGCCATGGTCATCTTTCAAACTTTGGCTCCTTATATCATTTTGCACAAACACCCTGTCAAAATTTTTGAAAGTAAATTAAAATGAAAAATAAAGTTAATTTTTAAATGGCTCTAAAATGCATTGAACATTCTCAATTTTGGCTGAAAGAGTGGGAAAGTTAAACTTAAGTTCATTTAGCAATTTTTGAAAGTTTTCTGTCTACTGACAGAAATAAATCTGTCGTGGGTTTTCAACAAGTCAACATTTTCAGTGAAGAGATTTAATCCATTTCGTCACGGAAAAATTTCTAACTTTACCCCTCAATAGAAGTTAAACCAAACCATCTCATCTTACACTCTTCTATTCCCTCAGCCATAAACTTGCTGGAGCGCATGCTTGAACTTGATGCTGACCTACGTCCAACTGCCACGGAAGCTCTAGCTCACCCATACCTCGCTCAGTATGCCGACCCAACAGACGAGCCCACTGCTCTTCCGTACGACGAGTCCTTTGAAGACAAAGACCTCTCAGTTGCTGAGTGGAGAAGTAAGTACATTTGCTTCTATTTTCTAGCTACACAGTTGACTCCACTTATTGTGATTGCTTTCAGTGCAGAGATTAGACTGATAACAATAACATATTGATTAAAATTAACGAGCGATTCGCGTGTCACAAGCAGCAAAAATGTGTATCCAGAGTATTTGTATTACAATCTTAACTAAGTAGTTCATATTATAAAGTTTAAAATTGACGAAGTTTTAGTTTCACCATTTTTTTAACTCTCCCACCTCTAATGTAAAACAACCTGAATCTCGAGCTGCTAAAATTAAGCAGTGCATCTTGTTTGAAACGTTTTGATATGTGAATTTGTCACTAATAAATTAATGACTCTCTTTGTAGGTTTTTATTTAAATTTACTTTTAAAACTGGAAAAATGTCAGTTTATAGGAGATTTGGACAAATTTTGATAACCATAAGCGATGTGTTAATTACATCAAAGGATGCAATTTACTTAAAGTTAAATTGGAGTGATCAGGACCTGTCAATTTCACACATTTAACATTATCCAATTGATAACATTAACCATGATCACACTAAGTGGAGTTGACTGTACTTTTGTTTGGGGAAATTAGCTGATAAGGTCACTGAGTATGCTGCAACAAAAACAGGTACACACATGAAACTTAGTATTTTGCAAACTATATTCCCTGTTGAGGCATTATGGTTGATAACCATTTTTATCTTTTATCAAGAATTAGAAAATAGCTCTACTGCTTGGTTTTAATGAAATCTATTAACTTATTTGATTGGTAGCTTGTTAGTATTTCCAAAGTAGTATATAGTTTCCAAAATTCTCTTGAGATGCTAGGATATTAGTGTCTTAACAGCATTCACCACTTAGTTTATTCATTTCAGCAATCAGCTGAGTTTTCTTCTTAAGTTAATATTAATGTAATATGTTTGTATTTTGGATCATTTTTGCTTTTTAAATATTTGAGTTCATAATTATAATAGTAAAATTGGATTGGGTGTAACTTCTGTCTCATGTTGTGGGGCACATCATAGAGAGGTGCTTTATTCTTATATATTTTATAAATAATATTTTAAAATTGCATATATTTGTTTTACATTATTATTAGGTATTTTATGATTAGCTGGGTGCAAGCGTCGAGTTTTATGCTAAATTGCTTAAAATAATCAGATATCAAACTAACACACCTTTAAAATATCTCATCTAGCAGTGTTTCTTTTGTTACATTTTTATGTGTAAATAATAAAATGTTGCCAATATAGTTTGATTGGAGAGACTTGAGCCCGGCTAAACCCTAAAGTACCAATTATTACACACTTCTTCTTACAATTCCATTTTTACTCTTTAATTAAACTTTTGTTTTCAAAGACTTTCACAAAATTATGCTTTTCTATTTGGCTTGTTGATTTTACATATATTTTTACTGTTTGTGGTGTAAATATATAAACTATTTCTGGTGTAGTATCAAATATTGGGTAATGCTTTAATTCTTGTGTGTAGTGTTTGTTTCCCAACATACCTTATTTGGTTTTGAAGGCAAAAACCTTAATTTTTGTGCATTAGCAAGCAACTATTAATTGTGTAATAAATTTTTTGTAATATATATTGAAAATATGAATATAGAAATCTGCCAATTTGCTACGCAAAATTAAATATTCTTTCCGATATCCAAAATTTCATGATCATACTACAGTCAGCAATGATTTACCACTGCTGATGTTTTCTCTGGCTTTGCTGCCTGCCATGCATGCACGGTATGCTCACTTGCTGCTCTGTTTTGTGGTTTGAGCGTGCTGTGGAGTGCACATGTTTCGAACGTTTCATTTCGTTAGCCACAGTGCGAAAATCTTGATCTCATCCGTATAGCTGCATGTATTTTTAAATAAATTTAATGTAAAATCGAAAACTAAAGAAAAAAATTGTGAAGTAAATATGTATAAAGCAGTTAATATTTAAACTTAAAAAACTGTACCTAAACTTTTGTTTTGTGATCGGATTGTGGATCTCGGGAAGTAGAAGCTGATGGATCCTCTCTACTTGAAATAAGGAAAAGCTTACACATCCCCCTCCAGGGGTGCTGTTTCTTTGAATTGTTATAAATTTTAAATATTTTTAGCCAATTTATTGTTAGAGTAATCACATGTATGCTGAATTTATTATTGGAATAAAAAGATCGCCTCTTAAAGTTCACACTTTCTTGCTCATGATTTCTGTATTTTAATATATCCATAACAGTGGCTTTGTTTTCTGCTTATGCTTTCAAAGTTCATTCCATGTTGCGGTAAAGTGTATAATTGAGGTTCTTGCAGCAACGATGAGCTAACTCCAATGTAAAGCTGCTGTTGTTGCATTGTTGCTGCAAACACTTCAATTGTGAACATATACTTAAAAGGTGACTGATTAGCTTAAATAGTAAAAAACTTAATAAAAGTATACTACAGTCCTTGAAATTAGTGGTAATCTTATTCAGGGTGGCTATGGAACCTAGAAATCAGGGAATTCAGAGAAAAGTCAGGGAAGTTTATTAATCTGAAAATATCAGGGAAATTTCCTGATGAGAGCATTTTGTTTTACCATTTTTCTTTCCCTGAAACCTTATGAATATTTTTTTTACTTTTCTAATCTCAATGAGAAACATATTCTGTAATTCATGCAAACTTCACTCAAGGATAAAATTAAATTTTAATAATTTATATTTATAGTTTTTTTCATTTTAAATAACAAGTATTGATTTTTTTAAATGCATCTTGTGCACACATAATGGTTTTTTAATCCAGTGAAAGTCAGAAAATTAATAAAATTAGTTCCTATAAATGAGGGAAATGCTGTTAAGTTTAGTCAGGGAATACTTTTTTTTCTCAGTTTCTGTAGCCACCCTGTTATTGGTTTAAGACCCATGAATAGAATTTTGGAGGAGGTGTCTAAGGGAAGGACTTTTAAAGGTAACTGAGGTCAATGGAAAGATTATTAACTGAGAGTAATAGAAAATTAAAAAATAATAGGTCAATCCTCTGTAAATTCACCCATGCCTTACCTCATCATTTCTCATGATAACTACCAGAATATTATCTATAATGCCCTTTGAGGCCAGTAAACTTATTAAATTTTATATTTCAAATCAGGGGTCTGTTTAGAAAAAAATTGGGTCCAGTTTTGGATCCTTCACAAAATATTTCATCATGAAAACGGACTCTGCACAAAATATTTTACCTAAAAAACGGACCCTACACAAAATATTTGGGCTTTAAAACGTTCTTTTCTCAAAGTGTTTTTATCTTTAATCTGACACTTTACAAAAAGTTTTGCTTCTGCCGTTCCCACTGAGCTAATCCTTTCCTCTTTGAAAAACAGTTTTGCTATTTTTCACAATACTACTACAAATATAAGACCCTATTTTCACACTTCAGAAAACCAGGGTCTTGTCTGAAAACCCCTCCCCCTAATTTAACACTAACTTCAAATTCACAAAACTAAGTAGATTTTTAAAATTTTTACAAAAACAGGGCCCTTTATAAAAAGTCTGGACAGACCCCTGCAAATGTTTAGTATAGTGCACCTAAAACTTCTGTAGTGTTTAACAAAACTGTTAATTTTACTCTTTATTAAAACATAAAGTTTATCTTACTATCATAGTTGTCATGTCAGTTTACTAAAAAATTACTTTAAAATATTTGATAAGGGATAAGTAGACATAGAAAAATGTTAGTAAAAATTTGTGTCTGTTCCCTTGGACAATTTTGTTAACTTCTACCCTTGTACTAAATGTTTGCTTTTGCTGTGCTTTATTAACATTATCTTTCTTTTATAATTATTAATTTTATAATTGTATAATTATAATATTGAATTTATAATTATAATATTGAATTAATTGCATCTAACCTGGACTAATTTTTCTGTAAGTTTTTAACTTTTTACTAGGAAGATATACATAGTTTTTAGCCTTTGCTACTGAAACGTTTTAAAAATCTAGAACAAAGTAAATTATTCATACCTTCTAAGCTAAGAATGGTAGAATTCACACATTCTAAGTACTAAACACAATTCTAAAAAAAAACCCAGTCCTCTATTATTTTATATTGAGAGTAGTCATAAAATAGATTTAAGAACCAAATTTTATGTACAGCTTCTAATTCAGTAGGTGTTATTTTATAATCTCACCATACCTGTTTAAACTATTTGTGTATTTCTAGAACATTCACTCTTTTTCACATATATAACTTGTGGAAGTTGTATTTAGATTAAAATCAATCTAAGAGTCTCAGTGATAAAAAAGCCCTTCAGAAATTCAATATAAATTCTGCAGAGACTGCTTTAGAAATAACAAGCCATAGAATAGTAACACTTCTTCTTTTTGTGAAAATGTTTGAAAACATAAGAATATGAAATGAAAGTATTTATACATAGATTTTATATTAATTTGTGTGTGATGTTTTGCATTTTTAGAATATTCATGATCATTTATTTAGTTTAATTTTCTGAAAGCTTTGTTATAATTTAAACAAAGATGTTTTTTCAGTTATTTAAGTCAATATTCTTTATTTTCAATTTTTTTTCTGTAATCTAGTTTTAGTTAACAGTTAAACTGAAATGCTGAAAACTTTGTTTGCAAACATAACCTAATATAGATATATTCATCTGAAGCATATTGAATAGCAAATTAACTAATTTATAGCATTTAACATAGACTTGTTGTTTATTTCAGAACATTTGTTACTACTACTACTTTTAGTTTAAAGTTTATTTCAGTGAGGTTAGATAAAATAAATTATTTAGTGGTATAATAATCACATTCTTTGCTAGGTTAAAGACACTTATTATATCCGTAGCATTACTTTTAAACACTATACCTAGGTGTAGCTATTTGCATAATTTAAAAAGGTGTAGCATAATTTCAAAAGAGAAAAGCTTGTGTGATCATCTTGTATAATTAGTTATTTCGGTGACCAAACTTACTTACTTGTCAAATGTTCAGCAACTCTATCTGCTGTATATAAGCCAAAAAGGATATTCTTTTAAAGATATAATTTCACTTGGTAATTTTCTCCGGAACTGGTTCAGAACTGTTTCTACTCTCCTGCTCTATAATAGTGTGTGGTTTGAAAGTTAAAAGCTATTGGTTTATATGACTATTGATTATGTTTAACATTTACCGCCTAACATGGAGTTACCTTTGACTGAGTCTTTGTTTTCTTTTTGTTTTATCTTAGGGTTAGTGTATGAAGAACTTCAGACATTTAAACCCTCTGAAATGGAATGAAAGTCATCGTTTGGTCTCATCCGTCTTTTTTCATTTCGTCCTGTAACAGTTTAGGGGCAATTGACTTCTTGGAATAGTGATTCCCAGAGAATCAGATTGTAATTGTATGTGATGCATTGTGGCAGAAGTATATATAAACTTGACTGGTCAGACAGCTATAGCAAAAAGTCGTACATGTATTCTGCTGTCCTCACAATGTGTATTTTATGTGTATGCTTTTTTGTGCAGTGGCCTGGAATCTGATTGTTACTAATCCCAAGGCTATGATTGCTACTTTTTTAAAATTTGTGGTGTCTTGATAACTTGTGGCTGGTGAATTCTTGAAGAATTTACCAGAATCTAGAATGTTTTTTTTTTATCTTGTTTTAAAACTCATACGTCTTGTTTATATTTACCTTATATCTAAACTGTAAATTATGTTTGTTTGCTGTAATAATGTAGTACTTTGCTAGAAAATAATTCTACTTGCTTGAAAAGTGTATTCTATGTTTGAGATTAAGCTTTGAAAATTTCAGGGTATGTCGGAATTATTTTGTTCCTTGAGAGAACTGAGCTGTACTAGTTGTTACAAATGGCTGTACCTACACTTATGATGCTTATTTAGTATTTATGAGATGCAAAAGTATTTGAATATGGCAGTGCAATGGGAACTATTTTCATACAATTAACTTACCTGAGATATATCTTTAGTAAATAGATAGAACACCAATTGCAAATTTTACTACCTCCTCCTTTATTCCCTATTCCCTGAGCTTAAAAAGAATATTAAATGGTACATGTACTGTAAGCATCAATTGAATGCTTAGTTGCTTATTGCCAATGAGCTTTCAACCATTAAATGCTTATTAATGTTATGATTGATAGTTGTAAGTAACTGAATGTTGGTTGTGTAGTGTATTAGGTGCATAGTAGTGTATATAATGTATCTTTGAAATTAAATCTTCTATAGTTTTAAGAAAGCTTTACAAATATGATATAGTACAATATGCTTTTACATATCTAGTGTTTTTATATTTGAGAGAATGAATTAAATAATCTACTTGATTTTCAGTTTTGTTTATTTGTATTTCAGCATCTAAATTAGATTTTTATTTGTCAATAAGTACACCATTTTGCATGATTAATATTTATCAGAAAATTAAATAACAGGAGGTAAATGAAATAAATATAGAAATGAATGGTTTAATTTGACTAATGTATACTATCCTGCTATGAATAATTTACAATTTAGTATTGTAATATATAGCCAATAGGCAGGATAATTTGTGAGAAATATATGAAGATTTAAATGGTGTAATAAATACAATTACCATGTATGTAGTTTTATAAGTTTCTGATGAGTGAGGGAGGGCATTAAAAAAAGTATTGTATTCAGTTTTTCCATCATTGAGAAAGTTTTGCTTTCTAAAAAGCTCTCTTACATATTAAATTTGTTGAAATTGTTGCATATCAATATGTGTGAAGACTGAAGACCTGGGTAATTTTTTCCCTTAATATTTGTTTATAATTGCATGTAAAAATCTTGTTAGGAATAATTTAGCCACAGACGATCCTAATGTGTTTCAACATACAATAATTTGATAATAAGGATTAATAAAAGAAACAATATGTTTGTCCAAGGAACTATTTAGTTACAAATTGGAATTGGCTATTTTATCAAGTCTAATTTATCAGTAATTTTAAGTTTGCCAGCAACAATTTTTAAGCTGTACTATTCTATTTACATTTGAATGGTTTTTCCTGTTTTGCTATTTGAATCTAATAATTATTTGAAATGATGGTTAGGGGGTACTTATTAATCCTATATCTTTTAAATTATACAAATGTAAGTCAAAAATGTTCCTGAATCAAACACTTTTAAATTATTTCTAAAAGTAAATAAATTTTTAAATTTTTGTTTCCTGTTTGCTTGCTTTTGAGAATTTTTTCACCTATGGTTGAAGTCCTCAGGTTTAGGTAAGATTTTGATTTTTTACCTGAAAATGTGTTAAAATGAAATTTGTATGCTTGAAAAATAATTAGAGTTATTCTTGTTGTTGTATTAAAACACATATGGTCATTTTAGGTTCTTTTACTGTTATAATGTGCTAAGCATGAATATATGAGACATTTTGTATTACTTAAACCTCTTCATCGCCTTAAAAGATGGTACTTTTGTGCTACATTAGTGCTTTATATAGTGCCTGCCATGTGGATCATCCATCCAGAAAATTAATATTTACATTTTCCTGTTGTTATTTGTGATTATTATTAGTGTTGAGGATTAAAAAAAACATTACAGTTCTTTTTAAAAAAAATATTATTATAGGTTGAATCTTGCATGCTTGTGTCAATTTCTTTTCTGGTAAGAAAAACCCCTAATATTCTGTAATTTTAGTAACCATTAAAATGTTGACTCTCAGAACAGTAAGATGCATTCTTAATTGCAAATTAAATTGATTTCAGTTGTACGCACTGGTTGACATATCTATTGGTTCTGTTTGGGATTTTTCTTAGTTTTTGGAAAATTGTCATCCTTTAAGAACTGAAATTTTAATATCAGCTGCAAGTTTAGTTTAAGAGATAATTGGAAGTATATTTAGAGGCAATCATTGGATTCCTCCAACAATTGGCAGAAATCCTCCAATTTGCTTGGCACACAATTCGCTTGTCAAAACTAAAATTCCGTTTTAAATTATTGTCAGAGTAATCACATGTATGGTAGGTCAAAATAGTTTGAACTTAATGTTTTTAATGAACTATTTAATAGTGTAGTATTTCTGTTAGTATACTTTTCATATTTTAAAAGTTTTGTTGCTTAAATAAATTTGCTTACGAAAATTCATGATGATTTTTTTGATTGAAAAGTAGTTACTGAGATTTTTCTGACAAAAATATTACAATTTAAAAATTTTAACAAAAGGAAAACCACATAGTTGCTGGTTATGCATAAGTTACTATGTGGGCATTACTTTTATTTGGAAACCATGGGGGAATTCTTTGCTACTTTTATACATTTTTATAATCCAATTGTTGAATCTATTCCTGAAACAATCAATATTACTGAAAGCAATATTAGAAATGCATTTTCTGTGTATTTGTGCATAATTTTAAAAGGAGGGTATATAACATGTTATAATTATTATAAAAAACTAAGTACATTTATTTTGAAATAAATTATGGATTTAAGTGTTCTTCTAACTAAAGTTCTATTGACTGTTTTAAAAGTCTACTTACATGCTAGTAGTATGTATACTATTGATTTGAAGACATGTTTTTGATACAATAGAATAAATTTTGAGAGAAGTTAAATACAATTGTTTTGCCTTATGAATGAACTATTTAAATTGCTCAAGAACTGTTATGCTACAAAATGTTAAATTTGAGAGATTTTATTGTGATTGTAATCTAATGTGTTATTAAACAAATTAGTTGTATTACCTGAAGTGAACTATGTATAAATTGTTGAAGAATATAGGAGCATAGCCTAGGATCTTTTGATATATTCCCTTTAAATGTTGGGGGGGGGGGAATTACCATTGAAAACAAAAATGAAGATATATAAGTACCCTGGAATTCTAATATATATCTCTGGAATTATTTTTTGGCTATGCTTCTGAGTAGGAATACAAACTTTAAGCAAAAAAGTGTATTCAAGTTAAATTATTAAAAGTTAATACAGTAAAATCAGGCTTGTGTATTTTTTTTTTAAATATTAGGTGTCTTAATTTTAGTACAATTGAGCAGGGGTTCCCAAAGTAGGTATTTGTGCAGAGAGATGTCTGTAGAAAGATATCCGAGAGTTAATATTCGCAAAAGTTATGAGAACTCTTATTGCCTTCATGATGAAAGATATTCTGAGCAAAGGGGCTGTCCATAAATGATGTCACACTTTTTTTGACCCCCTCCCCCCTATGTCACAAACTGTCACTTCCCCATACCCCCTCCCCTCCTATGTCACATGTCACGCTTCTCAGTAATAATTTTTTGTAGAATATTCTCCTAGAAGCAACTAAAATTAATTTTTTTGGATAAAAAATATTAGTAAAAAAAATTTTTTTTTGTTATTTTTAGTTTGGTTGATTTTCAGTTTTTTTTTTGGGGGGGGGAGGATGTGATGTCACAACTTTTGAAACCCCCCCCCCTCCCCCTTGTCACAATCTGTCACAAATTGATTAACCCCTCCCCCCCTCTGAGCGTGACGTCATTTATGGACGGCCCCAAAGATGGATTTAAGTTGAAGTATCTTTAAAGTAATTAAAAACTCGATAGTGCCATGAGATAATTCTAATTACTGTAAGGTGTATTGTCTTAGATAAGTTTGGGAACCTCTGTTCTAAAGGTTAACATACTTTCCTAGTATTTTTCGATCCAAGTTTGCTTATAGGCAGGTTTTACTGTATTCTTCATTGCATAAAGCAGAATGACTATACCTACCTTTCTTTGTTGTTTTAAATGTAATAGTTTTCCTGTTGGTGCATGTTTTGTGTCCTTGCATACATATCAATTATTAAACTAAGTGGTGCTTTGCTACTGCTTTTTGTTTTTATTGTATTAATATTTCATTTGATGTAGCATTGCTTAATCTTTTATTCTAGTTGAAGCAACAAAATTAATTTTTTGTATCACTATGCAAAGATAGTTTTGGAAATGATTTGAGCTTAAAATTTTTCAGTCAGAAATATAGTTTGTTTTCCAGACATTTTATGTAATACTTCATGAAGTTGTTTTCAAGAATACCACCCCATTACACCTATTAGTGGAACTATTTAAGTGATGGAATTTAATTAAGAGTGATGATTTCCATTGTATTTTATATATTTTTTTTGTAAAGAAATACTGAATGCTCTCAGCTTTCAATAATTAGCTAATTCAAATTCTGGGGTGACTATAAATACACACCTAAACGGAGAAATCTATGTGGGGATCAGTACATGGATTTCTTCTGCTCCTTAAAATTTGGAAATGCACATATTTTCGTTACTTAGATCCTGATCTTGTTTACGTTGTGTGAATCACAGTTATTTTGCCAAATTGAGCTACTTATAGAAATAGATTTTTTACAACCATAGTGTTTCATTAGTTATGCCGAGTGCTTTTACCTACTAGTACTGAGTTTATGAAATGCTATGTACCTACACCCCTAATTTTTTTTTTTTGGGGGGGGGGTATTTCATTTGTTCCCCAAGGTTGGGAATCACTGTTAGAAAAATTTAACAAAGGAACTGGTTTCCTGTCATCATTTTTTCAGATTTGCATGAATTTTGCTTCTTGTTTGAATTTATGTCACTAAAAATTATTTTCGAGAACTTCAGTTTTACTTTGTTTTTGACATTTTTCTATATGTTGACTTAGATGTTAAATAAAATCATTTTTATTGTGTGAAAATGTACCCATTCTTTGCTTGTTCTTAATAATTTGATCAGTGATTTCTTTTGATTTTTAAATAGCCATAACAGGTGGTTTCTTACTTTTTGAGTAGAAATCTACACACACACACACACACACTGTTCATTTTTACTTTAAAATTTACAAGTTAGTTTGGGAATTATTTTACTGTGGTTATTTATTTTTCTTTGAAGGTTTTTAGCCAGTGTTCTTTTTCACGTGTTAGGACATGGAATAGAAAATTTCCAGAGAAAAATATTTTTGTTATGATTAAAGGAGATCAGAAGGTTGCGTGTTCGAATCACGTCCGGGTCACTAGATGTAGGGCTGATGTTCTAACGTAGAAAATCCACATTTAAGATCAAATAACCTTTTATTTGTATAATTAATAAAAACTCCTAATTAAAAACAATTTAGATTAAATGAATAAGTTAACAATAAATTTCAACGGCTAGCATAAGTTTGAACCATAGAGGTCTGAAGAATTCCCTAGCTGCTTTCCAACTGCCTTTTTATAGCAGCATATGAAATTCCATGCGCTGTATCTTGTGCGTGCGCAGATGTATCGTGCTGAAGACTGCAGAAGGCCTAGTTAATACTATTCCTTTGTTAATTAAGACCCTTGAAATTTGTTCATTGAAACAATATATTCTTTCTTCAATAAGTATATTCTTTTATAATAGAAATTTGCATGAAAATTTTCATTGAATTTTAAATATATGTATAGAATTGATACTTTTCTCAGATATGAGAGTTACAAATTTATGTATTTTTGTCCTTTTTTAAGAATTACTTTTAGAAAAAGTCAATACACAAACTGGTACTGATGGGGTAATTAAAAATATTTCTTTGTGAGACTTGTCATTAAAAAGTGACATATGTTTGGAAAATATGCTGTCTTTCTGAGAACATGCAGGAACTAAATTTCGTAATGAATGCTGGTTAAATAAAACTTTCGGTTTTAAAATTTTCTTTGTTCTTTTCTGAATAGAACAAAAATAAAATCTCGATATTTGTAAAGTTTGTTTAAGGCTTTTAGTTTAGTCTCGTTAGTGCCAGGGAAATAATGTGTACCTGCAACCAATTGTCATATCGCGGGCAGCATCCGTCCCGCAATGTCTCTTTTTGGCACGATAATTCTTGAATGATTGTAATAATAAAAAAATATTTAAAAACAATTTAGTTAAAAAGTTATGAAGTTACTGTTAACAGAAAAACGTTGAACTGTATAGTTTTAATAATTTGCGAATGAAACTATTCCTTTGAACGGTAGATTATATTGAAAAATATTTAATCGTCAAAAACAAATTTATTTCAAACTACACGGGATAGTAACTTTGCACCACGAAAAACAAGAAAACTGATGTAAATAATTATCTCTACTCTAGACGTACTAAAGATTCCAAAACATGTTGAAGAGTAAGTCAAGGGGGATTCTTGTGGGAATACCTAGGTCGTTAGTTCTTCAAACTCCTGTATGGCCAGTTGACCAGCCTCACTGGGTGAGGCTATGAGCAGAGCTGTTACATAACGTGTGACTGAAAGTCAGTCAGCTGAGGCAAAACCCCTTGTTCCCCCAGTTAACTTGGTCCTCATTTTTATCGACCTCGGAGGGATGAAAGGCTGATTCTGCTTTGCCCAACTGTTCTTGTGGGAGTACCTAGGTCGTTAGTCCTTCAAACTCCTGTATGGCCAGTTGACCAGCCTCACTGGGTGAGGCTATGAGCAGAGCTGTTACATAACGTGTGACTGAAAGTCAGTCAGCTGAGGCAAAACCCCTTGTTCCCCCCAGTTAACTTGGTCCTCATTTTTATCGACCTCGGAGGGATGAAAGGCTGATTCTGCTTTGCCCAACTGTTCTTGGGGGAGTACCTAGGTCGTTAGTCCTTCAAACTCCTGTATGGCCAGTTGACCAGCCTCACTGGGTGAGGCTATGAGCAGAGCTGTTACATAACGTGTGACTGAAAGTCAGTCAGCTGAGGCAAAACCCCTTGTTCCCCCAGTTAACTTGGTCCTCATTTTTATCGACCTCGGAGGGATGAAAGGCTGATTCTGCTTTGCCCAACTGTTCTTGTGGGAGTACCTAGGTCGTTAGTCCTTCAAACTCCTGTATGGCCAGTTGACCAGCCTCACTGGGTGAGGCTATGAGCAGAGCTGTTACATAACGTGTGACTGAAAGTCAGTCAGCTGAGGCAAAACCCCTTGTTCCCCCCAGTTAACTTGGTCCTCATTTTTATCGACCTCGGAGGTATGAAAGGCTGATTCGGCTTTGCCCACAGAACTCGGGGCTGTGGGGTGGCAGCGAGATGCTCTATCACTGCGCCACTGGGCTTCACGTTGAAGAGTAGATTTTAGTTTCATTTCATAGTACCTATAAGCACAAGTTCATAACTATAAAATTGCTTCTGAAAAGTGAGGCGTCCCAAGGTGCCCCACTCCCTCCTGCTCTGAAAAATGAAATGCATAAACCTTTCGTTTTGTTGAACGTTAATTACAGAAGAGAGATGAAATGAAATTTGTTTTCACAAGTCTCAAACAAGTAAATCTCTTTCAGGGTTGGTGCACAAAGAGGTCCTGATGTTCGAACCCAAAGTCCGCATCATAAACGCGGGTATCTCCGAACTGGCCCAGGACATGCGGTCAAGGATGGTACTGAGACGTTGCGTCCCAGTGTCTCAGCATAGATGACAGTGGCTGTGACGTTTTAGTTTTGCATTGCTTTCCCCCCTACGCTTGGTTACATATATTTGCCGTTGTTGCCCGATTGCAACGATTTTTTTTTTGTTTCACGACAACCAATATTCCTAAAAGAGTGCATTTAGTTACGTATGGTTTGGTGTTCATAGCTTATGACACGACACTGTGCTATTGCTGAATGATCTGATATATTACCTGAGTATTCGTGAAGCAAGTTGATGTTTCTTTTAAAAACCCCTTTTCAGACCGAACTAGAAACAGATAGTTTTACTTGTTTCAAGTTAGGTCTGAGTCTGACAATGAAGGTATTTTGACATGCACGGCACCATCTACGGCTTAATTTCGGAAAAAAAATCTTTTTGCTTCAGGAATACTCAGATGAAAAATCAGGTTGTTCTAACCAATAGTTTTTTTACAGCTTAAATATTTTTAATTATAACCACCCTGTATTTTAACTTTTTAAAATTAATATCAAATATGAAGAAAGATAAAAGGGGGTAACTTGGAAAGTAAAGATGTTTTTCTAACGTTGTATGACAAATTGAATACAAAATATCCATAATTAAGAAAAATACTTTGAATACTCTAGTCTAGAAAGCGAAATTAGCCTATAAAAAATCGTTTGTCTTTTTTATTCGAAATATTTTGCGCTATTATGCCGTTATATGATTACTGCATTTCCAAAGAAGTGTACTCCATTTTTATGCTGAATATTTTAAAAAAGTATAATACAAAGAAATTTATGTCAATGGAAAATCTTTTGAGAACAAGTTATTCGTCATGGTGAGAATATTTTCATGTGCATTTAATCGTTTTTTTTTTCTTTTAAGTGTTTGTATCGTAACTTATTATGTTCCATGAATCCGTGTGCTTGTAATAGGGTAAGAATAAATCTGCTATTTTCCTACTCCTTGATGGGCAATGGTGTTTCAACTCAGACCAATTATGATAGGCAAGATTGTTGTGTTAGATTAGTATTTTCTTTTATGTATTTCACGGTCTTGAGCAGTATAATTTTTATCAGAAATGTCCAACTTAATGTTTTATTAGGAATTCTACTCTTTTGAGATTTTTCTATTTTGTAGAATTAGATTTATTCTTAACCTAGTTAAGTACATGAGCTAGTCAAGATAGTAACTATGAAATTATTAATATTTTGTTGATTTGAGAAAGATTTGATTACATTTAGGTTAACATGCATTTTTCGTTGGCAATAGAAGAAAAGATTATAGTGTATTATATATTTTAAAATTAAAAAAAAAGAGTTCAGTTGATATTATTATGATAACTCTTGTTATTTTACTCATAAATATGGTAGATTAATTTCTTTCCACTGGATTATAGATACAGTTTATTCCACTTATTAAAAATACATTATTATGAAAATCCAAATAAAAAAATATCCTGATCATTCTTTAGTAAACCTAATGAAACAATAGGGTAGAAATTGTTTTGACTAACATTTTGTTTGTAGATTTTCTAGCAAATTAACTAGTTCTAGTCGAGAATATAAATGTGATAAAAAGTGGTGCTAAACATGTGTGACTACATTTATCCTTCTCTCTGATTCCTATGCATTAAAATTGTTAATTCAATATTTTTTATATTTTATAAGTTTCTGTATGCATTTATTTAAACATTTACTGTTGATTTTAAGATTAATTTATTAGAAAAATTTCATTGAAATTGCTGCAAGTAACATGTAAAAAGAACATAACGTATTCGAGTGAAAAAAAAATTATAGTTTGGTCTGTGTTTATGAAGATTAAACTAAAAGGATTTCTTCCTTTTATACGCTTTCTGTTTGAAAATGCTTCTTGTTCATAGCTTTCAATAAAATTTTCATAAAGTGATAACAAGTATTTAATTTATTGAAAAGATTTGGTAATTGAGATTATTAACCCAATTTCATCCAATAAAACTCGATGTGTTCCGACACCTTACCGAAAGAAAAGAAAAAAATGTAGTCTTCTGAATACATCAGTAATACATTTATTTACATAAACTGTACAAAAGTATATATGAATGAAGAGAACTCGAAATATTAATCCCTTCAGTAATCCAAATAAAAATTAACATTTATACAAGTTGAGAACATACAAAAGGACCTACAGAGCATAGAAAAATATGGTCATGCATTTTGATTATGTCTGAATTTGAAGCAATGATCCTTTTAACAGTGATTCCCAAACTTCGGGTCTCCATAACATTGAGAGACCCATGAGACCAAGAGAGATGTTGAGTACCCATCTTCAATAATTTACAAAATGAGGGATTAAATAAAATCTTTGAAGATATTTATTTTCCTTTATATCTTTAAACTTTAAGCAAAAAGTTTTCGACAGTGGTTAGAAATTAAACTATTAAGTATTGAAACAAGTGGAAAAAAAAACGAATCCCTTGATTGGAACATACCTTGACCTGATCCAACTTTTTAAGAAATGAAGGGCTATAAGAGTTACAAAATGGGGATAATTACTTATAAAATTACAATTTTCTTCACAAAAATGTATCTTTAAAAGTTTGGGAACCATTACCTTAGAAGCTCTTACCATTATAGAAAAGCCACCACACACTACAGAAAAGTAGTACTACTATAATAATCTTGCTCATTCAAAAAGCAATACGTACTTTGGAATTTCGCTAAATAAATTGGCACGTATATTTGGAGTAGCAAGTTTATATGCGTCATTTTAATCTGAAAGAGGGACTTCTGAACGTCTGCATTCGTTCTCTATGCCTTGATGTTGGTCGAGTATTTCCCCGCTTTAAAATATAGCCATAAAAACTAACAAGAATATAAGCTTACTTATAACATTCTCTCAGTTCACCAAAAGAATCCCCATTAATAAATAAAGTGGAATGCTTTTACATATATTTTGATCTTCCCACACACACACGCAGTACAACACTTGGAAGCAATCCCGTTACAAAATTGATAGTCGTTAAAGTCGATATAAAAATACGTTAACAGTTAAGTAGACTAGTCTCGTGGAGTATTGTCCAATGGGTTCTTGGCTGAAGTCGATGTCTAGTTCAGATGGGAATCACACTTCTGGATCCAGATCACATCTCCTATTGAACAACTGTCCCTTTTCTCGTATCCAAAAATTCGCCACTGAAAGTTAAAAAAGCTTTTTAAAACTCTTCATTCTGAGAACATCACTAATTTTTCGTAGCATTTGCCGATGTTATGAATTTCATCTTTGTCATCGACCCCAATCATTCCTTATACTTAAACTACTCATTCTTTTATTAAATAGTAATTAACAAGTTAGCAAGTTTTCTTCTAATCAATCGAATCGATATGTTATTTTTAAAGACCCTTTTTTTTCCCCTAATGGCAGGTAATATTTGAACAGTTACAGGCAATAATTAATTAATTTAATAATTAATTAATTTAATAATTAATTAATTAATTTGTTTGGAGGAGTTAAAATACTCGTTGACTTTTTTTAGGAGGAGTGAAATTCAATTATGAGGAGTGAAATACGGATATAGCATGAACTACATATTCAGAGACACGAAAACCGCAATCAAACTCCCTAATCATTAGAACAATAAATGAAAAAAATTACTATTGTATGAAAACACAATTAAAAAGTATGATAATTAGGGTGCCGTGGTTTTTGGCAATTGGCTTTGGCCAGAAGTCGGGCGGAAAGGTCTCCGCTGAGATCAATTGGTGTTTTGAGTAGAAAAAATATTGTTTGTTGATTTTGGTGAGGCCCCCCATGTGTGCATTTTTAAGCTAAACCTTTGTAAAAAATTCAAAGAGTGAAAATACTTCTGGCTAGTTTTTTAAAGAGTATTTCCGATTTTCAAGGAGTGAAATACTCTCTCAGAGGAGTTAAAAATATCTCTGGTTACAGGGAACTAAGTTCATTAACCCATATAATGCTGATAATCCTTGATAAGGGTAAGGGATTTAAGAAGAAGAACAGCCTAAGCTTGTATTTTGAAAGAAAGATAGGGCTTCGTTTGCTACGTTAATTTTAATACCTACACCTACACTTATAATAGAAGAAATTTGAAGAAAGCGAGTACAATCGATCTTACCCCACTTGCTTCCAATGGCAACTGGGCAAGCTCCATGCAGAGTCATTGGGTCTTCTTTCCCGTTCTTTTTCAAGTTGTACCAAAACACTGCGGATCCCTGAGAAAAGAGAAAACATAGCTTAGCTATCGTCAATCCGAGTACAATAATTTTGATGTGCCATTAATCTCACAAGCAAAGCTGAACGTATGAGGAAAAATCTTCAAAAGTGTGTTAGCTATTTGCTATAGTCTGTGTAAATAAAATCGGCGGTTTCACGTCATGCTTTACCATGGCAACGCAGAAGAAATACATGGAGAAAAAACTCAAGGTGAACCGCCGATTCTATTTACACAGACTATAGTTTCATTTGCTTTTAAAGTTAATTTCTTAATTTAATCCTTAATAGCAAAGCCAAAACTTGGAAAATTCAGCACTATGAAAAAAAAACTGTATTAGTTGGCAGTTATGTAATTAACACTGTTGCAGTCGCAAAAGCGCAGTTTCGGGGGTATAATAACTACTATTTTCTACTACTTGCGGCTCAATTAACCAGAAGCCAATACTATCAAACCAGAAACAGAACAGTGCTACCATCCCGTCAGTGCCATGATTATTTGCTTGGAATTGATGCTTTAATATTTTATTCTTAAGTTTTTTACGTTGAGAGTTGAGAGTAGTTTGCAAATAAAATTCAAACTTAACAAGGGTTTTAACGTCACGCGCCTCTGAACCGAAACCTAAACTATAGTTTAGGTTTCGGTTCAGAGGCCTGCTGATCAGAGGCCCTGCCGTGCTCTCTGGACCAATCGCAGCCATATATAGCTGCGATTGGTCCAGAAAGCACGGCAGGCTCGGAGCGTCTGTGATCTTGCAATATTTCAGGGAGGTCCCAAAGGGATCTCGGCCCCCTCTCTGAAATATCTCCGAGAGGTGTGCTAATTATCCGAGAGGTGTGCAAGATTATCAATCAATAGACGACATTAGTGTGACGTCACTTGCTTGTTTGGAAACGTTGATTCTATCCGTGATTGGAGGTAAATCCGTACGGAACCAATCACGGATGGAATCTACGTTTCCAAACAAGCAAGTGACGTTATGACTAATGTTGTCTATTGTGTTTGGTGTTTATTTTAAAAAGTTATTTGGAAGGAATTGTTTGATATTTTTATGTATTTTAAAAGTAAAGTTTAGTATGGCTTACGAGTCATAAATAATTCTTACCTTCTTTGGCCAAACTCCGGCTCCAGCTTTTGGAAACACCGTTGCTCCTCCCCTTTTGACGTCAGACAACTGAAATAACAGTAGAAGGTTGTCTATTAGTGACTTAAGCATGCTGTTTAACTTAATAAAGTTAAAATAGGTAATAAACTTCGGTATATTAGTAAATGTATTATTTTATTTCTTTTGCAAATTATTCTAACTTAGTAGTCCGTGAGATCGTTTAAAGCGGTCCGCTAGGAGGTGAGATATTTTCTAAATGCTGAAGAGCATAGGGACGTTGAAGAGTTAAGGGATGCTCAAGAGCAAAAAAATGCTGAAGAGGAAAGGGATGCTAGAAGCAAAAAGATACAGGGTAAGGGTGGTCTGCCAATTTCATAAAAAGTTGGGAACCACTACTTTTTTAAACTGTATAAATTTGTACAAAGGATAATCATAATCTGGGGATATTTCCTTTTGGGTGTCATGTAGAAATCTCTCCCCCCAATTTGTAGCTAGAGGTTAGTCAATGTTTGTAGAAGTGTAATGTTAATTTAAAAAGTGGAAGAAAAACATGACATGGTCATTAGAAAACACGCCTGGTTTTAAAAAACACGAGAGATTCAATGCCATAAAGCATCGGGAATTTGTAAAGTATTTTTTACTCATCACACAAAAGATGTAATATAGGTAAAAGATGCAAAAACCGGAAAAAACGGACTGATGTAGCATGATATTCGATTCAAATTTTATACTTACATAGAACATGAGGGTTGCAATTCTATCACCAGCTTCTAGTTCTTTGGGGTGCACATATTGTAACTAAAAAATATCCAATTTAGTTAAACAATTCATATCATATTCACACTTTTTTACGAAAGCACAGCAAAGCTACTCAAAAAACTAAAGTTTACTTCTGTTTCACCATTCCAATCATGTTCACCGACCGAGTTGACATCACGAAAAATTTAGTACAAAATTAATTTACGAAAAAAAAAAGAGTTGATTGATGTTGGACAAAAGTCTCATCAAGTAGAGAAAATTTTCGATGCATTACAATTTTTTTGCAATTTAGAAAAGTATAAACCTATTTCATGCATTGCAATTAGGAATACCTCAATTAGCTGTACTAGTGACCGTGGGTGCTTGGATAACTTTATAATTATTGACGTTAATCTCCTTTTTGTTTGGAACACGCGGAGTACGGGCTTGTTTAATTTTGGAGTCCTGTGGTCGGGCATGGCGCAATTCACCAAGTGTCCAGGTCGTCTGGAGACTTTGCCTCCCCTCCAGAGCCATGGCAAAATTGTGGAGGGGTGATGGATAGTGTTTCCATCTATCAGCTGAGACAGAAGTCGGACTCCTGCCATTTATGAGCCTCTCTTTCTCTGGAGCTGCACCCCCGTTGCTCTAAAACTTTGGTCTTCCAAGTGGCACAACAGCAACAACCAGAACACGCGGTTGACCCAGTTATTATTTCACAAGATCGGAATGTTTCCGTTCTGCAATACTCACCAATAAGATTTTAAAAACCTCCAGCAAATGGCAGCCCTTAAGTCTAATGATGGTTTATTTTAACTTACCTCTTCAGGAGTCTTGTCAACCAGTAAATAGTCGTAATGGGGAGTGTAGTGGCCACCCATTCCGTAATTAGCAATCTGAAAGTAATTAAGTAAGATAATGCAATAACTTTGATAACCATTCAGGAAATGATAAATTTTCATTCCTCTATTTTAAACATTAAGTAGGAAACTGTTCCTAATGATACACTTTTAGAATCAGAATGGTATTAAATAATTTAAAAAGTTATTGAAGGACCTAACAATTTATAGAAATTAGTGTTTGATTTTATTCGCAATTTTTTTTACTCGATTAATGAAAAAATAATCGCATTTCCGGATGAAGAACGACAAGGGGAGAATTTTCACTATGCAGGGTCTTGGCTGCCAAAACTTGGAGAACGGTGGCCAAGTCGAAAGAGGCCAAGTGAAGAATCATTAATATGTAGGATTGTGTAAGTTCAAAGATTAGTTTGGAGATAGATTCTGTCTTATTTCATCCTTCTTATGTTTTTCTTTTAAATGCTTGCATAAATCGGAGTATTCCTAATATGACAAGGGGATTTTTTATGTGAGAAAAAACAGTAGCGATAGGAGTGGCATTGTACTTGTCAAAACTCCTTGAAACCAAACTTAAAAAGGCAAAATAGTTCTATTGGTCCGTTTTGTATGTTTTTAGTTTGGTCTCAAGGAGTGTGGGACAGCGCTCTTTATCGGTGAACTTTGGTACTATTTTAGGTAGGACAGCTGGGAGGGATCTGGTTCGAAATCCCGACAATCAGTTGCCCGACTGCATCGAATTGCCGGGCAAATGAACGGATCCCCAGCTGGGGGCACACTGAAAACCTTTGTGGGAGACAAGCAGTTCCTGATAGCTCTATAAACGTAATTACCAATCGCTTCCCTATGAACCCCGCATAAATCCGCCCATGGTGATATCGAAAAAAGACATCACAAAAAAAGGAACATACTAATTTATTACTCAGTGTTAATTCACTAGAAAATGTGTTGGTGATATTCGTGGGAGCAACTCACCTGCACGATCTCTGCGCTTTCTCTTTCGACGTCCGTGGAGAGTCCGGAGACGGCCTCCACCAGCTTGTACACTTTCGCCATGAGGGGGTGGTCGTGGGGACCCACCCACGCGTTCTGGCTGGTGCGGCTCACAGACACCACCTCGCTGCCCTGTCCCGCCTGCACCATGGAACGGGCCAGCTGCAACGACAAACGAAATTGCTTGTTTCAACAAGTAGCCAAAAAACTGCACAGAAAGATTTCTGGCGTAGAGTAGAGTACATAAAACCATAGAGGAGAGATAGTGGTGGAGGGAGCAATGGTAAACCTAAAGAGTACCTAAGATAATTTCCAGAAAGACCGCGTCACGTGATACCACATGGCGAATACTTTTACATGCTAAATTTTAGGGTACTTATACAAAGGATTTGAACTTTTGCATACCTAACGTAAAAATATGGGTAATGAATGTGAGCTTAAAAATGGGGGGTCTGGGGTTCCTTCCCCAGAATTTTTTTTTAAAATTTGCTCTTCAAAGTAGTGTTCTAGCTCATTTTGAGACTCTTTGGGCCGAACAGAACCGCTTCTTGTAAGCCACACAGTTTTAAAGGAAAATTATGTACTATTGTTTTAATAAAGTTTCTCAAAAAAATTTAGGGGGGGCATCTGCCCCTCCCTGCACCCCCCTGGCTACGCCCATGAAACCCTGTATAAGGAAATTGCATGTGTTTGACTTAAAAATTTAAATCTGTGTGTTTTAGAGTTTTTGTAGTTCGTGAGAGGAGATTTTAACTCCTTTACCTTTGGCTCGGCTATTTGCATGAGTAGATCCGCTTGGGCCGGAGTGAGGAGATCATGGTATACCACCACATACGGGTTCAGACCCCTCTCTTCTATCCTGAGGGGTTGGAGGAACAGGTAGGGGTGCCTTTTGCCGTCCACACGACATTTCAGCCGAGATTCTTCTGACAAAGACTGAAAAGAACAAGAGAGGTGAAATAAAACAATTCTGCAATGCAACAACCATTATGCATGCATGCTTTCAGGATATTAAAACATGAAAACCGTAAAAGTTATATTGTTGATTTCGAATTAAGTGGACATACAGTGAAACCCCGATTTAACGTTTCCCGCATTTAAAGATTTCCCGCATTTAACGTCAGATTTCATTGGTCCCAAATGATTTCCTATACATGTAGTGCTATAAAAACCCGCATTTAACGTTATCACTCTGAAACGTTTTTATCAGAAGTATGGCATTATGAAAATTTTCCAAAACATTCACTTATGAAAGAAAAAAAGATTATTTTCATATTCTTGTTCCTCAACAGCTGTGCGAAAGGTTTGCGTTATGCTTTTAGAATTATAAAGCTTTGGTGAATTTTCGAATTTCTTGTTCTTGTGCTTTTTGTTTGTTCTTATTCAAATCGCTCTTGGTTCTCCTATAGCAAAGTGACGAGCAAAGTGATTAATACTGGAATTATAAGAGTTCTACATAATAAATGAACAGGAATTGGCTACAATAATTTCCAGATTCTTCCCTTTGATTGTAACGTACTTGTACATCTTGTTCAGCATTACGTTATTGTCCTACCCCGATTTAACGTTTTCCCGCATTTAACGTTATTTTTCTTTGGTCCCTTGAAAGACGTTAAATCGGGGTTTCACTGTATTCGGAAATATGTATGCAAAGGAAAGTAAAGAAAGGTAATAACCTGCTTTAACGATTTGAGAAAGAATTCGCATTGCAATTTCAAAGAAGAGCCGGTGGGAGAGATTGTAAGTACCAGCATAACTTTTCGACAAGAGGGATTAAATTTGAGTTATTTCCTCTGAAATTTTGACAAAGAGATAGCAACAAGCTTAGAGCAGTAACATAGGGGTTGAACAACGGGAATAACACTTAAGTAGATGCTAATTCTTCCATTTAGCCGAAAGATTTCAGTTTGTTTCCAATCGTTTACCTTTTGTGTTTTATTTATATCTTTCGACTCTTGTCCGATTCTGGTGTTTAAAATTTCAAACTTTTTAAGTAATTTCATTGTAAAATTAATTAAAAAATGGAAAACTCCAGGATAAAGGGGATGAACTGGCAGCTCAGAAACTCGATTTTAGGAGATTTTATCCTACCTCGACCTGTAGCCAGATTTTCTTTTCGGGAAAAAGCCCATCATGAAGAAGGGTCTGGGGATCCTCTTTCAGAAAATTTTAGGATGTTCGACCCTTAAAAACATGATTTAAACTCGTTTTTGTCCACTTGTTCCAAATTTCGAGGAAGGGGTGGCCGGTGGCCCCCTTTGCTCCCCTTACGCCTTACATGCACCTCTGCTTTGAATATTTACGCACTGAATATAAAAATTTTAAAAATAAATGAGGGACTTGAAGGCCCGTCCAAAAAGAAATTTTTCTAGAAAGTGCTTTAAATTGCATTTTGGTGTACACCCCGATTGGATCTGTCATCTGTTGAGGGCAGTCTCAATCGCCCCCCATGGATCCACCTCTGCTTAGGAATGAGTTAAATATTTACGTAGCAGCACAGAGCCTGTCTATGGTAACAAAGGGGATTGCCAAACTAACCGAATTTTTACCACATGCATTCCTAATTAAAATTTCACTTTTCCTTTTAAAAGGTAGTTTAGTAGCACTGTACAGAATAACCAGAAGATATTAAATCAAACTTTTAGTAAATATTGAAAACATTTATCCACCCGGGTCATTCCATTTCAAGTGGTCCAGCACTGGTTGCTCGACCATTTTTAAAAAATCTGAAATTTTTTGTACATCAACCCTAACCTAAAAGAAGATCAAAACAACCATTATTTTTAATTTAACCTATTTTGCTTGTCCGCAGCAGCCATGCAAATTTCGACGTTTTAGCGGTTTTTGCTAATTTAAGCGTTTGCGGGATTGGAAATATCTCCCCTTTAAAATCTCCAAATCAAATGGGGTTTGAAGCAAAATTGTTTAGAATAAAACGTTCTAAAAGACTAGAGCAAGTATGTTTTTCTAAAATAAACCCTTAGGGGTGAAATTTTAGTTTAAAGTTGAAATTTTTTAAAAAATATCTGCCCACTTTAAGAAGATTTTTTTATAAGAAGGAAACCTGTCAAGGCACCAATATTTTTTTTATTTATAGTCCAAATACATTTTAGGTCATATGCAAAGTTTGGGATCTGAGCCTCAATTTGTCTTTATTTAAAAAAATCTCAAAGTCGAAGATTTGTCAAAATTTGCAATTTTGAGGGTTAAATATCTCTGGTGGGGGACCAGTTAAAAATTTTAAAATGGTTCATTGTAGAGTAATATATATTAGTGTTAAGCTCAGGAAGTTCATAGGAGGAGATTTGACTACAAGCCGAGGTATGATTTTTACAAGGTGCCCCCAAATGTCGCAAAATTTGGAAGTTAAGGATTTCTACAAAATTTGTATGTTTTAAGAGAACTTTTTTATAGAAAGGAAACCATTCAACACAACACATATTTTTATACAAATAGTCCAAATGTAATTCAAGTTACACGCAAAATTTGAAACCTGAAACTTGGTTTTTCTTTGCTTAAAAAAATCCCAAAATCAACGATTTGTCAAGAATTTCACTTTTTTAGAGTGATATCTCTCTGAAGAAGCAGGAGATAAAAATTTGAAACTTTGTCATCTTAGAGTATATTATGGTAGTGTTATGCCCTAAAAGTTTCAAGATGGAGGATATCTTTATCCGGGTATCTTTTCTCTTTTTAAATGCTCTATTTTAATTTCATTAAGTCCTTTGGTAATAACTTTTTTTATGAATTTTTAGTGGATCCGAACAAGTATTGCTAAAGAGATTATGATATTTTAACAAATACTTTTTCTCATGATATTTGCATGTATTTTTGACAGATTTATTGATCCTTAGAACAATCAAATTTTGATGATCTTCCCTTAGTTCACTTAACCGATTAACCTCAAGAGTTACTGGGCCATAAGGGGACATCCATAAATTACGTGAGGTGTTTTTTTCCAAAATCTGAATCCCCCCCCTCCCCTCTTGGTGAGATTTTGCTGGACCCCCCCCTCCCCCCCGCGTGAGATTTACCTACAACTTTTTAAAAATTATTTTCCTTTCTCATACTTAAAAAACAAAGAAAATCGAATAATTTCTAAATTAAAAAGTTGACGTGAGATACCCCCCTCCCCCCTTGGTGAGATTTTTCCAAACCCCTGCCCCCTTTTTGACCTCATGTAATTTATGGATGTCCCCTAAGCAGACTTGTGACAATTTTCTCTGATAAGTTGACCCACATCACAATCCATTTTTTAACATGAACTTGCGACTAATAAAAAAAACATGGGTACAACAACAAAACACCTTGGTGAATCAAAATGTTCTTCCGATCTTGGTGCAGGTTTGCAGTATGCAATAAAACAATTCTCATCGCGGTTTTCTTCTTCCCTCTCCGTCTCTCAGGTTGTAAAGATTGTCAATGGCTGAATGCTAAAGTTAAGTAGTTAATATAATTACTTATATCAAGCCCAACTTTAACATATGTTTGGTAAAAAATAGAGATAAATATTTTAATTCATAAAGTTCATTGCTAAGCTTTTCTATATTGCTGTATTTTGTATAATTAAAATTAAAAAGTAATGAAACATTAATAAAATTTACAAAATAATTGTAAAGTAAAAAAAATCACATCCACAAAAAAAAAAGTTTAATATCATCCTTGCCATTTCTATGTTTGTAGCCAAATAACCCTCCATCTTGAAACTTTTAGGGCATAACACTACCATAATATACTCTAAGATGACAAAGTTTCAAATTTTTATCTCCTGCTCCTTCAGAGAGATATCACTCTTAAAAAGTGAAATTCTTGACAAATCGTTGATTTTGGGATTTTTTTAAGCAAAGAAAAACCAAGTTTCAGGTTTCAAATTTTGCGTGTAACTTGAATTACATTTGGACTATTTGTATAAAAATATGTGTTGTGTTGAATGGTTTCCTTCCTATAAAAAAATTCTCTTGAAAACAGACAAATTTTGTAGAAATCCTTAACTTCCAAATTTTGCGACATTTGGGGGCACCTTGTAAAAATCATACCTCGGCTTGTAGTCAAATCTCCTCCTATGAACTTCTTGAGCTTAACACTAATATATAGTACTCTAGAATGAACCATTTTAAAATTTTTAACTGGTCCCCCACCAGAGATATTTAACCCTCAAAATTGCAAATTTTGACAAATCTTCGACTTTGAGATTTTTTTAAATAAAGACAAATTGAGGCTCAGATCCAAAACTTTGCATATGACCTAAAATGTATTTGGACTATTAATAAAAAAAATATTGGTGCCTTGACAGGTTTCCTTCTTATAAAAAAATCTTCTTAAAGTGGGCAGATATTTTTTAAAAAATTTCAACTTTAAACTAAAATTTCACCCCTAAGGGTTTATTTTAGAAAAACATACTTGCTCTAGTCTTTTAGAACGCTTTATTCTAAACAATTTTGCTTCAAACCCCATGTGATTTGGAGATTTTAAAGGGGAGATATTTCCAATCCCGTAAACGCTTAAATTAGCAAAAACCGCTAAAACGTCGAAATTTGCATGGCTGCTGCGGACAAGCAAAATAGGTTAAATTAAAAATAATGGTTGTTTTGATCTTCTTTTAGGTTAGGGTTGATGTACAAAAAATTTCAGATTTTTTAAAAATGGTCGAGCAACCAATTTTACTTTTTTTGGACCACTTGAAATGGAATGACCCACCCGGCATGGCAAATCTTTCACACGTTATCACTCCCCTTGGCTTCAAACTCATTTTCTATCCCTGCTTGTTCAAAAACAAGCGGGAAAACTCGTAACTGAATTTCTGCATAAACAGGAGAATGTCCTCGCATACTCACGATTAGTCTCTCTCCCCTACATAGGGCCATGTAATTGGCCTGCTCCTCGTCGTTTGAGATGTTGTCCCCCAGTCTGGGGCGCTCTCGCCGACTCAGAACGGCCGCTCGCTGGGTGCTGGGACCGCCTTTCAGAGGGAAGCCGAAGGTGTCGTAGTCACCCACTGTCAACCGAAAAGAGAGAGCACGATTCACTCACAGTCTCCAACAGACATGCCTGACAACAGGGGGGTAATATTCCCAGAAATAATAATTATATTAGAAGCCATCCTTGGCTGTGATGCAGGACAGGAATTTTATTAAGGAGGGGCCAGTGACATATATTAGACTCTGAAAAAGTTTGTCATTTTAAGGTGAGAGCTATATTTTCGTATCCTTTGAGATGACTCAAAATTACTCTTAAGCCCTCGCATGCATATTTAATTGGCTTAATATAGCTTCCGTATACATTTTTAGGCAGAATCAATGGGTGGAGTTCGTATCTTGACAAACGTAATACGAAAAAAAAAAATGTGAATGAAAAAATTCCAAGTATAAATGGGGGATGTGGGGGCCTCCCCCATAAAATGTTTGGAAATTTAAACCTAAAAAACAGGTTTTTAAACACCTTTGGGGGGGCTCTATAGATATTTATGTCTTTACTAGGCCCAAAGTTAGATTTTCGCACCAAGGGGCCGTCTATAAATGACGTCACGCTCAGAGGGGGGGAGGGGGTTAATCAATTTGTGACAGTTTGTGACAAGGGCGAGGGGAGGGGTTTCAAAAGTTGTGACATCACATCCTCCAAAACTGAAAATCAACCAAAAATAACAAAAACATAATTTGTTTCCTAAGATTTTTTTATCCAAAAAAATTAATTTTAGTTGCTTCTAGGAGAATATTATACAAAAAATTATTACTGAGAATTTTACAACTCTATGTATTAGACATATTGATCGATTGAAAGCGTGACATGTGACATAGGGGGGGGGGAGGGGTATGTGGAAGTGTGACAGTTTGTGACATAGGAGGGGGAGGGGGTCAAAAATGGGCAAAAAAAAAGCGTGACATCATTTATTGACGGCCCCCAAGGAGGAAGACACAAAATTGCCTTATGCATATTTAATAGGGTTAATGTAGCTTTTAATTATATATAGATTTTTAGATAGAAATTGCAACTTAATCAACTTAATTTGATAAAACGATTGTGAATGAGTTCCAAGTAGAAAGGGGGGATGGAGGCACTCTCCCAGAAAGTTTTTGGAAATTTGACCCTAAAAACAGGGTTTCAACTAGTTTTAGTACACCTAGTCTGAATTTCGGGAGGGGGGCTTCAAATCTCAATGCATTTAAACCTGCCTACGACGGTATTGTTGATTACGATATTTCCTATTTCTGAGCAATAGCAAACTGTCTATAATTATTTTTCCAAGTCCCTACAGTAGGTATAGTGATAAACAGGTTTCACTAGCTTAAAACTAGAGAAAAGTTGGTAGTGGCAATATGAAATAGCCTTTTGCACCCCTTGGTTATTCCTTATCGCCCCACATCAGTTTCATTTTTATGCGTTTCAATTTTAAGTTTACTCGGGTCATTTTTATACTTACAAGAGAAAACGATGAATTTACTTACACTTACCTGAAAGATCTGTTCGCTCAAATAGGTTGTCGTGCTAAAAGAGAAAATAAAAACAGATAGTTAGATTTGAAACGTTTAGTACTGAAACATTAACCCTTGCCAATATGCACAAGCACATGGCATGGCCGAATTGTCTTCAACGCCGTCTGCTTTACGATCCGTAATGTTTACATGACCACAAATTAACTTTGATAATTTTTCGTACGTGAGAGCAACTTTAATACTTCAGTGAATTTAATTATGTAAAAGGTTATTAATATACTTAAAAACAAAATATAAAGTGGTGATTTTTTCCAAGTGGTACCCTCCGAATTTCTCTCCCTTTGCAACTTTTTTAATTCTCCCAATAAAAACTTTTTTCTTTAAAATTTCTTTCTAAATTCTTTGGTACTATTGAGGAAGATTTTAACTAACAGGGCGAATTTATGGGGGGTCATAGGGTGGGGCAATGCCCCACAACCTTTTGAGAAAATTCTGTTTTTGTGAGGGAAAATCATGTTTCCAAATCCATTAGGGACAGCTCGCCCCTCTCCAAGGTTTCCAGTTTGCTTCCCCCCAGGGTCCACCACTTAAATTCGCCCATGTTAACTAACATAAAAAAATTGAAAGAAAGAACTTGTCATATGATAAATGAACTCATAATCACTCGATTAGCTTAATTAGGTTTAAAAAAATTTCAAGTAATTAGAACGAGAAGATTATTGTTTGCTTTTAGGAAACTATAACTAATGATACTAACCATTTCAACGGCTGAGGTGTAGAATGCCATGATCTCGGCCACACTGGCTGTGCGGTTGCCTTCCAGGTGAGCCTGCGTTAGTGCCTCTTCCAGCCACCGTATGGCGTGCGCGTAGTAGCCGGCGTTGAAGGACTGCTTACCCAGGTACAGCAAATCCCGCGCTGCAAAAGATCGATTTGTAAAGGAAACGTCAAATAAACACCACCATCCAGAAAGGAAACGTTATTGAGGTCTTCCCATTTTTTAGATCAAGAGCAACATTTGCTGCATCTCTGAACAGTCCAGGCACGGATCTAAGGGATGATGGTGGTTCACGGTGGAAATGAGGAATAACATAGATACAGAAAATTTTCTAGAAAATGTGTTGAAACTTGGCAGAAGGCCCTTTAGCATAATTTTACTTTGAGGACCAATATAGAAATTGGTAAACTCAACCTCTCTGATATTTCTGAATATTTGCATCACGATATTCGTATGAACTTGAAGTAGGAAGAAGGAAGGAATGAAGCTCACCTGAAAGGAAGGTCCCCTGAGGCACCCCCAGGACCTGTCCCCTGGCAAATTCCGTCATATTGAGCTTGTAGGTGTCTTGCAGTCGTACCAGCGCCAGCGCTGCCCCTTGCAAGTCGTCTCGATTTGGCATCAGCTTGCGGTAGTCGCCCACTAGCTTGCGGATCGCTGTACGAAAAGAGGAAACTTTTTAAAAGATACAAATTATACAAAAAAAGACAATGAACAACAGTCCGGTTTGTCCATTTATCTTGGACTTCCCGATTCCTAGTAAATGTTAATCTTTTTCTAACTTCTATCTTATAGAATTTACAATTGTTTCTGGAAATGCATCCCATCTATCACTGTGTTAGAAAACTTGAGGACAGAATTCATAAACATTTTGTAAGGTTTGTTTTTGACTGTATGGGGCTATTTTGGAGGTAGCATAAAAATAAAATAAACGGACAGTAATTTGTCTTTATGGACAAAGCTAAAAATATGAAAAAAGTACTGTAAAGTAAGTATTAGATAAAAACTTAATTATTCCATCCACGATGAGCGTATGCATGCTCACTGCTCAGTAGATACTTTTAACATCTTTAAGTGCATCTTTAACTCCATGTTTACGCTTTCCACAAACCTCTTTTAGCGCAAGGTATTGTTAAGATCTTTGGGCAATTTTTATTTGTCCCATGCCAGGAATCTTTCTGTGCAGTGTTTGGGCAGACTTGTTGAAACACACCCTGAATAATTAATGTTGCTTTAAAGTGTAAAAGAATACGAAGCATGTCACTCACGTAACCAGTCATCTGTGTTCATGGCAGATCTGATGAAGTTCCAATCGACCGCGAGACGCTTGACTAGCTGGAAGGCCTGGAGGGGGTTGCCCACCATGTCATCTTGATCAGAGGACGCAGGGACTTTTGACTCCAGGACCTCCTGGTAGGACTCGTAGAACAGGTTCAGATACCTAGGGGGAGGCATTAAAGATCGACTTGTAAAGTATACCAAGTTTAAAGTTTTTGGGATAGTTCTGGGATTTCTTAAATAGTAAGTGACCTTAAGGCTACGGTCAGCCAGAAAATCAGTATGGTATCTCTTAAAAAAATCTGCCCTATCTCCCCATTCATGACCCCTCCAACAATAGCGAAGGAGTCCGAAGTCACCCCCCCAGTCAATTAGCAGACACCCGATAGTGACTTCTCGCTTCTCCCCGAGGGCTGTCTTTTGTTGGAGGGACCATTGAAGGGGTTGATTGCGGTTTTCCTATTGTCCGATAACCAGATACTGCAGATTTTTTGAACAGATACCATACTGATTTTCTGGCTGACCGTGCCCTAAATGCCCCGCTACAAGCACATGGTAAAAACCATGGCCACCTAGACTCATAAGGCCACAGAAGCTCGAAATCGTGACGCGAAATTGTAGGCAAGACGTCACTTTTCAACAGCGCTAGGTACAAGATTTCAGACTGGACTTGCGCTGTTGTCCAAAAAAGCTATGAATAGTGACGCCTTTTGCCTACTATTTCACGTCACGGTTTCAAGCTTCTCTGGCCTTATGAGTCTGGATGGCCATGGTAAAAACACGGTAATAGGTATACAGCTGTTTAATGGATTTTAAGTATTCCATTGGAATTGAGGGAGAAATGATTGCAATCAATGTAAGATTTTATTTTTTTTACTCACTAGGATGTTTAAGGTTGACATAAAAATTAAGAAATATAAAAGAAATTTAGAGTTTGAAGTAAACAATTTGATGATCATTCATGGGATAGGCTAGTGATTCGTGGGGCAGGCTAGTGAGGTTTAGACTTTTGGTCTTGTACAGGAGTAGTCCAGTGGATCTATTGAATGGATAGATAAATCGGTTTGTGATCATAAAGCTAAAAACTTGAGAAACCTCAACCAAGGTGGCTGAAAAAAGCTCTTTGCACCTGCCTTCCAAAAATTAAAAATATCGACAGCCACGTTGCAAAAGCCTGTAAGTGCAAAACCTCAAAGTTTTCAGGAGACGAAAAAAAACAAACTATCGCAAGTTTGGTTTTTGGCAAGCATGGCGATGGGGTTTGATGATAAGCATTTTAAAATAACGCTATATGCTCACGTTTTTCTGAGGACGACACGGCTTCCCCTCAGCGTCACTGCAACTTAGAGAGTTTTGCTTGGTGATTGGGAAGTTCTCAACTTACAGGTTATTACAAATCGTCATGGAGAAGTTTTGAAGCGTCTTTGGCCGATTTTGGTGGCACTGAGATGTGCGCAAGGCCATCTTTAACAAGTACAACTCAAAACCTTATGTTCGCCAAAAAATGTTCTTACAGGCTTTTTCAACGTGGCTGTCGATATATTCTGTTCCAAATTCATTGGACAGTTTCGTATGGATTGCCAGTCGCTCTACGAACACTATGATATGTGTTGAATGTCGAACGAAGAAGTGGGATTTGAAAATATGCGTGACTGATGGAGAAATGTCTCCAAGTGGCTGTACCTCTTGACCTGGTTGACCTTGCTCTCTGTCTTGTCTATGTAGTCGTGCAGCGTCGTCACCAGGTGTCGCTCCAGATGCAGGAGGTTCTGTAGGTGGGCCGTCGAAGAGAAGATGTCTCCTCGGGCGGACGACGGTAGCACCAGCAGTGCGGCCACCAAGGTCCAGCGCAGCATTCTGCAAGGAAAGGAGATATCAGTCCACCGAAATATCCATGAGTATTGAAAAATCTGCCTTGGACTGTATTTTATTTCCAATGGAAAGGTGAACAGAATGCAAACAACGAACAGTGAAAGAAGCTCCATTACAAGTCATAAATGTAAAGACTACAGAGGTCATCGCTAGACGGTCTCTGGAAGCAATGGGTAAAAACTCAGTTTTGAGGGATCTCTTCTCTTTATCGAGAAAGCAAGACTGACATAATACCGAAACAAAAAAGAAATTCTCCTGGAAAACTGAGTTTGAGATTCTGGTGTTGAAATTTTATAACAATAAATAATTATGATTTGAATGTTCGTTCATAAGTAAAACTTCGATTTAAGAACGTTTGAGTTATCCAAGTTACTCTCAGATTGATTCGAATTCATACAAATGCTCCAGCCACTAGAATGCTTGGTTGAAGCTCCATAAGCCCACCTATGGGTACACAGAGTGCCAGAACAGAGAGTCCATGGCTATAGGCGATAATGGAAATCTAAAAAATATTTGGTATGCCTTGTGATAGGGGCCCTGGTGCCGCTGGGATCGCATCCACTACTCATGTAAACAATCACCCGACAAATGAAGAACGCAATAACGTAATTCTTTAACTTCTTTTGTTATGTTGATGTGTTTATCCGGAAGAAAGTTACTTTAACAGATATTAATAGACCGTTATTATGTTAAACATACCTTTTACAGTCGAGTGGAGGAGGTTTGCGGAATAGTCTTTATTTCCTTTTTTTATCTCCATTATATTTTCAAAGAAAATGGGTCTTCTTTAAGTAACCTAAATCCACTAAAACCCTTTCATTGAGTTGAAAATAGATTCTCTTTTTAGTTGTTGATTTGTTGAAGAGCTCAGGCCCGTTAAAATAAAAATTTTAATCGCTAATGTATCTCTTTGAGTAATACATTACAATTATTTTCACGGCGTCTTTTCTGATGTAACTCTATGATACCGCACACATTTACCTAACAAACATTTTGTTTATCTCCCCCTTCCCCAGTTTAATCAATATTCCTTTCTTATTTTTCCACCAGAGCTCTATAAGCCGCAAAAGTGTATTCTCCAAAGTCACTTTATGAAACTCTTCCCAAGCAGGACATATCGTTACCACCACGCCAAAATGTTCGTGTTTTTGGCGTGGTGGTAACGATATGTTCAAGGTTTGTCCAATTTTTGTCATGCATGGCCAAATATCGTTTACTTCTGGAGCAGTTACGTAAACTTGACATACTTAGTATGAGCTGTGCTACTAGGGTTGGCAGGCTGGAGATTCATCCTGATAGGCAACTCTGCTCCAAATGAAGTTGTTAATTTTCCAGCATTTGCATCATATCCGAACACCTTTTTACTCATGATATTATTTATCAATCACGCTTCACTTATAAACCCTCACCAAGTAGAATTACTCACTGTAAATTACATTTAATGGCTCTAGCAACGTTACGGCATCACGTCAATCAACGCTTTCTTCCAAATCAACCTTTCATAAATCACCCTCTGGACCTTTGGCCTCTTCATAAAGCAAATGTGCTTCATTAACGTAAAACCGATTCTCCTCTAAGAACAAGCCCAAGGAAATCAAGACTTCAGCCTTGAGGTCGGAGCCATCTTTTTTAGCTCTGATGGGGTAATTCCTGGAGATGAGGTTACAACTCTCACCTTTCGGGGGTTAAATAGGGTCCCAGTGACCTCCTTTCGGAACATGTCCACGTGCGGTTTCTATCTTAATTCGGGTAGTTTAAAGGGTTTTATGACTTTCCAAGACTAGAAATGTGTTGAAACGTACGACTGCAATTTTTTTTTGCTGTAGAGAATGTCTTCTGAAATTTATAAGTTTGGTTCAGAAAGAAAATCGGTTTTAAGGGTTTAGGCCATTATAATATGAATAATTTCTTCAATATTCATGGTATTCTTTAGGAATGAGAGAGAAGGTTGAATTTTGGGACGTGTTAACTATAAAAGTCGCGTCGCTACTAGTGTTCGGCAACTAGTGGTCAAAAAGTAGTTAACTACCAACTACTAACTAGTCTGGAAAAATCTAGTTGCAACTAGTAGTTAACTATTTTTTCCTGGGACTAGTTGCAACTAGTAGTTAACTGTTTCCCAAAGTAGTTAACTACTAGTTAACTAGTCTATTTAATTTCATAACCTATTTTTTGCCCAAATTCTAATACATCTTTCTTATCTATATCACAAAAAACGCGCAAAAAGGGCCTTTAATTCTGGTATGGTATTTTGAGTACTCTACCATCTTAATTAAATTTGTTACAGTACAATTTTTTCTATATTTTGATAAAAATTTTAATAAGAATTTTTTCGAAAGTAGTTGAAATTTTGAAAGTAGTTTCAACTAGTAGTTATTAAAAAAAGTAGTTCAACTAATAGTTGAACTAGTTTAAACCAAAAGTAGTTAAACTACTAGTTAACTACTAGTTGATCAGTAGTTAACTACTAGTTGCAACTAGTTCTAGTTAACTAGTGCCGAACATTAGTCGCTACATTTACTACTGTTATAAATTGAACCATTGAATGAAACAACTTTCCTTGTTGTCTAATTAATAGCCTTATGTCTTTATTTTGTTTGGCCTTGACTAATTTATATTCATTAAGATCTTACCATGTCACGTGTTTACACGCGATTGCAAATCCGCATAAGATTTCACGAATAAAAGCGGATAATTAAGATGCATTGAAATTCATGAGGTAAGGTGATACACAACATTAAATACTTCAACACCATGTTCATACACATCCCGTATCTCTAGTCTGATAATCTTGTCACGATTACATTACTTGCCACGCGCTACATTTCGAATTCTGGATCTAACCTTTACAGTTAACTCCAAAATCGTAAATAATAGTCACTACTGAAAAACGAAATTGTGCAGGCCTAATATTGAGTTTTATTAACTCAAGAAAACGTTTATGGAATGCTAAGTTTGTAATAATAAATTCCTTTGAGACCCTTTAATTTTATTATATACTAATGAGAAATAATTATGTTTTTTCCACATTATTTGCGATTTTTCTGTTATTAAATTAAATTATAAAGAATGTTATGCCAATAAGGTATCATGACAAGTCAAAATAGAGAAGGAAATGGTATTAAATTAAAGTGGTGGGTTGACTTGATTTTGAAAAGATTATGGCATCCTTTTTTCATAGTTTATTTGATGATCAAAATTGTACAATGATTACTGGTTTCATGCTTAACTAATAGAAACAATCGTGTACCTGAAGACCTGCAGTGGAGTACATATACTTTAAAAATCTTGTGAACATGGATTATTAAAAATCAATAAATTCAAATAATTTATGTTTTTCACTCTAGCACAAAGATACTGCATAACCTATCAGATGTTCCACTCAAAAAATCCTTCAAAAATATTTGAATAAAATGGAAAATTATAAGAAAGCTGTTCTAAAAATCCTTTTACAGCTTTAGATATGAAACAATGTCTTGTAGAGTCAATGAAATAAGTATCTACGTAGGGACTTATATGTATAATAAAGTCACCATATTAAATCTTCTAAGACATCCTACCTTAAAGCCTTCTTGGGGCAAAATAAAAAAACTAAAAAATTAAAAAAAAAATTAAGGGCGATAGAACAAAAATTTCAGGTAGACAAATGTGTGTACTTTCATAAGAAGAGCATAAAAAATTATGAAAATATCTAGAATAGGGTCCGGTGGGGTAAAATGGTTCAAGGAAAATCAGCCTGCCAAAAAAAATTAAATTTTATTTTTATAAACTGTTAAAATCCCTCTAACCATTTTACCCTGCTATAACCATTTTACCCCACTTGAACCCTATTTTAGGAGATACTTGCGAGTCGATATTGCCCAATTTCAGACTAGATAAAAACTTAGCAAAATAGCAAGTTTCTTTGATTTTTAAATTTAAACGTATCTTCATTTAACCAAAAACAACTAAAAGGGCTACATGATAACAGTGAAAAACATTCAAATTTGCAAACTTTTTCTTCTCACAGTGCGTGTTCATTTACAAAAAAGTGCTCAAAATTGGTTCACTTGTACCGAAGAAATAGAACTTCTTAAGAATAAAATGTATTTAGTACATACAATTATTTCGTTTGTCGTGTCGTTACGAAATTTTACATTTTCATTCAAGTTTTTACTCTAACTATCTTCTGTCTTGCATCGTCCGGAGCGTTTTTCTAGTCTGATTACGATCACTCAATTTTAATTCGTCAACGTTTCGACTTCCTCACTTCGCAACACTTTACCTGTCGTCATACTCATCAAAAGGGGAAATAACCGAGATTCAATGTTGCTCGACCGTATCAGAGATGACTATCAGAGAGGCAAATAATCATTAATTCTTCAAATCAAGGTAATCAAACGTCGACAACGAAATCTCTTTTACTAACTCCTCACAACAAGCGTATGCGCAATGAAGTCTTGGCCAATACTACGATAAATTAAGTTAATGTTAGTTCCTGTCATGCATTTGGACCTGATTCGGTCCATGGACTCTACTTTTACAGAATTTACAGAATGTTTATTTAAATATATTTTGTCTTAAACGTTGAATGAAATCTTTATCTAGTGGGTATGTGATGATATAATGCGTTGTGGATAAAATAGTATGAGGACTGAAAATTTAATGCAAATATTTTGTACATTTTCCTATATTTTGATAGTCTATAGAATTTGAAGTATATAGCTTCCTTCGGGAGGCTAAGGCGGGTGAAACTTATGATGAAAGACACATGTGGGTAAAAACAACCTTAGCAAGTTTTTCAACCATCCCCTTGTACAGAAGTTATTCCGCTATCACAATGATACTTATACCTCTTAACTTTCAACCTATTCATTTATGTTTAATGATCCTAGGAGGGAAATTTCTAGTAAAGCCTATCCGATCTCTTTCTCCGTGTTACGGGGTTTCCCACTGTTGATATACATCTTAAACTATGCATCAAAGTTGTTTTTATCAGATTCAACTTTGATGTAGTTTGATGCGTGTTCTGTACCACCTCCAGAAGATCATTATTCTCATCTGGAACTAATGGAACTTGGTGATTCTTTCTTTTCCACTTTCCCTATTTCCGAGGGATGTTTTTATCTCGAGTTTTCACGCGTGTCCTAAATTGCGAAATATTTCGCGGTAAAAATGTTTATTTTTATATTATGACCGTACGAAACCCTGAAAATGCTTTTGGAAAAGTAAGGGAAACATATTTTTAAAGCTATGAAAATAAAAACATCTAGAGCTCTTTAAAGGTTATATTTCCATGATATCGCCCATAGATATACAGGATGTTACAAAGATCCGTTTCACGGCTTTTATTTAGAACCAACGTCTCCTAGGGTCATGGAAGTAAGTTTTACCTCTAGAAATGATCATGCTAAATCCTTGAGATGATTTACGGTGTAATTTTCACTTGCTAATACCTCATCGAATATTGTAAAAAAAAATTTCGGAGCGGATTTTATGATATATTGCCAACAATTTTGTCACTGAATTTTCAATTATTTTTATTAACTTTCTTATTTCGCTGCTTGGGGCACTGTAAGTTACCTAAATGGATTCCCCATGGACATGGTCACTTACCTAAGGGTATACCTTACTTACATGACCCTAGGAGACATTGGTTCCAAATAAAAGTCGTGAAACGGACTTTCATCATCATCATCATCATCATCATCATCATTATTATTATTATTATTATTACAAAAATGTTTAATTTTAAAAGTTCGAACCTTTAAAATAATTAATATTATGATTGCAATTAATATTAGGATTACTATAATTAATATTAGAGGATTGTTCTGGGCATGGGCGTAGCCAGGTTCCATGTTAGGGGGGGGCAAGGATACTTACCTTTGCCCCATGTCATGGTCTCAGGTAACTGTATACTTTTACACGTACTTTACATAGTACTTTTACACGTTAAATTTTAGAGTAATTATACGAAGGGTTTGAACTTTTGCACACTTAACTTAAATAATAGTGTAATTGATGTGTGCTCTAAGAAAAATGGGGGGGGTCTGGGGGTCCTCCCCCAGAAAACTTTTTAAAACTTGCACCTTTAAGTAGTGTTTTAGCTCATTTTTAGACTCTTTGGCCAGAACAGAACCACCTCTTGTAAGTTGTAAGCCACATACTATTCTAGGGAATTTATGTGGCTAATGACTAAAAGTATAATTTGTAGAATCTAATCGAGTTGAGTTAAATTCAATAAATTTTATCTATTTTATTTTATGTTACCGGGTGAAACATTCGTATGTTTGGACATTAAAAAAAACCACCAAGCTTGAGGAAAATACGCAACTGCTTTAATTACATAATAATTTAGAAGAGACTGAAGAAGAATACAAAGTTACAGTTAGTCTGAAAATAGTCCGAGCAACTTTGTATCAACTGTTCAAGTTGTTGCAGTTACTTGAATAACCATGATATAAGATATAACATTTAACAATAACCTTAAAATGTAAAAGTAAAACCGTCCTGCTTTTTCAAATATTATTTAGCTTTTTTTTCACTCTTAAAGAAAAAATTCTCTTATTAGATATTTTAAAACAAATAGTTTATCCCCCAAAACTAAGATGCAATACTAAATTCAACTTACTTTAATTGCTGGTGATGGTGCTGGATTAAGGCTTTACATAATACGTCTAGATATCAATATGGAGGACTGAAATACGTACTCTTTTTAAGTTCAATGCTTGAAAACTAAATCACATATCTTAGACTATTGGGAATTTTCTGCAGGAATCAGGAATAGCCAATGACCACACGGCTTTCTTTCTATTCGTTGAAAGGTCAGCCAAAGCTTCGAAATAATAATGGCTGGGTTCACAAAAGACCCCTCTGTTTTTGTGTAAACACTTGAGAAACACGTTGAAACAATTTCCTGACACATCCAGACACCTAAGGGGCTGCCCACACCAAGGAAGCCACTCCAGAGCAATAAAATAAATCAATCTTGACCCCTTGGCCCTCGCAATACAAGATAACGTTAATTGACCTCCTGGACAGTCGAGTAAACAAGACACTCTCAACCCCCTCTCTTCTATTGGGAAGGCTGAATGGGGAACCTGAGTCCGCCTGTCAAGATAACGATCTTAATGGGACAGTACGCACGACGAGCTCCGTGTGGGCAGCCCCTTAAGCCCCCTTGCTTGTTTGAGTCGTTGAGTGCCGAAGATTTATGATATCCTTTCACACCCCAATCCATTGTCAAAGGCAGGAGGTGTACGTATAATTGGATTTTGTGGTATGGGAAGAGCATTTCCCCCTCACCCCTATTTCTTCTCCAATTAGGACAGTAGAGGACAACAGGAAAGAGGGAGCGTTCACCCCCCGCTGGCTCCTGTATGTGAACAACAGGTGTGACCAGTAACGAGTTTACTTTACCCTTATCTTATCTTGGGGCTGTTTGTCAACTCTTCCCATTTCTAGCCGTTCAATAGATTTCCACTCCGCGGGAGGTGGTCAACTGGGGTTGTATCTTATCTCATATCTTTGAAGTTGTCGAATATTTTGACTGGCTCGGTCGTTTGGGGAACTAAAAATGCTGAATGAAGTGAATTCTGCGTGAATTCTTCCGCCACATCTCACATATAAGCTCGTTTTTTTGGCACATATACTTTAAAAAAAAATTGAAGGGTTTCAGCTTTAAAAAAAATTTTCAGAAAAAAAAATTTAAAAATGTTTTTCAATTTTACAGAAAAAATTATTTTGGGGGAAAATTTCTGAAGAGTTATGAAAAATTTAGGGGGGGGGCAGCTGCCCCCCCCTGCCTCCCCCTGGCTACGCCCATGGTTCTGGGCTAACTTTAGTGCACATACAGAAAATTTTAATAGTTTTGTAGTATAATAATTGAAAACAAAGCTAAGAAGTTTAAAATCTTAATAATGTAAAACAAGTCTCTAATCTTGGGACAAATAAATTACGAGACCGTCTTTCTCGACTGTTTTCATTTTGAAAATATTTAAAAACTTCTGTGGTATTAATGGAACTAAACATACTCCTTTACCTGTGTCAACTTGTTTGGAAATTAAATTAGCCCTTCGGTGGTGTCCTATCTATACAAGTAGAAATTTAAAGCATTAAGGTAAATGTGGATATAGTGGACAATGTCCCAAAAGTGGCCACCTAGTTGATTAATTTTAAATAATACGAGTTAGAGGCGTCAAATAGCGTTAAAATTCATAGGTATAGTAGATTATGCTATCAGGTAATCAGTTAAATATCCACCGATACCACAGATCAGCATAGGAAGGATTACCATCGGCCGAGTAACTGAAATTTGATTTTGCTTATTGAATCGCGTTAGGAAACTGGGAAGTCGGAACTGATTTTTTTGTATTTATTACAGTTTAATTGACTTTAATTCATTTTAAGATAAAGTAGAATGTATACAAAATTTCGACATTACGAGGATTAAGGGGATGACCACTTTACCATCACAGAATCTTAGGAAAAAGATAGGTGTCCACCATAGAAACATCAGATACATCTATGTGGCCACTATAGAAACAATTTGGAGTACTTTTAAAAAAATTAACTGAAAATACTTTCCCCGATCCAATTATAGTTTTAATTGGTAAAATCGAAAAAAGATCCAGTTAATCTAAAAATAGGATGGTACCCGTTTCCAAGCAAATAGAAAGTGTCCACTATACCCGCATTTACCTTACTTGGTTACGCAAGCCCATTTTAAGCAGCTCAGCGCGCAACCCCCCGGCTCATTTAGCGGCTCATCTACCACCTTTCCTCATAATGTTTCATCGTCATCTTGCTGATAATTCAACATGATGATTACCTAGATATCCTTGCATGAACGACACACCTATCTTTTAAGTAAAGATTACATCACATTTAATATAGATAATTATATTATTTAACTATTTTACTGGTGACTGAAATCATATGCAGAGCAAAACTATACAGAGCCATCTATAGTCCATTTTAAGAAATAAACAGGCACTTTTCTAACAACTCCTTTCTAACCTTTTGGCATTTTAATTTCATCGCAAATCGTAAGGAGGACAAGCATGGGCGCCCATACTTATAAGGGCAAGGGGGACAATATGTCTTTTCGGACAATATGTTATTAAAAGCTTTTATCAGAGAATAAATTATCTGGTTATCATAAACAGTTGCTTTGTATTAAAAATAAATATTTTTAAAAATTGTTTAGCTAAATTTTTTTCTATTTTAAAGAATAAGTAAATTAAAAAAACAACTTAAATTAAATTCAAAATTAATTCTTTAGTGGGTTTTTTTTTCAAATTTTTCTGTTTATTTGAATATATCTGTGGTTAAACCCAAACATATATTGGTTAGTACTACACCATATATGGAATTTTTAACCTAAATGTTATTTGATAAAACTCTTTTTGCAATCTCTTTTCCTTGTACCATGGCTATCCCATTCTATAATGTTCATCATTTGTACCTTATAATATTGCAAAATATATGTATGATTTTCGAAAAAAAAATTGAAGGACACAACTTTGTTTTTTGAAACTTTTTTAGAAAAAAAAATAATGAAAAATATTTTTGTATACATAATCAAGTTTATAAATATTAAACTTTGTAAAATCTTATATATAACAAGGGGTGATACATTTTTTCTCGGTGAAATAAAACTATAGAATTATTAAAGACTAAAGCGCCAAAAATTGAATTTTCTTCAAATTTTCAAAAACTTTAACTAAAAAATTGAATTATAAAAACATTTTCTAATTTATATGTGTTTATTTGGACCGATGTCGAAGGATAGATTTTATTAACTCAAGGCCCGCGGGCCATACTTTTGAGACCCCTGGTCTGGACCAATCTTAAAGATTCCTTGCAATGGCTGAAAAAATGTTTTGAGCAATTTTCTTGCATGTAAGGTTTTTTCGTCAATTAAAACTAATCACCCCATGGAAGAAAAATCATAAGTTAAAACGAATTCTTAGAGGGACACTTCTGTAAGAGTATTTGAGGATCAGTGGCGTAGCCACAGGGGGAATTGAGGATATACCATACCCGCTCCCGAAAGTCAGAAATTTTTCACCCTCCAAAAATTGTTTCTGGCTACGCCCCTGGATAGGATTACTATTTCATAGGATTCCTAAAAAACTTATTCGATTGTTAAAAACAATAAACACAACCTAATATCCTTGAATCCAAAATAAGCCTGGAGTATTGCGGAATGAACTCATCCTTCTAACGAATTCCCATCAAATTCTAAAACCTGCATTTAACTAGCACTAACAAAGTCACTACCCAACTTGCCCAGACGTCCTTGGGAAAACCACCATAAAGTGAATAATAAAACCAGCCATTTCATCCTCAAATAAAAGATCAAGCAATCTAGACAGTTCTGTTGCTAAATACCAATTCTATGTGGGACGTGAGACCCCGTAACATAGGGGTCACGACCCTTCTAACGGTGGTCGCCGTTGTTCCTTTCTGACCCGTTAAAACAATGAAGTGACCAGTGGTCGGCCTTGTTTCCGTTACCATGGTGATTAGCGTGGATATTCAGTGAGGATATTTTGTTATTGTTTAACAACAAGCGAGATAGTATCGGCAGGGGAAAGAGAAGGATAACCTACATAGGATGTTTGGGTGGTGAATTTAGATGTGTTTGGAGCCATAATAGAGCATTTTCAATCACATGACTCGGACCTATCAACGGCCTTAGCAACAGAAATGTTACAGTTTTTTGCCCTACAGAGGTTAACAGTTACAGAAAATGACTGGCCGTGGAATTCTTCTATTGGAGCATTTGCAATCACGTGACCCCATACTTAAAAACCGCCTTAGCAAACAGATAAACAACGGTCTTAGCAGCAGTTAAAAGCCTTACAGAAGGTACACAGTTAAAAGAAAATAACCGGTTGTGACGTCACCTGAAAACACTCTATTTAGTTAATTGAAATTGAAAGAATCATATATATTTTTTTTTTTTAGTTTGAAATTGAAAGCGCAACCACTCTTGAAAGAGTTGTAAATTGAGCCAAAGTGTTAGAAGTAAAGTGTGAAGTTTGTTTATAAAATCACTTGGTTGACCTTAAGGTTTGTGGGGGTCTCGATTTGGAAACCTCTTTGGGGCTCCTTTTAACTAAAAATTATAACTAAAATAATGAGGTTAAAATTATAACTAAAGAAATAATAATTGTAAAAATATTTTTAAACTAAACAGAAAGCGCATCGCTTAATTTAAAACACCATAAAAAAGGACGAGATTCAGTAGCACATCCCGAACATTTTTAGAAAATCCTCTCCATTTGAAATGTTATTTTAGCCAATTTTGGAATACAACTATTTTTTTTTTGTGAATGTCTGGAATTATAATAACTCCAGATAAATATCTAAACTCCCAAAAAAAAATAGCGCTCGAGAAAAAACAGCTATGAATTGCTTCTAATATAAAAGCAAGAAATTCTCCATATTTTTCAGTTTACTTAATACGGTATGATAAATCCCTTTTTCATAGGAGGATATAGTAAGCAATTATTTAGTCAACTCTGATGTAGAAGAGCCTTTTAAAATCTAAACTAAACAGTTTCGCATTATGAACTATTAGCATTTCACAAAGGGTGAAGTCCAGGGCCTAATTTTGGTACAATTGGTCTAATCGTCTTAAAGCTGAGCCTGGTAAACTGATTTTATACAGTCCCAGATTAAAAAATAATAAAGGTTATTTTTTAAAAAAAAAGAATATATTGTTTCACTAATGAAAATGATAAAAACTGTCAATCAGACTTCCTACTATAAGGAACTGCTAAAAAGTAAGGAAAGATACAATTAAATTATAATTGCCATCCTGTTCATCTCACATCCGCAATAAAGGTTTTACGTCTTCCCGGGAGGCAATAGCATGGAATCCAGACAATTCTGCAATCATTCTGTAAATCAGAATTCCCTTACATCTTCCGCTAATGATTTACTCCACAGTAACTGTGAAGGTAAGACTACTCTCGAAGGCTTCTGGTTGTTAAAAATCCCCACGAGAAGCATGCTCAGCATTGCAACCTACTTCGCTGCGAATGTTCCTGATGATGCAACCCGGTTTCAGGAGGCACTTTTTGTATCCGGATATGAGAAAGTGTGGTTTGGCCAATTTAGCCAATTGGCCACTTTCACATAGAAGGCATTCGCTATAGATTGTTTTTATAGATTGCATTGCATCCGTAAATAAATCATTGTTGATATAAGAGTATTGGATTGTAAATCGGATATTAAAATAGAAAAACTAGATTTATTCATAAAAATTATAAAATGTAATTCGGATTTTATATTTTTCTTCATTGGTCAAGTAATTGATTTAAATTTAAATCAAGGGGATTCTGGGATAGACGACGATAGATATTGTAGTTTTCTCAAAACCAATGAAGAAGAAGATTTCATATGTGTTTGTTTCGACTTAAGTCTGAGTACCCTAAATTTAAAATTAGATTATATTGAAACACCAGCTATATACAGACTTACACCGGGTGGAGATTATACAAAATACATACATAACAAAATCCTTTACATTTTTTATATTAAAATGTCTGTCTTTCTAAATTTGCATAACATATTACTTTATAAGTTTGTTGGTTCTATTTCGACTAAAATTTTAATCCTAAATTTTGTTTCTGATAATACATCAAAAAATGTATGTAAAGAAAGAAAACTAAATCCAGGAAATTTTTCAATTCTACAAAATTTTTGATAAAGGTACAGTTTTTATAATTTTTCTTTATTCTAAATAGTGAGCTTTTTGATCCAATAAAAACGTTCGGGGGGGGGGTTATTTAATAAAAACTATATTGCCTACGCAGGTTTTTTTCCGATCAATTTTCTAAAAACTTGGTTTTTGGGCTAAGTAGTAAGTAGTAACTACTCCCTTTTAAGCAGACGATTCAATTCTTGATGGATCATTATTTTCCCATTGAGGAACCTCTTGTTCAAAGTCGTTTTTCAAACACAGTATTAAATGCTTTAGCTATTTATTTTTCAAACATATTATACGGAACAATATTTCTCCTTTTACTGGGTCTACCTTAATATCAGTTAATTATAAAAAGATAAATATATTATATTATTCAAAATAAACTAATATGATTTTAAAAACAGTTAAACTTAAAATTCTTTATTTTTTAAATTTTTTAATTATTTCGGACAAATGAATTTTTTTTTGGCAACATGTGAAACAATCTGTTTCCATACAGTCATTTATGCGAAGCCTAAAAATGTCCATTTGTGGAAAAGTTTCGAATTTAAAAGTTCTAAATGGTTTTCTTGGATTTCTCGCCTTTTGGTACTACCTTCGACGTCCTTTTGTGTTTAGAAGTTAATGGGATGTGGTTTATTAATTCTCGGATTTTAATACATAAGATTTCAATTTAATTTATAAGTGCCTATAGTATTTTTATTTTTCCTAAAATTTTTAATATTTTTTCGAGTGTATTTCTACCATTTTGTACTTTGTATATGTTAAGTTATATTGGGAGTCATGAGACGGGCAAAACTTTTGAGGAGTACTTTTCCACAAAACTAATAAAGTGGAGATAAATGAAGCGTGGTTTTGCGCGTGAAATATTTCCAAGTGATAATAATGTAATGTGTGACCGTGTTCCGTGTAACAACAATGTAATATGTAACCGTGTAACCATTACAATAATGTAATGTGTACCAATAATGTTATGTCTATCAATAATGTAATGGTAATGAGTGCTGATAACGTAATGATGAACGAATACGAAGTAATCTTCTCTGTTAAGGGGTTCGAGAATTTCCTAATGTACCACCAACCACCAGCGGAAAAACCACCAACAAATTAACTCTAGTCTAGACAATACCAGAAGGTTTAACATCCTTGGTGCAACTTGGAACCTTCAAGGCCTCTGTTATTAATAAGTCTCAAACTTTATGCAAAGTTATTTCAAGTTACACTGTTCTATTCTCCATCTAACGCTGAATTCTCACCTAAACTTTCAAATTCAAACGAAAATGATACGATTTGTGAGGAATTTTGGAATGTTGTTTGGAGCTGGCCCGGGGAGTTCGTGCCAGGGGATGGGTTAAAGCAAAATTATTTGTAATTGGTCCCTCTCTGTTGTACATCACTGGTTAAATGTAGCTTACTGGTAGGATTCGTATTCGAATCTTCATATATGTATTTAATGAAAAATGTTGTGGATTACTGAATCCCAAGAAATGAGGGGGGTCTGAGGACCCTACCCCATAAAAGGTTTTGGATTTTAAAAGCATTGTTTTTACTCATTTTTTGATATTTCAAACCCTTGGTTGACCCTCAAAGAGGTTTCAAACGTTTCAAAACATTCTAGAGAAAAACAGTTACAAAAAAAACCATGAAAATTTCGGGGATTGTTGAACTCTCTAACCCTTCCTTCATACCGCCCTGATTTGGAGTTATTATTAGTGCATAAGTGATTTTTCATGTATCCCTGAGGATGCAATCGTCTATCTCCCATGGAGGGTACCATCATGCCTTGTTTTACCATTAGGCTTCTGAGGCCCGTGGCCCATCATATAAGGGCACCCAAAATCTCAAAAGCATCTAAAAATTAAAACAAAAATAACTTCGCATTTTTTTACATCATTGCATTTTTAACAACTTTTTTTAAGCGGGAACTACGGTTTTAAAGAACTTTTTGAAGGCATCTGTGAAACAGTCACCTAGCTAATAACCTAACTATCAATATTGTGTGTTAAGGAATTTATTTTTATACTATGAACATGTAACACGGAACACGGGAACATGTAACACGTGTATGCTCCTGCGTTGTATTCCTCCGATTTTTGTCATGTATGGTCAAATTTCGTTTACTTCTATGTAGTTGAAGTAACGTAAACTTGACACATTTGGTATGAGCTGCGTTACTAGGGTATGACACAATTTCTTAAACCGGGCCAATTAATTTCTATTGGTTAGTTCTTATGGAAATCTAAATCCACCACAAACCTTACTCTTACCTTTATTCCTGAAGAAGTATCGCAAAAACCTTTCGCATATAACCACCAATTACCGAACAGACACAAATACAAATTATAACTCAATCGCACGCACCCATGTTGTATTATTTGCTCCGGCACAACAACGTCTCCGTCCTTGGAGTTCCGATAGGCGACTGTGAAAAAGTGCGAGGTCCGTCGACCTACATGCTAGAAGAGGAAGTGAATGGCCTAGAAAAAGTGGAAGACACAGTCGCTCTTCATAGGTGAAAGTTTATTGACCGAGTTCCTCACGGCGGCCTTGACTTAGCCCTGAAAGGGGGTGAGCATCGGGCCAACCCTCTTGAGATGTTTACGTCGAGTGACCGCTTTGCGAGGAGTGACATCTCCAATTATTATTTTGCTTGGAGAAAGTCCACCTTGTTCTGTTATGCTGAGATTTCACTTATACAATAATCTGTTGCGGCAAGACCAGTGGGACGAATTACGACGAGGTAGGTCAAAATGATGTCACTTTCGCCCCTATGTGGTGATGCGTCCATTGGTCTCGCCCGCATTACGCAACGACAAAAGGGAAAACCTTCAAGAGATCTTATTTCAGTACGGGGAATTTAATAACAAATATTTCAATGTGTAGGAAAACTGTGTTTCTTGTCTAATGTCGTTTGGAATGGTTCTTAAACGTTTGATATTTTATGAAAAAAATTAATTAGTTTAAATTTATTAAGTAATCAATTTTTCATCTTAGTTTCATTAAGATTGGTGGAAACGTTTTAAAAATAATAGATTAGAATAAAATTCTAGTATTTTAAAATGCCTTGAATTATTTAGAATGCTCACCAATGTCACTGATTCATCTGGCCGTACAACTGAATATGTATGATTGGGACCTCTTCTTTAAAGCGTTCAGAAAAAAAAATGCTATGGAGACAAAGGAAAGAAGACTAAATATGGTGCAATGTTTCAGGATTTGAAGAATGTTTGAAAGCACAAGTCGATAAGAGAATCAATTTTCCCCCTTTTTTAAGTACCTATTCCCCAGTTTTTATTATATGAAGGATAACCTCAGCAGGCGCGGATCCAGCACGGCTCCAAGGGGGGGAGGGCACTTTTCCAGACCATCACCTTTATCTTTTGGGAAAAATGTCAAATCGTTGAGGATTTTCTAAAAAGTATCCCTCAAGATCCCCTTTTAGTACCGCTGGGGGGTGTGGGGAATAAAATGGGGAACTTAATTTTTAAAAAAAATTGATCTGTAAAGGTAGGGTTTTAACTCATATTGAGCAATTTTGTTTTGGTCCAAGGGGGGGCACTGTCCAGAGAACCTCCGCCACTGAACCTCAGAGAACTTCTAAGTTACCAAGTCAGTTTTATAAAATAAGTATAAAAGTCAACACAAACAGTCAAAATATCCATGTTTTTTTTTTAAATACCATATAGGGTTGGACCACACCTGAATTAACAATACTTGTGCAGCTTACGTTATTTGAAACCCTCTGCGACTTCTAGTTGCTTAAGTTTTTTTTTAGTTTTACAGTGACACGTGCTTTTCTCAGATTCCTATTCTCCTGCTCACAACCAAATTCTAAAGCAAACCAATTTGGAGCGTAAAATGCAAAACGCAAACCATTAGAAAAAATATGTAACACAATTGTAACAATAAAACTTACAGAAATTCATAGCTGTTTGACTGTAATAAAATTTAAAAAAAAATCAATGTTCCTTTTATGGTATTCGTTCTGTACTATTACAAAATGCTTAATGATTAGTTTTTACGAGATGTAAATAAAATGCCTTAAATATAACTCAACATATAATTTTTTCGAAAGCCCTAACTTGTGGGGAAAAAAACACGTTATAAACACGATCTCAGTGATTGGAAGCGTGGACATTTTCAATCACGTATGCAAAATGGCGTGTCACGGAAATTGGAGCACTCCTCAGAGCAAAGATGCAACGTATCTATTGCACCATCGGACTGTGTTAAAACTGAATTGATAAATCTCCTGAGAGACAATAAAACCTTTCAACGATACAAATGAGCAAGGTAAGAACCCTTTGTATCCAGGCACTTTCTTCGACACTCATCTTTTTTTGTCGTATTGTCCCATTCAGTGCGTGAACAGATGATGGGATTCTTTATTATAAAACAATATGGGATCATACAGCTAACAGAACAATGATGTTGTCACGAATCCTCTTGTAACGTTAGTTGGCCTAGAAAACTGTCAACGATCAAAGTGTTTTGTATTTAGTAGGCACTAAAAACTTTATGTATTTACATTATGTTTTAAAGGGAAATAGTTATAGAAAAGAAGATACTAGTATTACTAGTATAAAACATGAATGACATTAACTAAAAGTTAATGCGAAAAAATACGATTTAGTTCACAGAATTAACGTCATACTACATAATACTATTCTTGGACTATTCATTCGTACATAGTTAAACTGGTTTACAAACTACTGTTAACAGTTTTTACAGCTGATGCAATCAAATCCAAAGAGCGTGCGGAGATTTGTTCATTAGTTGGGTCGATTCCTCCTGCACAGTTGAAAGAACAATTTTAATCTAATAAATCCATCGCTATTGTGAAAAATTAATTGCAATTAATTCTTTAATTGTGTTGGAGAAGAGAAATCGTTGGAAGATATCAAACATTGAACTTTTATGCAGTGCAGTCGACATTGTAAACAATCATTGTTAATAAATTTTAAGGTTTGATTTACCTTGCTTCTGGAAATGCTATTTAAGTTTTATAATTTTTTTTTCAATTTATGTATTTTCTTATATTTGCAAACAAATATCACTGATGTTTCAGTGATTTCGCTTGTTTGATTAATTTAACATTTAAAAAGGTAAAAATTTGAAGGTTTCTACATAACATACTATTTTACTTTTTTGAAACAAACTTTTTTGAGTAGGTTGGCGTAGAAAAATAAATTTTCCAAAAGGGTGCAGTGGAGCGAAAGTGTTATAGAGCCGCTGCTTCAGGGCGGATCACCATGACTCCACAAAAGCAGTGTGATTCACGCGTTTGACACATTCAGGGAGTGAATCCGTTACTCCCATTGGTCTTGCGTGGTAAACACTAGTATGTAACGGCTCCAAGAGCCAATGGCAAGACCGGATTCCATCCCTGAACGTGTCAGACTCGTGACGTGAATCAGGGGCGAAGTATGGCCATCAGTCCTTGCCTCGATAAAAAGGATTGATAGGATATTCCTATTCCTACTGTGCCAGAAATATTCACAATTCCATTTTGTCTAAACAAAACACGTCCTTCGAATCATGCAAATCGCTCTTAGATATCAACTTCTGGTTTTATCGAAAGCTATAAGCACACACCGAAATACTATGTCTTCCTGTAAATCATCCTAGCAAAAGGCAACACGAAGCTTAAGAGGATATTAAGCCTTTTCGAGCGCGCTCGTATCGTGCTTTATTGGGAAGAGATCCTTGAACGGAGTGTTAAGGAATATGTCATTAAGGCGCAAGACAACATCCAGTGGCCTTGGATGTATTGAATATCTGCATTGGGGACAGTACGTTAGGGAACAGAGATGTTACCATCTGTCTTTTTTTTTTCAGAACGTTTTTTTTTTTTTTGACATTTAATAACAATTAGGCTGACTAAAGTCACGGCGACCAGTATCACTAGTATCAAAAATATCACTAGAAAACAATAGAGCATTTTCAATCACGTGACTTTACCTAACAACGGCCTTAGCAACGTTGTTTTTATCCTCCAGTGATGTCATGTGCGAATGCTTCTATTGGATGCTTCTATTTCCCGCCCCTAACAACAGCCTTAGCAACGTTGTTTTTGTCTTTGTCACCGTGACAAAAGTCGCCCATGCGCGCTCGCCCTTACAAACAAAAGTTCTTACTTGAGAACGTTTCTTAAGCTTTTTGAAATTCATTAAAGCATAACTGCTTAATATTTATACATATATAGTAGCGAATGAGGCCACAATTATTTTTTCGCTTATTTTAAATAATTTGCTTTTCGAAATTCGAATTTCATGTATATTTTTAAAATAGCCAGCTTTACGAAAAATGAACTTATGACTCCACTTCGTGTATTTCTAAATTACATATTGATTGTTTCTTGTAGTACTTGTCCCATGTCAATCTGCCTAGCATTTAATTCAAGAATAAAAATAATGTACTTTTTAGTTATGACTAACTTTATTTCCTTCACAAAACTAAGTTGGACCTAACTTTTTGACTTGTAAAATTATTTTAAAGTTGTCCTTTAACTGCTATTACAATGAGGAGACATTTTTTTTATTTGCTAATAAAAGTTATCAATTCCCAAATAACAAAAATAATGAGAAAAGAAAAGAATTGATGTATTTGGTGTCCAAAATTCAAATGGGTGTGAGACATCACATTTAGAATGGGGGTTAGCTATTAATATGTGAGAACTCGTGACATGAGGAGAGTAAGTATAAGGGGTGTAAAATCCTAAAAAATTGGAAGTTATGTGCTAATCCATAACAGTTCTCTCAATACTCAATGAATACCTCAGATTTCCACACCTCAGATTCCCAAGTGTTTTTTGCTTCCCCTAAGAATGATTTGAAACGTCCTTGAGGCACTGGAACAGGGAAGAAAACGCTGCATTCTTCTCGAGAGGAAAGCAAAGGTATATTTTTTTACTTGCCGGAACCAAGTGACAGCGAAGTGAAAACAATGTTCCCATCAGCAATAGGAACTGCCTCTGGGTGCAATGGGCATTTCTTTGTTCGGTTGTTAGTATTTCCTCAGCAGTTAGTTTTTTCAGAACTTAACGTGTTAATCGATGGATTTTCCGCTATTTAGGTTGCCGTATTGATGGTGAAAAAACGATGATGCTTGGTTTTGGTTTTTGGATTGCGTAAGAAGGATCATTGCGTCATCACTAAAGCAGGGACAGTTAATTTTATTTATTCCTTAGCCACGTTTTTTTTAAACAGTCATCTTTGGCTCAGACACTAGAGCACTGGTGGGCAACCTCTTTGGGAAGAGTGACACTGTTTGGGAAACCAAACTTATAGGCATGCTTCTACCACTTTTCCAATCTATAACCAAAAATATAAAGTGAAAAATGTTATTCTCATGAACGTCTAGGCAGTTAGAGTTGTAAAAATAAAAATGGGAGTTACTCCCCCGAAAAAGTTTAAGAATTCTCCCTCATGACCAGGGCCTGATTTACCATTAGACCCTCTAGGCCCGGGCCTAGGGGCCCCACAATTTGGGGGCCCCCTAATTTTAAAGAGTTAACAAAAATTTATAGTAGAAATAAGTTTTTATACTTCCTAGAATGTTTTTTCATTACTTTTTTTAAAATCGGAAATAAAAATCCAAACCTTTTAGCAATATAAAAAACGTAAAAGATAACCGAGAACTTGTCTGACTCTGACACCCTCACGATAGTGAATTTTCACACTAATCAAACAATAATTTTCACGCATCTACATTTATATAGCACCAAATATGACAACGTGGGGGCCCCTTCCTGCATGTTGGGCCTAGTGTTCTAAATTTTCTAAATCGGGCCCTGCTCATGACGGACTTTTAGCACAATTTGCAACACTATAGGTAATTTGAAAAATCCCCTAATCAATCAATACCTTCAGAAAAGTATCCAAATAACGAGAATACTACTCCTATCCATAGTCCATAATACATTAACAGCCATATTCACAGCCATCAGAGTCGGTGTTAACCAACTTCTAAAGAAAGAAAAATTAGCTTTTCGGTGACTCTGATTGGTGGAATCCTTCTTTGATCTAGGATTTAACACTGATGCTGATGGCTATGAATATGGCCGTAAGTGTAAAACCTATAATAAATGGAAGAATCAGAAGCCCGTGAGACGTATAGTTAGAGAGGCCCTGATGAAATCCCTATTATTTTAATTCCCCAAACTATTACGTTCTTAAAATTTTTATCGCAAAACAGCCTCTTTTTTCCCTGTGTCCATCCTGGTGTCCTTTCGGACAGTCAGAGCGGGATGTTCGAATCTTGCAAAAGCTGCCACGATCGCGGTCAGTAGGTAGAGAGGTTGGCAAACATCCTCCGTTTCACAAAACACTTTTTTTTCTTGTTGGAAAGCATCGCTATTGGCGCCGGTAGTAGCTAGCACATTTTCAAAAAATGAAATAGGAAATTATTCTTTTTAAAGATCTTTGAGTGATTACATACTTTGTTTTTTATTTTTGTCAACCCGTTTGTACCAACTCTAATGTCCTTCACGATAGAATACGTGCGACGTGAATTTTTCCCCCTGTATTTTAAAAATATGATGCATGTAATACAATTGTAGTTCATAAATGAGTATGATTAGAGTTGAATTAATATTTATATAAGTTATGCAATTTAAAAGAAATCTTTTATTAAATCTTTAATGCTGAAAATTGACCTTTCTGTTAAACTTTTGTAATAATTCAAAATAAGAATGTGTAAGAATATAAAAATAAAGGTGTGAGGATACAAAATTTCCTATGTATTATTCTCATGTAGAAATAAAATATTCACCAGTCTTCTTCAGAGTTTGAAAAAACGTCTTTCAAAAATAAATACTGGAACTTTCAGCAGTTTTGAATAAAAGTAACTTTTTAAAGAATGTGTCAAACCGCTTTAAATAAAGTTTTCTACTAAAGTTAAGTTAACTTACTTCTTACTTCTTATTACGAGCATCCGAGGCTGTTTGCCTCGATAGCTCGGTGTCCCTGATAGGTCCTAGTGGCCAATGGCCACCAACGACTATCCCTAAGGATGTCCCTCATGGACTGGCCAGCCAGCTTAGAGCAAAAGGACGCTCTGGCGGGCAAGGGGGAAGTGCAAAGTAGGAGTATGTGCTCCAAAGTTTCCTCCTCCCTGCCGCACACTAAAGTTAAGTTAAAGTTTAATAACATTACATGAGGAAAGTTCAAAGAAAATAACTTGGAGTTTGGTTTATGAGTAATTAGCTCGTATATTTTAAATGAACTTTGGACCAATATTGGTCCCCCATGCATTTACCATGTAAAAAAATATAACTCTGGTGCGATCTGTTGCGATTATTAGTAAGAGTAAACTTCCTTAACTACGTGTTTTTGTTGAACTACCACATTTAAATTTTTCGAGAGAGTCATTTTTAAAATTAAATTTCACACAGATATTTCAAAATGGCATTACCCATATCATAACTAATGTCATTTTCTTTACTTTGGGATGATGATTCTCGGGAAAGTCCTCGTCACGTCAGTTAGGTTTTGTTCTTCGACAAGATTTACAATTCAAGTGCTTTAAAATCATGACAGGTCAAAGCTGGAAAGCATGTTCTCCAGTGGAATCCGTCTGCACGCAGCAAAAGTTCCAAAAAGAACACAAGGGAGGCTTCGGAGAATAGATGGACAAAACTAGACGAACGTGGTTAATGTCACGTGCGGTAGACGGCAGAGGAATGTTATACGGTCGGGGATTATTTCACTTTTTGTACTGAATTCTAATGCTTTCATGTGGAGAAGAGAAAGGTTGTGATCTAGCTATGTAGATATTATTCTTTAAGTAAGATCACTTCTATTTAACATTTAACCTAACGCAAAAGGTATCGTTTTATGTGATCAATACATCGTTTAGACTTCTTTAATAATTTATTCAAAATATGTTACAGAATATGCCGATATCCTTTCAATTTTCTGTTAGCATGCAAACACAGTTTTTCCAAATTAGTTCAAAAACTTTTAATGTGATGTTTTAATGAATGGATAATTCTAAAAATATTATGAGTTCATTTTAGGTACATATAGATAAGTTCGAGTCTACTACACAGGTTTAAAGTTTATAAGTAGTCTGAATTCATCCGCCATGGTAAACCAAACCATCTAAACCATGGCCATCTAAAACCTTGAAGACCCCTAAATTTAGTTTTATTTGAAGTGAGGAAAAAACTTTCTTATCCAACTTGCTATAGTTTTTCATTGCCACGAATATCCCATTAACAATAACCGTCTTCGGTGAAACCATTAAAAAAGTAAATGATTGTTTCATTACAGATTAAAACGAATGGTTTTATAAAGCGTCCGAAAAAGAAGGTGGGGAAAATGACGGCAAGTCCAAGGACTTCAAAAAGCGACAAGAACGTGTTATGAATGAGAAAAGCAGGAACTGTTCCATCACTGTTAGCTTTTACATATGCTCTTATGTGTCAAGTTCAAGATCAACCGTTGGGCTTGATTTGGATTCTGCCCGGATAAAGAGGTATTTTTCTTTAAGTTGAAAATCCTTGAAGAAACTTCTAGAAATATATCATAGTTAGACCGCTTCGAGCCAACGCGAAAAGAATTATAAAAAGGGTGAATTGATTTTCGGGATAGACGTTCAAAGTTAAAATTAATAACTCAACGTTTTTTAGAGGGATTTAAGGGGTGGTGGGACCTGACTGGAATTTTCTTTAATTTTTTTAAAAATATAATGCTCTTGGAAATAATAGAACTTATTAATTGAAGAAGGTTTTCAAAAATAATAAACTGTTTTCAAAACCTTAATGTTAAGGAGTATTCTTGAATCTCTTTGACCATAAGCGAAATTTAATGCTATTTGTTCAATAGTACCTAATTTATATATTATTTTGCTTTGTATGATACATCCGTTCTTACCATATATATTTTTTCTGCGAACTATTTTCATCTTACAAATTAGGTAGAAGGAGAAAAGAATAGACAATAGAGTATAATCAAAACTCAATCAACTTTCTTCCTAGAAAAGTACTAAGTACTGCTTGTTCTATAAAAAAGTACTCGTTTTATGATTCAGTTCAGGAGATGCAAATTGAAAGTTCTCGCCTGATACATCACAAATACAATTTAAGATATTTAAAAAATAATCAGATTATAGCATTTATTTATTTTGTTCAGAGAGAAATACGTTTTAGGTAATCATAATAACTGAGGAATGTTCAATGGAAATTCATGTGCGAAATTATTCATAAGTTTACAAACAGCAAGAACAGTTTTCTACAGCAAGAAAAGTTTCTAAGAAACTCCATATTGTAATAGATGATGAAGACACGAGAGCGTTCCTTATCCAAACTTTCTGTTAACTCTCTAGCAACCCCACATATTTTTAAATGCAAGGTGAATGATAGTAATATAGAACAAATATTAAAGTACATTTCCATTTATGATTTGTACGTTACATGATAAATTTATAATTCAACTCATTAAGACCGAAGCACACATACTAACTACTACAGCAACGACATTAATTTAACAAGAATAATGGGTGTGATATGATTTTTAATTTAACAACAAGAGGAAGAACACTTCCTGTTTGAGTTTATTATTTTCAGTTATAGTTACAAGTAGTTACTTAAGTTGACTAGGAATGCAAAAGTGCCTTGAACTAGTTCAAGAAAATGAGTGTGTAGTAAAAGTCGGAACACGTTTTTGAAAGTGAAATTATGAATGTAATAAAATTTTACCCACTTCCATTATTTAGAAAATGTTATGCTAATGTTGAGTTTTGGCCCAATTTATTTATTAATTTAAATTTATAGTTATTAAAACTTGCTGGCCTTAAATTAATATGTCAGATTTGCAGATACGCTGATGTTTAGTATGTCCATATTTAGTGTCCTTAATATGTGAGTAACACAGGTTTATGTAAGAAACATTGGTTTGAATAGAATTTAATATAAATTAATTATAATACTTTCACAGCAAAAACTTTGGATTTACTGTTGGAAACCGAATACACCTAGATAGTACAATTCCTTACACTCAAGTTTTTGAGGTGAAGTATATCGGATTTATTAGAAAAATCACTATACGATTTATCATTTAGAGTTTGAATTTTAAGGAACTTCAAAGGAAATATTCTAATTTCAATATCATATTGAATATGATGTAATTGGTATTCCAATCTTAATATTTATGTGGGGTATTCCGATATTTACTATTGGATAGATGTTTGGCATAACTGAAATTTCTAAACACTTTATAACCATTCGTAAAAGCAGTGGTTGTCATACTTTTCCATAAGTTAAACACTTGAGGATGGTTTTATCAAAACTCAACGTCTCCTTCCCTTATCAAAAATATTTTTTGCTGCATTGAACTGAAATTCCTGGTTTACATTTGTGATTAAAACCTTACCTTCCAAAAGTGGGCCCCTTGAAGAAGCATAGCGATAAACAAAACATACTATAATCTCGTCTAAACTCAGCGGCTCTGTATCACGTTTTTTTTGGGGGGTTGTAGGCTATTCAAAAAAAGTTCTGAAAGGGGGATATGGCGAATAAGGATGAATTTATTCTCATTTTTGAAAACATAATGCTATGCAATATGCATCCTTATTATACTAACTAACAGAGTTAACTACAGAGCGCCCGAAATTGTCAATTTTTTCATAACTTAAAAATCTTCGTCCATTTCTACAGTAATAAGATACGGAAACTGATCTTTAGGAAACTGCAGCAGTGCGTCTCTGATGCAGAAGGTAAATAGTAGCAGTTTCCACGCTCTGCCGATTTCGATGGTTCAGCGAGGTGCAGCAGGTCATGATAGGGGCCGTTGTGTTATACGTTCGACGCATGTCATGCAAGTAATGAATCAGAACAACTTCCCCTTTGAGCAAGGGTCACCCTTGGACTTTTCCTGGCCAACAACGAAATAAAGCTATGAATGGTCATCACTGAATTAGTTGTAGTTTAAATTGATTTGATAATTTCCAATTAGTGATCTCATGTTCATTTAAACTATATTAATGAAATATAAAGCATGAAGACTTAATTGAAAAACGGTACATGTGAGAAACAAATATAAAGGTTTAAAACTTTTGTTTTTCCCTAGAACAGCCCATCTTCACAGTGCAATATTCTTGTGGAGAAGAGATTTTCCCCTTTATTTAATTGTCAAAGCTTATTAATCCTAAAAAACGCAACAGACTAGGATCCAATTTTGGTAGGAAATCGATGTAAAATGTTATTTCCCCGTTATCTAATCTTCATATTAATTCGAATAATACGAAATTTAGGTTATTAAGAGTCAGTTAGTTAGGTGTAGTTAAATATACTGGCAGTGGCGGATCTAGAACATGAGTAAGGGGGGGGGCTAACTTAATCTGATTGAGGATGATAATGAAGTAACAAGCCGGGCTTTTTTTTACAATGTCCATTAATGTCTTAAATATTGAGGGCAGTGTTGATTGTAAATGACTAGTATTGTTAAATATAACTAATTAATTAGTAATTAAATTAGTAAATAATTAAATATATCAAAATAATAAGGGTGTGTCAACCGGGAGGGTTTTTTCCGATGATTTGAGTCAAATATTTTTTTCCAAGAATATAGATCAAATGTGAATTTTCGTGCACTTAATTTCAATGTTTAGTGAATAATACATCCATCCCGAGGCATAAGGGGGGTTTGGGGGAACCTCCCCCAAGAAAATTTTTGAAAATTTGACCCTAAAAAGTTGTGTTTTGACTCATTTTTGGTCATTTGGGACTCTTTGAGTGTCACACGAAAAATATGATTTCTTGTACTCGTTTTCAAAGGAAAAACTGTAAGATATAAGGATTTCATGGGGGTGGTTTGAACCCCCTAACCCCGTCTCTATTTTAACAGAGTAAATGTTTTGTAAGAGACTTAGCGCATTAGACCCTTTTAAAAAGTGAATCTTATAAAAACCAGGGAGTTAAAGATCTTGCAGAGGGGCTAAAGCTCATAACCTTTAAGATGTGAAACAAATCTATAAAAATGTAAGGGGCTAAGTATTTTGGAGGTTATGCTTTGTAAGGCTTAGAAAGCTCATTGGAATCTACAAGTTCTGAATCGCAATGATATTAAAGTGCTGAAAGCTAAAGATCTTGGAGGGGGCTAACGCTTTTAGGCTAAAGCTCATTAAATTGCGAACTAAATACTATAAAACATCGCAAGGAGGCTAATTCTTTATGGGGGCTAAAACTCATTGGCCCCTTTAAATTGTGAATTGAATCTACAAAAATTATTCAGGGCTAAAAGCCTTGTAGGAGCTAAAGAGCATGGAAGCATTCATAAGGGTTAAAGCTTATTAAATAGTGAACCAAATATATTTAAAAACGCAAGAGGGCTAAAAGCTTTGTAATGGCTATTAAAGAGCATGGAGGGGGCTAATGTTTCATACGGCTAAAGCTCATTAATTTGTGTAACAAACATAAAAACGCAAGGAGGCTAATGCTTTTAGGGGCTAAGCGCATTGGATAGACCCTTTAAATTACGAATCAAACCTTCAAACATGCAAGGGGCTAATAATTTGTAAGGGCTAAAACCTCTAGAAATCCTTAAATAGTGAATGGAGTTAATAAAAATGCAGGGGGCTAAAGATTTTGGAAGGGGCTTAATGCTTTGTAGACCTTTTGAATTGTGAAAGAGGCTACAAAAAAACTGAAAAAAAAAGTTTAAAATTTTGAAAATTTAAACAAAATTTTCTAAACTTAATTTTTTTTTCGAAAAAGTTCAATTTTATGTAGTGTAAACTTAAGTCCCAAGGGGGGGCTATAGCCCCTATAGCCCCCCCCCATAGATCCGCCACTGTATACTGGTGTATTTGGGATAGACTGGGGTAGACAACACAAATAAGATAACTCAGAATCACAGGGGAAAGTGGGGTTGCTAGAGAACTAGAACTAGTTGCAACTAGTAGTTAACTACTGATCAACTAGTAGTTAACTAGTAGTTTAACTACTTTTAGTTAAAAGTAGTTCAACTATTAGTTTAACTACTTTTTTAACTAACTACTAGTTAAAACTACTTTTAAATTTTCAACTACTTCAAAAAAAAATTTATTTAAAATTTGAAGAGATATTTAAAATTTTTATCAAAGGTAGAGTACTCAAACACCATAACCAGAAATAAAGACCATTTTTGCACGAAGTATAAACTTTTTTTTGTGATATAGATTAGAAAGATGTATTAGAATTTTGCCAAAAAGTAGGTTATGAAATTAAATAGACTAGTTAACTAGTAGTTAACTACTTTGGGAAATAGTTAACTACTAGTTGCAACTAGTTCCAGGAAAAAATAGTTAACTACTAGTTACAACTACAATTTCTCAGACTAGTTAGTAGTTGGTAGTTAACTATTTTATGCCCACTAGTTGCCGAACACTGCTATTAAGAGCAATGAAAGATGGGTTATTGGGGCAACCGGCTGGAGGTAGCGATAAAATTTCATTGAAAATTCATGCTTTATCCTATTTATAAAAACTTTGTAAAGTTTTTTGTCCTTAAAAATGTTGTTTTTGTATCATTTTCTATTGTTGCATTTTAAAGGCGACCTTTTAAGAAAGAAAAGAGTTACGAACGAGTTGTAGAAAAATGGAAAATGTCCAATAAAAGTTTCTTACTTATAAATTATCCCTGAATAAAAGCAGAACTTGTCCGGCCTAATACTTTGAGCCAATACTGTCCCAAGTACCACAAACGTTCAAGATTCGGCTTGTTTGTCATGCACGACTAAATTTCGTTTACATCTAGTTGCATTTAAGTATAAACATGACATATTTGGTATGAACTGTGCTACTAGTGGTATACTGCTTTCAGAGATTAGTACTGTAATCTATGAATGATCCCTTGACCTCCATTTCTCCCGAAATTTCTTAAATGTCGGAAAAACTGCGTCACCATCGTACTCCTCAGCGATTCCGCGGTATTGAATATCGCCAAATCGTTTTAAACAGATCAAAAAACCGATGAGAGTCACACGCCCATCCTGTCAAAACGGTCAAAACAAGCGTGAAATACGATTTTATCACTAAACGGTTTCGACTTTCTGGAGACAGTTAAATTTCGACGTTAATCTCTGACTAAATTTAGAAGCACGGGGAAAACACGGATTGTCCAATAATGTGTTTAGTCTGGGGAGATTTTTTAATTCCAAACATCGTTTTATTTCCGCTGAGTTTGAATGACTGTTATTACAGCCACTTAAGTGCTATTTAATAGGGGGTAGGCAAGTATGGCGAACCATCACTGATGGCATAATAAATTGTTCACTTACACCAATGTGTTAGTTTCATTTTGTTTTATTATGGGTAAATATTATTTTTAATTACACTTCGAATTGTCATTCCTAATACACCGCTGAATAACGGACACTTGCAAATAGTGAACAATTTTCCAATGCTCAGTCTATTTTAATCCTAGACCACCTGAGATATCTATTAAATCTACAGGAAATTTGGGGAGACAAGGAGAGAAAAGGTGTAAAGGGCTCTCCATAACCAAGTATTTCGTAAAGGGGCGGTTTATAATATGATGTTACGCTTAAAGGGACGGGACTGCGACACTTTATGACAAGGGGAAGGGTGTTTCAAGAATTGTGACATGACACATTGGAAATTAACAAAAAAACAATTATTTCTGAAAAATGTAGTTTTTTACATGGCTGTTAAGAACATTATTATCAAATTTATACTAAAGAAATAAGAGTACGCTTTGAAATTATAAGATGGGGTGCACTTCAACTTGAATAAAAATTATTAGGTCCTAGATTCTCTTGCCAACCTTTTCCAACATATTTTTTGGTAGGAGAGTGGGACATGTGACACAGGGGGCAGTGTCATTTTTATACTTTGTGATACAGTGGAGGGAGAAAAATGATTTTCTCTCAATGTTTTCCCATTAAAATTTACGCCTTGTATGCCATGAGACAAAATTCTTCCAGAATATTTCGCTATATGGTATCCTTTATTACTTTCAAACGAATTTTTGATATAACGTACCCAAAAGAGAGACATTTAATTTAAAACAAGTATCAAACCAAAATATAAAAGGATTAAAATGTGAATTTTCTTATTTTTGGCTTTTCAGTGTTCACAAAATTTCGCCTACCATTTATAATGTTAAGTTAATGAATATACATTAAGATGAAAAACTTTGAAAAACAAAACTTTCATCACTCTTTCAGTTTTAATTACAATACTTTCTAATAAGTTAAATATGGATCGATAAAACACTCACACTAAATCAATGAAATAAATTTTCAAATAAAATTCATTCATGGTAAGAAATATCTTAAAGTTGATGCAAAATGCCCCCTTAAAAACTCAATCAAAAATATAGTCATGTTATAAGTTAAAAATTTGAATTTTTGAAATAAGTGAAAATTTGAAAGTCTTAGTCCGCTCTTTCTTTCCATCCAGCCTTACTTCACGAAACCCTTTTGTGGATGCTCAAGTTCCAGGAACCCTATAATACCTTTAACAATATCTTAAGAAATTTTTAGATAGTTATAAAAAATACTGAAAATAAATATCTGAAGTCGTTTATTTTAAAACAAACTTAATCATTTATGCAATCGGTAGAGGGTAGAACATAAAATATAATGAAATAAAATTTAAGCTACTTTTAAAAATATACCCCGACAAAATATAGCTCAACCTACAGCGTTAATCAAATTCTTAAAAACTGTAATATTTGTAAGACGATTGGACGTTGGTAAAACGTTTAGACCCTTGGTTTTTAAATAGACGTCGAAATTTCCGGCGGTGGATTCAAATTTGACGGATAATTTTTACTGTTTCTTTTCTTGGAAGTTCTTCGGCTTACTGGTCCTCCTCGGGTGCAGCCAGCATAAAGTGTCTCAAAATAAGTTAAAACACAACTTTTAAGGACAAATTCACAAAAATTTTGACTCTTATGATACGCAAAATTTTTGACATTTACGAAAACCAAGATTCAAATCCTGCCTTTAAGTGATCAAAATGTTATTTAGGGGAGTAATTTGTTCCATTATAGAAATAATGTTGAATCAACCCCCTCCCGATAGACAAAAATGTGGTCACGGGGTTGCTTCATGAAATCCTGGTGTCAACAACCCCAAGAAAATTTAAAACTTCTGCCCTAGAACGGTCCTCAGGACCTGATTTAGAAAATTTGCTATAGTAGGCACACCGCGCAGAAAGGGGCCCCTATCCTATGTCATATGTTTATTTTATAAAACTAAATTTCACAACACACAATAATTAGCAGCTAAGTATAGGCTGGTTGACTAATTCAAAGATGTGCTCTAAAACAGTTTATTTTAGGTTTCTATTTTCCAATTTAAATAAAAAAAAAATATTGAAATGAATTCCAAAACAGTATGGAAAGTTAGTTTTGCCTTAAATTTTTAGAGATTTTGGGGGCCTTGCAGGCCTAATGGTAAGACAGGGACTGACGGTCCTAATTAACTAAAATTGGTCACCTTAATAAAGTAGGTATACGATTGGTAGCGGTTACGTAAATTCGGTCGAAGAGCAGCCGAGAAAAACAAGCCGCACTGACCTGTTATTGGGAGAGGAGCATCCAAGGGAGAGAGCGAACGTGATTCCACCTGCGGCTGAGTCGATCTGCATCGGGGGACGGCTAGGAGCGGGAGAAAACGCCGCCACTGGGTCACGGGAACAAACCGGTCCACCGCAGCCGAGGGGCCGACGGTACCGCACCGGCAAAACCGCGCTTTTTCTTCGACATACGGTATAGCAGGGTGCCGGTTCTTTTATCTGCACGAATCTCGGAATTCCGGGTTTTATCGAAATTTTCGAAAATCTTGAGCTTAACAAGAAAGCGCAAAATTAGGTCCAATCAAAAATAAGTACAAGGCTGCAGCAACATCTTTTATGAAGAATCCATTCCGGCCATCGGTTCTAAGTGCGGTTACATGGGCTGTAGTCAGTGTAATTCCTAGGATTTTTTTTGGAGGAGTAAAAATATCTTTGACTATTTTAAGAGGAGTGAAATACGGAAGTAGCATAAACTACATACACAGAGACACGAAAACCGCAATCAAACTCCCTAAGCATCAGAAAAATGAATGAAAAAACAAATACTATGGCTGTATGAAAACACACAAGTGTTTTGAGTAGAAAAATATTATTTGTTTATTTCGGTGGGGCAAAGTGCGTTTTTTAAGCTAAACCTTTGTGAAAAATTCAAAGTGTGAAAATACTCCTGGTTAGTTTTTTAAAGAGTATTTCCGATTTTCAAGGTGTGAAATACTCTCTCAGAGGAGTTAAAAATATCTCTGGCTTTAGTTACGGCCGTTCTGTCTCTCATCGGTTCATCGGGCGCGCCGTAAGTTTTGTGGGAAAAAATACCTTCAGAACAAGAATTTTTAAAATCCGTAAGCGTTCCGGATTTTGGAGGATTCCGGAATTTGGGATTCCGGATAAAAGGTTCGTTACCCTAATAGTTTTCTGGGATTTTGAGTTGAAGTTGAAGTCAGTAGTACCCCTGGTATTTTCAACCTCATTGTGGGTGAGGCCATGAGTTAAATCTATTACAGACGTATGACTGAAAAACATAGTCAACTAAGGCAAAGCCCATTGTTTCCCCAAGTTAACTTGGTCCTCATTTTATCGACTCCGGATAATAACCCTGCCCTTATTACTCCATAATGTAGAGGCACAACTTGAAGGGCACATTAAACAAAAAGGCCTACTTGCACTGAATAATGACTTCTGAGAAAAATTTCTTTGAGTATAGCATAGGGACTGGGGAGCGTATGGGTCGATCCTAGCAGAAGAGTTCTCAAATTTATCCCATAATTCAAGAAAGGGATACCCTATAAGAATCTAGTAAGCCGTGGAAAAGCACATTGTATTTCAATATTTTGAATTAATTATCCAACTTTATTTCGAAATATGTTTCACAATACCCCCAGAAGTCAGTCAAACCTGGAGGTCGCTCCTGCCAAAAAGGGGCTTTTTCTCTTAAAACGCAAGGACTAAGAAATTTACATATCTCATCATTAAATACCATAATAAAATCATGAAATTTTGTTTTGAAATTGGTGTACTTTAAATCATTATCGTTTTTAAATAAAATCTACGGTATTTTAAATACTATCTTCCTATTGCAAAAGTAAACATTCTGAAGGTGAAGGATGTCCTGATGTAATCCAATCCACTCTCTGGCAAGCCTCTACCTTTGGTCTGATCCTGTTCCTGATGACCCTAAAAAACCAATAACTTAGAAAGGATTCTCAGGTAATGCAATCAAGATTCCTGTTTTAGCACAAATCATCACTTGTTCACCAGTTTTGTTTATACCCATGCAGCAATCACGAAGCATGTCAAGGCTATTAAAACTCACTCAACTAGAGGAGAAAACCCTAATGCTAAAAACGTGCACCTAAACCTCAGATAAAAAATGTTTTTTTGACACAGAAGAGTGTTACTGCATTTATTTAACAGTAAAAAAAAAGATAGTGGAAGCTGGGCTGTTTTGTGTTAAATCTACTTTCTCTCCTGATTTCCTAGTGACTTATAAAAGCAAACCTATTTCCTGATAAACGCCTGAACCTAAATTATTGTTGCATTTTGTTAAATATACACTTTTAGTCTTTTGTACCATCCATCCATCCTGCTCTCATATAATAAGAAATCATAGAAAACTTAATTTTTTTCTGGAGTACTACTACTATGTTTCTAAAAGTAAGTCGTATCCGTTGTTGTAGAATTTTAAAAAAGCTATCTATACGAATAAGGGGCCGTCCATAAAAATGACGTCACGCTTGGAGGGGAGGGAGGCGGTTCATTAATCTGTGACACTTTGTGACAAGGGGAGTTTACGAATTGTGACATCACACATTTTTTTTTTAATTTACAATTTATTTATTTATAATCAGAAACAAACAGAACAAATAAAAATATCCATATCACCTGGGATCGCAACGATCCGTGTAGGTGAACAAAACATGCATAGAATAATTACAAAAACTAAAACGTGAAGAAGTTATAAACTAAAGTGAACAATACATAAAAATAATACAGGAACAGTATAAACATAAATATAAATGTATAAACAGGCGTGGCAAACAGGGTGTCTTAATATCTTACGGGTTTAATATCTGTCATAAAAGGGGGTGGTGCATAAAAAATGTGGATAGTTGATATTATACAATAATACAAAACTTAAGCAAGAAAAATTTCAATATTTTCTATAGAAAACAAAAACTCTTTTAATTTCTTTTTAAATACATGTTTGGATGAACTATTTTGTATTTCTAAAGGTAGTGAATTAAAGAACTTAGGAGCTAAATAAAAGAAATGTTTACAAAAAATAGTTTTTCAGGTTTAGGTATATCATATACTATATTGGGTCTTCGAAGGTTTATTACGTTACGCCTTTTGCATATTTCTGAATTTAAGTATAGATAGAGACTTGTTTGAGAGACATTGCAAATCAACAAGAAAAATCTAAATATTTTTTTTCTGGAAAATGTAGTTTAAATGACATTATTATACAATTCATACTAACAAAAAAAGTACTACAAAGAGTTGAAATAAAAGGGTATAACTGCATTACAAAATCTCTCAAAATAAGAATTTAATATGTAAATGTTTTATTACTTAAAGTAGGGTTACATTTTTAAGAGTTAAAAATTTTCTATGGAAAAATACCTGGAACGGCATATTCCCTTTTCATGAAACAGGTACTGATAAAGAATTATATACCAGCAAAACGCAGGTGATTTTATATTTTTAAAACGAATAAAAATTTACTGGATCAGAGCATTTTAATTTTAGGCTTTTCCTTAGACTTTTAGAAGGAGTCAAGCACAGTAAGTAATGCTCAATAACTTAAATGATTGTATGAATACCATAAATATGGGTAGGAAATAAAAACTTTCGTCAAAGTATAAAAGATAAAAAAAATACCCGATTAAATTAATTTTAACTTTTAAATAAATAAGAACCAAATACTTAATTTTTTCTCGTATTTTTTTTTCTTCTATAGAGAAAGTCATTAAAGGAATCCACGAGCCAAAACCTCCTAGTATTGAATTAAAACAAATTAGCTGCAAGTGTGTTTGAAAATAAAAATGTAATGGCTACCGGTAGCCCAGATGGAAAAAAAAATGCTACGAGTGTTGATTTTTCCCACACCCTTTTCACAGTTCTTCAAAATCAACTTTTCCCTTTACACATGATTTGACAGCTAACTTCTGTGAAATAAAAATAGAAAATTCAAAGTGGTAATGTTCGTGTTCTGTTACGCTTCATGTCGTCTTCAAACATCTGTAATCTTTTCATCCATCTTTCTTGACAAGGGATCCTTCAGAAATTGCACCATTTAAACTTCCCAGTAATAATAAACTTCCTTCCGAAATACATTAATAGCAATATTTGAATCAACACCTTTAATTCGCAATCAATCTAAAAAAAAATACTGTAGAGAAAGCACTTTCAACACTATTTTTAATTTTATTATAATTGTAATTCATTAGGCCTTCCCCTCCGAAATCCTCTTAAAAGTACCGCAAATTTAAAATATTTTCTGCGGGAAGAACCATAGAGTTAGGAGGAACCCTACAGTATGGAGAGGAGATGCTTCAGTGCTTCAGTCGTTATCTATGAAAAAAAGGGGAAACTTCTATGTTTTTATGGAGTGAGTTAGTGAGTTACCCGGAAATTTCTCATTGCACAGCAAATTAAGTGGGGGGAACCCACATGTATTCGTGACTTCATTAAAACTGAGAATTTAAGACCTCAACTTTAAAAAGGTTACCCATACCTGGTTTAAGAGTTCAACCCTCCTTTTGAAAGTTTGACCTTTATTTTATGCTGTATTGAAATTTCTGCTGCCATTGAAGCAGATCGGTTCTCTTTGGGTGTAACACAAAATGAGTCGAAACACCACTTCTTTAAAGAATCAAATTTCTAAAATTTTTCTGGAGGTGGACCCCGAACCTCATCTTTACTTGGGACTCGCATTAATACACAAACTTTTGATAGTAATCAGTATACTGTCAATGTACACCTTAGGGCTTAGGGTTTACCTTAGAAATAATGTTGAGTCACCCCCTGAAACAAAAGTCTGGTTGCGAGCTTGATGTCAGCTGACGTATACAACCCCCCCCACAAATGGACTTTTTGAAATTTAAATTAAGAACGAGCGGATCTTTTCTCTGTTTCGATGCGAAGCGAGCAATTGAAAAACTGAAAACTAACACCCCACTAAATGCAACGCTATCCCGTGAAAGATTTAATTTTGCTTCCTACACTTTGTATACCTAGTACCTACCTACACTGAGGAGTACAAAGAGTAGAAAGCAAAATTAAATTATTCACTGTATAATAATAGAAAATTTTAAGTTCTATTGCTAATGGATTTACCAAAGGTTTAGTAACAGTCACCTTCGTAGAAATCGGGGAGTATATTAACTTCAGAGACTGTATCTCCGAACTTTTTAAAAGAAGGATTCCATTTTTAGTGCTTTTGTAAGAGACTTTACTGTCTAAAATCAGCGCAAAAATTAAAATAACGCTGGGTAATTCGGTTCGGAATGAAAAATAGAAGAGGAGGATTTCAAAAATAGCAGCAATAAAAGAACAATCCTAGAGAAATACAATGCCTTTTCCTCTTTTTACACTTATCCCCTGTTGTTATAAGGGGATTAAAGACTCTGCATTTTAATTCCGGGTTGGGCTAACCAAACTCAAAGAAGTAGCATATGAAAGTGAAAAATAGGTCAGCCTTTTTCTGCTCTCGGAAGAGGAGCACTTATGGGATGTTCAATGTAGAAACCTCGATGGGTTCCCCAAACAATACCAATACAGCAACATTTTGGAAATGGGTGTTACATTTGGGCCACCACTTCAGTGCGTATACGAAGCTGTGAGCTGTTTTTGGTTTCTCCAGGCTCAAGGAAGTGTTTGTTTTGGATAAGAGAGAGGTGAATTGGAAAAAAAAAACTGGCAAAGCTTTCATTGATGGATTTCTCATGTACGGATCATGAATTAATGCCGTGCTTTTAAAAAACACACTTTAAGATAAAGCATTTCCGTGTGAGTTGTATTTAAACAAGGGTTTTAATTTAACGATCGCCAAAACCTGGTTTAATGATGAAATGAATCGTCCGTTTGAAAAAGGGAACAAGTCCATCAATATCCAAGTTTTGAGAAAAACGAAAAGAAAAAAAACTCTACAAGTTATGGGAATTTCCGAGTCACCAAATGTTAACTGGATATTCAGGACATTTTTTATGACACAGAACCATCATCGAAAGAAATACAAGTGCTTTATTCAAAAATATTGTACCACCCTGGATGATTTGGCATGAACCCTGCCAGATTTTTAAAAGTGGCAAATAAAATTTTGACTCGATTTTGAAATTTTTCTCCGTTTCCCTAACTATCAATTTCAAACCTTGATTCTGAGGTACAGACTTTTGATTCGGGGGGTTTGACTTTACATTATTTCTAAGGTACCCTGTTAAAAGCACTTTTATACATTAAGTATTAAATCAAGTAAGTGTCGTGTTGTTGAGGGGTTAATCTATGGAATAATCTTATTTATTGTAAGAGATAGTATTAAAGGTAGTATTTGAATCTAGGTGCACTTAATGTCAAAATTTTGTACACAATGTGAGGGTCAAGTAAAAAAGGGGTGTCCGGGAGTCCACCCCCCTAAAGTTTTTGAAGTTTGACCCCCTAAAGTAGTGTTTAAAACCCAATTTTAAACCCTCTAGTTCACACTAGAGACCCTTTATATGCTCATGTGTTACCTACTTTACTTTAAATGTTACCTGTGCCGGTGGCACTGGCAACCCAACAATCACTTTGATTTTTTAAAATGCATTTTCTAAGATAAAAATAGTTACTAACAAAATAAAAAACGTCAATTCGTGTTCGGCAGGAATTGCTGAAATTTTGAAATAGTTTTCTTTGTGATTTTTTAGCAATAAAAAGTGTTTGAAGCGGATGGTGATGGATTAGTATTAGAGTCTATGGAGATAGATCCACGAAGATTGTAACTAAAATGGCGGCTAATCGTTCATTGTCCAGTCTCTCTATATAAAGGGTCTCTAGTTTTCATCCAAAGAGGACCGCTTTTTGTAAGCAACATAATTTTCAAGGGGGAATAACATTATAAAATTGACGTAAAAATTTTGGAGGGGGATTTGAATCTCTAACCCCTTGTGAGTTGTATTATATTGAGGTAGGGTTACCACAGACTTATGAATGGAGCCTCAATGTAATGGAATGAAATGAGCAATATAAGTGAATGAGAAATTCCCAAAAGTCCAAGAACTAATAAAAAGAGAAAAGGGGCGGATTAAAAAAGGGGGGCGACCGCCCCCCCCCGAGAAAAATCCCCTAAAAGTAGTTTCAGAACCCTCTTTGATAGATAAGATAGAAGTTCTTATTCAGGAGCGTATCCGGACCCCCCATTGGGCCTGACCTTAAACTTTTTAGACCCTACTTTAGGTGTTATAATTATGATTAACCACTCAACAGAAGACGTCTATACCACTCAAAAGTGTCTGAAAAACACTTTAAAAAATTTAGGGGAAAATCCCCAATACCATGCCATGGGCCAGAGGCGTATATAAGGGGGGTTAAAGGGGCCCAGCCTCTCCTTCAAAAGTCAGACTAAGTGGATAAAAACGAGTTAAAATGCTGTTTTTAAGGTTCAAATTTCCAAAAATTTTGTGGGGGAGGACCCCCAGACCCCCCTTTTAACTTGGAATTCTATACTGACCACACATTTTTTACGTACAAATTTTTAAAATTAATATACCCCCTTCTCCACTATTTTTAAACTTATTTTATATCAGTTTAAAAAGTCTCAAAACAGCTTAGCAGTGTACTAGATTTAAAAATATTATTTTTTTAAAAAAATATATAAGGTAAATGTGGGTATAGTGGACACTTTAAGGAAAAGTTTTGCTTAAATTCTCTATAAATATCAATCTATTTGCCTGGAAACGGTTACCATCCTATTTTTAGATCAACTGGATCTTCTTCTTTCGATTTTACCAATTAAAACTGTAATTAGATCGGGGAAAGTATTTTTAATGAATTTTTTAAAAGTACTCCAAATTGCTTCTATAGTGGCCAAATCGATGTATCTGATGTTTCTATGGTGGACACCCTTTGCATCAAAAGTGGACACCTCTTTTTCTGCCTATACGAGGGGGTTTATGCATGAAATTGAGTAGGTATGGTCGTTTAGTTCTAAAAAAATCTTCCTTCCTAGCGAAATATATTTTGGATTAAAATAAAATCAGTTTTATTTGACTTAGGATTACAGACTTAATGGTTTCCGGCCCATAGCCTACGTTGTAGCTGATTTGAGAGGAATTTCCCGAAGCCAGAATGAAACCTAATTCGCACAACACCCGTTTTATGGCATAATTAACCGTTTCTGAAGAAAATCTGATTCAAATTAAAAATGATTTATATATTTTTTTAAAAGCCATTGCAGTGACCACTATTGGAAAATCTAAGATTCTGTGTTGGTAAAGTGGCCACCCCCCCTAAATCCTCGTAAAGTAAAAATTTTCAAATAAATTTTCTTCAGTATGATTGTATACACTCTACTTAATCTTAAAATGAATTTAAAAGTCAATGAAACCGTAATAAATACTAAAAAATCCGATCCGACTTAACCGTTTCCTAACGCGATTCAATAAGCAAAATCAAATTTCAGTCACTCGGCCGATGGTGTTATTTTTAAAGACTTAAATAATCCTTCCCATACTGATCTGTGGTATCGGTGGTTATTTAACTGATTACCTGATAGCATAATCTACTATGCCTATGAATTTTAACACTATTTGATAACTCTAACTCGTATTAATTAAAATTAATCAACTAGGTGGCCACTATTGGGACAGTGTCCACTTTTTCCACATTTACCTTACCAAGGAGGACCTACTGTAAATTGAATATTCGATCTAACCGCCCCCACCCACAAAATTGCATTAATCCGCCACTGTAAAAGAAGAATTTTATAGAAGCCCCTTTGCACATTCAATTTTACAAGTGCGTAATCAGAATCACTTTGTCACAGTACATTTCGTCTGGACAGTTTCACGAAACAGTTTTCAAATATCGAAAACGCAAGCTAGTTGAAGAAATTTTGAAAACTTAAAATATTTATTTTAAAATAAAAAGTGGTGACTATAGTTTTTCCTATCATGCAATATTAATTCCCTTTTGCTGTATTTTCATTTTTTTTAAGATTAGTGTGAGCTGCAGTGGCGGATCCAGCCCTGGACCTACGGGGGGGGGGCGGCAACCACATTTTAAAAAGGCTGGGGGGTTCTTCTCTGGAAGAATTTTGTATATTTGACCCTAAAACCGATTTTAGGTCGTCTACACTCTACAGGGCCGTACAACCAGACTTTTGTTTTACGGGAAGGGTTTTTCAATTTTTCCACTTCCAATTTTTTCCCTAAGGTCTCTCCACCCGAATATTTTACAGATCAAATGCGAACCTTCTTGCTAAAATATCTAAGTTTTATTGACGATGCTCATGTGACGCCCCAGGGAAAGAAGGGGGTCTGGGGTCCTCCCCCAGAATTTTTTTAAAATGAGACCTTAAAATTTAGTCTCTAGACCAGTGGTTCCCAACAGGTGGTCAGTGAAAACTTGAACTTATCCAAAAAATGTGTGGAAATTTAAAAACAAATAGTTTTCCTTATCACACACACATAAAATTTATTCATCATTCATTAAGAAACATATATTTAAGATTTGGTTTCCCTTATTACTTCAGAAAAAAGTCATAATTCAGAACCTTTCTGAGAATGCATTGAAAAAAGGTTACATTTTTAAAGATAAAGTTGGGGGATAGGGGATAGGGATAGTCCGCTCGAGGTTCAAATTTAAGTGAAGTGGTCCGCAGACATATTTGAGTTGGGAACCACTGCTCTAGACACTAGACCCCTTTTTGAACTTTTAAGACGGGATTTAAGGTCCCATATACGGAGAGATATCCCAGAGATGAGCAATCATCTCTGCCCTAGATGGTCAAGGGCTTAACTTTAACTTTTGCCCATTGCCCTCCTCCCCCTTGTCGCAAATTGAATACTCCAAGCGAGATGGGATTTATGGACGGCCCCTAACAGGTTCAATGTAGTTTTTTTTAGAAATTTTCTGATAGGTACTACTTGCATGTTTAAGAACTTAACATAAAAAGTAGTAAATAATATTGTTTTAAATCTAAAATGGGCGTCTGGGGTCCTCCCCCAGGAAATTTTTAATTTTGGAAATTTGATTTGAAATTTGGATTTTAAAATTTGGATTAACAAACAAAGTAGTTCGCAACGCAATGTCTGAATTTTGAATGAAGAACGTCAATAATTTAAAAATATGGATTTTTTTGTTGAACCCATGTATATTGTATATGTTACGGGCAATGTGATAAATCGGGCATTATTAATAATGCCCAAAGTGGAGGCTGGCAATGTGATAAATTCAATGGAATTTATGAATGAATTTGGAATTTGCGCACCAAAACTCCTCCTATCAACCCAACAGGCTTTCTGTTTATGCAGTTTCTGCTTACGCGTAGGGTCAGGGTCAGGAAACGTTGCTGTTGAGTATAGAGTTAGATGATATTCAACATCAAAACAATAGGTTAGTAAATATGATAGTATTTTTTTACTCTAACAAGGATCAGAAGTTTTTTAAATGGCATCAGGTTTAGGCCAGCTAGGAATAAAGCCTGCTCTTTTAAAATGTTGTGAATTAAACAAATAATTGTAAAAAAAGTATAGGTATTAGAGAATTTGAGTTTTTAGAATACATTTAATCAGTGATAATTAACCTTAGGAGTTTTAAAAGTACGTTTTGTCCTAAGCTAAGGAGACCCCTTCACCTTCACGCACGTATGTCATAGCATAACATAACAGAGGGCACCCAGAGAAGTAACTAGTTAGGGGTTAGGGTCACATAGGCCCCGTTTACATAGCCCACCGAAAATGCCGGGTAAAATGCAGGATTTTGGGATTTGGAGGAGAATCTGAAAATGTGCTTAAAAACCCGTTTACATAGCCACTCTTGAAATCCAGGGATTTGACGTCACTGATCACGTGACTACTCGAAGTTGTTACGTAAAATCGATCCCATCATGCCTAAAGTTTTGTTTATTTATATTTTGAAAAATATGAAAGACAAAAAGATATGCTGGTTTTTTAAACCAAAACTTGAATTGATGATTAATAAAGTATCCCGATTGTTTTAATTCGGGTTTTCTTCACAATTCTCAAAATAATAAGTTCGTAAGATGCTGAATTAGATCAATACATTTTAGAGGGTATAAATTACTTTTATAACCAACAAAATAATTAATGTTAAATTAATAAAAAGCTTTACACTGATAACAAGAGCAAAAATTTCGATTGCTCTAACAAGCAATACTTTCCAAGATTCCATGGATAGTTAGGAACCTGCATATAAACAGAACACATAAGATGGATTTTATTTCAATAGTTTTTAAAATCTCTTGCATCTCTTTCCTCAGAGGAAGTCATTAGTGTTGAAGTGTAATTTGTAAAATTTTGGTTTGTAATAATGTGTAGAACTGACTGATTTTATAGATTGAAAAAAAAAAAAATTCTTGTTACACCATTTAAAAATCTTGAGTTTGATTATGTTTTAGCATTTACAAACCTTGATAATGAATTTATTTAAAAAAAAAAACAATTTAAATCTATTTTAAAGTTTATGATAGGATAATTATCAAACCGAAGAAGATTTAAAAGGCAACGGTTTTATTTTACACGTAAAATATTAAAAATTTTACAATGTTTCGAGGATACTTTGACCCCCTTTGTCAGCAAGAATGAAATCTAACTAGAAAGAAAGAATTATCCAACTAGTTTCAATAAAATAAATCAACTGTGTCTCCTTATAAATCTCAAATTCAGATTTTAGAGAATTCAAAATTGTGTTTGGTATATTTGGTGGTAGATCACATGGGTTCAAAAAGAATTGGTACACAGTAAAAACCTGAAGACAAAAAAATTTATGCATCAAGTTACAACTCGCCTAACCCGTATTCCCTTTTTGGTTATGTGAACAGAAGCAAGATAAAAAAATCTTACAGTAAATAGTACTACATATCAGAAATGTTAATGAATATTACTCTTCTTTGTTTTAATATTTACATGATACGTAAAATCACAGCATGTAATAAGTTTCCATAATATTTTAAATCTAATTACATACATTAAAGTGGGTAATATGTACTGGAAAAATTTTAACTCTTTGTACATACCTGTTCTGTTCTTTTCAAACAATGCAATTTGGCATGTGTATTTCAATTTCTATATATTTTAAATAATTCAAGGATGGGTAAAAGGAATTTAAAGAGATAATTTTATTTGAATTGATGACTACGACTTTGGATGGGTGAAAAATGTTCAGATAAAAGGTTTTCCTTCACATCAAGAAAAACCTCCAAAAACAGAAAATTATGACTTATGGTTATATAGTGACAGCCCAATATAAGAAGGCATTTTATAGTCTGTTCTCTAAATTCTTTGCTAGGTATGGTGGTTGGGAAAGAGGAAATTAAAGTTTGAGTAAGGAGGGGACTTTTTTGTTAACACACCGTAACTTTGAGTGCTTTACACTTTTTGAAGGTCATGTGCCAATTCTTCAAAAACAACAGAATCATCACCTGCCAAGTAGTGATACCTATATGATATGGAAAAATTAATTTTTGATTTTAACAGTTTTTTTTTGTCTTACCAAAAGTTTTAAAGAACTATTCAACATAAGAATAGAAATTAACATTAGACTAATTCTTAATGTCCAAGAAAACAGAGATTTTTCTAGAAATATAGGTTTTTGGCATAACGATGATAGTCATATTAATCACATATTATATTAATCATATTTATTTTGTACATTAAAAGTATGCACTGTAACAAATTTAATTACCAAAGAAATCACAATACAGTTCTAAATTTTATTACAAATGAATATCTTTAAAAAAATAATAATGTAATGAACAAATAAAAGGTGAATGAATATTACAAATAAAAAGGGGTAAAGACATAGGTTGGTAAATTTTTTCTCATGATGTGACTGTTAACCGGGAAAAATTTGTAATTGATGTTTCAAATAAACATTCAAAAACAAACCTCACCCAGTTTGTTTAAGTTGTCGACCAACAACTTTTTTAAAGTTAGTAAATTCAATCCAGTTATCCAGGGGTATCCAGTTTCCTTCTCCTAAAATCAACACATAATTAATAAAAAAATAACAAAAGACTTAAAAAATATCAGGACTAGGAACTAGGACTTCCACTAGAAACTATTTTATTTTAGTACTTATCCGTTAGCTGGGCACAAATGTCGCCAAATGTGAACCAAATGCTCGCCAAGCGAAGCAAATGACAAAAGAGTCAACGAAAAACAAAACAAATGCGCCAGAGGCATTATGTTCTTGTGCAGGAGGTGACCGTTGGAACCGAGAATTCCTTAATTCATTCTACAATATTTGGTGATTTTTTGCTTGCGCCCAGCTAATGGATAAGTAACTTTAATTTTTCAGTTTTGAACATGTCATATCACACTTCTTCTAAAAGTTCTCACAATACAAAATAAAGTTAAAATACAAGTACATAACAATTTGGGCGTTACTTGTGTATTAAGGTGTAACCAATTTCCAAACATTGAAACGTTTTTGAAAAAAAATTCAACAATACACTGATTTTCATTTTTTTGGCAATAGTTTTATTATCCTAACACCAGATCAAAAACAAAATATTTTAGATTGAACTCGAACAAATTATAGCAAAATTTTGGTTCAATATTCCAGCATTCGTCCCGCTTAATATCGCCAAGCTGTTTAGAAACCCAAATATTAGAAATATCCAAATAAATCTGTATAACATAACACAATCTTTCAGTAGGACACTCTTCCAGGGGTAGGAGTGAAAATTTCAGAATTTTAGGACGGAAGAATTCAAAAATTTTAGGACGATTTTAGGACGTTTGATTAGGACTTTAGAAGCATTCAATTAAAAAAAATTTCCTTACCTACAAAATTATATACACCTCAATATTTTTGCACTAATTTTAATATGAATGTCACAAATTACTAAGACTAAACAAATTTCAATACAAATTAATTATTTTATACATAAATATAACAAGAATTATGGAAATAAAATTTTCATTCAAAAATATCTAATAGGATGAATTATACTAAAAAGAAAGAAGAAATAATGTTTACTTACACCCATTACTGATGATTCCATCTTATTTGCAAGAAAAGTCACTTATTGCCTGATTATTAACTTTCATTTTTCTTAATTAAACTAAATTTACTTACCCCATCTCCAGTTTATAAAATAATAAAGTAAGAAGCATTTTCAAATAAAATGTAGGATAAACACTCAATTCAAAGAATTCAGTTTGTTTATTCAGTATATAGTATACAAATGTCCATGACTCAAAAATATAAAGCTACTTTACATAAACTTTTTTTGCTTATTGCAACACTCTGTAAGCTTCTCATTGACTGACTGTATAGTAGAGTTAGCAGCAGATAACATCATCTGAGCAATCTTAATCTCAGACATATCCTTATTACTCACTGCTTTTGTTAATTTTGCAATTGTTTCATTCAGTAACTTCTGGGCAGCACTTTGATCACCTAATAAAGTTTTTTCTTCATTTCGCAGATTCTTCAGCTCTATTGAATTTGATAGTTTCAATTTTTTTGCAGCTGTTCTTGCTTCCTCTTCAGCTTTACGTTTCTTTGTTTTCGTTTTCTCTTGCTCCAAAAAGGCAGAATACTCTGCATGAGATTTTCTAACTGATCTCATCATTTCTTTATTGATTTGTATATTTAAGACACTTTTATGTTGCCTAACAACATCTTTGCATAGTCTTAGTGAATTAATACTCAACTCTGAAAGAGATGACCTCTCTGTAGTAACAATATTATTGTTGACTGAAAAACCTCTTTCAGGTTGAGCATTTGCAGGCGTAATAGTTAAGCACGCTTTCGCAACTTTTGAAAGATTTGCATACTTAAAATTTCCTGTACAGTCCTTTTTCTTAGAAATGTCCCTCCAATACTTGCATATATCAACAGTTTCATAATAACTGTCAACTACACTATTTATCTCTTCATCACACATATAGATGAGCCATTCTTCCCCTACTCTATCACTCATGTTATCAAGTTTTGATATCTGAGGCAAATATTCCAGAAGGCGGCAAACTGACATTTTTGCATTTGAATTTTTTCTATTGGAAGGGCACAAACATTCTACATCTTTTAAAAATGCATTGGAAATGGGCAGTTTTTTTAGCAGGTAATTACAAATTGTGATATAAACACTCCTAGCACACAGAAAAAAAGATTTGTCAACTCCATTCTTTTTTATTAAAGCTCTGGTCTTTTGACCAACACTAATTTTCTTGGCGTCAACCCAGTTTTCAGCATTATCTGGAGATAAGTCACATAGCTGAATACCTTTCTTTTCTCCAACAGATGAAGTTTTCATAAACTTTAATAGAATACTTCTGACAAACTCATTCAATTTTGTGTACATGACATGCACTGTAGGTTCTTCTTTTTGCAAAAGTAGCGTGTATGGTTCATAGATAGATGCTATAAAAGAAATTAATTGCAAATACACTATTGTGGTAGATTTCTTTAAGCAATTAGTTATTCTTATATATCTATCTGAATTACATATGTCTTGTCCAGCACATTCTTTTAAAAAGTATTTCTTTAGAACTTCATACTGTTCAATTATTCTTTCACAAACAGGTCCCAGAGTTAACCATCTCGTTTCAACATGGCGGATGAAACCATGGTTTGCTAAAACATCATCTAGCATTTGCTCTTGTAAGCAATGATAGTCTTCCTTTTTTGCTGGTGACAATTTAAACCATTGATGAAGATCTATTGCAAATCTGTCAACATTAAACTCCTTAAATATTACCGATAACCCTTTACGCAGTGAATTGTGTAACACATGGAGGTAACAAGTACCTATATCAATCAATGGTGGTAAAGATTTTTCATGCAAAGAGCAATCCAACTTTTTTCTCAATGACAAATTGGTGTTAGGTCCATCCATTGATATCTGTATTAGTTTTTCTACTTTTAAATTATTAACTTCTAGGAAATTCAGCAATTTACTCAATAAAATCTCAGCATCAGCATGTCCCAAAAAATAAGAGTCACAGTAAGAATAGATAACTTTTCCTTGAGTCTCTGACCAATAAGAAAGACAGATATCCATTTGCTTTTTTGCTTGCTTGGTTGTAGTCTCATCAAAATGTATGGCAAAACAAGAATCTCCAATGTCTTTCAGAATTTCAGCTTTGAAATAGGGTGCAAGGCCAAAGTTAATAACATACCTAACTTTTTTATCAGAGAGTTTGATACCTTTTGCAATGTCTGAATCACTAAATATTTCAGTATATAAATGTGATAAGTCAGTCAATGACGAAAATGAGTAATTATTTTTAACTGCAGCTAACACCAAATAAACTTCTGCTTTCAGTATTTCGTCCGCTAAACAAAAACCTTTCGTAGTTTTGAGGACAGAAAGTTTACCTCCACTTAATGTTGTAGATGGGCTGAGCACTGTTTGATTTTGTAGTCCCCGAAGAGTCTTTTTGTGCTTTTCGCTTTTAGAATGGGATAATATCTGGGATAATCCCTGATTCCCGATCTTTATAATAAAATTGCAAGGAATACATTTTGCTTCGTATTCGTTATCTGTACTACTGCACCAATTCTTTAACAACACACCGTTCAGATCCTTCTTATCAAGCCAGTCAGGTGAAAATTTCGTTAAACGCGGCATTTCGTTGTTGTCAACACATAACAAACTAACATGAAGCGCAAGCCTAGAACGCGAGCTTAAAAACAAAAGCGAAACCAACCGGTATTTCACATTTCACCCCAAGTTCTTAGCTGAACATGATTGGCTTACAAAGCAAGAGCAGCGCGCAGCCAGCCAGCGCGGAACGGAGGATGACGTAATCAGTCCACGATCCTCGCCCGGCGGCTCGGAGCGGCGCGGCGCACCGATTTGAAGCCGTAGGGGCTGTATCCTAAGTGCGCGCGCGGGGACGCTAAGCTTAACTGATAGAACAAATAAGACGAGAAAAACTTTTCCAAGCGGAAAAATTTAACGAAATCGCTAAAATTATAAATTTGAGAGCTAGTATGTTAAAATTAATCAGGAAATTGGAAAAATTTTAGGAAAATTAGGACAAAAGTGCAAATTTTAGGACATTTTAGGACATTTTTTTAAATTTTAGGAATTTTAGGACAACTCCGACCCCTGCTCTTCTGATGAATCGGGTAACCGAGAAAAGTTTGTAATTGATGTTCCAAACAAACATACAAATACAAACCTCACTCAGTTTTATGTGAAACCTTCTTCTGAAATCAAACATAAGAATTCACAAAAATTAACAAGATAGTTTTTACAAAATTGTTTAAAAACCTTATATTCAAACCGAAATTTTACTATGAGTAAAACATATCAGGACTATTACCCCTCTAAACCAGGTATAATTTGTCTAGTTTTCAACATGTCTTATCACACTTTCTCTAAAAATTCTCGTAACTTTAAATTAAGTTAAAATATATAAGTATCCATAACAATTTGGGTACTATAATTGTGTACTAAGCTGTCGACCCATTTGCTAACAGAAACTGTTTTGAAAAAACTTTCTTATGCTTATTCTTCTTCTTTCTGTCTTATTAAAAACTTCATTATTTTTTTCTGGTAATATTAACACTATATAAAAAAACATAAAGGTTTAGATCGCACGAGACATTTGATGGATTTGAACCCAAATTTCCTGACACTTAAGTATGATTTTATCTGCATGTCACATTTGTACACTTGATAACTTTAAGAAAAATGAAAATTGTCGACAATCTGAAGTGAGTACTGAAGTTGTCAGTAAGTAAGAAGAGTAAAGAAGTCAGTGAGTACTGACATTGAAATACTGAAGTGAGAGGGCAAACCATGTTAAGTATAGTTATGTTGTTCATCAAGAGAGAGGTCAGATGAAGTTACATGGATGAGATAACTTTAGTTGTTATCAATGAACTACATTAGTTTTAAAATAATATGGTAAATTTTAACGAGTCCTTTATTCCCTGTTATGAGGTTAAGATGGCATTATATAAAGTGAAACTGTGTACTATAAATTATGATAACCATTACCAAGCTATTATAGAGCTGAGTGAAGCTCAATTTTGTATTAATCATGGCACATGAAAGACCCACTTTAAGCATTTATTACCTATATAAAGTATACTAATGTGTGTGCTTCAGATTTTGCAAAACTTAAAAACACCAAAAACCTAGCATTGGATTTATAGTTTTGTTTAAGTAAAAACATCTTTCTCCAACATGGTTGAGATTAGATACAAGTAATACACTGTTTAGAATCATATTTTCAAAAGATTTATTGTAGTAGAAACAATATCCTTCCAATTTACTAAGAAAACTTAAATATGCACACATAAATTTTACATAAAATAAGGAAAATTAGAATTATAATAGTGTTTATGTTCGGTAAACAATCATAAAAGTCTCCGATTCAAAATTAAAAATGACAAGGAAAAACTTACTTTATTAAAGTGGCGGAAAATCCTATAGTCGATAAAAACTGGATTTGTAGTTTCTTAAAGTTAATTTCACAATATTTAATGCGAAAAATAATAAAATTTCTCAACAAGTAAGGGATATCAACAAAGATGGCGGATTTCTAGAAGCGCAATGTATCATGGGAAAGGAGGAAAATTGAAAATCCTTCATTTATCCCCCAATCGAGGTGGAACTTTAACTTCCTCCATTTCTCCCACCCCACTTGGGGATTGCAGGATATTGGAGAGCGAAAGTTCCGGCATTTATCCTGCATTTTGGCCTATGTAAACGGGCCCTGGGAAATAGGGGATGATTTTTTTTATGTAGAAAGGGAGTTGGTTTCTACGGTTTCTACACTCCCCTCCAGAAAGTTTGGAAACTTCCTTTTCAGAAAATAGAAAAGCCTTCTCTCCGAATTTTTTTTCTGGCTACATCGCTGCTACTTCAAATAGCTGTGATTATTCAGTATACAAATACAATACGGTATTAAATAGATATAAAATTATTTTTCAAAGCATTTAATTAAATTAGTTGTTTTCTATACAATCGATACTATTTGTATACTTATATAATGCTTCTGTTTTTCTCTTTATAGCTCTTGTATGGACAAAAAGTAACAGAATAACAGTTTCACCAGTAGGTATATTAACAGGAACAAGTAACAACATTTGATTTCATTGTAAAGTTGAACATTTCTTACCATTTTTTCCCTGAAGTTAAAAACTAAGTTAAGTATGTCTTTTATCAATCTTAGATGATTTTATTAAATCTAAGAAAACATTTTTATCCTATTTTTTCATTTTTCTAATTGCCGTATGAATGATTAAACTGCAACCGAATTAATCGAAAGTCGAGTGTTTTTGTTTTGTTATTTGTTTACATTTTAATCGCTCCTCCCTGGTTCCGTTTCACTCATGGTTCCACTATTAGCACGAGTTTCTTTTTTCATATCCAATTCTCAAAACTTTGGCTTCAATTTGTTACAATAAAATTTTCAAAACTGTCTTTAGTAACTAACCGCATTAATTTTTAACTACTATTGTGGAATGTGTGATTTAAATCCGTCATCGAATTGTGAGTTGGGAAAAAGAGGATAGTATGTAAAAGTTTTAATTTCTCGGAATTTATTTAAACGGAATATTACCCAATTTCTCAATATTTGAATTAATTTGACAAATTAAAATACAGTTTCAACACTTTTGAATTGCTGCTAGCTCATAGCTGACATAATTTGTGAGGATAAATTTTCCAAATATATTTATACAATTTGTCTCTTACAGCTAAAGTTTTATAGGTACAATTCCGTTAGAGTCCCCGCTAAATATCGCCAATATCCAAATTGCTAAACATATCCAAAAATAAGCAAATTTTTCAGACTTTTATTAATAACCTGAATAGTTATTGATCTAATTAAACATTTTAATTCTGGAAATGGAAATTATTTATGAATATTTCAACTTTTTGTTATCTAAAAGAACCGGGCTATATTTAGCGGGGACTCTAACGGAATTGAACCGTTTTATAAGCCATCTAATTATTCATTTCCCATTATTTCCAAATTAAAGTGACAAGATTTAGTCAAAAGACAAAATTATTTACTTGTCAGCCTTAATTATTTGCTTGCCAATATGGAGTTAGTGAGTGGATAACATTTTTTCTTCCTTTTTCAGTTGGAAGGACTTCTATGCTACTGAGCTTGACAACTTTGAAGAATTTGGAGATGTTGGAGAAATCTGGTACTTAACCACAGGATAAGTTAGACTAGAAAAACTAAACACTAAATTTCAAAACTATTAAATGTAGTACCTATTTTATATTATGGTTAACCAAAGACTAATCCTAAGAACTTAATGAAATAAAAAAGGTGCCTCTTATTATGAATTTTGGTTCTTGTGATTAGGGTGAGTAAGAATGAATTGGACAACTGATTTTTTTAATCTTAATTTTGATTTAAATGTTTGATATTTCACCCAGAAGATAATAAAGGGTCATCCAAAAAAACCTGGCTTGGTGCCAAAATGGCAATATATTAGTGGATTCTGGCAACCCAGTTCTATAGAAGTTGAATTGCTTACTTGCCAATAAATGGCATTAGCAACATCCAATTTCACCAAAAATGTCGCTCAGGCCCAGTTTCTTTGGATTTACTGAAAGTAAAGCAGCCTAATCAACCAATTTTGTTCATTTACATCAGCTTCTATGCTTGCTTAAATTTGACTGCTAAATGTGATCCATTCCAAAAGTACTTCTGTACTATCCGTCGACAGGGGCGTATACAGCTCAGGATTCAATTTTTGAGCTTAAAACTAGATGTGTTACTTTTCATGTTAAAATAGGTCTATATATAGAGTTTGGTGCTAATCTGTGGTATAGTTTAGTTTGAGAGAAGATCCATACCATACCCACATAGGGTAACTTGTCAACTATGGCTCAGCATTAGTAGCTCATCTGGGGATTGCCAACTATCTCATCGGATAAAGGCAAAACCACAAAATGACCTCTAGAAGAGGTGAGACATTGTTTTAGGGAGGACAAGACACTATTTGGGGTTCCTTTCATTGGATCTGTTTAAAATCTTAAACAACGATCTGTGCTTTTGTCTGTTTTTATGGACAAACCAACCAACCTTTTTTGGGATCATTTGTGGTTTTGCCTTAGTTTGACGGGATGAAAACCGGTGATTTCCTGTTAAAATACCAATACACAGCCTTATTTGACACTACATACATAGCTACAAAAAATTTTAGTTATATAGATGCTAGATGCTTAAATGAAGGTGGCTAACTTGAAGAATGACTTTATAGGTTTTTTGAAATGATAGTGCTGTTCAACTTGGGATAACTCAAAAGTCTTGAATTCAAAGTCATAAATAATTTCTCATTGCCCCTTGGACTTTCTATGAAATCAATGTTAAGGAATTGTTGTGAATTCAAAGTTCAACTTCATTAATTTGAAGTGTTTCCTTCCAAAATTTTGAAATTATAAATTTTATCATTGTACAAAAGTAACATCAAAAGTTTCAGAATGAACATTCACCTTGTCTCATGGCAAACCACGTGTTTAGAACAGACTTTATGTAAACTTTTCAATTATTCATTGAAGCTGAAATAACTGGTAGAAGGAACTTCTTTAAATCCCATGATTTTCAGTGTTCCCTACAACTTTGAACTATCAAAGTTGCACTGTACTTTCATTAACTGTTAGAAATACTTTGTCCCATTTGAAATGAATGTTTTTTCAATGTTATTATCTTCTTTAATTCCTAATTTTTTTGAAGGTTTGGAAAGAAAAATATTGAGCGCATTGTGAACTGGATTCTATGCAAGAATATTGATTCAAAAGCCTCGATTCTAGACGTTGGATGTGGTAATGGAATGACTTTAGTCTCCTTGGTATGCCTTATATGTTTGCATACTCAATTTATATTTAGTTAGTATTTTGCTTAAATATATTGTTTTTATAATATGATTAAAGCATAATACATATTACTTAAATATAATTTGTTTAATATCACACATTATATAATATAAAATATGGCATATATTATTTTAAATACATATCGCACCCTTGCTACAAAAGTGCCACAACTCAAAAATTGTAATTTTTGAGTTATGACCGCCATTAGGCGTAGTTTTCACGTCTCTACCAATCTTTAAAAGAGCCAGAAGTTGCATTGAAAAATCAGCCGCCAGATGGCAGTTATGGCGTTTTGTTGTTATCAAGATGGCTATGATTCCTTCCACTGAAATGCCACATCTTGAGTTGTCGTCCAGCCGTTGTTGAGTAACGTGCATGTCGTTTGTCTTCTAAACTGTGATATTTCGAGTCATAGTTTGAGATATATCGTTCTTCGTATTGACACATTCAAAAATACTAAAATGTGCCTAGTCAGCCCGGGAACAGTTTTTTGCAATTCCTAGAAAACATAGTTTTTTGAGTTGTGGCATTTTTGTAGCAAGGGTGCGATATATAACATTTATATTAAAAATATTGCTTAAATTTCTGTAAGACTCAGATGCGTTTTATAATTACAAGGCTCAAAGATATACACATGTACCAGTAGTTGAAGATGGCATTCAGACTAGTATAAGAAATAATTCTAAAGGGAAATAATTTCTAAATAATAATAAATGGTACTTACGTATTATCCCGTCCACCGTGACGCTTAATCCGAAAACGTTATTAAATCCCATTGACTTTACAATTACTGTGCCGCTGAATTAGACGGCCGCTGAACGGTCGACGGGATAATACGTAAGTACCTAATAAATTTCTAAAGGGAAATAATGGCTAGCACTACTGTAGGGCAGCACCTATTTTCAAGCCACCTGAAAAATATCCAAAATCCAATTATTTTAGGGAATCATTATTTTCAATTTCTAGAAAACATTAAAGTATTTTTCTAAATTTTCCAAGTGGTTGAAAATTAATGTTTTAATATTAGGAAAGATTAAGAGCTCAATGCTTTAATCTACAATAAAGTATGAAGTTGGAAAAATAGCAAATTGTACAGATTAACTTATGACAAGACAGGAAAGTAGAGACTAACATCTGATAAATAAGGATATTTATTGTTAACCACTGTCAAGATTAGTATACAACATTCAACAAATGTACAAAATTCTTTCCACCATGAAAGAAGAAAATACCATTACATTTTCTTATTTTTACAAGAAATAAGCATCTAGAATAACATTTGCAGTCAGTCCATGAACCTTTCTACAACAGACCTGAAACTATATTGGATACAGTCCAGCTGCTACCGCTTGGGAAATCTACGCGGTCTTGATAACTGCCTAGGAACGTCCACTCTTTCTGTAACTGCCACAGTCCTCTGGTAGTACCAATAGATTGGTAAATGTTGAATTAATGATTTGCTGAACTGATGGAAGATATTTATACCAATGATAGGGTCTGGTTGAGTAAGTTTAGTTATTACTGATATCCTTAGTGATTTAACCTCTCAACTTGCCCATTAGAATGAGGGAAACCCGCCGTTATGTGGTTAATATACAATAATATTCAATTTGTTATTGTGTAAACAAAACATTTTGAAAAGAGCCGAACAAGGCCAGAATATATTTTTATATTTTGTTTGAAGAAGCCAGTGGTCCCAAATGGTCAATGTGATAAGTGTGAAACGGGGTATATAGCTTGCCCTCTCCTTTACCTCGTTTTCTATTCGCCAGCAAACAAGGAACACAAGTTAAACTGTACTTCTCAATTCAATCTTTTAAGCTAGGGATACAATACTTTATTTTTTTTGCATTGTACTGTAAAATGACCTCTTTCATGTGAGCTACGAATGATTTCTAGCTGTATGGCATCTGGGTCAACCAAAAGATCCGCTCTATCAAGAAACTTATAAAGTATTCTACCCTTGATAAGAGAGTTTGTTTGATCTCTTTCCTCAGCTTGTGTACACATTTTTTGTAAAAATGGGCCCTGCTGCTGGGCCACCCTGAGATGTGTAGCCAGTGGATCAGGTAGACTCAGTACGTGTATTCAGCTAAGTTCATCTATGTGAATCATGTGTCCCTCAGCAATATTCTCTAGAATAATCCTAGTCTTGCAAAAACAATGCCCCTCTTGCAATTTTAGAACTTGCCTCTTTTTAAGCCATGGTTTTTGTGAAAGCGTCACAATCGGTTACTATGGTGCAATGTTGACCCAGGATGTAGGTACAAAACCTCTCCAGTGTGGGAGGGGAGGCAATGATGAAGCATCACAGGAAAAAAGTAACATGTTTATTAAAACCAAATAAAAACAAGATTCACACACACACATTAAAACTTTTAAAAGTTTTTTTAAGCTTGAAATTAAAAGAAAAATTAGGAAAGCCAACATTCTGTGTTAGTTTGACTGAACATTGGCTTTTCAGTAAGAAGGAAAAATTAAATTTTTTCTACGTAATTGAAAAACTTATACATTAATTTCTTCTTATTCTTCTTCAATGGCCAGACAGCCCAGGATGGGCCCTTGCCTTCCTCAGAATCGAATTCCAAGCTCTTCTATCCTTGGCCTTGGACATCCAGTTGTTAATTTTCAAAATTCCTATGTCTGTTTCCAAACAGTCGAGCCACCTAAGCTTAGGTCTTCCTCTTTTTCGGGTGCCAAATGGTCTGGCCGAGAAAATCTTTTTTGTTATACGATTTTCATCCATTCTGCATAGGTGCCCTGCCCATTTAATTCTCTGAATACTAATATATTTTACAATATCTGGTTCTTTAAAAGATCTATAGAGTTCAGAGTTTGTTCTTTTAATTTCTTCTTGTGTGATAAATTTCTAAGCACTGTTTTAAGTACACATTTTAAATGATAAAGGGCATAACCATAACTCTGAAACAGCACACTCATAAACACTGAAATAAACAAACAATGTCTGAGACATGCTGCCATTGCGACTGGAAATAACTCTTTCGATAATGGTCCTCTTTTATTGGCTTTTATAATATTTGAGTCTATAATAACCTTACCTCATTCATTAGGCTTACATTTGCTTGCGTATATAGCCACATAATATGCTACACTGCTTATATATTTTACTGTGAGGTTGGATATCCATGTTTGCTTTCTAAACCACCTAAAGCTTTGGATTGTAGTTATTCACCATGATTTCTTTTATATTTCTTTTCCAGACCATCTTTGCTGTTTCTGAATGGATGCACTGGTTTTTAGTATAATATTATAAGTTTATTCATTTACTGGCTAAAGGTAACCAAATCTGCAGAAGTTTTTATTTCTATCTTTAAATCATGTGCTTGTAGCTATACATGCATTTGAATACCATCGACTATGGCTGGTAAAAATTTATCAAAAAGGAAACAACTTAATTACTTCAACAACTTACTACTATTTTAGGTGGAATGCCCTTTTATGGGCCGTGCACCTTAAAAATCCAACCATCTGTAGTTGAAAAATCTATGGAACATTTGAGCATGAAACTAGCATATGTAATGAAGAATACTGCTGTTTGAATTCAATCCTGAAACAATAATCTCTTATATTGAACTTCTGACAAATTTGGTGTGTTCATTAAATCTTTTTTGTTATGATCATTGAAAATTTTTGTATCTGTTCTACTTTGCAATTGACGCATTATGCTCTTATATGGGCATTGCACCATAAAAGTCCAATTAACCAACTAACTTTACGTAAAAGCTGATATTTTTTACTTCATTTGCACTATGATTTTCAACTACAACAAATTCTGGGCATTGCATACAAATGTGAAGAACAATAAAGCTTAACCTTAAGTTCTCAACATGGCAATGAGTTTCAAGCTAACTTATTTTTAGTCAAGCTGATCCACTGGTGTTTCACATGGTCAGATGAATACTGTCAATTAAGCCTTCTAGTGTTTGCTCACCTTATGAAACTCTGAAATACTGAACTTTATTTTAAAAAATTTCATGATTGATAACGAGAAGAAAAAGTCTGTTTGGTGGAGTAGAGTGTCATTCCTTATTATTCTGGCTTGTAAAGATTACATTGTAAAACCTTATACAATTCATAAATACCTACAACATATACATATGATACACCTGGTGAAGATGCTTTTGATCCTCTTGAATGAAAATCGAATAACTAGTAAGATGGGGTACCCATTTCTTTAAAAAAGTATTGAAAGTGCTTCAAAGATCAAAATACTAGTGAGTTCATCAAACTTGAATTCATTGAAAAATAAATGTAATGCTTTTTACAAATTTAAGAATCTATGAGATGAATCATCATCATTGATAAGATCACAGGGAAGATCATGAACAAGAACTTTTATTTTAATATTATCTATTGCAAGTATCTTAAGTATTAAAAAACAGCATAGTGCAAGAATATACTTAAAAAATAAATGTAGTAGAATTGCATCAGCTGCTGAAGTGATTGAAAAATATCCATCAAAGATGATCATGTGAATAACCTTATTTTAGATATCAATATATGGCTACTATTATTATGAGTAATATTAAATATCATTCATCTCTAGCAAGATAATTGGTATGGGATTCCATTCAATTAACATTGTTTCTGACACCTATGCATATGCAGTCCTTATAATATTTGGCTCCTTAAATGAGTTTGTAATCAATATCACTTATATTCTGCATGTTAGAAACAGCATAAAAAACTACACAAGCAATGGTTGCTATCCAAGTGCTCTCTTTTCTTTGAGATTTTATCAAAAATTTATTACTTGAGAGTTAAAGATCCTCTAAATATCTCAATATTTTCATATATTCTTACATATTTTGTTGTTGACACGTTTTTGTTGTTCAGTGCAAAGGAATAGATATGCATTAAATATTTTGTCTTTTTTGGTGCAGTGTACCCTAATAGGGGTTTTTTGCCTTATAGCTCTCACAAAACCAAACCAGATATGCATAATCTTATTAATAGTATTCTTTAAAAAGCAAGGCTCAACATCTTTGTATAAATTGTTTTTCATTAGTAATTTGGCTTATGATATATTAACTTTGAACTCTACACAGTTTGATATTCTCAGACTCTCCTAGTGTTTATTGATGATTCTCCAAACATTTTGCTTCATTGGACTGAAAATCTTCTTCAAAATTATCTTTACATATACCAGTCGACAGTACTATCCTGTTCAGAGCCCAGCATTAACACCCGTTCAGGACAATAGAACTTGTCAGTCTAATACACTTATTTTTGTTTTGGTACTGACTGATGAATTTAGATTTCATGAATTTAATTTCAACTTTTATGTCATTGCAGCTTGAAATCATTGTGACCAGATATTTAAATTGTTTTATGTTCTCAAATGTTTAGTTATTGATTTTCAGAGGGACTTTTTCAGGTTCTCAAGAGACTAAAATTCATTTTTTATGTATATAGTGGTAGTTTGAATTATTATTTCCACCACATTTTGAGTCAATTCAACTATCTGGCTCAATTTTAAAACAATCATGAAATAATTAATGCTGGACCTCTTTCTGGTTCTGCATTCTTCTATCTAGTTTTGTAGTTCTTCAGATATTTCTGTGATATTTCATTATAATTGGAAAGAAAAACTTTTCAGTTTTTTTTTATATTGTTCAAAAATTTTGATCATGCATGATATCAGTATCTTATCAAAGGTAAATCTAAAGCCATAAAAACATCTATAAACTAATGCTAGTCTGCTAATAATTAGAACTTTTATGTCAAAGATAAAATTGATCTAAAATTTGTGACATTCAGAGGATGTGCTGTTGTTGTGGACACAATTTCTACGCATGTAGCTCATAAAATATCAGCTGACACATTTAATGATTTATTAAGAAATTCTTCATTACTTCATGATCTTGTAAGCTCATGGAACAAAAGTACAATTTAAAACCAGGAGTGAAATTTATTTTTTTTGTTTTTCAGGCAAAAGCAGGATTTCAAAATCTTTCAGGTGTTGATTATGCCGAAGAAGCCATTGCACTAGCAAAAAAGGTTTCCCAAGACAAGGAAGTAGAGATGAATCTATGTGTAGGTATTTTAATTTCAAAGCATATATCTTACTGCCTTAAATTTTTATAGTGAAATACTCAAGCTTGGTCTGTTGTACTAGAGTTTAGTCATTTGTGTTGGGGAGAGGTACACAATTTTTTGTCATATAAGTTATACTTAAGCATGAAATTTTAGATTGAAACAGGATATATAAAAAACTTAAGTTATTATTTCTAATGTTGTAAGGCCAGGCACATCTGTATTAAAATAAATGAAGTTTTTCAAAGTCCATAATACCAGTGTAAAATTACCTGGCTCACTAAAGCTCATAATTGAAAAAAAGTGTATGATGAGGGAAGTGGGTGAAAATGTTTTGCAAATTATGGTTGGTACAGTTTTGAAAAAAGAAAGTGAATTATTATTTTTTTCAAAGAAATGATCTATTTGCTTTGCCAAAAGTTAGTATGTTCTGGTCTGACTCTCCTATCTAGGTTCCTTAGTTGGTTGGTTCCTCTTTCTTCTAAATTGTTTTGTATCAAAGGTTTTTCTAAAATGGGGATTGGGGGGTTGTATATCAAACCAACCTCATTATTACAGCATAGTAAATCAGTGTTATTTATTTTTTTAGCCCAGTTTAAAAATATTTATTTGCTTGACTGCTTTATGCTGCATTAAACTCTTGTTTAAGTAGGATAGTTTTCCCTTATTTATCTAGTATAAAGCATGTTAAAGAAAATTCAAATGTAGATTTACATCGAAATAAAGAAACAATTTCTTAACCAATGAAATCAAAATAACCATTATCTTGTGTTTTTCAGGCTGTGGATTTTCTAGAACACAACTTTATTGATTTGTACAACGTTATTATTGACAAAGGTAATTTTCCTTTTTTTGAAAATGTGTGAATAAAGAGGGCATCATGTTTATTTTTTCAAACACTGAGGCCTTTAATGTGGTGTTGTAAAGTTTTTAAGGTGTCCTTTTGAATCTATGTTTAAAATATTTTAACCATTACAAAAGTTATACAAAAACACTATATGCAATTCGTATTGTTGTAATATATTATAGAATATTTTTTAAATGTTTATTTGCTGTCTTATTTTTTGACTTGTGTAAAACTTTTGTAGGTACATATGATGCTATTTGTCTTGACACTGAAAATGCTCTTATTAAAAGAAAAAAATACACTGAACAAATAGTTCAAATTTTAGACGATGGTGGCTTCTTCATTATTTTCTCCTGCAATTTTACTAAAGAGGAACTTCAAGAGCATTTTAAAGGTAAGAATATCTTTTTTTTAAGAAAACCTCCATCTTAAAAAAATTAGATTTACTTTGATAATTTTCTATATTAATCAAGGAATTCTTAAAGCCAAAGTCAACTTCTGTTCCAAAAGGCAGTGGTCTTGATGATGGTAAAAAAAGATGTTTCGACTCTGAGTGTTCTTATGTAAAAAAACAGTTTTTATTTTTGTTGACTAGTATTATTGAATGACTTCAATGTTTTGCATCTTAATTTGTTTGTTTTACTTTGTTGAATCATTGTTCTAACTTCAGACATAATCACTACCAATTGTTCCCTTCGAACATAATGCAGGTCAGCTGTTACAGCTGTAGCCAAGGGAAAAAATTAGATTTGGATATTGGCGTTTCAGGGGGATATGGGGTAGTGTTGTTATTTATAATAGTGAAAAAAAATTTCAGAATTTTTCTTGGTTATGCTCCTGCTTGTAGTTGAATAAAAAGAATTTACTTGTGGTTCATAAGTAAACATTCTTAAGTGTATTTATTAACTTATGAGAATTTTTATGTATAAAATATGAAAATTTCACTTCCAGATTTCTATCAAGAAGATGAAATTCCCATTCCAAGCATTGGTTTTGGTGGAAAAACTGGACAAACAGTGACAGCTCTTGTACTAAGAAAAAAGCTAACTAGTTGACACATAAAAATTATTGTAGCAACTGTGTAAATAAATTAAACATTTTTAATTTTTGGTCATTCTTGCATTTTAAATTAATTTTTAAATAATTTATACTTTGAAAAAAATCTTCACAAGTATGGCAAGATGCAGTTACACAGCAGAGGTTTATTTCTGAAAATAATTTTTAAAAAATGTTTGATTTGCATTAAAAAAAATTTAAGCCTTATTAATCTATACTTACCTCAATATAGTTTATCATTGAGTTTAAATATTCCCATATTTTTAAAAACTAGTTAAAAAGAAAACATTCCTTAGCAATTAACCAATAAGTTATTTCTATATAATTAGCTAATAACAGTTTAGTAAAATAAGTAACTAGGCACATTTGAGTTACCTCATGCAGATCATGATTACTTTAAAAAATTAAATAAGTCAAAATTTAAATACATATTAGGAATTTACCTTCTAATTCTTAACTAGTATTTATGACAGGCAGTTTTATCCAGATTGTCTCAGTAACTTGTCTTTGATTTGATTGGTTATAAAAGGTCTTCTGCTTTCAGAGGAGAGATTACTATCGGGTTGGAATAGTTTGGTTTCAAAGGCTTTGGGTAACATTTGAGTTTCAAGTATTTGTCTGGATTTTCGACTTTGTGTCTTGTATTAAAGTGAAAGATCCAAAATTTTAAAATAAGGTGGAAAACCTCAAATAAATCTTTCAGAAAATTCTGCACCTGAGTTTAAATTATAATAAATTTTGAACAATATAGCTCAAAAATACTTATTAGAGTGCATTATAACTAGATTAATTTAACCCAATTAAAATTAACATCTAGAACAAATCTATAAATCTAAAAGGGTTTTTATTAAAAATAATATTAATATCAAATATCTAACCAGAAAGATTTTTCCGCATATACACCATGCTTTTGCCAAAGATAACAATCTATCACCAAATCTATTGATGTCTTGAGAGTAAAATACCACATGATAAAATCTGCCAATGAAAGAATGGAGAAGTAACTGAAATGTTCTACTTTGAATAGTCTGTATTTTATGTAGTTAATAATGTGTAAAAATATTTATCCATCCTAACCGAATACTTGAAAACATTAACTTGTCTTAAAAATTAAACATGAAAGTATTAATTGGTTTAAAACCATTATAATTAATAGTTTATTTAAAAAGTGAATGCTGTACAAAAGATAAGATTATAAAAGTGGTCCACAAAATCATATTTATAGTTTGCTAATTATGAAAATTGTTTATGAATCAAACTTGAAACCCTTTTTCTTCAAATCTTCTCTAGCCATTTCAATTTCCTAAAAAAGAAATAAACTCAATTAGTTAACCATTATTACTAGCTATTGAAATAACAAGGTTTTTAGCATCATCGTTCTTAAAAGTTATACTCTATAGAGTGTCTCAAAAGTTGGTGCCAAACTTAACATGCAGGTCTGTCATGCCACGCAAGATTTTCATAAGAACTCGTGTACTATGTCTGCTAGAGAACAATGTTAGCCGGCAAAGGGACAACATTTAACTTTTTTATTCTACGGAAAACTTCAATTAGTATTACTATATATTTGGAGAGAGACCACCTTAAACCAAATTTCATTAAATTCTGCCGGTTATTAGCAGAGAAAATCACTTCCTAACTTGAAGACAGTCTGCAAAATATTAAAGTGAAAAAGGTATTTTTTTTCACTATTGTGGAAGGTGGAGGTTCACCAGGAGGTGATTTGAGAAGTAATCAATCATAGCTCTGGCTTGAATTGATTGTAATTTGCCAACTCAATATCCTATTTGAAACTTCATAAAATGGTAAGTATCTTTTTTAGTATACATACTTTTTACATTTTCTAAATAAGTGATACTAGAAAGTTTTTGGTCTGAAATTATAGTATTATCATGAAACATTTACCATTTTTAACTCTTTTGCTGCTTCTTGGCAATCATTAAAGGTGAAGACTCGATACAAGATAACCAGTAAGGAATATATCTAAGGAAAAAGGAATAAAAATTCAATGAGAAGAAGTAGTGAACTAAAACATGTAGTTCATTTAGAAATTTAACCTTGATGAAAAAAATTGCTACTAAAAAGGCAATTTACTTTTCATTTCTTAGGTTTGGAACTTTCATTTTATTTGTATAATTTAAGTAAAATTGTTATTTATACTTCAGTGTAAGCCACATTTCCCCACAAAAAAAAAATTAATGTTTTCTTTTTGTTGATATTGCCTTCACCTTTGTTATTAAGTGTGACAAATTTACAAACCCTCTCCCTCCCCTCCAAGCTTGACATTTATGGATGACCCCTTATAAAAAAAATGTATTGCAAGCAAAAAAATACTCTTCAAATTCATACACGTTTTGAGGAATAAAATTCAAGGATTTTCAAGGCCTTTTCCAGGCTACCAGATGAAAAATTCAAGGCTGACCGATTTTGTATCTAACCTTTTTTAAGTAGTACCTACTCTATTTTCATTTCATACAATTTTATCTGTTAAACACAATTTAAATAAAGCAAATTTTCACACAGGTTCCTAGTTACAAAAAAAGGGGTTTGAATAAAATTTTAATTGAGCTATAGTATATTAACAAAATATTTTCACGTAATTTTTAAATAAATGAACCTAACAGATTTAATTTTAAAAAATAAAAGACTACCTTATACTTGCAATAAAACTGTAAATAATGATCAATATTTTTTATGATGCATTGACTCAATGTATAAATTAGGAAGAAAATGAAAAACTGAAACACTGACAGCTGACAGGAGTAAAAAACTTTAGTCTAAGAAATTTAATTTCAACCCCCAAAAATAACCCATATGGAAGATTTTGTAAGACTTTCTTTCTGATAGAAAATTTAAATAATGCTTAAATAATATTATTTACCTTAAAATTTTTATATACCCTATTATCTACACACCTTGTTATTCTTTCTTTGATATTAAAACTCTCAAGTTCAAATCATAAATTTCTATTTGGCTTCTTGCAAACTACAAGAAATTCCTCTAATATTTTTTTTAATTTACCAGATAAATATTGGACACATTTGAACTACAATAAGTGAACAGTTTCTCCAAAATCAAGCATTTGAAACAAAGGATATTGACGCAAAGTAAGAAACCGTATGTGAAGTTGTTTTTTCTGCCTGGGTCCAAGCCGTCAAAATGCCAACTTTACAGGCAAACGTCCGGAAGGATGAAGGATGTATGAAAATTCAGGATTTTTCATTGAAATTCCGGACCAGAGGATTTCAGGACTAACATAATCAGCAGATACCCTTAAATCTTTTTCTGGACAAAAATATCAAGGCCTAAATAAAATTCAAGGATTTTCAAGGCTCTTAGGGTAAAATACGTTTTTTCAAGGCCTTGAAATCGAAAATTTGAAATTCAAGGACTTTCAAGGTTTTCAAGGCAGCGTACGAACCCTGAAATTATCACTGTGAGAAGTAGTTTAAAGTTCAACAGTGTGCTTAAAATGAATGTCACAAAAATATTTTTCTCAAGTTGCTTACAAGTATTTAAAAAGTATTGGTACTAACATATTATCCTGTCGACCATTCAGCGACTGTCAAATTCAGAGGCACAGCTGTAGAACAGTCAATGTGCTTTGATAATGTTTTCAGATTCAGCGACACGGTCGACAGTATAAATACGTAAGAACCAAAATATCTTATCAAGTAAAAATGTTTTAAAAAACTTACCCCAAATGCTAGAACTCCATAAACAGGCAGCTGTAAGAAAAGGTTTGCTTATAAAATTTTATTTTTATAAATACTTGATACTGATACAATTTAGAAAATGCATTAGAAAATTATTACAATTCTATTATATACCTATCTTATTCAAAATAGCTAAGCTGTTTTCAGTGTCAATAGCAAAAATATGGCTACAAGTTTCAAACTATCTTAAAATCTACAGTTAGTATTTCGATAACATAAAAAACTTGCAATATTTAGGTCATTTCTCTTTTAAAACAACCTATTTTTAAAGGAACAGATAATGAAATTGTACCTTAAAATAAAAATGGAATGAATTATGTAATCAAATATAAATATAATAGGACATTAAAATATAATCTCAAATAGCAGTGTTTCTTTTAATTTTTGTAATGTAATGTACATAAAATGTCGATAATAAGTCAGATTGGTGATATTTGTACCTGACTAATTGTAAGTACCCTTTTATATCATGGAGAATATTTGAAAAATTTCCAAGTATCCAAGTTATTTTGGTACTTAAGGATTAGCCGGGCACAAATGCCAAGCTTTCTAAAAAACAATTTAAATATACCAACTAGAAGTGTTGCTTTTAATTATTGAAATGTTTTGATGTGAAATTTGGGTACACAATTGTTATCTATCCTGTTAAAAATTGCTAAACTGTTTGTTTTTGGTGCCAAATAATATAAATATCGCTAACAATTGCAAACTAAATTAATTCTTGATATGGAACAGCTTTAGAAAGAGTTCTCCACTCGCCATGTGCTACCACAGCTACATGCTTTATCATTTGAGCTGTGGGTAAATATGGCAGTTGGAGGACTCTTTCTAAAGCTGTTCCACAATGATATTAATACATTGATAAAAACAACAAAATAAGCTAATTTATTTTTTTATTTAGCGCTTGAAACAGTTTGCCAGTTTTTAATGGAATGAACCAAAATTTGTAAAATGCTGGCAATAAAGTCAGTTTGAGAAGATTTACACTAATCCTAAAGTACTACCGTTATTTTTTAGGGATACATAATATTGAGTCTGTATAGGGTCGGGTGGGGTAAAATAAGTCTAGGGCTTTTTACAGTTTATATTTATAAAATTTAATGTTTTTTGGCATGCTGATTTTTATTGAGACTCAAGTAAAATCATCATGCCAAAAAACATTGAATTTTATAAATATAAACTGTTAAAATCCCTAGACCTATTTTACTCCACTACTCATTTTCCCCCACCCAACCCTACTTTTTAAAACATTGACTTAAAGCACATAATTTTTCAATAATAATCAGTTTTTTAAAATGTCAATTCAACAATAATGTAATTTGCCAACAGTTAAAAATTTATGATACATTATTGATATTTGGGGTTTTAAAGGAAAAATTGTCGTGCTTATCAACTAGTATTAAACATTTATTTCGGATAATCATAGTCGAAAAGTCAATCTAATCGTCAATCGGAAAATATGAACTTACAAGCCATGAATTGTAATCGTGTTTTTTTAGTATAAAATCGTTAGTTAAGCAAGAAAACCATATGGATGTTATAAGGACGAGTCCAGCAAGCCACTCGAATAGCTTCGTCATGGTGAAAATATGCTTCTAAAACGTGAAAATCAAGAAAATAAAATTACTCCAATCAGCAAATATCGAAAAATGATTTGTTTACAAATGTCATTTTGCTTTTATGTATAACTGTTGCCAAATTTGGTAAAATAATAAGAGGCCTTGTATGTTTTCTGCAGATTTTGTTTTATTAGAAAATATACAAATGATGGAAAAATTTTTACACACAATTTTAAAACTTCAAGCTAATTTTAAAATTTTAAGAATATTTTCCGAACTTTTAAGCCCATGAAATTAAAAATGGAATATTTCCGTTCCGTAGATGCAACTAAACTTAGCCCACAGAGTATTTGTTTCGGTTTCGTTCGAGTTTTCGAATTTTTAAGTTTTATTACTTTTAATCTTTTAATTGCAGTGTGCTTATCGGAACTTTTTGTATTGTGGTTGAATAGATTTAAGTCGAGATAAAGAGAAATGGACGCAATAGTCATAAATAAATTTGGACCTGCATCTGTTCTTCAATTTGAAAAGATTCCAATTCCATCCATTACAAAATCGACGGTAAAATTTTGAGTCTTTAGTTTTATTCTAAAGGTAGAAAGCTGTTGGTAAACTTTCAGATAGTCCATTTAATAAACTTTTGAAATAAGCTTAATAGATAAGCTTATTTCTTGGATAAAAAAAAACCTGAAGATTGGTTGGCTGGAAAAGGCCTAATACTGGATTTTGCTTTGACAAGTCTTTGTTTGAAGTTTGAACCAGTTTTTCTTTTATTTTGTGATTATTCTTTCTATAGCTATTTGTAGAATTCTGAACAACTACAATACCTATCTTTCTTTAAGAAGTTTTCATAAGAAATATACCTAATGATAAAAACTTGAGTCATTATGTAGGTACTAATGTATTCCTTTACCAATCATGAAGTAATTACAGATAGAACCTTTTTGGGGGAGGGGTAGAATTTCTTGATAGCTATGAAACAGTAACAGATCTAGGGAGGTGACAAGTGCCCCCCTCCAGAATGAAAAATTTTCATTGGAAAAATGAATGAAAATCCTCTCATGCCCCCAGAAATCAAACCTGGATCTGCCCCTGCCAAAAATATCGGTACTTACGTATTATCCTGTTGACCGTTCAGCGGCCGTCTAATTCAGCGTCACAGTCATAGTAAAGTCAATGGGACTTGATAACGTTTTTGGATTAAGCGACACGGTCGACGGGATTTTACGTAAGAACCAAAATATCTTTCTGCAAAGGAACATTTAAATAGATCTGGGTGGGTATTGCCATCTTCTCAAATTGATGGAATCGTCCTCCCCTGAAATGGTGACAATAAAAATCCTTGCCCTATTGAGCCTCATATTTGTTAGTATTAAGTATTGTATGTTGATTTGAAATGCAGATGGATAATATGAGTTTTATTGGGTACTTTCGGATTATCTTGTCGCTTGTCGACCATGCTGCTGAAACTGTTGGTTGAAGGATAATATCTAAGAACCTTTCATACTAATACACTTATGAAACATCCTCTTTCAATAGGTTTTAGTTAAGCTAAAGGCAGTTGGTGTTAATCCTGTGGATACCTATATTCGTCAAGGGGGATTTTCATACTGTCCCGAGCTTCCGTTTGTTCCTGGAAAAGATGGGGCTGGAATTGTTGCTGCTGTTGGTGAAAGTGTAACTCGTTTTCAGGTAAGAGTTAATTCAATGGAAGGAATAATGGTATTTCAGTTTTTTATTCTGTTGATCAAAACTGCTCTAAAAGCAGGGATCAGTAAATATTGGATATATATAAAATTTTTGATATATATCTTATATATTCACATTTAACTAGGAAAATACTATTGCTTAGAAGTGAATATTAGTCTAATCCAGTGGTGTCTAACCTATGGCCCACAGGCTATGTGTGGACCCTAAAACTGATAAGTTTGACTCGTTTATAAAAGGAAACTGAAGGTCTAGAAAAATGTTAAATAGCAATTCATTTGTAAATTTGGTATTTGTTGTGTCCTGCTAGCTTTATCTTAATAGTATGACTTATCAATAATAGCTGTACTGCATGGGTGCCACTCTTCAGTCCTGGGGACGGAATTCAGTTTTTCTAGAAGTTCCGTGAACGGAATTCCATCCTGGGTTTATTACGAGAAGCAAAATCAGCTGACCGATTGGCAGTGCTTTATTCTAAATTTCAGTAGTACTTATATCACATTTTGCCTACTAATAAGCCTGTTTTACTCAGATGCAGCTATAAGTTAAAAATTATGGACCAGTTCATATGATATTTTATAAGTTGATCTGCAATTTAAAAACAAATACTAGAAGGGGGAAATGTTTAAAAAAGATAGTTCAAAGTTCAGTCTTGTAATTTTGGAAGAGTGGCACCCATGCTGTAGTACTGTAATTTTTAGGTTAAAATTTTTTAAGTTAAATTAACTTGTCCAGCAAATTACCGAAAAATGAATTTGAGAGGTTTTAGTTTTAAAAAACGAGGATTTTCTTAATAAATAAATATTATTATGAAATAATCAGCATATAAATATGATATACAAGAGAGTCTAAGAGATAATTTATTTATTATTGCACCTTCTCGACTTTTTACTTTTTCTACCCCTTTGTTAGTTTATGTATTTTCCCCTCATAACTGAAAATGCTTGTTATCGAGTATTTGTCATTTAAATTATTACTTGCTTAATCATCTTATTATTGCCCATAAGTAGCTTTAGCACTTTTACTTAAACCTTTATACTAATATTTTAACTATCAATGAAGACGAGATATACTACACATGAATAAATGATGGTAAATAAAGTTATAAGATGATTGAAACTATCAGTCTTTGAAGTAGGAAAATAACTCTTATTTATCTAAAATAAGTGTCTGGCTTCTTGTCATCAGTGAATTTGACTTCACTTTTGTTATTTTTAATCTATTTTTTGGCAACAGCTTTGTTAAGGTTGATAGCCAATAACTGAAGTATAAAGTATAGTTTGATCTTCAATAAGAATATATTTGTGATTTTTAATTAAATATGTTAATCAACATTCTTTTTTAATGAGTTGTAACTGATTGACCATTAAATAAGTAATGTGGCAAGTGCGAGCCACTGGGAGATACCGATCCGAAGGTCATACGACTCAAAAGTATACTCCGGAGTTATAATCGCTTCAGTCGGTATTTATAACCCATTTGAATTATCTGACTCTTATAGTGGTGAGTAAGCTTGCCACAGTACTCCCCCTCCAGAATGCAGCTGGGCTGGATTCGTGAGTCTTTTTGAAACCGAGATCTCGTGGCTAGGTGAGACGCCGGGAGTGCGGAGCCCATGGCACATGTTTGAATCTCCCGAGGTGTGAAGTTGCGAAGCCGAGAGCGATAGCAAAGTGCTGCGAACCCAACCACAGCAAAGAGGGTGGTTTGGGGCTGGTGACTGTAAGTGAAGGTGCGTGTTCGTATACCGGGTCACCAATGTGGCAAGTGCGAGCCACTGGGAGATACCGATCCGAAGGTCATACGACTCAAAAGTATACTCCGGAGTTATAATCGCTTCAGTCGGTATTTATAACCCATTTGAATTATCTGACTCTTATAGTGGTGAGTAAGCTTGCCACAGTACTCCCCCTCCAGAATGCAGCTGGGCTGGATTCGTGAGTCTTTTTGAAACCGAGATCTCGTGGCTAGGTGAGACGCCGGGAGTGCGGAGCCCATGGCACATGTTTGAATCTCCCGAGGTGTGAAGTTGCGAAGCCGAGAGCGATAGCAAAGTGCTGCGAACCCAACCACAGCAAAGAGGGTGGTTTGGGGCTGGTGACTGTAAGTGAAGGTGCGTGTTCGTATACCGGGTCACCAATGTGGCAAGTGCGAGCCACTGGGAGATACCGATCCGAAGGTCATACGACTCAAAAGTATACTCCGGAGTTATAATCGCTTCAGTCGGTATTTATAACCCATTTGAATTATCTGACTCTTATAGTGGTGAGTAAGCTTGCCACAGTACTCCCCCTCCAGAATGCAGCTGGGCTGGATTCGTGAGTCTTTTTGAAACCGAGATCTCGTGGCTAGGTGAGACGCCGGGAGTGCGGAGCCCATGGCACATGTTTGAATCTCCCGAGGTGTGAAGTTGCGAAGCCGAGAGCGATAGCAAAGTGCTGCGAACCCAACCACAGCAAAGAGGGTGGTTTGGGGCTGGTGACTGTAAGTGAAGGTGCGTGTTCGTATACCGGGTCACCAATGTGGCAAGTGCGAGCCACTGGGAGATACCGATCCGAAGGTCATACGACTCAAAAGTATACTCCGGAGTTATAATCGCTTCAGTCGGTATTTATAACCCATTTGAATTATCTGACTCTTATAGTGGTGAGTAGGCTCGCCACAGTAACTTTAATGTAACTTTAAGTTTAGTAGCTTATGGTTATAAGAATTGACATTTTAAATAATCTATATTTTTTTTATATTTATTTAATGCATTTGTCAGTACTTTAAATGACATTCCAATGTTTATACTCTAATAATAAAGCACTTCTTCTGTAGGTTGGTCAAAGGGTTTTCATTTGTGGCCGAAAACTTGGAAAGAATGGCACCTATGCAGAATATTCTCTAGTGCCTGAGGATGATCTGTTCCCTCTTGATGACAAGCTAAGCTTTGAACAAGGTGCTGCTCTTGGAATACCATACTTCACAGCTTATAGAGCTCTTTTGATATGGTTGGTTTCCTTCTCATATATACTTGGAAGAGTATAATATCCAATACAAATTTGAAACAGGTCCTCCATGGCTCTGCCAACTTCTTTACTATCACCCTTTTCGTCATGGTGAACGAACTTGTTTCAAATCTTCACCTAATATCCTTCACCTTTTAATACTTTGGTTCTTATGTGTTAGCCTGTCAACTGTCAGTTTCAGTGTCACATTTACTGGCTTTGTTTGAATTTACATATTTGGATTTAGTGGTGTAATCGACAGGTTAATACAGAAATATGCCTGGTTATGTAAGTATTGGTTATGTGTTTGTAAGTGGGTAATTTATTATTCTTTTATATTGCCATTTTAAAATTTTCTTTATATCCAGAGCCCCTTTAATTTCCATAAATCAGCTCCCTAATGAGACTGATATGTGCTAATGGAACTATTGTTAAACTTATCTTTTACTACTAATACTAATGTACTAATATGTAATGTAAAGATACTAATGTATTCTTTCTTTTTACTTCTGTAGTGCTAAGTGTACTGCCGGAGAAACGGTTCTTGTTCATGGAGCTAGTGGGGCTGTTGGAATTGCTGCCGTGCAAATAGCCAGGAACCAAAATCTGACAGTGATAGGAACTGCTGGTACACATGAAGGAATGGATTTGGTGACAATGAATTCAGCCGACCTTGTGGTGAACCACAGGGCTGAAAACTATATGGAGGAGATCAAAGTAATAGCTAAAGCCATTAAAGTTCTAAGATTAAGTCTAACATTAAATTTTACCAGAGCTAGTTTTATTCAAATGTAAATTTATGTAATAAAAAAAATATTGAAGCTTTTGAGTTGCTCTTGTAACAAAAGTGTCATTAGACAAACAATTACAGTAGAACCTCTTTATAATGACCAATAGTTTTAATACCTATTATTTTATCACAGCAATAATATTTTAAATTCCTTACAGCAACCCCTAACACATTACTTTTTTGTTATTATAGTAACCGTGAATTACAATCAACATTCCTAAAAACAAGCTACAGTAAACTCCCGTTAGTACGCCGTTCAAGGGGATTTGTGAAAACGTCGTAATAAGCGGTACGACGCTATATGCGGAATTCCATAAAACACCATTTCGGCGATATACCTAATACCCGTAATACCTACTCTTACCTAGACACCTTTTTAAGCGGGATTTTATCACTAAAATAGAAACGAAAGAACAATGTCTAAAAACAGAACAAACATTCTTACCTTTACAACTTTTATTGGTATACTATTTAAATATAACACTTGAAAATCATGACAAAACAAATAAAATGGTGTCTCTTTTATTTCATTTTGCGAGACTAAAAAGTTATTCCCCCAAAAAAACTCCATTTTTTTTTCCTGAATCTATCCAGCTAAGGCGCAGTTCCACTAAAGTCTGTTACATTCAAACTTTTAGCAATTTCTCATTGTTCTACTTGCGTTTTCAACGGTTTCTGTAGCTCATACATTATTTGAAAGGAACTCGACGACGCAATAACCGGGATTTTTCTTCGGGGGACCGGAGAAAAGCGTCGAAATATGCGGGAAGTCGTTATAAGTGGGGGCGCTATAAGCGGATAGTTTTTAATGATAAAAGGCCTATTGGTACCAGGGACCGGAGAAAAACGTCGTAATATGCGGGACGTCGCACTAAGAGGGGGCGTACCAAAGAGAGTTTACTGTATTTATAAGGCAACTCTTTTGCACTGGATCTCTTGTTCTAGTTTTGCTGCTTCATTCATCCTATATTCTTTCTAGTTTTAGGTTTCAATGCTGCATGTAACAACTAAAATAATGAGTATTTAATTATTTAAAATTATAATTCTTAAATTATCTGTTTTGCAAGATAGGAGTTCTCCAACATTTAGAGTTAAATTCATAAAGTATGTTTAAGCATAATTTTTATTTTTATTAAACTTGTTTTCAGGAATTCAACCTAAATTACCTTGCCAGTTAAATTATTGAGTTTGTAATACGTAAGTAGTTTAGCTAGATTGGTTACAATTATCAAAATATTTTAATAAAATATCTCTAAATGATTTCAATTTATTTAATTCATTACAATTTTTTAAGATAATGAATAAGATAAATTTTATGAAATACCTAAATTTCTATTTAATTCATTCTAATCTTGAAAATTATTCTTAAGTTGGATTTGTTTTTTCTGTTATCTAATTTTTTCAATAAAGTATATTTAAAACCAATTTAGGTACTTATTATTTAAATTTACCTAATTCATTATCCAAATAATTAAGCCAATCCAATTTTAATGTAGGAAAATGTGGGCCAGGGAAATACTAAAGTTTGGGATCACATCACCCGAATCGCAATACAATCCATAATTGTACTGCAGTTAGACCTTGAGGACAATGAGCCACCAGCAACATTACTGATTACATCAGCTCTGGTTACTGAAAGCTGTTTTTGAAACTTGGCACCTCTGAATCCATATTTAATTTCTATGTTCTGATTTGGTTTCCCCCCAGATTCGTTAAAATGTCCCTTCATTATAATGACCCAATTTCGGGGTCCCATAAGGTGTCGCTATATTGAGGTTCTACTGTATTAAAAGTAGCATGCATAAGAGCTAATGGAGTTCTAATATTGAGGAAAAAATCCCATAAGTATCGCTAAATATTGTAGGTAGGGATAATTGCCACCAATGTTTAAATCAAAGTACTTCCGTTCATGATAATTATATTTGCAAAACTTAAATGTATGAATTTCATAACTGAATTCTCTTTACAAATTTGAAACTAATCATGTTAAAATTTAAGTACTTTATAAGATTTAATGTGCAATTGCTGAAATTTTAACCTAAATACATTAAAAAATGAATATTGCTGTCCATAGTAAATCAAATAAGATTACAAACAACTTTTTATTGCAATTAGCATACCTCTTTCTTCCTCATGACTAATCCATTAATTATAATTATATATATTTAGTTCTTAAAGTGTTTGATTACTTCCTTTTTCACAAAAAAGCTGTTTAAATTCCAAAGCTAATTGCAAAAACTTGACAGGAAAATTGGGTTCTTAAGTATTATCCTGTCAATCATGCTACTGAATCCTAAGAGCATTTACAAATCTCATAAACTGCTGCTAAATATGATGGTTGCTAAATGGTCGACAGGAGAATACATAAAACAAAATTTGTATTATAAAATGGGCATCCTATGATATTAAATATTTTCTTCTCCTTCTCATTTATATGTATTTAATAGGCTAAATATGGACTCGGTGTTCTAATTTTTGAAAAATTTCACCTCTTTATAGGAATTTACAAAAGGTGTAGGAGTAAACATCATTGTGGAGATGCTGGCAAATAAGAATTTAAATGCAGATCTAGATATACTTGCTCCAAAGGGACGTGTTGCAGTAAGTATATAATTAAGGATGACAGATTTCTTATAACTCTTGAAAAGGATTATATTTTTTAACACCTCTTTAACGTTTTTAACATTTTACTCTGAAACATTTTGCTAAAACACATGAAGCATACTGTAAAAACACATTAACAGAGAAATTCTTTTTAAAAAATGCAGTGCACAGTGTACTGTTTCTGAATAAATGTTACTAACATTTATTCAAAAACCTATAGCTAATAACTAACAGTTAGCTAGTAGTGTATTAAATTGGCATTTATCAAACTAGTATTATTAATAAAATTTAATTTTCAATTAATGATAGTTAGGAATTTGAGGCTGCAGTTGTGTAAACTGTAAATACTTATATGGGATTTTGAGTTAAATTATTATACAATTAAATTTTCTTTTTAGACTCTTGTTACAAAGCTATTTGAAAAGGTCTTTCAAAGACTTGTTTGTTCAAAAATTTCTCTACTTGCAAAAGTACAAAATTAATTTTTAAAATATTATTTTCTTAAGTAAAGTGTACTAAATGACAACATACCTCTTCATCCTGTCACCAGTCCAACCAGATTGAAGTAAACTGTCATAGAATCAAATAGAAATTTTAGTTCACTTTACTAGCCAATGTAATTACTATTGTAATGTTGGATGTTCAATCGAGACCACTGAATAGATTCATTTTAACCACCTTTTTTTTTTATATCTTGGGTTCAGAATAAGAAACTCTTACTCGCATATTTTCTATTAGTTTGCAGCTTTAGCGCAACTTTTGGATTTATGTTCAGATTTTAGTTTAATTTAAAGTTTTAAATTCTTATGCATTCTGGGTTCAGAATGACAGGGATTAACTATATTTGTAAAAGTATTAGCTTTCACAATTAATTTGTCCTAAAATTTCCATAGACAATTTAATATTCTACAGTAAGTGATGATAAAATGGTATACCAGTTAATCAGCTTGTTTAACATTTTAATGGACAAGTTTTCTTTTTAATCTCTTTAAGACCTCCTTGAATATGTTATAGAGTTAACTTATTGAAAAAAAAATCCGGTATGTGTTTACTTGAAAGAGTATTTAACACATTTTGTTTGGTTACCATACTAACCCAGTTTCTAATGTGGGTATCAAAATTTACATTCTTTTTACCCTTACAATGCAATGGGAGAAAAAAATGGATTTTATCTTTCCAAATTTCTTTAACATTTAATTTTTAGGGTTTTTAAGAAGTATTTTGTATTGAATTTATTGTAATTTTATTTTAGATTGTTGGCTGTAGAGGTTCTGTTGAATTGGAACCCAGAAAAATGATGATGCCAGAGACACAAATTGTAGGAGTAGCTTTGTTTCAAAGTACTGAGGTAAACTCTTTTTATAAACTAGTTGTTTATCACTCACTAAATTGTTTTTTACATTACTGTGCAACTTTGATAATTCAGATCTGGAAGAGCCACCAAAAATTTCAAACTATCCAATACTTCAAATTGAAAAAGTAAAATTCATCCAATAGGAAGTTCAAGGGACCAAAAGAAATCTTTGAATTGCAGACTTTGAGTTATCTAAGTAGCCTATGCACTAGTTATAATTTTCACAACCTCAGAGTTTTTAGCTTTTGGTGCAATGCTTTTGGCTGTCCATGAATTTATTCCTTACCATGTGGTAACTAAGGGGATCAGTGTGAAAAGAAATTGAGAGGGTTTTAAAATGGAAATAAACTTAAAAGATACTCTAGGTTAGTTCATCATTTGAAAATTTCAATTACTTAAATGATGAGGGTGGTCTGGTAACCAAAAAATATAATATTGTACCAATAATTTATTACTAATTCATATACAATAAAACCTTTTTAAAAGCTGGAAACCCTCTGTTCTGAGAAAACATGGTCAATAAAAGTTGCGTACATTATATTAAGTACATTGTATTACTTTAGACTTGATCAACAAGTTTGATAAACTATTATTTATTATTCTTGGTTATTCTGGTTAAAACAGAATAAAAAATAGGAAAAATTTCTAACTATTATTTTGCTACTACTATCAAGTTTTTCTAATTAATATTTGAGTTAAGAAAACCTAATGTCCTTCATAAACTTAATGTCCTTCATAAACTAAATGAAATTGACATGTAAAAATATAATTATTATGTATGTTAGACTAGTATGTATGAGAAATTGTTGGTTCTTTTTATTTTGTCTTTTGTTTTACATTTTCTTTTAACTTTTGCAGGAAGAATGGAAAACCACTTCTTCTGCTATATTAAAAGGAATATCAGAAGGATGGGTTAATCCTGAGGTAGACAAGACTTATCCTCTATCTAAGGCTGCCCAAGCTCAAGAAGACATTATTAACTCTACTGGGGCTAAAGGAAAAATTGTACTTACAATCTAATCCTAAAAATCTGAGGTATTCTGATTGGGGAAATGATTAATGTTCTTAAGATTGAGCAATTATTTCCTAACTGGTTTTGCATATTTTATCAAATGGGGTTTAACTTATTCCTAAAATTCCGAAAAGTTGTATAAAAAATTTGCTTCTTAGCCATGGATGTGAAAGTTTTCTGTCTTATGACAATATTCCATCTTACAGGTGTGCTACTTTTCTGGGGTAGCTCAGGAAATTGTGTTTTTTTTTCAACAGCATAAATCCTAAAATTCTGGGTTTATGGAAATTTTTGAAAATCTCGAGCTTAATAAGAAAGCAAAGAATTGGGTCCAATTAAAAAAAGTGCAGGGCTGCAACACTTACATATACAACATCTTTATGAATAATCCGGTCCCACCATGGATTTTAAGTATAATTATATTGTAGCTACGTCATTCAGAAAGAAATTTTCCACCGCTGTAGCTACGATTGCGTCATAGTTATAGTTAAATCTTCCCATCCGTTGTCTCATTGGTTCATTGGATGAGACGTAATTTATTTGGGAAAATTACCGTTAGAACAAATTTTTTTTTTTTAAATCTGTTAACATTCCAAATTTAGCAGTCATTCCATAATTTGAGATTCTGGATAAAAGGTTTGTAACTATAATTGCCTTCCGGGATAGTGAGTTAAAGTCGCAGTAGCACCCCTAATCTTTGCGGCTTTCCTTAAAGAAAAAAAAATAACGGGTAATTGGAAGGTAACAAAAGCATTAATTTTAATGAAGAGGTCTAATCCAATTCTGTTTTGAAAATTTTTCTAATTTTCACTCATGTCTTTAAATTTAAATAAGATTTAACATTTTGAAAGACTCAAGTGCCTTTTACAACTTTGAACTTTAACTCTGGTGCTGATACATCCTTTTCAAGTTCCAACTTATTTACTCTTCACAAACTATCACTGTATATGTTGGTTACATCTACCCTATGTTAAGGAAGTAGAGTACTTTGAAAAGGTGTTTATAAACACATGCCTGTAGATTTCTTGAGATTATCAATGAGAATTTTATACTTTTGAACTTCTTGGGTTGATAATGAGGAAGAAAATTTGGAGCAGTAGCTTTGAAGCTTTGTGTTTGTAAATTTGAGGATAAATATTCACATTTAATTGGTAAAGTGGACTGGTCAAGACACAGGTTTCTTGTATCTTCTGACTTATTCCTGGAGAGTTTTTTCATTACTTAATGCTGTATTATTTTGTATTTATCCTATCAAGTAATTTTATTTTTTAAATTCACATGGGAATAGTCTAATTGTCTAATGCAGTGGTGCCCTACCTTTTGTGCCCCATGGGCTGCACTTTATATTAAGATAAAGCTTGCGGTCCAGAACAGATACTCGCACTATACTCTGTCTTGGGTAACCATAAAACCATAAAACCCCAAACAACCAACCAACCAGAACATATACCAAACTAAAAAATGAATTGTTATATAACATTTTTCTAGTCCTTTAGCAGCTTTAAAAGAAGGAAACAAACATATAAACAAATCTTAGGTTGGGCACCACTGGTCTAATATGAAGATTGAATAAAATATTCAATAAAGAAGTCCACTATCTCCCAAACTATTGAATATGATATTTTCTAATTTGATGAAAGTATCAATCAAATGTGATGTGATCATGGCTATGCTTTCTGTTTGGAATAAAATATTAATCATGCACCCATTTGTGGATAGTTTATTTCCTTTTGGGCATCAAAAGGAAAATAACCATAAGTAGCTAGTTTTAGTGCTGTGTAGTATTAATTATATTGATGTGTTATTTTACTATGTTGAATTTAAATGTGGCATTGGTTTTTGCCTAGGAGGTCAATTTTTTGAAACATGAAACTTTTAGTAATCCCCTTTTGGCTTAATCCATAGATTAAACAAAACTTAACACATAATTATTATATTGTGCAAGGGTTTTTTTTGACAATAGCTTAACAGGGATTCATTTAAAGGTTATTGAGACTTGAAGTTTTAGGAAATCCTAAAAAGCTTGATTCAATGAGGAATCTGACATAATTATCTTGTTTATTGCAAAACACTGAATGATTCTCCCTTTTAAAAATGCATCATCATTCAATGCATACAAATCAATTTCTACTTTAAGGGTGCAAATTGATAAGTTTTCAATATTCCTGGTTAGTTTTGATCTAGGAATAGAATTATGTACTTCATTGAACATGTTTTTTTACCATTCTGAAATATGATTTCAGACTTGATACAATGTTTTATTTAAATAAAGAAAAATCTCCAAAGTTAATTCTTAATTTATTGAATGGACTTCACTAGGTTGAGAAGCACAAAGATAAAAAATATTGGTAAATATTTTAGACAGGGTATATAATAAGGAACAATCAGTTCAAAATGCATTGTTGTATATCAACATTGCAATGCTTAAAAGAGCTACTAAGGAAGATATTTTTGTCAAACAATATCCTACAGTTTTAAAGCAACAAGGAGAAGTTTTCAAAATAATTTTAATGTTCAAGTCTTGATGCTAAAACAATATGGAGTTATTTCACTCAGTTCCAAAGGACAGGCAGTGCAGATGAGCATGGATATATAAGGCACAGTAAAACTGCTGTTACAGTAGAAATTGAAAGAGTTTATCTGTAGAAATGCAACCAAATCAGGTTCAAAGCAATCAATCACTCAAAAAGTTCTTAAAAGGCTTCATTGTAAAAAACAAAACCATCAAGCATCACCATTGGAGCCATGTGACAAGCAAAGAACATGGGAATTTTTTTTTACTCTTACAGGAGTGTTACAATAAAGAGATGAGGGTGTTGCTCATTTTTGAGTGAGTTCAGGATGTGGTGTCTCCAAGGTTCCTAAGCTACCAAGTATTCAGGGGTATAACTGAATATGAATACACTGGTCTTCCAGGTTGGGGGTTGGCTGTGACACAAAACAAATTGTTAAGAAATATCAGAAAGTAAGAACTGAAAGGATCATAAGAGTAACTCATATACCCATCTGAACCATATTATACTACCTATGTTGTTGTTTAAGATACACTAATTTATGATGTCTGTATGTGGTTCACAGATGATGCCAATTTTTACCTGAATGGCTTCAGAAATAAACAATGTCAGAGAGAGAAATGAGAAGATGAGAATGAGAGAAAAATGAGACTTGGGGCTACTAAAAATCAGCCAATCTCCCTGACATGGTTCATTGTGTCTGTATAGGAATGCTGTGCCATAAAATCCAAAACAACCAAACGAACCTTTTGGTGCATAATATCCTAATGTGGATCATGCGCCATAAAACACTAATTAACCAACCAACCAAACGAACCTTTAGGTGAAACCCCTGCATTCACATAAAGTAGCTGTCTGAGCTGCTGTATCAAAGACTAAGACTGGTCTTTTTTTATCTGAGAAATTATTACTAGTAATTGTTACATTAAAATTTTTGAAAAATTTGTGGCTTTTAAAAGTTTTGAAGGATCAGCCTTAAGAATTTTTTACACAACATGGGGGCTGTCCACATGGTGCCGATGAAATACTCTTTCTTCTGGAGTATTTAAGGAGTAGAGTGTGTAGGAGATTAGTTGTTGGATCTACTTTATTGCGGTGACATCCAAATGAAAAACTCAAATTCAGACTCAATTCTGAATAATCACTCAAATAGTTACAGGGACGCATCACTAGACAACATAAAGTAACATGAAAAAATTGTTGTAATCGGTAAACAAAGTCAAAAGTCACGAGCGAAAACCCATCGTCCTTTCGTGGAAATTCGTTCCAGACTCCTCTGTTTCACCAAACCGCTTGGTAGGGGGTGATAATTACAGTGGCATCGCTACAAGTCCCCCCAAGTGGAAAACTAGTCTTTAGGTTGAAACCTTTTATCTTCTACCTTTAGTCAGTGGAAAACAAAGTTCACTCTTATTTGTTTTCGACTAGTAAACACTGTGGGTTTGTACTCATCTTTGTGATCAGTCTGAGTTAAGCAACACACAACTGCATAATCTGGCGCATCGGCATGTCCCTGAAAGGGCTTTGGTTTATCACAGATAAGTGTTGACAATGCTGTGGCTGTGCATATAGGGCATTTTTAAGTTTCTGAAAAGATAACTCCTCTTTTCCCCTACATACTTCCCCTGATTTTCTCCCCTTCGTCAACTCAGTTAATGGTACTGCCAATTCGGATTAGTTGGGTACTTAAAATCTATAAAATCCCATTATTCCTAAAACTGATTTTACCTCTTTCTTAGAGAGAGGTCTTTTTAACTGTCTGGTAGCCTGTATCTTTTTTCATTGTCGGGGGAATGTTTCCCTCTTCCGATTTTGTGAACTAAGAATTTAATCTTTGAAGATGTGCAAATGCACATTTTTTAAGTTTAACAGAGAACCCGAACTATTCTAGTTCATCTAACACCAGACCCAAATGTTTGAGATGTTACATGGGCGTCATTTAGGGGGGGGCAGGGGGAGGGTAATTGCCCCCCCACCCCCAAGGTTTCCACTGTTAAGTGAAAAATTGCTGCAAGTTCCTTGAAAATTCTATAACGTCCACAAGGAGCATCGGATTTAACTCAAAAAGTCCCAAAAAGAGTTAAAACACTACTTTTGAGGGTCAAATTTCAAAATTTTCTGGGGGAGAGCCCCCAAACCCCCTCCTGTGACCTTTGATGTCTGTTATACAATCTTTCTCCCTTGAAAATTCTGCCGCTTTCAAGAAGAGCACTGGTTTAAAGCTGAATTTCTGAAAATTTGAAATTTTTACTGGGGGAGGATTTCCGCTTCCGCCCCCCTTGAAAATTTGACTTTTATTTATAACTTTTTTCCCTAGAAAATTCTATGCTTTACAAGGAACTGTTCTCTTTGGATGTAACCCAAAGGGCCTCAAAATGAGCTGAAACACTACTCTAAGAGGCAAATTTCCAAAAATTTTCTGGGGGGGAACCCCCAGACCCCCCTTTACAATTTTCACATATATATGATGTACAGTGTATTTCCTTTGAAAATTCTGCCGCTTACAAGAAGCAGTTCTCTCTGGGTGCTCCCCAATGATTTTGCAAAGGAGAGAAGACCATAGGTTAACGTGATATTTTCAAAAACCTTTCTGAGGGAGGCCCTCAGACTCCCCTTGAAACTTTGACGTTTATTTGTAACTTTTTTCTCTAGAAAATTCTGTTGTTTACATGGAACATTTCGTTTCGGGTGTTCAAAATTTTCTGGGGGTGACCCCCAGACCCCCACATTTCTACTTAGAACTCTTGACGTTGAGTCAACCCCCCAAAACAACAAGTCTGGCTACGGCGTGGCCTAGCCTTACTGAAAAAAAATCCTTGCCCTTGCCCCCCCCCAACCAAAATCTGAAATGACGCCGACTGCCTCTAGAGATCTTGAAGACTGCCTCTGGAGATCTTAAAAAGCTAGTTGAAGAGGCAGATGTTGTCTTAAAAGTCCTCGATGCTAGGGATCCAATAGGGTGTAGGTGCCCGCAATTAGAAGAACTAGTTCTTAAATCAGGTAAAAAAATTGTTAGTACTCAGTAAAATTTACTTGATTCCCAGAAGTAATCTGGACGAATGATTGCAGTTTTTATGGCAGAGTGTACCAACAGTAGCTTTCAAGGCTGCTACTCCAGTGCCGCTAACTAATCCAGGCAAGTCTAAAGGTGCTACTCCAAGTCAATTTTATTGAAAAAGTTATGAACCTCATGACTGCATGTAAATCCCAGGAATCCGAGAAAGTAATGTCAATAAGAATTGACATAGTCGGAATGTTTTCTTAACACAGAATCCATCACCTTTTGAAAAGTGCCTGACGCCCCCTACAATCCAAAAGGCATTTCTTTCCATTGATAAGTACCATTATGAGTAGAGAAGGCTGTTTAACATCTTACTTTGGTCACGCATTTTAATCTGACTGTACCTCTTTTGTAAATCTAGACAGGTCAGCTGTTTGGCGTAGAATATGTCCTAATAGGGACCTTGCGCCATAAAACCCCAAACCAACCAACTAGGCAGGTCAGTCATTTGGCTTTCACTGCAGTGAAAACCAACTCCTGCATGCCCTTCATTGGATAGGAAGGAAACTCGTATCCACATTAAGCCAACTATTGTCAATATACATCCTAATAAAAGCGTCCTTTTTGGCCTCACATTAGATACGTAATGCCCGCCTCAGATGGTTCTACCAGATTTACCACTGAGATGCTGTAACTGTGTGGTTTACAGCGCACTGAATCTGGTATAGGAGCTTTATTTCACCAGCGCTAACTTCTGGAGCTTCTCGACAGGCCCATAAGATAAATGGGATCTGCATATGCCCATTTCTTGGGTTTTCTCTGATGACATGATGCAGCATTCCTTTCAGAGTTTTGTTGAATCTTTCAACTAACCCGTTGGACTGAGGATATAATGGCGTGGCTCGCCGTCATCAATCTTATAAATTCTTGGGTTAATTGTGCATTGAAGTTCTTGCTGTTGTCTGAGACAATTACAGATGGCACTCCCGTTCTCATGATGATGGTGAGCATATCGTTTTTGCACTCAGACTTGTAGGCACCGCCTCCGCCCATCGGGTATGTTAGTCCACCAATCACAGAACGTATTTATATCCCTGAACTAGCTGGTTCTATTGAATACCAGCAAAACACACTCATACGATGCAAAAGGTTTATTAATCACAACAAGCATATACAGCAACAGTGGGAAGGAAAAGCAAGAACTCAAAATGCCAGTCAGCTTAAATCATGCTTCCGGCGCTGATGCCACAAGCGCAAGGTAATGACGCTGTTGCCACGTAAAGTAATACACAACATCCCTCCCCATTAAGTAATCATTAAAATCCCAATAACAAATAAGACAAGTAATACATAGAATTCCTACATTTAAATTACAATAATCAATTAAATCAAATTAAACAAATACACACATCCCTCCCCTCTAGCTCTCTAGGTAACATAGTCCTTCAAGTATTCAGGGGGCCGTCTGGCCCTGACCGGCCGGGGAGACGGAAGGACAGTCTTGTTCTGTACCGTCGCTGGAGAAGGGAGTCCCGGGGCTCCGGGAGGTACCACAGGTCCCGGCAACGCTGCATCCGCGCATCCATCGCTGCACGCTGCATCCATCGGTTGCAGGATAAGGCCGCGACTTGGAAGTGGGGGAACCAACAAGAACAGGCTTTTCGTAATGTAAAACAACTGTTGACAGCTGACAGCCTCCTTGTTCATTTTGATGAAAGGAAACCAATAATCTTAACCTGTGACGCATCGCCATACGGAGTTGGAGCCGTCCTAAGTCATCAGATCTCTGAGGGACTTGACGCCCCTGTCGCGTACTACTCTAGGACGATGAGTGCGACAGAAAGAAACTATGCCCAGATCGACAGAGAGGCTCTGGCCATTGTCCAGGGTGTACGAAAATTTCATAACTACCTTTTTGGACAGAAATTTGAAATCCGGACAGACCACAAACCTTTACTCGGTCTCCTTGCTAGCGGTAAGGCTACCCCCGCAATGCTCTCCCCCAGGATGCAGAGGTGGTCGCTGACCCTGAGCTCTTATAACTACAACCTGGTATACAGACCTGGCAAGTCTATTGCAAACGCAGATGGGCTTAGTCGTCTGCCTGCTTCATCGATGGCCGACGGTGACACTGCCATTGGCGATGTTTTATTGCTGGAGGCACTGGACAAGCCTCCACTGTTGGCGGGAGACATCGCAAAAATGACCGCGAGGGATCCTGTTCTGGCCAGAGTGCATAGCTGGGTCCTCGGGGGATTCCCAGCTGAGAGCCCGGGAGCGGACTTCACCCCCTATTTTCAACGCCGCTTTGAGTTATCTGCCTACAGGGGATGTCTTTTGTGGGGATGTAGAGTTGTCATACCCACCAAGGCCCAAGATCACGTCCTGGCTACCCTGCACGACTCACATCAGGCGATAGTGCGTACCAAAGGGTTGGCACGAAGTTACGTGTGGTGGCCGGGCATGGACGGGCAGATAGAGCAAATGGTGAACACTTGTAACACGTGTCAGCAGAGAAGACATGCCCCACCTAAGACCATAGGAGCATGGGCGCCTACTGGGAAGCCATGGTCTAGGCTCCATATCGATCATGCGGGGCCATTTCAGGGAGCCATCTTCCTTATACTGGTTGACTCGTTCTCGAAATGGCTGGAGGTCACTAAGGTTCCATCCACTGACTCGGCCAGCACGATCGAGACTCTGAGAAGGGTTTTCAGCACCCATGGCATTCCGGACACGATTGTGTCGGACAATGGAGCTGGATTTACTTCAGCGGAATTCAAGGCCTTTCTTGCAAAAAACGCCATTGCACACGTCCTCATCGCCCCAAGACACCCTTCCTCAAATGGTCAGGCAGAAAGGATGGTCCAGACAACTAAGGATGCCTTGCGAAGGATCGTGACCGGAAGTTGGAACACCCGGCTCGCTGCTTTTTTGTTGGCTCAACATGCGACCCCGAATAGCTCGACCAATACTTCACCAGCGGAGCTCATGATGGGTCGTCGTCTGGCGACATGTCTGGATAGGTTGCACCCTGACCGGGCGGTACCTGATCCGACCAGGAGCGTCACCTCGCCGGGAAGAGTGTTTGCCCCCCTGGACCCTGTGTACGTCTCGGGTTTTCACCCTCATGAGAGATGGGTGCCGGGAACTGTTACGGGTGCAGTCGGTCTCGCCACATACGAGGTATTGACGGACACCGGATTTGTGTGGAGGAGACATGTCGACCAGATTAGGCGCAGGCACGGACCCCTCCAGCAGGCGGTGAATCCCATCCCCGTCGCCAGTTATTGAATACCAGCAAAACACACTCATACGATGCAAAAGGTTTATTAATCACAACAAGCATATACAGCAACAGTGGGAAGGAAAAGCAAGAACTCAAAATGCCAGTCAGCTTAAATCATGCTTCCGGCGCTGATGCCAAAAGCGCAAGGTAATGACGCTGTTGCCACGTAAAGTAATACACAACAGGTTCGATATCAACCACGGGAGTTATTGGGACTCAGTCTTTTTGTTTGACACCGCGGACAATCTGTGCACCTCTGCATCAAACTGCTTCACGTTTTTTAACATCCCATTCATTCAAGTAATAGTTTTCCAGGATTTTGAGTTAAAGTCAGTAGCACGCCTGGACTCCCTATAAAATTGTAAATTATGAAGATACCTCCATTAATAGGAAAATTTCCTGTAATGTGTAGTGATTCCTGGATTGAAAAAACAAATGTCTTCAAAATAATCAAATGGCTGCGTTTTGGGTAATGAAATTTTTTTGTACAAATTTTAAAATTTATACGGTTGTTACATCTTGCGAAAATTATCTATTCTTTCCGGCCCTATCAGTCTCCATATTCAGTTAAATTAACATGTTGAATGGAATTAAATGGTCTCTAACTAATCTTGAACTATATATTTTCGTCAATGAATCATTTAAAAATATATCCAGCATCCAAACTTAAAAATCTTGTTAATTTTGAATCTAAGGCTAGAGGCCCCATTATGTATCAATTTCTCCCTTGACCAAAAACTATTGACAAAAAATTATGCATTAGTTCCAACAAAATAATTTATTATCACTCAAAATTCTGAAAACTAACTTCCATCTAGTACTTTTTTCATCAACTTAAACATTCCCACCAGATCACTAATCTAATAAGATATTCACATTGATAAGAAAGGATAAAAACTATCTAAAGGACTTGGAAGGGAGGATAATACTTGTTCCAAAAGTACCAGCAAATGAGCATAATGGATTATCTCCATCTATAGCTGTTTTTTAATAGTATGTGTTCAGCATGCCTGCATTCTCAAACAAATAGCTGAACCCAGTCACGGAGTCCAAGAAATGGCGCAACAGAAGAAATAAGTACGTTCTTCCGTTGCCCCAATCGCATTTGTTTCCCGCTAGAGTACGTGATTATGTCAGCGTTCTTTTGACAAACCAGTCAATTCCGAACGTCATTCGAATTGTCACTTGCGGTCCGAGGGCAAAGCGGCCCCGGGGGCCCATTTGGCATGGTCCCGGCGTACCCTGGAAAATAGAAGGAAAAGCTTCTCCAGAAATTTTCTCTCTTGCATATTCTGGGAAATGGGGAGAATAAATAGTTCAGTGTTGTCAGTGTTTGGTTCTTTGCATAAAGGAACCAAGTCCATTGATTTATTTGATACAGTATGCCATTCACTTGACGCCAGTGGCAATTTCTCTGAAGTCGCATATTTTTTTATTGGCTCTCCTTGGGGAGTAGGAAATTGAAATGCAGTATAAGATTTTCTTATGTCAAGTTGCAGAAAAGTCTCGTATGAATTTTGTCTGCGTAATTTTAAGATACCTATAGCGCAAACGATGGCAAAAACCTTTACTTTGGTGCAAGATGTGCTTTTGGTTGGTGGGAGAACTATGAGATTTATGACTAAAACTAAATTAGTACTACTTCCCCTTATAAAATATTTGAATATTGATTTAAGCCGAAAGGCCTAGGGGTGCTTCGCTCTCTATCACCCCCTTGCAAAATGGTTGCACTGTAGCAAAAGAAGCACGTCCAAGTTTCTAACACAGAGTACCAGAACAGAGAGTCCATCATGGCCATAGGCAATAATGGAAATCGGAAAAAATACCTTTGGGTATGCCTTGTGATAGGGGCCTTGGTGGCGCTGGGATCGCATCTACAACTCATGAAACTCACGCTTCCCTTGTCACGTCACGAGAGGCGGAGAAAAGTAATCTCAATCCTCTAATACCCCTCGGAAAGTGTCAAATTGAATGAACACGTCACAGCTAAATCACAGCTGTGACCACCAAATTGTACTGCCTACCCCTCTATCAATCACAGATTTGCTGCCTTCTACCATGAGATGGCATTTGAACGTAGAGTTTTGGACCCTCTGTTCGGCTTTTCTCTGTGGTTACTAATTAGCAAAATTTCTCTGTTGACATTTTCAACTCGCTCCTTTCCCCCAGGATAGCATTTTCGTTGGGAAGTTGTAATTATTTTAACAATTTTCTCGCTCATCCTGGGTATTATATGGGCAAGGGCATGCACGAATTCTTACAGAAACCTTCGGGCCGATTTAATACAGACACCGGATATATTTTCCGAAATATATTTAATTTGAGTTCTAGATAAAAAAAAAAGGGTAAATCTTACCAAATATTTTTTCTAACTACATTACTACACAAATACTGTAAGTAAAATTCAAGAGAATTGGATGCTGTTTTCGTAAGATCATGTTTTTTGCTGTATTTCTAGTTTCTTTAATTTGATGGTGATTGATCACTCTAATGAAATCGACATTTTCAAAACTAGTTTAAATTATAGAAATTCACATTAAGAACAAAAATATTTTTATGGCCAACTCTTGACTCATGTTTGGCGCCATATGTCCATATATGGGCTTGGTGTCATTAAATCCTAAACCAATCAACTAACACTCAAGCAGACTAATACAGTTTTAACCCATAACTGGGTAAATATTTGAAAATGTTATCTGTATTCCCTCTTATCCACTTTTTCTTGAAGAAGAAGTGTTTTAGTATTTTTCTCTGTATGTAGCGAGATTCTTCTTCCTCCCCTTAGGGAAGATGAGGTTAAAGACTGAATTTAAAGCCGAATTCAACAGTTTTTCGTATTCAAGTGTGTTGCGTGAAAATTCGGCATTCTGTACGATGCTTGCCAACTTGTATCCAAGCGATATTTTTTGAGCTGGAGTGGGTGGATGAAGTTTTTAGTTCGAGAAGGGTGTTTGGTTTATGTTTACACGTGCTCGGAATTCCTAGTCATTTTCAGTTTAAAAAGATAAATAGTAGAAATAGACATTGTATTTTTGGTACAGTAAATATCTTGGACTGATGATATACCTATCTAATGTGTAACGATAAGGAATTGAAATGGAGGTATTCTAAAACTAGAGATAATAGATGTCTTTGACAAAAGAACCTTCCAACTCTATAACCCCAATATATAGACATAAGGTATAAAATAGATTTGATGTTTTTTTTCAAACAAAAATATCAAATTTAAAAGAGATGATCTGAACTGGTTTAAGAACTAAAGGAAGCCAAACGACTTCACCTCACCATTGATTCCTCTGAAATTTATTCCATAGCAGAAATCCTCAGAATCTCTTCCTAAGAACACCATCATCATTATTTAAATGTATCGCATTTAACTCCACGGCTCTCTTTAACGACATCGTAAATGATTCAGCTTTCAAAGTTGAAGGCAAGTCTCGGAGAATCGCCATTAGCTTAGCATTGACCCAGGGGCTAAGAGGGATCATGTAAGGGATATTTAAATTTGATAAAGGTGGTCAAAAGACCGATGACTGGGCTTTATGTGGGTTTGTTATATGGATGTTAACATAGTGGTAATTGTTTTATCGCTATACATGAATTTTGGTTGAGGTAGTGTAGTGGGTTCTTTAGTCTTAATTATGTAGTGTAGATAGAGTAATATCGGCGATGCTGTTTAATGTAGTAATGAACTGTTGTCGTTGTTACAGGATTTTCACTGAGTTTTAAAATTTTAATATGGTGTTCTAATACAGTGGTTATCAGTTGGAAAGCGCAGAATTTCATACATTGATTTTCTAAGTATAAGAAAATTGGTGAAAAGGCATTGAAACACCTTGAATTTAAAATGCCTACGTATTATTGAACCAGGTATGGAAAGAATAGCCAGAAGCCAAAAAGAACATGGATTTACTTATAGCATTTGAGATCTGTATTATTTGCTAAAATATAAATCAATATAGATGATTTAATTATTGATAAAAATGGCGTAGTAACATTTTAAAACTATTACTTACATTCAGATATCAACATTTAAGGTGTGGGGGTCCGTGGCTTAGCATGAAACTAAACAAGGGCCTGCGAAACTAAACATCTGGAACCACTATTCCAATAGATATGATTGTCAAAAATGTCTCATCAAAGTCAAATTCGTAAGATGAACCCTAGTTGTTGCAATCGCTTAACGAGCTATTTGAATCATCCGTTGTGGTCCGGAATGTACCAATTTTGGATGAATTCATTTTCATATACTATTTTAAACATGTTATTTTGAGTTGGTGATTTAGTTGTTTTCTTTTTAACGAAAATACTGATGGAATATCATCTTACTATTCATGTGATGAACATTTTCGATGGACCGCTCAAAAAAAATTTCGCAGAGTAAACAACAGGAGCACGAAAAACACTTCATAAAAGCAGGTTTGGTTGCTCGAGCGTACTTAGTTTGAGGACCCTTGGGGCAATGGAGATACATTACAGGGGATGATTTCATTGAAAACATCTTTTACCATTAACAAAGTGGGATATTCTGAAGAAGTTAGGTGGATTGCTCCCCCATTCATTTTTACAAATCCTCCCTTGTTCGGGTGTATAATGATTTCGTGATCCAGGGGGTGGATAGAGGGCTCGTACCCTCCCTCCCAGAAGAGTTAAATTGCATTGGATAAAATGACAGAAGATGATGTGTATCTTTATGGTCAAAACGTATATTATCCTTTATAATTTTCACAAATATCGCAGTTTTTGTAGCTGAAAATCCTGGTGTCCCCTCTAAAGTCAGAATGTCCTTATATTGGCCTTGCGCCATAAAATACCACCCCAACCCCCTAGAAGTTAAACCTGGATCCGCCCCTGAAGTGGCACTCACTCTAAATATGAAAGGATTTGAGATATACTGACTGCTCTAATGCAATGGTTTTATGCTTCTTCAAAGTAAAAATTGATACAAGTGAGAAGTTATTCTATAAATGATATTTAGGGAAAAACATCCAAAATTAAAACTGAAACATTACGGCACACGAAATACACAACTGTGGCTACATTTTAAAGCATTAATCAATTTGGAATCAAAGCTTAAGGTAAACCATTACGAAATCTTTGTACACAAAATCTGTCACTTTCAGGTCCTAGAATAAACACGGGCACAAAAACGTATTCCGAAAACATCATTAAATGAACCTTCGCTCTATTCATCTTTACCGCCAATCCTATTGAAAGGACGAAAATCCCTCGCCATCTGCGTTTGAGGCTACACCACATGACACCTTTGTTTCGGCTGAAAGAAACCGTGGGTGTTGGAGGCTAAGAGGTTTTTGAAACATACGGCATTAAATGGAGACCCCTCACTGCTTCGTATTGGGTGGGATAACTCAATGGCCCGTGTAAGCTGAGATTGAGGGGCAATGGGGGTACTTAATGGTTTTTAAGAACAATGGACCTTTTCGATGATTGACTTTTAGTGGATTGAATTAAATGGTGTCTGGTGTGATTTGACTTGTTTCACTTTGGGTTTGTAATGAGTTTTGAAGTGATTCAGGAGAAGATAAAAGACATTCTGACTAAAGGAGGTGCTGGAATGGCTTATCATGAAAAGTTTTTATTCTGGGCAAAAATTTTCACCAGCACGGCACTTTTGAATTCCTTTGAAGCGAAGTGGTAGTGCATCTCGTTGCCACCCAACAGACCCGAGTTCTGTTCCAGAGTTGAGCAAGGCATATTCAGTACTCAGTTTTTACCTCCGGGGTCAATAAAATGAGGACCAAGTTAGCTTGGGGGAACCAGGGGCTTTGTCACAGCTGACTGCACTCTTTCTGTTACAGCTCTGCCCATGGTCTCACCCAGTGAGTTTGGTTTTACTGGAGTTTGAAGGTATAACGATCTAGGTATTTCGTCGGGTATCCCCCTTTTTTTGGCGCATAATATTCTGATGTGGATCATGCGCCACAAAAGACTAACTAATCAACCAACAAACCAACCCCCTTTTTTAATTCCTTATCTTCCAATACATCTAACAGTACTTTCAAAAGAAGCTGTTCGTAAATACGAAAGAAAATAATCATATACTATTTTGAATGTACAATCAATAAGAGGACTTGTTTGGCGCATTACGTCCTGCCATACGCCATAAAAACCCAACCAACCAACCAAATAATCAATCAACCAACCAACCAACCAGAGGACAATCTTGTTAAACGGACTAGGAAGGTTTTTGTACTATTAGGCTTTTATGTTTCGAATGTACGAGCTAGTTTCTGCAAGTATACCATCAAGATTAATTGAACTTTCTGAAAGTGTTACAAAAATCATCCTTAAACTCCTCAATTTCTCATATTTAGGAACCATTGCTAAACAGATAGTACAAAGTTTGTAATAAAATACTAGCTGGTTTGACCCGGCAAAGCCGCGTCTTACCAGCTAGATACGCGCCTTTGGCGCTGATGCGAGCTTCGCTCGTTACTACCACACGCTTGCAGCGTAGTTTAATTTTTTTCCAATTTATTACTTTTTTTAAGCTTCATCGTCTGTGCTAAACTGTTAAGTATTTTCAATCAAATTATAGGTTTTTTTCACCACAACTAATTTATTCTTATCCGTCATCTGAAGAGAAAGAACAATTAAACCGGTACCAGTATTTTTTTTATAAATCCAATATACCTAGTAGGTATCCTGTTGCGATAAATCTAGTAAAACGTCAAAATATTGAAGTTTGATAATTTTCAAAGTAGATTTTCTTCACGCTCTTTAAAAGACATTTTGCCTGTGTTGGTAAAAATATTAACTGAAGACAATGGGGCAAATTGAAATAAATCTCTAATTTAAAAATGGAATGCTTTAAAGGAACGTGACATATTTTTGGCTCATCTAGGGTTGGAAATCTTTCGATCAAGACCGAGTTTGTCCAAATCGGTTCAGGGGTTCGGGCTGGCGGCCGGCCGAACGGAACCTCCCCATAGAGTTAACATGGGGGCAAAACGAAAAGAACGCATAATTTAAAAATGGAATGTTTTGGAGGAACGTGATATATTATTGGCTCATCTAGGGGTGAAAAGCTTTCGATCAAGACCGAGTTTGTCCGAATCGGAACGGGGGTGCGGAATGGCGGCCGGCCGAAAGAAAAACCAAATTATTTTAATATATAAGATTAAGTCCATTATGGACTACAATACTTCAACAGGTTATTTCTTATAAACATTCAGCTACTAAGAATAAAAATAGCTCAAAGTTTGTTCATGTCATACAGTTTCAAAGTGTAAGTTAACCTGACCAGAAGTTTCAACCCCTAGATATATTCTTTAAATAATGCGAATTTCATGTAGTGCTTATGTAATACAATACTTTAGGCATAATAACCAGCGAGGGGTTTATAAGACGTGGAATTACTTTCGAACGTACGTTTATTAGACGTGGTGGACGCTTTTTTTCCTTTAAGTTTACACATTGCTGCTCTAAACCTCTGCTTTGAGCGCATAAAGTAGCCCTTGCTTTGAGGATCTTGATTTTCTTTTAAAATATCCGAATCCTGCAAGATATAGGGACCTTGCGCCATAAAACCCAAAACAACCAACCAACCAACCAACCGAATCCTGCAAAAATAAAGTGGCGTGTCATTTGTAAATAACAGAGATAAGATACAGTAAAAAAGTATGTTGCAACCCTTAAGACCTTCATGTACTTTTTTTCCTTTAAGTTTATACATTGCTGCTCTAAACCTCTGCTTTGAGCGCATAAAATAGCCCTTGCTTTAAGAATCATGATTTTCTTTCAAAATATCCGAATCCTCAAAAACAAAGTGGCGTGTCATTTGTGAATAACACAGATAAGATACAGTAAAAAAGTATGTTGCAACCATTGAGACCTTCATGTACTTTTTTTCCCTTTAAGTTTATACATTGCTGCCCTAAACCTCTGCTTTGAGCGCATAAAATAGCCCTTGCTTTGAGGATCATGATTTTCTTTCAAAATATCCGAATCCTCAAAAACAAAGTGGCGTGTCATTTGTGAATAACACAGATAAGATACAGTAAAAAAGTATGTTGCAACCCTTAAGACCTTCATGTACTTTTTTTCCCCTTTAAGTTTATACATTGCTGCTCTAAACCTGTGCTATGAGCGCATAAAGTAGCCCTTGCTTTGAGGATCTTGATTTTCTTTTAAAATATCCAAATCCTGCAAAAATAAAGTGGCGTGTATTTGTGAATAACACAGATAAGATACAGTAAAAAAGCATGTTGCAACCCTTGAGACCTTCATGTACTTTTTTCCCTTTAAGTTTATACATTACTGCTCGAAACCTCTGCTTTGAGCTCATAAAATAGCCCTTGCTTTGAGGATCGTGATTTTCTTTCAAAATATCCGAATCCTTCAAAAATAAAGTGGCGTGTCATTTGTGAATAACACAGATAAGATACAGTAAAAAAGTATGTTGCAACCCTTAAGACCTTCATGTACTTTTTTTCCCCTTTAAGTTTATACATTGCTGCTCTAAACCTCTGCTATGAGCGCATAAAGTAGCCCTTGCTTTGAGGATCTTGATTTTCTTTTAAAATATCCAAATCCTGCAAAAATAAAGTGGCGTGTATTTGTGAATAACACAGATAAGATACAGTAAAAAAGCATGTTGCAACCCTTGAGACCTTCATGTACTTTTTTCCCTTTAAGTTTATACATTACTGCTCGAAACCTCTGCTTTGAGCTCATAAAATAGCCCTTGCTTTGAGGATCGTGATTTTCTTTCAAAATATCCGAATCCTTCAAAAATAAAGTGGCGTGTCATTTGTGAATATCAAAGATAAGATACAGTAAAAAAGTATGTTGCAACCCTTGAGACCTTCATGTACATTGACAAAAACTACTTCTGAAGGCTGGTTGACCGAACTTATGGCTTTGTTGCCTTACAGAAATTTCTTACAAAACCACTCGCTTTTTTCCCCTTTAAGTTTATACATTGATGCTCTAAACCTCTGCTTTGAGCGTATAAAGTAGCCCTTGCTTTTAGCATCTTGATTTTCTTTTAAAATATCCGAATCCTGCAAAAATAAAGTGGGGTGTCATTTGTGAATAACACAGAAAAGATACAGTAAAAAAGCATGTTGCAACCCTTGAGACTTTCATGTACTTTTTTCCCCTTTAAGTTTATACATTGCTGCTCTAAATCTCTGCTTTGAGCTCATATAATAGCCCTTGCTCTGAGGATCTTGATTTTCATTCAAAATATCCGAATCCTGCAAAAATAAAGTGGCGTGTCATTTGTGAATAACACAGATAAGATACAGTAAAAAAGCATGTTGCAACCCTTGAGACCTTCATGTACTTTTTTCCCTTTAAATATATACATTGCTGCTCTAAACCTCTGCTATGAGCGCATAAAGTAGCCCTGCTTTGAGGATCTTGATTTTCTTTTAAAATATCCAAATCCTGCAAAAATAAAGTGGCGTGTATTTGTGAATAACACAGATAAGATACAGTAAAAAAGCATGTTGCAACCCTTGAGACCTTCATGTACTTTTTCCCCTTTAAGTTTATACATTGCTGCTCGAAACCTCTGCTTTGAGCTCATAAAATAGCCCTTGCTTTGAGGATCGTGATTTTCTTTCAAAATATCCGAATCCTTCAAAAATAAAGTGGCGTGTCATTTGTGAATATCAAAGATAAGATACAGTAAAAAAGTATGTTGCAACCCTTGAGACCTTCATGTACATTGACAAAAACTACTTCTGAAGGCTGGTTGACCGAACTTATGGCTTTGTTGCCTTACAGAAATTTCTTACAAAACCACTCGCTTTTTTCCCCTTTAAGTTTATATATTGCTGCTCTAAACCTCTGCTTTGAGCGTATAAAGTAGCCCTTGCTTTTAGCATCTTGATTTTCTTTTAAAATATCCGAATCCTGCAAAAATAAAGTGGGGTGTCATTTGTGAATAACACAGAAAAGATACAGTAAAAAAGCATGTTGCAACCCTTGAGACCTTCATGTACTTTTTTCCTTTTAAATATATACATTGCTGCTCTAAACCTCTGCTATGAGCGCATAAATAAGCCCTTGCTTTGAGGATCTTGATTTTCTTTTAAAATATCCAAATCCTGCAAAAATAAAGTGGCGTGTATTTGTGAATAACACAGATAAGATACAGTAGAAAAGCATGTTGCAACCCTTGAGACCTTCATGTACTTTTTTCCCTTTAAGTTTATACATTGCTGCTCGAAACCTCTGCTTTGAGCTCATAATATAGCCCTTGCTTTGAGGATCGTGATTTTCTTTCAAAATATTCGAATCCTTCAAAAATAAAGTGGCGTGTCATTTGTGAATATCAAAGATAAGATACAGTAAAAAAGTATGTTGCAACCCTCGAGACCTTCATGTACATTGACAAAAACTACTTCTGAAGGCTGGTTGACCGAACTTATGGCTTTGTTGCCTTACAGAAATTTCTTACAAAACCACTCGCTTTTTTCCCCTTTAAGTTTATACATTGCTGCTCTAAACCTCTGCTTTGAGCGTATAAAGTAGCCCTTGCTTTGAGCATCTTGATTTTCTTTTAAAATATCCGAATCCTGCAAAAACAAAGTGGGGTGTCATTTGTGAATAACACAGAAAAGATACAGTAAAAAAGCATGTTGCAACCCTTGAGACCTTCATGTACTTTTTTTTCCCTTTACGTTTATACATAGCTGCTCTAAATCTCTGCTTTGAGCTCATATAATAGCCCTTGCTTTGAGGATCTTGATTTTCATTCAAAATATCCGAATCCTGCAAAAATGAAGTGGCGTGTCATTTGTGAATAACACAGATAAGATACAGTACAAAAGCATGTTGCAACCCTTGAGACCTTCATGTACTTTTTTTCCCTTTAAGTTTATACATTGCTGCTCTAAACCTCTGCTATGAGCGCATAAAGTAGCCCTTGCTTTGAGGATCTTGATTTTCTTTTAAAATATCCAAATCCTGCAAAAATAAAGTGGCGTGTATTTGTGAATAACACAGATAAGATACAGTAAAAAAGCATGTTGCAACCCTTGAGACCTTCATGTACTTTTTTCCCTTTAAGTTTATACATTGCTGCTCGAAACCTCTGCTTTGAGCTCATAAAATAGCCCTTGCTTTGAGGATCTTGATTTTCTTTCAAAATATCCGAATCCTGCAAAAATAAAGTGGCGTGTCATTTGTGAATAACACAGATAAGATACAGTAAAAAAAGTATGTTGCAACCCTTGAGACCTTCATGTACATTGACATAAACTACTTCTGAAGACTGGTTGACCTAACTTATGGCTTTGTTGCCTTACAGAAATTTCTTACCAAATTAAACCACTCGCTTTTTTCCCCTTTAAGTTTATACATTGCTGTTTAAACCTCTGCTTTGTGCGCATAAAGTAGCCCTTGCTTTGAGGATCTTTATTTTCTTTTAAAATATCCGAATCCTGCAAATTTAAAGTGGTGTGTCATTTGTGAATAACACAGATAAGATACAGTAAAAAAACATGTTGCAACCCTTGAGACCTTCATGTACTTTTACCAAAACTACTTCTGAAAGCTGGTTGACTGAACTTATGGCTTTGTTGCCTTACAGAAATTTCATACCAAACCAAACCAGTCGCTTTTTTTTCTTTAAGTTTACACATTGCTGCTCTAAACCTCTGCTTTGAAAGCATTAAGTAGCCCTTGTTTTGAGGATCTTGTTTTTCTTTTAAAATATCGGAATCCTTCAAAAATAAAGTGGTGCTTCATTTTGTGAAAAACACAGATAAGTTATATTAAAAAAGCATGTTGCAACCCTTGAGACCTTCATGTACAAACAATGCAATGATGTACTTACTTACGCTCCTCATGCCGTATGGCGCATAAGGCATTCAGCCCACCCCTCCATGCCCCCCAGTCCTCTGCCCGGGATCTGGCATCTTCCAATCCACCGATTCCCACTCTCTTAAAATCGGCCAGCATCTGTCTCTGCCACGTTAACTTCGGTCTTCCTCTTTTCGTCCTGCCATCAGGAGCCCAGGAGAGCGACACGTGTGCCACTTTTCCCCTTGATGTTCTTAAAACATGGCCAGTCCATCGCATTCTCCTCTTGTTTACTTCCTCTTCTATTGTTGTCTTTGATATTTGTCTGATGATTGTCTTCTTGTTGGATGTGATGTTTTGTCTTCTATGTTGGCTTTTTCCAAAATTATTTCATTTCTTATTTTAATAGGCCAGAAGATTTTAAAGATTTTTCTTAGACAATTATTTTGGAAAACTGCTAGTTTCTGGATGTCTGACTTGGTGCAGAAACTTGGTGCCTCTGAAAGTCAGACATGCAATGATGTACTTTGACAAAAACTACTTCTGAAAGGTGGTGGACCGAATTTATGGCTTTGTTGCCGTACAGAAATTTGATTTCGTTCAGATGAGTATTGTCGTAAACAAATTTTGAGCCCCAATAGTTGTAAATTTGGGTCATTATAGTATTTAATGTTGTAGGACGTTCCCTCTAATTTATCATATGTACTCACATGTTATAATAAATTGTAAAGAGGGTACTTATGGGGATAATTTTGGTTACTTGCCTGAACCCAGAGCAGGCACTAAAAAATCCTCCAGAAGGAGATTTCCTCTCTCCGAAAACTTTCTGTCTGGTGCAACATGACCTTTTAGGGGCCTTGCGCCCTAAAAAGAATTAACCAACTAACCGAAAACTTTCTGTCCCTGGTTCACCCACTGGAGCCTCTACCATACTTGCCTGACTCCAGAGCAGGCACTAAGAAATCTTCTCTAATACACAATGGCATCTTCAGCCAGCCATTTGGAACTTTTGATTCCAAGTATGCTGTAAAAGGTTGTATTGCACCAATGTAGGATCAATGTAGCTTAGCATTGGGTTTATCCATATTTATACTTTCAGAGAGGCATTGTTTCCTCTTCTTCGAAGGCTTTACACCTGTTGGAGGTCTACCATCAGGAAGACGTTTACATCCCTTTGTCATTTTGGGAGCTTTGCGTGCAATAGATGTAAATGTAGGTTGCACTCGAATAGCAGCCCCATCCCTAAATGGGATACTACCTGCAGAGTGTAAAAGCTTTTCCCACTGACCAACCGAAGATATTTTCCTTACGCGTTCAGTGATTTTCATAAGACAACTTTCAGATGACCCGAATCTTTCATTGCAGTGATTTAGAGCTGTAATGAAGGAGCTGGTAAAGACCTTCCTCTTTACAGTTGACTGTTGGAGGCGTAGTGGGAAACAGATGTGGTGATGAAGGTGTAGTGATTGCTGTGTCTTCCAAATGTGTGGATTGTGAATGGATGGTGGACAACTCTGCTTTATGCTCAGGTGGGGAAGGAAAGATTCAAAAAAACTTTTCTTTTTATTTCCAATCGCCAAGGATAGACCACTACGCCACATAGAGGTACAAACAAAAAAAACAAACAAACGAAATATGGCGAGAAAAGTCTAATAACCCAACGTGCCAATAACGGCGTTCAAAGAGGAGGCCTTTAGTGCCGGGCAGCGGAGAATGTGGTCAGCATCCATATCCTCCCGAAGATCACAGAACGTGCAGAAAGGGGCCTGTACAATAATTATTTGGTGAAGATGTTTGAGGAGGCAGTCATGACCTGTGGCCAGACGAAACTCGGCAACTGGTTCAAAAAAAACTTTAATCTGGGCATTTATCTCCCAGAGCTATGAACGCAACCTTCTGTTTTTCAACAGGTGAAATGGGGTGGGGAGATTTTTGCTTGCTACATCAAAGTGAGTAAAAATAGCACACTGGTGCTATTTCCGAAAAGGTTTTTTTTTTTTCAAAAAAGAAAATTTTCCGAAAAGGCCTGCTTTGCAGGAGCAAACTCCATTTTTAATATCTACAAAAAAGTATTCAGATTCCCTCTTCACTTCGTAAGTTGAAGAATCTTTCTGCTGTGCATCTTCCTTTTTGATATGTGTTGAACTTTTTAAAACCCTCGTCAGGAAAAGCCGTGAGTTGGCATTCCTCGAAAAAGCAAACTTTTTCAACTTTTTGCAAAAAGATTTCTCGAGGGTATTCTCACAGAAATCGATGAGAGTTAGCACATTGTAGGCTTTGACCCTCTAGGGAACTTCATCCTTGAAAACACGAACGCAGGCTTCCTAAAAATTGTTGGTGTGATGCCCTCTTACATTGTGGTCTCTGTATGCAAGACACCACTTCTCCTTTTCATTCCACCTTGCCATAATGTATGAATTCCTATTGGGATATGTGGGTAAAAAGGTCCCCACATAACCAAGAGCATTTATATACATATAATGCGCCATATCTTTGGTAGAATACAAGATTTTCCGAAAAGAACGCATTATATGACGATGATCTTTTGGAATGGGATTTTTTACTTCCCAAAGCCATCGCCATACTGCTTGTGCAACATGAAAAATGCACAGCAAATTGATGGATTCAGGCCATACATTTTTTAATGCCTTAATCTCGGTTGCAGATTTATCTGTTTAAAATATTTTGGGGTGATTTTTCTTATCAAAAGCGTTTACGACAGTATCTTTTAATAATTTAAACCCAGTTGTATAGGAGTTTTCAGTTTCACCTGAAATTAAGCATAATTTTTATACATGATTATTTTACCAACATAGTACAAAAAATTGGGAGGGAGTAACAGAATTGTTTGTCGACTTGCTACTGAGTGCTTGTTTTGACGAGCACATTGAGTCTATACCTGGTTTATTTTCTGACAATTTCAGAGCAACGCAAACACACAATTTCAGAGCACCTGGAAATGCTTCGCGGAGCACAGTTTGGGAATCGCTGGTCTAAGCCCATTTTTTCCTATCAAACTTTCTGTATCTAAGCAAAACACAATGTTATAATTTCCATCAAAATAATGATAAAATTATGTATGACAGCGAAAAAATATTTATACTATATCTTTTTTTTACGTGTTATATGTTTAAAGGTATTCTAAATAAATATTACTTAATGTCATATCATGTCTAAATAATAAATTTACTCTGAGCAATGTTTTCAAATTGCAATATTTCGGCATTAAGTACATAGTGATAAAAATTTAGGAAGATATCAGACTTGGATCTTAGGTAGATCTTAAATCTAGTTATAGGTTCTTTATATCTAAAAATATGTTTCTGGCTCATGAAAACCGTAACTATTGATAACCTATCACTTTGAAAAATCTGTTTGATGATCATTCATTCATCACATGGTGGTTACCTAAGCGAACTACGAATAAACTACTTCCAAGAATAGTTACAAGTCTTAATGCATAAATCAATATTCATTCCATCTTGAAATATTCATGTAATGGTCCTCTCACAAAATCTGAAGTAGTTGCGTTAACATTAAGTTTTATTTCTTCTTTAAGTTTTGATGAGTAAACTTAGAAGTACTCGTTTCATGTTGTATGTTTTGTTATCAAGGGTTTGATCAATTTAAATATCAATTTGTTTATACTGATTAAATTTTTGGCAGGAAGAATATAATTTTTTCATAAAATTTTATTAAATCATTCATTTAAATGAAAAGTTCCAAATACTGAAATTCTTTACAAATTACGAATAGATCTACTAATGTTTCTTAGCTTTTTGGATGAATTGGAGGGAGGAATTTTTTAAAATGGAAGAAAGATCCCAATTCTCTGATTATTCTCTTAGCCTGCTTGTAGCGTATTTGACTACCTCTAAATTTATTTGTTTGGACAATTGTAGGGTATGAGTTGTTCTATCTAAGGGGGATGACAATCCCTATAATTTATAATGATAGCTTTTGTGAAAGTCCATTTAAATAAAATAATGTACTACTTTGCAAAGAACAGTACTTTGTAATGACCGTATCACACATCTGAAATAAAAACTTTCCAAAAAAAAAACCGATACTCGAAAAAAACCCTAAAAAACGGCAGGTGTCCCCTATCGAACATGATAGATATCTTGAATTAATCATCTCTTTTCCCCAGAAATTCTTCTCCCAAGTTCGACAATCTCCAATGACTCGTCGATTCACTGCATTAATGTTTTCTTAACTTTTTCGCACATTGCCATTGTTGAAATCCGAGAGTTGTTTGCAGCGCCATCTACTGCCAGAACGGAAACATCTCCTGAAAGCAAGGAAGTCACTCGCTTGACCGAGTTGAGTTGTTAGGAAGCTGGAAAAGTTTCCTTTTCACTCTTTTCCTACGATAGGTCCGGTTTTTCTTCCAAGTGGACTTGTTGGATTGTATTGTTACTTTCTTTTGATTCACTGGAGTATTTATTTACGACGTCAACATTTGCCCTTAGAATTAGGACTGGGCTTTCTTTTTGAATGGGGCGCGATGTTAACCGTTCACTTTTTTTTCTGTCCATAAGTGTTAACTTTTAAATCGTTTCCCCCCTTTTTTTTTGTTGAATCAGGGGGTCCGTAATGTTTATTCATTGAGTTCAAGTTGTTTCAAAATGGTCGACGGGAGACGAGGGAGGTTTAATGTCGTGCTGTTAAAACTTTGAAAAGTTTCGATGTAAAAGTAAAACTATTTGGACCAGAACTTTTCTAATGAATTTGCAAATTTAAGTTCTATGCCAGTTTTATCTATCAATGTCATTGCAGTTTGGTTCACTGAGCTAAAAAAATTAAACTGCCTACTTCAATAACTGAGCAATGAGTATTATATCGTTTATTCAAAAAGAAGTTTTTGTAATGAATGCTGCTATTTGTATTTAAGTGAGTCAATGCCTAACTGTTAAGTTTTATGCCTCGTTGTGGTCCCTTGTGCCATTAAAAATAACCCACCAACTCGTAATGTATATTTGTAGGAAATAGCTGAATACATTCCATTGGTTTAATTTTATTTTATTTAGGGCGTAGACACTAAAATATTTTCGCCAATCTATTATTACTGTCCATTTTTGTTAGTCTAATACTGCTAAGTTAAGAGACAAAATAAGAAAATTTTAAGTCATTCAAAGAACTAAATTTTCTGTCACAAAGTTAGAAACATTTTTATAAACACTAGAAAGTTATATCAACTCTTATGTTTAATTTATCGAAATCTGACTAAGAAATTTTATCAACATTTTGAAGATAGATACACTGTAATTCAAATGGAATGGAAATCATGGAGTAATGTTAAAGTTTTGATCCTTTCTTCAAAAATGTTTCCTTTGAAGTGAAAGAAATAGTTTTTTCCACACTTCAAAGCAAAGCTCGTTAAAGGAGCAGCGTAATTTTACCATTAAGGCTACGTTTAAAGGCTATTGAAAGGTAGGATTATACCATCATTTGGCAGAAAGCCTTTTCAGATGAGTGTGCAGAAATTGTCTTTCATCTTTCATCAATATCTTAGAGCAGATCAGCTTTGGTCTTCAGTTTTTAGTCCCAAATTACGACAAAAGCTTTCCCAACGGTTTTAACTTAGAAATGGCCTAAATTATTAAACTATCGATCAAAATCAATGCACCCAAAGTTAATTATTTTTAATTCATTTTTGTATTTATAAAAATGGCTGAAAAAAATAATAAAATGCAATGTTTTTGTATTCAAATATTCCATCAGATTGAAGTAAACATTTATGAAATGAATTGCAAAAATTTATTCCATTACTTGAAAAAATAAAGGACAGTATGAGAATTAATTATTGCTTCAGAATTCAAATGGAAATCTAAACTATGACAAAAACTTGGGCAGCAAAAAGCTTAATATTTTAAAAGATTTTTATATTTCTTTTGTTGGGGACCAATTCTATTTTTTCATCAAATCAGTGTTTTAATTTAAAGAAACACCCACTAGTCTATTTTAGCTTTGGATACAACAGTTATGTAAGTTATATAAAGGGAAAAATCCTTTTTGAAGTTTAATTAATTAACTAGATATTAAAAGTAACTGAAAGTAGAGAGTATTACCTTTTTATAAACAATCCTCTATACTATTTAAAAGCAGTATATAACTCTTAGTTTGCTATCAATATTTAAAAAAATATTAGTTTTAAGATACTAAAATTGCATAAATAAAATGAAAAAAAAACCGTCTTTAAAGTATCTAGAAGGGATTTTTTTTTGTACTTGAGGAATTGGAAAAATTAATCTTAAAAGAAATTATTTTACGGAAATAAATTTAATAACTTTCAACTTTTAGCCTGAAGAAGTACACCTAACTAAAAACTCACAGAATCAATAAACCTTTGAAACTAGTTTGAGACGTGCAAAGGAACAACGAACACATATGATTAAAATCCTGTTAAACCAATATTTAATCTTTCCAACGTAACACAAATGTTTTTCGATTTTCGCAAAATTAATTTGAAACAAATGTGAAGGAAAATATTTTCTTCCCGTTCCCCCTTGCTTAAATTTCCAGAAACTGTTAATGGATATTTCCGGGGAAAAAAAGAAAAGGTTTCTCTAGATAAGATTGAAATGATTGAGTCTTAAGAAAATATTGTTACTTGAAGGGGGGAGTGAGTATCTGAGATCCTTATTCCTTCAAGGGGCTTAGTTTTCTGAACTCAAGGTTTAAAAAAAAAAAATCTGTTTCAAAGTGCAAATATTTGTTCTGATTTTACGCTTTAAAGTGATAAGACTTAATACGTCTAATTTAAAATAATATATTCGTATATAAGGAAATTCAGAAAAATAATTCCTAAAATAATGTGAAATATGAATTTGAAATTTAGAAAAATAATTTCTAAAATAATGTGAAATATGAATTTGTGGAATAGATTCCTGTATTACATGATTTTATACGACACGTTAAAGTGATATATGTAACTGATTATGTATAGCACGATTCCCGCAGATCCCAATTCTATAAAACGCGATTTAGTTTAAAATGAAGTAATTTTCCTGTTAAACACAGTCGTCCATACATACATTATGTTGGTTTTTAACGATTGAATAGTTTTGTATTGAAACTAACCCGGGATAAAATTTACTCTTGTTGCTAGTTTTAGTTTATAAATGCAGTAGGACATAGTTTTTGCGTTAGATGTAAAGAGTGTATTTTTTTATCATTCATCTATATGATTTACATCTGATTCAGCATTATTTAGTACCCTTCTTATGTATTACAACATCGAACATTACTTACAAATATGCCTAACTGAATCATAATGTTATAAGATAATATTTGCTTTTCAAAATCAGTATCGACGACTTGATAACATTACTTGATAAACTGTTTCCCGTCATCAATTATTCATTCGTTTATTTGCATTTTGCCATCAATCTTGCCATTGTTATCCATCGAAAAAGAATTCTCATTGATGTATCAGTAGTGATTGATCCTCAACTTATTTGAACCTCAAATGTATCAAATGATGTTGCAGATCAAAGATTAGATTTATAAGGTTAAATTAAATCTAAAGTTATCGACACTAGACTGGTTGATGTTTCAATAAATTGCGATAGCAGGCTTATGTAGGTTTGGTAGCAATTAAATGTATTATAAAAAGAACTTCAAGATTTCTCTCAAACATTTGTTGTTTGATTATAAGGGGTTTCCAACCTTTTAAATCTCTATGTATTTTCTTAACTAACAACTTGTTTAGATACGAATTTCTTCGTCATTAAAGAAATTTCGTGAACTAAATTTAATATATTTTTATCAGTTTATAAAAAATGGGTAAAAATATCATTGTTGAGTAGCTTAATATGTGTTGACATAAAATTGTTAACTTTTGCAGACTACTTAACTTATTTCTCAGATCAGATTCAGTTTTTAGTTATTTTTTGGAACTACTTTTTATACTTACCTTAAGGAATCATACATACCCATACAACTGATTTAGCTTTTAGAAATTTTCACTGTTAAAACGTTGAGATTTTAAAATTTTATTTGGTTTTTAATGTTTAGTACCTTAAATGCATGGATTTGTAGAAAGAATAAAAATAAATTCTCCTAAAACCTTCACATAAATAAAGCCTTTCATAAAAATGTCTTTCTCTATCAAAAACATGCCCCCTTGTGTTGTCATAAACACTTTTAAGAATGACAACTACATTAGGCAGTTGAAATATTCGTGATTCTATGTTAGAAATTTTATTTTCAGATGTTTTTGTATAGCTTTGTGCTATTTTTTACAGATATATTTCTGGGTTAATATTTAGGGAAGCTTTTTTTTGTGCATGATAAAAAAATAACGGTTGAAATATGTAGGTTTTGAAGAAAATTAATGTCTTGTATTAAAATAAACTTCGATTTAATATGTATAATGGTTTTTATATCTTTTTAAAATAAGTACGTCTTTGGTAGGAATCCCTATGAAATTTCGCTTCCAAAAAGCAATTCAACTGTTGGTTTAATTTTTGTTCTGAAGTTAATAAGCTGAATTTTCTTAAAATATGCATGAGGCTTTAATCATACACCCACTGAAGTGGTCTGAAGTCTAATAAGTGTTACAGAGCGTAGTTTTCCACGGATTATTGATTCATATTGTACGTCATTATTATTCTATTATTCATAATGGTTTTTCATATACTTCATAATTAGCATTTGAATTCTTAATATATGAACATTTCTATCGTCTTTCTGTTGGGACAGTAAGACCATTACACGTTCTGTGTTATTAATTAAAAACATAAAATTTTTTTACAGTTTAAAAGTACCGTGTATGTCTTTTGAAATACCGTGTTGTCTTTTGCCTAAAGCATTTTAATTACTGACAAAGAAAAAACGTCAAATCAATCTTTTAAGAGCAGAAAGGGTTTTTTTCATTACTCGCGTCATTAAGCTGCTGGAATAATCAATTAACGTTTCTGAATTTTCCAAAAAAGGGGGTCATGATCTAAACAAACCTTTTAATTTAGTAATCAAGGATGGCCGTGAAGAATAATGTTGAATGATTATGATTTGGGCAGGAGCAGGGGCGGATCCAATATTTTCTTCTGGGGGGCACCGCTGAAGTTTTTGCAAGAACAAGAACATCGTTAATTCTATAACAACATCGCCATTATAGGATTTGTCGTCGATACTGACCGATATTTCAGATGCGATAGTTTTGACGATGGCCAATACTGATAGAACGATATTGGCAAGTGCTTCGTGAGGTGTCATGGTTTGAGCAATATCTTTGTGTGAATGAAGAACCGCTAAACCATTTAGTGCCGAAAAGGCTTCGATTGAAGAAAATAAGATAATTCCAATAATAAAAACTGTAATCTTCTTAGGGGTACAAAACATCTCAATTAAGAGGTCGGAGAGATGACGGTGATATGAGAACAGCGGAGTATAGCTCAATGAAGGTTTAAGTTCAGGGCCTTATTAAAGTTCTAAGTGAATGCTGGTGATAAGGACCTGTTATCATACATAGAGTCGGGTGGTAAGAACAGCAGCTACATTAGCAAGACCACCCAAAACGACTTAATCGAGTGTTGTGGCGAAGTAATCATTAACAAAACTGCATCAAAAATAAAAAGCTGTAAAATATGTTAGTGTAATTGCTGATGAAATGACCGACAGCCCCATTAAAGAACATGTGTCTATATATCATATTATGACATAGAAACGTATTCGATTTAAGAGTAATGGACGTTATAGATTTAACCGATCAGAACATTTGCAGAATAATACTAAATGAACAAAACAGGTTAAACCTAGACGTGCGGGATTGCAGAGATCAAGCGTTTGACGATAGCTCAAGTATGGTTTGGTTGGTTGACTTCTTATGGCGCAAGGTCCATATAGCAGGACATATTGCGCCAAGGAGCTCAAATAGGAGTGGCAAATTTAAAGGAGTACAGGCCAAAATAACAGATTTGCAACCTATAACCTTCGAGTCCTACTTACCCAGCTCTTGAAAGGGCGTGGATTTCTACGATTTCTATTTTCTATTCTATTTGTTCTATTTTTAAACAAAATAATTATATAGCTTAATTTAAGTGCCTAAGCTGGCTCCCCAACTATCGCCATACTCCATGGTCCAGAGTCAGCTGAAGGACAGCGATACCAAAGATACCCCATTCGGGTAAGTTTTGAGATTTACTGGGATTTTACAGGGTTCCCACGGGTCTGGGAATACCTGAAAAACTTGGAAAAGTCAGGGAATTATAATTTCACCTAAAAAGTCAGGGAAAGGTGCTCATTTTGGCTAAAACCCTGGAAAATGAACAATTTTGAATGTTTGCCTGTCAATTTTGGATTCAGAAAGTGAAAAGAATGGACCATTATTGAAAATATATGTTTAAAAAAAAGCAGGAAATATCCGAAAAATGCTGTGAATTGCTAGTTTTTTTACCGAAACATCTTAAAAATTGACTCGGAAAAGTCAGGGAATTTTATTTCCCAAATTGAGTGGGAACCCTGCTTTTATCTTCTGACAATTTAGCGTGATTGATTGGTCTTCTCTTTTAAAAATAGTATATCTCTTCTCTAGTAACATGCATGTACTTTTTCTAGCTTTGAAGATGGGTGCAACTTGGAACTCCTTTTCAAGATAATCCATCCATTAACTATCCAAGCAATTAGATGAGGACATTATCAGCTAGCAGTAATTTTTTCGATAACTATGTTCGCAACTGTAATCACTATATCCAAATTGCAATCCAAGATGGCATGGAAATGCCTTTGTATTTCCCCACCTGCTCATTTTTCTCACAATTTCGCTTAGGAGAACAAAATATGCCGAGGGGCTCGTCTCAGTAACGCCTTTTGCTGCTTCGTTCTATTTTTAGAGGCAAACTTTCAAAATTTCTCTGGGGGAGGACCCCCCTATTTACTAGGAGTTCACATTGCGAAATTTGTAATTTAAGGCATTTTAAACTTAACATATGAATGTGGTTATCGATTGGTGTTACCTTAGAAATAATGTTGAGTCAGAACCCCTCCCGAAACAAAAGGCTAGTTACGGCCCTGAAGGGGATTACATAAATAAAGCGTTCAACTCTCAAGGCAAATCTGGAATGGAAGAGTAGAAAGAATTGCTGAAAAAAAGTAGTTTTAAGGCGCAGATCCGTACAAAAGAGAGAAACGTCGAGCTTCTAAATAGTGACTCTGAGGAGGTCAAAATAGAAAGCAACCAGGACTCCCAGAAGACAAAGAAAGAGACCCAGACCTGTCATCCAATGATCCAAATTAAACTGTGGATGAACCTGAACCCTTTAACCCCTGTGTTTTTAAAGACATCGGTTTACACTTTTTATGTATGTGTGAACTTAGTATTTGGGGGGTTTATGGGGATGCTCTTTCAGAAAAACGCATAGTAATTGGGGGTCCCCATAGGAAAAAAAGTTAGTGTTTCGTTTAATATGAAGACGACCCCCTAAGGACTCGAAATTATTTTCATTTAAAGAATACTTCATGACATGAAAAATGACACCTTATTTGTCTTCCTAACCCAAGTGGTTCGTCAGAAATCTCAACTGAGTCGTTTTTTCCCCCCAACTGTAGGGGAGACTGGGGTCAAAAGTAACACGGGTCAATTGTAACACCTCGAATTCCTGGAAAAGTATAGATGCCAACCTGTTACAAAGGTAACAGCATGTGCATGGCTTGTAAACAATTAATGTCCGAGAGCGCCACGACTGGCAGTTGAGGTATAACAGTGTAACATCTAAATTCTGTTATGATCTTGTGTGCTTAATAATTGAATACATATTCCATGCGGAGCTACAATAATTTATTCCATCAAAATAGAAAAAGGTTACATTAAAACGATTAAGTATAACATATCAAGGAAATAACAGGTAAGCGAGCGAGAGAGCAGCCAGGCAGAAGGGGACGTCACCAGCCAGCCACTGATGCCCACAACTTGAATCACAACAAATTCCTCCAGTACACAAACGAGGCAGGCTTAGATACCATATAAAAATTTAGAAAACTGCTGCCCTCTTAGGCGGCATAAAAAAGGTTAAAAGTTCGGAGCCTCTAGTTTTTCACATTGTGAGACAATAATATAACAAGAATAATACAAAATAACTCTTTTAAATTAAATTTCCTCGGTAACTTAATTTTTTAGAGTTGTGCAAGATTTATCCGGCCACAAAAAGAGGACTGGAGGGCGAATGTTGTGCAATGTGCAGGATTGTGCTGCATTATCATTTGAATACTTAGATATTTGTCCTTACAAAATTTTATTATAGTAACAGTCAATAAGTGAATAAAAGCAAACAGTTGCTTAATCCAAATACGTATTCAGTTTAGTATTCAATAGAATTTTAAAGGGTAATTTCAAATAAAAAGAGGACATAACTCTTAGATAAACAATCTATACATATATTACCAAATGAGTTTTAAAATGGGCTTTATTGAGTAGGTAATCGAAAAAAAATTAAATTTTAAAAACATTCTGTTCATAGAGCCCAGGAAGTTTCATCATTGTTTCCAAAATCCGAAACGGTCTCTAGAGGTCCGGATGTCGTAAGCATGACGTCAGGTTTCCATAGCAACGCGCGTGATGCATGCTCCCGAACCCGGTGACAAATATGAAAATGTTAGCCGTATTCTTGAAATGCAGATATTAGGCGCTTCCGTTTTTTTTTCTTTTTCGTCTACGAGGCACTGTGTTTGTTCTAGGAAATAACACAACATCGAGGCGAGGTTCCTCCAATAAAATATGCAGGGTCGTAAGTCATAGTTTGCGCACGGAGAAACTGCGAGGGACTGCATCAGTGTAGATGATGTCGCTTTGTATTCATTTTTCGAAATGTCGAAAGATCTGTTCTGTTAATGCAGAAGTTCCAGTTCCTCGCGTGAGAGGTTTTTATGAATGGTTTTATTAAAAAAGATAGCGAGAGAAACTTAGTTTTTGGAAAGACATATACTCGTCGAAGCTATTTTTTTCTCCATTTCCTTATCAATGTTTTAGATTTGGAAAGTATGTTTGAGTTTCTTACTTTATGAATGGATCTCTGGCTTCTAAGAAAGCAAATATAGCATGAAGATTTCATCAAGATGGGATTTTAGGGTATACGACTCGAAATGGAGTTAGCTGCGTTTACTTAGATTCAATCATAACTAAAAAATTACTTCTTTCCTCACTAATTTTAAGCTTTACTTCTTGAAATCAAGAGTTAAACTAAACGTTTCTCAAAAGACTCTTAATAATTAAAAGAAGGTAATTACAGAAAATATCTTGTGTGTAGTAAGAGATGTGATTCAGTGAATAGCAGAAAACCAATTGTGAAGAATTGTACCAATAGCACAATTCTCTATATCAGCATAGTTTTCGAGATCTGAAATTAGCGTGAAATACTGACCCAGAACCGGGGTACATGGTTTCTGATGACTGAAAAAGAGTTTTTATTTTTGAATAGAAAAGGTTGCCGATAGGTCGAAAGATAGAAAGTAAAGATATTTAATCCTTTACTGAATCTGGAATTACAGGTAATACATGTAACTTCTTTAATTAAAAGTTTTTCAGTGGTTTCCTCCGATTCGATTTTTTTCTGTTAAACATATCATCTATGAATGTCCAAGTATTAATATCAGGAGAGATCGTATTTTTAAACGTAGAAATTTTAATCTATCACAAATTTTATCCAATTCACCACTTATGAGACTTGTACTGAAATTCACCCATATCCTGGGAGATAAAATCACCCCTATCACCCCCATCACATCTAAGATTTTAACTATGCCAGTGTCATCTCATTTTAATTCAGATACTTTACAGTAATATTTTCAACATAAACTTTTACTGTACTTATAGATCACATGATGTATCATCCGACGAAGGCTTTTCACTCTATTCGGTCTTATCTGGCGTACTATGCCCTGATGTGGGCCTCGCGCCATAAAAACGTAACCAACCAACCAACCAACCATCTCTCAGCTTCGACTACACCTTTTAGGCAATAACATTTTAAACATGATATAAAAGTACACACATTTATAAATCTTAAACCATCTTACCCACGGTATTTACACATACAATTCCCCTTTCTTTTCGATCATTACGGAAACACAGCCGCTGTAGCCCACCCATTAAATGCAGTGTCCCGAACGCAAATCGATGCCTCCAGACCTTATTCTATTAAGTCTCTTTCCTTGGAATTTTCGATAATGCGACTTGTCGATAACACTTTCGCCCCGAGAAGATGGGACTGTGTCTTATTTTTTTCCTTCCTTCCCGGGGGAGTATTTTTGGTACTTTTCCCTCCCACCCGGGGTCGGGAATGCCTTTGGAATGGCAGTTAATTTAACGAGGGGCGAAATTTCGAGGCCTGCATCAGGTGGGATCAGGGTTGGCCGATATATATCACTTGATATATATCATGATATTTATTGGACAAATATCATGATATATATCAGTCTATAACAAAATCAACAATTTTCAAGCTAAAATCTCCCAAAATTCATTTTTGAGTACTTTGTTAACAGGTTAATTAAATTGTGAAAAAATTTTGACATTGTAATTGTAATAAAATACCTAAAAAAATTTTAAAACAAAGTTTAACTATCTTATTTCATGAAACCTGATCAGATCTTAGCAACATACTATACAAGTTAGCGTAGGAAGTAATGTATTTTAAAAGCAGTTTTGATTTTTTTTCTTAGGCACATTGCATTTAACAATGTCAATGCTTACAAGTTTGTATTTTCAAATCTTATTATTTCTATCCTTTTTATTTTAAAAGAAAATTACCATAATGTTTTATCTGTTTTGTAATGTTTGCTAGAATCATCATTTAAAAAATGAAAGATGGTTATTTAAATAAACTAATAGTATCCTTCAAATCATGAATGAATAAATTGTTCCAATTTATATTAATTATTTATTTCATTATTAAAAATTATTTAAAATTTCATAAGTAAAAATATTTTCTTAGAAGCAGAAATGGAATTATAATATACATGCATATAATTCTTGTTACATTGATATTTTCTTGTAATTATCAGCAATTATACTCTGGGTAATTAAGATTTAATTAAAAATATTCCTTAGTAGTAATATTTTGGTTCAGACTAGTATTTACTTCTAAAGAACAGTATTTTTCTACTTTAAATCTGAAAATATCGGATATATATCAAAATCTTGATATATATCCGATATATATCAAAAATATCCGATATTTTGATATTTATATAAATATCATGATATTTGCCAACCCTGGGTGGGATTGTTTTAGATTCAGGTGGAAGAGTTGACTGAGTTTTTTCTTTGAATACGAAATGGATTGTATGAAAATGTGTAGTATTTCTAAATTTTGTGTTGTAACCCTCCTTAAGTTTTAATTACCGAACTGTTTGTCTTGGTCTTGCTTGGCATAGCTTGGCCTAATCTGACCCTTGTGTCGTAAAAATACAACCAACCGACCTTGTTTTCAACAACCAAGTTGTTTTGGTTTGTACCATTTTTTTTGCACCATTCGTGTTTCCATAACTTTCCTTCTTAAGCAAAAATTAAAGTTTGGGAAATGAGTAATAGTAATTATAATTAATAAAAAGCTGGTTTGAATTAAAAAGCTCCATGAAAAGAAATATTTATTGAGAATTTATTTAAGGACTGGGTGAATTTATATTACTTTTGTAAAATGTCTTTTGATTCTGCCTTTTTTTCTAGCTTGCCTTTTTTCCTTCCTAAATTAATCACCTGTCAGTACAATATTTTTTTTAGAATTCCATTAAAATATCCCGAGTTTACCCACGCATTATTAAAATATCTGGTTGAGTAACATTTGTGCCATTAAACCCCAAACAAAACTAAAAATAGGGCGATACTTTTCCTAATGTTATTAAAAAGTTGAAACAAGATAAATTTGATTAGTTTGACATGTGTTTGTATACCTTATATCAATAGTAAATTGAGAAAATCTAAGAAAAACAGGTTTTTTGTTCCCAAAAGTATACAAGGAAAATGGAAGTGCTCAGCCATGCAAAATCTAATTAAGAGCTGCAATTGGAAACGTTTCTGGATACTCTTTTGTATAAACCTAAGTAAACGTTATCACCCTACTCTTCATTGAACATATATTTTTACTAGCGTGGTCCAAACTATGTACTTTTCAGAAGAGATGCATCTTGTTACAATGTATACCTAAACCAACTACGTTTTTCTTGTTATTTGACAAATAAGTTATGTCAAAGTTTCCTCGCAAACTGGATCATTAGATATTGCCACTTCAAACAAGTCCTTTTTCTTTTGATTTACTCTACAAACAAATCAACACTAGCCTTTCTTTCCTAAACTAAGCTTTTTAACATGAAGACTGTTCATTAAGAGTCGCTGCTAAGAAAAAAGGTTTCCACCACGAAACCCAAACAAACCGTAAAGAAACGTTTCAGAAGCCCCGAGACTTTTTAAATGTCAAATTGGGAGCGTGGGAGTGGAGCCATTTTAATTACGTCCCTAAAGTGTAATCAGAACCTTCGGGGCTGGAAAAGATTGTGAAAGAATGCTCGGTGGAAAATCCGAGGGCCTTTAAGAGTGTCTTGTAATGTTTAATGGACCATCGGGATTTTTTTACGGTTATGATGATAAGTGAAGGGATTTTTTTTGCATGGTTATCAAAGCAAACCTAATAATGCCTTATGTAAATAAGTGGTATATTAATATTTTTACAAGAAGTTTCTCTTAAACTGACCTAACTGGGTCATTGTTTTTGCGGAACTTACGTAAGATTTCGTTTAATTGGTTTCATATGCTTTTATTCTGATAAACTAAAATTGTATTCGGAAAAACAGATGGAGAAATTCGGATGGATGATTTGTTTCAATTTAAAATAACAAAAAGATTTTCATCATCAGGGAATTTTGATTGCTAATGGGGGATAATTTTATTGTATCATGACAAAAGACACATTTTATCATGGATAATTTTATAATAGACTAAGGACGAAATAATTTTAAGTTATAAACAATGGATTAACTTTGAAAGTAAGACCAATGATTGATAAATTACTCAGGGTTTACCAGAATAAAAATTAGGTAATTATTTAGTACATACTTTATTTTTACTGTTCTATGAGCTCGTAATCCACAAATGAGTTTAGAAGAATCGAATGAGAACAGAAACTAAATATCAGCATACTTTAAGAACAAATCTTAAAACTTAAAAGTGCCTTTCTATTGCTTCTTTTATGCTGATAAAACAAGATTAATTCTCTATTTTGCTGCATTAAGTATAGAAAAAAGTTGGGAAATCTTTCCAGTTAAAAGCTGGACGGAAAAGATTTCCTGTTATTCTTAATGTAATTTCAATTTTCATTGCAGAATCTATGAATAAAATACTTCTTAAAAAGGGGCAACAAAGAGCAAACGCAATCTTCTTTAAAGATAAATTAAATTATAATTAGACAAAACTATTCTCTACATTTTACTAAATGAAATGTGTAAACAAAAAACGCGTAACTGCAAAAATATTTTAATAAAACGTAATAAGAATTATTACTGAATTTAAATTGACCCCTTTCCCTTTATATTAAATGTAAAACTATCATCATACATTTTCCTTCCTTGAAGAAAAATACGCAATTAATATTTTTTCATTGAATCTTAATGAATTATTCCTTCTCCAAAAAAAAAAAATATCCAAACAACACTTGATCAACTAAAAAAATGGTTACACTAGTAACCAACTCCAACACAACATAATCGAAACTCATTCGCATTCGGAAATCAAACCAACACTGATTGATGCCTTCATCGTTCCGAGCAATGATTGATGCCCCAAAAAACCATCCTACTGGTCACTTGTCTCTGTTTACCTGCCCTATCGCAACTTGATGGATCACTAATGACTAAGTTTTTTTTTCCTCTGGAATCACGCTTGGGCTGCAAAGGATCTCTTGGAGCGTACACGTGCCACGGCTAATCGCTCGTGAGTTTTTTTTCTCGTGTCTTGGGTATCGAAAAATTCAGGATTTTTTTGGAGGGTGGGGATGATTATACTTTTGGGAGGTGATTAAAAGTGTACCGGGAGTGCTAGTTTTGACGTTTGAAGGAAAGGAAGGAGTGGGGGTAGCGGTGATATGGATCAAAAGTATCGAAACATTTCTTATCAGGACTGTAACTAGACTTTAGTTTCAGGGGGTGATCGAATATTATTTTTAGCCTACGACAGGCAATATTTTAAAGATGTCATATTAAGTTTTCGATTTCAACGATAATATTGATGAAAAAAATTTTTTTTAATTCAAATAATAAGTATAAGGTTTTTTACTCACATTAGGACATATGCGACTTTTGGCTTCTACTAGTAGTGAAAAAGTAAGTTTTTATGTTTGCTGTTTTGAGTTATTGTTCATAATATACAGATTCAATTTTACAGTGAATTCAATAACTTACTGTATTTTGTTTAGTACTTTGATTAAAATGGGGCTAGGGTTAAACTCATTACTGAACAAGGTGATTAGAAATTTTTCAGTAAGTAATCAAGTCGTGTACCTCATACAGGTCTAAGGTAAATTGAAGTACCTAGAGTTCCTACGAAAATGCTGACTTTCCCATGCTGACTTTTTTTACATTTGCTACGCCACAGAAATTTAAAGAAAAAAGCTGTACCTAAATATTCATCAAAATTTCTGGAGGTGAACTCTTTTACCCTTTCTAGTCCCTTTTAAACACGTTTTCTTGGCGTGATCTTTGATAAGAAGCTACGTTTCCACAGCCATATCAAAGAGTTAAAAAACAAGTGCTCCAAATCTCTTAACATTCTCAAGGTTTTAAGCGCAACTTGCTGGGGAGCCGATACGATCTCTCTTTTACGCCTTTATAGAGCCCTTATTCGCTCAAAACTAGATTACGGCTCAGCTGTTTATGGTTCTGCATGTTCATCATTACTACGGTCGCTTGATCCGGTGCATCACCAGGCACTTCGTGTGTGCCTCGGAGCTTTTCGCACCTCTCCAATTCCATCTTTATATGTAGAGGCAAACGAACCCTCGGGCCTTGAGCCATTAAACCCCAAACAACCAACCAACCAACCAAACGAACCCTCATTGGATCAGCGCCGTACATTTCTTTCATTGTCATATTATATAAAAATTAGATCACTAAAGCTTAACCCATCTTTCACGTTCTTATTTGATTTTAGCTTACAAAGACTAATTATACATCGTTCATCACGTGTATATACTCCTCCATTCCATTTTAGGATGCGAGAGATTTTGAGAAAGATGAATGTGACACTTGGTTTGGTAGCCCAATCTACCGTGGCACCATACCCACCATGGGAGGAATCCCTTCCTGTAGTGGACTTCACACTGTCTAAATTTTCAAAATCATCCACATCGAACCATGTTTATTGGACACTATTTCAGGCATATCAAGAGTCAGTTCCAGACTTCGTACCGATATTTACTGATGGATCGAAGTCTGAATCGCATGTTGGTGCAGCTGCTGTAAGCAGTGAAATGTCTATATGTGATGCTATGCCAACTCTCACATCAACCTATACAGCAGAACTACATGCAATTAGATTGGCCTTGGAAAAACTGAAAAGTTCAGAGCACAAAAAGTTCATCATATACACCGACTCATTATCGTCCTTACAAGCCTTTGTCTCTCATCAAACCTCTACCCACCCCATCCTCATTGACATTAGGCTAGAACTGTGTTATCTCTTAAGACGAGGTATAGATAGGGTGGGTTGCCCAGTGAATGAACACTCCCAGTGAATGAACACCTGGTCGTATAATCTCAATTATTAAGCTATTTGAACTCTGTAAAGACTGTTACTAAAATTCAGTAGTTGCAATGAGACCTCCTAGAGGCCAGGCAATCGTTGATTTAACCGTATATTCCGATTTCAGTCTGTGTAAATTTTTTTACTGATACTCGAGCTTCAGACCCATGAAAAACTCTCCGGTAAGTTAAGATTTGACTTGATTCATTCATATTTTTCTGGCTTATAATTGCGCTTATTATGATTTTTGTTGTTTTTTATCAAATGTTAAAGACTTAATCTTTGATATGGCATAATTCAGAAAGCTGTACTTTTGAAATTGCGATAGATAAGGGGGTGTTCACTTACTGGAAGTGCAAACTGAGATTTCCCAGTGAATGAACAGGTGTTCATTTACTGGGGAAAATGCATATTTCGTAAAACCTCGTGATTATAGTTTTATTTGATTCATAATGATGTAAGCTAAACTATGTAAAAATGCGCGATGATCAAAATTGTGTCCTTCCAGTAAATGAACGGGGTATGTTGATTAGAAAGTACAAGTGTTCACATACTGGAAAGAGTAATTAAACTAAGATTTACCAGTAAATGAACAACCTTCATACTATGGGAAACTGCTTATCTCGTGAACCAAAAGACCTATAGGCTTATTTGACGGCTTAAACTAGGAATAGGTTATGATAAAGATCAGTATTGTCTTTCCATAGAATAAGTTTTTGATTTAAAAGTCTAGGTTTATACAGGGTGTATCATTATGAATGGGAAAACTTCTAGGGGAGGTAGACATTATAAGGGTTCAGAATTGCATAGGAACCCATGGTCCCAAACGACAGGCATGGACGTATATAAGGGGGGGTTAGAGGGTCCAGACCCCCCCCCCCTCCAATAGCCTATACCTTATGTCAGCCAAACAAAAAGGTTCCTGTCCCAAATATTCAAAAAATGAGTGAAAATACAACTTTTTGTATCAAATTTTCTGGGAGAAGACCCAGACACCCCTCTTTTGCTTGAGGGCATGTATTAACCACACAAATTTGTGATTAAGTTCACAAAATTTCACATTTTCCCTACATTTTACTCGGAAAGGGAAAACTATTAGAAACATTTTGGGTTACAGAATCCCTTCAAAACAGTTTAGTAACGGCTCCTTTGGTCCTGAGGTCTTATAGGTTTTGCCCCCCCCCCAATCAAAAAGTTGAACTTACGCCTATGGTACTCCATTTTGTCCCCCCTCGTGATAAAGGTTAACCTAAGCTTTAATAACCCCTTGCTACGCTCAGAGGGAATTTCAAGGTATACAACCCCTCTTTCGAAACCTCAAACTTTAAAATTTTTCCCCATAGAAAACGACCAACCAAAGTTACTACTTAATGAAAAAGTGGGTAAATAGGGTTCAGGGGTCCTCCTCCAAAAATGTTTAAATTTTAGTATACTAAATAGTCTTCTATATAGCTACTTTTTATGGGTTTTCAGGGAGCTTCGCGGGCCGCATGTGGCCCGCCAGTTGGAAAACCCTGTTTTAGATACACTTTCATTGCCCATTGCGACCCCTGAAAGAAGTTTCTTGAACCCCCCCCTTGTAAAAGCTATAGCTACGTCCGTGCTAGGAGGTATTGATTATTAATTGTGTTAAGATGGAATATGCAATTAGTATAACGTCGCAATCGATGTTTGGCAAGATTTGCACCCACCTAATCCTAAGTAACTTTTTTGTGTGTGTGCGTGTGTGTGTGTGTATTGAAGAAATTTTAGAGTTTTTAGTAAAATATTTTCTATTTTATGTAACGCAGGCTGATCAGTTGAAAAAAATCATGGTATTTTTCAGTGTTCATTTACTGGAAGACACTGTTCATACTTAGGGCAAACTTTGTTCATTCACTGGGTCTATAGCACTTTTTTCACTCAAATCAGCATTCCTTCAAAACTATTGATTTCTAAGATCTGGAAATACTTCGATCATATTGCCAAGAAAAAGCCAGTATGGAAACATACCTTATTTTTAGAAATTGACCGAGAAAAAGCCCTGAAAAAAATTTTTGAAGTGGGAAAATCGCAAACCCAAATGCTAAGTGTTCATTCACTGGGCGGTTCACCCTATACGTTTTTGTTGGGTCCCTGGCCACGCCGGGATCGCTGGCAATGAAGGGGCTGACTTTCTGGCACGTTCCGCTCGCGGGAATCCAGAACGATTTCCAGTTCCTTTCTCTGACCATAAAGCATTTTTCCGGTGGAAGCTTCGTTCCCAGTGGCAGGACAGCTGGGACACCCAGCTGGGGAACAAGCTTCATTCGATAATGCCGCTGATTGCTCCTCGCCGAGATTCTACTTTGAGTCGTCGGGAGGAAGTAATAATCAGTAGGCTGCGAATTGGCCATACCCGGTTCACACATCGCCATTTGCTCATTGGGGAGCTGGCTCCCATGTGCAGTCGATGTCATGTCAATTATTCAGTATATCATATCTTGTGCGAATGCTCATGTTTTAATGCTATTAGAAGGCGCATTTTTAAAAATTCATCTTTTAATCTTTCAGAAATTTTAAACAATCCCTCATATTTTAATCCATCATATTTAAGATTTTAACTAGTATATTTGCTTCACCACTTTTTATACCACAGACATTTTAATTTTTGTACGCAATTTTAATGGCTTTTACATATTGATGTACAGAGTTCATCTGACTAAGGCTGTTGCCGGCTAAAAATACAATGTTTTTGTCTTGTGTTTGGCGCTCTATGTCCTTACTTGGGCTTTGCGCCATAAAAAACCAACCAACCAACCAACCAATCTAGTCCCTTTTCTGGCCCTGGGGCTTAAAGATTTAGGCTATTTTAAGAAGTTTGACGTTATTCTATCATAACCAGGAGATTTTGTATCATCTAGTCTAGAGAGTGTACAATTTTGTAGGTTTCCAGAAGAGTTGCCACAGTGAGGAAGAAAGTGTTTAATTGACCTGCTAAATACTTTTTGTAATTAACATTTTCTGTTAATACAGCTCTTGATCCTATATTTATATAAAACTGGTTGATATTTTCTGCTAATAACTTATTACTGTTGGATAAAGGTTTTTATCTTTAAATATAAATATTTCTGTCCTATACATCCTTAATAGAAACGCCAACTTGTCATGTCAAGCGTAATTTAATGAATTCGGATATTTTTTCTGTTAAGAAACAAACATTTTGACAAAAAATAACAAAATTAACTTTGAATAATAAATAGTCTGTAACAAAAAACTATGAAGAACTTAACTTCGGAAACAAACGTGAAAAAGAAAGATAGGCACCCGAAAAACACGGAGAGTGATGGGAAAAACACGGATAACAGAGAGGAACGAGAAAAAAAACTTCAGAAAGAAAGACAAGATTTTTTAGGGCAGGTTCTTTGCTTTTTTTGCCTTAAGGTTTCCTTTTTGTTTTGTTTCCTATTAGATCTTAAAAGAATATAAGATGTGCGCTTCAGGTATGCAACACGGAGCGAACTTGGATCATTACCTAAACTAAACTAGAAAAGTGTCACAAATATAGGCTGTTTCAATTTATTTTTCAAATGTTACCACGACGATAAGAAATTTTCTATGGCAAGAGTTCCTAAACTTTTCAATACTTCTACTCACCTTTAAACATTTAATTTATTTTTAAATATATTCATGAAATTGGTTTTACCCATCACATATATAATATATTAAGAAAAATCTTAAGTTTGACGTATATAGTACGTCTGTCAATGACCTTTGTAAAAGATGCAACAATGCCACCATGTTTTTAAAGCTGAAAAATTGTTTTAACACCTTGAATTTTTTAAAACTGACTGAAAATTAAGTGTCCTTTTCATTTCTCTCACTTGTTTTTAGAAATAATGAATCCCCCTTTTAAAATTTGACGGTTTATGAAGATTTTAGCCCTGTTATAAAGTTGTCTAACTAGAATTCTTGCATATTTTATCACTTTCGATGAATGAAATTATTTTAAAACGAATCAAATTTTATTATTACGCGTAGACTGCGTTTGAAAATGCGTTTACATATTTTATCACTTTCGATGAATGAAATTATTTTAAAACGAATCAAATTTTATTATTACGCGTAGACTGCGTTTGAAAATGCGTTTACATATTTTATCACTTTCGATGAATGAAATTATTTTGAAACTAATGAAATTTTACGATATTACGCATATAGACTGCGTTTGACAATGGCTTTTTTTTGCCCGATTTACATTTTTTGTCTTGTTTGGCACAGAATGTCCCAACAGGGATAATGTGCCATAAAACCCCAAATAACCAACCAAATAACCAACCAACCTACGGCCTTTTGCCTGTTATTTTAAGACTACCTAAGAAATAACTTGTTTGGCGCAGAATGTCCTTCTATGAGCCTTGCGCCGAAAAATCTCCCATAAGAATTTGTAGAGGACCCCCCTTGTAAGTCGCATAATTTTCAAGGAAAAAGACAGTATAAAAATTGATAAAATTTGTGGGGGGGGGGGTGTTGATCCCCCTTGCAAACGGCCCTGTGCTTACGTAATTTTAAGAGGGGGTAAAAACGATTTGCTTATTTTTGTTGACAAGGGGGAGGAGGGGGTAAAAATCAAAACACGCTGCGTTATTAAAACCAAATTCCGAGCCTTAAGGCCGTCGTCTAGAATCTAGATGATGGTAAAAAAGACGTTTCGACTCCAACTTTGGAAGTCGTCATTAGCAAATAAAAATATGCTAATTTTATGCTACGTAATATTTCAACAGCCCCTTTGTTAATTACTACGTATAAAAGTTTTCTTCAACCCGCTTTATTACGATAACACAGGTAAAGCCTCGACATAACTGACCAGTTCGATATGTATCCTCCGACTGATGGAACTGAAACTGATCGATCATCAATCATCTGACCGAAGTTAGGCACTGAAGACGCCATCAATCACTTTAGCATGACAGTGAATCTTCGAATGTTGAAACCTACCCAACCTCTAAAACGACCCCAGCGAAAATTGATCGAATTTTCATTGTTTTCGTTGCAGTGAGGTGGCCTATTGGATGTTCCAGGACAGGAATTCCCTACTCTCCAGGTATCTATCATTCCGGTGACCTTTATGAAAAGAAATACACCAGGGGATGGGATGTATGATGTGCAGGAGACAATTTTGTCGTTGGGAAAAATGGATTAACTAATCATTTTTGTTTTGTTATCCTTTGTGTTGATGGTAATTTAGTGTGATTGGAAGGGTTGTTGTGGAAGTGTTAGACTTGTATATTCAATGCTTCTTTTATGTTGTGAAAATTAATGTCAGTGCTTCTTATTAGTTATTTGTGTCTTTCAAGTATATTTTATTTTGGGATTACCTATAGGCTTCATAAATACAAATACAAATACAAACTGACGACCAGCTACAGGCTGAAAGCCCAACAAGGCTGGTCCTATGATTATGAATTCCCCAATTCCCACAGCCTATCCAGTTGCCTCTTAAACTCAAACACTCCCTTTGAATAAACTATATTTTCTGGCAACGCGTTCCATATGTCAATTACCCTATTAAAGTAGTAGTACTTCCTTAAATCCCGATTGACATGTGTCTTATTTAGTTTATACCCATGGCCCCTTGTTCTGTTATCCTTGCTGAAACTTAAGCCCTCCGTATCCCCTTGCTTTACCAACTTGAATAGCTGAATCAAATCCCCCCTCTCTCTTCTTTTTTCCAGTGAATACATGTTGAGCCTGCTCAAACGTTCATTATAATCCAGATGTGTTATCCCCTTAATTATTTTTGTAGCTCTGTGCTGTACCTTTTCAATTACCTCTATATCCTTCCTCATGTATGGAGCCCAGAATTGTACTGCATATTCAAGATGAGGTCTTACTAATCCCTTGTATAAAGGCAATATTATATTCTTATCCCTTGAAGTTACAGTCCTTTTTATGTACCCTAATAACCTATTTGCCTTTTTACCCGCAGCTGTACATTGATGACCCATTTTAAAGTCCCTATGTATTAATACCCCTAGATCCTTGACTGATTCTCCCTTCTTTCTCCTTTCTCCTCCCTACCTTCTTCTCCTTGTAGACAGTACTCAGCTTCACTATTCCTGTAACCCATATGCAGTACTTGACATTTTCCTAAATTGAAAGACATGCCCCATTTTTCAGCCCAATCAGATATCATATCTAGATCACCTTGTAAATTCTCTATCTGTATCTTGGTATCCACCTTCCCCCATATTTTTAAGTCATCTGCAAATATACTTATTCTATTCCTGATCCCCTGCCCTATATCATCTATGAATATTATAAATAATATTGGTCCCAATACTGATCCCTGAGGTACCCCACTTGTTACTTCTGTCCATTGTGAATAATGTCCCTTTACCTGCACTCTCTGTTTTCTACCCAATAGCCAGTTCTTAATCCAAATCAATGTTTTCCCTTGAATCCCCATCCTTTCCAATTTAAACAGTAGTGCCTCATGAGGTACTTTATCAAAAGCTTTCTGAAAATCTAGGTACATGATATCAACCCTACTCTTATTGTCCAGCTCCTCAGTAATTTTCCCGTAGAACTTTAATAGATTTGTGGCACATGACCTTCCCTTCCTAAACCCATACTGATTGTCTGATAGCAATCCCCCCTCCTCCAAGAATAACATTATATGCTTTTTTAGCAAGGATTCATATATTTTACATATTACTGAGGTTAGACTTACTGGTCTATAGTTGCCCGGTTCACTTTTTATTCCTTTTTTGAATATTGGAGTTATATTGGCCAATTTCCAACTTAACAACTAACTTGACTAACTTCAGTAACTAACTTAACAACTGAAACAACTTAATCTATAAATTATTATAGGCCATACTGATTATATTACCTTTGCATATGTAGTGTATGTATAGCGACTCAAAGTTTTTTCTGTCACCTCTTGAAGCCGACATCTAATATCTTTAACCAATGTTTATAAAATAAGTGCTTAATAATTGGAACTGAACGTTTATTTCTACCACAATCATTTGATGTAATCATCCATCTTTTATTGCTGTTCCTAGTTGATTCTGTGAATTACCTATTTTCTTTGGGTAGTTTATATCCCCTTCTTACATTTCCCCTATGAGTTTTTAAATCACCCTGTGGAATGGTTATTTAAATTATCCTAATCGTAATTTTAAGAAATATTTATATTCTTTAGAGATATTTTATTTAATATAAATTTTAAGTCTATCTGAATTGCTTAATATTTTAAGGTTAAAAATAAACAGTCAAACATTAATTTCAATGGATTTAGATTGAATACATATTCCCTCCCCCCGAAATGGCACTTATATCCTCTAATAGTCAAATATTTCTGATAACTTAAAGCAATCAAATCAACCAACCAACCATCCCTAAAACTGAAACATCCTATTTTTGTCAACCTTGTAATAAAGGACCTCCAGCGTATCTGATTTACGAAGCTCATTTCAAAAGCAAACAAACCAAAAGGGAAATTTCGAAAACGATGAAAAAGATTAAAATATTTTTTAATGTTTTCGTTTCGGCCTAGGCGTTAAGTATGCAGAAGAACCATCTAATTTCCACTTCTTAAATTAGTCTTAAAAAGTATACGAGCCATAATTAAACCCTAGTGGCAGTTGAAACTTGGTTCTTTTTTAAAGCATCCCTTTTAGTACGGAAATAGTTTTTACTCTCTGATGTCAAACCCTTCCTTCTACTGTCTAACAAGTTTCACTTGGGAGAAAAAATATTTAAATATACCCTGAAGAACGCTTATAACAGATGGGAAAATTTCAGACGTGAATTTTGAAATTCAAGGACTGTATGTGATGGAAACTTTATTTGAAAAAAAAAAAAATACTTTCTTTAGTTGGAGGTCAAGATGATAAGCGAAAACTAAAAAAAAAACACACATTATTTTTATACTCTGCTTAAGTTTTTAGAAGAGTGAAAGTTTTTTATACTGTAAAAACTTTTGGTAATTAGTGTTTTCTTTTTACAGATCTTTCTACTTGACAACTATTTTTATGTATAATCAAATTTTATCCTTTGAAAAAACCTTTAAATTTAAGTCTGGATAATTTAAGTAGAACTTTATAAATTGTGTTTTCAAAATATTTGAAAAGCGTGGCTCTATTCATGCTACGTTTTAAAATGGCTTAAAAATGCAACGGGAAATTTAATTTATTATTAGCTTCCAAGACTAATTATCCATAAAGAAATGAGTGTAGAATTTTTCAGTTAATGGCAGACTGCATCCTCAGGAGTACACATTTTTTTTATTATTTTCTTGTGGTAAATGGATTTATAATTGTGTTTTCTGTAACATAAGAGAATGTTTACAAGCTGGTGTGTTAATTAAGTTTCGTAATCTTTTTATTTTAAATCTAGTTAAAACTACTTTATCATTTAGGGCCTCGTATAAATAAAATATAGATTTTTCACCAAGTCATTTATTTGGACTAAAAATTCTTTAAGGAAAATATATCTTGTCAAATTCCACAACATATGATGTTCCTTGTTCCATTATTTTAAACGTTGCAATGTGTGTTTTTTGTCTACGTGTTCTAACAGTTCATAGTGACATATCTTTCAGATTGAATATGTATTAAGATTGCTTAATGTTTTAAGTTCTTTGAGCCACTTGTAAAAAATCAGTTGTTTTGTGTATTGGGAAGGTGCATAAACAGTGCATTTTTTTCATTTCCTAAAATATTTTTTCGGATATATTGTACGGATTGTCTTTGAATTTTATTTCTATCAAAATAATATTCTTCCATTCATAAAGTTTATATTCAACTAATTGCTGGGAAATTCAATATTTTTTTTGTATTTTTTTAATAATGTAGTTTTTGATACTTTCATTGATACTTATTCATAAAAAGGATAATTTCATTATCCTAACTAAACAGCTGTTCCCAACTGGTGCTCCGCTGATCAGAAATCCTTGAAAGTTGTCCTTGGAGAGGTAAGGGGTTACACTTCTAAAAATATAGGACCTAGAGTAATTAAGATATTCGTGCCTTCAAGACAGCCATGCATGGGAATAAATAAACGTGAATCAAACGGCATCTAAGTCGAAAACGCTAAAGAGCAGAAAGAAGCTCAAGAACAGAGAGAGGCTCAAGAGAAAAGAGAAATTCAAGAACAGATCAAAGAGATGCTGAAGAGTTAAAGGATGCTGAGGAAGAAGATAGTATTCTTAAGACTAGGTAAGATTATTTTAAAGCGGTGGAAGTTAGACGAGATGAGGTAACAAAATCCGTTTTCATGACCATCCTAGAGGTTCCCCTATTTGGTTAAAACTGCTACTTTGAAATTTAACTCTTATACCCTTCAATGATGTAGAAAAATATATTAAAAACTCAATCAAATCATACTGGCAAAATGCATGGGACCAAGAACATGATAACAAATTACATTCTATTAAACCTTCTGTGACTGGCTTCCCTGAATCCAAATTGAAAAGGTATTTCGATGTAAAACTGACAAGGCTCCTTATCGGACACACTTATTTTACTCATAAACATCTCCTTCATAACGAGCCATGGCCTCTCTGTGCAATTTGTAATACTCCTTTATCTGTGAAACATATCTTATCTGAATGCCCACGGTTTCGACAAGTGAGGCAGAGGAGATTTGGCATGTCATATCCATCGTTATCGGACATTCTCGGGGACGAGTACAATAGGAATATATTTACTTTTCTTAGCGATATTAATTTGATTAAACGTATCTAAATTTAAATGAAATGTATTAGTCTTGTGTCTGGCGCGGTATGACCGAATAGGGCCCTTGCGCCATAAAACCCCACCCACCCACCAACCAACCAACCCCTATTTGGTTAAGCGAAAGTTATTTCTAACTATTGAGGAGTGACATTATTAAACTGAAAACAACATAAGCGTTTTTGTAAAATATTTAAACGTGGTAAAATGAACCATTCTCTTTGGATCTTGTCATGGTGGACGGTTCTACGGTCTAAAAGGGAACTAAAGGGTCTCCGAATGAAAACATTTTAGGCTGAGTAGTTCGCTAAATTCTTCAAATTACGAACGACTGCATATAGCTATAAAGTAAAGATAGATAAAAGTAAAAAAGAGCAGGTCGTATTTTGGCTAATGTTTCTGAACAGCAGGTAGGTTACCTTGAGCCTATTCAAGATAGTGATACTGTAACCTCCATCTATCTAATAGTTAAATCCTGCCACAGATCTCAATTATTCGTGTCCCTTTAACACCTTTGAATTATACGCGATTGACAGTTAACTCATTTTCTCTTCCCTACCAATAATAGTTTTTTTTTCGTCCCGATCACAACATCATCGCAACGTATTTCTCGTAACCAGCTCCTCAATTCATCACTATATAGCTGCTCCTAATGGAGCGATACTTCGAGAGAGGCTGTTTATATTTCAGCGGAGTAATAGCCGTTAAGAGGTCATTACGCGCAAGAAAAATAGTCCCATTCCAGGAGATTTCTTTCCCGGGCATCTGTCACGGGACTGTCTATTACCTCAGGGGAAGGAGTCGCAAGTCTTACATACTGAACAGAATGAAGCATGGATCCATTGGGATAAGCATTACTTCGGATGAGTGTTTTGCCGTTTGTTTGCTTGTTGCGTTCGATTATAGGTGTTTTTTTCCCCGTGACCGAATGCTTTGGGGGTCATTAGTGGGGCCTAAGTGAACTTGACCTAATAATTGGGGGGTCTATAATTTTGCTATATAGGGAACCCATTTGTGAAGAATTATGAGGTTTCCGCTAATCTGAAGGAAGCCTTTGAGGCTAAACCGATATGGGCAGGACCGTATGGAAGGATTTTGCCGCCATGTGCTAAAATTTTATGCCGCCCCTCCCCTCTCTTTATATTTTTTAGACAAAATTCTTTTCCCTCATAATTCTTATTAGAAGTAAATGTTCTTTGAAGGTTGTTTAGAAAACCAAATTTAAAGACTTGGACTAAGATAAAAAAGTACCTGCTTGTCCTCCAAGATGAAAGAATGTAGTCTTTTCCCTTACACGATGGTGCAAGAAAAAAAAATTATTTGACTTTCTTTTTTCGAAGTTTTGACGAAATTTTTTCTCCTGCTTATAAATATTTCTAAGATTTTGGTGTAGTTCAAGTGGTATTACGTGGTATTTAAAAAAACACAACAAATATCAGTCTATGATACAGAATGTCATAAAAGTTTTACATGGTTTCCATACCTCTAGCCCAACCAACGTAAAGCTATTTAAATATCTCAAAGTACTAATTCATTCATAAATTCAAACTTCCACCGTAACAAGAGCAATTTAATGCTCAGAAATTTAAAGAACGAACTTTTAACAGCTACACCAAACAAGCCACGAAACAAAAATGCACTTTCCCGATGAACAAGAACTCTTTCAACGCTACTTCCCCAGTTGAGTGCGGCCTTTTCAATCGATATAGCAACTACACCTCACTTAGAGAGAATTTTTTTGGGGGGACATGGGCTCAATAATCATCATCCGCAGACACTTTTTTTACGACCCTCTTAACTAATACACCACAGCATGACCACGTCAGTCAAAGGATGGTAAAAAGGACGTGTTCATTAATCTCATGGACGTTTCGAGGAGACAGATAGGCTTAGTGGAGTGTCAAGTGCAAGAGAAATAAACCGTCTATTAAGATGTCATTTACAGGTCCACTTGAGGTTTCGGTGACGTTTTTTTTGGGGTGGATGGATAATTTAAATTGTGGTTCCATTATTGTTGATGGGGGACTGTTGAGTCTTGATGTGTTGCGTCGGGGAAAAGATCTTGAGTTATGAATGTTGCAGAGTGTGGATGTGTATTTATTTTGATTAGGAAAGGGGGATGTCATTCAAATTTGTACTTTGCTACATTTTGATGTATCCATTTTATTGGTGCTGTTTTTTGTGTCAACAATCAAATGGTGTTTGAATATTTTTTCTTGTTGAAAACTTTTAGATGTAAGAAATGTTTTTAAATTTATCGAACTTGCTCATATTTTTGTTGATTTTTGTTTTTTCAATCAATCAAATTTATTGTACAAAAACAAATAACGAAAGACACACAAAGAACATCAAAATATACAAAAATAACAAATACACAAAGAAACAAAAAAGAAAGAAATTAAATATGTGGTATCATAAGAGCCAGCGGCTCGTCCTTGATACCTATAAAAAAATAACAATAAGTTTTTAAACAATTTTAGATAAAATTAACAATAAATTTTTAACAATTTTAGATAAAATTTAACCTAAAAAGGTACAACGTTAAAGAGATCACAATATATTCCATAGAAAATGTTTTTGAATGGAATTTAAACTTTGGTATTCTTGTAGTATTTTAAAATTTAAGAACTTGGAGTATACAGCATATTCGATAGAACTTTACACAGCTCCACTTATGGTATATTGTATTTCTTCCCTGCTTGCCTGAACACCATTCTACCATGGTGAAATATATAAAATACCACTCTCTTCTACCTCTCCGTCATCATCCCTTTATCCCCGTTGAAATATCTCTACAAATGGAGTGTCGCGCGGTCGCTGGTACAGTGACAAATCAAAACCTTATCACAAAGCAATTTTAACAACTGGTTTTCTCTGTGTGTTTCGTGAAATGTATCTTGAAAGATAAATTTCGCAGGATTGTGTTATAGCTGCGAACATAGTACATAGTTACCGAAACAACTACTTCTACACCTGATAATGTCGTCATCTATTTGCCAGGATAGTTAATGGATGGATTATCTTAAAAGATAAATTTCGCAGGATTGTGTTATAGCTGTTAACATAGTTACCGAAACAACTACTTCTACACCTGATAATGTCCTCATCTATTTGCCAGGATAGTTAATGGATGGATTATCTTAAAAGATAAATTTCGCAGGATTGTGTTATAGCTGCGAACATAGTTACCGAAACAACTACTTCTACACCTGATAATGTCCTCATCTATTTGCCAGTATAGTTAATGGATAGATTATCTTGCAAAGGCAACTGGTTTTTCAAATAAGAGATAAGAAACATTTTTTACTGTTTGAATCAACTACTATATGGGAATTATGAGCATTTTTAGTTTTTTGTATAGTGGAATAATTTTCTTATTGTTAAAGCATACAAAATAAGCAATTTTACCTCAATTTGGTCCGAAAAGCTAAAATCAATAACTGGATTATAAAATAATAAAGTTGATTACCGGAAATACAGACGTGAACAGCAGCGCTAAATCAAAAGCGGAAAATCATCAAGAAAAATTATGTTGAAATATTTAACTTCAAATTTCTAAATCACCAAGATCTTATCATACGTTCAAGACTACACACGCCAGAAAGAAATATCAGGAGCCAGTCTCTTATTCCAAATAAATTAACCTCTTACACGAAATAGGGATTAAGGGATTTGGAAGTGCTCTTCCAAAGCTTATGAATTCCTTTCTTTTATTTGTATTTAATTATGGACTTCATTAATGCCTTTAAGCTTCTTACTCACCAGTAAAACACCCTTAATTCCTCCCTAAACCCTTTCAGCCCCTTGCCGCCCCATATTTCTATAGAATTAAACGTAAATCTCAGGCGGTCTAGGATTGAAAGTGTTAAAAGCATCCACGGACGCTAACTTAAGCCGCAGTCACATAAAAGCGGCATTAAGAATCATCTTCTCCATCTTTAAGAGAGGACAAATCACGTGTAAGTCTACCTTAAACCACTTGACAACAAAAGGCCCGACAGCTGCCACAAATAACTTATTTAACCAACATCCGCTGCCACTAACGACTATTAATTAACACTTCCGGTCTGCAAATACAAGGTCGTCGACGAGTGTAGTTGTTTTTTTCTTACTAGTTGGTCCGTCTCGTTCTATCGGTCAATTGGATTTGGCGAGGATTAATGCTTCTTGGCCAGACCTCTTGGGCTCTTTTTTTTCCTTGGGAATAAATATTGGTCTTACTGCCGGGACGGGAGATTAGCGATCCTGTTTAGAGGACTTGTGTGGGTTGTTTTAGTGATGGATTAGACGCTGTGCAAATTGAAACGCCAGGATTGGTGACGTATAGTCGTTCTTGCTCTGCAGGAATGAAGATTTAGGGTCTTTTCCTTGGGGGATGGAAATTTATTTTGTTTATGGGGAAGTACGGACCCTACATTGGAAAGCTTTCGGTTTTTATGTTGATTGGATAAAGCCATCTTAGTGATTAGAACAACAACCTGTTATGCGCTCTTTTTCTTTCTGTATAACATGCTTCTGATGCATTTAACTTTGTTCTGTATAAAAGATGCACGCAAAGCCTACCCTACATAAATTTCAATAAAATCATCTTTTGAACATCTTTTAGTAAATGTAGTAAATCGCCCTGACTTGTCGGAATTTCGTTTTTCCTATCATGTTCTGGTAATTTTCCTTCCCCAAAATTTAAAAGTAAAGTGGCAAATTTTTTACTTTCCAAATCACCTGAAATTTGCACTCTTGTTTTTTCTTAAGGTAAGGATACTTACATTTTTCCATAAATTTGATGACTTTAAACAGGCATTTATTTCATCAGCTTGATTTCCACGAGGAATAACTGCTATAAGATTAAAACACTCGTACCAATCTCAGGCTAAATAAAAACCATCTTTAACGTAAAACGATGTTTTATTAAACATTACAATACAGCTAAAATCCAAAACTGAAACATAAATAAAACCAGCATATAAATAGAAATACAAACCGTTAAAGTTAAAGTTAAAAGGTAAAGATTTGAATAAAAGTTAGTATTCTTCTTCACGCAACAACTGCTAATGTTTGTCTGAAATCTCCTGCTAAAAAACCGTTAAGTCTTCCATTAGTGATTTACAATGTCTAACGTCTTGCACTGCGCAGTTCAATGCTTCTACTTCCCCTTTTTAGACATCGTGGATTCATCCCAAACAATTAATCTGCACTCTCTTTATAAACGTCCCATGACACTTTGGTTACTAATATTGCAAACTGGTTGTTCACTGCAGTTAAAGTTAAGAAGTAGTTTAAAAGCTGAGTGAGCACTACGCATAGACTGCGTTCGACAATGGCTTATTAGCTTGAAAATTTTAGGTTATGTCTTGTTTGGCGCTACATGTCCTTGTGTGGATCCGGTGCCATTAAACCCTAAACCAACCAACCATTTGGCTGAAGAGTAGCAGCTACACCTGATAATGCTACTGCAATAGCAATGTTTCCCTGTGCACTTACTTTTTAAAGTAACAGATTCATTAGAAAGTCTTCCCAGTACCTCCTGGTGCATCTAAGAAGACAATTTTACCCTTTTCAAGTTGAGTGTTTTTAAAAACTTCATCATAAGCGTTAATTAATAATTCTTCATTGTTCAACAGTGGCTCAATAGTTGTAACAAAATCAGTCAGCTGATTGATATAAGTTTTTTCTCTTAGGTACTCCTGGTTTGTTTCAATTGAAGTAGAACGTGAAGGTGTTGGCATACCAAAATCTGTTGACGATTTAACCGAGATAGAAAACACTAAATCTTCTAATAAAATTAGAGACTGGTTATAAATTTGATTTTTTATCACATCCATGTTACCAGATATTTCAACTTTTAACATCCGAGAGATGTCTTCATAGTAATTATCTATATGTTTATCCCATAGTTCATATGGATCTGATAGGTTGCAAAAAACATAGTGGCAAAGAGTTCCCTGAGGTTGTGAGCTGAATTCGAAATAGTTGCATTCTGTAATGTATTGTCCAAATGTTTAACATCTTCAAGTAAACCTAAAGCTGGACATGCAGATTGGAACGTCGAGTGTATTGTTCCATTAACTGTTTTTATGTCTTGAAAGAAGTTGAACCGCGGACTTCATGAAGCAAAAGTCGTAAGTAACAACACTCCGAGTTATTTAGGTACACTGTATAAACTCTTCCGAGCGAGGACTTGTTTCTTGTGGATTCCTTCAAAGTTGGAAAGCGGTTCTCCTCTTTTATGCGAATGAACATCCAGTTTTTCCACATGAGATATCCTGGAACCTCATGATATAAAAGCTGCGTAGCAAAGTCATCAGCTGTGCACGGATCAAAAACCCCGGGTTGTTTTAGGTGGATTTTTCAGTTTTTTCATAATATTCTCTTCTTTGAAATATACTCTTTGGCCGTTTTCTACGTGAACACTTAAATGCATAACTAGTAGATATCTTTCGTGGAGTGGAAACTAGAAAATTCTCCATGCCGCTTTGGAGCTGCTAATGTATCTGCCGGTTTGTTAAGTCGTAATTTCGTCAAGCTCATTTTTGACAACAAGAGAAGCATGATCGGTACCTTTATAGTATACTTGCAGATGTATTTGATGCTTTTAACGGAGTTGCAAAACTCGGCATAATTATGAGCATTAAAGGTGTGAGAAAGCACAGGGCTGTAGGGAACTACCCATCTATTGCCTAATACTTTTCTTTGATATTAACTGTAAATCCTCCATCTTTCGGTGCTTGTCTTCTGTATTGTGGGTAATAGTCTTCTCCTGTCTGAGTTAATTTTTGTAAGGTTGCACCTGACATTTGCTTGCTTAATAAAATATATTTAAAGGAATTTGGGGTCTTGTGGTCGTGGTTACAGAGACCCTATTAGATATTAAACTTGGCCATTAACTTTAAAGCTGGGCATGAAGTTTCCTTCCTTGGTTTCATTTGCTCCAAATGATATCATTTGAAAAGATGAGTTATACTGTCTTGTATATTGCAGAAAATGGGAAGATTCGGGATGCTCATGTCTGAGGACGCTATAGAGAGGTTCTGTTGGCTGTTGTACTAATTGGTAAATTAAATTTACCATTGCTGCAACACAAACCAACAGATTCATCTTTCCAAATTTTAGCGTAGCAAAACTTCATCTTTTTTCCAATACTTATCAGTCCGATTGCACTATTGTATTTTTTTTTTGCAATCCCTGCCACAGTACTCGTATTTAATCCGGAGAAAAAAAAAACTGGAGACTGGTAAATCTGGAGACTGTGGCTCATCGTCAGCTCCTTCAGGATACAGATCTCCCAAATCCTCTACAAAATTATGTAACACTGCGGCTGCTACAACGATGGCTTGGGTGTTGATAATCGATCCCCTCAACTTGTGTGACAAGCAAACAAACCGCTTTTTCCCATACTCCATATTGACGCTCAAAATGGAGCGTAGCAAAACTTGATCTTTTTTCCAATACTTACAGTCCGATTGCACTATTGTATTCCTTTTCGCAATCCCTGCCACAGTACTAGCATGGAACTGTAAATCTGGAGACTATGGCTCATCGTCGGCTCCTTCAGGATACAGATCTCCCAAATCCACTGCAATATTATGTAACACTGCCGTTGCTACAACGATGGCTTGGGTGTTGGTAATTGATCCCTTTAACGTGTGTGATAAGCAAGCAAGCCGCTTTTTCCATATTCCATATTGACGCTCAAAATGGAGCCTAGCAAAACTTGATCTTTTTTCCAATACTTACAGTCCGATTGCACTATTGTATTCCTTTTCGCAATCCCTGCCACAGTACTAGCATGGAACTGTAAATCTGGAGACTATGGCTCATCGTCGGCTCCTTCAGGATACAGATCTCCCAAATCCACTGCAATATTATGTAACACTTCCGTTGTTACAACGATGGCTTCGGTGTTGGTAATCGATCCCCTTAACTTATGTGACAAGCAAACAAACCGCTTTTTCCCATACTCCATATTGACGCTCAAAATGGAGCGTAGCAAAACTTGATCTTTTTTCCAATACTTACATTCCGATTGCACTATTGTATTCCTTTTCGCAATCCCTGCCACAGTACTAGCATGGAACTGTAAATCTGGAGACTATGGCTCATCGTCGGCTCCTTCAGGATACAGATCTCCCAAATCCACTGCAATATTATGTAACACTTCCGTTGCTACAACGATGGCTTGGGTGTTGGTAATCGATCCCCTTAACTTGTGTGATAAGCAAGCAAGCCGCTTTTTCCATACTCCATATTGACGCTCAAAATGGAGCGTAGCAAAACTTGATCTTTTTTCCAATACTTACATTCCGATTGCACTATTGTATTCCTTTTCGCAATCCCTGCCACAGTACTAGCATGGAACTGTAAATCTGGAGACTATGGCTCATCGTCGGCTCCTTCAGGATACAGATCTCCCAAATCCACTGCAATATTATGTAACACTTCCGTTGCTACAACGATGGCTTGGGTGTTGGTAATCGATCCCCTTAACTTGTGTGACAAGCAAACAAACCGCTTTTTCCCATACTCCATATTGACGCTCAAAATGGAGCGTAGCAGAACTTGATCTTTTTTCCAATACTTACATTCCGATTGCACTATTGTATTCCTTTTCGCAATCCCTGCCACAGTACTAGCATGGAACTGTAAATCTGGAGACTATGGCTCATCGTCGGCTCCTTCAGGATACAGATCTCCCAAATCCACTGCAATATTATGTAACACTTCCGTTGCTACAACGATGGCTTGGGTGTTGGTAATCGATCCCCTTAACTTGTGTGACAAGCAAACAAACCGCTTTTTCCCATACTCCATATTGACGCTCAAAATGGAGCGTAGCAAAACTTGATCTTTTTTTCCAATACTTACATTCCGATTGCACTATTGTATTCCTTTTCGCAATCCCTGCCACAGTACTAGCATTTGACTGTAAATCTGGAGACTATGGCTCATCGTCGGCTCCTTCAGGATACAGATCTCCCAAATCCACTGCAATATTATGTAACACTTCCGTTGCTAGAACGATGGCTTGGGTGTTGGTAATCGATCCCCTTAACTTGTGTGATAAGCAAGCAAGCCGCTTTTTCCATACTCCATATTGACGCTCAAAATGGAGCGTAGCAAAACTTGATCTTTTTTCCAATACTTACATTCCGATTGCACTATTGTATTCCTTTTCGCAATCCCTGCCACAGTACTAGCATGGAACTGTAAATCTGGAGACTATGGCTCATCGTCGGCTCCTTCAGGATACAGATCTCCCAAATCCACTGCAATATTATGTAACACTTCCGTTGCTACAACGATGGCTTGGGTGTTGGTAATCGATCCCCTTAACTTGTGTGACAAGCAAACAAACCGCTTTTTCCCATACTCCATATTGACGCTCAAAATGGAGCGTAGCAGAACTTGATCTTTTTTCCAATACTTACATTCCGATTGCACTATTGTATTCCTTTTCGCAATCCCTGCCACAGTACTAGCATGGAACTGTAAATCTGGAGACTATGGCTCATCGTCGGCTCCTTCAGGATACAGATCTCCCAAATCCACTGCAATATTATGTAACACTTCCGTTGCTACAACGATGGCTTGGGTGTTGGTAATCGATCCCCTTAACTTGTGTGACAAGCAAACAAACCGCTTTTTCCCATACTCCATATTGACGCTCAAAATGGAGCGTAGCAAAACTTGATCTTTTTTTCCAATACTTACATTCCGATTGCACTATTGTATTCCTTTTCGCAATCCCTGCCACAGTACTAGCATGGAACTGTAAATCTGGAGACTATGGCTCATCGTCGGCTCCTTCAGGATACAGAGCTCCCAAATCCACTGCAATATTATGTAACACTTCCGTTGCTACAACGATGGCTTGGGTGTTGGTAATCGATCCCCTTAACTTGTGTGATAAGCAAGCAAGCCGCTTTTTCCATACTTCATATTGGTCTTGTGTTTGGCGCTCTATGTCCTATCATGGGCGTTGCGCCATGAAAGATCAATCAACCATACTCCATATTGACGCTCAAAATGGAGCGTAGCAAAACTTGATCTTTTTTCCAATACTTACATTCCGATTGCACTATTGTATTCCTTTTCGCAATCCCTGCCACAGTATACTAGCATGGAACTGTAAATCTGGAGACTGTGGCTCATCGTCGGCTCCTTCAGGATACAGATCTCCAAAATCCACTGCAATATTATGTAACACTGCCGTTGCTACAACGATGGCTTGGGTGTTGGTAATCGATCCCCTTAACTTGTGTGAGAAGCAAACAAACCGCTTTTTCAATACTCCATATTGACGCTCAACTCCATTTCTAATGGGGTCCAAATGACAGTTACTATTTTCTTTATAATCAAATACAGATCTATGCTTTGATTTTCATTTTAAATATTCTAAGTCTGATCTTTTCTTAGCATCCTTTTTTGTTTAAATTTTGTTACTTTGAGGATGATCTTGATGGTAGTTAATGAGGGCCTTTCTATTTACTTCAGGATGATCTTGTTTTTACTTCCTGGAACTTAAACGAATTTGTTTTTTTTCTTCTTGCAGAAACGGTAAATCTTGATATATTTTTTACTCTTCGTAATAATGAGATTTTCAAATGAGGAATGGATGGCTAATAACAAGCATTAAAAGTGTCCTGTGGACCATTGTCCAATAAATAGAAGTTTCTTAACATTTTCATTTCGTTCTCCATTTTTAATGCATAAAGCATTATCTTTGTATACTTCTAGGCCTATACCAAAAATTTAACTTGCCACCTGAATTTCTAGAAAGGTTCCGAAAGTATGATGTTTAGACACATTCTGAAAGTACTCTAAGAAATGAGTAATCTGTATATATTTTTAAGACATCGAATTATCTACAATATGATCAACTATTTATTGTCTGACCTCAGGACCCAAAACATAGGATTCATGGTAGAATTTTTCAGTATAAATCTTTTTCGTTATCATAAAAAATTATTTAATAATCAAAATATATTTCTTTATCAGGGTTTTAAAAATTTCACCTGTTATGAAAATATTTTTAAATCAATATTTCTAACTGTTGAAAATATTGTTTCACCTGGAAGGAGCAATAAACGTTATCATTTTAACATTGAAGGCTAAGAATAAAAGTTTAGAAAAAAAGGGGAGAAAAAAAAAGCTGCTCGGAATGCTTTGATTCAGAAAATTTCATAACGATCACATTAAATGTGGATGATAGAAAGCAGAAACTAAAAACGGGAGGAAAATTAATTTCGAAAAATGTGACGTCATATCCAATTAAAATTATAATTATTCCATTCTACGGTAGGAACATGCATGCCCATTATGGATATTTTTAGCATCTTAACAGTGCAAAGACTGAAGAAGAACAGTGCAAACATATCCAATGAATCGAGTTCACGTTTTCCATAAATCTTTTTTTTTTTTTTGCGCACACCGGATGTGACGTTATACCTTTTTCTATCGTGTTCTTTTTCTATCGTGTTTTTTTTTTCGAAAAAATGCATTGTAGCGGTATAGTTCTCTGAGCAACTTTTATGTACTCCACGCGTGGAATCTGGCTGGGCAAAGTTTGTGTGGACTTGTTGAAACATCCTGTATGTGTGTTTTCATTTTCTTTAAAAATACATTGAACAGACTAAGAATAAAAAATCCTACTTCCTAAAGAGTAGTTTCTTTAATACGGGAAAAGATGGTTGCAAAATATTTAGGTCTTGGTTTTCTTACTCATCTTAAGACATTTCTGAATGAAATTAAACATACTCATAACGCATTTGAAAATAAACTAATTAGACCCTCTTATTCTTCCACCGTTAAATTTATATAACTTGAATGTAATTCAAACTCTAGCATTTTAATTGATGTAGCAGATTTCTAATTAACTTTTCATTGATTAAAAGCACTTAAAACTGAAACATCTAATACTCTTTTAATTGGGAGAGTTTAGAAAAAAAATACCTGATTTTAACTCGCAGCATCTGTTTGCTTTCATTTAACACGCCTGGATGAAATCAAATTTTGACTACCTAAAAAAAAGGAGACTACACAGGACACAAGTGTTGATGTATCTCTTTTTTTAATTATTGTTAGGAGAAAAAAAAAGCCGACTTGCCCCCTTTTTTTTTGCGACACCGACTATTTTGTGTGATAATTATCTTGTTTTTCCAAGACTTGTTAAAGCAAAGATGGGATATTTGATACGCCTTTCACTTTCATTGAACCTTTGAAAAAGTAGCTGTTTAATTAATCTAATTATGTAAAATCTGTTGAGGAAGCAACCCGGAAATATGTTTGCATAGAAAAGACAGTTTAAATTGGATTATGTGTTGTTTACAAATATCGCATTTGGGTTTCTTAGAATAGGAAAAAAATCATATTTTTTATGGCAATTTATGTAACTGTATCTCATTCTAAAAAATAGTTTTTTGTGTAAGGTTTAATACTGAACCAAATGACACATTTCTGTTATCAAAATGTCCGGATTCTTTCGAGGATTTGCTGTAAGCTGTTGGATTTTTTTTTTATTTTTAAAAAATATTCTCAATTGTAAAATTATGTCAATTATTTTAGATTACGGATAAGGTCGCAGTTACAAAGCAAGTATTTTCTAACAATTATTATGAAACCAATCAAAATGGCCAATTGACGCCATATTTTATAATGAAACAAGTTTTTCTCACGTTTTAAAAAAGTACTTTTAAATTAAATATCATTCAAAGACTGATAAAAGTACTCTAAAAACTTACAGATATGTAAAATTTCCCACATTTTTTCTAAAATTTTTAATTTTTTGTCTGATAATCGAAATAAATAGTAAACATTGAGTGTCCTGTAGGTTTTGTCTCTTATTATTTGCAATGAAAATCGATATTATAATCCTCGCCATTTTAATCAAACTTAAAAAAAACCTCCGCTAATACACCAATTTTCCTCTTACACAATTTTTTCTCGCTGGAACCACCTACATCTCGAGAATTCCTTCTTGACCAAGGACCTCCATGGCTCATGTCCGGATAAAAAATACACCCCCGAGAAACCAATTTGGCGACGTCAGTTACTTATTTCCTGTAAAGCAAGGAGAGGGAAAATCATACACAGAAACAAATCTTCTGATGGAAGTTTTGAGCATCGAGCTTGCCCCGGCACTCCGGATTGATTTGGCACGTCACTGGGATGAAGTGATGTTTCTCTTTCTTTCCGAGATGGACTTCCCGGGGAGTTATCCCGGGAATGTATTCCCTGGGAGTCCGTCGTATGCATTAGGTCATTCCCGGGGAGGTTTTAGTTTTTGAGAGTTTTTTTCCCTTGAGAAAAAAAATGCTTGTTTGTTGTTGAAGGGAAGGGGAGTTGATCAATACCAATTTATCGGGAGAGAAGTTGAGGGTTGTTGATGTTTTGGAGGGTTTTTTTTTGTGTTTTTGATGATTATCCAGAAATATTTCATCCACGAAGGAGCTCGCATTGGGATAGCATTTAATTTTTTGTTATAACTCTTGCAAAGTTTAATTAAAAATGCTATAAGATGGGGACTTATGCTCGTTGATACTTTAACTATTTCTTCTGAGTTTGGTTTATTATTTCTTTTTACAGATTTTACATGATATGGTAAGAGCTATCCTGTTAAACTTATTGTGAAGTCTGAATTTTGAAAATAATTAATAAAATTATTAACTGTTAAGCGTATGTAATATCAGAACCGGGATTACCAGTATGTAACGAAGTTTATTCTGTTTTCTGTGTGTGGGGGAACGTGATTAAAGAATGTTTCTTCTTTTAGCGAGTACTTCTTGCAAAGAACCCACATATCTGTTGGAGATAAGTTATGCCCTGAGGTAAAAAAATAACCAACCAATCGAGATAAGTCGAATTCTACACTTATTAATATTCCATCTTAATCTTGGATATATGAAGGGTGTTTAAAATACTTCACCCCAAGCTCGTCTTAGGCAGGTACCCGTAAGACTCATAGTTTTCGAGAAAATTGCGATAGAAAAAAAAAATTGTGTCGGGATGTTCGATTTACAAAAGTTGTTAAAAATATCCATCATCGTGTCGTATAATGAAATAATAAAGTTTTTATCGATGTTGTCTCATTTTTTCTTTAATAAAAATATGAATAGTAAAGATATAGTTCTTATGGCATCTTTTGTGTACTTCACGCTAGGAATATGGCTGTGAAGAGTTAAGGCAGACTAGTTAAAACATCCTGAATGTACTACGTATGAAGAGTGATTTCCTTTTTCTCAAAGTACCACCAGTATGAACCATAAGTAATCATGAATCATCCTTTGATTCGACTTTTATGTAACAAATATTTAGGAATCTATGTATTTATTCAAAAGAACTGCCACCAAAGTCAATTAACATCAAAGAAACTTATTTAACAGATTTAAATTCAATCGAAATTAGTTTATTGGTATAGTATATGAATGAATAGTAATCTACTTTAAAACCTCTACAATGGGTAACCACTGAATAATTCTTGTGAAACCCCAAATAGCACATTTCCCGCGATGAGCGGTTTAAGCATAAGCACTCTATATTTGCATTTGGATATCACTTTTACGTTCATATTTCAGTAATCTTATGTACGAGTTATAGAATAAATTAGCGGTTTTAAATATTAATACCATTTTAATCTCCGTGGCACTTCACATATTTAAACTACATCAGAATTCTGCATTACAAAGTGGTATGTGCCTTTAAGTTATTTGATCTTTCCATTTGACCCCTCAGGGGCACACCTTGTTGAGGTGTGACGGGTGTCACAATCCCGAGGGACCCCAGTGTATTTGTGCCTAATAAGGCCAATCTTCCATATGCATGGGAACCTCCTTTAGGTGACCAAGTGCATCCTTCCACCGGGAACGCGCGACCCCGGGCAGCCTAAGCGATCTTTCTTCTTTTTCTTTCCTTATTCCTTCCCCCTTTCCTTTCCGTCATAGAGCTGGTTTTGAGTTTATTCAATTCTACCAAGGAACCTTGATTTTTAGACCCGATTACCACTAGTTTGGTCTAGTATTATGTTTGTTTATGAGTTTTGCTAAATTTACACTCTCTCCAATTTGAATAGTGGCTTTACAACACTGTATATTTTCTTTTGAAATAGTAAAGTAATATACTGGTTTTTATTTCTACCTAGCATCGAAACACAATATCTACCCATGTTATTTTTTAGTTGTTCTCCCCTGGAGTGTTTAACGAGCTCTGGATGGGCGGCATATGGGTAAGCAGCTGAGACCAGGATACCACTAAATGTTGTGTTGTCCCGTGTTTGTTGTCCGGTTCCTGGTTAGTCAACATACCGACGTTCGGCTGTGTCACCTCTTGCTCTTTAGCAATGTGACGGCCCATATGTTTCCTTGCTTGCTGGGCAGTTTGTGGGAGCTGCCCAGTCGGTTCTATCGTTTGTCCACCCTGGCGGACACCATGCCGTAGCGCCTGCAGCAGCAGTGCAGTCCCGCCTGGCAGGCAGACTGTCGGGTACGCACTGTGGAAGCTGTGGGACCAGTAGTGGGAGTGGGAGGTTGTTGTTTGGTAGGTCCTTGATCCCTCCCTCTGCCCACCATAAGCCCCAAAAAAGAACCTAGGCTCCCCTATACCCCATGGCTTCCTCTTCGAATCATGGTGGTAAGTCCACCACTTTGTCCATTCCATTTCCAAAATTTTTAGTTTTACATTCCGAATTACCCGAAACCAAGTTATCTACAGTCTCACCTTTCTTGATTGCTAAAGCTATTTCTGGAGTTGCTGGAACAGTTTCGTCTGTTAAAAAACTTTCATCTGGAGATCTTCTAGTCAACACTTCAACTGAAGCACAAACCAAAAATCTTTTAAAATGTAAGAAACTGGCTCATATCCCTATAACAGCATACCCCCACCCTTCGTTAAATAGTACAAAAGGTGTAATATACTGCCCAGATCTTACTGATATACCTGAAACGGAAATTGAAGAAAACTTACGAGAACAAAACATAGAGAAAGTTAAACAAATAAGTATTAAAAAGGATGGAAACCTTGTGAAATCGCCACTTTTTATTTTAACATTTACAAGCTCTGTTCTACCTTCCAAAATCCATGTTGGCTATTTAAGCGTTAATGTTAGACCATACGTACCTAATCCTCTCCGCTGCTTTAGATGCCAAAGATTTGGCCACAGTGGAAACTCTTGTCGTGGTTCTCCCGCATGTGGCAGATGTGGAGAACCGGACCATGTTTCAGACCACTGTAAAGAAGACCCCAAGTGCTTGAACTGCGGAGAAGGCCACCCTTCGTACGACAAGAAATGTACAAAGTGGATTTTTGAAAAAGAAGTACAGCGACTGAAAGTTTTAAAAAATATTAGCTACCCGGAAGCCCGCAAAGAGATGGAAAAATTAATGCCTCCAAAACCACAAAATTCCTATGCCTCAATAGTTTCTAATGGTACGCAACAAAATTCAAATCAATCTACCCGTGAAACAGCCCCAAAGATCACTTATCAAGATAGTTCAACACAAACTACAGCCACTCCCGGAATAAAAAGCACTCCAAAATTAAATGAAAATTTTACAAAATTAACACCACCTAATCCTTTATTGGGCAATAAACCTGACTCGCCAGAAAGTCTACAAATCCAGCAACAAGCAGCCATTGCTGCAGCGAAAAATCTATTAGGTAATTCAGTAAATAAACCAGTAGGAAACCTTAGTACAAATCCAGCAGGTAAAAGAAATCAAACAGATCAAATTAAGGTTAACGTTAAAGTTTCCAAACAAAACGCCCTTACTGAAGTTAATTCTTCAGAGGAAGGGATGGAAGGTGTCGAAACGGAAGGAAAAATAAAAGATAATGTAAATATTAGAGCGAGAAGCCGTTCCAGGCACCAAGAAATAACTCCTCCATCCTCATCATAACACTAGTACAGTGGAATTGCCGTGGCTTCCGCAGCAATCTCGAGGACCTAAAGACTCTAATAAACTCTTACTCTCCTGTGTGTCTTGCGCTACAGGAGACGTTTTTAAAACCAACAGATACGACTCGACTGCGGGGATATTCCATCCTTCGCGAGGACTGTGAGACGGGTGGACGAGTTTGTGGGGGTGTGGCACTGTTAGTTGCTCACACGACACCCTTCACTCCCATCCCGCTCCGTACACCTCTGCAAGCAGTCGCAGCTCGCGTCTCTTTGGTTTCAACCATCACAATATGCAGTTTATACCTCCCACCTAGTTCAAATGTCCACTTTAGAGACCTTGAAGATCTGGTGAACCAGCTGCCTTCCCCCTTCATCCTGTTGGGGGATTTTAACGCTCATCATCCCATCTGGGGAAGTAAGGATGCAAATTCAAGAGGCGAGACCGTCGAGAAAATGCTTTCAGAGCTGGATCTCTGCATCTTAAACGACGGATCTCCAACTTACCTTCATCCAGCTACCCAATCTTTCACAGCCATCGATTTAACCTTATGTTCTCCCCCATTGCTGTTAGACTTAGCATGGAGAGTCTTAAGTGACCCATATGGCAGCGACCATTTCCCGTTGGTGGTTACTTTTAAAACCCCAACAGCGTGTACGACTACGAGTCAACCACGATGGAAATTCGGTCAAGCTGACTGGTCAGCCTTTCAAACTCATGCTCAGCTAACCGATAGCATGGTGCTTTCTGGAACAGTCGATGAAGCTGTAGAAAATATATCATCCATCATTTTAAAGGCAGCTGCATTAACTATCCCTAAAACATCCTCGAGATTGCCACGATATCCAAAGCCATGGTGGAACCAGGCCTGTACGGAGGCAAAAAAGGCGCAAAATAAAGCCTGGGGAAAATTCAGGCGCTATCCCACTCAGGAAAACATGATAGCTTTCAGTCGGGCACGAGCCTATGCTAGAAAAGTTAGAAGGCGAAGCCAACGTGAATCTTGGGAAAAATACGTGAGTGGCATTACTTCTTCTACGCCAACTCACCAAGTATGGAGGAAGATTCACAAAATTAATGGAAAATACGGGACTAATCCCATATCTATTTTAAATCATAGTGGCACTACAATAAATGACATTCCCGGCATAGCAAACACCCATGCGGAGTCTTTTGCAAGGACTTCCAGCTGCGATAACTATCCTCCAGAGTTCCAGGCCTTGAAGAGCAGAGCGGAGCGGTCGAGAATTAATTTCGGATCTTCGGATGACGAGGGCTATAATTCCCCGCTCACGATGCTCGAACTTCACACAGCCCTGTGTCGCTCAAGAGACTCAGCTGCTGGACCGGATGAGTTGCATTATATTATGTTGCGCCATTTATCTCATCAATCATTACAAGTCATTCTTATATTATTTAATCAGATATGGTCTAGTCGTAAATTTCCATCTAAATGGTACCATGCGTATATCCTCCCAATCCTTAAGCCAGGAAAAGATGCTACAGTACCTGACAACTATCGTCCTATAGCTCTGACCAGTTGTCTCTGTAAGCTTTTGGAGCGTATGGTCAGTGCCCGACTGATGTACTATCTAGAGTATAACAATCTATTGTCTCCATTTCAAAGCGGGTTCCGCAAATTCCACTCTACAATTGACAACCTCTTAAGGCTAGAAACCGCTATACGCGAGGCCTTCTTGCGCAAACAACATCTTGTCGCTGTCTTTTTCGACATCAAGAAGGCTTACGATATGACCTGGAGACATGGCATCCTCCAGGATCTATATCGTCTAAACTTAAGAGGGAATTTACCTATTTTTATCCAAAATTTTTTAAAACAACGTTCATTTCAAGTTCGCCTTCGCTCATTTTACTCATCAGTTTTTATTCAAGAACAAGGAGTTCCGCAGGGTTCAGTTTTAAGTCCTTTATTATTTATCATCAAGCTCAACAACATTGTTAGTAATCTAAGTAGAGGAATCCAGTGTTCTTTATATGTTGACGACCTTCAAATTTCATTTTCATCCCAATACATGAATGTCGCTGAGCGACAATTGCAGAACTCTATAAATAAACTGAACCTATGGGCCAAACACAATGGGTTCACCTTTTCTGCAGAAAAAACCGTGGTTGTACCCTTCAGCCGGAGGAGGGGTCTCTTCCCTGATCCTGAGTTACGGCTGGGTAATGCCCCAATACAAGTAGTTGATAAAACCAAATTTCTCGGTGTTATATTTGATAATAAACTTCGCTTCAACAGTCATATTAAAGACCTCAAAACTAGATGCTCCAAGGCCTTAAACATCTTGAAGGTTTTGAGCACTACGACATGGGGTGCGGATCAAATATCTCTCTTACGGTTATACCGAGCTCTCATTCGATCTAAGATCGATTACGGTTCAGTTGTCTATGGGTCTGCGTGTACATCACTTTTACGGTCGCTAGATCCAGTGCACCACCAAGCTCTTCGAATATGTTTGGGTGCATTTCGCACCTCGCCCATACATTCTTTGTATGCTGAGGCCCATGAGCCCTGCCTGGATCTGCGCCGTAAGTATCTGTCATTATCATACTTCATAAAGGTTAGATCTTTACGTCAACATCAATCATTCTCATTTCTGTTTGATTTTAGCTTGCTGAGACTTATTATAAATCGCTCATCGCGTCTTTACACCCCTCCATACCATTTTAGAATGAGAAACCTGTTAAGAGAAATGGACATTACCCTTGGACGGGTTGCTCAGTCCACCGTAGCGCCATTTCCCCCTTGGGAAAGAATCCAACCAAATGTGGATTTCTCTTTAACTTTTTACCAAAAATCGTGCACGTCTGATCAGGTTTATAGAACTTTGTTTAGGGCTCATCGTGAACAATTTCACGATTTGATGCCTATATTCACAGATGGCTCAAGATCAAGCACTCGCGTCGGGGCCGCAGCTCTAGCTCCCGTAGACTCTGTGTGTGATGCCCTTCCTGTAGAAGCATCCATATATACGGCAGAGCTTCATGCAATCAGAATAGCTTTAGAGTTAGTGCGAAGATCTGGTCACAGGGAGGTGTGCATATATACCGATTCTCTCTCAGCTTTGCAATCCATAACTTCATATCAAACATCATCTCATCCCATACTGAATGACATTTTAATGGAATTGGTCAACCTCACCAGACGAGGGTATAATATTAGATTCTGTTGGGTCCCTGGCCACGCCGGGATTGCAGGCAATGAAGAGGCGGATAGACTAGCAGGGATAGCGACCGGAAACCCAGATAGGTTCCCGATACCTTTCATTGACCTTAAAGCGCAATTCCGGTGGAAGCTTCGTTCAGAGTGGCAGTCCAGCTGGGATTCCCAGCTGGAGAACAAGCTTCATTCAGTCATGCCATTGATTGCTCCTCGCCGAGATTCTAATTTGAATCGTCGGGAGGAAGTATTAATCAGCAGACTGCGAATTGGTCATACCCGGTTTACTCATCGTCATCTACTCTTTGGGGAGCAGGCTCCCCAATGTTCTCATTGTGGGGTACCATTTTCCGTCAAGCATATCATCTGTGTTTGTCCAGTTTTTAATTCCCAAAGAAATCGGGTTTTTAAACGTTCAAATTTTAATCTATCAGAAGTTTTATCTTATTCATCAAATCTTAGACTTGTTCTTAACTTTACCAATCTCATTGGTTTTAAATATCATATCTAAGTTTTAACCATGTATATTATTTCATCTCTTCTTATCCAACTTATTTATTGAATTTTTTTAAACTTGGACATTTTAACAATTTTATCTACCGATGTATAGAGTACATCTGACAAGAGCTTTCACTCACTTATATTGAATTTGTCTTGAGTCTGGCGCTATTTGTCCTACTATGGGCCTTGCGCCATAAAAAAACAATCAACCAACCAACCAACCAACTTTCCATTTGAAATTCATGCACTGTTAGAATTCAAAGCATGCTACTAACAACCAACTCAGAGGAGAACTTGCTGAACCGATGATTTGGGGACCTTAATAATAGACAAGGATTTGCAAATTTTTATTTTTTATTTGTTTCGGTTGGAGCTCTATGCCCGTAAAAGGGCCTTGTGCCATAAAAACACAACCAACCACAGGAATTGTTGTTGTTATAATATCTTCGAAGTAAAAGGATCCTTTTCTTTCAAACCTAAATATTAGGGTATCTTCCCCACTCCGTCGAATTTGGGACTGTGTCCTGAAGTGTTCTGGGTCATCAACAAGTTTTTGATTTGGGTCACTTTTACTTTAAAACTCTCAAACCGGTTACTCTTGTTTTTCCAACTGGACTGAAAGTTTGGAAGCAACTGTAACTTTTTTTAACTTCTAAAAATGCCAAACAAAGTAGAAATATGTTTAAAGAAGGATTGATTATTTGGGACCCGGTCGAATTGACTGGCAAAAGGTTGTTAATTCACCCATAAGAATGCAAGTTGGCTTTTCCGCATATAGACAACACTAAAGGAAAAACAACTTTTACAGGATACTTTATGTGATGCAGGAAATCAAACTTTTAAGGTGGGATGGCATTGACTACTCAAAACGGGGGCCTGATGTAATAACTACCACATATTTTAAAATATAAATTTATTCAACACCAACAAAACAAGAGTAACTAACTAAAACAACAACAAAAGTACAGTAGGTTCTCCTATAACGCGATTAATGTGTCACGCGTTATAGGAATTCGTGTTTAGAAGAAACCTCTCCTACAACGCGAATTCTAGGTAAGAATAATAGCCTCAAGTATGCTACCTTAAGCGACACAATTGTTCGATTCCAAAGTTCAGTATAAGTATATATTCAGCAAAAGTATATATATCCAGTAACCTTAAGGTAAATAATGAAAATGTCTTGGAAAAATACAGTTCCATATCAATTTTAATTACTATTTTTGAATAAATAATAAGTAAATAAATTAAAAAACATTAAATAAATATTGACAAACTATATATACTTGAATATTCTGCAAAACTTTTTAAACTTTATTTAATATTTTCTTCTATGTTTGCTTGGAGTTTTATATATGGTCCTAGGCACTCACGCAATTTTTTCTTGAAAGCCATTGAACGATCTTGGGAGGGATCAACTTTTGTGAAATGGTTTTCCATCACTTTAGCTAATTCGAATCCTTTACTTAGTTCTTCTGATGGAAAATTCACAGTTTCTTCACTAATCAAATCTTCTGGTTGATTGTCAGGGTCTTCTAAAAGTTCCATGATTTCGGATTCATTATATTCTTTTTCATCATTTATAAAGTCTGTGACGTCCTCATGAGTCATGTCCACAAATCCTTCTCCTCCTAATTCATTAGCTAAATTAATTATTGGTTCCGAGTCTACGGAGATTGAGAATAACTTATTTTCTTCACGTACAATTTCCGGCCAAATATGTTTCCAACATGCATTTAGAGTAGACTTTTTAATTTCATTTAAGGACAAACCTATCACATTGACGCAGTTTAATATGGTGAACTATTTCCAAATTTCTTTAACAGTTTTCTTAGGTTCCTTCTCAATTTTCGCTAATATTTCTTCAAATGTTCTTCGCATGCAATAAGATTTAAAGGTTTTAATGATTCCTTGGTCCAAAGGCTGTATAAGTGATGTTGTATTAGGTGGTAGAAACTTCACTTCTATATTTGAATGGTAAAGGTCTAATGGATGTCCAGGTGCATTATCAATAATTAATAATGCTTTAAATCCAACATTTTTTTCTTTTAAATAATTTTCCACGTTTGGAACAAAGCAATTGTAAAACCATTTTCGAAAAATTGGGGCAGTTACCATGCTTTTCTATTTGCTTGCCATTTAAGCTTAACATCAGATAACTGGATGGCGTGGTTCTCGTATAACGCACGTTTTTTCGAGCTATAGGAAAAAAGGTAGCCAAATTTCTCTCACGTTATAGGAATTCGCGTTGTAGGAATGCGCTTTATAGGAGAATCTACTGTATTTATATCCAACAAACAGTTAAACGGTTAACAGTTAAAGTCACAAGTTCCAGTTAACAGTAAAGTAAGATAAGAATGCGCAAGTCCGCCACAAGGTTATAATTAGTACTTATTTATAATAGTTCAAAATTCACACAGGCAAAATTAATAAGGGTGTTGTAGGCAAATTGTAACAGGCAAAAAAATAATAAGGTGTCCATTGCAAAGTATCATGTTATAACTTATTTATAAAAAAACGGTCAAGTTTTTGTCCTTATAAAGCAGTTTTCGAAATACGACAACAATACATTTTTTTACTGTTCGATTTGAAGATGTCCCTTTAAGGACAAAAATTTTACAGTTTTATAGATCAGTTAAAGCATTACAATTTACACTGGAGTTTTATTTCTCCCTTCCAATCGTTTCTCTCACAATAACATATTTTTATTGCTTCTGGCAACTTTTGTCCGCGGATCCCCTACATGTGTAATTCTGAATTACTTTTGGGCAATCTACACTCTCTAGCATCACCATGTATCTCTCTGTATCCGCTATCATGCGTGCGGTTAATCCACCCGAATTTACCATAAGTTAAATTTAACGGTTAGCACTTAACTTTGCTATTTCGGAAACGCTAAAAGAAAGTGAAAAACATGTCAACTCTACAAGTTAAATCTCAATTTAATTAAATTATGTAATTAAGAAACTATAAGATCTCAGATTAGTTGACACCTGTTTTTTTGTATAAAATTTCTACTGATTATGTAAAATCTTCGAAAAAGTGTCAAAATGTTCTTGTTTGATTTTAAAACTCCAGAGCAGCGTTAGAAATTGGGGAAAAAACCTACTAGTCCTGCGGACCAGTGCTTTGCCATCTTACTGGTCCGCAACAAAAATCACTGGTCCGACAAATTAAAAAGGACCGGATTAAATATTATTGAAGTAACTATTGCAATGAATGTGAGTACCAAATAGTAATGTTAAAAATCAATACATATTTAATAATAGTTTTTCTTTTTCACTGGGGGCTCCCCTATCCCATATCACCACCTTTCGGATTTTGTCGAGAATTTGTACTTGCTTCACCAAATGCAATCATCAAACGCACTTAAAATATCGCAATCACTGTACAACTCGTCTAAATATTTTTACACGTGCTCTGGAAATCACTGGTCCGGCGGACCAGTGAATTTCTGATTCCACTGGTCCAAACCATTTTTTAGTTGTCCCGGACCAGCAAATCACCCCAATTTCGAACGCTGCTCTAGAGTTAAGAAAAAAAGTCTCTGTAAGATCCCACATATCAAGTGCATACTGTCAAATATAGCAGTACCCTAAATTTCCTTCCGATTGGTTTAGTCTTGTTTGGCGTAGAATGTCCTAATAGGGGCCTTGCGCCATAAAACCCTAAACAACCAACCAACCAATCCTTCCGATTGGTTGTGTGGCTTGCTTACTTTGAAAGTGATGGTGAGTTTAAAAAAAAGTCCATGCATTGTGATCCGCACTTTAAGCAACTCTGCTTCAAAATATACTAGTTTTAACCATTCTTCTAACCATAACTTAAAACAGTTAATATCCTTACTGCTTTAGAAACATTTCCATCCCAGAGCAGCCATTGTAAAGGTTCCATCCTACATCAGATATGGCGACATCGAAAGCGGTTACCTCTCCCCATTCTTAAAACTAAGTCCCCATTTCGTAGTACATTCCCCTCAGTTCCTGAGATGTATCACTTGATAGTAAAGCAAGTCTCACATACAGCTTGATAGAAAATCTGGAATAGCACTATAGTTATGTGGGGCTATAAAAATGGTTATGGGGTTGTATAAAAGAAGGATAGTCTTTCATTTCCCAGTAGAACTAGGAGTCATAAATGTTGATAAAACTTTTTCTCATTTCATTTCATATAGTAAGTAAAAGTTACTCCTCCTTAATTTTTTTACAATGCGATATGTGACAAGTAAAAGAAATTTAAGAGCCGGATAAGAACTCGGTTCAATAGTTAAGTACGAGTCGAAGATTTAGAGTCGGAAGAGTAGGGCTGCGAAATAAATAAATTTTATTTCATATGTTGATACAATTTCGGAGAAAATTGTTGCTTTGAAAGAAATAGTATTAAAGAAGGTTTTATAAAATAAAGCCTAAATTGTGTTAAAAGGGATACTTTTTGACCAATTTTGTTAAACTAAGTAAATCATCTGAATGTAAAAGAGCTTGGCGCAAAAAAGTCCTGAAGAAACAAATTAGTTTGAGAGCTAGCTACATGGAAATTCAACCGGAAAAACGTAGTTCTGAAACTCGAATGATTTCATTTTGAAGTACCCCTCTAAGGAAATAAAAGTCTATTGGTCATATACGTATTTTATCTAGTATATAAGTCATATAAAAAAAAACTTTGTTTAAGGCACTTGTTTATTTATTACAGTGTAAATAGTTTCTGAGATGTTTAACTTCAAATTCTTGCTTTTGTTCCAGTTTTTTTTTTAGATACAGCAAAAAATTTTACTTCCTTAAAATAAAATGATTTTCAGATCTTTCTGGTTGAATTTCCATGTAACTAGCTGTCTGATAATAACAGTCTTTAAAATATTACAATCAGATAATGATGTATACAATTAATTATAATTGAGTTTTTATGAGATATTTCTTTTATTTTATTCCACTAAAGATTAACTAAAAACTTAAGAATAGTTTCTTAGTATTTTAAATGCTAATCGGAAATAAATGTCTTAAATCACCATCATTTTGTTTAAACGTACCTACCTTTTAAATAATTCGTTTTATCGATTTTTCTTGAGAGAAATGCATCGGCACAAAATGTAAAATTATTGCAGAAGGATTTTTTTTCTCTCTCTCTCACGAGTCTAGCCTCAAGAAAAATTCAAATTAATTTTCCGAGATCATTACGCGAAACGTCTCAAGATACTTTCAAGTGTTTCCTTTCCCGTGGCCTGAGAGAGCATTTAAAGGAAGGACTTGGGAGCAGAGTTTTCCCCGTAATATCGGACTTGAAGTACAATTCAAAAACCCATTTAAAATGCATTAGTAGCTCACTACTTTGCGAAATTAAATTTTATTCTTTCCGAAATGAAACTGAGAAAGTAATAAAATAATTTAAAGGAAAAAAACGTCGTTTATAAGAATATCGCAATGGAGGAACTGTCTGGAAGATAATGCTTGGTGTAAATGGGAGAAATTTTCGAAATATTTGTTGTGTTAAACGGGAGTATGACTCGAGCAGTACGAACGAGTATTACATTTTTAAACCCCAACTTATTCGACATTAAAGAAATGCATGAGTGTATTTTGAAAGGGGTGGAATATAAACAGATTGATTCATGTTCTGAGCATTAGATTGAATATCTTGAAATGTGTTACCCATAATGTTCTGGTAACATTCCCTTTTTTGAATGTAATATTATTTGGAAAGCTAGATCCATTTTTATGATGTTTTATTATTCATGTGATTATTTTTATGTGCCATTTATTTATCATCTGTGATGGATTTATTTTACTATGATACTTAAGTTCTTCATCCTTGATAATATTTTATCCAACAAAGTCGATACCAACATATCTAGCTAATAAAGATGTAAGAGACTTATAAAGATATTCTTATACAAATAATCAGCGCAACTATCCTTAATGTTTAACATTAACAAATTTTTACGTTTATTAACAATATCAAACAAAAAGATAAAAAGTTTAATCTTAATATTACTTGAAACAATATTTTGAGCAATAAGATGTTTAGAAATTTCCCTTATGTTTGTGCTACCCATAATTATAAAAAAACTGTATACATTGATAAATTTTAATTCATAATAAAAAGATAAACCTTTCATATTTAAAGAAGGAGATTAAAGGCCTAAACCTGTTTGATCCTCGGAAGATGTATTTTTAATGAAAAACCTGTTGGAAAAAAGCTTGATAAATACCACCATTGGATATTCTTGCTCAAGAGATTTCTTTCGTTTTAAAATCAATGACGCAATAAAATTTAATTCCTTCCTGCAAACACAAAACAAATGTTTAATTACAGTTGCATTAGCCGAAGATCGAGAAAGGCTTCGGTTTATTCTGAGAAGAACCATCTTGATTTATCGGATCCGAAATCTGCGAATACATAGAACAAATCCCGTGTCCCTTTTCAATTAAACCGAACGAAAAACTTCCCTAGAAAGAAAACTCCCATTAAGCAATCAGGCGAATTAAAAACGAAAACTACTCGTAAAAAAAAAGTGTAAAATATACATTGGGAAGGAAGAAGAAAAAAAAATGGAAATGAAAATATCAGATGCAAATTTTTAATTAACTTTCTAGTTTCTTCCACTAACGAGAGTTGCTTCAAAAGTATTGAAGCTTTTTCATCTTACTTCCCTTTTTCATCTTAGTAAATGAATTTATTTCAATTAATGGGGCTGAATAGATGAAAGGCAAAACTTATAACACTTTTTCAACAGAAGAACGTATCATTTTCGATTGAGGAATTGAATTCGATAGTTAAATTCTTTTGTAATTAAGTTTTTCTTTAACAAGTGAAATCTTTATTAAATTTGGCGGAGGAGCTAAGTAGTTTAAATCGTTGGAGACGATACAGTTATTTATAATGTCATATGATTGAAGTACGTACTAAGAAGTATTTTATTCTTTGATAAGGAACAATGCTCAATTGTCGAAATGCAATAAAAGAAATAATTTATAATTAGTGTAAGTGTAAAATCGTTTTATATAGTTATCCTCATCATTACTGACTAATTGTTCCATTGTTGTTACTAGGTTTTCTTCTCTGTCTCTTTCCTTAGAAGGTCTTTTGCCTCTACTGGTAAAAATATTCCCTTAAAATATCTTCTCATAATAAGCCTAAATATGATAGAGATTTAAAAAGTATTTGAGTTCTATCAAAAGAAGTAACAGCGAAAATACAAATTTGGGTTATCATTAAAATTCATTCGCTCTTTATATACGAGTATGTTTTAAAATATAAATAACATACTTTAACTGTGAGGTAAATTCTATTGTTATTCTTTTTTCTTTCATTATTTTAAAAATGCTGTTTCTTACAATTAAAAATTTTATTTCTTTTATAACTTAATTGGCGATTAATTGTCATCATTTTTAACCTAATGTTAGCTTGTTTGTGTTTTAAGTTTTTATGTTATGTCAGCACTAATAGTTGTCATTAAATTACTTTTAAAAATAATAAATAAATAGAATGGACATTTGACTGTTTTTTTCTAAAGGATTCTATAACTGAAATTTCACCAGAGAAAAACACCACAATACATATAAGAAAAGAGGTTTAAATTTCAGGAGATACCAGGCAGAGGCATAAGTATTTTCAAAGTGCTAGATTATTCTTTTTATTTTATTTTTTTAAACGATCAGAACGATTTACTCAAAATTTAATCATTAAACCAGGTTTAAGCAATCAAGTGTGAGCATTTAATTCAAACCCAGTTTACTAGCATACGCGATCCACAAAATCTGTACTCAGTGTCAATATTTTTAAACACCAGAGAAACTAACTCAATTCCTCAGAAAACTCTTCCCGTTCTAAAATATTTCGAAAATCAATGCCGTACTGTAAAACCCAGATAAAGCCCCAGAAAAAGCTCAAAATGAATCAGACATCAGCAATACGTTTTTTTCCAGGAGTTCTTTTCCAGAAAGTATCCTTTTTTCCCCCTTCGTTTTCCTTTTCGAAACTTAAAATTCTTTTCTCCTTTTCGACCCCTGCTTCCGGGCTAGGGGCGGGGGTTTTAGGATTTTTATCGAAATATGCTGAAACAATAATAAACGTCACCGGAGAAACGATGTTAAGTCCTATAAATCTAGCTCCTGGACTTGAAATTTATATTTCGTGGACCCCTTGAAGCTTTGAGTAGTTAGGTTTCAACATAATTTTTCAGTTAGTTATGGGTTTTAGAAAAGTTAGCTCTTAGAAAGATCATTTAAGTGCTCAGTGTCATGGTGAATTTTTTTAGGATTTATTGGGAAAGTAATTTATTATAGGAGTCTTTAAAATCTTTGAAAGAGATAGCTTTAGAAGAAGATTAATGGTATATGTATTTTCACTCCTTTTTTAAAACCAAATTTAAAAGCTTAATCATCACCAAAATAAAAAAAGCAGTAATATTAAAAAATTGAAATTTTTAGGCGTAAAAAAGTTAAAGGTCACAAAATATATAGAAATAGGTGAGCCAAATAACAATGTGGGAAAAGAATAAAATGATTCTGAAAATTTAGTTTATCAAACTTCTTGGGATTTTATACAGGGTGTTTCAGAAACTCCACCCAAACTCTACGCAGCCAGATTCTTTGCGTGGAATACATAAAAAATGCCCACAGAACCTTATCTCTATGACCCATAGTTTTCGAGAAAATCTCGAACTTATTTCGAACGAAGAAAACTTATTTCAAACTCAATTGATTCATATTTTTTCAAATCCTTCCATAGCTGCAAATCATTAGCAGCGTCTTCTGTACTTAAAGGAGCTTCAGTCCTAACTTCAGGAGAGAAAGGCTCCAAATTTCACAAAGCGTTCAAGTTCGTATTTTTCTTTTTTTTGCGAGCTTTAAAACATTTTTCTGGTTTTTGAAAAGATATATTTTACTACAATAAATTAACTTAGCCATCCAACGTGCGTGGTGCATTGTACCTGGAGCTCGCCAATGTATTTTTGAAGGCGTTTTTCCAAGCACAATTTCATTGTACGTTCAATGAGCTCTTTTGGTAGTCATCTCTGGGGCAGGATTTAACTTCAGATAAAGTTTTAAGTGTTGAATCCCTGAAGTAATCAATGTCAGTCGTGGATTCCAATGTTTGAAGCTGGTTTTTATCAATGTCATTCCATACAGTTTTAAATCTTTTTAAAAAGAGGGATTTCTGGAGAGTTTGAGGGACCAAAACATCAAGTAAATACTTATCCCAGTATAATCTCAAGGATATGATGACGAGACGACAGGCTAAGTAGGTACATCAATTTCCGGCCCAGCTTTTGCTCTAAAATAGTGCATGCTCTTTTGATGCGACCTGTATTTGCATATGTTGTGTCAAAGCTCATACATTGAACATTGTCATCTATATTCCATTGTTCTAATAAACTGTTAACAGCTTTTGCAATATTTTCTCCTGTCCCTGAGATTAACTTCGGTATTCCTAGTAGTTTTTCTTCACCATTTACAGAAATAATAACAGCTAAACGATATACGGTTCCTCCACCTTTTATTTTGGGTAGAATTTTTCCATCCCAGTGTACTACAATGGGGCATTTGGGAGTTGACTTACTTTGGGGATAGTTACTTATAAAAAAAATCCTGAAAAAAAAATGTGAAAGTTTTATCTTTTTTTAAAGTTGTTTTGTGTAAAAATCTTCGGATTTGGATTTTTTCCGCTCCTCTTGGTCATCGACTTCTAATTCGAATACAGAGTTGAAATTTTGGCTGTGAGCTTCTATTAGCTGTTCGAAAAAAAGTAGAGGGTGCCCAGAACTCCACCTGAAAAAAAAAAAGTTTTTTGGCCACCTTGCTATTCATGAAAATAGCTTACATAGTAAAAAAATTTCATCCTACATCGTTTACAGAAGCTATTTCTAATTGTGTCTCCTGTACCCTTTGGCTTCTAACCCAGTCGTATTTTGAAGTTGCGCGCGGCACCTTTTTATCGATAAAAATTTCTTTTTTCTTGACATTTTCACACAGTATGTAGAACATAAGTTTTAATATCATTACAATTCTCTAGTTCTGTTCTTAAAAATAAAGTATTTATTTATTTTGATTGAATCTGATAAAAACAAATCCACCATGAACTGAAGCAAAAAAGAAAAATTTAATAACGTTTTCTATATTATTTAAAAAGACTTATTAAAGCAAAGCAAAAGTTCTTTAAATGAAGAATAGTTTTTTGCCCTTGAAAAGACAAAGGAAAATTTCAAAAGGTTTTTAAAAAAATCTTAGATTATTTATTTACATGTTTTATATTGATGTTATAGATTACAACGTTTCATCCTTTCAAACTTATCATTACATTGTGATTGATATAAACCTTGACCGTTGACTTTTATGTGACATAAAATATAAAAAAAACCTTTCCAATCAATAGATTGAAATACACAGCCCATCTGCTCCTATTACTGTAATCGGACGACAACATAGCCGTTATAGGAAATAGCATCCAATGTCTATGTAGCTAAGAGATAAGCACACAATACTACTAGTTTTACTCGCTATAAATATAATCAAGGTATAGTATATGGAGGATGTAACGAATCAAAGGGATTAGCTACGATCAAATAACAACGATTTATTCTTTGATTTGATCCGGGAAAATCTATTAACCTTATTGTCAATGTTGTATTAGTGGTCCTCAGAGAGGGTGAGTGTGTTTCGTGATATTCGTAATGAATCATAAGGATATATCTGGAATCATCAAGGATTTTATAGTTTTAATTTATTGTAATGGATGTTATACTGATTGGAATTTTTTTTATTAATGTCAGATATAACAATTTATATGCAATTAATCTTTGAAAGATGAATTTTTTATATTTGTGATACATGCTTTAGTGGATGAAATGTAAAAGGAGTTAAAGGGTTCAACACGAATCCTACAAAAATAGTATGTATTGAATCTTGTAACAGTGGAACTTAATTATGTCGAAAAAACCTGGTATTAACGAACAGGCTTTAGTCCACACTTTATATCTTGTTGAAATTGTTATGTGTATTAGGGTGGATCGAAAATCTTTTTTTTTTTTCAAAAATCAAAAAGATACCCATGGCCAAAGTTATTTGTGATGAAAAGAAAAAACCCTGCAAATCGGCTAATATATTCAGATTGCGAGTCAAGCTTAAAATAAATTAATAAAAATCAAAATTTTTTAGTCATTACTTTCGGTTAAAAGATTAACATTTTGTCTTAAAATGATTTATATAGTTAAGAAAGTGCCAAAGTAATTTTTATAAAAGGTTTTGTTTGAATATATTTTTTTCTTTTTTTAAGTTTAAAAAACCCGTAAATTTTTAACGCTTCTTATGAAATTTTTTTTCAGATCATCTCAATTTTTTTTTATCACATCAGTTTTTTTTTACCTTTGGAAAAAAGTTTTTTTTACCTTTGATCTACCTTCATCATGCCCATTTAACCAATTAGATGAACTTAAGGGGATTATGGAGTGGCACTCACTTTCTACAATTCACTTATTTTTTGAATATGTGTTTTATTTTCATAATAAAAATCAAAAGTGGGATAAGAGTAGGAGTAATATTAATTTTTAAAGACTACCATATTTTCAGCAAGTTTCATTAAATTTTGAAATCATCTTCTCTATTATAAAAAAATACTTGAGGAATACTAATAATTTGAAAGGTGTCTCAAATAAGGATTCAGTACTTAATATTTCAAACTCTAAAAACGAATTAATGTGTCCTAAAGAACACAATTAAACAACAAACCCTAGTTTCCAAATAGGATCAACACAAATCCGACTCTTGATGGATTGCTGATGAACTCGCCGCCAGTTTAATTAATTTGGTGATTGAGAATTTTTGGAGTTTCGGGAGGATTAGAGAAGAGATTGCATTTATTCTGGAGATTGAGATTCTCCATCTCTCTTTCTCTTCTCGGTTCTGTGTTACTGCGGAAGTGAGCATTATGATCCCGGCTTTCTGGAAGATTATTGGAGTTATTAGAGGTTTGGTAGTTGGGAATGTGGGATCTTCGATAATGAACCTTGGATTTTGTATCAATTCATGGGATGGGAAGTTTTATGACTGCATAAAGGGTCGAATTAAAAGATTATAGTTAAATTATATCTCTTTCCAAACTGCTAGAATCTTCTAAATCATACGAATGTTGAGTGATTTGGAGTTTCTTACTGGTTGTTAGTGTCCTATCTTTTCGTGAGTAATATACTGATGAATGATATGAATTAATCAGCGTAAAATACTTTTATGAAGTTAGGGTGTTTATGTGTCTAATAAGAAATATATGGGAATTGTCTACTAAAAAATAATTATATTTTTGACGCCACCAACTATGGCGATAATTTATATTCTAGCAAGTGGGTATACCGGTTATTAGGTTATGGCGCCAGGAGTAACACCAACAAACTTCGCCAAGATGTGGCTACCGATTGTTCCATAGCACCAAGAAATAAAACTCTAAAATGGAGGTTGTACTAGGTAGGAGGTTGGAGGCTATGTATGAAAAAAGGTTTCCTAGTGTATCTAAAAAGAAAATGTTATCTACTCTACAAGAAACCCTAAAAGGAGGGTCATTAAAAAATAGGTTTTATTTCATTAAAAGAAAAATTTTCCCTGATAACTCTGATATTCTTTTTCCTTACTTCCTCAATCAATACGTTTAATTTTATCCATCCATCTAGTTTATGTTGCTTTATATTACTATTTTCCCTTTATATTTCTCACATTTACCTATATTTTTCTTTTATTTAACATTTCGTAATGCACAAGTATTAATTTAAATAGGTATAAACATTGTTGAATCTAATTCCTATTATGAATTACGATACGAATTTACAGAAAGAAAGTTTACGACATTTATTATACGTTTTTTCCCACAAAGATGCCGTAATACCACCGTAACTCCACTATTCAAACATGTATCAAATTCTCATTATTCTAGATATCTTATGAAACCTAACAAAGAGTAACGCTGTATTAGCTCATTTGTTAGACCAGTATGTACACCGACGTTTGCTCAGCAATCTGACTAATTGGTGCAAAATTTCATTGACCTAATTTGAAGGGGATATTACCGTGGAGCTTTAGTTAAAACCTCAACTGTGAAAGACTGAAAATTTACTATTTATAGAATGGAAGTTTCTAAGAATTAATATTTAATAAGGAAAGGCCATTGTGGGTGTGTGACGTTGGACGGTCCCCTGATGAGAGTCCAGCGTCTCAAACCTTATTTGATCTAAATTTAATTAAATGTTTGGTTTGAATAATAGTTATTTTATTACAAAGTTAAAAATGTAAGAACAAGTTAAGAAAAATTTTACCGGAAAGTAATGAAGTAACTACTACGCAATTTATTTTAAAAATTTTATGTAAAAATCTATATTTTTTTAATAATCCAAGAGTCTACTAGAGAAATTTCTGAAATTTTAGTTTTAAACAAAAGCTTGACTTCCGATTTACGTCATCAAATGCAAATGCCATCTGATTACCTTTCCATTCTTTCTCTTTGTAATAATAATACTCTGTTTTTTCCCATTTAACAGTGGATTTTATTTTATCCGAATACACTATTAAAGTGGAGAAAAATAAACCATTAAGGTAATCAAATATAACATAGTATACGTCTCACTGCGGGATGTTGCTAAGAATTAAAAGGCTTTTACGTGTATTGCGTCAGACGTGACCTTTCGGTGTTTGTGTTGGGGGATTTTAACGCTCATCATCCCATCTGGGGAAGTAAGGATGCAAATTCAAGAGGCGAGACCGTCGAGAAAATGCTTTCAGAGCTGGATCTCTGCATCTTAAACGACGGATCTCCAACTTACCTTCATCCAGCTACCCAATCTTTCACAGCCATCGATTTAACCTTATGTTCTCCCCCATTGCTGTTAGACTTAGCATGGAGAGTCTTAAGTGACCCATATGGCAGCGACCATTTCCCGTTGGTGGTTACTTTTAAAACCCCAACAGCGTGTACGACTACGAGTCAACCACGATGGAAATTCGGTCAAGCTGACTGGTCAGCCTTTCAAACTCATGCTCAGCTAACCGATAGCATGGTGCTTTCTGGAACAGTCGATGAAGCTGTAGAAAATATATCATCCATCATTTTAAAGGCAGCTGCATTAACTATCCCTAAAACATCCTCGAGATTGCCACGATATCCAAAGCCATGGTGGAACCAGGCTTGTACGGAGGCAAAAAAGGCGCAGAATAAAGCCTGGGGAAAATTGAGGCGCTACCCCACTCAGGAAAACATGATAGCTTTCAGTCGGGCACGAGCCTATGCTAGAAAAGTTAGAAGGCGAAGCCAACGTGAATCTTGGGAAAAATACGTGAGTGGCATTACTTCTTCTACGCCAACTCACCAAGTATGGAGGAAGATTCACAAAATTAATGGAAAATACGGGACTAATCCCATATCTATTTTAAATCATAATGGCACTACAATAAATGACATTCCCGGCATAGCAAACACCCTTGCGGAGTCTTTTGCAAGGACTTCCAGCTGCGATAACTATCCGCCAGAGTTCCAGGCCTTGAAGAGCAGAGCGGAGCGGTCGAGAATTAATTTCGGCTCTTCGAATGACGAGGGCTATAATTCCCCGCTCACGATTCTCGAACTTCACACAGCCCTGTATCGCTCAAGAGACTCAGCTGCTGGACCGGATGAGTTGCATTATATTATGTTGCGCCATTTATCTCATCAATCATTAAAAGTCATTCTCATATTATTTAATCACATATGGTCTAGTCGTAAATTTCCATCTAAATGGTACCATGCGTATATACTCCCAATCCCTAAGCCAGGAAAAGATGCTACAGTACCTGACAACTATCGTCCTATAGCTCTGACCAGTTGTCTCTGTAAGCTTTTGGAGCGTATGGTCAGTGCCCGACTGATGTACTATCTAGAGTATAACAATTTACTGTCTCCATTTCAAAGCGGGTTCCGCAAATTCCACTCTACAATTGACAACCTCTTAAGGCTAGAAACCGCTATACGCGAGGCCTTCTTGCGCAAACAACATCTTGTCGCTGTCTTTTTCGACATCAAGAAGGCTTACGATATGACCTGGAGACATGGCATCCTCCAGGATCTATATCGTCTAAACTTAAGAGGGAATTTACCACTTTTTATCCAAAATTTTTTAAAACAACGTTCATTTCAAGTTCGCCTTCGCTCATTTTACTCATCAGTTTTTATTCAAGAACAAGGAGTTCCGCAGGGTTCAGTTTTAAGTCCTTTATTATTTATCATCAAGCTCAACAACATTGTTAATAATCTAAGTAGAGGAATCCAATGTTCTTTATATGTTGACGACCTTCAGATTTCATTTTCATCCCAATACATGAATGTCGCTGAGCGACAATTGCAGAACTCTATAAATAAACTGAACCTATGGGCCAAACACAATGGGTTCACCTTTTCTGCAGAGAAAACCGTGGTTGTACCCTTCAGCCGGAGGAGGGGTCTCTTCCCTGATCCTGAGTTACGGCTGGGTAATGCCCCAATACAAGTAGTCGATAAAACCAAATTTCTCGGTGTTATATTCGATAATAAACTTCGCTTCAACAGTCATATTAAAGACCTCAAAACTAGATGCTCCAAGGCCTTAAACATCTTGAAGGTTTTGAGCACTACGACATGGGGTGCGGATCAAATATCTCTCCTACGGTTATACCGAGCTCTCATTCGATCCAAGATCGATTACGGTTCAGTTGTTTATGGGTCTGCGTGTACATCACTTTTACGGTCATTAGATCCAGTGCACCACCAAGCTCTCAGAGTATGTTTGGGTGCATTTCGCACCTCGCCCATACATTCTTTGTATGCTGAGGCCCATGAGCCCTGCCTGGATCTGCGCCGTAAGTATCTGTCATTATCATACTTCATAAAGGTTAGATCATTACGTCAACATCCATCATTCTCCTTTCTGTTTGATTTTAGCTTGCTGAGACTTATTATAAATCGTTCATCTCGTATTTACACCCCTCCATACCATTTTAGAATGAGAAACCTGTTAAGAGAAATGGACATTACCCTTGGACGGGTTGCTCAGTCCACCGTAGCGCCATTTCCCCCTTGGGAAAGAATCGAACCAAATGTGGATTTCTCTTTAACTTTTTACCAAAAATCGTGCACGTCTGATCAGGTTTATAGAACTTTGTTTAGGGCTCATCGTGAACAATTTCACGATTTGATGCCTATATTCACAGATGGCTCAAGATCAAGCACTCGTGTCGGGGCCGCAGCTGTAGCTCCCGTAGACTCTGTGTGTGATGTCCTTCCTGTAGAAGCATCCATATATACGGCAGAGCTTCATGCTATCAGAATAGCTTTAGAGTTAGTGCAAAGATCTGGTCACATGGAGGTGTGCATATATACCGATTCTCTCTCAGCTTTGCAATCCATAACTTCATATCAAACATCATCTCATCCCATACTGAATGACATTTTAATGGAATTGGTCAACCTCACCAGACGAGGGTATAATATTAGATTCTGTTGGGTCCCTGGCCACGCCGGGATTGCAGGCAATGAAGAGGCGGATAGACTAGCAGGGGTAGCGACCGGAAACCCTGATAGGTTCCCGATACCTTTCATTGACCTTAAAGCGCAATTCCGGTGGAAGCTTCGTTCAGAGTGGCAGTCCAGCTGGGATTCCCAGCTGGAGAACAAGCTTCATTCGGTCATGCCATTGATTGCTCCTCGCCGAGATTCTAATTTGAATCGTCGGGAGGAAGTATTAATCAGCAGACTTCGAATTGGTCATACCCGGTTTACTCATCGTCATCTACTCTTTGGGGAGCAGGCTCCCCAATGTTCTCATTGTGGGGTACCATTTTCCGTCAAGCATATCATCTGTGATTGTCCAATTTTTAATTCCCAAAGAAATCGCGTTTTTAAACGTTCAAATTTTAATCTGGCAGAAGTTTTATCTCATACATCAAATCTTAGACTTGTTCTTAACTTCACCAACCTCATTGGTTTTAAATATCACATCTAAGTTTTAACCATGTATATTTCATCTCTTCTTATCCAACCTATTTATTGAAATTTTTTAAACTTGGACATTTTAACAATTTTATCTACCGATGTATAGAGTACATCTGACAAGAGTTTTCACTCACTTATATTGAATTTGTCTTGAGTCTGGCGCTATTTGTCCTACTATGGGCCTTGCGCCATAAAAAAACAATCAACCAACCAACCTTTCGGTGTTTGGGTTTGATTAAATTGATATAGCTTGGTAAACGCGACGTAATAGTAGCAACTCGTAAAAATTCCTCATGCCATTCAACAATGTGAGTGAATGACGTCTGTGACGTCACGTATACTGAGCCTTACGGAATCGCTCTTAAGCGCCGTTTAATCATTTATATTAGTTTTGCAATCCAGTCAGACCAATTGGGCGAATCGCAGAGATATGGCTCAAATGACGCCACTTTTGCTTACCCGTGATTGGTCCATTGGGTTCACTGTATTGCACTGATTGGCTAAGTGGAAACGCCTCCTTAGCGTTAGATGCTATGATAAAACAATAAACGTCACAAGTTCGAAATCAGTTTGAGGTATGCCAAGTCCCTAAAGGCACTACAGAGCTTAACATCACCGCACTACTACCAAATGCTGACCCAATAATACTGTTCTAGTTCAAATATTAATGCCAAATTTCATGAACCAGATGTCTAAGCACGCAGTAATACTAGACTATTTATGATTTAAGAGGTAGATCTATGTTTGCCGTATGAGGAATAACTATGAATATCAATCCAAGAAGGTTTTTCAAAGATGAGTATTAGAAGGTATAGCCTCATGCAACTAGCATTTAAATTCATCATACATCCGCATAATGCTTCTGTAATGCAATCCAATCTGACCCGAACTCTAATCGCTGGACAGAGCAATCTATTTACCAACCTTCCTATTTGCCACTTTGCCTGATGAGTCAATTCGACGAATGGAACTGATTGCAATCAGCTATTGACATTCCTTTAATTAAAATTCAAGACTTGAAGTTTAAGGAGCTTGTGTTGCGGAGAAAGACTGGAATAGCAGATCCGCCAGAAAAGATGACTTAAATTGACGCCGACGAAACTTGAGTAATTAGAAAGTATGTTTGGGGTTATTGTCTTAATGAAACTTGTTGTTGCAGTTGATTTTTATCAGTTCAGTTTTGTTAAAATAATTTTTCCTTGTTATTTCCATTAATCAAGTTCAGGGAAGTTTAATTTTAGAATTATACTTTATACTAATATTCTGAGATATTTCACATAATCAACTTAAAATACAATTATTCGGTAATTTTGTGTAGTATTGTGAAAATGTACACACGTGTTGACAAAGCAGTGTATTTAAAATCATTAAGGTTCTGGTCAAATGAAGTAAATAAATAAAAATATGCGAATATAGAAATATTTCGAATTAAAGTGGAGAGTAAGTAATTATATTACCATTCTGAATACTTATTGCTAATTAAAACTTACTTTTTCCATACTGACTGTATAATGATGTTAGATTTATTGCCCATAAAGTCTTACTTTCCGAATTGCATGGGCACCATTGCAGTCTTAAGGATGTATTGGACTAGAAATTGTGGGGAAAAGATAGGGTCCAGAGAACCATTTGTAATTGAGATGATAGAGGTATAATGCATTTTATTATGTTCCATTCTGTTGAGCGCTCAAGGGACTATTGTCTACTATTTGTCTTACTATTATCTCGTGAAAATTATCAAACTTTCTTAAATATAGAAAAATCAACCAACTACTCTTTTAAATTACTTATCCCACCTGGTATTCTATGATATTATAAAAGAGTTTTAATAATAAATATCTTTTATATTTTTCACAAATGAAAAAACTACACTACAATGGAGCACTTATTTTTCTTAAGACATCTTAATATATAAAAGGAAGAATCCGTCTGCTGTTTTGATAAAGCATATGATTGGCCGAAAAATCCGTTGTTCAATAAAAAAAGAAACCTTGCGGAAGCGACTGAATATAAGGATAAAATAAAAAAAAGACACAAGCTGATATATTATTAAGAGAAGGAGTGATTCATTTTGAAACGCATTCTTGATAACGCTCTTCAGAATAAAAAAAAAAACATAAAAATGTCAATCTTTGAATTAATGAGCTAAGAGTGGGCACTGGAACTTGTGGCTAAACATGGCAGCTGAAGAACTCTTATCGAAGCTGTGCCTTTAAATCACTCTGACTTTTTATACATTTACTGACTTTTGTTTAATTCTTCGATTATATTCATTTAACTGTTTGAATCCATTTTTATGGACGGTAATGCAGCTGGCCTCTTTGTGTTGCCGTCTAGGTACTCTACTAAATCTGTTGCACCTTAAGTTTAAATAAAATATTACTTCCCAACCATTTTAAAGTGTATGAGATTCTGTCCAGGAACTTAGTACGGGCGCAGCCCGTCAACAATGTCTGAGCAACGCCGGGATAGCGGCTAGTAGTTTATACATGAAACCTTAAAACAACAAACTTTTAGAGAATTTTCTTTAATATTTAGCATGTATAATTAAAAAAAAAACATATTTTAATGCCAATACCATACATATCACCAATGTCTAGTGAAAATTGATGTGAAAGAATTTGATCCGAAAAGTTAAAAAGATTGTAAAGCATAACGCGTTAATTTCCATTTAAAGTTTCCGATGAATATTTTTATTAAACCTCTATGGAAACTTATAATCTTGTATCTTCTCATATTGGTAAGCTTTTTCTAAGTGTCACCGTATAACTTTAATCACAAACTTGTTATTTCAAGCACAGAATTCTATGCAAATAAATTTACAAGAGCAAAGAAAATCAATTTTAAATAATGGTTGAAAACTTATCCAAACTCCACTCATTTATTTTAATACTGAATTCTCCAGATAACACCCCGTTTCTCAATAGCTATTTATTTTAATTTAGCACCAGTAGAAACGATCAAATACATTATTTAGAACTTTCCTGATAAAAATTGATTCTTTTCCAATTGATTACTTGTAAATATGGACAGTTTCGAGCTCGGATATCGATCATGAATAGAGTTCCTTTTCCAAGAGTGCAAGTTTTAATGAAAGCATTTTTAACCTTAATTGAACTGTCAAATTATCTCAAAGCTGCATGTATCATGTCATGAGGTTGGTTGGTTGGTTAGTGTTTTATGGCGCACGATCCACACTAGGATATTATGCGCCAGCCAAGACAAAATAAGACTATTTTAGCAGGCTAAAGGCCTTTGTCAGATGTACTCTATACATCTATCATTTAAAATAAAGTTTGTAATAAAAGGTGATGAAACAGCCATAGTTAAAATTTATACATGATGGATCAAACCAATACTATGACTAAAATTTGAATGTGATGAAACATACATAGTTAAAACTTACACATGATGGATAAAACCAATACGATGAATGAAGTTTAGGACAAGATTAAAATTTGATGAATGGGATAAAATTTCTGATAAGTTAAAATTTGAGCGCTTAAAAACATGATCTCTCTGAGCATTAAAAACAGGACACTCACAAATTATATGTTTGACAGTAAATGGCACCCCACAATGAGAACATTGGGGAGCCTGCTCCCCAAAGAGTAGATGGCGATGAGTAAACCGGGTATGGCCAATTCGTAGTCTGCTGATTATCACTTCCTCCCGTCGATTCAAAGTAGAATCTCGGCGAGGAGCAATCAGTGGCATGACCGAATGAAGCTTGTTCCCCAGCTGGGTGTCCCAGCTGGACTGCCACTCTGAACGAAGCTTCCACCGGAATTGCGCTTTAAGGTCAATGAAAGGAACCGGGAACCTATCTGGGTTTCCGGTCGCTACCCCTGCTAGTCTATCCGCCTCTTCATTGCCTGCAATCCCGGCGTGGCCAGGGACCCAACAGAATCTGATATTATACCCTCGTCTGGTGAGGTTGATCAGTTCCATTAAAATGTCATTGACTATGGGATGAGGTGATGTTTGATAAGAAACTATCGATTCCAAAGCTGAGAGAGAGTCCGTATATATGCACCCCTCCATGTGATCAGATCTTCGCACTAGTTCTATAGCTATTCTGATGGCATGAAGCTCCGCCGTGTATATGGATGCTACAACAGGAAGGGCATCACACATAGAGTCTACAGGAGCTACAGCTGCGGCCCCGACGCGAGTGCTTGATTTTGAGCCATCTGTGAATATTGGCATCAAATCGTGAAATTGTTCAAGATGTGCCCTAAACAAAGTTCTATATACCTGATCGGACGTGCATGATTTTTGGTAAGTAGTGAAAGAGAAATCTACATTTGGTTGGACTCTTTCCCAAGGGGGTAATGGCGCTACGATGGACTGAGCGACCCGTCCAAGGGTTATGTCCATTTCTCTTAAAAGGTTTCTAATTCTAAAATTGAATGGTTGTGAGTATGTGCGAGATGATTGATGACTGATAAAATTTTGAAGGCTAAAATCAAATAAATAGGAGTAGGCGGGATTTGTTTTCATTGAGCGAACTTTTAAAAAATGGCTCAGACATAAAAACTTTCTACGCAAGTCCAGTGGGGGCTCGTATGCTTCAGCATAAAGCGAATCCACCGGTGACGTGCGGAAGGCTCCCAAGCATATTCTCAGCCCTTGATGGTGGATTTGATCCAAAGTCTTTAAGAGGGATCTGCAGGCAGAACTGTAGACAACGCATCCATAATCCAATTTGGATCTAATCAGAGCACGGTACAGCCGAAGCAAAGAAGTTTGGTCTGCACCCCAGCGGGTATTTGACAATACTTTAAGTATGCTGAGGGCTTTGGTGCATCTGATTTTAAGATCCTTAAGATGGGCATGGAAGCGAAGTGTACGATCGAAAATCACCCCCAAGAATTTCACCTGTTCAACCACTTGAATGGGATCTCTATCAACAAAAAGTTCAGGGTCATGGAAAAGCCCACGCTTTCGGCTGAATGCTACGCAAACTGTTTTTTCAGTAGAAAAAGCGAAACCATTCTGTTGAGCCCACCTGTTTAAGTTATTAATTGCGGTCTGAACGTGTCGTTCTGCTACATTAAGAAACTTGGAAGAGTACGATATCTGCAGGTCATCAACATAAAGCGAGCATTGTGTGCCGTGATTCAGGTGTTTGGTGATGTTGTTCAGTTTAATGATAAACAGTAAGGGACTTAACACTGATCCTTGCGGAACTCCCTGCTCTTGTGTATGTGTTGATGAAAAAGAAGACTGAATTTTCACTTGAAATGTGCGAGTTTTTAAAAAATTCTGAATAAAAATAGGTAAATTCCCTCTTAAGTGGATACGATGGAGATCCTGGAGAATGCCATATCTCCAGGTCATATCGTAAGCCTTCTTTATGTCGAAGAAGACTGCGACAAGATGTTGTTTGCGCAAGAAGGCCTCGCGAATAGCGGTTTCCAATCTTAAGAGGTTGTCAGTTGTACAGCGGAACTTTCTGAACCCACTTTGAAATGGAGACAGAATGTTATTAGATTCAATGTGGAACATTAGACGAGAGGTGATTAATCTTTCCATAAGTTTGCATAAGCAACTGGTCAAAGCTATGGGGCGGTAATTGTTTGGGTTGGTGGCATCCTTTCCAGGTTTAGGAAAAGGGAGAATGAAGGCATGATACCACTCAGAAGGAAAGGTGTGAGAGTTCCATATTCTGTTAAATAAAAGTAATATAGAAAGTAAAGAATTGTGGGATAAATTTCGAAACATGATATAATGTAGACCATCAGGTCCTGCAGCTGAATCCCTCGAACGTTGTAAGGCAGTTTGAAGCTCGAAAATTGTAAACGGAGAATTGTACTCTTCTTCGTTTGAAGATGCGAAGTTTAATCTCGAACGTTCGGTTCTGCTTCTTGTTGCCTGAAACGCCGGTGGGTAGTTGGCACAGCTGGAAGTCCTAGCGAAAGACTCGGCGAGTGTATCAGCTATGGCAGTAATATCCGTGATGGTTAAGTTATTGTGTTTTAGCATTGAAATTGGATTGGAGTGGTATCTTCCTTTTATTTTGGAGATCTTATTCCAGACTTGTTTGGCAGGAGTGGACGATGTTATTCCACTAATATAATTTTGCCAAGACTCCCTCTGACTTTGTCTTCTTATTCTTCTTGCTGTTGACCGTGCTTTTTTACCCCTCAGGGGCACACCTTTGTCGAGGTGTGACGGGTGTCACAATCCCGAGGTACCCCAGTGTCCTTGTGCCTAATTAAATGGCCAATCTTCCACCTGCACGGGAACCTCCTTTAGGTGACCACGTGCATCTTTCCACCGGGAACGCGCGACCCCGGGTAGCCTAAGCGATCTTTCTTCTTTTTCTTTCCTTATTCCTTCCCCTTTTCCTCTTCCTTATTCCTTCCCCCTTTCCTTTCCGTCATTGAGCTGGTTTTGAGTTTTTTCAATTCTACCAAGAAACTTTGATTTGTGGACCCAATTACCACTAGTTTGGTCTAGTATTATGTTTGTTTATGATTAAGTTTTGTTAAATTTACACTCTCTCTTTATTTTTGAATAGTGGCTTTACAACACTTTATACTTTCTTTTGAAATAGTAAAGCGATATACTGATTTTCATTTCTACTTAGCATCCAAACACAATATCTACCCATGTTATTTTTTTAGTTGTTACTCCCCTGGAGTGTTTAACGAGCTCTGGATGGGCGGCATATGGGTAAGCAGCTGAGACCAGGATACCATTAAATGTTGTGTTGTCCTGTGTTTGTTGTCCGGTTCCTGGTTAGTCAACATACCGACGTTCGGCTGTGCCACCTCTTGCTCTTTAGCAATGTGGCGGCCCATATGTTTCCTTGCTTGCTGGGCAGTTTGTGGGAGCTGCCCAGTCGGTTCTATCGTTTATCCACCTTGGCGGACACCATGCCGTAGCGCCTGCAGCAGCAGTGCAGCCCCGCTCAGCAGGCAGACTGCTGAGTTCGCACTGTGGGAGCTGTGGGACCAGTAGTGGGAGTGGGAGGTTGTCATTTGGTAGGTTCTTCATCCCTCCCTCTGCCCACCATAAGCACCAAAAAAGAACCTAGGCGCCACTTTCCCTTATGGCTTCTTTTTTTGATCATGGTGGTCAGTCCACCAACAAGTCTTGCTCTCCTGATTATCCTAAATTTCTTGTTTTACATGCAAATGATAACTCGAAACTATCTACAGTATCACCCTTTCTTGTATCGAAATCAATTTTAGGCATCGCCGGCTCTGTAAAACACATTAAAAAACTGCCATCTGGAGACCTACTTATTGAAACAGCCACACCAGCTCAATCTCGCAACCTACTAAAAACAAATATGCTCGCTCACATCCCTGTCACTGTCTCTCCACATGCATCTCTAAATTCATCTAAAGGTGTCATCTACTGTCCGGACTTGATCGAAATTGGTGATGATGAAATCCTAGAGGAGCTGGGTCCTCAAGGTCTTACAGCCATCTTTAGAATCAAAACTAAACGAGACGAAAAAGTAGTTCCCACACCTCTATTCATATTAACTTTTGCAAAATCAACTCTGCCGAATGACATTATGATAGGGTATCTCCGTGTAAAAATAAGACCTTACATTCCCAACCCTCTCCGCTGCTTCCGGTGCCAACGTTTTGGCCACGGAACTGCTGCTTGCCGCGGCGCTCCTACCTGCAACAAATGCGGTAGTGTAGAGCATGCCAGCGAGTCTTGCACGGCGAAGCAGAAGAGGTGTGTCAACTGCAAAGGCGACCACGCCGCATACTCTAAAACATGTACTGAGTGGATCAAAGAAAAGGAAATACAGCGCATCAAAGTACTTGATAACATCTCATTTGCTGAAGCAAGGAGGCGAGTGGTCAACATGCTTCCACCCCAGCCCTCCACTTCATATGCAGATGTAGTCAAAACAAAAACAGCTAGTATTGCCACACAATATGAACCACAATCCGTAGAACCTCCAACAACCACACCTGAACCTGAAAATAATAGACCCACTCCTCAAAATCTTAACGATACAACTATAGACAGCCAAGAAACAGAAACGTCAACTACTTCAGTCACTCCTTCCGACCCTCTAGCAACATCTGATGCTGAGGATTCGATGGATGTAGAAACTAAATCCAGAGCAGTAAAGCGTTTAGCCACAGAAACAATAAACAGGGAAGCAACAAAATTCCAAAAATCCTACACACAGTCAGAACTGAGTCCGGCAGAAAAATTACAGTTTGAGATCTTTACAAAAAATAAAGAAAAAACTATAGAAACAAAGAAAACTGGTAAAGACAGAATTAAACATCCACCAATCACATATGGTCCGGAAAACAAACCAGGTAGCAAATCCCCTAAAGGAAAAAAATAAGTAAAATTGTGCAATGGAATTGTCGTGGTTTCCGATCAAATCTTGAGGACATTAAACATCTTGTAAATATTTATTCACCTGTTTGCATTGCTCTGCAAGAGACGTTCTTGAGGCCTGCTAACACGGTCCGCTTGCGTGGCTTTGCAGTGATCCGCAAGGATTGCGAAGATGGAGATAGAGTGTCAGGAGGTGTGGCGCTGCTTGTCGCCCACGCGACACCCTTTTCTCAAGTACATCTTAATACTCCATTGCAAGCCGTGGCAGTACGTCAAAGTATCGTCTCATCCATTACCATTTGCAGCCTTTATCTTCCACCCAGCACCTCCATTAACTTTCATCTTTTAGAAAACCTTGTGAATCAGTTGCCAACACCTTTTATCATTCTAGGTGATTTCAATGCCCATCATACATTGTGGGGATGCCGGGACGTGAATTCCAGGGGGCAGATTGTAGAGCGGATGATTTCCGAGCTCGATCTCGCCGTCCTGAATGACGGCTCAAACACATACATTCATTCACCCACTCAATCATACACAGCCATTGATCTCGCCATCTGCTCACCATCATTACTTTTAGATCTAGCATGGAGTGTTATTGAAAACCCTTTAGGCAGCGATCACTTCCCCGTGGTAGTTTCTCTTACTACCCCAACCGCGTGCACGACGTCACGTCAGCCGCGGTGGAAGTTTGATCAAGCTGACTGGGAGTTATTTCAGACACATGCAGGTATCACCGAAAGTATGATTTCATCGGGCACAATCGAGGAAGCTGTTTCATCGATCACATCATGTATTTTAACCGCATCCCATTTATCCATCCCACAAACGTCCTCAAGATTTCCTAGATTTCCGAAACCCTGGTGGAACCACGCCTGTTCCGAGGCAAAGAAAGCCCAGAACAAGGCATGGGGAAAATTTAGAAGATACCCTACACAAGAAAACATGCTGTTGTTTAAAAAGGCACGGTCAGCAGCTAGAAGAGTGCGTAGGCAAAGTCAGAGAGAATCGTGGCAAAGGTATGTAAGTGGAATCACATCTTCCACCCCGGCAAAACAGGTATGGACCAAGATTCGTAAAATCAATGGGAAATATGACTCACAACCCATATCTATGCTATCCCATAATGGCGCAACTATTACAGACCTCCCTGCAATAGCCAACACACTTGCGGAGTCCTTTGCAATGACGTCAAGTAATGCCAATTACTCATCGGCATTCCAGACGGTCAAAAGTAAAGCTGAACGTGCCAGATTTAGTTTCACCTCTTCAAACGAAGAGGACTATAATTCTCCGTTCACATTTCTAGAGCTTGAAAGCGCTCTGCAACGGTCCAGAGATTCAGCTGCAGGTCCCGACGGTCTGCATTACGCCATGTTTCGCCATCTTTCTACCCAGTCATTGAAGTCCATTCTCTCACTATTTAATCGGATCTGGAACTCTCAAAGTTTTCCATCTGATTGGTACCATGCCTTTGTCCTTCCCTTCCCCAAACAGGGAAAAGACCCTACCCTTACTAGCAATTATCGCCCAATAGCTCTGACCAGTTGCCTTTGCAAGTGGCTGGAAAGAATGGTCAATTCTCGATTAATCTATTATCTTGAACACAACAGCATCTTGTCTCCATACCAAAGTGGATTTAGAAAATTCCATTGCACAACTGACAACCTCTTAAGATTGGAAACCGCTATACGCGAGGCCTTCTTGCGCAAACAACATCTTGTCGCTGTCTTTTTCGACATTAAGAAGGCTTACGATATGACCTGGAGACATGGCATCCTCCAGGATCTATATCGTATCCACTTAAGAGGAAATCTACCCATTTTTATCAAAAACTTTTTAAAAAATCGCACCTTTCAAGTCAAAATTCATTCCTCATTTTCATCAACCTTCACTCAAGAGCAAGGAGTACCACAAGGATCAGTCTTGAGCCCACTTTTATTCATCATCAAACTAAATAGCATCACCAAACAGTTTAAACCAGGTGTTCAATACTCATTATATGTAGATGATCTCCAAATAGCATACCCATCTCAGTTCATGAACATTGCAGAACGCCAACTTCAGAACACCATAAACAAGCTGGACCGATGGGCCCAACAGAATGGCTTTGCTTTTTCCGCCGAGAAAACCGTTGTGGTGCCATTTAGCCGTAGGAGGGGACTTTTCCCTGACCCTGAGCTACGGATGGGTACCACTCCCATCCAAGTGGCCGAACAAACACGTTTTCTTGGCGTGATCTTTGATAAGAAGCTACGTTTCCACAGCCATATCAAAGAGTTAAAAAACAAGTGCTCCAAATCTCTTAACATCCTCAAGGTTTTAAGCACAACATGCTGGGGAGCCGATACGATCTCTCTTTTACGCCTTTATAGAGCCCTTATTCGCTCAAAACTAGATTACGGCTCAGCTGTTTATGGTTCTGCATGTTCATCATTACTACGGTCGCTTGATCCGGTGCATCACCAGGCACTTCGTGTGTGCCTCGGAGTTTTTCGCACCTCTCCAATTCCATCTTTATATGTAGAGGCAAACGAACCCTCATTGGATCAGCGCCGTACATTTCTTTCATTGTCATATTATATAAAAATTAGATCACTAAAGCTTAACCCATCTTTCACGTTCTTATTTGATTTTAGTTTACACAGACTCATTATACATCGTTCATCACGTGTATATACTCCTCCATTCCATTTTAGGATGCGAGAGATTTTGAGAAAGATGAATGTGACACTTGGTTTGGTAGCCCAATCTACCGTGGCACCATACCCACCATGGGAGGAATCCCTTCCTGTAGTGGACTTCACACTGTCTAAATTTTCAAAATCATCCACATCAAACCATGTATATTGGACACTATTTCAGGCGCATCAAGAGTCAGTTCCAGACTTCGTACCGATATTTACTGATGGATCGAAGTCTGAATCGCATGTCGGGGCAGCTGCTGTAAGCAGTGAAATGTCTATATGTGATGCTATGCCAACTCTCACATCAACCTATACAGCAGAACTACATGCAATTAGATTGGCCTTGGAAAAACTGAAAAGTTCAGAGCACAAAAAGTTCATCATATACACCGACTCATTATCGTCCTTACAAGCCTTTGTCTCTCATCAAACCTCTACCCACCCCATCCTCATTGACATTAGGCTAGAACTGTGTTATCTCTCAAGACGAGGTATAGATATACGTTTTTGTTGGGTCCCTGGCCACGCCGGGATCGCTGGCAATGAAGGGGCTGACTTTCTGGCACGTTCCGCTCGCGGGAATCCAGAACGATTTCCAGTCCCCTTCTCTGACCATAAAGCGTTTTTCCGGTGGAAGCTTCGTTCCGAGTGGCAGGACAGCTGGGACAGCCAGCTGGGGAACAAGCTTCATTCGATAATGCCGCTGATTGCTCCTCGCCGTGATTCTACTTTGAGTCGCCGGGAGGAAGTAATAATCAGTAGGCTGCGAATTGGCCATACCCGGTTCACACATCGCCATTTGCTCATTGGGGAGCTGGCTCCCATGTGCAGTCGATGCCATGTCAATTATTCAGTATATCATATCTTGTGCGAATGCTCTTGTTTTAATGCTATTAGAAGGCGCATTTTTAAAAATTCATCTTTTAATCTTTCAGAAATTTTAAACAATCCCTCATATTTTAAACATGTTCTTAAATTCATTCATGCCATTGGTTTTATCCATCATTTTTAAGATTTTAACTAGTATATCTGCTTCACCACTTTTTATACCACAGACATTTTAATTTTTGTACGCAATTTTAATGGCTTTTACATATTGATGTACAGAGTTCATCTGACTAAGGCTTTTGCCGGCTAAAAATACAATGTTTTTGTCTTGTGTTTGGCGCTCTATGTCCTGTCTTGGGCTTTGCGCCATAAAAAACCAACCAACCAACCAACCAACCGTGCTTTTTTAAAGAGGAAAAGATTATCCTGGGTGGGGTACCGTCTAAATTTTCCCCATGCTTTGTTCTGGGCCTTTCGGGCCTCTGAACAGGCGTGGTTCCACCAAGGTTTTGGAAACTTCGGAAATCTTGAGGATGTTTGGGGGATGGATAAATGAGATGCGCTTAAAATACAAGAGGTGACACATGAAACAGCTTGATCAATTGTACCGGATGAAACCATTCTCTCGGTGATATCTGCATGGGTCCGAAATACCTCCCAGTCGGCTTGGCCAAACTTCCACCGCGGTTGCCGAGATGTGGAGCACGCGGTTGGGGTAGTGAATGACACTACCACGGGGAAGTGGTCGCTGCCTAACGGGTTTTCCAGGACACTCCATGTCAGATCTAACATTAATAATGGAGAGCAAAAGGTAAGATCGATAGCTGTGTATGAATGAGTGGGTGAGTGTAAGTATGTGTCGGATCCGTCATTCAGCAGGACGAGATCGAGATCGGAAAGCATCCTCTCAACGATCTGCCCCCTAGAATTGACGTCCCGGCATCCCCATATAGTGTGATGAGCATTAAAATCTCCTAAAATTATGAAAGGTGTAGGTAATTGGTCGATGAGATTTTCTAAAAGGTGAAAATGAATAGGTGTGCTAGGTGGTAAATATAGACTGCAGATGGTAATAGATGAGACGATGGTTTGACGCACTGCTACCGCCTGCAAAGGGGTATCAAGATGGACGGGAGAATAGGGTGTCGTGTGGGCGACAAGAAGCGCCACACCGCCACACACTCGACCGCCATCCGTACAATCCTTGCGTATGGTTGAAAAACCTCGCAATGCGACTGTATCCGCAGGCTTCAAAAACGTCTCTTGCAGGGCTACGCACACAGGAGAGTGAATATTGATTAGATGTTTTATGTCCTCAAGATTTTGGCGGAAACCACGACAGTTCCACTGTACTATGTTATCTATTTTTAATTACTGGCGATCTTGATCTCCCTCTATCTCTTTCTTCGGTGCCGAATGTTATAGATCTATGTCTGGGTTTTGTACGATGTTCTTTATTTTTTGGATTTTTACTTAATTCATGTATTTGTTTTTCTATGTTTTGTACAGGACTAAGTGATTCTGCTATATCTGAAGGTTTGGGAATTTTCGCTGGTACTTCAAGAGTGCCTGATGCAAGGCGTTTATTTGTATTTTGTTCCGCATCCATCGACACCACTGTATCTAATAACACGGCTGGGTCCGATGGTGGGGTATTGACTATTGGAGAAACTGGTGTTACGTTGATCTTTTCAACTGGTTTAGGCTTCGATTTTAAAGGTTTTGCGGGTATATTGTCGGTTTGAGTAGCTATTGTGGTGGTATGTTTAACAGGAGCAGCGGCACTTGCATACGAAGTGGAAGGGCGAGGTGGCAAGATGTTGGCCACTCGCTTCTTAGCTTCGGCATACGAGATTTTCTCAAGTGTCTTGACACGCTGAACTTCCTTTTCCTGCTGCCATATGATGCATTTTTTTGAGTAGGATTCATGTTCCCCCTTGCAGTTTACGCATTTCTTGCTTTTGGCCGTGCACTTATCGCTGGCATGCTCTGTACTACTACATTTATTACATGCAGGAGCGCCGCGACAAGCAGCAGTGCTATGGCCGAAAAGCTGACAGCGAAAACATCTTAAAGGGTTTGGGATAAAGGGTCTGATTTTAATGCATAGATAGCCAATCATAATTTCATCGGGTAGAGTAGACTTGCCAAAAGTTAAAATGATTAAAGGTGTAGAGATAGTTCTATCGTCTTTTTTAGTGGTAATTTTGCGTGAGTTTGTAACTCCTTGGGAAGCTAGTTCTGAGGTTATTTCTTCTTCTGGAATTTCTATTAGGTCTGGGCAGTATATGACTCCTTTGGATGAATTGAGAGTTGTATGGGGTGTTACGGTGATAGGTACATGAGCTAGCATTTTTGTTTTTAAGAGATTTTGTGATTGGGCAGGGGTAGCCGTTTCTACTAGTAGGTCTCCTGATGGTAGTTTTTTTGTGTTTTTAACAGTTCCAGCTATGCCTAGAATTGCTTTGGCTACTAGAAAAGGTGATAAAGTGGAAAGTTTTGAATCATCGTTTGCGTGTAAGACTAGAAATTTTGGTAGATCATAACGAGCAGTAGGTTGGGTGGACTTACCACCATGGGCGGGGATTTTGGGTATTGCGTTTTCACCCTAATTGCTTTTTTCTTTTTCCATTTTTAAATTTTTTGTAGGGGAGGGAGGAGGAGAATCCCTTCCGACTTCCAGAGGACCAGTTTGGTGGGGCTAGCCCCAGAGTCAACAGCCTGCAGTGGCCTCGGGAAAGCCCCCCGCTCTGCCATGCAGGACCCCATCCAGGCACCACCTGGAACTACAAGACAGGCGGGATTATTCGCCAGCTGGTGGAGCAGCCAGGACATTGCTGGTTAGGCAGCCCCGGGCTCCTGTACTATCTGGCGGCCTGAGACGCAAAAACTCAGTTTTTGACCTGTACCCTCTACATGGCTGCTTCCTCCAAGACCCCACTTCACCAGTCCAAAGGTCCTCAAGAAGTTCAAATCCCCGCTCCCAATGCCAGTTTCCCTAGGGTTGAGCAGTCCGTTGGGTCGTCATATAAGTTATAAATCATCAGACCCAACCTCGTCCCACTCAACCCTGGTATGCCACAGGACTTCGTGTTGAAGTTTGGCCTTCAAAAGGAGGCACAGATACACTGGGGTACCTCGGGATTGTGACACCCGTCACACCCTAACAGGGTGTGCCCCTGAGGGGATCATGTCATGAGGATGATAGTCATTGGTTTCATGGTATACCAATAAAGTGAACTTGGTTAGGATTTTGAAAGTTTTAAATTGATTTCAAAAGTTTATTTTCATTTATTTCTCAACTTTTATGTTAAGTTGTATGTAAAACTGACGGTTTTGGTTTAAGTTTAAGGCACAGATAAAATACATAACATACTTCAATATATTATATGTATAACAAACTTGGGTTACTTTACTTTCTTACATTAGCATACTTTAGTTAGGATGTAAAATATATTGTATAAATGTCAATGAAATTTGAAGGTAGAACCTATATTTAAATAAAATTTAGGAGTATTTATTAAAAATTAATTAAGTAAATTTAGTTTAAATTGTGTAATTATGTCGTGGAATTTTAAAATAATTACAATAAAGTTTCGTTTCAAAACGTTTTTATAAATTGGGAAATAGACTGTGTAGAAACTAAAACTTATAAAAAAAGGGTTTTTGATTCGAATCTTAAGAGTTTATTAAAATTGGTTCTAATTTTAAAAACATACATCCATAACTAATAAAACCATTTAAAATGCAAACAAATATTACCAATGTTATAAATTTATCACAAAACTATACATTAAATTTAAGTAATTTTAAGCTCTTTTTCTCCACAATGCACTTTTTCTTATTGTATTATTTTCTTATTGTAAATACATAAGATCGATAAGGTAAATTTTTGTAATATCAGTCCATTGTGATTTAAATAATTTCCCTGCTAGACTTATAAACTAAAAAAAAACCACTTAGAAATAAGTTTCTGATTATGCTCAACATTTTTAAAAACGCGGAGAGAGAGAAGTTACAACCAAAAAGTAATTTCAATTACTCGAACACAAACCTCAAAATACTTATAACAAAACCACAGAAATAATATCCCTAAAATATTCAAAACCCTGCAACAATTCCTCAACTTGAAGCACAATAAATCCAGCGTTACACACAAAGGAATTTTAAAAAAAAAGATTAATATGTACCAAGCCCCTTTAAGAGATTGAATAAAGACCCCCATTTCATTACTTTGAAAACCTTCCAGAATAAAACCCTCCATCTTTTCAAAAGCCGGGATTTTTTTTAAGTCTAGCTAATAAAAATGTTTCGAAATCTCGAACACCTGAATTAATAATAAAGCGAGTGCTAAACAAACTGCTGTTATAAACAGTCTGCCAGAACCAAATGACAAGGAGAACGATATTCTTTGCCGTTGATGGGTCCAGGTAAAAGGAATTGTTAGAGGGATTTTTCGCCAGACGCCGACGTCTATAGTATTTTCGTGACGGGTTCCTTTGAGTGTGGGGATTTTGGGTGTGATGAAATTCATGACTTTTGGAGGTGTGCAATCTTGAGAAAAATGGAGCTATGCACCCGTGATTTTGAAAATAGATACAGTTTATGGTGGGTTTTTGTGTGTTTTTAAAGGATTTTGATGTGTTGTATAACGCAAGGGGATGTTATTTCTTTTGAGTTCTTTTTCGTGGAACCAGGTGAATTATGAATTGATAGGTAATTAAATCTTTTGTGTTTTTCCTCTTCATAAAAAGAAATATTCCGAATTAAATTCAAGAATATTAAATTTGGGGAACTATAAATATTAAAAATTGATCGATTTTTAAATTCTTATTTTTAATTAACTAAATCTAAATTCTTATCGATAAAAAACGTATTTGCTGTACAGATTTTTGCTTTTGGTGTGTTAACATGTGAAGAAAAAATAAACGATTATTAGGTATTAAAGATTGTGTTATGTAATTAAAATAAATATCAAGTTATTAGGTAAATGTGCAAAGAGTTTTTAAATTAATTTTTAAAATATTTTTCAATAAAGACTACCTTGTATTATTGAGGTTTTCCTTTATTTTTATTTTTCAGAATAAAACAATTTAAAAAAATTTTGTTTCTTTCATCAATCCGACTCTAAACTTCAAACTGGAACTATTTGTTGAAATATAGAGTTCTAAAACTTACTATTTAGTTGATCTCGTTGCATTAGAAACGGTGCTGTTTGTAAATTTAGACATCCCTGTTTCCCCCTTTTGCTGTTTGTTATTTATAATCAGAGATTCCAAACTTTACCAAGATGGACTAAATTCAAATATTTATCATGAAAAGATGTTTCAAACCAATGAAACATTCAGAGCGTCTAGACAGTTCCTGTTGCTAAAAATAGAGCCTCTGGACTTGTAGTAAGCTGATGATTAATTGAATATGCATAAAATTATTTAGTTAGATGGAAATAATCTTTTAAATCTACCGTTTCTGTGCTAGAATAGTGATAATTTGCGTGTGAAACTTGGCGAAATCATAACTGGTATTGGGAAATGGGTACACTTACCTCTCATCTGAAATGATTGTTTGTGTATGTGACTAATTAATTTAGTTAATGAATTTCAATATTTGTAATGCAGTTCCCTAACACATGTAGATAACATTGTAACGAAAACTGAAATTTCCACGCTTTGGGAATTAATTGGGTAAAATTTGCTAGTAAATGGGGAAAATGTAAAGCGTCCATGCTGATAACTGCTTAGGTTTGATGTAGCATAGTTGTTGTACACATTTATTAGCTTATATCAGACGGGATACATTTATTTTAAAGTTTAGGTAATATTCTTGTTTTCATACATATGATGCGAATAATTAACTATTGAGTGAAACTTCGAAAGCCAAATTATTCCGAGGGTTTACACAGTAATATTGTACAGTAAACAAGTTGTTACGATAAGCAATGACAAAATCATATAATAATTACAGAATCAGTTTATTTAATGTTAAACATTTAAGATATAGATTTTAAGTAGTATATTAAGTAGTATAGACAAAATATAGAGAGAGTTTAATAAAAAGTCTTCCGGGTTTAAGGACCGTGGTCTGTTAATAAAAGCGGACGTTTCGTCTGCATCTACGGCAGACATCATCAGCAAGACTGCGATGCCGAAAGAATGTAAAAATGAAGAAAGCCAAAGCTGACGGAAGTCACATGATGCATCCAGAGGAGAAGAGTCTCATTGGTCAATGTCACAAAGAGGCTTGATTCTCGATTTCCGCAGGGCAGGGTGCCGTGGAATTGTTAGCCCCTCCTCTTTCCGATTAAAATTATTCCGATGCTTGTGTATTTCGATTGCTTCTCTCACGAGTCGGGCTTGAAAATATGTCGATCTAGACAACACTTCAGTATTATCAAACTTAATGATATGGTCTTGAGATAAAGCATGCTCAGCGATTGCTGACTTGTCAGGTTGTAAAAGACGGCAATGTCTCTTGTATTCTGAAATTCTAGTTTTGATGGATCGTTTAGTGGTACCAATATAAACAGAACCACAAGAGCAAGGGACTCTGTAAACACCCCTGCTCAGTAGCGGGTCACGTGGATCCTTGACAGATCGTAAGAAGCTATATAACTGCTTCGTAGGTTTAAAAATGGGTTTTATGAGATGGCGTTTTAAGAGTTTACCAATACGGTCAGTAACAGATTGAATAAACGGGAGGAAAACTCGACCCGAATTCCGATCGCGACTGGGATGCTCAGAATTAACTGTTACAGATTTCTTGTGATGAATGGCTTTCCAGATTTCAAGGGTGGTATATCCATTAGCTTGCAACGCGGTATTTAGATGGTCCAATTCCTGTTGAAGGCACTGGGGTTCACATATTGTTTTGGCTCGATTTACCAATGTTTTTAATACTGATCGCTTTTGAGAAGGATGGTGGTTAGAGTTGTTATTGAGATACCGATCTGTGTGGGTAGGTTTCCTGTAGACAGAGTGACCAAGCGATCCATTTTCTTTTCTTGTAACCAGGACATCTAGAAATGGTATTTGGGATTTGTCCTCAACTTCATGAGTGAACTGGATCTTAGGGTGGAAACTATTGAGATGCTTAAGGAAATCAGGGAGGGTGTTTCTGCCATGGCTCCAGATAACAAAGGTGTCGTCTACATAACGATACCAACAAGTTGGCTTTAAAGGGGCAGAATCTAGCACAGACTTTTCAAAATACTCCATATAAAAATTTGCTATGACTGGACTAAGCGGGCTCCCCATCGCTACACCGTCAACCTGCTCATAAAAATGGGAATTCCATTGGAAGTACGTAGTGGTAAGTACATGTTTAAATAAAGCCGTAATATCATCAGGAAAAATACGCTGCAACAAGGACAGGGTGTCCTCAACCGGAACCCGAGTAAACAACGAAACCACGTCAAAACTGACTAGGAGATCACTAGGTGAGACAGTTATAGGTTTTAAAGTACTGATGAAATGTGAAGAATCCTTAATGTAACTATCACTATTGCCAACATAGGGTTGAAGAAGGCCTGTCAGATATTTCGCAAGAAAGTACGTGGGTGAATGAATGGCACTAACAATAGGTCGTAAGGGAACGTCCGGTTTGTGTATCTTTGGGAGGCCATAGAGTCTTGGCGGAAAAGCTTCCGAAACTAGTAGGCGTTTTTGAGCAGCTGGATCTAATGATGAGGATTTAATAAGCTTGTTAGTGGATCGTAAAATACTGTTAGTAGTGTCCCGTCTGAGGATTTTATAGGTCTGGGGATCCAGAAGATCATTGATCTTTCTTTGATAATCACACTTATTTAGAAGAACGGTGGCATTGCCTTTATCAGCCGCAAGGACAATGATATCACTGTTACTATTGAGGGAGCGGATGGCCAATCTTTCTTCTCTACTTATGTTTACTTTCGGATTTTTGGCATGCTGCAGGATTCTGGAACAATCTCTCCGTATTTCCTCAACAACATCGGTTGGCAATCCCTGAATACTGGCTTCCACATTGGCAATAATGTCCTCCGTAGGAACAACAGAGGGAGTTACAGCGAAGTTCAACCCTTTTGAAAGAATATTAAATTCTGGAGTTGTCAATTGATGATCAGATAAGTTGACAACAATTCTGTTAGGATCTAAAATAGGGAGGGTTTTCACCCTTTTGAACTGTTTATCAAATTTATGCTTCTGACGGATAGTAGTAATATTGGTAGTAGACACACTGGAAGAATGGGTAATACGATCAATCAATTGTTGGTATCGTTATGTAGACGACACCTTTGTTATCTGGAGCCATGGCAGAAACACCCTCCCTGATTTCCTTAAGCATCTCAATAGTTTCCACCCTAAGATCCAGTTCACTCATGAAGTTGAGGACAAATCCCAAATACCATTTCTAGATGTCCTGGTTACAAGAAAAGAAAATGGATCGCTTGGTCACTCTGTCTACAGGAAACCTACCCACACAGATCGGTATCTCAATAACAACTCTAACCACCATCCTTCTCAAAAGCGATCAGTATTAAAAACATTGGTAAATCGAGCCAAAACAATATGTGAACCCCAGTGCCTTCAACAGGAATTGGACCATCTAAATACCGCGTTGCAAGCTAATGGATATACCACCCTTGAAATCTGGAAAGCCATTCATCACAAGAAATCTGTAACAGTTAATTCTGAGCATCCCAGTCGCGATCGGAATTCGGGTCGAGTTTTCCTCCCGTTTATTCAATCTGTTACTGACCGTATTGGTAAACTCTTAAAACGCCATCTCATAAAACCCATTTTTAAACCTACGAAGCAGTTATATAGCTTCTTACGATCTGTCAAGGATCCACGTGACCCGCTACTGAGCAGGGGTGTTTACAGAGTCCCTTGCTCTTGTGGTTCTGTTTATATTGGTACCACTAAACGATCCATCAAAACTAGAATTTCAGAATACAAGAGACATTGCCGTCTTTTACAACCTGACAAGTCAGCAATCGCTGAGCATGCTTTATCTCAAGACCATATCATTAAGTTTGATAATACTGAAGTGTTGTCTAGATCGACATATTTTCAAGCCCGACTCGTGAGAGAAGCAATCGAAATACACAAGCATCGGAATAATTTTAATCGGAAAGAGGAGGGGCTAACAATTCCACGGCACCCTGCCCTGCGGAAATCGAGAATCAAGCCTCTTTGTGACGACCAATGAGACTCTTCTCCTCTGGATGCATCATGTGACTTCCGTCAGCTTTGGCTTTCTTCATTTTTTACATTCTTTCGGCATCGCAGTCTTGCTGATGATGTCTGCCGTAGATGCAGACGAAACGTCCCCTTTTATTAACAGACCACGGTCCTTAAACCCGGAAGACTTTTTATTAAACTCTGATTCCGACCGTGTAAGCCTACACTATTTTATAGAGAGAGTCCTTAAAAATGTCGGAGGTCAAAATATTGGTACTGTAAAACTACCTCACATGGAAACTTCATTAGTTATATTTAAATAGTTAGTTAGTTTAGTTAAAGATAATAGTTATTTATCATTGTCACTTTTTTATAAAATGATTTATAAGAACAGAAATATTAAACTAAAAGTTGTACGTTTATACTCGAGAGAATCAATCAAACACTTCACTGTTAACCACCACTTTAAGGTATAGAAGTGAACTTCTTCACGCCTCTTAAACAACAGCTACTTAAAAAAAATTAATACCTAACGTAATAATACTTAACGGAAATTACTAATCAAAACTTCCATCATTACTATTCTCTTTTCAAAATTTTTTCTGAAATCATCTCAACGGGGTGAAGATACCTTTAAAATTAATTAATAAATTAGAAGTACTTACATCATTGTTACATGAGTTAATACTTATTTGATAATTTAATATTCTATGTCATACTTCTTTATCGTTCCTTTGAGGAAACTTAATTACAGTGCAACTTTGATAATTCTTTATAAGCTGAAGATTCTAGCCCAAAAGGTTGAATCCTTCATAACGCCGAATTCATTTAATACAACGTCTAAAATCTTTGAATGATCCACGATTGAAAACCCTATAGTAACACAAGATTTTAACTTATATTGACTGAAATTGTGAAGGATATTATATGGACGATATGATATCGGTTGATATCTAAAAAAAATTGGTTAATATTCTAAGCTACTATAATAGATTACAACCTTTCTTGATGATGACAACGAGCGGAAGAAAAACCGAGTCAACAGATAGTCTGTGAGCTCTTATTGGCTAGCACGTTCAGTAATTCTAAATGAATGTACTACGTCACGAAAACATTTTACGAAAATTATGACCCAAAAACGCAATATATGCATGGATTTAACTAACACATATCTAAAGTAAAGTGCCTAATTTCACTCGAAATACGGACATTGCGCTGGGAACTACTTCCTTACTTTGCTTTCAGCTTATTTCTCTATTGTCAAGAAACGTTGAAGTCTAGCATAGGTAATTACAGATGTTCTAGCTTATGCAGTTGAACTGCATAAGAAATCTTCATGCAACCGCCTATACAACCCCGAAAATTTTAACCTCAAAAGAATCATCCGCGTCATAACACTACCACACTGGTATATTATTAACATCCCGAACCTTTCTTTACGATGACTATTCAATCCAATTTCAATGGAGGAGATCCTTCCCAAAGTCCTCCGGAATGTCGACCCGGATAAAAATTCCTCCCATCTGTCACAAGTCGCATTGTTCCTAACGCACCCCTCTAACTCAAAGGGATCGCGCAGGGAAATTGATTCTGAAAATTCTCCGAACAAAACACAACGTGCGTTCTCAATTTACGATCGTTTCCGATTTAAGTAGGCTTACGGGGGGAGAGTTGAAAGGAATGTGCCTCTAATGTGGGATTCAGTTTCATGGGATTCGAATATTGGAGTGAGCTTTTTTTTTGTGAGATGTTTTTAAAATTGAATTTTATGTTCAAGACTTTTAGCGTGTATTGATTTTTTTTGTAAGGAAATGTATGCGTATGAATTTGTATGGAATGGTTAGTGAAACCCATTTGGATGTGTAAATACGTGAATACGTGTGGGGAATTTCAAAATGCTGATATTTATGTAATTTTTAATGAAGGAACGAAAGCAGAATCCTATTTGTCTGTTGAGTCAACAAAGGGTTAGATTAGTATAAAAACAGACAAGCTTTTGTGAGAAGAATGTATTTCTTGTATACAATTTTTAAACTTGAATTTGCTTATAAAAACTATTTTAAGGTAAGAACGTAAACCATTTTTAGAGTAAAATTCTATCCAAAATGTTGCGAAAAGGGCCAGACTCTCAACTGCGCCTATTTAGCCCATGTTTCAATAATGAGTTTTTTAGATATTTCACAACGAAAAGCAACGTATAAATATAGCCTGGCTTGAAGATTAAAATCCAATGTTTTACCATAAATTTTAAATCTGAAATAGCTTATGAAAGAAACTTTTAAGGAAAATTTTGGGGATTAGTAACAGCTACAATATACGTGAACATTTCCGAAAAAAAAAAGAAGAAACCTAGAAGAAAACACTCTGGTTGTATGTCACAACATAGTTATAATAATGTTTAATATCAAATGAGTAGTTTATAGGGTACTAATAATTTTATATAATGATCTTTTTTGCTTTGTGGTTCACAACTTGAATAAAAAACTTAAAGCATTGAATTTAACAAATTAAATTTTATTTTATTAACTATTTGTTTCTTGAGAAAAGTGTTTCAATTAAAAAAAAACCATTGAACTACAAAAAAAATGAATACAAAATTTTTTACATAGGGTTTAGAAACACGTGAAAAAATACCATACGATTCAAAATCCAAAAGAAATACTTTATAACAAACTGTAGAAGACAGTGTTTAAAGATGCAGAAGAGAGGATATGTGCCAAAGGGTGTCATTTAAAACGAACCATAAATCACTAAATATTCCTTCAATCTTCCGAAACTTTCAAGGAACCTTTTTTTTTCCTCATCATTTCACACTTTAAAGTGATAAAAAAATCTCGTTCGAAACTTTAAAGGGACTAACTTTGCTTAACAATGTCTATAAAGCAAGAAAGTGGTAATTTGTGGGTTTTAGGTATCTCAAGTGAAGACGGAATGGGGAAACCAAGTATCTTTCAAAAATGCCTAAGCTTTTAAACTCTTCTTTCAAAACTCTCAAAGATACTCTTATTCAATATTCTATAACTTTTCTCTTCCAACTATTCAACTAACTGGTTATTTATGAAAATCCCAGCGTGCATAATCTTGTAGTCAAATTTAATTTATTACCTTCATTCACTACTGGATATAAGTTATTGCGCTTCTCTTAAGAAAGTAATAAGAAAGAAAGGGAATAAAGTCTTTAGGTGAATAATGGTTGCTTAAGTTATTTCTTGTGGATTATGTTTTAACGGGTGAATACATTTATGCAATGTGGTGTATTTTGTGATGATATATTTTTATCTTTCGGTAATTCGGAGATATTGTTTGGAGGATAATGGGAAATAATATGGAATCCGTAAAAAGGGTTTGTTTAACTAAGAAGGGAAAGTAATGTAAAGAATGCTGAATCCGAAAGTGTTTCTACTACTCGCGCTTTTATGTCATTAAAACTTTGTGCTCTCCAAACCAAAATGAATTACATTTAGCTCAAAACGGGATTTATAATAATAATTTTCATTAAAGGGGAATGTCGCTTTTCCCAAATATTGTTGCAATTAAATTTTTCCTTCATGATTCTTCTTAACGTTTTCTTACTTAAGTGAAAATAGATAAACCATAAAATTATAAAAACCACCATATGCCATGTTTTTAATCCCCAAAGAGTAAAAGGTAAAATGTCAACGTTCCCATTAGATTAGAAACAGTTTTCAATTGACGTAAAATGCTTTTCCTAAGGGTAATAAATAAATTTTTTAACAGATATTAACTATATAAAGTAGTACATTTATTTTTTGATCAGATTTTTTCTAGTCCTACGCCGTGCGTAGTTACATATTTGATAAACGTTACAAAACTATTTTCCATTAGGTAATTATTAAGGTATTACGTTCCGTACACACAAAAGTATTTCAGCTTAACTCAATTACGCCCACGTGCATCCATATTTCTGCTTGTAATAATCTTTATATTCTAACGTTTTATTTGAGAGAAATATTAAATGTCAATGCAAGTTGCTTTTTATTTTGAATTTTAAAAGAAAAATATGCATTTATAGAGAGAATGCCTTTTTGAGCAAACGAGTTTGTTTTAACTACATTTCTAATTAAATTTTTTGTGTACATATTATAATACCTTAGTCCTGTAATTTAAAATTTTCAGTAAACACAGCTATACTAACGAATTAAAAATAAGCTTATATCTCCTACCAAATCTAACATAATGCATTCAAAAATACTACCATACATGTGTACACTTTTGATACACTATTTAGTGATGTAAAAGGGATATTTAAGTATTTTTTATGTATGGGTAGTTAATTTTTAAAAAGTGAAATTAGTAATAAAGAATTTAAGTGTTTTAAACCAACATAATCATTGTAATCAAGCAATTGAATCATATCTTATATAAAAGATTATAATAGATAAATTATTTCCTCCAAGGTAATATGACCAAATACTCCAAAAAGTTAAACTTAAGCAAGTATGTTAATTTTTTTCCCTACTTTTAAAGGACATACTGTATATAAATCTACTAGAAGAACAATGAGTTCATATTTCCTCACTATATTACCTATAAAATTTGTGAAACACTTTCTTCCACAGAAAATCCAATTTTTTTTTTTATCTAAAAGTCGCAATTAGAGATATTTTCTAGAAGTTCTGTTTAGAGCCATAAAAATGAGCTTAGAAATTTGGGTTTATAAATTCAAAAAAAGTCATAATAATCTAATTTGCAGCTACCTTAGTATCAGAAAAACATTTCCAAAAATATTTTAAAGGAACTTATGGGTGAGGAACCTTTCACCAGGAAAAGATGCAAACATTTCTTTAGTTTCTTTTGTAATCTAGTACGTGAAAACCTGGTTAACGTTTTTAGATAGATATCACAACTTATTTATAGACCCAAGCATACCCAGTATGTATTTACCGACTCAAATAACATCACTTACGTCGCAAAAAACACCGAATCCCACAAATATAACCCTCAGCCAAATATTACTCTAGTTCCAGTAGATATGCCGTCAAGAAACACCACATAAATTCCCCAATTTCCCCACATCCGGGAACCGATAGGGGAAATATCTCTGCTCTGATGCCCTTCTTTGTTTTATAAATTCCCTGATAAATCTGGAATAACCATTCTATTTTTGATCCATTGTTACTGCTGGCAAATCTTTCATTGCAGAATGCCGTACTTAACCTCTGATATTTGGGTTACAGGGGGAGATAGTTTTCTTGAAATGGAGCAGCGATATAGAAGACGAGATATTTTGAGTGCAATATTTCTTACCGGGGAATGGCAACGTCGTGTGCAGGGATGGGTTTTAGAGTAATGATGGTTGTGAACTGAAGGTTTCGGAACTCGGATTGCCGATCATACTTCATTGCAATGGCACATAACACGCGAGTTTTAGATATCATTTTTGGATTTGAAACTCGTTTTTGTCCCAATCATTGTTTCTTTATTTTGAAATGTAGGTAACTATGATTTGTGATTATTGGGGATCTATACTGGTCCTCTAAATTTAAAATTTCGATGATCTCCTAGTAGTACATGTATGATTCGATTGAGATTGAAGGAACTGGGCCTTCCTGAAACCATTGAAAACTCGAAATTACAAAAATTTGTTAGTAATAAATAAATGGGAATTAAAATATAAACTTTAGTGCAGGCATTTTAATGTAAAATGTTCTTACGTAATATTACTATGCATTACATTACTGCAAATAAAAATGGGTTAATTATATCTAAAAAAAAACCCATCAATGTGTTTGTTGTTCTTAGGAACTAAACTGACACTTTTAACAATCCCGGATCTATGGGAAATTCGAATTATCGATACTCGATATTTCGATTTGGATACTAATTTTTATACTTTAGTTCAAAAGTTATTTGTGTTCAAAATATTATATTATCTGTGCTATTTACAATTTTTAATTTGAAGTATTATTAATTATGTACTTAAAATATATTTATGTTCTACTTTGATTTAAATGTCAAACTACATGGTCTACAATCATAATTCTCCAAAACATGAAGTACAATTCAGTAATTTTTTAAGTATTGGAAAAATATGTCCTAAGCTTTGGTTGTTGTTTTTTTTGTCCTAATGATGCGAGAATCTAAATAGAGCAGTACTACATTTAACAGAAAGGTTTTTTGTTTGGAAAATTATATATTCTCATTACTAACGAGAAAATGCTTGTAGGATACACAGACGTAAAGAGAATAATCACACAATTATGCCGCGGAAAGTTTTAAACTGGTAATTACAACTAAACCCGCAGATTTTGGTTCCAAATGTTGTTTGAGGTAATTTTAACAGTAAAGAAACAGCAGCCCTGAAAAATGGAACCTTTTCAATTTGTATGCACAACACAGGATTTTCTCCCGCAACTGATTTCACACACCGCTGCTGCCACCTCCAATTTCCAAAACTCGGTGTGAAGGAACGCCACCAATTTGATTAACGACACGGTAATGAATTACCAATCGTCTATGGGGTCCGTCCATTAGCAAAAGACGAGCCGAATGATGTAACCTTTAGCATTTTGTGTTCGCCATTACTGTCGGATGAACTGTGTTCATGTGTATGTTAATTGAGAAGACAGAGGCGGCCGCGTTATGAAGCCATTTAGATGCAAATAGACAATGACTTTATATCCGATGCTCTGCGGTTGGTTGGTTGGTTGCCAAAGCTGGAGTGATTCGTGTATTTCTAAATCGAGATTGGCAACGGTGGGTTTGGGTGATTTACGCCGTTTTTGAAGAGGAGTTCCAGATTTTTGGATTAATGGGAAAACTGATTCTTTAGCTTTCCCCATTAGGGAACTATTTTATCCCATAAATATTTCAAACTCTTGATTAGCTGAGATGGTGACAAGGCAGTTGCCAACGGAGAGAAGATAAAAAATGCATTTATTTTATACAAAAACTTCGGGCATGCTGCTGATTGCTGATGGATGTAAAAGGATTTGATTAGTTACATACCCCTGCGTTTTAAGTCAAGTGAGGCCTAAATTTTAGTACAAAAACTCCTTTAATAATTAAGTTTCTCTTTTCATAAGTAAAGTATATAAATTTAAGTAATTAAAAACTAAAATGTGTTGTTCTATATTCCCCTTCTTTATTTCCTCATATCTTTTAATAAATTAGACCGAACAATTAAGGGGGTCTTACTGAAAAGAGGTAATGAAGAATGTGTTGTAAAAATCTACGTTAGTAGAGACTATTGTAGAACTATTTTCTTATTTCTTACAATCTCTTCATATATAAGAGCAGCAAGTTTTTTTTATTTTATTGCAAGTCAGATACGAGTCCTAATATCTCCATACATCTAGCTGACCCGTTTTCCAGATATTTAATGTAAAAGTTATCAGATAAAAAATCTTATTTAAAAAAAAAAGAGAGTTCAGTTAAGAGATCCAGTTTCTGGAAAATGTGGCCCTTAAGATGATTATCTCTAAATAATATGCCGCTATTCATTTTGAACTGAAATGAAAATTTGTAGGAAACACTTATTTTCAAATGTTTTAAGGTTATTTTAAGAGTTCACGATGAAAGCTTTTATTGTTTCTTTTTATATTTTAAAATTAAGCGGAAGAAACCCATTAGGATGTGGACAATAAATCCGAATGTTTTTTTACCCCATCTCCTACAAAAAAAAATCTTCAAATAAAACTAAAATTATTTCTCCAGAAAAACTTTTTTACTTCTTACATTAGGCTTAGCTCTTACATTTTTGCGTGTGTGTGTGTGTGTATGGGCTCATCATGAAAAAATTTTTCTTCCTCCCAGAGAACCTACTTAAATTCTTTATTTCCGTAGTTAAACTCCTATAAAACAGGGCAAACACGGATAGCCTCGAGGTTTCTATAGAAATTATTTCTTGATTATACTTCTTTGAAATCTCTTATCGGTATAAGGAAAGAGATCTAAAACACGAGATGAGAAAAGACAAACTCGAACAAATACTTTGATAATTCGAGAAGTCACGAAAAGTCTCGTATCGGCTGAGCAAAATACGATATTCTACCCGATACGTAAACGGATACATCGGAAAGGTTCATAAATAAGCTCAGTAAGAAACGTTTCGTCTATAGAAGTTTTAAAAGTAGTTCTGCTATAAAGAAACAAGGGACTTGATATTCTTTTTGGGAAAATATGCCTTTAAAGCACGGATTTCACGATTTTTCAAACTTTAACTTTACTTTTTATAAATTTCCCCTTTTTAATAGACCTTGATGCAAAGTAATTATTGTTTTTGAAAAATCAATAATTAATTTAGAAAGGTTGCTTGTTTTCTTACCATTTTTAATCAACTAAAACTTGTAGAAGAAAATTAATTTTTCAAATTAAAAAGTAGAGCAGTAGAGCATTATTTCTTCGTAAAACTACAAGACTGAAATGTTCACTTTATACATTTAATTATATGTAGTCCATTAAATCTACTCTAAATGTAATCTGTCTTATTTTTACACTAAAGACATGATTTATCACTGTGGCTCAATATTGACCTACTTTAAGACCCGTTAATATGAAGCTTCCATTAATATATGCGTATAATACAACTATTTGTTTCCTTATGAAGTACAGTTTTGTTCTTTTACTCAAAAATCCAGTTTCAACTTTTGAACGCTAATAGCTATGTGAGCTTCTCAGAAAACATTCCACCAAAATATTAGTTTTGAGTAATTGAAGATTTTCTGAAACTACATCTGTATTGTTTCGATGAAGGGGGAATTTTCGAAGCCGAATTCCAATCAAAGTCGAATTTCCGAAGAACAACTATTGGACGTTTGAAATAAACACCTACCTAATATCCTCATAAGTGTTGTTTTTATAACATTTTAATTTTTTTTATACAGAGGGGGAAATTTCTTTACAACAGACAGGGTCATATAACCAATAATATAACAGAATAAGATTATAACAGAATCGGACTATATACAGAATTACACACCCCCACAAACTAATATCCAAGGGGGACTCTTCCATTTACTATCCCATTAAAAATCCCCAAGCTGTTTGGAACCCCAAAAACTATTAGAATCATCGCCAAAAATTACAAATTAATCTATTAAAATAAATAGGGGCATATTGATGACAATAATAAAAATTTGGCGATATTTCAATATTTGGCGACTTTTAACGATATAGATAAAGGAATTGGCACCTATCAGAGTAATTATCTCACCTTTAACCGTATATGAAAGCCCCGCCAACTGGCCCAGGCAAGCTATGACAAACGATGCTCCGAAAGTGCCCCGAGAAGCCCTTAGTTATGGATGTTAACGTTATAAATGGACATCGGCTCTGGACGTGGTCGGATTGTTGAATTACAGCTCGGGACAGTTTTGCATCTGGTGATTGAGGGTTGGAGTTTCAGCGGAATTGCGCCCGGGGATTGCTTGGGCAATCACTTGGGGTTGGGAACTTTGTTCACGATGGAGTTGGGCAATTGCTGCAGTGTTGGCGATATTTAGGACTGACCTTTCATGGCGATTTAAAATGAGGAATAAAATTGGCCTTAATTTATGAGAACTTCATTTAAGTGATAGTGAACATTAATAAAACAGTCAGTCAACTATCCATACCTTGATGATAAACTATTCAATAATAATTAGCAATTTTCTTTATAAATTAAAAACAATAGAATATTACAACTAAACAAAAGAATAACAAGCATATGCATAATGAAATACAAGAATATTCAATATGAAGTTACCCTTATAATATAAGGTGGGTTTTATTATTATTTACCTAATCATATTATGATTAGGTAAATAATAATAAAACCTTTATAATTTCAAGAATATATTATGATTACTAATGCAGAATTTTATAGTAGGTATAGAACAAACAATATTCAGTTAGTAAGATCAATTTATTAATTAGACTAATTATATACTACTTTTTCTCATGTATTTTTTGGGTTAAATATTCTTGCAACAGCTTTGCTTTGGGAATTTTTCATGTTTTAAAAAGCATAGCATAATATAACAGTATCATTTTAAAAGAAAAAGAAGAATCTTTCCTAGTTAGCTTAGCAAAGAAGGTTTAAGCTTTTGAGGTATTTTTTAAGGCTATTCAAAAAAATTGCATTCACTAATCACACATTCGATTGCTCTGTATTTAAAATTCTTCATTCTATTACATTTTAAGGAAATAATGGTTAAGTTAGGAATTTAAAAAAATAGATGAAATAAAAAATGATTAAAGAGTTCAGAAATATTTTGGAAATGTGTGTTTATATGGTTAAAAACTAGACATTTTTTTAATTGTTTCAATATTAAATTCACTTATATCATCTTCACCAATATTGGCTCCGAATTGATTAAAAAAATCAATAAAAATAACCTTTAAATTATATATGGAGTCTCAAAAGTAGCATTGTGAAAATATGTGAAAACAGAAGAATATGTGAAAAGTCATGGTTGCTTATCCCAAATCCTCATATTGTGAGATATTATTACACCCACATAATCGTATTTCTCACCTTTCTTATCTTAAGGGATGAATTAATTGCTTAAAAATTATTGCAGATAAATTTTTGATTTCATAAAGCATATTTTTCAGTTTAATACATTCTACTTCAGAACAGTATACATCAGACTCCAATCCCCATTTATACATTCTTGTAAAAACTCATCCCAATCCCACTTGAGAATTAGTGTCCCACAGGCTATAAATAACCGCAACCATAACCCCCATCTGCTATATACAGCACAGTCTGGCAAATAAAAATGGATGGGTGAAATGCTCCGGTTGTGTAACGAAAGTGTCCAAGAGGAATAAAACAGGATTACTCCCTAATTGAAACCATTCATAAGAGATCTTTATTGAGGGTTGTAAAAATTACAGCAGAGTTCCGACTATGGTAGTAGTCTGAATTTTCCTGTTGAGTGAGCAAGTATTTAGACAGATTTCGCTGAGTGCTCGTCTGAGAATGAGTAGTGCCCGTTTTAGAAAGTTTGATGAGTTTTAATAGTTGAAGCAATGAAGGAGTATCGCTCTCAAAGGCATGAGACATTTACCTCGGTTGAAAGAAGTTAATGTGAAATGATGGAGTGTAATTTGTTGAATTGAAAACGGTTCTATTTTAGAATGATTTGAATTTAAAGACAACTTGCATAGAAATGTCTAATCAGAGTTACATTTTCTATCATTTCATTGTGATAAAGGCTTAAATAAAAACTGTGATTCAGAGTTGATAAAATATGTATGTAATATTTACGTATGTGACGCATAACATTAGAAACATTGCTAAATGTATAAAAAAAAGTAATTTAAATATCCTACAATTGTAGTGATAATCCAAAAATTATTTAGCAATATTGCTAATCTATAGTGTTCAAATTAACGTGACAAAATTCTTTTTAGAATAAATAACAAAAAGGCTCTAATCATTAAAAAAATCAATAAAACCACGACTGTGATGTAGGATTTGATTTATTAAATATTCCAGACTTGGAAAAGATTGAATAGAAATAGAATTTACCCATAGAAGACCGAGACCAGCATTTTGAGAAAAACTGATGACAAAAAATTAAAATTTCTTCAAATTGTACAATAAATAAGAAAAATCTGTGGCGTGAAGTTTTAAAATCGTAATATAAAAAGAGAAGAATTGCGAATTCAATACTTTACATGCTTCTCAGAAAAATTAAGTGATGCATTTGCCGAAATTGTAGGTATTGAGTGTATTGTGTTGACATATAAAAAAAGAAGTTGGATGTAACAAATACTTTTGTGTGATTAAAACAAGAACAAAAAACATACTTAAAATAGTATTTAGCTTTTTTTATCTATAGTTAAGGAATGAAATAGTTTTAACTCTATAAAATACACGGAACAAAAACAATTCTGAAATATTTCAATTGTTTTATATTTTAGGATATTTATATTCCGAAAGAGTATATAGACGTTTTGAAAAATATATGAATGGTAAACAGTTCTAGTAAAAATATTTTCTTAGGGATATTTGAGTCGTGTGTGAATATTTACCAAACCACCTGTTGAAATATTGAATGAAATGAAAATGTTTTATTACGACGACTGGAAGAATAAAATTTTTAAATTGGGAAATTTAATCCGTTAGAGCTAGAGCTAATTAGTTAAATTGTCACTTTTAAGTACCGTCAGTACACGAAGGGTTAAAATAATCTCACAATACAAAAACATGACTTTTAACGCAGTTTTAACTCTTAAAACTGTTAAATAACCAAAAATCAATCCTGGAAGAGGAAAATTAAGTGTGTTCCCGCAAAATACCGTCAGTATATTCTTAGGGATGGTTATTCTATGTATTAGTTTTAAAATGGGTTGTACTAGTAAGTACCGTCAGTAGATAAAGGGTTAATATGAAATGTCACTTAAGTGTCTCTTGTGCTTCAAGCCCTTCATTTAAAATCTGAAAGCGTATGTCCACTTTTGTGATAACACTCTAGAACCGCTATCCCCAGTTCTGTTATCATTCTTCCCATGGAAATACACGTTAAAGAAGGCCAATTTTTTTTTTCTCCTGAACAATTGAGTTATACCATATTGCGCCTGAAGGGACGACATATTTAACTCCGCAAATGTCAGGCTATTGAACAATCTGATTAAACCAAAGGGAAATACTTTCTGTGCGGCACCATTTTATTGATTGGAGGACGTATTTCCCATGTTGTCTATTTTTTTGTGGCGTCATTAACTGGCTTTCATCTGTTTTAGTTTTTAAATAGTTCCGTTTGGAGTTTTGACACCAATCGTAATTCCTTCCTCTTTGTGGAAGTTGAAACAATCTTTTAATAACAAAAGCCACAATCTAACCGTAAATCGATCTTCTTGGTATCGATTTCCAGTGCTAACAGGACACAAAAAAGGAAGGAAAAGTTCAATTCAATCCAGACATTAATCTCGCTCCCCCCCTAACCAAAAAAAAAAGCAACAACACAGAACTGAGACAAATCTAAGTAAAGTGCACAAAATCCGGCTAACAGGGGCATTGACCAATCTAAACAAGGAATAGACACCATTCTACCGGAAGAAAAACTTAAAGAATTAAATGGAGTTGTTTCATCGGAATGTCCAACATAAACACAAAGAGGCTTTTAATTCTGTTAAGGTTTTTTTCTTTTAGTTTGGTTGTGAATTGAGGATTTTCTGGAATGTAAAGGATGCCTGGAAAGTTCTGGAAAAGTAATTCACGGTATTTTTAAAGGAATTCAATTGACAATAAATAATGGAAAGAAAAAAATGGTACCCATGCTGAAGATAACAAATAGGGTGAATGCTTGTGTAAATTAATACGTTTTACTATCAGATTTGACGAAATTTCTTTACATAGTTTCACCTTTATCTTCTTTTAAAAAAGTGGGGTTTTTTTGCAACTTGCCTAAAAGTTGTACAATAGGGTGTCCCCCCCCAAAAAAATTTTTTTTTAAATCCCAGGTCTTACCCTCCAAAAATGTTCTTTATATGAATGTAAGACACCATGAATTTTTTCAGAATTTTTAAAAAATATTTAGAGATCCCTCAAGGTCATCAAAGTTTCATAAAAAGGGTCAAAATAGTGTAAAATGCGGATTTTTTTAATTTTATTTTTACAAACTTATAATGTTAAAAGTACATTATTTTCATTTATGAAAGCTACTTAAATATTGTTTCAAACCAATTCTGTGTTAATTATCTGGGTAGGGGGAATCATAACATATTATAGAAATTAAGAAAAATATGATTTTTTAGACATCTTTACCTTTTCGTACAAAAAGTGAACCAAGGTAAAATCTATCTTAAAATTGGTTATAAGACCAGTGAGGAATAATTTATCAATGATTTACAGTGTTTATTTAAATCTTTTTTACACATTCACACATTATTTCATTAACTTAATCCAACTTACTCATATTAATTTCTATAATTGTAGATAATTGTAGTATTTTTGTAGATTGTTACACCAGAAAATGCCCACAAGTGAATTACAACTTAAAATTGTGGTAAATAAAACCAATGGGGAAGAATGTTTTTTAAAATAATAAACTTCTTTACACAAACAGTAAAACATCATTAGGAGGAGCATCAAATTAGATTATCAATTAAATTTGACTAGAAATACACACAACCAAGCAATTAAATCGTTATGTATCTTGAAACACTTCAGCAATTAAAACCATTGAGGGTTCTTACATTTACATTTTTAAAAATATCTCAATTTTCAACGAAGAAATGGGATTTGTCATCCAGCGCTTAATACTTAGGCAAAAGCACTTGATTCTTAATGTGAAATCTACTTTCTTATCCACATACTATTGATGTAAGACTTTATTGCTCTCTAATCATCTGTAGGTAGTTTTATAGTAATTTTTAGGTGAAACAAAAGTTTTTAAACAGTCTGACGCTGTTGTTATAGTAGGGCCGTTAAAGGGAAGAATTGTTCAGATTGTGATAAAATCACCAAAATTGCTGGAGGTATAGTTTAAAACATGCTGAATCCAAAATCGACCGGAAGCACTCTGGCGGAAGCGTTGTTTTGGACTTCCGGTCAAAAACAAAATGGCCGCCCGCGGGCCTGTTTTCGGTTGTTTTAATGATAAAAAAATAATTTTGGTGACGAATATTATGTTTTAAAGGTCAAGGATCATGAATATGATACCAAAATGTGCAATTTATGTATAAAAAATTGATTAAATTCAATTAAATCTCTAAAATAGTGTGATAGAGTCAATCGGTAGGTTTTTTCTCAAAACATTGGTAAAGAAGTTTTTATTTCGACGGTTTTACATGTTTTTGAGGTGCTGATTCCGAATATCAAGTTTTCTGTCACGTGGTAGGTTGGGTTTGTATAAAAAAATTTCAAAACATTTAAAAAAATCTTAAAATGTTTTTCTCTATCTTCAGATTTTTGCTTATATTTCAAAAACTATAACTTTTTTTAAGATGATCTCAGTTACAAAGTTAAAGTTAACAAAATTTACAATAAAATTCTCTATTAAGCTCCATTTTCTGAAGAATAGTAGTTCAGTTATAGAGTGCTGAAAAGCAGCTATTCTTTTGTTCTTCTGCAAAAAAGTGACAAACATACGTTTCCACAAGCTAGAAAACAAATAATATCAACAAATTTTTATGCCACGTGAAAGAGAATTTTATTCCTCACTAAAATAGTGCCCTACATTATCATTTACAGAGAAGGGGGAAGGAGATAAGCGAAAATCGCGAATAAAGTGTTTTGCGCCTTGCAGCCAAAACGGACCTTCCTACCTGTTTATCTCCAATTTTCGCTTTACTTTTGGTGTTTAACCATTAAGAAAAATATTTCAGATCAATTGATGACTAAGCATGGTCAAAAAAATAATATTAAATTATTAAATATTAGGTATTAAAAATTGCCTCAAAATTTTTACTTTAATTATTAGTTTTTCGTAATTTTCACAAAACTTATAGTTTCTCAAAAAAGGGCAGTAAAACTTTATGTGTAGAAATTAAATGTTATTTCATTTGGTATAAAATGTTTGAAAATAATTTTTATTTATTTACAGATTTAGTGGAGAAATAGCAAGCATTCGTCACTTTATTGAAAGAAAAAAAAATCACTTTTCTTTAGAAAGCTCTTGCGGCGATACCGCTTGTCAAAAGATAAAAATGAACTAATATGCTTGTTATAAGAAATTTTACGTGTTTAAAATTTGGTGCACTGCACTTTTTGTGAAAAATTTGTGGCAATTTTTGATTTAGAGTGACCTTTTAAATAAAAATAAACCTTAAATTCGGAATCAACACCATATGAGAACAAATACAATATCAGTACATTTAAACATTCCTATAATTGAATACATAGATTTAGTATTTTGTTGTATTTTCCGAGTAAAATAACATTTAATAATTTAATTAATTAAGGAAATTAAGTGCAATAATTAATTGCAGAAGAACAAAAGAATAGCTGCTTTTCAGCACTCTATAACTGAACTACTATTCTTCAGAAAATGGAAGCTTAATAGTGAACTTTATTGTAAATTTTGTTTACTTTAACTTTGTAATTGAGATCATCTTCAAAAAAGTTATAGTTTTTGAAATATAAGCAAAAATCTGAAGATAGAGAAAAACATTTTAAGATTTTTTGAAATGTTTTGAAATTTTTTATACAAAGCCGACCTACCACGTGACAGCAAACTTGATATTCGGAATCAGCACCTCAAAAACATGTAAAACCGTCGAAATAAAAACTTCTTTACCAATGTTTTGAGAAAAAACCTACCGATTGACTCTATCACACTATTTTAGAGATTTTATTGAATTTTAATCAATTTTTTATACATAAATTGCACATTTTGGTATCATAATCATGATCCTTGACCTTTAAAACATAATATTCGTCACCAAAATTATTTTTTTATCATTAAAACAACCGAAAATAGGCCCGCGGGCGGCCATTTTGTTTCTGACCGGAAGTCCAAAACAACGCTTCCGCCAGAGTGCTTCCGGTCGATTTTGGATTCAGCATGTTTTAAACTATATCTCCAGCAATTTTGGTGATTTTATCACAATCTGAACAATTCGAGTGTTTTTTTCCCTTTAACGGCCCTACTATTATGGGTAATGGTAATGATCTCTTTTTCGCTTAATGGACCATGAATCAAAAAAGCAATTAGCAAAAGCTGCGATATTTGCTGAAAACTTGATTCTATGTAAAAGATGTTGCTGAACAAACTGTTGCATTAATATTTTATATAGAATTTGAAGTGTGCAGCAAAGAACTAAAAACAAAAACAGTTTTAAACTAACAGAATGATACACAAAAAAAGTAAAATCACCAAAATCATCATTAAATATTGTTAATATATAAGTCTGAATGAGTAAGAAATGTGATTGTTTGTGAAAATTCTTCCCCATATGTTTATTTACCACAATTTAAAGTTATTTTTCACCTGTGGGCATTTTCTGGTAAAACAGTCTAAAAAAATACTACGATTATCTACAATTAGAAATTATCATGAATAAGTTAATGAAATAATGTGTGACTGTGTAAAAAAGGTATAAATAATGACTACGTATTATTTATTATTTAATAAATAATATTTAATTAATAATTATTTAATAGTGACTACGTATCTCCTAAAATTCTTAGGGACTGTGTTTGTGACATCAAGGATTAGTTGTTAGTTAAAGGGGATTTTGTCCAAATATTTTTACACATAAATTCTACACACACAAATACTAATTTCTGAAAACTTCACTCTCAAAATAAGATTTTAACTCATTTTTTGGACATGTACAGATGTCACTCAAGAGTGACATCTGTACATTTAATTCTGGAAGAATTAAAAGATTGGGAAATAATCATTTTCTAGATTTTTAAATTATTAATGATATATCACCATAATTTTTGAATTACCAATAATACGTAAAGAAATCTATCGCACAAGCATTTTCTTTATTTAGCTCCTAAGTTATACAATAGTTTACCATTTAAGTTGCAGTCGGAAAACAATTATTATCATTTCAAGAAAATTTTATTTACATTTTTAATTGAAATTGACGATATCGATTTATTTTTCCACATTTAGAAGCGAATTTACTTTATATTTTCCAGTTTGTCCAGAATGTTTAATTATGTATACTTTTATAAATTTATGTCTTGTGTTCATTTCCTAGTTCTAAATCCTTATTTGTTTTTTATCATTTGTGTTTTGATTTTTGTAAACTATATTTTTTTCCTATGTCATGCAAGTAGTCACCAATACTGGCTCTGTTGCCTCTTGGTGACCAATTTTTATTTTTGTAAATTGTGTTTTTTAAAAAAGATAAATAAAAATTATTATTATTATTAAATTATTATTATTATTATTGGTTTTAAACTAATTTTTTGGTCTGTTCGTATTCCTGGTTGAGAACCGAGGTTTTAATGCACTTTTTCAAAGAATAACAAAAGGTTAATGACTTTCATTTAATGAAAGATGAAAATTTTAAACATCATTACAACTCCCTAATGTCCTCCGCAGGAGCGCAGAAAACATCGAACACCCCTCACCAAATCGCATCTCCCTCGAAACTCTTCCCGTTCCCGCCGTTTTCCAGAGTTGGCGCATGCGCAGAGCGGACCCTTCCAACGATTTCGGCAGGGCTCGGCCAATCGGCGGCCTCCCTCGCGATTGCGTCACCGGGGATCCTCTCTTCGGGAAACGGACCCTCCAGCAGTGAGTCGATGGCTCTCCCACCGGCTGAGAGTGTGGCCAGGGATTTGTGTTGCATCGCGGCTCTGTTGCATGGCAAGGAAAGTTGCATGAGATCCGAGGTGAGTGACATTTTCTATGAGTAATTGCGTTGTTAATTATTGCATTCGCATTATGTGTATATGCAATATGCGAGTAATTTATATATTTTCCATTATAAGAAAAAAAAAGTAGTCATTATAAAGTTATTTTCTTAGAGGTTGACGATTAATTGTTGATATATTTTTCATTAAAAGGGAAAAAGTGGGGATTATAAAAAGAGTTGCAGGAGGTTGTCACTCGTGTGAGATGTTATAATTTTTCCGGGAAATGACAAACTCGAATATATTTGGTTTGTTTTGGACTGTTTTCGTGATTGTGATTGGAATTCAATTAAGTATTCAGTTTTTTTTGTGATAAATATATTATTCTTTCGGTTGTGTCAATGTAAATTAATGTTGCATAAGGTCCGAGGTAAGTGGCATTTACTTTGGAAATTGCAGAATTTGAGCAATGGGTAGTTGGGTTGTAACTTATTGCGTTTGTGTTACGTGCCATTGCAATGATTATAATTAATAATAAATATGTATATTTTTCATTACAAAAAAAAAAGATTATACAAAGAGTTGGAAAAGGGTGTCACTCGTGTGAGAAATTATAATTGGTCTTAGAAAAGGAAAATGCAAGTTTTTGGTGTGTTTTAGAGTATTTTCATACTTGGTGTGGTTGGAATTCAATTAAGTATGCTATTTTTGTGTGATAAATATGTTATTCTTTAGGTTGTGTCAATGAAAAGGAAAGTTGTGCGAGAGTTTAAAAAGAAAGAATACTAGAAAAATAGATCTGCAATAAAAATTGCGTTGTATTCAAAATGGCTAAAGGAATCATCATAGCGTTGTTTGAAATATAGTGTTTTGAGTTAAATTTTTATGCCATATATTAATGACATTTGCATTAATTATGCAGCTAGTCATAAAATACCTGATTGGAAATTGCTATCTTTAAGCAAGCACAGTTTGCGATCTTAAGCCCTGTTGCATCCGGACTTATTCATTGTGTGGAAATAGGGATGCTCCCAGGCACTCTCCATCCTTATCAGTGCGTATTTAATAAATGAGCAATATGAAATCCTTTACTAATTAAAAATAATTAATGCAATAACTTATGATGGGAATTAATTATTAATAGTAGTAATAAATTAATTAATGGAGAAATGATTAGGTAAAAGAAAGTTGCGCAATATGTAAGGAACAATAGCAGTAATTATTCAAAGGATAAAAATTACAAAATTGTATGATAAATAAGTGGTAACATTTTTTATTATTAAATATACATTATGTTGCATAAAGTTCTTATAAAGGTGGAGTAATCTTTCAAAGATAAAAAAGAGTATCTTCATTCCGTGAAAAACTAGGTTCACGGCGAAATTAATTCATTTCTTAAAAGTCCATTAGTTTTAGACCCCTCAGGGGCACACCCTGTTAGGGTGTGACGGGTGTCACAATCCCGAGGTACCCCAGTGTATCTGTGCCTCCTTTTGAAGGCCAAACTTCAACACGAAGTCCTGTGGCATACCAGGGTTGAGTGGGACGAGGTTGGGTCTGATGATTTATAACTTATATGACGACCCAACGGACTGCTCAACCCTAGGGAAACTGGCATTGGGAGCGGGGATTTGAACTTCTTGAGGACCTTTGGACTGGTGAAGTGGGGTCTTGGAGGAAGCAGCCATGTAGAGGGTACAGGTCAAAAACTGAGTTTTGCGTCTCAGGCCGCCAGATAGTACAGGAGCCCGGGGCTGCCTAACCAGCAATGTCCTGGCTGCTCCACCAGCTGGCGAATAATCCCGCCTGTCTTGTAGTTCCAGGTGGTGCCTGGATGGGGTCCTGCATGGCAGAGCGGGGGGCTTTCCCGAGGCCACTGCTGGCTGTTGACTCTGGGGCTAGCCCCACCAAACTGGTCCTCTGGAAGTCGGAAGGGATTCTCCTCCTCCCTCCCCTACAAAAAATGAAAAATGGAAAAAGAAAAAAGTAATTCGGGTGAAAACGCAGTACCCAAAATCCCCAACCCCTCTCCCTCCGGGGAGCACCAAGGTGACAATGCCTTAAAAATGACTCTCTCGACATCGTTTAACATTAATGCTCTACCTAGATTTTTAATTTTACATTCCGATGAACAAAAACTTGCCTCTCTCTCCCCATTCCTAGTATCGAAAGCAATCTCTGGACTAGCCGGTAATGTCAAATCTGTTAAAAAGCTTCCCTCAGGTGATCTCCTTGTCAATACAGATACTAATTATCAATCAAAATGCCTCCTCGACTCAAATAAACTAGCTCATATTCCAATAATAGTCACACCACATCCTACCTTGAACTGCTCGAAAGGCGTGATATACTGTCCTGATCTTACAGACCTAACTGAAGAAGAAATTAAAGATGGATTAAAAGACCAAAATGTAACAGAAGTTAAACAAATAACAGTCAAGAAAGACAAAAAACCTCACAAACTGCCCCTATACACATTAACTTTCAATACCCCCAATATACCTAGCAATATCAAAGCCGGATACCTCAATTTAAAAGTTAGACCATATGTTCCCAACCCACTGCGTTGCTTCCGATGCCAAATCTTTGGCCATGGAACTGCGTCGTGTCGCGGTGTCCCTACCTGCGAGAAGTGCGGGAGTGAGGACCATACCGGCGACTTTTGTTCCGCAAAAAAAGAACACTGCGTGAACTGTGACGGAGAACATGCTGCCTCTTCAAGGAAGTGTCCACAGTGGCTGAAGGAGAAAGAGATCCAGCGAGTTAAGGTTCATGAGAAACTTTCATATGGTGAGGCTAAAAAGCGTGTGCAGAACCTCATGCCACAGCTTCCCTCCAAATCATATGCAGCCGCTGTAAAAACATCTTGTACTATGGCCACACAAACAAATGCTTCCATATTCTTAACCCTGAGACAATCTAAACCAACTATAGTAAAACCTTCTGATAAAACAGACGCAATAAACCAAACAATATCTAAAACGCCTGACCAATCCACCACTGCAAAGTCTCAAGACTCAGCAGAGGACATGGATTTCCAAACTAATTTGAAACGCTCAGCCTCAGAAACAAATATAAAAGAATATGAAAAAACTCAAAAAAAACCAGTCCCACCCAGCCCACCCAATGCCCCTTTGACCTCTTTGGAGGATGTGGAAGCTGCAGTCTATGTGCAGTCTCTCCAGCAAAAGGACCTTCTATTGAAGGAAAAAAAACCAAAATTCACAAAGATTTCGTACAACCCATTAGGTCCCAAAAATTCAAAAAACACCCAAAAGAAGGATGGGTAAAATAGTTCAGTGGAACATTCGTGGTTTCCGCCCTAACCTAGAGGACTTGAAACATCTGGCCAATATTCACTCACCAGTGTGCATCGCCTTGCAGGAGACTTTCCTGAAGCCTTCCGACTCGGTTCGTTTGCGAGGATTCTCTGTCCTCCGCAAGGACTGTGAGTCTGGCGGTAGAGTCTGTGGTGGAGTGGCGCTTTTAGTCGCCCACTCGGCACCCTTTTCTCCCGTCGATCTCCAGACGTCTCTGCAGGCGGTTGCAGTGCGGCTCACTATGACCTCGGCTGTCACTATTTGCAACATATATTTACCACCTGGTGTACCAGTTTCATTCAGAGATTTAGATAATCTCATCTCTCAACTTCCATTACCCATTATTTTAGTTGGTGATTTTAACGCTCATCATGTAATGTGGGGATGTCGCGATGTTAATGCTAGGGGGCACATCGTCGAGCGACTGTTTACAGAGCTAGACGTAGCCCTGCTTAACGACGGATCCCCCACCTACCTTCACTCACCTACACATTCTTTTAGTGCCATAGACCTCTCTATCTGCTCACCTTCACTTCTCTTGGATCTTACGTGGCAGGTCCATGAGGATCCTCTGGGAAGCGATCACTTCCCCATTGTGCTCTCCTTTGCTGCTCCTACTGCAGGTTCTTCTACCCGCCCACCGAGGTGGATACTGGAGCGAGCCAAATGGGAAGATTTTAAGAATCATGCTGTCATTACAGAAAGTATGGTGTTATCTGGCACTGTTGAAGAGGCGGTTTTATCTGTGACATCTACAATTTTAAATTCAGCTCATCTTTTCATCCCAAAGAGTTCCTCTAGGTTACCTAAATTCCCCAAACCATGGTGGAATTACGAATGTAAGGAAGCCCAAAAAGCTCAAAATAAAGCCTGGAACAGGTTTAGACGGTATCCTTCTCCGGACAACCTGTTAGCACTCAAAAAGGCAAGAGCATACTTTCGGAAAATTCGAAGACAGAGTCAGAGGGAATCATGGATGGCATACGTCAGCAGCGTAACGTCGTCCACACCCTCTAAAGACGTCTGGAACCGAATCCGGAAGATCAGTGGCAAATTTAGTTCACAGCCTATATCTATGCTGGAAAACCATGGCATTACAGTCAGTAATATCCCTGACATTGCTAATGCACTAGCAGAGTCTTTCGCCTCAACATCCAAAAGCGAAAACTACCCTCCTGCGTTCCAAGCGCTGAAGCAGAGAGCAGAGCGACCGAGATTGGACTTCGGTTCTTCAACCGAAGATTACAACTCGTCGCTGACACTGCTCGAACTTCGCGTGGCGTTGCATCGCTCCGGGAACTCAGCTGCAGGTCCTGATGGAATCCACTATGCCATGCTGAAAAATTTGTCCGACGATTCTCTTCTCTCCATTTTGAGTCTGTTTAACAGAATCTGGAAAACTGGAATTTTCCCAGTTCAGTGGAGACATGCTCACGTAATACCTGTTCCAAAGCCAGGTAAAGATCCTACATCCCCATCTAATTACCGCCCAATAGCTCTGACGAGCTGTTTGTGCAAACTGATGGAGAGGATTGTTAGTGCTAGGCTTCTATTTTACATTGAGAGCAGAGGTTTACTTTCGCCACTACAGAGCGGCTTCCGCAGACACCGCTCAACTAATGACAATTTGCTGAGGCTAGAAACAGCCGTAAGGGATGCCTTCTTTCGTCAGAAACACCTATTGGCCGTGTTTTTTGACATTAAGAAGGCATACGATATGACATGGAGGAGAGGTATCCTCCAAGACTTGTATAATTTTAATATAAGAGGCGTCCTTCCCAATTTTATCAAAAACTTTTTAGAACATCGCACCTTTCAGGTGCGACTGGGATCATTTCTTTCTAACACTTTTATTCAGGAACAAGGAGTTCCGCAGGGTTGCATTTTAAGTGTTTTACTTTTCATCATCAAGTTGAATGGCATCACTCATCTCATTAACCAAGATATTCAGTGTTCACTATATGTTGATGATATTCAAATTTCCTACTCATCATCATCTTTGGCCATAGCTCAACGCCACTTACAATCCACTATCAATAAAATGAACAAATGGGCATTAGAAAATGGTTTCGTGTTCTCTGCTGAGAAGACCTCATGCGTTCACTTCAGCCGCAAAAGGGGTCTCTTCCCTGATCCAGAGTTGCGCTTGGGAAACTCTATCATCCAGGTTTCCCAAAAAGCGAAATTTCTTGGGGTGATCTTCGACCGAAAGCTCCGTTTTCACCTCCATATACAGGATCTTAAAACGAGATGCCTAAAAGCCCTCAATTTGTTGAAAGTGTTATCCAACACACGTTGGGGAGCCGACACGACGTCCATGCTCCGGCTGTACCGTTCATTAGTTCGGACTAAGCTGGACTATGGTTCGGTCGTGTATGGCTCGGCTTGCAAGTCTCTGCTGCGTCTGTTGGATCCGGTTCACCATCAAGCACTCCGGATTTGCTTGGGTGCGTTTCGCACGTCCCCGGTAGAATCTCTCTATGCTGAAGCAGACGAGCCTCCTTTGAACTTGCGTCGAAATTTCCTGGCCCTTTCATATTTCATAAAAGTGAGATCATTGAGTCATCAGCCTGCTTTTAGATTTTTGTTTGACTTAAGCTTACAGTATTTCGTCCTCCATCGCAGTTCACGCCTAAACCCACCTCCATTTCAGTTCCGCGTGAGACAATACATGTCTGACTGGGATATTGTTTTTGAGAAGATAGCTCAAACTAACGCAGCGCTACTTCCTCCATGGGAGCGAGCTCCCCTTCAGGTAGACTTCTCTCTTTCCCGCTGCAGGAAGACACTCCCTAATTATGTGTTCAAAGCTTTATACAGGGAGCATCGAGGGACGTACTCGGACTTCACCCCAATCTTTACGGATGGGTCAAAGTCCAATTCACACGTAGGGTCTGCTGCCGTTTGTCAGTGCGAAACCCTAACCGATGCCCTTCCTGTTACAGCCTCCATATATACCGCAGAACTGCACGCGATCAGGCTTGCTATCGAACACGTATCCCGGTCCTCGCACGGGAAAGTGGTCATTTACACAGATTCATTGTCATCACTCAGGGGCATTGTGTCGCATAATCCATCTAATCATCCCATTGTCCACGACATTTTAAATTCCATGTCCAATTTATTACGGACTGGAAAAGAGGTCTTGTTTTGTTGGGTCCCTGGCCACGCCGGGATCGCAGGCAATGAAGAGGCTGACAAGCAGGCAAAGACATCTACTGGAAATTCTGAGCGTTTTCCCGTCCCCTTCATTGACCTTAAAGCGTTTCTCCGGTGGAAGCTTCGTTCTGTGTGGCAGACCAGCTGGGACACTCAGCTGGAGAACAAGCTTCATTCGATCATGCCACTGATTGCTGCCTAATCTTTCATTTAGTTTTATTTTTTGATATGTCTTGGTTGGCACAAAATGTCCCTATCGGGGCCTTGAGCCATTAAACCCCAAACAACCAACCAACCAACCAGCCACTGATTGCTCCTCGTCGAGATTCTTCTTTGAATCGCCGGGAGGAAGTAGTGATCAGTCGGCTTCGAATTGGCCATACTCGTTTTACTCATCGTCATTTATTATTTAGGGAGCAGGCCCCCATTTGCAGTCATTGTTCTACAATTTTTTCAGTTTTTCATATTATGTGTGAGTGCCCTCATTTTAATGGTGTTAGAAACCGTGTTTTTAAAACCTCAACTTTTAATATGTTGGATGTTTTAGACCGATCATCAAATTTTGGACCTGTTTTCAGGTACATTCGTGCCATAGGTTTTATGCATCATGTCTAAGTTTTAACTAAAATGTTTTAAATGAAATTTTATTCTTACGCATAGAGTGCGTTTGACAAAGGTTTTTTCAGCCTAATTTTTTATTAAACTTTATTTTGATGTCTTGGTTGGCACAAAATGTCCCTATCGGGGCCTTGAGCCATTAAACCCCAACCAACCAACCAACCAACCAACCAACCATTAGTTTTAGAAATTTTGAATTGATGCATTAATGCTTTTAAGATTATTTGCTGTTTTTTAATATCTAATCTAAATTGTCTTTCGAGATCTTTTAAGTAGCTTGAAATAATGCATGCTTATTTTACGATCTCGATAAAAAATTACTTTGTTCAATAAAATTTACAAGCACAGAATTACTTTATCCAGTAGACCTGAGCTGAAATATTGGTAAAAGGTCAGTTTTTTACATTCAAAATATTATTTTATTAACTTTTGTTGCTAATTAAGATAAAAAATGTGTTAAAGTGAACTTGTAAATGCATTAAACCTAAAGTACATGAGAGTCGTAGAAATATTTGAGGTCCCTATAAAAAACAAAAACTCTAATCAGTTTGTTGACAAACGATATTTTATAAATAAATGCATTAGATAAATAAATTGCCTTTGGTGTATGACTGAGAGTCAAATATAAATAACTTCTTGTAACAACTATACACAAGTAAACCTTACACAACGTGAACGGAAAGCCCGTAGACATTTTAAAAATTCATAAAATCTACAATCAGAATAAAAAAGGATTTTCCGTTCCGGCATCAGTTAGTATGGGGATATTTTAGACAATAAAAAAAATTTAGTTAAAAATTATGTTAGTAGATAGCGCCAACATAATTCACGGTTGTCCAGCAGAATGACCCACAGATTGCATTAAGAATTGATTACTTTGAAAATATCCTTTCCTTTTAAAAGAAGAAATATCTTGAAAACTAGTTTTTAGGAATAGAAATCTTCCATTTTATTAATTTGATTACTTCTGTTAACCCTACTACAATGCCTGAATTTTTGAATTAATCTGGAATTTGAAAATACTTAAAAAAATAAACTCTCCGTTTCTCTATGCTTTTTTGACAAAAAACTTATTTTCCAAAGTCTTTCACTTTAACCGTAACTGATAGAATTTAACTGAAGATAGGTTTGATGCAAAAGGTAAAATCAAGCGATAAAAGCTTGCTTAATGTAAAACCTTAGTGTTCAAATAAATTGATATCCTCAACACTTTGTAAGACACTCTTAAAAAGGCATTGAACTTATTTTTTAAGTATTCAGGAAATGCAGTTCAAAACTTTTTCCACCACTGCATAATATTAAATTTAACTTGTTTGGTGTTACCCGATGCTCCCTACCCTACCGAGCAGCTGATCCCAACTTAGAAGGTTTAGTTATGTATAGCCACCCCGTACGAAGTAATCTACATGTTTTAGAGATGCCTTTTTTCGAACCCTTTCGTAGTTTTTATGCTTGCATATAAAAGAGCGCTAATATCACAAAAATAGACCCAGTGTTTCTTCCAGCATCACCTTCCACCATAATTTTTACCTATAGTAAAAATGGTAGTTGTATTCATGCGTGGTGTATAATTCGATATCTTTAGCTTATAAATTCATATCTATTAACCACAATATAGTTTTTCTTTCTTTATGAATAAAAGGCTGTTTTAAAATATCTTTTCTAAAAGACTAGTATATATATTCAGGGTGTTTCATGGCTTTTAGTAGTGACCATGCTGAATCTATATTGAGACGGTTTACAGCGCCCCTAGCGGTGAAATAACAAAGTTCAAAATATTAATTAATAAACTAAATGAGATAGAATGAAAACTTCAATTAGAAAATTTTTTGAAGTATCATACCAAACTCACAAAAAAGTTAAATGGAAATATTTTAAATATATTAGCACTTTTTTTCAGGCCTCAAATTAGAAATAAAAAGGTTCACAATTTTGCAAGTTTCTTTTTTTTTAATTAAAAGTTTATCTTTATTTAACGAGAAAAAAATGCAAAACAATATAATCACATTGAAACACCAGCAAGTTTGCGAACTTTTTCTTTTTTGAGGCCTAGAAAAGTGCTATTTTCACACGCTAATATATCTTAGTATATTAAAGATATTTTCATGAAGCTTTTTTCTGTTAGTTTGTCATGATACTTAGAACAAAAATTTTAAAAATATTTTTTTAGCTCTTTTAGTATTTTTACATAATTTTTAACTTTCTTATTTCACCACTAGGGACTCTGTAAGCCGTCTCAATCTCAACAGCTTACTTCCATCAACCTGAGAGACGTTGGTTTAAAAAAAAAACCCTGACACTGACACACATACTTTTTAAGAAATCTGTATTTTTATACTATGATTATCTACATTCAATTAAAGTAACACCTATTATCTTTTTAGAATTAAACCGATAGTTAAAACTTAAGAGTAGAAAATGGGCTCTGCCATTTTTTTTTTATTTGCGTAAGAAATATCCCGTCGAAGGGTGATGTGCCAGGGCTTTTCCCTCAACACTTTCTTTAACGGCAATGTTGCTTTGTAGCAATAATACTTATACTGCTGAGAAACAAACTTACGGGCATTATAAAAGAGGTGCTGTGACTTTTCTACCTTTGGGTTCATGAATTCAATATTGGTCAAAATAGATGAGCATTCTTAAAACAGTTATCTGCTTAAATATTTACACCCTATTAGAAGTTAAAATACTTAATGAAAATCCAATTCCAATAGAAGACCAAATAAAATATTTCAAAAATCCCCCATTTTAAAAAAGAAATTTTGAGTAAACATTTAATTATCTAGTTCCTAAGTTATTCAATTTCTTCCTCTTGATTTACAAAATATTCCACTTAAGCTAAAATTTAAGAACTTTTTTATTTAATTTTCTTCTTGAAATCGATGATTTAGATGATTTTTTTAAAATTATAGAAGCAAAGATTAATTTTTATGCCTAGCTGCTGTGCCAATTTCAATTTTTTTTTCTCATTGTACGTTTGTGATCTATCTATTTTGTATGTCATTATTTTTTTTGTGTGTGTCTGTGTTTTTTTTCTTGTTTCGTTATCACTTTGTATGTTTTTATCATCAATATCAGTTTAATTTTTTTTGGTCATCTAAATGGGTTTTAACACCCAATTATGACACAGTTGTTTTCCTCTTTTCAAATTTTCCAAATGTACCGTCAAAAATTTAAATAAATTATTATTATTATTATTATTATTATTAAAATAATCGCATTGAATGATTCTTTCCCCCTTTTCAACATTTTACGAAAATTATGCCCCAAAAAACGCAATAAAAATGCATGTATTTAACAAACTAATCATATTTCTAAAGTAAAGTGCCTATTTCACTCGGTATTCGGACATTGCTCTGGGAACTACATACTTCCTTCGTTTGCTCTCGGCTTATTTCCCCCATTGTCAAGAAACGCCGGACTCTAAGTACACACACAACAAACAACATTTACCAGTTTTCTTCACCGAAACAAAAGTCACCGTTTACTCTGCAACTAATCCCGCCTCTGATTAAAATCAAAAGAAAGAATCGCACGACCAAACAGCCAATGTTTTCATCCCCAGAGAGAGCAAGAGAAATAAATATACGTTTCAATCGTCGCTGGTTTAATCAGCTTAGGGCGTCGTGTGTTGCGACGATCATCTCCGAGGATTAGGGAAGAAAGAATCTAATTATAAAGGAGCTGGGTCTGGAGATTTGGGTGGCCGTGTTGTGTTTGCTGTAGGAGCGATCGCTGCTTTTGGATGTGAATGGAAAGGCTCTGATGGGATTTGGGTTGGGAACATGTGTTGAGTGTGTTTCTGAAAATCGGAATGGGCCGCCGTTTCTCACTTTTACTGGGGATAGGGATCGTGTTTCCTGATTACAATTCACTTAGAGTTGCCGCCGGATGTCTTCGATCATTTTTCAGATCAAAGCGAATAGTATAGCTTAATGAATATGTATATTTCTCGGCATAAATCGGTGTTGGAATTTGATAAGGTTTTCGTCTCAAATCAGTGTCGATGATTAAATTTGATTAAATACATGGCTTGTGCAGAGATATTTTTAACTTCTCTGAGAGAGTATTTCACTCCTTTAAAATCGGAAATACTCTTTAAAAAACTAGCCAGAAGTATTTTCACTCTTTGAATTTTTTACAAAGGTTTAGCTTAAAAATGCATCTCGTGGCCCCACCGAAATCAACAAGTAATATTTTTCCACGCATCAGCGGAGACATTTTCGGCTTACTTCTGGCCAAAGCCAATTGCCAAAAGCCACGGCACCCTAATTATCATACTTTTTAATTGTATTTTCATACAGACATAGCTTTTTTTTTCATTTATTGTTCTGATGCTTTGGGAGTTTGATTGAGGTTTTCGTATTTCTGTATTTGTAGTTCATGCTATTTCCGTATTTCACTCCTCATAATTCAATTTCACTCCTAAAAAAGTCAAGGAGTATTTTTACTCCTCCAAAAAAATCCTAGGAATAACACAGGGCTTGTGTATAAAAATTAAAGTCGTTATTGAGTTTTATTGTTTCGATTGAAATCAAAGGATACCTATTGAGCGGTACGGTTTAACTCAGATAATAATGATGGAAAATATTTTGAGCCAAAAATGAAATCAAACATAGCCAAGACATATCGTTCCATAGTTTACAGGATAATCGAGATATATCTCTATTAATAAAATGTATCAAATTGTTCAATTTAAGAATAAGTTAATTTTTGAGTAAGTTGAGTTTGAATAAGTTGATTTACATACCAATAGGCCTATGAGGCCCAAGCCTAGGAGCCCCATGATATAAGGGCCCCTTAATATTTTTAAGATTATAAAGAAAAATGTAATTTTTAAAGTATTTTCAGTAATTTTTTAAACAGGAAAATAAGAATCTAAAATTTGAACCAATTATTTTTACACAAAAGTATCATTATTGTTATAAAATTAGTATTTTATGATGAACATACGTTGTACCTACTATACGGAATATTCGAAATCAGGTTCAGCCCAAAGGTCTCTTTTATACCGCGAACTGAGTACAGAAAGTATAAAAACCTTTTTCCTCGACTTATAAAAAAACAAATCTGTTTAAATGCAAAGACGAAAAGTGCATTCTAATAGAAAATCTGAAATACTTACAAAAATCCAACTCCGGAAGACTCGCATCCCATAAATCTATTTTCGAATTCCTTAAAAATAAGGAATATCATTCCCGTCTTCGCATCCTTGTAAAAACCACCCTTGTGAAAACCTTGCCCACAAATGATAAGATAAATATTTGATTTCTCGTGTTTCGGAAGAAATTTCCTTCTTTTCATGCGAAGTATTACATTTTTTTTATTATTTAAAGAAGCCATTGTTCATAAGTTATCTCCTCGAATCTGTTGCATGTGTCTTGGAAACGTTGGAAAGGGAATTTCGGGTTCGTAAACTTGTTCTCGGATGAGCAGGTTGTGGTAGTTTTGTTCCAATTTATAAGCAAATATGATCAGTGTTTTTAAAGGTATACTTTGCATTGTAGTAGTAGTATTTGCTCTGAGAGTTTTGTATACCCTGGACGCAAATATGCTAGTTGACAAGGGAGTTTTCTCGGAAATCTTTGTTTTGATGCTTTTATATTTGTTTTAGTATCTTTTCTGCTGACTTTAGCCATATTTCTGCGAAATCTCTGGTGGCGGAATCGCATGAAAGAACCATGCCTGTTTGTTTTCTTGGAAGATAGTAGTATTAATTTTCATATGAAAATATTTTTTTTCAGAATATTAGTTGCTTTATTCAGTGGAGTATTAGCTAAATTAAGTTATTAGCTATTAAATGTCTTGACTAACTTATAAGAATTATTTCACTTTTTAAAATTAATCATAGTGTAAATTAATACAAGTTTACAAATCTATTAACAGTAAATTTCAATTACTAACTAAAATAGTTGTTTATTCATTAAAAATGTCATTATGTGCTTTTGTGCCCCCCATACTAAGGAATTGGTATCAAAAGTTTTTATATTCTTTTCGTTATTTCCATTTTCTCTATATTTCCCTTCAAATTTTTAAGCCAAACAAACCTAAACTATTACTTTCGTTATACTATAGAATTTTAAACTTTAATAACTTGAAAATAAAAAAACTGTTACTATTCTTGAAATTTAAAATTTTAACTTCTCAGAAACGTAAAAAAAAATAATTGACACATACCTATTTCATCAAAGATAATATATTTTCTATTATCCGAACATCTATCTCCATCCTAAATATCTGCACTGCCCTGTTATATACTGTTATGTTTTTAAACATGCGTATAGATGGTTCTGCACTGTTAAATTTTTCCACCAGTAATTACCGGTGGAACTATTTTAAAATAGTTAAGTATAAAATTATTTATCATAACATCGTGTGTTAATTTTACCGGCGCGGGTGGAAGTTAGTGTCTTCAAAAATTTATTTACGCTCAGAGATATCTCAGATGCGTAATTATTTAAAAATATTTTTATTACTCGACTCCTTTGACCAGTTGACCTATTTGCGTTAGGGCGTTATTTATTTCTCCCTTAACAGTTGGAATGATTGGAAGCTAAATTGGCGAATCTGACTGTAAATAAACTTTTCCTGAAAGTGGAGATACCTGCGGTCTCGCCCCAAAATCCTCAATTTTCACCAGGGTTGGCAAAAACCCGGGTTTTTTTGAAAAAACCCAAGTGGGTTGGGTTTTTCGGGTTTTTTCAATAAAACCCTGAAAAAACCCATATAAAACTGGGTTTTTTCAGAAAAAGTGTGGGTTTTTTCAAAATTAAGTGGTTTTCTTCTATATCGTAAGTGGGTTTTTTCAAATTTTAGTGAGTTCTTTCTATGTTAAATGTTTTCTGTCAAAATAGTATCAGTTTTTCCATAGTTAAGTGGGTTTTTTCAAAGTTCGTCAGTTTTCTAAAAAATAATGTTTTATTTTTATTTTAAAGTGTTCATTTACCAATGCTATGAGATCAAATGTAACAATAAGCTTAGGAGTAATTTTTTCTCAAATTTTTCTTATTATGTAAAGTTTCACTTTTATTAAAGTTTCTCTATTAATTATGATTTATATTCTTTACATATGTTAATAAAAAGAGTATAAATAGTAAAATTAAGATTTATAATTTTTAAATTTAATTACATACTATTCAATTTAACTGGATGATAATTGTAATATAAATTATAAATATCACCCTACCTGATCACATTTGGGTCCTCGTAGTTGAAGAAACTAGCATTGATATTTAGTTACTTTACTATGAACTTGAACGATTGAAAACCATATCAAAATTTAAAAAAAAGAGCGAACCTCATCTGCCCTTGAGGCATCTGATATCTTTCCTTCCCTACTTCTACGAAACTGGTCACATGGTCACCCCACCCTCCATGACTCAGACCAATCACAAACTTTTAAAAGATTGGAAAGAAAAGAAATAAGAAACAGCAGATGTTTTCCCGCTTTTATTTCAATAATAGCAAAGCCAAATCACAACTATTTTTTTCTGGTAGACTGCATTTTTTAAAATCTCGTGTTTCTCGTGGATAAATAATTTCAAAATTCAACCAAAAATAAATTTCTCAAAGAAAAACTGAACTAAGAAAAAAATTAAAAGCATCATTTTTCACAAGGACAGTTTCAGCGATAGGTTAGTGTTCATGGAGAACAATGAATTACAGAAATCTAAGCATTACTAAAGATTTCGCACAAAAAAGAACAAAGAGGGAGGGTCGGGCAGGTTTCTTATGTAATTATGAGAGGGGGTTTGCGGTTTGCTTATTTTTGCTGACAAGGGGGAGGGGGGTAAAAAATAACCAAAAACTTGCTTACGTAATATTTGAACAGCCCCACAGTAAAAATATTTCCTGAAAACTTAACTTTATCTGAGTAATCGATTTGAACTGGCTAAATTTTTAGTGCTAATGTTAAATTTAAGGCCAATTTTGCAACAATTTTTTAAATTATTTCGACGTTGCATTCTAATAGGAAACTAGTGTCACCAGAACCAGAACCCTATAAAAATTTTAGTCTCGAATGCCGTATGGGATCTGCAGGGCTTTTATTGACCTCGCTTGTGTATTAGGGGGGGATTACGCATTGGGTGCTTTAAGCATAAAGGTAGCATAATGGTTAGCTTTAAACGATTTTCACCGGGTCAACGACCTTTTCCTTTAAGTATGTCTTTTCATATTATAGAATATGGAATTTGAAGATGGTTGAAGAATAATTAAGGGGTCTATAGCCGTGCGTAATATGTCCGTATTTTTCATTTTAGACCCCTTTATCTAAATTAAATATTTTTTTCGGTGACATATTCTTAAAGAGGACTTAAAAATATACATCCATAAAAATTTCCGTGCCATTTCATGCATATTAAGTGGGTTATTCGAGTTGTTGAAAAAAGTTTGGATACCGAGTCAAAAACACAAGTCTAATAAAAGCATGTTAACTGATATTAATTATTCAGGTAAATTTTTTCTGAAATTTTTATATTGTATTTGACCAATAGGGTAAGCTTTTTCCTGAAATTCTGGTAGCCATGGTGATTCTTACGTCTTCCAGGAATTTATAAACACAAAAGAAGCCTACTGGTTCTTGTTGAGAATAACTCTGCTTTTTGGCTAAGTTGGGCAGACAAAGAAGAAAGGGAATTTCTTTTATTTCTACCAAAGTTTTGATATCACTTTCGTGATTTTTGACTATGTTTGCCTCCTATAGGTGCGTTACAAAAATACATTAATTTTGGAGGGGGCGTTTGAAATTTATTTTTCCCGCCCAAAATAAATTATTTTCCGGTTCAGAAAAACCATGTTTTCTAATACATAAGTACGACTAGTTTACGGATATAGTTTGCATTAAGCGATGCGACGATTAGTTCGGGAGATATCTTTAAAAAGGTCTTGGAAAAACAAAACATTGGATTTTCTGGATCGCGCAATTTTTATACCATCCACTCCTTTTCAAAATAATTCTGAAAATATAAATTACTAATTATAGTAATTTATATTTAAGCTTTTCTCCAAACAGAACAGACAAAAATTCTTTTTAATTTAGTTATGTTAATTTTTAGCTGCAAGGAGTTTTTTTTTTGTAAATAGAGGTTCATAAACCTTATATCGGTAACCCTTGATTTAATGACTCTATTTTACAGTTTTTATTTTCCTTTCGTGTTCTGACGGTACGTTAGAAAATAATTCAATTTCATTCAGAACATTAATCATTACATAACGATAAAAATTAATTAATGGGTATTTATTTGATAAAATCAAACACCATCTATATCATTGTGAGTAAAAAAAGAATGGAAAGTCTTCACAGTTCGCATTTCAAATGGGAAAGAACGGCGCCAAAAGCTGTTAATATTTTTACTAAGACTGAAAGAAAGGTTTCACGGATTAACAACTGTGCTTGTATTTTTTCCCTTAAAATGAAGTAGTAAAATAGATCAAGGTTGATCGGTAGTTCAATGAGCTGAATATTTAATTTACAGTCACAAAGAAGAAAAAAAGAAATTGACAGTAAAAAAAAATCCCACATGTCTTGTCTAACATTACTAAAATCATCTGCATAAAAATCAAAATTTCCGTCATCTCAAAGCGTTGAACATAGAAATGCTCGGTAAAGGTTATGGAAACATTCCAGCTGTCAATCCAGATGGCCCAAACTGAAATTTGTTGGTTAATTAAGGCATTTCCGTTCTAAAATATTGTCATTTATGCAGTTCGCTGGCATCATCCAATAACCTATCTTTGATTTGAGGAATATACAGTACAAGACGACCATTAACATTGCATTTTAATAAGCTGTTAGAGAAAACAGCAGGTATTCCGAAGACTACTCACAAGAAGACTTATATGTATTTTTTTATTATTTTACTCTAATGCTATCAACATCAAGAGAAACTTGAGAAGTGCTCCACTCGCTCTACCGCTCTACCCTTAGCTCACAGCCAATGCAGCAGGTGTGGTTGTAACAGAATATTTTCTCTCAGTAATGAAAATAATTTTTATTTTGATAACATGAGAGTAAAAGGATTACTACTCGCAGTGTCATTGATGTTCCCAGGGAAACCTCAACAAAATGTACTTTATAATTAAGCAATTTGGATTTCATCCTATAAAACCGTTCCTTCATTTTGGGAAAAATCCGTTTAATTTTTAAAAGCACTTAATTAAAAGAAAACGTTCTAAACCAAGAAAAAAATATTCAATCATGAAAGAACCTATTTAACTTTGAAAAAACCCACTCATATTTTTAAAATCCACCTTATTTTTTGGGGGAAAACATTCAATAATGAAAAAAACCCACTGAATTATAAAAGAATCTATTTACTTTGAAAAAAAAATCCACTTAAATTTTAAAAATATCCTAAACTTTGAAAAAACCCATTCAATATTGAAAGCAATTTATCTAACTTTGAAAAAACCCACTGAAATTTTAAAAACTTCCTAAGCTTTGAAAAAACCCACTTAAATTTTAAAAATATCCTCAGCTTTGAAAAAAACCCATTCAATATAAAAGAAATCTATTTAACTTAAAAAAAAACACTGTGAAATTTAAAAAAAAGGCCTCCTTAATTTTTTATAACTAACTATAAGTTTAAACTTTAAACGTCCTAAATTTTGAAAAAAACCCATTCAGTAATGAAAAAAATACCCATAATTTTTGAAACATGGTTTAAATTTTGGAAAAACCCACTCAACTGTAGCTCTGGGTATGTTATTTCGTTAAATGTTTTTCTTCAATATTAAAACTGCCAAAATCTTGATTTTTCTTGAAAAAACCCAAAAATGGGTCCAAAATGAGGGTTTTTTCAGATGGTTTTTTTTGAAAAAACCCATTGGGTCCAACCCAATTGGGTCCAATCAAGCCAACCCTGATTTTCACTGTAACAGGGAAATAATCATATTATTTAAATAAGAGACAACCATATCAAAGCAAAATGATGAGAGGTGCATACCATTCATTGAAACAATTTCAATTCATGTATCTCAATTCAAATCGTGACTGTCAGCTCCCGTTTACCCACTTCTAGGAATTAGGGATGAAATTAGAGCAATAAACCAAAGCGGGGATTACTCGTGGGGCACTTCTAATTGCTCTGATGAGAGCTCACACGTCCTTATATGATGTCTTCGAAGCGGGCTTTGGAACCTTATAGAAAGCCTTAATGAGAAGCTGGAAGGGAATTTATGCAGCTCGAACCAATTTCAACCGGAATTTATTGTCTGGACGGGATAACGGTCAGTTTGTAAGGCCATTACTAGAGTCGGAGTCAACAAGCCAGACTTTTGAAATTAGCTGATGGGAGTTTTGGGGACAGAAGGTGTTAATGCAAGGCGCAAGGATAGGAAGAAAAGGTAATAGCTAGTTTATCCCTTGAGATTTTCATAGTGAGGAGAGAAATACAGTTGTTTTTTATGAGGAATTATTTAATAGGGAAAATTGGAAAGGGCTTTTAGCTTAAGCGACGGGCAAGCCTCCTAATAAAAAAATTTCCCTCCTACGAATTTGTTGACTGTAAATATACCATAAACTCTAACCAAAAAGGTTCTCATCAAGGAAAACACGCTTTTGATGATGATTTTATATCTTTATTAGTTTTTTTTCGTTGATCTGTTTAGTTTTTTTTTACTCACAGAAGGATAACTTTAGTCCTTAACTGCTGACATTTTAAAACTGAATAGTACTTTTTTGGGTATTTATGTAGTTAGGGTTAAATTATTTTACTTTTTGTATCCATTATTTTTCAATATTAATCAGGGAAAAATTCAATTATTCTTATTTCATTAAAAAATAAAAAGAAAGTTTCACACACTTAAATGAGCTTAATAAAAGACACTCAAACGGTTTAAAGTTTAAAATATTGTTTTTAAGGATGAGAGCCTGTTAAAAAAAAGCCTGTTTTATAGATAATAAACATTTTAAGGGATTAAGAAGTAATCCTAAGATATCTTAAAGTTCTGAAAAGTTAAAAAAAAAAATAACCAGGATAAAAAGTAATTTCTGATTTAAATACATCACTATGGTTAATGCCTTTCTTTTTCTTAGCTAATTTTATTTGTTTAAAATAAATGATGGGTACATTCAAGATATATTGCACAGTCATTAAATATATTTCACATAAAAAGTAACCAGGGAGGCGAATATTTAATACTCAATAAAATATTTCCATTAAAAGTTACTCCTTTAACTAATTTCTCTCTTTCAACATAAATTAATGACTCAAAGTTTCCAACAATTAAACAGCTTGAAAACACATCCGCATTTCTAAAATCTTTAATTAATAACTCCATCCAACAAATATTGAACTTAATTAAAGAATTCTCCAACTTCCTTCAAAATTTTCGATCGTTGAATGAATTGAAGATTATTTACACTCACATCACGGAGCATTAAGACATCCTAAGATCTGTTTAATGACATCTAAGGGAAGAATTCGCAGAGCAAAACCCTTCATTAGACTGATAAGTTCCTCGGCGGCCATCTTCTCAAATGATCGTTCCCGGATAAAACCGCCTTTGGCGGGAAAACACTTCTGTTGCCACCCGATAGGAACGGAATATCGACTGAAAACTGACAATCAATTCTGTTTGTTTTTAAAGGAAACCTGAGCTAGCATTTCGGATTGGAAGATGAAGCCAATTTTTACTTTAAATACCCTGAAGTCTCTGTTTTCTCATCTTAAAGTGTTGATTTCGTTGGAAGTTTAGCGAAAACAGTCGTTAGATGTTGATTTGACTGATCCTGATTAGGTGGGGCATGCACTAGAATTAATTAAGGTGGAAAGAAGTGGAGAGTTGTAAAAAAAGTGTTTGTTGTGCAAATGAGACTAATCAAGTTCGCTGATCAATATTTGAATAATGAAGCGGTGTTATGGAAAGGAGAAGTAAAGATATTTGAAAAAGATGTTTAGGAATGCCTTAAAGGATTGTGTGATTACCTATAAAGGCATTTTAAACTTATTTAACACAATCGTATGCATTTTTACTTCAAATTACAGAATTTTTTCTTAAATAACTTTGCTAGAGAAAATAAACCAATGTAAATAGATGCAACAAATATTATGCATAAAACAATTTTAAGTAATTAATGAGTTTATTAAAAAAACGTGATTTATTACAGCAATATAGCAAACACAATCGCATTTGACTGATATTATGTTCTATATGCAAGAGACTAATATGAATAGATAAAGGCAGAAGTAAATTCAGTCCATAAAGATCCGCCAAGTATAAGGGGTTAGTGAGGCAAGACACGGAAAGTCCTTATTTCCGAATCAGTTGGAGTAATCTTGTGGAAACTCCTGGAATTGTATTAGTAAGTGCCATCAACTCTAGATGACTCTACCTTCCTTAGCATTTATTCCATATCTGAGAGCTCATATAAAATAGTCAGCTGATATTAAATGTTTAGAGGTGATACACAATTTTAGTTAAGGTATTAGTTTTTGTGTTTAAAAAAATCCCTTGTTTTCCGGCAGTCTTCTTCCTTTGATTTTGCAATTACAAGCTCTTTAAAAGACATATATGTAAGTTTATTTCAAAAGGAAAAACTTTTTGAAAAGAAAATTTTATCCTGCATGTTTCATTTTGAACGATGATCGCCGGAATACTTTTTCGTGATTGAAGAAACTACTACTCCATTTATAATATAAACTATGCTCTTGTGCAGTTTAAAATTTCAAGATACTTTTTGCCAGATTTTTCTTTGTCATGTCTGCTTTGCCTCGTCTATCGCAGAATGTTCTAATCTGAGCCTTGTGTTGTAAAACCCCTAACTAACAAACCAATAAAAATTAGAAATTACAAAAAATAATAATCACGACACTAACAACCAAATAAACTGTCAATGCACCAGCAAGTATCACCCGGGGCTAACAAAAATAAGTATAAAATATAAAAGAAAAACAAGAAAACAATTTGAGAAAATTAAAGCCAAAGGATTACAGATTGTCAGTAAACTTATAGGTTAAATTAAAATCTAAAATTTATTTTAGTTTTTCTGTTTGATTAGTAGTTTTGATACTTATGTAAGAAATATTTTTGATTTTAAAAAATGTTTTTCACCTACTGGTTTCTTTTTCGAAAAAAAATTTCTTTATTATTCTCTGTATAATAATTAATTTTGCATGAAAACATCCCCAGAATGCAAAATTAATATACATTACTCTAGACAGAGTATCATTCAGGTGATGTTTTCATGCCAAATTAATTATTATACAGAGAATAATCAAGAATTTTTTTTTTCGAAAAAAAATTTCTTAAGACTGTATTAGTGTTTTTTCTGCCGTAATTTACTTCATCATCACTTCTATAGATGCATTAAACTGAAAAGAGACCTATATACATTTTTATTTCTTCCATCGCTGTCTATTTTATGGATACTTTGACGCGTTTCTGTCTATTTTTTAGAACTCGGCATTGTCACGAAAAACTCAAAAACCACGTTTATTCCAACAATAACACCTTGACAAATCACCACCAGCTACCAGTTCAAAAAATTCATACGGCCAACCTTCGCTACAAAAGCAAAGCTGCTGAGAATGAAAAAAAACTATCTCAACTCGTCGTAACAGAAAGCAGGGCCTGACGCGAAATTGATTGTGCTTCCGCCGTTGCTACTCAGAGTCAACTCCAGGGAGGGTCTGTGCAGCTGGCTGCAGCTGAAATGTCTGCGAGGAAACAATACTTGAGGAGAAAAGAATGCAGCGTTGGCTCTAAATGCGACTGGTGATTTTGATAAATTGGGGATTTATGTTACAGATTTGGATGGCCGGGTCGTATTTGGAAAGAGAGGGTTATATTAGTTATTTTTAGGAGGTCACATATACGATGCTTTAAGTGTTTGTTAACAATAGAAATATTTTGGTTTGTGTATTTTATTCATGAAATGTTTTACCCTTTTACTACTATGGAGTATTCAACCGTATACTGTATTTTACTCGGGCATTTCAAGTTATTTTATAAGTATGAGTCGAATAAGTGATTGTTTTTAATGGGTTTTTATAATCTACTGTTTTTTTAATCCATTTAAATGTGTGGTGTTAATTTTTTTATGTGTTACAGCATATAATCAATATTTTATGGCAGGTGATGTGTTTGTTAGAGAATATGCTTTTATTTTTTTTCCATAAAGTGTTAGTATGATAGAAGTTACAATGATTGTTATGGTTAACTGAAGTTCTAATGATAAAATAAATGGATTCTCTTCTCAACAAAGGATAACAGTTGTGCAGTTTCTGAACATTAATAAGAGAAGTTATAAAGGTTATGAATATCAGATAAAAAAAATCAGTTCGTCTGGTTGTAAAAATCAGAAGAAGAATCTGACGTATAGCCACAGCTTTATTTCACCTATTAGATAAAAGTAGTTATTCAAACTGGATGTCACTATTATTGCCATTTGCTCCTAAACGAAGTCATGTATCCTCCTTCCTACCACCTACTTTTGGTGGTTAGAATTTTACCCCATGTTACGATAACGGTCCTGTGTTACTCTTTAACGTTTTTTAAGCATCTACTAACTGTACCATCTCATTGAGATTGAACAATTATTAATAAGTTATCTAGTAAATATATGGTCAGGAACAAAAATTTCATAACTTTGTGGTACCGAACCTATTAAGATTTGTTCTAATGGTGATTAAGGGCGCCATCACTCGTGATTAAGTTAACTGTGGATGAAATTATTTACTAGTTTGAAATAACATGAAATATAAATTTCTCTTGATACAGTATGTAAATCAGGATTGAAGCAAAATCATAAATGGAGATGAATTATCAAATTTTAAGAATAATTGTCAAACTTAACAAATTACGGCGCAAGTTTAGAACTGCTGATGCGCCAATTTTTAGCGATAAAAGCAACCCTAATACAATGTTAAAAGTGCCGTTAGAAAACCAAATGTGCCGTTAAAAAGCCAAATCTCGCCAACCATCAGCAGTTTTGAACTTGCGCCCAAATTACAGTTCCTACTTTTTGTAATGCCAATAAAAAAAAATACTAAAACATTTCAAAAGTTTAGGAAACAACATTTTTAACTCTTTTCAAAGACTTTTACTTTGTCTGAGGCCATAAAAAATATAAATTGTCAAGGTAATTATTGAAATCAGTAAGGTCAATCTTAAGAGACTTCTTTTTTATGTTAACCAGGTTAGATAGTGCGTTTCAATTCCTTTATCTGTCCCGTTAAATATTGCCGATCTGTTTTGGTCATCCAAGAATAGAAATATCGCCAAAATTTGAAAACCACAACTGGATTGATTAGAATTTGGCGATATTTGAATATTTGGCGACCAAAACAGTTTAGCGATATTTAACCTAAAGTGACATCCAATAGGTCACTTAAGTTACTATTCAATAAACCTAACCAAAATCAATTAATTAATATTACAAAAACCTCTCGAATACATGTTGCCCTACTGTAAATATTTTCAGAATCTTTACTGTTTCCTTTTTGTGTACACAAATACCACTTAAAACGAACAAACACAACAACCTTACGTAAATATTGCATCTCTTTTTCAAAACAAAACAAATCTACGCCAAAACGAAACAGTGCTGTGTATTTGATTAATGAAAACTCGGATACTTCTCATCACGCAAAGAACCAATCTCGGAAGAACAAATAATACGACGGTTCTCCATTCTTGTAAACAATAAATTTGATTGTTGCGTGTTTTGAAAATCTCGAAAAAAAAAAGTACAATAACGCATATTTCAAATAACTTGGAACGGGACATACAAAATAACACGGTTAATACATTACCCAATGCTTGCATAATGCCAACTAGAAACAAGGAAATAATGGAGCTGTACACAGCGTTATTGATTCTGAAGTGTCAGTCTAAATAATTAATTGAGTTGTGTCACATAAACTTATTTCACGTGGAAGAAGGGTTAATTATTTAGTAATTAGTGGAACATAAGTATAGTTTACCCGAACGTTATATTAAATGCAATCAATTGCAAAATTTTACTACCTAATTAAGAACGATATTTTATTTTTGTAAAGGCGGTAGACCGTTTTCAAAGTTGCACATGTAATTACAGTGGACAAAAAGTAAATCAATAAAAATGAACATTAGAAAAACATAAGTCATAAACGAATACATAAATTTAATTGTAATTTACAAGTGGCTACAACATTCGAAGAAAAACTCTACAGCAAAAAAAAATAGTTTATTTTAATGCGCAGATGTAATGAAATAGGCAACTGCGAGTAAAAATACTCTGCAAATTAGTAAACATAATAATGAGCACTAAGTAGTAATCAAAAGCGTTTTGATAGTATTGCGATTGTGTTGGGTGATGAAAATATAGTGTTGTAAAAGTATTATTAAAAAATTTCTGAGTCAGGAAATGTGTTAATTTCTTGTTTTGATCCAAATTTAAGCCCTTTCATATTCTACACATATTTTACAACATTATTTTTAGAACATATTTCTAACACTTTTCAAAGATATTCAGAACACTGTCACAGCACAATAAGGTGTTAAAGTGTTCTACCCAACGACACAACAGAAGTGTTGCCAATTTCAGAACAAAAAAAAGTGTTAATGTGTTTTTTTATCTGGAGAGTTTGCGGTGTATCTGTAAAATAAGAGGATTAATAAATATTATTTCTGTAATCATTACGTGTGAAAGGTATTTTACTCTAAAGTATACATTGGGCAACAGGCAGCCCTCAACGTAAACACATACAAAGCGATTTAACATTAAATTCTAAAAAATCTCCGAAGATGTGCTCTTTAAAAAATAATCTCTAACGAGAATTCTAGAGAAGTTGTAGCAGCATAACCCAAAACAAGATCAGAAGTTTATATAAGTAGATTATTTCCCTAAAAGTATGAATTCCAACTAAAGTTCCTGAACAAAAAAGCAGAAAAGAGAAATCATTCCATAAAGCGTCTTAAGGGAGTTAATATCACATTTCGAGCCAAAGTTTTATAATTAGCATGGCTTTCTTTAAGCAAAAAAGGATTTCTTTCCTCTTACCTCCAAACTTTCCGGATTTTCTCTCAAGAGGGGGAAAATAAAAGGGAAGAAAAAGTAGAGAAATCTCCCGCCTCGCATTTAGGAACAAATCAATTCGCGTCTGGACTTTTTTTTCAATCTGAAAGTTCACCTCTTTCCTTACTAGCCGGCCCAGACTTCCTTAAACTCACATCCGATATCGGCCGGTTTCGTATCGGAAGGAATTATCGGCTTCCAAAAACATACATCGATCATAAAAAAAGGCGGGAAAGCGAGGAATAAAACGAGTCAATAAATTATTCTCGGCTTCGCCAGAGCCGCTGCCAAAGCGGGAATACTAAATAAATGTTTTTGTGTCGTTTTCATCGAATTTTCGGAGGATTGTCATGTTGCGAATGCCATATTAAAAAACCCAGGGTTGTTATTGTCACTGTTTTGTGTTTTTATAGAGAAAGAAGGTTGCGTAGGATGTTTGGAAATTCCGGGCAATTTATCACAGTGTTTATGTTTTAAAGCAATTTGTTTTCACATCCATCATTGTTTGAAATCTTCCAGATGTGTCTGGTTGTATGTGGCTTATTCTAAGATAATATAGGGATGTTACCTACGAAAAAGGATGTAAAATAGATTTTGTTTCATGAAAGATGCTAGATCAATAATGGTTTACTATTATAGGGAGGAATAGGTTTTTTTAACCTTTAACAACTATACCGTCAATTCACACAGAATTATTCTCAGCGTATTGTATTTCTTTCGAAAATGCAATAGAAAAATAAATAATTTGACACCAAAGTTAATTATGGTAGTTCCATAATAATTGTGCAATCTGTCTATCATGCGGTTCCTTAAAATTATGTCTTGTGTCTGGCACAAGACATTCCTATTATGGGCCTTGCGCCATAAAAAGTCAATTAATCAACCAAACTAACTAATTATGGTAGTGTGTTTATCTATACTGAATATATTCTGAAAGTTTCTTGAATCAATTCGAGTTAGTATTTCAGTAATCATATTCCAGACATAAAATATTGACATTTAGAGATAAATGACTTTCAAGTTGACAAGTGACATACTGTTTACATTGGCCTCAAAAGACAGTTTTAGCCATAACTTGGTTAATAATGAATTTTTTAAAATCAATTTGTTTTGTAATAACCATAAAAGTTCATAGTTTAACCTTATCAGTTTTTCAATGACACGATTTTTTGAAGATTTAGCAGTCCTATGACCCCCTTAATGCCAAATATATCGAAACAAGCTTTTTACAAAATACACATCTTCCCCTCACTCCTTCAACTAACCAAGGCTAAACTGGATCGGTTAACTGTGTTATATCAGGCTTGGACAATGAGTGAAAAGCGATGTTACGGATTATGTCTCTAGTGAGCCATACGTGGCCAGAGCCATCTATCTGTCATTCATGGCATTTTTTAATAAAATTGCCGACTCGTCACGCTTGAATTGAGACTCGCGCATGACCAACGATGTGGCAGTGCATTGTGACTAGTGGAAAATGACTAGTAGTGAACCTCCAATTTTATTTACACAGACTATAGATCATTAGAAACCTACAAAAAATTAGCGATCAAACAGAGCTGACAAATCGAATTTGTTTCCCTCTTCAAACCGAAAGATTCCTTCTCTCCCAAGATTTTATCTCCGGGTGCCTGATTCTCAACTCTCATCCATGCGAGGTATATGCCGGCCAAAGAGCCGAGGCAAAAAGCACCAAGAACCCAACCCAATCAATCAACCAAATTTCCTTATACGTGGCCAGCGCTTTCAAGCGGTAAGATCTGAAAACTTCCAGTAACGTCGGCTTCTTTGATCTTTTCACTCATTGTCCAAGCCTGATATAACACAGTTAACCGATCCAGTTTAGCCTTGAACTAACATAACAAATAAACAACAGTCCGTCGTTGAGTTCACCCCAGAACCGACTCGTCTCTGAATTGATCCTCAATCAGGACAACAGCTGCCACTCGCGACAAATCTCACCCTCCGACACTTCCAAATTGATAACCTCTGCCCAAAGAACGCGTCAAAAAACACAACGCCGAAAAACACAATCCGAAGCTTCCGTGCTCCACGACACGCAAAAACACCATTATACACACACCACTCTATTTCTCCTCCGAAAGCGATCCGTCTGCTCTCACTTGTCGTCCAGATTGTTAGTCCGTTGAAAAATACAGTTTTTAACAGATGGCTGTAGGGTTTTTTTGTTGCACTCTGCGGATTTCATGCATACTTAAGCAAATGGGTGCATTTGAGATGAGGTAAATTCATTAGCGAGAAACGGGCCCCCAGAAATAACCGTTGAGGGTTGGTTGATGATAATAGTAATAAGATGCCTTTTTTTCGTGGGAGACGTCTCTTTTGGGCTTGAGTTTGTCTTCTGAAAGAAGTTTTAAAGTGGCTTAAGTTTTAATAGCACGTGAGGAGTAATAAGCCTTTTTTTTTAGGAAGACTTGTGTAGGAGATTTTATTCTGTGTGCTAAGAGAACTAACTCTGTTCTATCTCTCTGTTTGCTAAAATAAGCTCTCACAGAGAGGTTAGATTTTCCTAAAGAAAATATGTAAAACTGTTTTTTTTTTCTCTGACAAAAATGTGTTTTATAAGAAGTTTCTTTGTTTAGAATTAAAATCTTTTTGACTCACTTAAATTGATTATGTCTTGAGTCTGGCGGTACTTGTCCAACTGTGGGCCTTGCGCCATAAAAAAAACAATCAACCAACCAACTAAAATCTTTTTGTAATTTTTTAAAGGAAATAGGTGGGTTTAAAACAAAAACAAAAATCTTTTTTTTATTTTTGAATGGAAACAGCATACAGTAATTTAATATTAGTGTTTAGACAAATTTGTACAAAACATCTGTTCAAGAGATTGATATTTTCCTTTTCCAAATAAGTACATATTGAATTGTAAAGCTAAAGTAAATATCTATGTAATTACTATTAAAACAATTTTAACACTTAACTCCTAACCATAGGATGACAAACCACGTATCTCTCATGTTGTAGAATTTGTAGAAATGTATTTTTAGAAGAGTAACTAGTTGCAGATAATGTCGCTATACCTGAAAATCAATCGGCATAACTTAACTAAAAAGGGAAAAAAGTCCTTTGCGTCCTTGTTATAGTAATTAAACAAAGAGGCTGATATATTTTTATGTGAAAATTTTTTATAAAGTTATATTTGCATGTCCATGTTATATTGCATGTATTGCTAAAAGCAGTTACTTAAGTGTTGTAACTTGTAACAAATTAGTACATAGAATTAAACCTTTAAATGTGCTTTTGTCCAAACGGGTTGTTTTTAAGATATACCACGTCCCCCCAAGTATGGTCGGGGTCGGATGCACGATTTGTGAAGTAAAAATACATTTTCCATAAAATTTATCATTAAATTCAATTTTGAACTTAAACATGTTTTACTTTTTAAAAAGTTGGTAAATATTGGGAATTTTTAGAATAGAAAACAATTGGTTTACCTCAGGCAACTTGTTGCACCTTACCAAAGTTTAAAGCTGCAGGTATGTGTTGTAATCTAGAAATGCATAAATAATTATGTCTCCATCTTAATCAATATTATCTTAGCAAAGTGACGAAATTTAATTGAGTAACACAATTTATTCGGTTTTACTTTTACTTTAATCAGTCTTAAAAGCTTATAATAATTATGTAACTAATAATACTAATTTTCAATGCCTATTTTAATATTTTCTGAATGACAAATATCTATTTTGAAACTGGATATTCCGATCATTTCGATTCTGAAAGTTTCAAAAGCGTTGATAAATAACTGATTTCATTTAATACAAGAATTTAGACAATTATTTTTACGACAATGACATTACATTTATGTCTTGATATGTTAAACCTCCTCTGGCATAGGAACATTTCTTGACTTATTATGTCTTAATATTTAATCTTTTACGCAAACATATTTTGGGTAATCAGACTGGAAATAAGCTGTTTATACGTTGCATGTAAAGCATATAACGAAAGGTTGAAAACGTTAACTAGGAAATAGTTACTGCGTTCAGCTTTATGATGACACGTTAGCAATCTTGCATGTGAAAACGGCGAAACAGCTTTTATGGCAGTCATTTAGGCATGAAAATATGGAGAGGAAAGCTGCGAGCTCTCCTCGATCTGCTGAAACGAGTTTCTTAGGTACGTTTTGTAATGAGTGAAAATGCTTCGTAAGTAATTTCGAAGAAAGTAATTGAGTTAGAATTCTCATGGGCTGAAAGTTATTTTTTTTTTACTTTGGAGGTTGAAAAGTGAAAAGAATTGAGCAAAGGATTTAAATCGACTGATTTATTGTGAAATAAACTGAACAAAATAAACATTTCTTTATTTTGTAGAACTAAGTTTTCTGAATTGTAGTACCCAACCCACCAGTGGGTACCAGGAGTCACCAGTTACTCTGTTAGGTCTTTTTATGTCTAAAAATTTGAATGATCCTCCCCTTACATCCGTTATAGTACTAACTTATTCTAGAAGAATCCACGAAGTGAATTGTAGAATATAGAATACCTATTTTGGCAGTTATAGTGATGCCATTGTTGAGGGGAGATGTAAGCAAGATTGACAGTAATTTTGAACGCTTTTAAGTAAATATATAAGTTCTCCTTTAAACTTTTTAATGTTAGAAAATTAGCACCATTTTTACTGGCTCCTGAAGTTTTAAATCATTATAAGTCGTAGGTTCCTTGCATATTGAAATATCAGGTCAGGTCAGGATGATTTAAGGGCTTCCACTTGAAAGCTAAGTCGTAGGGTTAAAATTTAAAGATCCATATAACAATACACAGTCAAAACATTACATACAGTTTTCTATATTGCTACTTGAAGATATTGCTGAGTTGATGGACACGTTTACCAATTTATAATTTCATATTAGCCTCTACTATAATGCTTTGTCTTTAACAAAACCTTTAAAAGTACTCTTAACCTTTCCCACTAAGTGACAGAAAAGTAAATCCTCGCAATAAAAACAACGCAGAACTCTGACAAGACATTAAAATCTAATCTCCAGTTTCCCCCACGCCATTTTCTAAATCCTTTCCCTACTACTATAAACACTGCCCAGCGAAAAGATCCTGGCGATCCCAACAACACATACCCCGGATAAATTCCTGGGGGCTATTTATACTCCTGCTTTTCATCCGGTAATTCGATCCGGTTTTAAGACGGAGGGTCCAATGCGTTTGACATCCAGCTTTTCTGACCCGGTAACCTTTCGGACGCACGCGTTGTTGGATGGATGAAATATAAATGGGGGTTGGTGCGATAGGGCGGGTTTGTTTGTGTCGCCATTGGGGATTTAAGTGCGATTTTGTCATGTGTAATGTCGTGTTAATGTGGTTGAATGCATTAACGCGGATTAGGTTGCAACTTGCAATACAATCTCGTTTATCTGGTTCACTGTGACCAATGACAATTCGAAAAATTACAAAAAAACTGCGTACATTGAGCGAAATGAATCCTTATATATACAGACTTGCTTTATTATGATAAAAACTAAGTTTTATAACGTAATTCTATAGAAAATATATAAAAATAACTTTTTAAACTGTATCCTAACAAAAAATTGGTCCATTGTCTTTTGTGTTAAGCACGTGTGGCGTCTGAATAATTAATTAATGTTAATTAATTAATTAGTTAAATAAACAAAATTAATGTTAACACTTTTTAAAATTAACATTTTTAGCGAATATTATCAGAACTAGGACTTGGTTCATTATTGCACTAAAATTTTACATAGTTGGGGCATTTTATAGCGTTGCTAACTCAAAAATGACAAAAAGTGGACTTGGTCTACTTTAATTCTGAGCCCTCCAAATAATAGCCATGTCATGCCTACAAATATGTTCCGAGAAATCCAGATATTTGAAACAGGGAGATACTGCCTCATATTCAGCATACGCAGATCCTAAAATACAACAGGAGAATTCTGCATCAAAACCTCTCTCCCCTCCCCAAGAGGTGGAATTGATTTCATGTGGCTTATTCATGGGCTTATTGGTCCTGAAAATAAGCGCATTAAAATTCCAATGGAAGAGTTGGAAAAATATTTTACAGTTCCTGAACATCTCCTGTAAACAGTTATTCTTTGAAAAATTTAGATATTTAAATATTGTTATTATATTCATCTTTTATAGTTATCACCTTTTTACGCAAATTTTGTACTTTTAACACTACTTTCACAAATTCATTACTACACTACTATTCATTACTACTTTTAACACTACTTTCACATTTTTCATACCTTGGATGCTAACATTATTGACCATTAAGAAAAAAAAGAGAGTGGGTTTTGTTTATAAGAAGCTGTATTATTAGAAGTCAGAAGCTGTATTAAAATTCGGAAAAAGGATTATGTATGAATGTTAGTTGAGTTTTAAACTTTTTAATACATTCATTATCATTATGGAATAAGTAATTAATAGTTTTAAATTTAATTCATTCATCATTTACATATTTATAATTCATATCTTCATTGAAATATTTATTCGTGTTTGTGTCCCGTATATTATCATGTTTTTAAACTTATGCACATATTGCCGTTTAATCATTGACTTATTCTCCTTCGCCTGAATTTTAATATTTTGTCCTGCTTGGCACACTTATACTTATGCTTATACCTTGTGCCATAAATAAACAAATAACCAACCAACCAATTAACCAACCAATTTTATAATTTATTAAGAAAATACAAAAATCATTAAAGAATTAAAGCTCCTCTATGAAGCCCATAAATCCTCTCCCACTATTAGTTTTTTTAAAAAAACTGTTCTTTTTTGCAGCAACTTGAATTTTTTAAAAAAAATCGATGGCAAGCTAATGATTTTAATTTTCATAGAAGATAAACTAATACTATCATTAACTACTCTAATATGTAAATTGTATCTCAAAGTAGTTTATTTACCAAAATGTATCAAATCTGTGCAACCCAAAGCAGTTTCCCCTTTTTTATAAATTAACGTTAAAAATAAAAATCCTGGCATTATATTTTTCGCCATTTTCTTTCTATTAATCAATAGTATGCTTCTTTCAAAGGTAAAAACTAAAAATAGCCTGTAATTATGATTTTGGTGTAAGTGCAGTATTTGAATTTTTAACTGATACGCTATTTTTTCTTTATTTTTAGGGCACTTTCTTTCAGAATCTATTCATTTGCTACTTTCTTTCCTGTGCGATATTAATTTGATTAAACGTATCTAAATTTAAATGAAATGTATTAGTCTTGTGTCTGGCGCGGTATGGCCGAATAGGGCCCTTGCGCCATAAAACCCCACCAACCAACCAACCAACCAACCATTTGCTACTTATTTTATATTGATGCTGTTTACTGTTTCTATTATTTCATTATTTATTAGCTTTACTGTTTTTACCTAAATGCTACGCTATTATTATAAGGAAAACAATAATTAATAAATCAATTACAACTGGACGAAATCTTGAAAAATAAACCACTACTCAATTTAATTTGATTTTGAAAAAAGTTCAAAAATTAGGACCATTTCATCTTCAGTTTCTGAAATTACAAGCACGTTTATATTATTTTTCTCACATTAATAAAACTGAAGGCACTCTTAAATATGTATAGTATACATATTTCCACCCAACAGTATCACTGCGATCAAATGTGTTTCTAACCAACTGGTTTTTCATAAGGCTTCTATATAGTAATACAAATAGACCAGTAAAGGCTGATCCTGTTGGTATCATCGGAATCAGTTCGAAAGATTTACTCCAAATAAACGGATTGGAAGATTTACTAGCGACTCAATTAATAGCAGTGAACTCTTCAGACAGAACTCGGAAACTCTTCAAACTTTCCTAACTACTACTCAGTGCCCATTAAGGTTGATAAACTGTACTATCACGAAATTAGAACTCTTTGGGGTCACCGAGTTGAAGAGCCCTGTTGAAATTACGTTTAACTGAATGGCATCATCTGTTGTTGACTGGAGGAAAAGTGACAAGGCTTTTAAAACAAGTTGGTCTTTAAAAACGGGTTCTGTCGTGGGATAGGAAAAATACGTTGCAAAGATTTAATGACATATTCTAAACATTTTAAACTTGTAAATACGTTGATATGGTTGTTTTTCCTTTTTTGTTTTTTAAACCTTAACGAATTTTAAGATTTCGATTCATGTATTTTTAATCCGCCCTTATGATAGTGATATAAGTATAGTAACACTATTACGTAATAAAATTATGGGACTGCAATTACCACCAATGCAAAATAGAAAAAAAATAATTGTAAAATTATTTGAAGTATTTTTTTCCTATTTACACTGTTATAATTAAAATATTTCAAAAACAAAGCATGTTACATCCTAATTTCACTCAAAACTCACTTTCAAAAATTCGCTCCTAGCTCATTATGAAATTATATTGGTATGATAAATTCGCATGCATGATTCGTATGTTATGGACCTCGGGTTCTAAAAGCGTAGCTTGGTGTGACCTGGGATGCAGCCCTTAAGTTAAAAACTATGCCAACGAAATTCAGACTTGGAAGAAAGTACTACCTTAAATATTGAAGATTCCATTACTTTTTAATAAATAAAGACAGAAAATGTTGGACATCTAAAACATCTTAGTTTTCCATTACGCACCAATTGGTTTTTATCATATTGGCTAGGGTCCACAGGGCATTATTAATAATGCCAGGCAAAAAAATTATACAGTATTCGAAGTATTTATCACTTTACCTAAGGGTATTATTAATAATGACCAAGAATCATTAATAGTGACGGTATTCATTACATTTCCCATAAAGTATGTATCAAGAAAAATGCTGATAAGGGTAAAAACCTGTTAAAGTACTAGTCTTTGACATTTTTAATATATTATTTCATATGATAGGAAAACTTGTAATTCGCTTTTAGATAGATGTATGAAGTAATTTTCTCTCTATGAAATATGTATTTAGTATTGAAAGATATCAAATAAGAAAAATGGTATAACTATACGCCACACCCTCATAAAACCCTTGACTCTTGAAGAGTTAGGAAGAATATAAAAGGGAATTCTGAGACAGTTTTAGAAACGGATTTTCACGATTTTCTAACGGGAAAAGAAAAAATTAGTTTTTATTCGGGAATTCATAGATAGTATGAATAAATAAGTCTGCTTTATTTTTAAACCCTTTGAATCTTCTGATAAGTTCTTAAAATATGAAATTTTTTTAAAAAGTGAAATGATTTCTTTTATGATGCATAAAACTAAATAAAGGTTTATTTAAGAAATCTCTGGGGTTATGGTCTGCGAACATTATGCCCAGACGTTTCTTCCTCAAATTCTATTATTTGTAAAAGAAGACAGGCTTTCACGGCCAGATCTATGTAAATAAAATGAAGGTTCCGGGTTATTATGCCGTGGTAGTAGTAAAACTAATTCCCAACGTTTCGCCGGCATCTTTGGCTAGCATCTATTATTTGTATTGACATTTTCACTACCACTGATGAGGATAAAGATTTTTTAGGCCAAGTGGTCAACTAATTTCCTTAAGTTAAGAATCGCTGTTATGGATTAAACATAATTTTTTGTTAGAAATAATAGTTTTTCGGTTACGTTTATCTCATGGGCAGTTTTACCAAGAGATTAAAATTCTTTGTCCTTGCAGGCACAGTATCCATCTATCTACCTAATTGCAAAACCAAAAAGCCATCTCACTCGGAAAAAGCGACTCAAACGTGACTCAATAACAGCAACCCGATGAATACGAGGAATAGTTAAGCCCCATTCCGAGTCGTAGTAGTAATACCTCAAACCGGATTCCGCCATTACACAAGGAGAGGTTACACTTAACGATGTAGATCAATTGAAGTTGCTTAACTCTATAGTCACGTAGAGTTGTGTAAATTGGCTCCCCGCGCTATTAACAACTGCACAGTGGAGTCTCGTGCAAGTCTGGAATGTGTGTTATGGAGTCGGTAAATAGAAGGTATTGCAGAGTGGATTTGCACACCGTTCCCTATGGAGAGATTTGGCTGGCTTATTGAACTGTTGGAGGGTAATGTATGGGTGGAATATAATGAAGTATAATGTATGGGTGTTGGATGGAGAGCTGTGGAGTGGTTGTATTTACTAGTATGTGTAATGGGAATGGTTAAGCTAATTTTTTCTATGCATAAGTGGTGCTGAATAGCTCCTGATAACTCCTAGCTGTAATAGTTATCTGTTATACTAGGATGCAACCTTTCTTGACAATGACGTCACGACGAGCGGAAGAAAAATTGCGTTAACATATCGGCTGTGAGTTTTTATTGGCTAGCACGTTCAATTCAAAATTAATGTATAATACTGCATACTGCCCCACAAAATCGAAAATGTATAGCATTTTTACGAAAATTATAACCCAAAAACGCAATATATGCATGGATTTAATAAACTAAAATTATATTTTTAAAGTTAATGCCTAATTTTATTTCAAACATTCACTAGATTATGAAAAAGGTAAAAACACTTTTAAATTGAAAAAATATTTTGGTTTAATTTACAACACGAAGAATAAGAAGAGGAGAACAAATTAATTTTAATTTATAAATTTATCAAAATATACAATAAATTCGCCAAATTCAATGGCTCAAGTTATTTTTCTCCTCTTTCCACTCATGTGTAGAGAGAAGCTTGGACATTTTTTGAGCAGAAAAAGTCATTTTTTTCTTTTTTTTTGTGAACTGATCCCCTTTTTGAAACTGACTATTCATTTATTTAGATGCTTAAGATAGCCAGTACTAACGATACACGAGTCCTCTCATTTCCCCCAGGAGAAGCGACGTCACTTCTTGCCCTAAGATCCCTAAGAAACTCGCCCAGGCGACGACAAACAAAACAGAGGGGGGCATTCCGCCGACAATCCATCAGGCACTTTATTGGCGCAGTCCTTGGCTTAATTACTTTCCCAGCTGAAATTCGCGTTCCAAGGTGATAATTAACTCTCTTCGGTATTTATGCGAGCCTCCTATCGTTAGACATCCGCTGTGGTATGCGGGGAAACGGAGATACAGTGTTGTATTTATGATGGATAGGGGGATTTTTAGGCTTTGCTGGGAAGTCATCCTTACAGTGTTGTCTTATATTGTTTCAACATTTCAATCCTAAGCTGCCCGAGATAAGATATAACCATTGAATCCCATGGAAAATTTGGGCGGCTAGGGCGGAAAGGGTTAAGGGTGGTTTTCGAACATAGGGTGTTTCAAAAAATCCGCTCTAACCAGAAAAATTCTTTACGTGGAGTTTATAAAAAAATGCCCGAAAAACTTACCTCGACGGACTGCTTTTATTTTTCAAAGAATGTGACGTCATATCCGATAAAAACTATATATTTATAGCATCTTAGTCTGACAAATAAACTATTTTAACAGTAACTAGATATGATGTCATACCTTTTTCTGTCGCAATTTTCACGAAAACTATGCGTTGTAGAGGTAGATACAATTCTGTGGACATTTTTTATAGACTCCACGTAAAGAGCAGTAAAACTCTAGATATGGTGGGTTCGGGTCTGAATATAAAATTATTGTTGGTTTTCATAGAGAAAATATTAATAGCTTTTTATTTTCATTATAGGTTCTAAGGCTAATAATTTTTACTGAAGAGATTTTTCTCATTTCAGTCTGGGGTGTCTTTAGATTTAAACATAGATTGATTCATCAAATACAAACTAAAGAGGATTTTAATTTGAAGTATCTTTGTTTTATTTGAGATAAAAGGACAGTTAAAATGATGCTTTCTAAATGGGAAGTTTACTAATATATTTATTAAAATATATCTTTAAGAATAAAACATGCAGCACAACCCTCGTGTACAAAATTATAATTATCTCACAGTGCTATACATTTATTTTTAAAACCAGACGAAATGTTTTTAAAGTCCATGATTTTATTCACCCCCCTCTAATATAATCACAATAATATCAAAACCAGACCTGGAACACCCAAGATAAACACTCCAAGTCTAATCTCAGAGTCCCGCATCACATCGCCCATAAGCTTCTTCACTACAGTTCCTTTTGCGAGTGTCATGTTGCCATTTCCCGGTGATTAATTGAGACACGAGAATTAACTCGCGTCCAGAATTAATTAATTAATCCGGGCGTCGAAAGATCCGGAAATGTTGTTCCAAGACTGTCTTCCAGGTACTTAGGTGGGGAATGGTCATTGTCTCAGACGTTGTTGGGATTATTAGGAAGGGGATATGACACCTTGTTTACGTTAATGTATCGCTGCGGTTAGTGGAGTTGAGGACACAATGGAATGATGTAAGGCGTTGGAGATTAATTTGGATTTCGAAATTCTTGCCTCGGGAATGTAGTTCCTTTTGAAGGGCTTGATACATTGTTAACTTTGAACTGTTCTGTGGTGCTCACCTTTCCCTTTCTGCCGCCCTAACTTTGGTCATAATGACCATTAAGGTTACTCTCTGATGTTAAGTTAAGAGAGATGGTTGATCCTTCGTTAAGGTTATGGTAAGAGATGGCTATTGTTGGATTCCTTTTTTTTAAGCAAAATATTGAGTTTAAGGGATAAGTATACACTTGACAAAGTTTTTTATTAAATCGACTTTAAAATTATAATTTTTACGCAAAATTTGTGGAAAAGTTCTTTATGTAATGTTCAAAAATATATATTACTAAGTACAATTTCTTAGGACGCATTCGAAAAAATAAATTGTATTCGTCTAGAAATGAGAACTAATATACAATTTTGTTTAGGTTTTCTAAGGATTTCTGTTCACAAACTTACATTTGGCTCAAATAAGCTCATTTATTAACCCTTTATGCGTGGGTGATGATCTCAGAGTCTTTTGTCTATGATTGTATTTATTTTTATTTTTAGTGTGTTGTCATTTATATGTTTTAACTCCTAAATAATTGTTTGGGAGCTATGAACGGACGGATTACTATCCGTCGCCTATAATTGTAATACTTTAGTTCGACTTTCGGACTCAGTTGAGTCGATGGTGGGGTTTGCTTTTTAAATTTTACTACTTTCTCTCTTTTGGGATCAATTGTATTACACTGAGTCTGAGGGACCAAACTTAAAGAGACTCGGACCTAGAACCCGGAAATGAATGAATCAGGGACGCAAGGGAAAATCTCCAACGATATTTGAGACCTTAAATATTCAAAAAAAAAACTTTTCCTGGAGCTTTTAAAAACTCTTATTGAACACTCCGAAATCTCTTGGTGTGGTTCTGACACCAATGTCTTCTTCTTACTCTCTCCATTCTCTACTCCCTCTCCATATCATCGTTTTTTTTTTGTCTTGTTCTGATGTGTTGCTGATTCCTATTGTAGCTTGCCGACGGCTTTCTTAGAGTAAGCCTTGAGGTAGAAATGCAGGAAGAGTCCCAGAAAGACGAAAGACACGCCAAAGCTGAGGGCCACTTGCAACCCGGTGATGCGACAGCCTTGAGGCGGGAAGAAGCACAGTTGGAAGAAGAGCAGGATGATGACGCTGAACTGGACCTGGAGGAAGGAAAAACTGCGTAAACAGAAAGCATGTTGGGTTGCTACGAGGAGTTTCGTCCATGAAAGCGTCTGATTTCTATTAAGCGTCTGATTCTGATATTTCTTGTTAAAACTGGTTGTCTTTTAAACAGCTTAACTGATCATTATCCAATTGTTTGCAAATTAAGTACTGCTAAGTCAATAAATTCTGAAGAAAATAATGTAGGTAATTCAAAATACTGTATAGACCATGGAAAATTTGAGGCCCTTGTCAGCAGTGTTGATTTTAAAAATTCTTTGGGATGTATTGATGATTATGTGTCTTTTGAAAATTTAGTGCTTGATGTATTTAAAAATTCAACTCATAATATTTCTTATCCTAAAGCAAAAAAGAAGAAAAATGGTTGGATAACAACAGAGATTATAAGTCTGATAAATGAAAAAGAAAAATTGTACCGTAAATATAGAAAAAATATTTATGATGTAAATATAAAAAATCGTTACAAGGAGGCTCAAAATAAATTAAAAAGACAAATTAAATTAGCTAAAACAAGTTATTATTGTAATGAGTTTTCAAAATGTAGTAAAAACAGGCAAAAGGAATGGAATCTTATAAATAATATTTTTGGCAAAAATAGCAAAAAAAGGATCATTCCTAACACTATAAATTATAAAATTTTGGCAGATAACTTCAATCATTTTTTCGTTAATGTTGCAGACTCCAAACGAGATCATCATGCTCACTCAATTACTACTACTTATTCAAATGTCAATTCCTTTTATCTTTATGATACAAGTATACAAGAAATAAATAATGTCCTAAATTCAATATGTGAAAATAAAGCTGTTGGTTATGATAAAATCCCAATTAAACTGTATAAAATGATATTTAAGCATAATCCCCATGAGTTTACGAGATTAATAAACAGCTTGTTAAAGGATGGAAATTTCCCAGACAGTTTGAAAATGGCAGTTGTTACTCCCATTTTTAAATCTGGAGATAAAGAAAATTTAACAAACTATAGACCAATATCTGTTTTACCAATTTTTTCAAAAATTATAGAAAAGATTATGAGGGACAAATTAACTTGCTTTTTGGACTCATCTAATTTCATTGCTAAAAATCAATACGGATTTAAAAAGGGATTTAGCACTGAAAATGCTTTGCATAAATTTTTTACCTTAATTTACAATAACATAAATAATAACTTAAAAACTGTTGCAATTTTCATAGATATATCAAAGGCTTTTGACTCAATAAACCATGATCTGTTAATTCAAAAATTATCAAGGGCAGGTATTAGAGGAGAGCAGCTACTGTGGTTTAGATCTTATTTAAAAAATAGAAAACAATGTGTAAAACTAGGGGATAATTTAAGTGATTTCGAATTTATAAAGAAGGGAGTACCTCAGGGATCCATTTTGGGCCCTTTGCTGTTTTTAATTTTCATAAATGATCTATGTGAGTTAAGACTTTTTGGAAAAATTATATCATACGCAGATGATACTGTATTGGTTTACTCTGCTCAAAATTATACTACTTTAGAAAAAAATATAAACACAGATTTAATTAAGCTAAAGGATTGGTTTCAAAAAAATGATATCTCAATAAACAGTAATAAAACAAAGTACATAAATTTTAGTTTAATTCAGAGGACTAGTTTAGATCTTAATATAACATATCATGATTGTTTCAATATCGTTAATTGTAATTGTTTGAATCTTGAACGAGTAAATAGCTTTAAATATTTAGGTTTACACATCGACCAAAACTTAAAATATGCATCTCACATTGAATTTTTGAAAAATAAACTCCGTTATTATTTATTTATATTTTTTCATTTGAAAAATTATGTAGATAGATCCTTTTTAAAAATCCTATACTATTCATGGATACAATCTATTTTACAATATGGAATTATTTTCTGGGGGGGTGATTATTTGTCAAATCTGTTACCTTTAATAAACTTACAAAAAAGATTACTTAAGTATATAAACGATGACCATCTTTTATCTATAAAGAAACTTTTTTACTTCAGAACATTACTTTATATACATAACAACTTTATCTTGTTTGATAGCTCTAATACCTATTATGATCTCAGAAAACCACCTCTTCTAGATACTCCGAAACCCAACAAAGAAATTTTACGTAAAAGTTTTGTCTACCAGGGTCCTTTCTACTACAATAAGCTACCTATGCAATTAACTACAAATTCCAATAAATTTTCTTTTAAAAGGGAATTATTTAATTTTTTATTGAACTCGGATGATTATGTATTTTCTTGATAAATATTCACAGTTTGCTCATTTAGTTCTCAGTTTATGATCTTCATCTAACGTCGTTTGTTTTATATCATGTATATTTGTCTTTGTCCATATGGTCTAGTGTGTTCTTATCTTTTATTTAAATTGGGTTGTATTTTTGTATAGAGCCACAAAGTAACTGTAATATTTTTCTGTGCTGTCCATTGCCATGTCTTGTAATTATTTCTATTTTTATATTTATGTACTTAATTTCTTTTTATATATGTTTAAATCGAAAAACTTTTTGTTTCACTTGGAAGGGCCAATTTCGGCCCCTTAGTGAACAATATAATGTCGCTTTTTTTTTCTCTCTCTCTCTTTCATTGGATGTAAAGGTTGAAAATTTTTCATAATAAATTATTATTATTATTATTATTATTATTTCTTATAATTTTATAATCTTACACGATTTTTTTTGCATCGCGATTTATCGAAATGTTTGAAATTCTTCTAAATAATCAAGAATTTTACGTATTTTTTAATTACGGTGTCTTATGTTTTAAACTTACTCTTAGTCATTAAAAGTGCTGTTCTTGTTTTGGTACTTACGTACTAACCAAATCTCATAGACAGTGCCGCTGAAATCTCGACGGGATAATACGTAAGACCCGTATTTTTTATATATAAATAGTGATTGGTATGATAGTTTAAATTACGTTGATGGTCAGAATCAACTTTTATTTCAGGTACTTAAAACCGTTTTCATTTAAAACAGATGAGATATGAAGGATTTTCTTTGTTAACCTGCCTGAGGACTCGATATTTAATAGTAATCAGAAGTAATACTGATTAGTAATGCAGAAAGGTTTAGAATGTCCTGAATCATGTACTGAATGGTATCTAAATATAAACTAAACTATCATATCGTATCGTTTTCTTACTCATACTATCGTTAGATCAATACCCTTTACCACTCTACCTAAAGCATACTCGATACCAAACTGTTTCTCACCTGATATTCCATCATCACAGTTAAACCTAAACCACCTCTCTCTCTCCACATCACCACCACTTTTTCAGACTACAATCATAACTTACCATTTGTAAGCTAGTGAGGTACTTTTTCCACCATAGGTGTTTCTGCATTGAGGGTCCTATTGCTGACAGACCGTAGTACGAATACATCACAACGTGGATAAACGTGTTGAAAAGAGGGCATACAGTAATGTAACCGGCTAAAAATAACATTTTCATTTCAGTCCAAAGTTTAGTAAAATTCAATACAAAAGAATAATCGTACACTGTAGGTCATATATCTATCTTTAGTTGCTCTGTTATTATGATTACGATTCAAATGAAGCAACATGTTTTGATGTTTTTTCTCTAAATACAGTATACGCATATTCAAGAACTTTGATATTCAACAAGTAATTTATCAACAAAATGCAATTTTCTACAAAAAAAAAAGATTATACATACAAGCGTTCGAAAAGAAAATGAAATTTGTTAACCTTTTCAATATCTTTAGTTGAGAGCATTCATGTATTTTAGAATCAATTTAAGAGAATATGTAACTCATGTAACATCAGACCTCGATGTATAACAAATTACCACAAGCAATATAGGATTGATTACGTTAAATTTACTTAATTTAAATTCAGTGAATACATTTCTTAAAATGATACTTACTGGGGCCATATGAAACGCCGTACCATGTTGTGATGGGTACCACGGAATGATGAAACACATGCAAAAAACTAAGATGAGAATATTTTTTCCGTAGTACAAAAAATACCTAAAAGAAAAACTAGTGGAATACACTGCGTGATGAAGGTATCGAGAAATAAAATTAAAATATTTCATTGCAAACACTTACCGAATCACCAAATTCTATAAGTTTGGAGAGATAAAACCCATAACTCGTTATGATCAACTGCAATTCAAAACAACAAAATCATTAAGTCAATTGCCATAAAAACTAATCAGGATATGAAAAAGAAAACGAATTAATTAAAGAAAGAACCGATATTGGCACGGGTCTAAATTCAGTTTTTAATTGGTTTGGTCGGAACCATGAAAAATTTAGGTGAAATTTCTCCATTTCAATGATTAGGTCAAGGGTGATATTGGGTTGAATCACAACCCGACTCATTTTGTATTCAGGGCTAATTTACATTCGTAGACCAATAAATGTCTATCTTCATTCACTTCTAAAGTAATCGAACTCAATATAGAACTTTTTCTTAATATTAAAATATAAGTATGCCCCGTTCTTACCATTAGATTTTCGGGACTGTTTGTAGGGTCCGTGTTTTCACATCTCCAGCTGTATCTCGTAAACCACGCATAATACGCGTACTGCAAAAGAGAGCTGAAATTAATTCTTTGGGAAAATGAATTCAGGTTTTAACAGCACGGTAGTGACTAACAATGCATGTTGTTACCGTTAGATTTATTCACAAAAGCTCTTCTTAACTAACTTAACCCCCAAGTCCTTATTAAGGGAAAGGTGACCATGTTAACATGGCTACTGGTTAAGGCGACGCTTTGCTTAACGAATTTTAATGTTGAGATATAAAAGCATGTTCATATAGTGAAGGTTTTTAAACGAGAAGTAATTTAAGTTGAAATGAGACAAAAGAGTATTATTTCACCCACTTTACATAAACCTTAGACTTTAAGCATCACATCCATCTCTTAGGATTGTAAAAACCTCGTCCCCCCCTTTTTAGTGAGTTTACAGAGGAGGAGAAAATCTGCAATAGACAGGAAGTCATGCGGAAAATATCCGACTTCTTATGATCCAAGACAAAAGTTGTGAGAAATATTGCGTAAAACACCTCTTACCCTTCCTTTTTATTGTTAATCCAATTATTTCAATTTTTATGCCTATAATAGTAGTCTTGATAATTCGTTTGTTCAAGTTTCCCATAAATCTGAGGTATTAAAAACATCGATGAACCTGAGTTCGGTGTGACATGATCTATATACTTAGATCCTGGCTCTTGAATGACACTTACATGTTCTTCTTTCGTGGTCCTGGAGAATCGTTTAGATTCTTTGGTTTCTACTACCAAAGTATTGTCTTTGCGTCCATCAAAGTATTAACCCCTAAGAATTATGTTGTTCTCTTCAGTCTGCAAACTTTTCCTAGCACGAGTCCTATCTCTTGTGATCTTATTTTTATCAATGACGAGTGATGTATCAGTGTCAGTAATAACACCAAGATCCCTAAGTACACTAGAGGTAATGACAGCTGCAGCCCTATGGGAAATTCCGAATTGATCACATGTTATGGCAGTGGATTTAAGTTCCAGCCTCGTTTGTGCATCACTATTCTTCGGTTCATTGAAAAGTTTTGGTAAAAGAACATCGTTGTCTGTTTCAGTTTTGTGGGAGACTTCATGGTCGGGTGTCTCGTCAGCCTGATCAGGAGCAGGGTCATCCGAGAAAACGTCTTTATACAGGTGTGAGGGTCCTTCACTTGATTCTAACTTAGCATCAGAGAGTCTTTTTCCGATAGATCTTTTTAAGAAGTCTTTCACTTTCTACTTTGTCTAATCCACAAATCCTCCTTATTCGTTAGCTTCGTTGGTCATACAGAAACCTAATTTCAAATTTTGGTATTCTTTTTGACTTTTCACATTTGAAGTCAATCAATGGTATGGACAATCACATACGTTGGCCCTTTTTCTACAAGAGAAATACTTATAGAACATTTACAAAATGCTATGTCAAATAAATGTGTAGCTTGTTCTTTGAACTTTTCTATTTTATCTTGAAACATGGGTTTGTCCTTGTCTCTTTGGTAGGATTTCCTCAACTTGTAGTAATAAGCGTCATGAAAGGAGTTAATAATTTGAATCACCCTAAACTTATGGACAGTAGGCATAGATGATAGTTCATATAAATTTAAAACAACTACGTCAGCCACTTGTGAAAAATTTACTGTGGTAAAATTCAGCTCAGAAGATAAATTAAACTTTTCTTGAAAACTACATTTTAAAATTTTTCCGCATGAAGGAATCCTGTTTAGTGGAAAATCTTACGGAGTTCCGAATATCGGACAGAAAAATGAATGTCTGGTCAAAGAATGGGGAGAATTTTCCATACTTAAGCAAGATGACTCCTCTAGATGATCCGGAAAAGGTAGAGAGAAGAGGAATATGAAAAGCTGCACAACGATAGAAAACAAGACGAAAGCTGTAGTTACAAAACCAAGCGGAATTATATTTATTTTTCGACCCGGCCTAATGACCAATACATGCACAAATATTTAAAAAAAAATTTGTTTATAAGTCAACTATTGTACCCCAAAGACACCTTCAGAAACCCCCTTTCAAAGAATTTAAATCGATTGAGAAAAATTGTTTGGTCATTATTTATTAAACTTAGGAATTTCTATGTTTTGAAATTTCGAGATAGGGCAGGTCCAGTCCAAATAAAATAATCGAGACTACTACTGTATACGACGACTCATTCTCCCACAGTTTAAACAGAATCATAAATATATGATCATCATGTTTAAACATCATCAGTTAATATATGACTATCACGTAAACTAGTCTATATGAACTAATATCAAAAGCAGGGGTTTATCATCAGCATGTCTTAAGCAGAACATAGGTGAAGAGATACACTCACATTGAAGCAAAGCCAGCCATTAAACGCCACCAAAAGCGCATTGTAAGCTACCATGAGCGTCCTCAATTCAAAGGGGTTTCTGCTCCTCATCAGGCACGGGCCGATCACCTTAATGGACAGCAGATAACAGAACGAAAGAGCGACTGTGGGGGCCACATTGTCCATCAAGGGATATCTGGTTATCCGCTCATCTGAAACGCAAACAAGATGGGCAGGTTAATGGGTTAAATTACATTAACTTGTCCCCCTAAATATCGCCAAGCTGTTATTAACACAGAATATTTAAATATCGGCAAATTTTAATGGTTGTCATTGATGTAATTGTCTAAGTATATTTTAATATATTTGTTCGCGCTGATTTGCGAACCTTGTATATCGGTGTGGATCTTCTCTTGTATTCAGTATATGAAGTAAAGTGAATTGACTGTAGTTATTTTGTATAAAAGTGTTGGACGGATGTTAGAGGAGGTGATACGGAGTTATGCTGGGGATTGTGTTTGTTGTCAGTGTGGATGAGTGATGTGCTGTGTGTTAAATAAAGATATTAGTTTTAAAGCTAATTGGTCCGTCGATTACTGGTAGAGTCAAAAGGTAGTGTTAACCCCACTATTTTGTGGTCCGTCGAGCCGGAGCGTATCAGCGACGTTTGGAGTGAGTCTATTTGCTAGTGATCGGAATTTTTGATTCCTGTCGAGATGTTCCGAAGAGCAAAGAAGCAAGACTTAATTGAAGTCGCAAGAGAACTGAGATTGCCGGTTCAGGAAAATATGCTCAAAGCTGATCTTGAGGATCTTATCTGCAAGAGTGAAGTTTACAAGAACAAGCTGGAGGATGTGCAAGATCTGGTGGAATCTGTTGTGGCTGATCGGAAGGAAGCGGAAGACAAAGAAGCCGAAAAACAAAGACTTGAAGTCGAGAAGCAAAGAATTGAACTTGAAAAGCTAAAGCTGGAGCAGATGAGGTTTCAACCTGAACAGATGAAATATCAACTGCAGCTAATAGAAGCACAGCGGAAATTGGCAGAAGCAAAGAGTGAAGTCGATTTGGATGTAAAAAGTGAGAACACTGATTCCGTGGAATATCTAGTTAAAAGTGTCAAGATCCTTGCTGGAAGAATTCCTACCAGAGCTGAAAACTGGGGTTTGTTCTTCTCATCTCTTGAAAGGGCCTTCATCATGAAGAACGTTCCAGATAAATTCAAGGCTGAGATACTGATCAATATCTTGGGTGAAAGAGCCTCCAGCGTGTTGATCTACGTTAAAGATTCGGATGTTTCCAAGTACGACAAAGTTAAGGAGGCTGTTTTGAAGGAATTCGAGCCATCACCTCAGATTTGCTTGGATAACTTCCGTAAAACAAGAAAAGGGCTGACAGAAACTTATGTGCAATTCGCCTCTAGATTAGCGGTGAGTTTTGGTTATTACCTAAAACTAAGAGGCGTGGATACATTCGAGTCATTGAGAGACTTGATGATATCTGATCGATTGATGGAGACTCTGAATGGCGACACTGCTAGTCATATTGCCCTGAAACAGGGAAACGAATGGTTTACCCCTGCACAACTTGCTGAGGAGTGTGATATCTTCACAACTTCTAGGCCACCAACTTCAACCCTTCCTCCACCCGGACGCAATTCAAGATTTTACGACAAGAGGAATGTTCCAAGAGTATTTTTCTCGGATAGTGGTAAGGAGTGTTTTGCTTGCCGAACGGGAGTTCATGCTCTGAAGAAGTGCTATTACTTCTTGAAGATGAGCCCAATGGATAGAAGTGAGCTGATCAGGAAGGCGCAGCTGTGTTTTAGATGCTTTTCGTCAGATCACAGTGTTCGAGATTGCGACTCTCGCTTGAGCTGTGAAAATTGTAAGAAGAATCACAACAGTTTGCTCTGTTTTAGGTCAGCAAAAATGCCAGATAACAGATCTCGATCGATAAGGAATGACGAGTCGTTAAAAGTGGCATCCAATGAGCAAAATAAGAGTGAAGAGAACATCAACCATTCAAGTGAAAATTTTGTCGGAACTTCGTGCTCTCAAAACAGGGTAAGCAAAACTACTTTACTCAGTACAGTTGTATGCTTAGTTAAAGATCTATATGACAATTATATACCTTGTAGAGCTCTGTTAGATGTAGGATCGATGTCTCATTTTATAACGAAGGATTGTGCTGACCGTCTACAGCTTAGGAAAAAGAAAATTAATTTGGCAGTTTCTTGCCTGAATGATTCTTCTATGACGGTAAGATACCAAATGAATACGATCATTTCTAATAACAGTAATTCTTTCAGGAGAAACATCGAACTCTTTATGGTAAACAAAATAACCGAGGTTTATCCTTCAGGACGTTTGAGTGTGGAAATTCCAGATAGAAATGGTCTTCCGTTGGCTGATCCTGATTTTGACAAACCAGGTAAAATTGATCTGTTGTTGGGAGCCGAGATTTTCTATGAACTTTTAAAGCCGGGTCAATTTCACCAGAGGGAAAGTAATTTGATCCTCCAGAATACAGTGTTTGGATATGTGGTCAGTGGATCAGTACCAAGGCCCAGTACTGCTCTTCACTGTGGAGTAATCCTGGATTCGGATCTGAGTGAAACAATGGAAAAGTTTTGGAAGCTTGAAAGTGTTGCTGGGGAATCCCAGAGCGAGAGCAGCGAAGAGGTTCTGTGTGAACAAGAATATCGCTTTGGAGAAGATCATCATGATTCTGTTAAGACCCTGGGATTGAAGTGGGACCCGGGGAAAGATGTCTTCAGTTTTGCGGTCTCAGTGGTGGAGGAAGGTAGACCTACAAAGCGGTCAATTCTTTCAGTTATTGCAAGACTCTTTGACCCGTTGGGTCTTTTGGGACCTTTGATTTCGGCTGCGAAGATTCTGCTACAAAAACTGTGGAGTCTGAAGATTGATTGGGATCAAGACGTTCCATCTGATGTTAGTCGCGAATGGAAGCGCTTTAGTGGATCTTTCCAGTACCTCCGGGACATCAGAATACAGCGGTTTATTGGCATTGAGGATCCAGGTATTCTGGAGATACATGGCTTCAGTGATGCTTCTAGGGATGCCTATGGTGCTGTGATTTATCTTAGATGTACAACCAGGGATGGAACTTGTGTGAGCCTATTGTGCAGCAGGTCAAGGGTGGCCCCACTGAAGTCTCTGACAATTCCCCGCCTGGAACTTTGTGGTGCTGAATTGCTCTCAAGACTCGTGGTGAGAGTATTGGACTCGCTTAAATTGCCTATTTCCAAGGTGTTCCTTTACTGCGATTCCACAATCGTACTATCTTGGATAGGTATGCAACCTTCAAAGTTAAAAGTATTTGTTGCTAATAGAATTTCTTGTATACAGGCTATTTCTGATGACTTCCAGTGGTGTCACGTGCCGTCAGAACTTAATCCTGCGGATCTCTTATCTAGAGGTTTACCCCCAGAGAAACTGCTAAGTGATCAGTTATGGTGGAAGGGACCCGATTTCCTTAGCCTGGGTAAGTACATTCCCGGGTTTCATTCGGATCCCCATGGTGATGAGGAGTTGGAACTGCTTGATCATGAGGTTAGATGCAACCTAGCTACCGATGTAGAGTTCCCAAGTTTCATGGGTAAATATTCCTCTTGGTCCAGGTTGGTCCGTGTTATGGCCTACTGTACAAGATTTCTGTATAACTGTGCTGGTTCTGGGAGATTAGGAGGTTTTCTAACTGCTACTGAACTTAAGGCGGCTGAAAATTGTGTTATTAAAGTTTTACAGGCAAGTGTATTTGGAGAGGAACTGGATTATCTTAAAAAAGGAAAATCTCTAAAAAGTAACTGTAAGCTTTTGTCACTCGATCCCTTTATCGACTGTAATGGGGTTCTTCGTGTGGGTGGTCGTTTAAAGAATGCCAATGTATCGGAATCTCAACGGCACCCTGTGATCCTACCCAAAAGGCATGTCATTACAGATTTAATAGTAAGGTACTTTCACGTAAAATACATGCATGCTGCCCCACAGTTGCTTCTTTGTTTGTTGCGACAGAACTTTTGGATCATTTCAGGTAGATCTGTCGTACGTAGAATCGTACACCAGTGTGTGACCTGTTGTAGGTACAGAGGGAAGCTGGCTACGCAAATGATGTCTGATTTGCCAGAGTCTCGTGTCACAATTAGTAGACCGTTCCATAACACAGGTGTGGACTTTGCCGGTCCTTTTATGATAAAGCACCGTACAGGAAGAGGTCAAAAGAAATTTAAGTGTTATGTAAGTGTTTTCGTTTGTTTCTCTACTCGTGCAGTTCATCTAGAGGTAGTGGAGAATCTATTTACTAGCGCCTTTTTAGAGGCATTCAAGAGGTTTATAGCTAGAAGGGGGAGGCCTGCCAATATGTACAGTGATTGTGGTACAAACTTTAAGGGTGCTTATAATGAAATTAATCGATGTATTTTTCAGATTCAGAAGGATTCTAGTTTTTCCTCTTACTTGGCCTCTGAAGGAATTAGGTGGAATTTCAATCCCCCATCAGCGCCTCATTTAGGTGGTCTCTGGGAGTCTTCGGTGAAGTCTATGAAAGTCCACCTGCAACGTGCCATTGGATCAGCATCTCTGACCTATCCAGAGTTTGTCACTCTTATCACCCAGGTGGAGGGCTGCATGAATTCCCGCCCCCTAAGCTCCATGTCTGATGATCCCATGGATTTGGGTGTCCTAACCCCAGGGCACTTCTTGATTGGGGAACCTCTGACTGCAATTCCTGAAGAGAACCTTTCTCAAGATCCATTGACCTACAGAGAGAGATGGAAGGTGAGGCAGTCAATGTTTCAGCATTTCTGGAAAAGGTGGAGCGTGGAGTATCTCACGCAGCTCCAGCAGCGGCCGAAGTGGAGAAGGCCTCAAAGGGATATTCGTGTAGATGACATGGTGCTGATCAAGGATGATAACGCCCCTCCACTTTTGTGGAAAATGGGGAGGGTTGTGAAAGTACATCCTGGTAGGGATTCTAGAGTGAGAGTGGTAACTGTACGAACTGCCAAGGGACTACTCCAGAGACCAATTGTGAAATTATGCTTGTTACCTGTAAATAATTAATTGTATTGTGTAATATGTATATATTGGGTTTTTTAGCTTAAGTGTGTAGATTAATTTTGAATTTTGAATGTAATTCAACGGGGGGAGAATGTTCGCGCTGATTTGCGAACCTTGTATATCGGTGTGGATCTTCTCTTGTATTCAGTATATGAAGTAAAGTGAATTGACTGTAGTTATTTTGTATAAAAGTGTTGGACGGATGTTAGAGGAGGTGATACGGAGTTATGCTGGGGATTGTGTTTGTTGTCAGTGTGGATGAGTGATGTGCTGTGTGTTAAATAAAGATATTAGTTTTAAAGCTAATTGGTCCGTCGATTACTGGTAGAGTCAAAAGGTAGTGTTAACCCCACTAATATTAGTTTACAGTTTTTAGCAATATTTCTTATATTTTTTGCAGATCAAAATTACTTGGCTATTTAGTGGAACAGTAAGCGAATTGAACCGGTTTTTGGATATCATTTTTAAACAGCTTAAGAGCGCATATATTTACAGAAAAATATAATAAATTTTCTATTTTTTTTAGTAACCAGTGATAATACAGAGTGTTACAAGCCGGATTTTACAGGGTGTCAAAATGCAACCCGCAAACTCTGCACAACTACTAGATTACTTGAGTGGAGTACATAAAAATTACACCCTGTGTAATGTAACAAAACACTTTTCGAAAGGTTTAATAATTACCTTTATGTACCAAAAAAGTGTACAGTAATAAAGATTCTGTATCATAATTGAAATTTTGACTGCCATTACAAGAAAGTTCAGAGATCGAGCACCACAAAATAAAAACTTACCTCGTTCACCCCAAAACTCCGTGATGTGTTCGAACATTTTTATAACTAACACAAACCACCAATGACTAGTTCATTCACAAAAAAATATTTCTTCAAGCGAAATTAATAAAAGTTTAAAAAATACATAGTTTAAAAAAGTGTATTAAAACACTTTTTTAGGTTAGAATTACAGACATCTTCAAACTGTTTACACCTCATAAGATTTGTATGAAAATATCTTTGACTTTGTCTATTTCGATAGGTTTCAGAAAAGATAAGAGAGATACGAAAGTAGTAAACAGGAGCATGACGTGAATGAGATAAAACATCGGTCGTGTTTAAATCTTTTAATTCAGATTTATTAATACTTTAATAAGTTGTGGTTATAAAATAAGTTACCCACATTATTGGTATAATCATGTAATGTATGAGAAATCAAAATCTGCAAAAAAAAAAATTAGTTCGATTTTTGACGGATATGGAGATGTTTGCTTTAATAAATTTTTCGCTTGTAGAACAGATTTGTAAGATTTGGTTTAAAACACAGGCATAAAAATGTTGGCAAAGATTTCAGTTTCAGAGTCAAAACATTGTACTAATGAGTTTTTTTTTTCGCTGAGAAACTCCGAAAAATAGTAACCGTCATTAGCAGGGCTTCTGGCAATGAGTTGGCGCGTCTCTCTAATAGTTTTTGAGATAGGCACGCTAACTCCTAAACTTGTCGCTAGGGGCGTGAAAAGCGGGGCCATCGGAAAGCACATCTTCGTTTTACTAGGGGTAGGCACTACATTTATTGAAATAGCTCCAGGCGTTCAGGAATAAAGTCCGTGATAAGCCTTACGACTAGACACCCTGTATAATAATGGTATCCTTAGATCATGTTATTCAATATTTTCAAGACAAAAATAAATATAAAAAATTGTAAACACTTATTCATGATGATGAAAGTTCATTACAGGAAATACTCCTCTTTTTGCTTCCCTTTTCTTTTCATCAAAATGCAAAACATCTATGCTTCATATCTATACTTCAAATGATTGCAATTTTTTAGTGAACTAGAAAAATAACATTAAACTTAAAGGTACATTTTTAGAAACCGTGAATGATTATACACTTCATAGCTGCTGAATAGCTTAGTTGGTGGCATTATGGGAAATAAATATATTTGCGCTTCTCTCTTTTCATACCCATATTAACGACTAATTTTCGTTATCGCTTTTTTCAACTTGCTTTTAATTTAATTTCTCTTCCTTTCAAGATATTTTTCTTACGTTTTCTCCAGTTCTTTTGCTTATCTTTCAATGTTTATCTATCTACCTATACAAGTTTAGATAAGGAGGTCGATTAAAGTAGCCAGCGAAAGAGTATTAATATAATGAAATCAAGGTTTATTAATTTTGTTTTTAGCTGGAGGAATCTGCTCATGAATATTATCCAACACGTCCAGAATTTTTTTAGATTACGGATATTTCTACTTTGTCTTTTGAAATACAGATTAATTATTATGTACAATGCATATAAAACCCGTTAACATATCTATTCAGGCATAAAAGACAAAATAAAAGCAAATTAAAAATCCTTTCATGATTACTTTAAACACATTTTGACAAACTCAATTTATCTAACGCTCATACTCTAAAATTACAGTCCAAACAACTGGAAAATATAAATTTAACGCTAAAAGTTTCTCAGCATTATAGAAAAACACCCAACACTTTAAAAACGCCATTATTTAGCTTTTAATGTGAGTTATGTCCATTCCCAGCTCTCGAATGAGTGTCTGGAGACTAAAACAATAGAGAAAATGGTATTTTAGGGTATTATCTTTAACAGCCTGAACTGAAATTTTATCTTTTAACAAGAAGTTATTGTATCCAATTAGAGATAAGAACAGATATACAGCAATGTGTTAGCTTTGATTCTCGTGCTTCTAAAAAAACCGAATGGTATCTCAGCGAGGAAAACACAACAATTTAAACTTTTCTTGATGCTGCTAAAACATGTTTATCTTTCTATTTCAAAAGGAGATTACTTCGTTGTATTGTTGCTATCGTAAGCAAGAGTTGTAATCAGTTCAAAGTAAATATTTTTCAAAACATTTTCTAGTGTTTGTTGTATGTTACGGGGGTACAGAACTTCCTTAGCTATGATAAACTAGAATTATTTTGTATATATAAAAGATAGTATAAATACAAAATAATTCTAGTTTATCATAGCTAAAGGAAGATTTGGTTAATGTTCCGTAATCGGGAACCATCGCCAAGGAAAGTCGCCAAACTTGGCGTTATTAAAAAATTATTAAAAATTATTAAAAAATATTATTATTAAATATATATTTATTATTAAAAATATATTATTAAAAAAATTATTAAAAAGAGTTATTAAAAAATATCACCAAGTTGGCGATGGTTCCCGATTACGGAATCTTAGCCGAAGATTTGTACCCCGTAACATATATAAAAGATAGTATAAATACAAAATAATTCTAGTTTATCATAGCTAAAGGAAGATTTGGTTAATGTTCCGTAATCGGGAACCATCGCCAAGGAAAGTCGCCAAACTTGGCGTTATTAAAAAATTATTAAAAATTATTAAAATATTATTATTAAATATATATTTATTATTAAAAATATATTATTAAAAAATTATTAAAAAGAGTTATTAAAAAATATCACCAAGTTGGCGATGGTTCCCGATTACGGAATCTTAGCCGAAGATTTGTACCCCGTAACATATCTAATTAGGTACATGGTGTTTCAACAACCCAAACTCTGTACAGCTGGATTCTTGGAGTTGGGTACATATAAATTCACAAAGAACTACACGTCTATGACTTATAGTTTTCGAAAAAATCGCAACCGTAAAAGTTATGGCCAAAAAAGGTTTTTGAAAGCGTTAACATGCTTATTTAGATATGTTTGCACCGTGGAATGAAATAATTAATTCTTTTATCGGATATATGACGTCACATTTTTCAAAAAATAAAATTCCTCGAAGAGGTATAATTATTTTAACAAATTTTATCTATTTTACTCTAAGAATCTTTCTGTATAGGGTTTTGGTGGAAACATTAAAAAAACCTTGTATATAAAAGTTTTCAACTTTAAAAATTTCACAGAAAGATCTCTCTAACTAGATTACGATTATCAAACGAGTATTTTAAATATCGGTTGTGTTTATATTTTTTACCTTTTTTCCCTCTACATAAAGTATTGTGTTCTTAAACATTAAGTAACCCTTACAAAGTAAAAAATATGCATCGAATATACATACGAGATATGCAGGTTGTTTCAACAAGTTCACCGTAACTCTTCGCAGAAAGATTCTCTGCGTACCTACATAAATACTCAGGAACTCTATACAGAAAATTATACATTCCTCTCTAACACATAGACATCATCAGTAAATTCATTTTGTACTTTAAAAACAAAGTATTGCTTTAAAACTTCAACAAGTGCGCCCAAACTTTGAAATATTCCTTGCGTGGAGTACATAAATGCCCAAGAACCGTACAGAAAAATTACATTCCTTTCTAACACATAGACATAAATAACAACAGTAAATTCGTTTTGTACTATCGGAATAAAATATTGCTTTAAAACCTTGCCAAAATACTTCGTGAGGATAATGCATATTTTAATTAAAAACATCTTGATAAAAATACTAGATTTTCACGTTTTTAGTAGTTTTAATCTATAAAAGATTCATTTCTAGCAAAATAAAAAACATTTCCTGTCATACCAAATTATCTCATCATCTATTGTCTGGCTTGAAAAATCAGAGGAAATGAGGCAACAATACAGTTCCGTGTAACTTCATTTGTGATTTAAAAAGACCTCCCCAGATAAGAATCTTCACAAATCATTTTCATTAATTTTTCAGGAAACTTTTTTTTCAAAACTAATTAGAATAGAATGTTATCGGAAAGCGTGAATATTTTTTTTCTATGATTTATGATTAAAAACGAATTAAAACTTCATTACATCGACACCTTTTGTTTTAATAGCACAACTTAATTTTTCATGTTGTTTTTTGGAATACTTTTATTGTGAGAGTTCCCTTTGTATTATAAGTAATGGTATGGAAAAATTAAGCATTCTCAATAGTTGAGCCATCAATAAAATGTAAAACGTGAGAGATTTTAAACGGATTATTTTGGAAGAAATGTAGCTAAAATATTAAATACAAAAACTAATTGAATTTTAATTCCTTCAACAAATCAAACATTATTCTCCACTTGTTGTCAATAATTGAGCCGTCAATGAAACGCATTTTAATTGGATTCTTTAGGAAGAAATGTACCCTTTATATTAAAAACTAATTAATTTGAATTCCCTCACAAATAAAAACGTTTTCCTCCCTTGCTGTCAAAAGTATTTTAATCGTTGATAAAACAATCGCTTCAAACATTCCTTTTCCCTAAAAAATCTAATCAAACCATCAGTCTCAAAGCAATAATAATTCCTTAAAGATTATTTCGAAAGAAAACATACTTCTACTTCTGCTCACATCAAAACTAATTCATTCAACAACCAAATTCAAGTGAGGAAAAACTAGTTAGAAAGAATAAGCTCTCGCGTCACGGAATTATTCCTCCCATAGAATACTAATTTAAAGAATTCGGACCTGTCACAGGTGCTAGTGACGCTTAATTAAATGAGCTCTCATGATCTTTGAGATTCCGGAAGGCTATGAGGGAGCGTATATGGGGGTTGTATTCTTAATGGAAGCATTAATTAGAGAAGGTTTATCTCTGGGTCCATGTGGATAAGGTGTTTATTAACTTAGTCAAACAGAATGTCACACTGGAGAACGTGATGTTTTTTGAAAGTGTCATTCGCGTTTTTGTTTGCTCGAGGACGCATTTGAATTATTAAATTAGGATTGGGTTTCTTTCTTAATTGAATTCGGACGAGAGTGGGATATAATACAGTGGGTATGGTATTGTTTATCAATAGCTGTGTTTTTTGTTATTTTTAAAAAAAGGGTTGAAAAGTTTGTATTTTAGAATGGAATTAAATTTGTTGGTGTTTTTTCCATTGTTTACACCCACATTTTAATTAATTAAAATTCCAAAGAGCCCTACCCTAACAGCCGTGTTCAACACTAACCTAACCTAACGTTAACCTGGAACTGCTAATTGGAAACAAGCTGCTCAGGGTGAAAGTGGTGTAAGTCCAAAAATACAAAATTTGAGAAAAGCATGGATTTGGATTTCTTCTATGTTCCTTTATCTAGTGTAGTAATTGCGTGAGTTAAAAGCTCAGTGATTGGCATGTAAGAGCTACTTAAAAAGTACCATCTCCATAGGAACAACACAGGTGTCGTTAGAGAAAACCTTTGATTACTCAAGACTACGTTCAGTTTACTTATACCACTTTCATTCTAAGCATCTCTTGTATAAGCCAATCACTAAATACAGCCGTAAGTTATGTTTCTTCTCCTGAAATTCTAAAGACGATTAAACTGTTTTTTCCCATTGAAAATTATGCTGCGTATAAGAAGCGGGTCTCTCAAGGTTTTTCCGAAATGGTACCAAATTTCTAAAAACTAGATTAAAAAATACTTTAAATGGGCAAATTTCAAACTGTATCATAGTAACAAACATACTAAAAAGGGGGAAATAAAATTGCATAGATAAAAAAAGTTTCTATATTTGAGTATAAATGTTTACTAATTTAAGAGTCATATGAATAAATTTATAGAACAAGAGCTTAAATAAGGTTCCAAATGCGCGGTAAGAGCAATTCGAAAGCAAAGCGCTTGGAATAAAAACCGCATAAAGCCCTAAATTTTTTTTCCTTTGGAAGAACAAAACGAAAATCAATCGTTGATCTTTTTAAAGAATACAATGACGTCATATTTGAGAATGCATTCTGTAAAAAAAAAACACGAAAAAATTGCGAATATTTCCTCACCAAAGTGAAAATGCGGTTTCCACTGATTGGCTGATATCTGATACGGCGGGCGGCGCATATTCAAAATAAAGGGAATATTGCATTTTCAACGTCCCTGCAGATTTAAAACCGGCGCTGAAGAGCTCCTTCAAAAGAAGCGGTGTGATAGTCTTGGCGTCGAAGAAAGAACGGAAAAACGATTTCCGTGGATCAATGGAGTTCTCGGAGGGGATCAAGTAAATTAGAAAGGGGCGAGAAAGGATTCTTTTCGCCGAGGGGGTGCTATTTTGGGGTGTTTCTCGCAAACAGATCGGGCTTTCCATTCTGGGATCGATGAGTGGCATTTATATACAGGGTGTTTCAAAAGTATGTTTCACTGCTTTTATTTGGAACCATCGTCTCTTAAGGCCTTGGAAGTGACCATGCTGAATCCATTGAGATGACTTGTATAGTGCCACTAGCGGCGAAATAAAAAAGTTAAAAAAATAATTAAAATACTAAAGTAGATAGAAAGAAAACTTTAATGAGGAAATTGTTTGCAATATCATGGCAAATGCACGGGAAAATATCTTGAATATTCGTGGAGATATTATCATGTGAAATATTTGACTTTTTAAGTTAGAGCTTGTCTTTATTTGGGTAAAAAAAAGCAAAACTACATAACACTGAAAAACTTGCACATTTGAGAACTCTTTATTTTTTGAGGCCTGAAACGTGATATATTCACATACTAATATCTCCTCGAATATTATACGACCATTGTATACAATTATACAATGATCAAATGACGTAAAAATTTGTTTGTGAAGATTAAAATATACTTTTAAAAATTCAAATATAATCACTAGCCATCATAATAAAATCACTAGCCATCCCCGAAATAATTCTCTTTAAGTTTTTTAAATGTTATCCATTAAAACCGACAATAAAACTATACAACAACATAAAACTAAATTCCCTCCACCTCAAGATTAGAAGAAAATTATTATCTGAATCGTTGCGGAACTAATAACTTTATGTTTATTATGTCTTTAATCTTCAAAACAGTGTCTAAAAGTATACTGCCTAAAAATTAAAAAGAGATTCGAAACTTTTCTATTCATCTGAGTAATAAGTCACCAATAATTTTGAAGACTTGAGTACCTCTATTAATTCTCTCTTTTTTCGTATTCTTTCTTCATTTTGCCCCCTTTTTATTCAATTTACCATACCTTATTTCTAACGGACTTACATTTTGGGTCAAAGGCACAATTCTTTCTGAAAATAAAAGTCGAAACTGAAATTCAATGGATGAAAAGCATTATATTATTAAGTTACTCCAGGAGGTAGGATCTACTAGCCAATCCTGCTTTATCTCCATCAAATGTATCTTATTTTTGAACTGTTCAAAGTTAGGAATTATTTGTTCCATTATACTTTTTGAAAGTTTCCGTATCATTAAATAATTTTACGATGCATTTTAAAATGATTGCTCTCAGTAAGTCTGCTAAGGTTTAAGAGGATTTTCAAAGAGATCAAAGTAAAACTTTCCAGAGTTCCATGAGTTTATTTGTTTGTATTAAAAACCACATTATTCGTGCCTTTATTTTATTTTATCTCAAAGGGAAACTGGGTCTGAATTTGATGTTTGTTTCTACTGGATATCTTTCTTTGGTACCTTACTCATTTTTAAAATGTAGTTATTCTATGCTTACAAAGTATTATTTAAAGCAGCGTGGCCCAACTTGTGGCCCTCGATGAGATTTTATAGCCCCCTGCCGAAAAATTAAATGTTTCTTAAAATTGAATCCAACAATTAGTTTTTTCCAGACATTTGTCAAAACACCATCGTTGCAGTTCCATTTTCCCAAAAATTTTCGAGGAGAATAAAAACTATAACCTCCTATACTCAGATATAGCCCTTTGAATTTGGTGAAATCGATGTTTATTAATTGTATTCTTCAATTTAATTTTAATTTTAATTTAATTTGTCTCTCTTTTCTTCGTCTTTGTGCTATAAACTAAGTCAAACGAACTTTTGTTATTTTTAATGTGCTTTTACTTTTTTTTTCATCCAGTAAATGTTTGACTCCATTGATATTCCCCAACTTCATTAATACTGCCTTAATGACTCAGTTTCGTAATAATTTTGGATTCCAATTGTCTTACAGGCGTAGTCACCTGTAATTTGACTGGCTGTTAAACGGTAGTCAAACCTCTGATTGGTGGAGAACTGGTTTTCCTTCTTTAACTGCTAATAATCAGAAGTTTTACTGCCGGTTAACCGGCCGTGAGTCTTTCGTTTTCTTATTTTTGAGCTGAGAACTAAGCAGAAATATAATTTAAATGTCAATTTAAGATTTTTCCTAAGCTGAACTTTCATATTATTGATAGTTGAGAAACTGACGGTTAGGAAGCTGAACGCCTTTTGATTGAATAAACAAGATAAAATTCTCTAATCCTCCAACACCACAGCTAATTCAATTAAACCCAATTACGACTTCAACTAAAATAAGAAATCCCTCTAACCAAAAAGAACTCCCTGATTCTCTCCCCTACTGTAGTCCAAATACCCTAATCATATCACCGCACAGCATAATTTCCTTAAGATTGCTTACACCCTCACCGTGCATCGGAGGCTGCTTCGGTGTGATTTAATTAACCGAGGACTATTTCTGGAGTAAGCTTTAATTAGGACAAGGAGACTCGGGGTATGGACTCTTGGGGCTTGTCTTGGTAAAAACGGAGGGAGTTTGTGGTTGTTTGAGGTTTTTCGTGGGTTAGAGCGGTTAGTTCTGCATCGAATTGTGGTCTCTGTCCAGATGCGAATCGTTGGGTTTTTTCTTATTATGTTAGTATGAAGGGTTTATTGTTAGTTTGTTTTAGATCTAATGCAGTTACTCTACTTAATTCTGAGTTGATTTCATGTAATACAGTCGATTGATTTTTTTTTGTTAGAAATTTGTAGAGTACACTCGCGTAGTAATTGTAAAACCGAAAAAAAAAGATAGATTGCATATGTATGTTCGTGGAACTTTTGATACATATTTTTTTTTATTTCAAACAGTCTCCTTTTGATGAACAAAAATATATTAATCAATAAGTTAAATTTAGTTATAAGTATATAAGTAATTCATTTATCTTAGTAATGTGTAGGGGGTAATTTTGTTCCCACTTAGATACCCTATCTTGTTGATAAATATAAATTACTCAACCAACCCTACTACAAGTACTAGCTAACGACAAAATTATTTCATTCGGAGTAGTTAAAAAAGAGCCCTAATTAAGAAATGTGAATTAATTAAGGGTAAGTAAAAACACTGTAAAAGGCATACTTTATATTTAAAAGAGATTAAAACAATAATGATACGTGTAAAAAGAGGCTTGTATTGGACTTGAAAGGAAAATTTTAGGATTAACGTACATTTTGGAAATAGTGTATTTTATAGAACTAGATTTTTACATTGTAAAAAGATGTTTATACTTGACCCATATTATGATGAATTGGGATAAAATGTTTTTCGTTACCTCCACTTTTTTATTAAATAATCTTGTGATAAGTGATGTTTTAAAAACTGAAAAGTAAAATTCTAAATAATATCTTTGAGCTTATTTCATAGCGTGAAAATAATATCCAAATCCATTTTTAATTACATTATTTTGTTATTAAAATAATGTAGTATGCTCACATGAGATAAAAATTTATCAGAATCCATTCATTAAATTCATTTGTCGGAAAAGAAAAAATAAATGAACTTGAATAATATGTGCACTGATATTAATATTCAAATAGATATTCACCCTGGAAAATAATCCACTAGCCATGGAGTTCATTAAATTAATACTTAATTAATCAATTTCTCTCTTCTAGAAACAGTATATCCATTAAATTTGTTCTACCTTTATTCTTCTCAAAGTTCTCTATTGATTACCTTCGAAGTAGAGTTCCCCAAAACTGAGCTATTTTTAGCACATCTTCGATGCGATTCTTTGAAAACCAGGGTCTAGTTTGCATAAGATCTAAAGTTCAGGGTAAAACTATTTAACTCATCTCTAAGTATTTAGGAAAATGAATTTACACTGCAAAGGTATCTTGCAAAACCTGCATATTCCTGCATTCGTTATTTGTTAGTTTAGTGTTTTAGTATTTATTTGCGATATAGTGTTTAACTAATACTAAGAAAAAGAATCCCATAATGAAGAATAACAAATTGAATCTTAAGAGTAAAACATTAAAAAATCGTATACCATTGAAATTAATATTTTATGAACGACAAAATGAAGAATGAAATGGAATGAAATACTCAATGACATAAATGAAAGACATGAAAAAGAAACGCATTAATTTAACACATTTACATGAACACCTGAAATACATTTTATGAATGAAAGGCAATGAGAAACTCAAATTATTACACGCTAATTAATACACAAATAAAGATTATTTTAAGCCTTTTTTTCTCTGCAATAAACAATTGGTTCAACTCAACTTAATGTATTTTTAAATAAGGGGTAAACTAAAAAAGCTTATCAAAATACATGATTCCTTTTAAGGAGAAATTAAAAACTTGTCCACTTTTGGAAATATTTTGCTATCGGATGGTTATTGAGAGGATATGCCATTAAGAGATGTTTTCCCACAGTTATTTATAAAAAGGGAGGTCTAAAAAACAGCAGAAGATCCAGTTTTAATGTTAGTGTTTCCTTACTTGGTAAAATCGTCACTTTTAGCGCGGTATGTGTTATGCAGCAGGGGTTAACTAAATGTCCCCAACTTTAACAAAAATATAATTAGCTTTTTTAGCGTGTATTTCTATGGATGAACCAATAATAAAAACACCTAGATTCTAGATCCGGTGTCGAATTATGTGAATAGGTATAGATTGATGTGTAACTCGAAATGTTCAAACATTGGAGTTGTGACATGCTGCACCTTAAATAACGAAATATTTTTTACACAGTTTTTATTGATATAACATTTTCATTCTAGCTAAAGTGTTCATATATTTATCATTAAAGCAAGTATTTATCGAAGGCCTTTAGCATGAATTTCGAGTATACTAGTATTTTTCTACTTAAAGAACGGGATTTTTCTTATAAGTTTTTACCATCTCCTTTTAAAGAAAAGGCTACAAAAATAAAAGCGTGAGAAGACAACGTATGGCAGAATAGTAGAAGCTCTTTTTCACAAAATAATGGACCTTGCGCCAGAAAAAAACTCAAATCCTATCCTATCTTTTTCACAAATTTTCCCATCGGAAAACATTAAACTCGAGAATGATGAAACTAAAGAATGAAACTTAACTTACAATTTCAAACTGTTCCATCAAAAGTTCCGCCTATTTCTCATTTTGCGCGCCTCTTCCCCAAATTACCGATTCCGAAACTTCCTACAGAAGAAATTTCAGATTCCCCACATTCATGATACAAATAATCTGAAATATTGGATTAAATGAAAAGATCGACGCCAAACTTCAGAAACGCCCATTTTGTTTATCTGAATGCAAATTTCTCTCCAGCACTGATGGAAAATGATAAGAGCGGGACTGGACAAAGACTGGTGATTATATTTTATGTGGTGGCAGCAAAATGGATTTAGTATTGTAATATCCGCATTAGAGGATTGTTTAATGTGTTAAACTCGTTTACTGTGATGTAGATTCAATAATGACATCTTTTGTCGCGTTTCTGGCCTGCATATAAAGAGAGTAGTCTTTTCTAGTTATGTTAATTCGTAGCTAGGGTTTTAAATTAAGGCATAGAAACAGTTTAAATATATACGCATTAAAATGCAAATTATCTAACATTTTCTAAATTTCATTATGTTACAGTCATTTTATAACACTAATATTTAAGTTTTGTAGAATTTTACTTGGGGGAATGTGATTATAATAAATCCGTTTTAAAAAAACGCAACCTCAAAAAATTAGCAGACTTACGACGGTATTCTCCATTAACTTGACCTTTTCCAACTACCAATTAGAAGTTTTTATTTCAAGTTAACATTTAGGTTAGGTAAGTGGTGAATATGGTCGTAATTTGCTCCGAGAAATGCTACTTTACGTACTTTTAAAATTAATAGTTATTTTCTATAAAATTATTATGCTCATCTTTATAGAATTCTTAAAAATTTTATCACTTTATAGAACGTAACTCATGCATTTTTTTAGATAACACATAGAGTTTATTAGACCATGTTAAATGTAAGAATGTTTAATTATACGAGTAATAAAAACTTTTTAACCAAAATACTATGTAATAAAAAAAACTTTTATTGAAGTTGGAAGAAAATATGTTTAGTTGTGTTACCTCTTCACAATTTACCCACATAAAGAATGAATCTGACTGAATCATTTTAAAAGCAAATATACGAATTAATGATAGAAAAACATAAAATATATATTTCTAATGATGTAATTTAAAATTAACATGATTTAAAAAAGTTATTTATCACTACCACTCTCCACTAAGAGGGGCTAGTAATTTTGATTTTGTTTGAAAACACTGATGAAATGCAGGAAGAAATCTTTTCAAAATTGCAAATATATTCACATATACCTAAACACCAATATTTAGCTACTCAATTTTATAAAGATTTCTTCTAATTGAAAGAATTTTATATGAAAGATGAAGTGTAGAATGCTTAAGTCACGAGTAAAGCTTGATTATTAGAATTGCAATGTTCAAGTTTGAGTAAAAATTGAGGGTTATTAACGTAAAAGGAAAAACACCATTTTTCTCTTCTCCAAATTTAAAAAAATAACCCCCCCTCAAGTACAAAAGTTTTTCTCGTTCATCCTTTTATACCATTTCTTTTGAACCATTATTACCTTTTTAAAAAAATCTCATTTTTGCCGAAGCGAGGAGAGAAAATGCAACCCGAAAGTGTTCTTAATGTTGTTATTCTCTAATTTTGTTAAAATACCAGGTCACGGAGAGCGGGTTAACAAACACCACATGTGATGGCTGCCCTAGAAGGGAGAAGCTTTTACTCTAAGGGCATAATGCGAAGCTGAGTTAAATGGGGGACGCATTTTTGGGAGATAAGAGAGGTAATATTTATAGTTTCTAGAAAATTTCCGCAATATTATGATGAATAGCAATGCTCTTTGAGAGGTTTAAAAGCTCCTAGTATATTCGGTCATCACTTTTCTGTAAAACAGACATTGATCTTGATGCTTTTTTTTTACTTCCATTTTTTCCCCATTTTGAACTTTGAGTAAGGATTTATATTCCCCTTTGATAGAAAGGATTGACTAAAAGTTTCTTTAAAATCTTATCTAAAGGATGGTGTATTTTATTAATGATCAATTAGGCATAAAGTATAAAATCCATAAAATAATAATTTTTTTTTTGATAAAATAGTAAATTTTATTACGAGGTTTCAAAATTATTTCCTAAATCATTTAAATGAAAATTAACAATTGCACACTTTTCCTTAAATCGGCTTCAAATCGTTCTCTATATTTTCCGCTAATAACACGATATTATTTGCAACCAAGAAGAATATTTTTGGTTTAAGGTATTGAATCCTTTAAAAAATTAATAAAATAATTAATTAATTAAGTAAAATATAATATATTTTATTATTTTACTTTAGTTTTTGAAACGCCAAAAATACCTTATGAGCGTTTGACGGCATTTATTTTATGTTGAAAATTTACACAATTGTCTGGGATGTTTTGGTTATACCGTAATTTTATCGCATATTGCAAGATGATAAATTACACAGGAAATAGAATCACTAACGACGATACGATATTTTACGTTATAAATTTTAAATTTCAAAGAGTCTGAGTACCTTAGCTACAAATTTTAGTAGCAAGTATATAATTCCTATTGTTAGAAATAAGTGAAAATTCAAACGAGAAGTACTATTTACAAGAGAAAAACTATGGTAAATGAACTTCAAAACTAAAATATTTTGCTCGAAACAATAATTTTTACTCTGAGAACTCCTGAAAGCCCCATTTATCTTTAGCACCGCAATCTCCATTAGAAGTCGAAGAAACAGATTTCCAACTCCAGACAATCTACTCTTAAGTTATGAACTCATACACCACTTCATTTCCTTCTAAAACTTCGTCGCATACTAGTACAAAAGCACTTATACACAACCAGCAACACTAGCACATCAAGACAAACGGCAAAAAAATTCCATTACTGTCTTCCTACAAATTTGCATGTGCGGTATAAACTGCCTCCAGTCCATTTAACTCCAACCTCAGTGTCACGGACGCAACCAGACAGGGATTTTTTTTTCCTGCAAATGTAAAAACCGCGTTTTATGGCATCGTTAACTCCCAGTCGGAAGTCTGCTGAACAATATTATCGAAGCGGTTCTGATTAATGTCTGCCCATCAAGCCTCTGATATGTGCTTATATCGCTCTCTGCCATCTCAAACGGGAATTGAAAATGTCGCGTTTTGAGGATTGGAGCGATTTTTTGTTGTTGTTTGGTTTTTTTTTGGAATAGTTGCTGGTGCGAGTCGTGTTGAGTTGTTCAGTGGTGTCGGTTTGGTAAAGGGGGATGATGCGTGGAAAGGTTCATCAAAAGAATTAAGTTGATGAGTGAAAAACAGAACAAGTCCAATTTTGGTCGAGATTTTTTGGGTTAAAACCTGTAGAACAAGCCACTGAATAGCAAGCTAGAAATACTCGTTGGCCGAATACAAAGTTTGGGCGAACTAGTTGAAACACCGTGTATAGAGTGTTTTCAGGTGACGTCACAACCGGTTATTTTCTTTTAACTGTGTACCTTCTGTAGGGCTTTTAACTGTTTCTAAGGTCGTTGTTTATCTGTTGCGGTTTTTAGGTATGGGGTCACGTGATTGCAAATGCTCCAATAGAAGAATTCCAAGGCTAGTCATTTTCTGTAACTGTTAACCTCTGTAGGGCAAAAAACTGTAACATCTTTTGTTGCTAAGGCCGTTGTTAGGTCCGAGTCATGTGATTGAAAATGCTCTATATGAAGAGTGATCATTGATCACTTGTTGAAGGAGGCGATTCATCAAATAATAGGATTGTCTAAAAATCAGGGATTTTTAGAAAAAATTGGAACATGGTGAGGTTTTTTGGAGAATACCAAAGCTTTATTGGTTTTATCCACGTATCAAATAACAAAATTGAAATTTTTAGGCTTGAAGCGTGGAAGAAAGTTAAACTGAAGAATTGCAAATAAAGGCCTAATTTACGGGGTGCCGTAACATAGGCTTAACTTAGTAACTTTTTAAACTTGAGCACATTAATGTTTATTATTAGAAACCAGGTCGTTCAATTTCTCCGTTTACTTAAAAAAACATTTGGGAATATGCAAAAATTTTTAATAATATTGCACTTAAATGCAGCAGCGACAGAAATGAATGGTAAAAAGTCACATAGATACTAAATCGAATAATTACTACGAGTTATCAACGCTACTTTTAAAATCCTACGATAAATCGGCTATATTTTATCATCGAAACTTTATTCTATATTTTTGAAACTTGAATTATTTTATGCATTTTATAAAATTTTAAACAGTATGAACCACCTCATTGATACACTGATACAGTCTTTTGGATTTAGTAGTTTAGTTAAGTCATTTAGAAATCACTTAAAAACACAGAAAGAACCCTAGTCAGGCCTGTAGTTTTAATGTCACCTTATCGAAAGAACCTCAATTTTAAAATTACTGTGTTTGTAAGGAGGTATACATGTATTTAATTTTAGGTATTTAAATCACGCAACTCCTTTGTTGACTCAAAATCTCAATTCAATATTAGTTGAAAACTGGTTGCATTTACGTTTTTGACACAAGTTAATTAATTCCATTTCAAAACAGCACATGTTTACTCTGAAGAAAAGCGATAATGATTATGAAAGAGCTTTTGAATCAGTAAAATTAGTTTTCTAGATTCTTTGATGTGAAAACTCATATTTATATAGCTGTGTTGTTTCAATGTTGATTTTAATTTCTTTAATAAATAATAACGATTCGGACCGTAGAAGTTTGTTTAATGTGTGAAAAATGTTTAAATTTCGTAAGCATATTTAAATTTTCTTTTTGTTTTTAAAAATGATGATAAATTAAAACATATTTTTATTGCATTTCAAAACTAATCTCATTTTTTATTTTTCAGTGGTGTGAACATAATACCTACTCTTTGAATACTAACATGAAATGGACACGGAAGACATGAAGATAATACAGCCTTCATAAATGCTCGAAGTCGAAGTAAGAACATAATATTTAATTCATATTTTTAATGTTTAAGACAAAAGTATTTTAAATGGTATGTTTTATTTTGTATTGTATGTTTTTTTTTTATATTTTAGTTTGTGTTTAGTAACAGACAACACAAGACGTGTATTTTTGTGTGTCTGTAAAACAGCTTCGTCCGGCTTTTTATATTTATTTTAAAAATTCAAATGTATTTGCCAAATTAGTGTTAGAAGAAAAGTAGACTTCTAAAATCTAATTTGGATACTATAGTTGGTCAGTACACACCATTAGATAATAAATCATTAGATAATATTCTGACCAACCGAATGTCACTTAATCAAATTAACCTAAATTCCAAAAATATATTATGTAATGGGTTATTTACTGTTTATAAACCATATTCAAATAATACATATCTTACAGCTAAAGCTAGAAGGGAGGGTAAACCTAGGTTTAACTGGTTAAACCATATCCTCCATCTCATCATTAGTTGAACCTGTGTTTACTCTCCATTCTTATTTTAGCCCTAACATATATTCAATAGGCAATTCAAGTATTTTGTCCATCTCTTGCATCACTACACTCCAGTTATATAATGTCAATTTACTCTCCATTCTTATTTTAGCCCTAACATATATTCAATAGGCAATTCAAGTATTTTGTCCATCTCTTGCATCACTACACTCCAGTTATATAATGTCAATTTACAAGATAAAATAAAAGGAAAAATTGAAATTGCCGGAATATCACTTGAACATTCATGGAAGAATGAAATTCAATACAAACAGCTGCTTCTATTATTGGTTGTAGTCGAGATATTAAATTATTGTGTTGTGTAGTAAGAGAATTCCTTTATGATATAGCAATATATCGTCTCGTGTGGGTACTGCTTGTCGCATCTATTTTTGAGTACGTTTATGCAAACAAATATGAAGAGGGAGATTTATCCGCCTCAATGGATCTACTTAAGAGCCTAGGAAAAATTCGTTCGGGAAAATGTATCTTTTACACAGTGTGTGCTGCATTTATTTATTTTTCCAAGTTGCAATATCAGTTTCAAATGTCTCTATTGATTATCGATGACAAAGCATTGATTTAGGGTAGGTTTTTACAAGCAGCAATTTGAATAAAGCGGCAACCATCGGAATTTTCCAATGGATGATGACGTAGGTACAATGTCATAGCCCCAAGAACCAATGGAATGCTAGATTTAACATGGATGAGGAGAACGATAGGAAATTTTCTATTGTTTTCCCCTCGCATTGCTCAAATCGCTGCAAGTAAACCCGGTCTTAGGCTCTGTCCAAACTAGAAGACTTTTGCGGTTCGAACTGATTAAGATTTTTATCAAACGGAGGGAATAAAGAAGGAGATTTGAGGGGTGATGCACGACTAGACTACTCCAGTAGCGGTTGGAAGTTGAAAGGATGATCTCCGTTTTCCTCCGCTACAGGAGTAGTCTAGTGCATCCCCCCTCAAATCCCCTTCTTTCTTCCCTCTGTTTGAGAAAGATCTTAATCGTTTCGGGCCGCAAAAGTCTTCTAGTTTGGTCGTTTGGACAGAGGCTTAGTCAAGGAATCAACTCACTCTATGCAAGTCATTACACGCGAGTTCCACTGTACGTTTTTCGATGGATCGCCTGCAATCAACATGAAGTAGAAACACAATCTGTTCCAACGAACAGAAAGAACTCCGTCGGAAAAATATCCCAATCCGTGTTCCTCCAATCATCAATCACAATGGGCACACGTCAAAACTCTCCGTGATCCACCTCTGTTTAACCAATCATTTAAGTTCAACCAATCACAGCGAAAACCAGAGCACGTACTTGCTCGCGGAAAAAAAACCCTGTTCGGAAACGCCCAAACCCTTTTCTTTTCGTATTGGAGAGAAAAGAATAAATAACAACAGCACCGTTTGGTGTTTTTATATGCAGGTAAATAAAATATGAAGCCAATCTCTGCAGGCATTTCGTCGAGGAATTGGACGTGAAAGGATTTCTGCCTTGAGTTGGAGTAAAAGTAAACGTCGGGGGGTTTTAGTGTTGATGCGAATCTATTTTGGGGCGGGATGCTTTCAAACACCTGTCATATTTCTTGTTGGGGAATGCATGTGAAACAAGATTTATGTTTGAGGTGAGACATAGTTAGGACAATCGCATATGTTTGTAAAGTCGTGCCAATCCTAAAAAGAATTACTAACTTTTAAAATATTTGTTAGTTCAAAATTGTGAAGTGAAATGCGTGTTTTACAAGAACTGTCAATATTTATCCTTATTTGTACTCGGATAAAACTTATAAATTTATAAGCTGTGCATTTTTAGTTATATTTTTTTTAAATTACTCTTACAATTTTTTTATCCTTTAAATGCCCTGATATGGGCCTGTCGCCATCGCCATAATAAACAAAAAAAATTTCTTCCTACTTATTACTAATACTACCAATCTTGCTACGCTCTGAACTTTATTAAGCTGGTTTTTTAATTTTGTATTTATGAAAGTACACATTATTTTTCTTTTTGAAAATTTGTATGGAATTTTACTGCATTTATGTGGGATTGGGAATTAACAGTATGCTTAGTATGTCGATTTTGTTTGCTTCATAAAAGGGGAAATGGGCATAAAATTAAGATGTACTGGTTTATTGGTTTAAATTTATGCAAATACCTCAAATTTTCATTGAATGTTTAGTTTGTTATGTTCCTTTACCTTTTCCTTCAGAACTCCACTCATTATATATTTCAGATATTTTAATATCTATTCTTTAAATATAAATCCTATGGTCATCATTGAGTTTAGTTTCTATAGAAGAAGGTCTAATATCTACTGTTTAGCAGGCTCATACTTTTTTGTTAGCTTTTTACATATACTCACATTATTTTCTAGAAAATTTAATTCAGTTTTCTTGTTGCCCAAGTGAATAATTAACAAGCTCGTAATTGGTTAAATCAAAAGCAAACATCTGATCTTCGCTCACACATTTTTTTAGAAGCTAATATGAATTTTCTAGCTATTTTAATTTACAAAATCATCAACTGAGAGAAATAAAAAGAAGTTAATTAACTTTTTCCCTGGTCAAAATATGGGGGCTTGAGACTTAAATGTTCCTCAAATATTCCTAAAATAATATTTACTAAATAAATTTTCCTGCTCGGTGCCAAACACCTCGCAGACTCATGGATAAAGAGGTTCTGACAACATGGTTTAAAGATAATCTAATTACTACTATCCACAAATTAATAATATCTAATAATGATTTATACACTTTATTTCAGGAACTTGTCTATGAACTACTTTGTTGAAAAGGAAAATAATTTTACTTACTTTTCTAAAAGCTCATAATTTAAATGAAAATAATTTTTTTAAAGCTTAATTAGATTTCTAAACATTTTAGATGTAGTTCAAAAGAATTATCTACGATTTTTCTAAAAGTTTAGGAGGGTTTTTATTCAAGGATTTAAAATTAAAAAGAGGACAATTAAAATACTACACTTTTATTCTTAACCGTACTTTTTGAAAATCCTGGGAGGTTTTTTTAGCTGGTTTGGGAGTCTACGTAGTGAAGTTTTATGTCAACTGGTTGTATAGCTAAAAAGCAATTTCACGGTAACACATTTTGTTGCAATACAAACATTAAAAAGTTGTCGAATTTTGAGGCTTCAGAGTAAACAAATAACTGAATTTTTTACACATTCCTTACTCAATGAATCACCGAATTTAATAAAAGCATTTAACAACTACATTTTCATTTATTAAACACCATTTTTATTTTATTTGGCAACCATAATTTTACTAAACCGGTTTAACTATGTAATAAATATTGCATGCTGTTTATAATTGAAATATAATTTTTCATGGTACAACATCTAGAGGCAATACAAACATTAAGAAACGCAAAGCATGCAAAATACTCGAGTAACACGTCTTAGCTCTCAATAAATGTTAACCTAACGGTAAAAGCACTCCCAAAACTGCTCGTACATTTCCGCATCAGTACCCAATACAAAATCAAACGCCTCCTTTTTATACACCAACAGCATTACTTTCCCTGCCTCTATCGAATCCGCAGGAAGAGACATGCAAATAAAACATGAAGGCAATCTTGTCCTCCCTTAAATGGGGCTTGAAAGACGCGCGCGCTCCAGTTTAGATAAAACTACCGAATGCCACCGAGTTCTCCGGCGTTTTGTGCAGACCTATTTTCGTCAAAGCCGGTGTTTTGGGTTCGCGAAAGTGTTTTATTTATTCTTTTTGAAACACCTGCGTTTGGACTCGCCACGCAAAAGGGGCTCAGGCCCCCTGTTTTATTCAAAGGAGTGGATGAAGTTGAAAGGGGTGCTAGAGTTCTGGATTGTATGAAGTATTACTCTGCTAGCGTAATTTTTATTTTTTTCAAGAAGTGGGATATGTTTTTGAAGGAAATTGTGGTGGTCTCAGTTGGCTATTGAAGTAAGAAATAACAACATTTTCCCGCTATAGTTTAAAGGGCATTTCTGGAATACTCTGATTTTGGCAGAGGTTTCCATTGTTACAGAGTTGGAAGGGTACTAAATGGAGTTACTAGACTGAGTTTTAGTCGAGACTTCTAGTCTAGTCACCAGACTGAGAGATATTCATTTTATAATTTCGTTGAATTTATTTGGATACTTAATTGCTCGCTTACGTTCACTAACCCCCAGCAACTGTTTATGTTTATACAGTTCTCCTGGTAACTTCGCTTGCTAAACGGTTACTTAACTCGTAAGTCTAGCCAATATGGAGTCGCTAATCGCTTTTTATTTTGTATGTAAAGCAGAACCTAAGTGGAGCCGTCCTTCGCTTAAACTTGCCTTCTAACTTTCGCCGATCGCCGTCATTTTCCACGGATAGTCGTCAAGATTAAACGCCATTTTTACTGCTCCAAATGTTCCACCTGAACAGATGTTATCCCTTTCTTACTTGAAAACATTAAAATAGCAACATTTGGTCGAATTAAATCCCTCTAACGCATTAAACAGCAAATATCATCGGCGATCGAAACAACCCAACAAGTTTTGTAAGCAAACTCCTCGTGCCAACGGCGGAAAAGAAATACACCCTCTCTTTGCACCACGCATAAGCATTTTATATAATAAGAATAGATAGGAGAATTTGCTAAAAGACAGCATAGGAAATTATTTCGTTTGGGGTGAACAACTGTTTGTAAGTTTAGCTGGGCCGTAACCAGACTTTTGTTTCGGGGGGGGTTTTGACTCAAATATTTTCTGAGGTACCTCCTTACGGGTACTTTTATATATGTTAAGTTTTGATGACAACACTTGATTGAAATTTTGATGCACTAAATTTCAAAATTGCATAAACAATATGAATTCTAAGTAAAAGGGGGGTCTGGGGGGTCCTCCCCCAGAAAATTTTTGGAAATTTGCCCCTCAAAAGAGTGTTTTAGCTCATTTCTGAGACCCTACACCCATAGAGCACCACTCATTGTAAGCGGCCGAATTTTCAAGGTAAAAAGAAGGTATATTGTAATAAATGGCGAAATGTTAAGGGGGTTTGTTTAGGTTCCAACTCCAGAAAATTTTTTGAATTTTTCCCCTAAAAGTGGCATTTTAACTCATTTTGAGACACTTTAGGTTACATTAAAGAGGACCACTCCTTGTAAATCACATAAGTTTGAAGGAAAAACCGTATACTTAATAGATTTCAAAATTTCGAAGGGGTTTGGGGTCCTCCCCCAAAAAAATTTTGGAAATTTTACCCTTAAAAGTAGGGTTTTGACTCATTTTGAGACCCTTTGGGTTATACCCGAAGAGGATATCGCTCTTTGTGAGACAATTTTCAAGAAAAATAGCAGTATAAAAATTGATGTCAAAATTTCGGGGGGGGTTTGAACCCCTAAAACCCCCCCCTTGGATACGGCCCTGAAGTTTAGATCACTAAGCAAGCAGTCTGGAGAGCTAAAGGAAGCAAATTTCCAATGTAAACCTTAATTGATAGTAGACAGAAAGAAATCATGGGTATAGAATAGGAACGTGGTCACTAAATAAAGTGGTTTCCAAAGAGAAATATAGTGCTTAGTGATTTTTAGAAATGTGAGGAATAAAATCTTTTATACTCCAATAAGGAATCCCTACTGGTTTTCCCATCTTTGCTAAGGATAATTTATATCTATTGTGTATGAAATTTATAAACTATAATCTCCTTGAATATTTAAATAGGAATATTTTAAGTTGGTAATGAACATAAGGAAGCGTAAAATTATTCCAAATTCATTTGACAGAAAGTAGCGTTTTCTTCCAACTATTCTTTTTATTGATATTGTAAAACCGCTTTTGCATTAAAATAACCAATATTGATATGAATAAATAACCACACCGTTTTAACTATAATGGTATCTTTGAATAAAAATCAATAGCTTCTATGATTAACCCACTACGACCTATGAATTTTACATTCTGCTCGGTGATTTTTCTTTGTAGCGTCTGGCAAACTTTCCAATGGCCTTAGGTTTTTCATCACTATATTAATATACGAAGTATAAAAGGAATGGCGAAATAGCTCGACTATAAATATCAAAGTAAAAAAAAATACCGCTATTCTTCATGGAGAAATTGAATTTTCACAGACACTCAGAATCCATTAAAATCGTCACGCCATTGTTATGGGAATGTTTAACATGAATTTTTAAACCATAATGTATGTAGGTGGAATAATAAACGCTTAAAATGGTCCTTGGCATGTAATGTAAAATCCATTTCTTACAATTGAATTTTCTTCTCTTTCTCGAAACCGACGTGTTTCGCTTTTAGAAAAATATTATATTAATTATACAGTCTATATGAAATAATGCATCGTATTAGCTAATGTGTACTTAGTTTTTCTATAAAGCTAAGTATCTCCTTTTTCTCTATTGCTTTTGTTCATATAAAAAGGCTTCTTCAGAAAGTCCCTTTTTTTATCTGAACATTGTTTGATGAGTATGACAAGACCTAATGCTTTAGACATGGCTAAATAAAGATGTCAGTGAGCGTACGCCTTTGTAAAGATATTTTCTCTTACAAGGTCTATAAGGATTTAATCAGAAATGAGAACTTTGCTTCTCCATGAAAAAAATATAATGCTCTATATATAGATAAAGACTACCAGTCCTTTTTAGCTTTTGTGATCCATAGCCCATTCATTCCCATGGCATCGCAGAGACTCTTGAGCAAATATTTGTCTTAGAGTGGGGAATATCCTTGTTATGATGACTCAATAACTTTACCATGAGACTTCGGTAATATCTGATGTAATGATATACTTAAGTTTTTTTTGATAGGTAAAGAAAACTTCTACAAAGTCTTCAAAAAAGTATAAAAACATACTGTATTATTTATCATTGTATTTATATATAAAAACTTACATAGCTTTTTTCAAACCTATTAAGTATGAAAGAAAGATAAAAACACTTTCCAAAATATTGAAGTGTGTTTGTATAAGGGTTAAATTTCTTCGCAAAAAATAAAATCAATTTTGTTTATAAACTTTTTCTGGTTGCTTTAAGAAAGCTTCAGTTTTCATTGAACTCGTATAAAATTTTGCAAACATCCTAAAATTTTGATTCGTTTTTAATATACTGAAATTACTCGTATAAAATTTTAATTTAAAGTTGGATCATTCATTATCCCCCATCCCCCTAAACAGGTTAAATTCAACTGTCTGTCAGACTCATTAAGTAGAAGTAATGAAAATAGTGATTTTTTATTCGTAAATACTTCTGTAACATTTTTTGGATCAACTATCTAAAATTAACATTAACAATTACAGCGTGATATTTCAGGAAAAAGGTTCAATTGACATAAAATTCAGTGCCTACGTACGTTCATACGATAGAACCTAACATAAATTAAAACTATCTCCTTGAAAAATGTTACATGATTTATCTAAAAAATAATCCTCAATATTAAGTTAGTAAGAAGGGTTTGTGATCCACATCTTTTAAAAATACTACCAAGGAAGAAACAATGAATAGACATAGTTATTAAATATCTCCCTAAAGGTCTCAAATTTTTACTGAATTCTCTAAGAGAAACCTAAACTACCATCGCCTGAAACTTTAAAAATTCCCCACTAAAGGTTACAAACACGTATTCAATTTTTAGAAACTCAGGAAAAGTTTTGAATACCCCAGCAAAAGTTAACGCTTCAACAGGTTACTAGAACCTCACCAGCAAAACGCACATACTTTACTCAGACTTCCAACAACAATGAAAAAAAGAAAGAACACGCAAAGTAATTCAATATCTCCGTAAACTTCTTCCAACCGCCAACCATAGATGCATGAATTTATACCGTAGAGAAACTGAATACATTCAAAAAAGCAAAGTTATACCGCCTAATATGTCTGAGGCAACCCAGACTTTCTTGGAAAAATTCTATAAATTCAGATGGTGGAATCCTATTTCAATAAAATGTGCTGAATCCGCCATAAATTTAAGGCATAAATTTCCCATTGCTTTGGTTACTGGGTGGAAGTTTGATGTAGCAGAAAAGCAGCTGGGAAAATACCCTTCAGTGTTTCTTGCCGATTCAGGATTTTTTTTTCCTGTGGGGAAGACAGCTTAAACCTTATTTTGCAATTGAAATAGGATATTACGGGGGAGGTTGCACTTCAAGAATCCGTCACTGGTTAGCAATGCGAATACATATTTATGGTGGTTTTTATTCTGTCTCTTTTGTGGGATCAGGTTTTTGAAGGTGTCAAGGAGAGACAGGTTAATGAAAGGGATGCATCTAATTTTGGAACAAATTTCCTAAAGGGGGGGGTCATTCTCAAACTATCTTACACGTTTAGGTATAGGGCGGAGATCTTAATAACAAGAAGATCAAGAGGTCTCAGGGTTAGGAAATAGGGAGGTAAGGGTTAGGAAATAATTGGAGTTTTATATATCACATTTAAGAAATTTAATACTAACATAAATGCTGTTACAGTGATGTTTCGGTAAAATCAGGTACAATTCAGTTAGATGAAAATACATAACTTAAAGAACAGCAATGTATACGGTTGGAGTAATTTCATGAACTATGGAAACTGTCCGAAAAAATCTCCCAACCAAATCACATACATTGCATAATTATCTTAATTTATGTTATTACCAAACTACATATCTCGTAATCATCTTTCCAGTTTTAAAACTGGCCAGAAAAAGTATTGAATTTTTTTTACTTATTTTATACATCCATAAAACACTACCATACATATTATTTTTAACTTGCATTACAATCCCATTGGAAAAATTAAAGTAACCTTCAAGTATTGCCCCTTTTAACAGACCTAAGACTAGACCTTAAGATATTTAAATTCATCACTTGAAATTCTTTGCATACTAGTAGAGTTTATGCTTTTCCTTTTACCCAATATTTTATAACCTTAATTTACTTACTGGGTTTTTGAAATTTCATAGCACCAAATATCGCAGTATTCACTCGTTTCATATCTAAGTTTTAAAAGATTTATAAAGAACTTCAAAAGCTTATAAAGAACTTCTATACTTGCAACAAATAAACTTCCTACACCTTTAAAGTTTCTGATAAGGCGTTACATCAAAACTTACAGTTAATACTTTTTCTTCCGTCACAGCGTCTTTCACACCTTTCCTCTAAAAAAAAACTGCACAAAGGACAAAATAAACCCTCCAAATTATATTTTAATAAGATCACTTGAACCTTCAAGGCGCGAAAAGAAATTCCATCCTACTTCTCATCCCATCACAAATAAAAACTACATAAACCACTTACATTATATTTTTTATTCCATCTCTCCCTTCACGGCACCTTGCCTTATTCATCGCTAATAGTTTGGAGGCTGCTGTAAACGGGATTAGAATTTCCTTTTTTTTTTTTTTTTTGCGTCTCGCTTCAATACGGATGCTTGCGAGTTATTTTAAAAGCCACACTGCAGAGAAAGCAGTGTCGTTCAGCGAGAGAAAAAAAGCTCAAGTTTTATTCAATTTCTTTCCTCGCTTCGATATACCAGTCTGGCTGCCTCCGGGTATTTAACGTACAGCGATACCCCCTATTCCTTTGGAGGGTTTATTTTCGTGCGAGATTTTTTTCTATTTCGGAAGTTTCTAGGAGGTTTCGAGAATAGGAGACACGCTTAAGAGATTTCTCGAGGTTGTTCTCTGAGAAGTGGCGTTTTTTAGTGTGGGGTGATATATTGGAGTTTTATGTATCTGGCGATTTGTGATATATCTGAAAAGTTTGCTGTTCCAAACTTTTCTTGGGTAATCTATTTATCATGTCGTGCAAGTTGTAATTTATAACTCTTTACCAGAAGAGAAGTGTTACTTACTTTGTATAAAAATTGTAACAATTGGATATACGCAGAGATTTTTCTTGAAATAGTTTGAAACATTCAAATTAATTCTAATTGTAATAGGCAGCTGTAGTTAAATTGCAAATTTAGCTCTATAAAATGTCGATTCCTTCTCTTCTAAAATTTAATGTATCACTTTGTTTGTACCGAAATTTGAGAATTTAAGATTTTAAAATTAAAATAAAGTACTAAATAAAGTTAATATTTGCCTCAAGCCTAAAAAGATTATCAAAATATTTGAACATGTAAACACCAAATATCTAGGTGGTATCTATACATTATACCCAAGTTTTTATTAATTATTATTGCTATATCCAAATTTTAAAGGTTATTTAAGGATTCTCTAAAAATTGATCACAATAGAAATCCGTGGAATTGTTTAACTTCTATTATAATGTTATTTTTAAGATCTTCTACTAAACCCATCCTTGTTATAAAAATTCAGTACTTGAATGTTAACCTATCAGATATTTTTGAAACTTGTTTAGGAGGGTCAATAATCATTTTTATTTGTTCTTCAGCCATTTAATAGGAAGTCTGAGAAATTCCTCCAAAACGTGATTATAGTTAAAAAGTGTTTATAGTTATGTAGTATTACAATAAATTTTGTTAACTACTTTTACCTTTTTTGTGGTTATAAATCTTACCCTTAAGGCAACGCAAACATTACAAACTATCACCAACGTATGTTGCAACGTACTTAAATCACTCCTCAAACTCAATTACAGGAGACAGAAAAACTCTAAATCAATCTCGGCAAAAAAGAAAAAAAAAATCTCCCACAACAGTCGAAATACGTCGACATTTCAGTAAATTACACCCCAAAGCGCCATAAACACTCCGTTGGAGCATTCTTAAACGCGTAAACCTTTGTCTCTTGAAAACTTGGGCCAAAACTTTCTCTCCTCCAATTTATGAGATATATAAGACAAATAGCCCACTTCCCGTAAAGTCTACCCAGTCGCGAGGCATTCAATTACGGATTCCACGTTTGCGGCAATATGGCGGGGATTTGCCTCGGCCTAGGAAAAGAACTAATGAAATTTCTGTCGCCAAGTTCTCTTCATATTGAATCACATGTGTTTCGAATTGGTCATTTCCGCCACGCGCAGGCTGAAAAACTGCTGGGCTAATGAAAAACAATAAACGAAAAACGTAATGTGCAAAATGGCGTCGGCCGTTATTCGAATGGTTTCGCAATTTGATTTGGGAAAGGGAGTTAAGGCCGTTTCGGGAAGGTGATTTTTCTTTTAATTTGCTTTCTCCGGCTATAAAATTTCGACGGCCTCTCTGAAATAATTTTGTTTTAAGCGATTTTAACTTTTCGGACTGGCCGTTCCAGAAACTGCAATTTGAGAGTGTGAAACTTCATGAAAATCTAAAATTAGTTCATAGGCATAAAATCGTCAGATTATAATTTTTTTTGTAGTGTGCACCAAATTGTATACATAATAACTTAGTACAAATTTATGTTATAGAAGTATACTATGTATCATTATAAAAAAACTAAAATAATTTGATTTTAAACACTTCATAAATTGACATTATATTATCGCGTGTTACAGTTTTTCAATTTCATTCATATCTCTGAGCAAAAACAAAATTTCAATTTCAGTTACACTGGTCAAGGCTAAACTGGATCTGGTAACTGTATTATATCACACACACACTAACACACACACAGTTAGCAGATCCAGTTTAGCCTTGCACTGGTAAAGAACTGTTTCTAAAATACAGTTACAGTTACGTTTTTTAAAGAAACATGGGTGTGTTTGAAATTAATTTAATATCAAATCTCTTTGATTAAAGAAAGTTTTTGCATTAAACTTATCTACATTAGATCCTAAGACATTCATTGGAGACGTTTTTAACTTTCTCTGGTGCACTCTGAGAAAGCATAATTTAAGGAGAGGTGTTTCCCATTATTTTAGTCACATCTCATAATGCAGTTTACACACTATCATAGAAATGTATATCTATTCTGAATTTTAGTAGATTACGATAAGAAAATTGTTTTTTTTTTGTAGTAGTTTTTTTTGTAATTGTTAATAGATACACAATCACCCAAGTACGACAGGCAATTTTGCCAAAATATTTTATTATTGGAACAACCACAAGACATTATTTACAGCTAAAAAATCACCACACTATTTACATCCAAGTTTCAATTTCATTTTTCTCTCCATTTCTTCATTTTACACTAAGAATTTTCGGATAAAATAAAATAGTTTCGAAAATAAACAGAATAGCTCAAATATCCTTCCTAAGTATAATTACTTTCAACACAATAAGAAATTCTTCACATACAATGGGCCTAAAAGTCCTTACTATAAAAAGGCACAGTAAATTTATGTCTATGTAATTAATTTATCGACTTCAAAACTGAAAATAAGTAGATATATGGAATTACATCTTCCTGTCCTTACATGTTCCCTTCCTTTAAAAAATCCTAATTACCTTAATTAATTATCATTAACATTACTTTAAAAATCGATTTGTACCTTTATTTTTAGTAGAATACATCTAATTTATAACTAGTAATTTGTTTTACAGATTTTTTTGAAGCCGAAATTCATGTAATTTACTTGAAATTTTAAAATTTTAATTACCTTCGTTAAAAATGTGCGCTGTTTGTACTGTGAATTATAACTTCGAGTGGCTCTCAGTGCCCCATATATTCAATTAAGGCAATTAACTAAGTATGGTTTCAACCACGAATACGTGGACAGAAAATAATAAAATTTAACGGCTCTGCAAGACCCATCATAAAATTTTACTATCGAGAAAATACCTTTTTAAAAATCATTTTCTATACTCAAGATGAGTTTTAAAAGGATAACAGGGTACTTAAAGTAAGAGCTTTAACATTGCCTTGCATCACTTAATCACTTGCTAAAAAAATTGATTTGGGGCATTCTTTTGTTTTAACACAATTTTGAAACTTTTTTTAGTGATTAAGGCATTAAAGATGTATCATTTCACCATTTTAAAAATTGATAAGAGCGGTTTTCTATGACAGTTTTTGCAGCAAAAGTTGCTAAACTTGTTGACTGAAGGTTTTTTAGACTGCACGAAAAATATTCGAGTATTAAAAATTGAGGTAAAAGTAACGTGACTCTCTTTTGAAATTCTGATTTTCTATTTGCTTAAAAGACACAATGTTTATCGATGGATTTATACATCACGATGGTTCTTTTCTTATAAGAATTTAGTCCTGGTGTCTATTATGGGAATTAGTTCATTCATGGCTGTAAATTTGCATAATGTAATCAAGGCAAAAAAGGAAACATTTTAAGAGTTAACAAATAATATTGATATCGAAAGCCTCAATTTTTCAAAATGCAACGGTATTACAACAGATCAACCGAAAATAACTGAATGAGTAAAAAAATAAATGAAATAAAAATTAAGTAGTAATAGTTTTTAAAAATCAATTTCCAACTATATTAGCAAGTTAGAAGCAATAATTTAAAAAAAACACAGAATTTTAACAAAATAATTATGTTTAACATTTCACTGAAATTCTCTACTTATTTTTGTTTTGATAAAGTTATTAAAAGTATTAAAGAAGTGTGGGTTTTTAAATATAATTAAAAAGGAAAATTTTTGAGATCATTCCAAGGATTTAACTTATTTTTTTATACAATTAAAAATCAGGGTTTTCAAAGAAATGAAGATAATCGACTTTATCAGGCTCAAAGCACGTAAACCCATGGAGTAAGTAATGTATTTTGGACTCAATTTTTTTTACCAAAATCCCTCATTTTAAGATCTTGTGGGTTCTAACAATTTAAAAATGAAGAATTAAAAATTGGGTAAGGTACACACTTGGTAATAACCATTCTCTGCATTTTTTTTTTTTTTTTAAATATCAAGTTTTTTTTTTAATTTAATGTGTCATGCATTCATGTTAAAAAAGCCTGAGAAACTAGCCATCAAGAAGAATTTCTTTTGATTTTCAAACATTAGAAAACTTTATAGTTAAAATGTTTAATAAGAAAATCTCAATGTAATAATTTCAATTAAAAAAGGTCGTTGTTCAAAAAAAAAAAATTCAATTTCTTAAATACCCAGTGAGCACAGTATGTAGCGAATACGTCCAGATTACGAAATCGCTACATCGCGAATATCTCTACTTTTGGTAGTTTTTTTGTAGCGATGTCACCACCTTTTACATCGCCACGACAAAAATGGTACAAAAAGAGTACCAATTTCTGCTTTAGAGTTTACCTAATTGGGACGTATTCGCTACATATGTAGCGAATACGTTTCATTACGGACGAATTTCGTCTCTTATAGGTGCTCTTTACATCCCATTTAGATCCGTCCGATGTCAAAAATTCCAATCCGCTGCATAAAACAGATGTACGGTTTTAGTACGAAATAGGGACGATTTATGTACTATTTACATCCCATTTAGAGCGCTCTGATTACTTAAGTACCAATCCGCTGCATAAAACAGACGTACGGTTTTAGTACGAAATAGGGACGCTTTATGTACTCTTTACATCCCATTTAGAGCCCTCCGATGTCAAAAATTCCAATCCGCTGCATAAAACAGATGTACGGTTTTAGTACGAAATAGGGACGATTTATGTACTATTTACATCCCATTTAGAGCGCTCTGACGACTTTAGTACCAATCCGCTGCATAAAACAGACGTACGGTTTTAGTACGAAATAGGGACGATTTATGTACTATTTACATCCCATTTAGAGCCCTCCGTTGACTTATGTCCCAATCCGCTGCATAAAACAGACGTACGGTTTTAGTACCAAATAGGGACGATTTATGTACTCTTTAAATCCCATTTAGAGCCCCCGATGACTAAAATCTCAATCCGCTGCATAAAACAGGCACACACACATGGACAGATATGAAATGCATTAGTAGCGAGTACGGCCGTATTACAGCCGCTTTTAACCAACCCGCTACATAAAATAATCGTATACCTGCATTATATTTAGCAAGTTTTCATGTTAATTTTTTTTTTTTGCCAAACCGAAATATTTGATCAAACTTAGAAAACTTGCTAAATATAAGGCAGGTTACGTTCGTTTTATGTAGTGGGTTGGTTAAAAGCAGCTGTATTACGGCCTTACTTGCTACATAATGCATTTCATAATTGTCCATGTATGTCTGTTTTATGCAGAAGATTGAGACTTTTGTCAATAATTCCAGTTAACAAAATGGTTGCACTTCCTCCACCCATTTTCTTCAGAATCTCCACCTGAAATGCACTGAAATGAATTAGCACACTCGATAATTATAAATAAAATTTATTTTATTAAAAAAGATTTAATGGGAAAATAAAAAATAGTTGCATGAGTAGAAATCCAACAAAGACCAAGACTAAATTCAAAAAAGTAATAACAGCATGAGCACTAGGTTTTTGAGACAATAAAACAGTAGAGTTTGAGCTGTAGCGTTTCTTCTTTTTTTTACAGTGCATTTTCTCGTCGTAATAGGAATATAGGAATGTCCTGATTACGATCAGGTTAGGACAACATTTGCTGTCCGGTTTTGGAAATTTTTCGCCTTAACTGGGATGAGCCCAATACGTCCACTTTTGGGCAACAATTGACATTTCGAAAAAAAGCAATTTTTGGTAATTTCTCGTCTTAAAAGCGATATCCAGATTTCATCCCCTTTATGACAACATTTGACGAACCGTTTTGGTAATTTTTCTTCCTAAAATTGATGAGCCGAATTACGTACAGATTAGGGCAACAATTGCCATCCAGATTTGGAAATTTTTCGCTTTAACTGGGATGAGCCCAATACGTCCACTTTTGGGCAACAATTGACATTTACTAAAACGCAATTTTTGGTAATTTCTCGTCTTAAAAGCGATATCCAGATTTCATCCCCTTTATGACAACATTTGATGAACCGTTTTGGTAATTTTTCTTCCTAAAATTGATGAGCCGAATTACGTACAGATTAGGGCAACAATTGCCATCCAGATTTTGAAATTTCTCGTCATAAATCGGATGAGCCCAAATACGTCCATTTTTGGGCAACATTTTACGTACAATTTTTGAAACTTTTCGCTTTAATAGGGATGAGCCTGAATACGTTCATTTTATGCCAACATTTGACATCCCATTTTTGAAATTTCTCGACGTAAACGTAGTCGCTACAAATCCGCGACGAAGATAGGACGAAAATGGTACATGTGTGCTCACTGGGTAGTAGCTTCTAAACAATCTTGTTCATCATAATGGAAGATTTAAAATGTGGGTAAAATTAAATGAAAAACAATTATTATTCTCAAACATCAGTTGAAGGGGCATTAAAAGATTGAATTTAGTTTTATCTTTTCTCTTCATAATCAGAAAATCTCTACAATGCAATGTATTCCACACAAATCAGTTCTAAGCAAATGCGTGGTAATCTAATCATATTGGGAAACTAATGAAGTTAAGCCCTCTTCTATCAAGATTGAGATTTCCAATTACAGGCAGAAAATTTTTAGCTGATGAGGCAGGCCTGGGTTCACTGTACCCGTAATGGTCCTCTTCGTTTTAATTCGTTTAATAGACGCTTTAGAAGGAATTAATCTCGGAAATGGCTGAGGTTTTCCTTTTCTGAACAAAATGCTGATCAATTATCCAATCACGAAAGAAGAAAAGGAGTCAATGACCATATTCTTCTTGTTAAATTTGAACGTATTGGTCAAATTGATATGAAACCTCAGATAAGGGCTTAAACTGGTTCCGAAAATTTCGTATTTTATACCATAATTTTATGTTAAGAGTTTTTTTTTAAATGGAACGGGCATTTTGATTGAATAAAATCACGACTGCTTAGATCTAAATGATCTAACTATACCATAGAAAAGTCGTCTGTATAGGCCTCCGAGCATACTCGTTTTTGCTTAAAAGTTTCGGCTCATGGCCTAATCTGTAGCTTGTGCAATAAAAATCCAATGAATCAACCAACCAACCAACCAACGTTTCGGTTCAAGCTTTCGAGCATGCTGGGAAGCTTTTGAGATAAAACGACCATCTTCGATCAGTGGCCTACATAGACGACGTCATTTCTATTGGCATAGTCGTGCTGTGTCCATATTCTCCCGGTGGTTACGATAAAAGATAGTATTTTTATGAAGATAAAATTTGTAGAGTTATGTATTCCCGGTAGAATATTTACCAGACAAAATATTACATTTGTATATTGAATTTTTTAATTGAAAAATTTATGGTTGAATGCAACAAAGGCTTATTCAGAGAGGGAAAATATGGGAAGATGTAATTGAAAACCTTAGTTTCTTTAAGATATATTTTCCCCAAATACAAACCTCATTATCTTTCCTTTGATACAACAACATAGGGTGAATTAATTTCAAAACAAAGCAACTAAACCTTAGCATAAATAAACACCAAGAATGCCAAACATTTTGTTAGGACACAATCAAGCAAACTATGCATTGTTCAGAGACCCAACTCCATAAACAAAGCCCTGGTACTTAATAATGATGAACAATACCGCTCCCCGGTGACAACAGGAAGAATTTTTGGCTGATTACCGTGGTTCACTAGTCCCGCCGTGGGGAATGCGCCAACATTCTCGCCAATTGCGTGGCTCGCAAATGTTGCGTGTAATATCGCCGCTACGGGAGTTAGGCATTGTTAAGGGATTTGTAAGGGATTAATCACGATATCACCTCGAATTGCTGGCGCAGCTAGGGATCAATGCACTGCCGAGGTATTGGAGATGCAGATAACGTATCCCGGTGAAATTGCCGGGTGAGATCAAGGTATAGGGATGAAGTGCTGTTGTGTGATACACCTGCATTGGGGCTAAATAATGAACAATGAACCTTTTTCATGCAAAATTAAAATTTAAGTTAATACCATGCTGTAATTATACATACGTATAACTTTCCTTGGTTTTAATGTATGTGTTACTTGTAGTTCGAAATAGATTTTGAATTTGAATGCATAATTTTTACGGTATACATATACTGAATTAGTAAAATTTTGGGTGCTTTACTTTAATTTTAATGTGTCACTGTGAGGTGATCAAGAATGGTCCGGTCCTTTCATAGTTCATGTATAGAGTATAGAGGCAGTTCGTGAAATTAGTTTTTTTTAATGCATAATATTAATAGATATGGCATTAGCATTGTAAAAAATGCTTGCATTTACCATTATCTCCAAGTAAATGTGTCGCTGTGCTGTTAGGTTTCCTGTGTCTTAATTTTTTTATTAATATATGATTAGATTGCTTTTTATAGCACAAGACCCACATGGGCATGCTGCGCCAGACAAGATAAGACTACCATAAATAAAGTGTCGTACTCAGTCAGCGCCAGTGGCACACATGATCCAAACTTCGAGCATTTTAAGAATTTCGAGAAGTCGAGATTTACTAAAATCATACTTCCAACTTCTAATATCACGTGAAATACCTAAATTGGGAATAAAAAACTAATTTTACGATCAAATTAGATTTGGATACATCGCGATCATCTTCCAGCGCTTTTCTGTTTACAACTCTCACTTCGCCCCTGGTCGTACGACTTCATTATCATTGAATATACTTTTAAACTGAAGAAAATAGTGACTCTTATATCTGACATTTATTTTTTTAACGGAAATTATAAGATGATTATTATAACATGTGATATTCTTTGCATTTAGACGTGCCTATTAATTTAGAAATTGGGAATAAATGTGAAAAAAGCAGGAAATAATATATTTTTTGGTGAAATTGGGTGAACTTGCTTTATTGAATAATCCATTTTATTAAAAAAAAAGCATAAAATCTCTCTTTTTTGTATTATTTTCTTTCCATTGAAACTATAAATTTCTTTAAAGAATATCATTATCAAATATCTTTTGAATTGCTATACACATTCATAATGATATAAGTTAAACAAGGAATAAAACTCTTGTTTTTACAAGCATGAATAAAAAATTGTGAAGCACATATGGTGATGACTAACTATCACTACTATTGTATCCTCTTCGGAGTCCTTTCAATATGATCAATTCCAATCCAATCCTAGAGACGCGGGCAAAATACAGCTTATGTCAAACACCCGTTGAACCCAACGAATCGAAACCAACATAACACCAGCAATACCATCATCAGCCTCAACACTATCATAATAATCACATTCCCTAACTCCCACGAAATAAAGTGCTCCCCATTGATGTAGCCGGGTCCATTTCACCGCATCGATTGTAATAGCCCGGATTCCCAAAGGGATTTAAATTTAATCAGCAATCGGAAACCTTTAAACTCTGCAGTGGCGGCGGTGCCCAATTACCTTGGAGTGTTGCTTCTCTCTGTTTAGGAGAGGTTCATACCAGAAATGAGAAGTGGGATATATTTTTGTTGAGGAAACTTCTTTCTACGGATATGATGTGTTCGTGTGGTTGTGAAGCATATTTTATTTTTTTTAATAACACAATAAATAAACGTATGTGATTGGATTGGACGGACTTATTTTTAAAAATCTCGTTCTTTTCGGGAAAAATGGAGATACTGAATTATATACATAGAAAAGCCATTTTTAATTAAAGGTTGAGAGGACGCTCTTGGTTCAGAAGGTTTCGCTTATCAGAGGCCATTTGATAAGCTCCGTCCACTGACCGGTCTATTTAAAAATATATTTGTCCTTAATGGTCCTTATTATATTTCTCCTTATCCTTTGTTGGAGTTAGAAATATCTTGAGAGAATATTTCAAACCATAAACCTAACATAAAACTTCATCCATTGCATTACTACCTGTTTTCAATTTTCGAAAAAAAAATTCAGGTAACAAAAAAAAACCTTCATACTATTTTCAACGCTTTCAGCGAATTTTATATGTGATATCCATTTTCAAAATTAAGCAATATCCAACTGGAGTTCTGATTTATACGAAACCAATGCTTGATCTTGGTATTGAAAACTACCGTATCTTCAGAAAACTATTAAACATGTATGCCCCGCCAGGAAAAATTTTCCGTCCTGAAACCACGTGCAAATCGAATAACCGATATTTCATATATTCGAAAAGTCCGGGACACAATATTTCTTTACGCAACAAAAATTGGAAATAGAGTTATGAATCATAGCACTTTTTTTTTATATATTTTCTCGGCGTATATGTGTCTGCAGTATTATTTTTTTATCCTATCTAACCAGCAGTGACTGAAATATAAGTTTGTATTACGTCAAGGTATCAGATGGTGCCTGAAACTGTAAGTATGTTTCGGGAGAACTTAATTTGGAACCTCTTTCTATATATACCTGTAGCTATTTTCGGAACCAAGGTTTATTTTCGAAGACTTTACGTTTATTATAGTTTGCCTATAAACGCTTTATGTTCTATCGATTTCTTACATTGTTTTTTACTGTCATATTATTTACGTGCAATAAATTTAATTGCTCATAAAACTTAATAAAGCTTAACGAAACTGTGTAAGTAGTAAATTTTGCTCAGTCTTAGAGGATATTATGGGTAGTTAACTTTTAATTGGCGTCAATATATCTGAAAATCCTTCACTGCTACCAAAATTTCACCCGGAAAATATCGATAAATTTTTATCTATTACCTATGATATCATCTTGCCTCTTGAATAACTTTTAGAAAATACTTTATTTTTATGTATCTGAAAAAAGAAAACTTTTTATTTTTAAACAATTATTAAACCTGGGATAATAAAAATTAGTTTCAGAATGATTTTCCTGAAAAAGAATAATGTTCGTACCATATTTAAGTAAGCTTCTAAATTTTATCAAAATATTATACATATATTTAATGCTATTAAGTTTCGTACAGTACGTAGTTGAGAAAATACAATATACCTATCGTTATGATTCCAGGCATTTTTCTTTGAGTAAAGGCCTTAATTTTTCTAAATTTAATTAAATTTACTTGATAGATTTCCATTTTCTTACTATCTGCTCTAAGTAACCAACCCTACCTACCCTAAAAGTATGAGGAAGTAAAAAGTAAAAGTACTTTATTAAGAAAATGCACCTACTTTTTCCTCGTGTGACTACTACGTCATTGATTGGAATGTTTATAGAATACATCTATGACCAAAAAGTATATCATTTGTTGTATGAATGCAAACATAAAACGAGCAATAAAAAGAAAAAAACATTACTGTTTGAAACACATACTTTTACTACGGGTAAAAAAAAAAGTTTCTCACTTTAAAACCTGCTTTCCAAAACTATATAATCAATAACAACGAATGCTGTTTTTACAGTAGTAAATTCAACTACTGTATTTTTAAGCACGATTCGATATGTTTGATCCCAAGTCATAAAAGGGTATTGTTCTCAATAACTTATGTGGTTGTTGATGTGATAAGATTCAACTTAGATGGTGTAATAGAGAGGAATATTCGATGTTATAACTGTTTGTCAGTTTTCAAGTCAAATCATTCAATGTTCACCATCAATACTTCTTAACATAACAGTACAACAGGATTATCGTTACACACCACTTCAGTAGTATAAAGCAGTCATTTCATGAAAATGAATAATTTCAAATTATCTAAATCGTTGACGGAAGACTCAATAAAACTCAGAAACACAAACAAGCAGTGTTTTTTTTATCAGCATTTATAGCTGATCTGTGCAACTGCTTTTTTTTTAAAGAGTATGCCGTGTTAGGAACTAAATTGTTCATATTTTATTACATAAGAAAATTCGTAAAATTCTCTGCATTATCTAATATACCTCATTTAAATAACATAAACATCAATTTTCATTTAAGGAGAAAAGCATGTATCAAGAATATTTTAAAAAAGAGAAAAAAAAAGAATTGAGAAATCTTCCTTTTATAAATCAGTATCTAGTTTATTTCCTCGTGATATTGAAAAAGGGAAAAATATCCTGAAAATATTTCGTTTTATTATATTAATTTTCAAGAATGCCTTTTGTCAATCGTGTCAATTCAATATTCTTTCATCATTTCTGCAGCTGGAATTCAATTGAAACAATGAAACTCTCCGACACCAGATGGTGTTAGTGCAATCAATGTAACGAATTTCTCATTCTTTAACCCAAAATCGCGAAATCCAATCATCTTTGTGTTTTTCCCTTTATGAGAAGTCGATTTTAAGTCGAAAGAAGGTGTGTTGGGCTTTATGAAGAAAAATTGGTAGAGAGAAAAAAAAACAGCATTCACAATGACCACATTTCATCTCCGAAAGTAATAGATCCTTCTTCCCTGATGGCGAAATCTTTTATTAAAAAAATTCCTTGTATAGAAATACAATCATATTTACGGAATTGATTTGACAAGCGGTCGAAGTATTTTGTTATTTTCGCCATTTTCTTTCAGAGCTATTGTGCAAAACAATCAGAGTGGATTTTTTTTTCTTCCTTTTCGGAAGCCAAACGTGATTTTTATATTGAATGCAGTTTTCTACAAATGAAAAGAATTCCATTTTCTTCGAGAGACAAGGATGGTAAAAAAAAATCCTCGCAAAATAGTGGAGTAAAAAACTTGATGTACATACAAAAGTCAACTAAAGAATTTGTAAAGTTTTTTTTTCCGACATTCATGTACTACTGCATGATAAAAAAAATTCTATGAGAGTTCTTTAGGAACGGATTTTGGTGTTTTTTTATGATCAACGAAAGCAAATAAATCCTTCTACAATGAAAAAAGTGTTTTTTTTTTCGTAGGAAAAGATGAGAAACAGCTAGGTATATTTGAAGAATGTAGATCCAGCTCAAAATGAAGATTATAGTGATATATAGGGGACTTAGCTTTCTTCAAGAAACTTCACTGTACGTGACACATATTTTTTTTTATTTACTATTTCGAGAAGGAAAATTCATATTTTACTTTCAAGATAAACTTTCTGATTACCTTTCAAATTACTTTGATAATAATTTTCGAGAACTAAAATTGAGTAGGAATGAAACTTCCAAACACAGTAATATTCGACAAGTATTAAGCAAAATTTATATTTCAGAATCATAAAATGGATTCTAACAAAAATATGTTTGAAAGTTCTTACATAGGAGGTAAATATTATAAGGTTTTTTCAAATACTGTAGTAACGCATTTACATTTAAATACGGAATACTAATCATCATTCACATTTTATCATTTATTCCATATGAAGAAACAATTCATATCGCTCTTAACTCACAACATTAATTCTCTCAACGAGGAGAGGACACAGAAATATTAATATTCTAATTAATATGAAATTTAATTATAGATTATGAAAGGTTTTACCTCTTTTAAATTCCCAATAAGCCTAAAAAACATTTACTTAACTTCAGAAAGAAACTCTCATTTAGTTATTTCGAATTAAATTAGCAAACCGTTTACACGCAAACGATAATTAATTTCACTACGTTGCCAATAAAATGAAATAGTTCTACTGAGAAAATTAATTATGTGAACTTAATCAGTACATTATCTGCATAACTATTTTTTCTAAACTTCCTCTTTCCTTTTAAATAATCGAAAAAAAACAAACAAGAAAGATTTCTTTCGTTATTTATATTTTTAACCTTCGTTTGGATCTAAAATTTTTCGTTTTATTTTTCTTATGCTTTCGCTTTGCCATGCTTTCAAAGACAATTTTTACAATGTACTCGGTGCATTTTTGCCCTCTGTTTTTCTATTTTAAATCGGATTTCCTCTTAAAAATATTAAGATATATTATATTTCTCAAAGCTTAATGAGTCACTGAAATAAATCTAATAAAATGTTACTTCTGTAACTTGCATTAACTTCACAGAGGTAAACTTTATCCAAAATTTCGGGAGTGGCAACACTTTTTACGTAAAGCACAATTAGCGAATTATTTTTCTATGAAGTTCGAATTAATAAAATGAAACGATAAAAAAGGTGTTTGGTTATAAGGTAAAGTTTTTGCTCTTTTGTTTCCTATTTTTTTAATTGAAAAAAGTAATTTCTTTTAACGAAAATAATATAGAATCAATTGAAGGTTGTTGGTATATTATACAATATTATTGGTATAGAACAATTTAAATAATTACTAATTTATTTCCATAATGCAGGCCTATTGAAATCATTAATTATTTTTATAGAATCTAACCTTCAAATATACTCTGGTCTATAAAGTTAGTGGCATTACTAGTGATTGCGCTTGAAAAGAATATGCCCGAATTTCTTATCCCTTTAAATCACTCTATCTAATATGCATAAAAAGAACCCAGCAACACGGGATAGTAGTACTTATAGTTATGAGGTACTTTTACATATTATAATCTCTGTGGTCAAAGTTTTTATTTAATGAATTATTTATTATTCTTAATTCTCTCCATCTATTCAACTTATGAAAAGAAAGCAAACCAGACTTTCGAAATCCCCTTTTGTATTATTCCAAACAATATTTCTTTAATTCTATAGTGCTCCCCTACAATATGTTTAAGGTTATTTCACGAAATTTAATATTTGATGAGCTTAACCGATCCATTTCAACCAAATTTCATAAAGTTTAATTAAATTTGCCTAAAACACTCGCAAGTATACTATTAACTCATATGAAATTCCACATCTTCACGAGATAGTTAAATACATCTCTTGTGCCATATTTCGCATACTGAGAAACTTTTAGGAAATTTAAATTATATGAATAGTTTTATACGCATAAGTATATACAGAGTATACCAAACTCTATAATGTGTTAATTAAAGAATTTCTAGGTAATTATTCTAGAATTGTTAATGTGGTCAAAATATTTAATGCATTACATAGATATTTATAACTAAATAATTCATATTAATATAAAAACGTGTATAATTCACAAATTGAAACTTTATAACAGTGATGCAAAATATTAGTTTTACTTGCACATTTTTCGGACTTTTTATAGCTTTTAATTTTTGTCTTGTTCGGTGCAATATGTCCTAATAGGAAACGTGTGCCATAAAACCCCAAACCAAATGATAGTCCTGTACAAGTAATAAAATATTAGAAATAAGTTATGCAAAAACCAAAAGTTGTTTAAAAATCATTAGGGTTAGCTGGAGGTTAAATCGTAATTCAGCATGAATAGTTTAGTTTTTCTATAAAGTAGACGAGGGATAAAAATATCCTTTAGAAATTCTATAAATTACATCCAAACAGCCCAAAGAAAAAAACCTTTCTGCTCAAACCATATGAACTTCATTACTTTCAAAAGCTCCAGTTTCCTTTCAAGAGAATGACTATATGGCTTCACAAAACGTATTTTATATTTTCTACTCAACTGTTCATTGGTACTGTGAATGGATAATATGAGAAGCTAAATATTTGCAGTTATTTTTGTATTGCAAATATTTCTACTATCTTTCACGTTTTGTGGTTTCACTTTAAAAAGTGTATATAATTTTTCAAACTTTTTTAGTAATATCTATTCAATATAAGTTTCATAGAAAACGTTGATCCCCAATAACTCCTACTACATCTAACAGCACAGCTCATACCAAATATGTCAAGTTTACGTAACTGCGCCCCACATTGGGAAACACTGAGTTACAGGCACTAACATTTGCAGAAATAGGACAGAATGGCAGCCTCCTGCTTCAATTGATTTATCTGAGTTCTGGCAGATTCATTTACTAATGTACAACTTACGAAAATTAAAAAAAAAAAGTATTAGATGTCTGTAATTTTAAAATGCAAATTTTGTTTTAAACGACAGTAATTTAATATGATAACAAGATGGTTTGACGACACCGAAAATGACATTAAAATTTTGAAGATTAAAAACTGCGAAAAGAGTTGCTCTGTACAGATTGAGCTGGAGGAAGCGTGCTGTCGAGGCGCTGCCAGGACCTGTAACAGGTTGTTGCGCTTTTAAAGAAGAAAGAAGTAAGCTTTTATCCGCATCGTTCTTAGATGCGGTTAAATTTTGGCTTCTGAAACCGGTGATGTAAAATAGGTACTGAAAATTTGAGTAACTAACTGGGCAGATACTACATTTTATCATTATTATTTTTTTAACAGTGCATCAGAACTTTTTCTCCAATATGCTTCGATAGAAGTATCTGTAGATTTGTTTAAATTGCAGCACATTTGAACCAAATTAGAAACTTATGGTTCTTTACTAATAGAGATTAACTATTCCCTTTGATTTATTCAAATGAAGCAGAAATCGTCAGTAATAATTTAAACTACATCTTCCATCATCTAAAAATACCTCTAAATCAATACAGATTTTAGATCTTTTGGAAATACTATTGATATTTAATTATTGAAAAGGGCGTCGGCTATTTCCTAAATCTTTCGGGACGTTCTTACAGGTGTCGTATAAATCAAACACCTCAAGCATGGAGTATCAGCTTAATTGATAATCAGGCAAGATCATTACTCAATACGATAACTCAATTCTATATTTAGAAAGTTTTTTTTTTTAAATGGGAATGGATGTTTTTCTCTACGTATCAAACTTATATTAATTGTCATGAATAATAAATTATTTGATAACCAAGTTCTAATTTTGAGTTCAAAGAATTATTTTATCTCTCTTATTTGATAGATTGTTGTTAACTGATTTGGAATGAGATGAATAGGTTTTAGAATAGTAAATGGAATATAAAAACTATCTATTTAAAGGAAAACCTCTAATAAAAGTGTCTGTGATTTCCTTGTAATTAAAAATTCATAATATACCTGGAATATGTATTTATTTTTAAGTAATGTTGAGTGTGAAATATGTAATTTAAAATAACACATGGAAAAATAGGAAAATAAATGGTGACATTTTAAACCTTTGTCAATAAACTTAAAAAAACACTATTTACTATTACTTTTAAAATCATTCTATAAAGTTATTTGGGTTTATTACACGTGATTTTCGAATTCTCAAAAGAAAAAAACTGTTTCTAAAACGGTTTAGAACTATGATCGTTAAACATCAATGCAATCCCATCATTGGATTTGTTTTCTTTTTCTCATTTTTAACAGTACGATAGCCTATGTAGATAAAAATGGGAAATATGTAACAATATACAATATATGCATGTATAATATTTAAAAGAAAAAAAAACAAACCGAAATATGTCAAATAAAAATGGTCTAAACTAAAGTAATTTAAACATATAGTACTTTTAAATTACTTAAGTACTTTACTACTTTTGTACTTTTAAAACACTCGATAAAAGTAAGTTCCTGAAGAAATATGTAAATACATTGAAATCTTGGCCCACTTATTAACATTCAAAGTCTAGATAAAGACTTAATCAATTTCTGGAGACGGTAAATTCTAATGAATCACGATTCCAAAGGTGGTTCAGAGAGTAAAGGGCAGTTTTTTGTGTGTTGTAAGAAGTTCTGTAGATTCCATCAGGACTTTATGCGTCCTTGTGTAAGAAGAGAAGAAAATTTGATCACATTAACCACAGTCTTCAATACCAAGTGGGATTTTCAAAAGTACTAAATCCTGCGGAAGATATTGAAGGATCAATTGAATAATAATAATAATAATAAGTTTATTGGTAAAAAAGGCCAGCTGGCCCATACACCAAAATACAAAAATATCAGAGCATACAAATAAATGCAAGACAAAAACAAAGCATATAAAAAGAATAAATAGAACCAAAATACAATTACCAAAAAAAGAGAAAAAAAAAACCTCAGGAGTCTAAAGAACAATTTGCCAACAGGAACTGGTTCAACTTTTGAGCTGATTTAATAAAATTTACTATTGCAAAAAAATTCTTATGATTGTAAGTGAGGAAACCATTAAAGTTATTTTGATACCCAATAAAAGGGGAAAGATACTTTAATCTGTAAAAACGATACATAGGACAATATAAAAATACGTGTTCCCATGATTCTGGTTCGTCCATATTACAATATTTGCATTTGTCTTTGGGGTTTATTTTAAAGAGTTTTCCTTCGAAAAAAATGGTCTCCTGATTTAATCTCAGTTGGAAAAGAATTCTCTTCATTGAAACATCAATTCTTGAGGTAATATAGTCTTCTATGAAAGGGGTTAGTTTTATAAATTTATAGTGAGGGTAATGTTGACTTTTTTCCATACTTATCATATCTAACTGTTTGTATTGATCAATGTAGCTTAGAAGGATTTGGGGCAGAAACTTCATTGCAACTTCGGGATCTTGTGATAGCCAAACATAAGAAAAGCCGGAGCTTTCGATTATAGATTTAATTTTTAAAGTCCAATTAAATTTTATTGGGCTCGAACGGCCATAAAAACAATGTTTGTATGCAATTTTGGTAAACCTACGGTCATCCATCTCTAATATTCTAATCCAGAATCTCAAAATTAATTTTATGAATATAATGGAAATATTAGTTTGACCCAGTTCAAGTCTGAGAATATAACCTGGAGTATATTTTGAAAGATTGAATAATTTTTTAATAAAGAAATTCTGGATATGTTCTAACTCACTGATATAGGAAATAGACCAGACAGGATTGCCATAACTGAGAACCGATAATACAAGGGAATTAAAAATTCTGAACCAGCTACCTGGAGAATTGATCTTTGCTCCTGTTACAATGGGCCACATTGCATGAATGGCAGAAACAGCTTTAGCACTGAAATGTTTCTTCGCTGTAGAAAAAGACCCCGAAGAAGAAAAAGGGACACCTAGATAAATGTAGGTAGTTGCTTACAATTTCCAGTTTGCTATTTTTGTAATAGAATTTGTCATGTTTCGATAGTTTACCTCCTTTTCTGAATATCATTACTGTAGTGTCTGACAGTGGAGTTAGGGGTCACCACCTCCGCCCAAGGTCGGTACTCCTTGAAGCCCCTCTGCGAGGAGAGATAACGGGAGAGGAACGGAACTGAGCGGAGGAGGGGGAGTGTAGTGTGTGTCGCGTGATTTTGGTAGTGTTTTTTTTCGGAAGTGGATATTGTAGTATTATAATCCAGAGTGTAGTGAAGAAAGAAGTCTCCCAATAAAATTTATTTATTTGGGACTTGTGTAGTGGTTCTTCTGTGGTGTTGTGGTGCATTCAAGTTATTACAATTACTTTTGTCTTATTTATATTTACCATAAGTCTGTGATCTGAGCAAAATTGTTCCAATATTCGAAGTTTTTTTATTCAAGTTAATAGGGGAGTCTGCTAAAATAATAGCGTCATCGGCATAAAGTAATATGTTAACAGGGGTTCCATCTCGAAAACTGATATCCGAAATTCCAGATGTTTTTAGGCGGATAATAAGATCGTTCAAGAAAAGTGAGAATAGAATTGGGCTTAGTACTTCTCCTTGTAAAACTCCCGAATTAATTTTAAATGGTTCAGTAAAATCAGAGGATGAGCGAACTTTCGCATATGCATTATTGTAAATATTGTGAAGGATTCTGATGAATTTCGGGCTAACTTTATTTTTTTGTAGTTCAGAAAAAAGTATTCCATGGTTAACGTTGTCGAAAGCTCCTTTAAAATCTATAAAGACAGAGTAAAGTTTACCACGCTTTTTCTTTAATTTATCATTTATTAAACAATTTAATATAAAAATTTGGTCTAAGCAACTGTAATTCTTCCTGAAACCTGCCTGTTCCTCCAAAAGTATATCATGAGAGTTCAAATAATTTAGTAGCCTTTTATTCAGAATTGATGTAAAAATTTTTGTGACTACCGGAATTAATGAAATGGGTCTATAGTTGGAGGGATCAGAAACATCTCCTTTCTTGTAAATTGGATTGATTATAGTCAAGATCCAGGATGAGGGCATTTGTCCGGTTTCATATATACGGTTAAATATGTTGCTAATTGCAATCAATGAAAATTTACCTAGGTATTTAAAAAACTCAGGTTTCAATGAGTCACATCCAGGTGCCTTACCACACTTCAGATCCTTTACAACACATTGGAGTTCCTGAGTTGTGATATCTCTATCCAATAGTGGATCAGAAAAGGAAGAAAAAATGCCAGATGTGACCAGTGAAACAGAGTCTTCCCCCGGAGCACAATTTGATTTAAAAATGTGAGAGAAATAGTTAAACCATTCACATGATTCTATAGAGTTTTGAATGTATTTACTCTTTCTAAAGTTCTTGATTATATGCCAAAATGTTTGAGAACTATTGCAAGAAGAAAGTTCAAAATTTAATTCTCTGAAATAACTGGCCTTTTTCAAGGTGCACAGCTTTTTATATTCCCGTAGACATATTTTGTAGGAGTCAAAGTTAATTTTATTACTATTTTTTTTTAAGAATTTTCAACTTTTCCTTCAACCTAAATCTTGATTCTCGACAATCCTTATCGAACCATTTAGCCTTTGAGTGAGAGAGAGGTTGGGATGTTTTGGAGTTATTTCTAGTCCTAAGTAAATTGTTATTTTCAGCTGCTTTGCTCATAATAGGAATCAGATCAGTTGGATTGACACCTGGATGCGCTACAAAGAAGTGCTCCAGCTCAGTGACGAATTTGGAGCCCTCAACTTCAGTCCATCAGGAATTTACGGATTGAAAAACCCTTTTCCCCTTATTCTGGAAGGAACTCGTAGGACTCCAGAGCGTAGCAACAATAGGGAGGTGGTCTGAGCCCAATTTCGGGATGGTTTTAAAGTGGGTGATATGGGAATATACACTATTAGAGACAATTATATAATCTATAACACTGGCTGACTGGTTGAAAAGCTGCTGCTCTATTACCCTAGTTCGTATTCATGATTAGAATGAATAAACAGGCCATGGAGTTGTTACTGATTTCTTGCATTAAAGGACTTGAAAATTACTAAGGAAAACATTGTTTGCAGTTCAATTACATTTAAAAAGGTGATGCTCATAGTCACCACTAATATAGTAAACATATTAATAATATTAAGATGCGGTCCCTATTTCAGATAGAATTTTTGTTTTGATTTCTTGTAAATTGTACGCGATCTCGGACATTCCCGATTGATCTTTAAGAACATTAAGATACAATTCAACTGCAACTTTCATAACAGTTCAGTTTAAATTCATTTCAGTTCAGAACTGGTTGCGTAACATGAAAGTATAAAACAACAATTGATAAATTCAGTTAAAACTACATCTTCTGACTGAAATATCAAATTTTCCGGTCGCTAACAAAAGTTTCCAAACTTTTCTCGGGGCAAGTATGACGCCTCCGACTTTCTAATGCATAAATTAAATTAAACAAACTCCCGGTCATCGTACCGAGGACTTCCATCCATCCATCCCAAAGTACAATACGACCCAGCAAAACAAACCGGGGACTATCACCCAATCATCACGCTGTCGCCCATCCAATTTTACAAAGCCCGGACGCTGTTTGTCGACGGTCCCTCGCAAAAACAATTAAACTACGCCATCTGGGCCGGCCGGCATACTTTGAGAAAGCAATTAAACTCTACGCTGGAAGGGAAACGGCGCAGTTTTGAAATGATAGGTGTTATGAATACTTTTCCCCCGCAAGTTTTCGGATTATGTATTTAGTTAGGGCAAGTTATGGCTGTGATTGTTTTGAATTTAATTAGTCCAGGTTTTGTTTGGTCAAGAACTTATAGTTTGGGAAAAGGGTAGGGTTTGCAAATGAATATTTCTCTATTGAGACTGCTTTGAGTAGTAACTGATAAGTAGCTTAGAGGCATGGCTCTATCAGTTAATTAGTTTCCGTGAAAAGGCATCTGAATGCCACTTAAAGAGAAAGATAAAAGAAAGGTCTATGGAAATTTCTCGGGTAGAAAACTATACTATAGCTATCTATCTTATTGTTATTATATAACTTTTAATAATTTTACAAATATTGCAATTATAGTGCAAAGTGTTCTGATAAATTGCTAAAAATAAGCAAATATCAAAATAATTAAATTATTTCAACTAGCAGTGCTGCTTTTAATGTTTTGAATGTTTTTATGAACAATTTGTGAAACATTTCCAATAAAATTTCATTGCCGGTTAATCGTAAAGTACCACTTATTTTATTTTTTATCTGATTTTTAAAAACTATAAAGTTCCCGAAGTATGACTTATAGCCTTGTTCAATTGTTTTTTGTCCAACATAACTGCTAATATGGTGGATTAGTAATATGTTGTATAAATATTTATTTCATCTTTATCTCATTTGCTGATTGTTTGATGATCATGATGATTCTAACCATAATACGTACTACATAAAAATACAGTTTAGGCTGAAAAAAAAGTTTTCAATCATATAATTCTGTATTTAGTATCTTACTTTTCCTTTCCATTCATATTAAGACCTTTAAATGTATATAAATTTAATAAAAGTTTTCAGGACATGTAGAAAAAAAATTAAGCACTTAGTTTGAGAATGTAAACCAGATTAACTACGTAACCATTTTTCAGCGAACTCACCACTGGAATAATATAAATTGGACATTTACCCTTTCATTTTTTACAAGTGCCCCAAAGTGAAAAATACCCTCACCAACACCAACAAATAAAGCCCTCCAAAACCCATTAACCACATCCCAAAACATCTCCAAATCCCTTCCAACTCTCCAAAGCACCCCCATCCATACCAGTCTCCCCAAAAAGCGAAGCCAAAGAAAAGGGCTCCGCATTTAAATTCAAGCCCATCACCATATCGCAGTCACAGTGACGAACGCTTCGCATTAAAAATGCAGCAAGTGAGAGTCCGCCCGAGCACTTGCGAGGAGCTCACAACATCCACTTCAAAGAAGAAGAAGACGGCGGCAATCTTTTGGCCTAACCCTGGTGGCATTTAGTTAGAGGGTATTAAGGAGGCAGTTTTGTATTTAAGGAGTGTAGTTAGACCGTGAAGAGGATGTTGGAATGTTAGACACTCTTGCTTTGTTACTTTGAGGACAAATGAGTTGTTGCTATTAATACCTACATTAATTAGGACCTGGGAAGTGCTATTCTTGATGCAAGAGTGGACTATATTTCACCGTATGTTCTTTCAAATATAGGGTTAACTTTTAACTATATGGGATAGGGCTGTAGCAGTTTCTCTTCTCTTCTGGGACCTTCTATTACCAGATACGGGAATGTTGTCTGTTTGCACCTATTTTAGATCATTATCCTTTATAATGTGAGTTGCTTTCATAAGGAAAAAAGAGGTAATGTTATAAGGAATGAAAGAATGCAGTTATTTTCAAATGCTTGTTGACCTCCTAAATTTTCATCGGCCTTATAATGACCCTAAAGGTTTATCCACTCAATGTAAGCCCTAAATCGACCATGATGGCAATCCCAGGTCCAGTGCAACACAAATATCAACAAAATAGTAATTATGGTGGTTTTAGAACACTTCATAAAATAAATTAGCGAGTCCCGTGAGTCCCCCCAAATATTTTTACTTAATACCTAGTCGTCCGGTTGTAAAATTGCAAGTGTTTAAAAACTTTTATTCGAGATCCATAGTATTTGATCCAGTGATATTTGATTCATATACGTTAATATTTTTTGTAGATGTGGTTTCTGTTCAGTTGTTTGCATTGAATACACAGTAATATTGTAAGCTCACAATTGTTGTATCTGTAACAGAATTCCAGAGCTCGTTCAATTTGTGGTAACTTTATAATCAACTCAAAGCTATTTTCACGGTTTTCTCAATTGTAAGGCAAACTTATATTTTCATCTCCATTTAAACGATACAACATGAATATTTAATGAATAAGAATGCTATAAAAGTTGAGATTAAGTCGCTAGTCGTGAAATCGTAAACATAAAGTATACAAATCGTATTTGAAATGTTTATTAATTTAGAAGTAATTTGTTGAAACACAATTAGTAAAGTGTAAAGAAAACTTTCCTTCAGTTCCCTCCTCTCGTTTCAGTATCCATTAATTTGCAAATTTTAATTAAAATACTACATTCATACTTTTTTTCAGGACGGAATTCCCTTCCTCATTATCTTCCCTAAGAGACTTGCCTCAATATATATTTCTAAATTGAGTATAACTTAAAAGCCTCGAATAAAAATCTTAAATTCAATATTATTAAAGAAGTATTTCATAACTAATCATACGTAAATACCTTAAAAGGAACATTAACCCACTCTTCTGACAAACTTCTGACAAACTTATCTCCAAAGCATTAAACTACAAATTCATTGGTAACTATGATGCATATAATTGGCTATGGAAAATAGTGGTTTAAAAATATTTCAAACGCAGCGCAATGGAATTTGTGTCCATTAAAGCAACTTGACATTGAATATAAAGCATATGAATCGTTTAATTAAAAATACATTTGCATAATAACTCCCACCCCCGCCAAATAGTGTGTTTATTTCTCATCATGTCTAGACAGTTTCTACCGTTTACAAGATTCCTATGGCGGAATATAATCGAACCATAGAAGAATATGAAAAAAAAAAAAAAACCAGTAATAGAAATTCGTCTTTAATTCGTAATTTTAAAGTGTATTTTAACAACTTAATTTATAATATAAGGTTTTATAAATATATTTTAAATTTTAATTATTTTATCTTGTACCTGTTTTTCACATTATTAAAGAAATGGTCCCTGCTTTTATAAAATTAATCATCATTTTTTATAACCTGCAATTTGAAATGTCTCGTCCTATTTTACCTCTATGCATAGATTGCGTTCAACAGTGGCAAATTTGACTGCTTTTTTCCTTGTCGTATCTAGTTTGGCGCAGAATGTCCCAGTAGGGATCTTGTGTCCTGTATAACTACAGCCAACCAACCAACTAACTAGACAGTTTCATAAGAACTTACATATCCTTCTCACTTAAAAAAAAGCTATATGCATTTATATACAAAACGAAGAACACTATGGTTGATCACTTTAGAAAGTGTTAGTTCTCGCGTGTTTCTACATGAATACAAAAGTAATAAATTTTCCATTGTAAAGAATGCATTTCCATTGTAAAAATAAAAACACCCAACTCCATTTATTGTAATACTTATTTTAATCCTGAGAAGCAACTTTTTTCTAATTACCTCTTCTGAAAACTTTGAAAGATTCAAATGAAAAATCACCCCACAAAACTTTTATCTTTACAAAGAACATCCGAGACCTGCAAAAAAAAGTTTTCTTCATAAATATTTCGCATGACATAAACAAATACGTTTGCAAGAATTCAAAGTACAGTTGTTTTCCACTCAAAACTCGAATATATTTCCTTGTCCAACTGCATTTCCTACAGGAAATGAGAAACAGTTAACTTCATCGGGAGCTCTTCTGACGTCTGTCAAAAGTTCAGAAGATCAAAAGTAATTTATATTCTCAGAGTAATCGTGAGGAACGTTTTTCCTTGAGCCATGAGAATTTGCGTCAGTGTTGTAGTTAATAAATGTCAAGGGGGGTTTATAGGGAAGAGGTGTATTTTATTCAAAACGGTTTGTGTCTGCTTCTGTCTGAAATTGTGTGAATAAAGTTTGGTTGAGTTATGTAAGTCACTGTATTTACGGTGGTAAAACATTGTGTTTTTCTACAATGCTTAATTTTGCCGGAACAAAAGTAACATAGGAACTTGTAAATTTATGAAATAAGTTTTTAGTATTCTTGATATTAGGTTTTTAATTTAAATCGGAATTTTATTAAAACAGTTCAGGAATTTTATTTACTACAGTTAATTTTATGAGAGCAACTCTATTGTAACTTAACAGTTTATTCTAGATTCTTTCCAATTACTACCAACACGAAACAAAAACTGCTCTTTCTACAAAATTTATTATTAAAATATATGATGGAAATTAACTGCAATATTTATAAGTAGGGTAAAATGTCAAATATATTTACATTTTAGAACAAAAAAAGATAATAATGTTGATAGTTTATTGGTACAAGTACACTGTACCGTAACGAGATAGATTTTGCACTTTATTATGTAAACTTTTAAGTAAAAGGGTTTTTTTCTATGAAAGTTTATTGTAATACTTTATAAAAGCCTTTTCTTGAAATATGAAAAATTTAAATTCAACACAAAATGTTCCACAAAGTTTTTAACCTCTGGAGAGGCGTTTTATTAATTTTTTTCTCCATTTCCTATCATTAGTCTCCGATATTGTTTCTATTGCCGATTTTGCATGTTGAAGTTATCTTTGCTGCAACGTATTGACTATGAAGGAAAAACGTGTTTTACAGATATTTGCTGTTGTTTGGGGAAAGCTACTTTAAGATTTTGCAATAAATTTTTTCGCGCTGGGGCATAGATAAGGTCAGCAAATTTTTACAGTGTGATGTAATAAATAAATAATTAATAATTTTCAATGGTATATTTATATAATTAAAAAATATTTCAACCTAATGGAATAGTTATTTTTGAGGAATAGGAAACTGGTCAAAACTGTTGACATTATGTAAATGCTGGCAGAATGATCTTACATATTTCTTATAATTATTCAGTTTTTTACGGTGTCTTTTAAATACTTATTTCGTTTATGTAATTATATAACATCCATTGTTTTTTAATTACGTTCTTTACGTACAATAATATTTTTATTCGGGTTTCATTCATTAAAATTAAATATTTACTGTTGTTTCCTTATTTTCATGCTTTTAAAAAAAATATGCTAAAATGGTAATATTTTCCAAGTATAATAGTAAGTTTCAAATTTTTAAATTCGAATCTCTTCTAGAAATTCCTTTAAATCCTACCAACTTTGGGAACTACAATGCGAATTTTGAAACTTTTACGGGATTTCAAACAGCTAGGAAAAGATTACTGGAATTGCATGACGATTTCGAGTTTCTGGTAACGTTGAACTAAACTTTTCAGTAGTGACCAAATTCAAAACCACAACAAATCCATCTTAAGGTTTAAAGCATATCTGCTGTCAAGAACTTTACTTGGAGGCATGCATCAATGATTTAAGTTCTTGACAATTTCAATTTCAATCAGAATCATGAATGCAAAGTAGGCATCAAAGATTGTTAATGGAAGTTGGGTTGGAAGTTTCAAGATAATAGTAGCTTTATTATAATTTTAAATTTATGAGCAAAGCTTTTAGTGGGAATTTGAATGAAGGCGCTTGGAGCTGTGTGAAATCCTTTAAGCCTTTGGATTCTATATTATGAGCCGTTCGTAGTTTTTGAATTCATTTCTGTAAATTTTAAGTTTTGCATCTAAGAAAGTATGCTTACATCAAAGACGTTTCATATGGTATCCATGAATTTAAAAATAGCCTACTTTTCTCATAATAAACCGTTATAGGTGCAAAATTAAGGACCCCATTTACACAGACTATATATATTATGAATATGTAAATTATTTGCTAAACCTGTTTATTTTTAATACTTGAAAAGCTTTCATTTACTCTAAAACTTATTTCTATTTGCTTGTGTATGACCTTATTTTATTGGTTGGGTGTCCAATACAATAAAATTATTTTTTGTGCCACCAACGTTGTTGAAAGAACTGTTTTTATTAATACTGGTTTCCAGAAAGGTTTGTTTAAGACTTTTTTATAAATCTTCAAAAATTTACAGCATGAAAACATTTTTACTTTTATGGATAACAAATGCTTTTTCTAAGACAGTTTTATTGGTGTGAAAGGCATTAGATTGGTAGTTGAAATAAACGCTCAGTTATAAAGCCACGTGGCTTGCAATAATTAAGGTATTCAATATGGTAAGGTTCTAGTGGGAATTTCTGTATCAAGAATTTAAATAGATTTTGTAAATATATAGTATACAAACTTTTTGAAACCACATCGAAAACTACTTTTGATAAAAAAAATTATTCCAACAATGTTGGTGTGTCAAAAATGTGTCACATGTGATTTTTACTCTTACGCCAGTTTATTTTAGCAAAAATGGTTTATTGAAGTCGCAACCTTTAATTTTGACACACCTATACAAGTTTATTCTCCACAAGAAAGTCGACCATTTCTTCAATTCTACCAAAAATTTTCAATTAAACTAACTCGCGAAACAGATGGCGCTTGGGGTCTTCGAACTTCCACCAATGGGATCGCGCCACGTCACGGGTCACGCCTCGGAAAACACGAATGGCTTCAGGAGAAGATCGGGAACAAAAGAAACGGAAGAAGTGCACTCGGGAAACATGCTTAATAACTTTATCCGTTTAATTACCTCAATATAACCCTCGAGGTTTTTCGTTTCGGGCTACCGTTATTCGTGTCCTTTATTGGAAAGGATCTTCAGACCCCGGGAAAAATCACCCGAGGAGACGGGTTTAATATACGTTGTCGCAGAAGGAGGAGGGGCGACACACGATTGCTTAATTTTCTCTTGTCTTGGTTCGTTCGGGCGGAAGGGGATCCTGATGGTTAGTTTAGCTTCTGAAGTAGTTTATTCATCCATGAAGTGGTTGGAAAGGTAAGCGAAAAAGTTGGGTTTTGGGGTTCGTGTTTACCGGAAAATCTTGAATTTTCATGGGGGTTCTGTTTAGTTCAATTTTTTTTTGTATGTAGGGTAAAACGAGGCAATTTGATACAAGGGGCATATTAATACACTTTCAATATCTCAAAAACTATCAAGGTTATTTTGGTCGTGTTTGTACGAAAAGTTGTGTCCATATGCCTAAGCATAACATATGAAAACATTAAGCTGTATAATAAGTCTATAAAATTTGGTGAAAGAAACTAAAATTTTTTCATCAAAAATTTCTAAGTAAAATGTAAAATTTTCCTGAAGCTATTCTACTTGGAATACAGAGATCTGTAAATTTGAAAAGCAAGTTCATTCTTGTTGTTAATAAGGGAAATGCTTAAATTTTAAATAACCTTAGCCAAATTTTTTTAATAAAGGTTTCTGTTCAGAAACACAGTTGGGGCAAATTGATACACTTAGATGTGGGGTACTTTGATACACTAGTTCTAGTATAAAGTGCAATAGATGGCACAAACCATTAGTGCTGTAACGAGGGGATTTTTACCAAAAATAATACGTGCTCTTTCAAATAATTCACATTTTTTTATTTACTCAAACTACACCATCTTTTTCACTCCAAATCAACACAACAACTTCTCTTCTAAACAAAACAGAATTCTATTATTAATTTTAACAATTGCCAAAATTAGAAAAGTAAACTTAATTTAAAAATTATTTGTTAAAGTCAGTTCACTAGTCTACATTGTTTAAAATTTATATGGTTCACTAGTCCAGTCTCTACATTACTCCCTCACCAGTAACTAAGTTACGATACCAAGCATCCATGGCAGAGGAAGGTGAGTCTATTGGAAAGTCCATTTCAACTCTGAAACCGGACGGGCAATTTCACCTGTCTCCCGGAACGGGTGTAGACTGGACTGTCCTCCCCAGCTTTGGGAATTTTTTCGCTGGAATGTTCATCATCCATCGTCCTTTTCTCAGGGAAGGTATCAGTATCTGTAGATATCATGTATGCTGGCTTCAATCTATCCACAGATATGTTGACTTTTTTACCTTTAATGAGTAGAGCAAAATATTTATCATTTCTGTCAGTTACTTGGAAAGGTCCTGTATATGTTGGTTCTAGAGGTTTTCTCACTCGGTCTGTTCTTACAAATACATGAGAACATGATTTTAAGTCTCTGTGAAAAAAGATTTTTTTATTCGCAATACTCTTGGATTTGTTAGGCTTTAAGTTATCCATGTACTCCACCAGCTTGCCTACAAACGTATCAGGGTCAACTTTATTTGTGTTTGGTGGATCGAAAAATTCTCCAGGTATCTTGATGTTCATTCCATACACCATTTCGGCAATCGAATGCTTCGTGTCTTCTCTTAGGGCAGATCTGAGACCCAAAAGAACTGTTGGTAATGTCTCAGTCCACTGAGCATTGTTATGTGCTTTTATAGCAGACTTTAAGGTTCTGTGGAGTCTTTCAATTTTTCCATTGCATTGAGGATGGTAAGCTGTAGTGTGAAGGACTTTAGCTCCACATATTGCAGCTAAACTTCGGAACAATTCTGATTCGAATTGTCGACCTTGATCTGTAATAATTTTGTAAGGTACGCCGAATCTGCATATCCAGTTCTCATAAAAGGCTTTACTGACTATTTCTGCAGTTATACATGGTAATGGTATGACTTCCATCCATCCAGTGAATCGGTCGATACAAGTTAAGCAATACACATTTCCATTTGAAGGAGGTAATGGGCCAATGAGGTCTATGTGTACTACACTAAAACGAGTGTCTGGTTCTTGATATTCTGAAAATTTTGATTTGGTGTGCCTCGTTACTTTGCACTTTTGGCATTGAATACACGCTTGAGCCCATTCTTTTACTTGCTTCTTCATTCCAGGCCACACAACCCTAGCAGTCATCTGTTTGATGGAAGATTTAATGCCGGGGTGTGATAACCCATGAATTTGGTCAAAGAGTTGTTTTCTGAATTTAGGTGGAATGTAAGGCCGAATTTTCTTCTGTGAAGTGTCACACCATAAGATTTTTGAAGATGGGAGAACTGACTGATTGAAATTAAGCGTTGTATCACTTTCCATCAGGTCTTTTAATTCCTGATCTGTACTTTGTTCTATGGCGATTCGGTCGTAATCAATTACAGAGATCCTAGATAGAGTATCAGCTACGATATTTTCTTGTCCACTAATATGTCGAATATCTGTCGTAAACTGGGAAATGTACTGTAGATGTCGCAGTTGTCTTGGGGATGCTTTCTCATTTTTTTGTTTAAATGTGAAGGTCAGGGGCTTGTGATCCGTTACGATCGTGAATTCTCTGCCTTCTAACATATATTTGAAATGTTTGACTGAGAGATAGATACCCAAGAGTTCACGGTCATAAGTGCTGTAAGATCTTTGAGCACTATTCAGTTTCTTGGAATAAAAGGCAATTGGTCTCCAGTTTTCTTCTTCATATTGTTGAAGTACAGAGCCTATAGCACTGTCTGATGCGTCAGTGAACAAAGATAAAGGAAGTCCAGGTTTGGGAAAACATAGAAGAGCAGCATTGGCTAAATCTTGTTTACATTTTTCAAATTGTTGAATTGCATCCTCGGTCCATGGAACTTTTCTTTTATCTTTCTTCTTAGCACCTTTCAAGAACTCGTGAAGAACTGCTTGTGTCTGAGCAGCGTTTCTACAATATCTGCGATAAAAATTTATCATTCCCAGGAATGTGCGTAGATCGTGTATGGTGTTTGGTAATGGGTAGTCAAGAATTGCTTGAACTTTGCTAGGCAGGGGAGATGATCCTTTGGCAGATATCTGATACCCGAGAAACTCAATTTCCTCCACTCCTAGAATAGATTTTGATGCGTTGATTCTAAGACCATAATTATTTAATTTTTCAAAGACTATCTGTAGATGTTGTTTATGTTCTTCTTCTGTTTTTGAGGCGATGAGAATGTCGTCTAAGTATGGAAAAGTGAAATCTAAGCCAAAAAATACTTCGTTAATGAATCTTTGGAAAGTAGCTGGAGCATTTCGCAGGCCAAAACTCATCACATTAAATTCAAATAATCCAAATGGGGTAATTATTGCAGTTTTGGGTTTGTCTTCTTCATCTATTGGGATTTGGTAGTAGGCTTTAACTAAATCAATTTTTGAAAATATTGTTTTTTCTTGTAAAATTAGATTAAAATCTTCTATTCTAGGAATTGGGTATCTGTCTGGTACCGTTACATCATTAAGGCGTCGGTAATCTCCGCAAGCTCTAAATGTTCCATCCTTTTTACTGACTAAATGTAAGGGACTAGCCCATTGAGACTTTGATGGTCGAATAATCCCCTTGTCCAACATGAACTGGAATTCCTGCTTTGCTAAGGCCAGTTTTTCCGGATCAAGTTGACGTGCTCGTGAATACACTGGAACACCTTTGGTCGTTATGTAGTGCTTCACATCATGTTTACATGAATTATTGAACACATATGGCTTCGTTAAGTCAGGATAGGGTTTTAATGTATCATAAAATTTAGAATTGAGGTTATGATTCATAGTGCTGATTATGAGTTCTTCTGAAATAGATTTAATTTCTCCTACTACTGATAACTGAGTAACCCCATCAATTAATTTCCTATTGTGAATATCAATTAGTAGATTAAATTGATTGAGAAAATCAGCTCCAATAATACCTCTATTAACTTTTGCAACTATGAATGGCCACTGGAATTGTCGTCTGAGTCCTAGGTCGAGATTTAGAGTTCTTTCACCATAAGTGGGAATATCTGTGCCATTAGCAGCATATAATTTATATGAGCATGGTGAAGTACTTGCATTGGTTGCTGGAATTAGGGATACATCTGCGCCACTATCCACTAAAAACCGTAATCCCGATTTTTTGTCCGTGACATATAGTCGGAATTTGCGGCAAACATCATTCCTAGCAGCAGCACTGGCCGCGGAGTCTACTGCTGACTCGCGTTTCCCGACTCTTTCCATTGACATGGTTGCTTACATTTTTCTGGAAAACATTTAGCCCCAAATTTAAAATGATAATAGCAATATTTCCCATCTTCATTATACCGTTTTCTTGATCTTGAGCGGCTATTGCAATTTCTATTGTAACTATGAGCTCTTGATCTGGAGTTGTGGAGGGTCATGCTGGCAATTTGGTGTTCTAACGCAGCTATCTTTGTTTGTAAAGCCTCCACGACCGCCTCCTTGCCCACAGCAGTTATTTCCTGGTGTGGGTGCAGTTCAACAATTTTGTCAGCCATTGTGGCTAATTTGTCTAGATCCTCGTCGCTAACCACTACTATGTGTTTCACAGCATCTGGCATCTTTTCTAACCAAAGAGAACGTAACATGCTAAGAGGAATGTCTACCCCCAGTGATTTCATTCTAAGAAGAAGTTGGCTAGGTTTCATATCCCCAAGTTCCAATCCAGTAAGTAGACGCTTAATGCGTTGATTTTCACTTTCTTTGAAAATACTGAGCAATCTTTCCTTAGCAGCTGAGTATTTATTCCTCTGAGAATCCTTAATAATATCCCAAATATTGTCTAAGAACTTTGGTTCTAACTGTGCTATTAAATAATTAAACATTGTCTCTTCGTTCTTAATACCACTTATTCTAAACTGTGCCTCTACTTGAAAGAACCACATTTCTGGTTTCTCTGTCCAGAATGGAGGAATTTGAACTCTTACTTTGCTTATTTCCATCGGCTGTTCCGGTCTAGATGAAGACTGTCCAGTTAAAGACTGCTGAGCTGGAATTGGCTGTTCGTCCGGCATAACAACGATGTTACTGTCCGTAGTCACCACTTGTAACGAGGGGATTTTTACCAAAAATAATACGTGCTCTTTCAAATAATTCACATTTTTTTATTTACTCAAACTACACCATCTTTTTCACTCCAAATCAACACAACAACTTCTCTTCTAAACAAAACAGAATTCTATTATTAATTTTAACAATTGCCAAAATTAGAAAAGTAAACTTAATTTAAAAATTATTTGTTAAAGTCAGTTCACTAGTCTACATTGTTTAAAATTTATATGGTTCACTAGTCCAGTCTCTACAGTGCCTTATTTACTTTCTATATGATTTTTGGTGAAGATACCTTGGAATATTATTTGACTTGATCACGGGAAAACTATCCCATCAAAACAGTTTGTTATTTCTTTAGTTTGAGATTTTTTTAAAAAGGATCATTTGTCAAATTCTTTAATTATTTTTATTTCTAATTGTTTAATGGAAAAATGATTTTTTATACTTGAAAAAAGGTGTTAAAAAGGTGCTGCAGACACATGCCAATAAAAGTATATTTGTTATTTTTCAAAACTTTTGTTACTAATTACTATTTACAAAGGTCGTTATATTTTAATTTTCATTTCACTTATATTTTTTTTTCTAATTGGTTTTATAAAATTGAGTCATTCTTAGATATCTCTCTATATTAAAAAAAAGTAACAGTGACCGCCGCCGCCGCGGCCGCCGCCGCTGCTTTTGAAAATTTTATTTTTGAACACTTTGAACTCTCACTACGCAAAAACTGTTCCACGGAAATTTGTGAAATTTTAAACATTTCTAGACAAATGTATGAGGATCGTTTTCGTTCTAAAAGCTAATAGATGAGATAATTAGTTCTAGAGTTATTTAATGTCAAAGTCGAAAATTATTTTTTTCTGCTGCGAGTTCGCCCCCAGCAAAATCTATTAGCAGCAGAAATATGATTTTTTGCAGACACATACTCTTAGATGTGCAGTTTTGCACCACGTCGCCCTTTTTTCGAATTTCGAATTATTTTTGGAGTAATTAAGTTTTAAAGTTTCGAAAATTTTGACGATTTTTCTGTTTTTTCGTTATAAAAGCAAAACTAATCACAGTAGAACTATGATATTTTAAAGACACATAGAAATATTTTTTATAAAAATATTGGCTTTTTGTTTTTTCAAAAATTCTAATTAGTTTTAGAATTATTAAGATTCAAAGTTTCAATTTTTTCTTCTCTTTCTCGCCGTTCACTAGAGAAACAGACGAGTTTTATGCGTGTTTTATAATGAGTCTGATTTCTTTCATTTTCAACAATGCTTTTTTCTACAAAGTGGTTGATGGTTATTAGTAGACTTGCTGAATATTTTTTAACATTTCAATTAAATTATTGATAAGCAAGAGAGGTATTTTCGGTATTACAAGAGGCTTAATTAAATTAAGTCGAGAAAAGGCTTCTGCTGGATTGTTGAGATGAACAAGCGAGCTCTGCTCGCTAAGATCGCGAAGCGATCTGAGAAGAACTGCGAAGCAGTTAAGAGGGTTGGTGAGCGATAGCTCACTATGTGTGATTTCTTTTATTTTCAATTTAAGTTAGGAAAGTAATATTTCAGCAATAGTTTTTTTCGGGATGATTTGGATTAAATTATTTATCAGCAAGAGTGATAAGTAGTTTCGGTTGTAAAGGAGCATTAATTAAGCCGACCAGCGGGGTGATTGGTAAGATGGAACAAGCGAGCTTTGCTCGCTGAGATCGCGAAGCGATCTAAAAAGAACTGCGAAGTAGTTCCGGGGGTTGGTGAGCGATAGCGAGCAGGGGGCAGGCCCCCTAGTTTTTAGAAAAAAAAACTATCCGAATAAGTCATTTTTTCCACTCAAAAAATGGATTTGAATTTTGCTGGATTAAACTGCCCCGTTTTCCCTTACCTCACGGGAGTCAGAATTGTGATGCGTATTCATGTGGGATAAAAAATGGACGGTTTTACTTGTCATTAAACAATTAAAGCCATAACTGCTGTGTCAAACTGTCACGTATCTACTGTGGAAAAAGGATCTCTCACATTTCGCTTACTGAAAGGACTTTATAGGTTTTTAATATAATAAATTAATAAAAGGTTCTCTAAATAATTACTATTTATTCATCTGAAATTTATGTTGCTAAGTTCGTAATGCGATATGCATTTTATATTCTACATTATAGACCAAGAAAAGCTGTAGGCTCAATATCGTCCGAATGGTGTGACTCACAAATCACACCACTATCCGATTACACTATATACTACCAATTATCTTATGAGTATTACCCTTTCATTAATATTTTTAGGCATTTTACAATTATTTTCTGGTATTCTCTACTCTAAAGTTCAACGTGAACAATAGCAAAAATGCTAGGAAGGAATATGGAAGGCCCAGTGGGAAATGTGAATATTTGTATTGAAACAAGAAATGGTTGAGGTGACAAAACCAATTCTTGGAATATTGCTTCGGTTAGCAACTCTAGGAAGGTACTGATAAAGAAAGCGATCATTATTCATATTAAGAGGTGGAAACACATCGAAGTTGATACAGGGTCTGTGTGTGTGAGACGTATAACAGCAGTTATGGGTTAATGTCCTATAAATGCAAAAGCAGTTATTAGAAAGTCAAATCTAGCCCTCTTTTTCTCTAACTTGAAAAATAAAAAATAGTATTACAGTATTTTTTACTTAACTCTGAAAACAAACAATAAATTAATCCCTGCATTTTAAAACTAGTACATATTAAAAAAACTCATTCGCGTTACAAAAAATCATAACACTTCAAATTTTCGAACAAGGAACTTTCCCGATTTGGTCTTGAAACAGTTTTATACCGGCAGATCGATTGTTCAACTTCAATAAAAAAATTGGAGTGCAATGAAATCATTCCATTTCGGAATGAGTACTTAAGACATATATTTTAACTTACCGTCATAGGTATTTTTTCTTTTTGTTCATTTATGAACAAATGTGACAGTTAAATTGGTATCGTTGTTAAATATGTATTTTATGTTTGGCTATCAAAAATATGTAAATAAACCAAAATAAGTAAAAATTCGCTAGTAAAATAAAAATGGTATAAATAGATCCAAAATAATTTCAAATGTATAGTATGCGAGCACTTGGCACTATCAGCTCCCTAAAAACATGTAAATAAATCAAAATTCCGCTCCTAGCCATCATAAATACTTAAGCCATTTTTCTTCCAAGCTAGAGCCACTTATAACACTATATTTAAACAACGCCTTTTTTACGACTCTGATATTTTTACAACCCTCGACTGTTGTTTTCTTAAAGCTAAATAACTTCCGAGAAAAAAAACAGCTTATTCAAACAGTCAAAGCGTCATCGTTCATAACTCGGGAACAATAAAAATCAACAAACAACAGTTCGCACGGCGAAGCGCGAAATCTAGAGCCATAAATCGAACATTTAAAAAAACAATCGATATAAATCTCAGGGCTCTCCTTTCACCCAAAATACGATTATAATCTGAAATGCCTACATCTGAAGCAAACAGAAGCTGAATAAAAAGCCCTTTATCTTTCACCTCTGGTATTTATTGCTATCAAAATTTATTCGATGCTGCTTTTGAGATGGAGCAGGCTGACAGAACGTGTTTACGCTGTTTTTTTTTTTCTTAATTATTTGCGCACCAATTACCTTTCAAATATTTTCTTTGAGAGAATGAATTATGTTTGGCGAAAGGATTTCGCTTTGATGGGAAGAGCAGGTGTGGATGGATTCTGGATTCAATAAAAGGAGTTTCTTTATTTGCTTACGATTGAAGCTCGAATATACCACTTTATCCTGCTTAAAGGAAATAAAGTTAAATGTATAAAAATTTACTTAAACTTTCATGTCAAATAAAGCGTGATGAAATATTCGTTTCAAAATATTGAATAACCATTGATGAATCTTGAATAAATTTGTATACAATCATTTGTGTGTCATCAATGCATTAGTTAAACTTTGGGCACTTGCCAAACTTCATTATAAATGTAAGAGTACATAAAAACTTATTTCTCAGTTATTATTGATGATGTAAGAAAGATTTTTGTTAATGATCAAAAGCTAATCTGTGGACTGTCGGCCATGCATACTTTTGTTTATAAAAGTTTTGAATAAAAAATTTAGATTACTCCAGAAGAATACGAAAATAAACTTTTCACAGAAAAGGCTGTAATATTGTCTTATCAGTGAAATTCATTTTTTTTTCAAAGTATGTACAAATTCTTAACTAAGCCACAATACTGTGGAATTTCGTTGAAAAATGCTGTGCTATTATTTAGGTACCATTATTTAGGGAAATTAAAACAGTTCTGGTTAAGTATGACATTTTTCCTGAATGTAAAAATGGAACAATAAACTACAGCTATTTAAAATTTAAATAAAAATATTATTGAACTCGCATAAAGGAAATCACTTTTTATATCAATGAGCACCAGTTATAAGGGATTGTACTAATCACTTAGAGCACTGAAAATCATAAAAAATAAAAGCCTTTCTCATTAAGGGTATATTTTTTTTCTGATAATTGTAGTACTTCTTTCCTGAAACGCAATCTAAAAATGAAATAGTAGCTAATTAAATACTTCCTAAAAACATATGTTTGATGTAATTGACAGAATGTATTTTTAATCCATCCCTAAATCTATAGAGTATAATTACTATGCCTTACTACCAAAATATTCCATAAAACTGTAATTCCTTCGACAAATATCCCTTATTATCTTAAATAGCTAATAATAATAGTTTGAAATAATTACTCCCCTCCTAAGACCAATCATTATAAGACAAGTAACTTTCCTCAAGTGTTAACGCACCCACGTAAGATAATGTGGGTGGTTGCTTTGAGCCATCAAATCATATCTGTTCAACGATGCTTTCAGACGCAATCGTAATTCCTAATTTATGCTTCGGTAATTTGGGTTTGTAATTACAAAAGCCGTATTAGACACGTAATAAAGTTTATCAGGTAATTCTTGAGGTTGGTTAGTGGTTGCGTTTTTAGTGTTGATGAATTGGTGGGATAATGTTTTATAGCGTGTGTAGGTTGAATTGAAAGCTAACGCGTGCATGAATCTTATAAAAAAAATTAAAATTTTGTTAAAAGTTTTAAAACCTATTAAAGTTTTAAAACCTATACTGCTATTGAATGAATATTATTGTATATTTGTGTAGTGAGAAACACTTTTGTACATTAACAAAAGTTCAATGATTTCTTTTTTTAAGAATTTGAGTTGGTTAGATTTGATTTATGCATAAATCAAATCTAACCAACTCAAATTGTTTTTGTAATTGATTTTCTACAATGGCGTTTTTAAGGATGTTATTTTAAGTCAATGTATCAATCAAATCGTCCCTTACAAATCAATTAATGATCTTTTAACACTAAGATAATACCGTAGGATATAAAAGATAACAATAATAAACCCAAATCCATCTATACTATTAAAATCCGAGAGTAAACAAACGTATGTCCGTTTGCTTGTCCGTATGTCCCTCTATCTCCTCCGAAACCACTGAACGCAGAAGGGCGCCCGAGGTACCAAAAGACGGCAAATGACCCAGGGACGCCGAGTCACCCATTTTCATTCCGAAATTCGAAATACTTTTCAAGATATTTGCGTTTTTCTGCTCTTTTACGCTTATTTCTCCATTTCTCTACTAGAGTAGATCTGCTTGACTCACTATTGTAAAAATGAGATGAAAACCACAAAATTAAATATTTTTAACAAGAAAAACTCGATAATTGTCGATTTAAAAACTCCATCAGTTATGCAAATAGCAAAATAAATTCAAATAATTTATTTTCAAGCGTTATTTTCCTTTATTTTAAGATTTATTCCTTTAAAATAAAAATATTTATGGAATAACTTCCATAACGGAAAGATACGGTTTACTAGACTTAAAAATTTACTAGGGCTTTTTATTATATATTATTTTTAATTTTCTTTACTAGAGTAGATCTGCTTCACTCACTGTTGTAAATGAGATGAAAACCTCAAAACTAATTATTTTAATGGGAAAAATCATATAAATGTCTATAAAAAACTATTTTCAGTTATGAAAACACCAAAATAAATTAAAATAATTGTTTTAACATTATTTACCTTTATTTAAGATTTTTCCTTAAAATTAAAATATATGTTACGGCAATGTAATAAATCCGGGCATTATTAATAATGCCCGATTAATCACTTTGCCCATAACGTATGTTCTACATGGAAAACTGAAAATTTCATAAATACAAGGAACACTGGGATAGGAAAGATTACCGGGAACACCGGGACAGGAAATATATCGGAAACACCGGGATAGGTATAATATCTTAAAAACCTGTGTAGGAAAAATTACCGGCAGCACCGGAATATGAAAAAGGCGCCTGGGATACCAGGAAGATTGTAATAAATTGCTGATATACAAAATTAGAATTGTATTTTGAGAAAACTTTTTTGAATTTTTTTTTATTTACTCCACAAGTGCAAGGCTGGAAAAGGTGGCAAAAGTGGGTACAGAATTTTTATTGAATTTCTCTTTCTCATATCGTTTTCTTCTCTAAAAATATAATATTAAAGTATGCATCGTGAAAACTAGAATTAAAACTAAACTCGCCGCAACGCATCGGGAATTTTGAATGGAGCAACGGCAAAAAAAATAGTAATAATGCGATATACACTGTATGCAAACACCCCGGGGGGCTGTGCCCCACTGTATGCCCGGGGGGCTGTGCCCTTAGAAGTAATGGTGTGAAAGGGTGCATACCCCTGGGGAACAACGTAGCCTACCTCCACGTGGGAAACGCTGTATAACCAGCGGCCAAGTGATTACAGCAGATAAAACTGAGTTAAAACATATACGTATTTAATTATGTTGGAAAGATAGAATGTTATATAAGAAAATTATTGAATTTTTCTTTTTCATATATTTTTCTTCTCTAAAAATATATTTTTTTAATCCAATGGGCGGGTACTGGAATTATCATCCTTGACCACTGAATTGCCCTAAGAACTACCTACTCAGCGTTACCCAGCGGGCACCTGTGGACCGGAGCCACGAAGGTGAGGTACTGCTACCCGCGCCACACATACCATTCGCTCGCATAACCCCTTTTTACTGGGGAACAGCCACTTTCATTCATCACACAAAGACAGAAACTGACATCCATGCCAAACGGGGATTCAAACCCCAGACAAATATAATATTAAAGTATGCATGGTGAAAACTGTAGAATTAAAACTACTCGGCGCAACGCATCGGGTTGCTGTCCAGCTAGTGCTTATAATAAATTTTGTAGTTTTGGGTCATATTCTAAGTCAGGGATTGTTGAAAAGAAAGTGGTTCATGAGGTATCCCAACTGAGCTTAGATTATTTGAATGTTTTTTTAAACAGAAAGATGGAAACCGTTTTAAAATAAGGAAGAAGGATTTGGAACAGTTATTAAAGCAGTATGATAGTTTATAATTTATTGATTTTATAAAGTATAATTAAACCTTTTAATATATTTATTATCACTCCAGAATAAGTAGCTTTATAGCTTTAAATTCAATTCATGCTTCATATACATATTTATAGTTCATATTATCATCATTGTAAAATTTTATTCATGTCTATATCTCTTTTATACCTTCATGCTTTTTAACACTTAAACATAGATTGCATTTGACAATGTTTTTTTCATCTGATTTTTATTGTCTAGTTTGGCACAAAATGTCCTATTAAGAACCTTGTCCCATAAAACTCCAAATAACCCATCAAGTAACGGCTAAATGTGATGTAGATGGTAAAACTTTTTATAGTTACAGACAACTATCGACGATTGCATATAAAATTATTAAAAACATTTATTATTTATTAGACAGTTGTGCAGACAACTATTTCAGACGAAATAGTAGAATAGAAAGGCATGATAATTAAACAAAGTTTTCTTTGAAACTGTTTACTTACACTTACTGTTTACTGTTTACTTAACGAAATTTGATTCCGTATTAAAATAACTGTAGAGATTTTTAGGAAATACTTTAAAATTGTAAACAAAGTATTTACTTTACATAAAGTATTGAAAAAGTAATTCTTAAGTAACGTATTAAGTATTTTTATTTACGTATTATAAAGTTTACCAAAACTTTCCTGTTAAGTAAAGTTTTATAAATATAATATTTACTAAACAATTTTTACTTTAAAGCTTGCAACCGAGCTTTTTAAACACAAACATATTTTGTTATTTTACCTTAAATTCTAACAATTCAATGTTGTTTTAGCATTATTAAGAGATAATAAATGTAGGAAAAAGTTGTTTGTATTTCGATGATAAGTTCTATTGAAGACTTTCAGTGAGTCTAATACTAATTTCCTTTTATGTTATACGGAATTTAATAACTAACGCTGATAAAAATGAATGAAAAATTTATTTTTTTCTTCAGTATAATTTATAAAGGAAACAAGGCTACATTATTCATATTATTTTACTTTTTATACAAATATTTATCTTTGTGCTTTTTTATTTTTTGCAATGCCGTAAGTAAAATGCATCTAAAAAATACGGAGCTAGTGTCAATTCAGTTTGATAAATTTAAAAAAGAAATGTATTAATAACTAAGAAACGAATAATGCTGGATCTTAACCTCTTCGAAAAAGGATCACTATAGGATCGTATAATTTAACTATAATTTAAAAGAATTTTAAGAACTGAACAAAAAACCGCTCATTCGCATTTTAACTGAACAAATAAAGAATGAAATGCATTAAAAGATATATAGAAAAAAAATTTGTTTCTTCTAGCGATATCTCATTTCAGTTTTAAGTAACTTTTTATCAACTTTGAGGTACCACCAGTTCACATGAATTTAATTTTACACACATAGAAATGCATTAAAGAAATCTTAAGTAAATTACGCGAGGAACAAAAATTAATTATTGCCCTGAAGAATTCCAGCAATTATCGGATCGTAATTAAATTAATTCAGAACCCTCCGGAAATTCTTTACTATTTGCATAAGTTTTCATCCTCCATTGCCAAATTAATTCATTTCCTTCTAAAAATAAACCAAACCCTAAAGTTATTACTACTTTAAAAACTTACAGATACACGAGTTTAAATTATTTCACAAGTGGAGAAACTTTAGTATTCAGCAAGCAAACTAAATGCATTGGAACTCAAGTGATTCAAATTCTTTGAATTAGTAATCACTATATATTCTCCCGTTCAAATGAAGCGATTGAGGAACTGAAAATTAAATTGAGTAACGCAGCGGAAGCATGTTAATTTCACACGTTCAATTTATTTTTATGGACCTAGCGTCCGAAAATAGCCCGGAAACTACCGGTGAAAAAATATCGCAAAAATGCTGCTGCAGCGTCGGACTAACTGCAACCATCACCAAAAGAAACTTGTATATCTTATCATTAAACTGCTTCTTATTAACTTGCTTGTCGAGCTGTTCTCTCTGAGGCACTTACTTTTAAACGGATAAATAATGAATTTAATTGAAAGGCAAGATATTTTTTCTCCGGTTGAAGGAGCAGAACTGCCATAGCTAATTTGCATAAGGCTAATTTGTCGTTGATAAAGAGAAGCAAGGGATTATAACCTTGCTAATACAGTCTTTTTTTACTTGTCCTTTTACTCTCTTTTTTAGAGGTGTTCGGAATAGAGTTCGATTAGATAGGAAAGGCGTATGAAAGTGGAGTAATGGTCTCTGATTATGTGCAGTTCATCGGAGAATGCATAACGTTGTGACTTAATTATGTAAGATTAGATGGCGAGGCATAAATTATGGGGTATGATTACACGGGGAAAGCGTTATATGGATTTTTTTTCTACAGAGAGGTTAGGTGATGTAAATGGTGTTAGTTTCACCTGTGCGGATGAAAGGATGTAGAGGGGTTATGTTTGGTCATCATAATATTTCTTGGCAGAAAAGAAATTGATACTACATCTCCTAAACTGCTCTGAACTGAAGTTAACAGATTAATGATAAAACGAAAAAAAAAATTGTGTGTGAGTTAAAAACAAAGGTATTTTGTATGCTTCAAACATCATTGTCTACTTAATACTTCTACTATAAATCACTAATCATCTTTGCGATTCAATGAAAAGAACATTATTTTCTATAATTTTCATTAATAGTTTTCTATAACAATTGTCTGCACAGTCTGTGCATGGTTAGCTGGTATTTTATGGCGCAAGGGCCTCAAAGGGTATAGAGTTTCTGACAAGACAAATCATGTATTTATTAGTTCTAGCGAGCAAAAAGGCCTGTACAGTCTGAGCAATTGTCTGAACAAAGATGAAAAATTAAATGTTTGTAATCTTATTCATTCCAGCTAAAACCAAACAACGTTACTTACTGCTAGAATAATATTAGTTTATAGATAAGAAAACAAGTCCTCTTTCGCTACATTTAATGATAACAAGCATTAGTAACAATTTCTTAATCATGCAAACACAATTTCATAGCACTAAAATGCTAAACATTCAGCAAGATAGCTGAAAACGTCAGCAATTTATTTACCAAATCTAAATTAATGAAACATCGTCGCATTCTCCAGCGTAATACTAGAAACAAAACAACACCCCACTGATAAAATGAACACCACACAGTGTCAAGCTTAAATTCAAACAGATTAAACATTTCAAACAATCCCATTTAACATTAAATCCTTGCACAAAGCAAAATTCCCCAAAAATATCCCTCCTTCCTTTATTTTAATCCCAGCCACGCATACCCCCAAAACCCAATCTCGATAGCTTACTATTTATTTTTCCCGGCAATCTCCCGCGGAATTCGGCATTGGTATGCGAAATCAGCCGCGATATTCATGCTCGGGCTACCGCGATACCAACTATTCGCAACAAACATGCATCCATCGGCATGCGGTTACGATTCCCCAGAGAGAAAAGATGTCGTTTCGAGAGTATACTGGAGTTTTGTTGCTTTCGTTCTCTGATGACGAAAATCGATTCATATATCAGATTGGAGTATCGAATGCTAAAGAATATCTCTTTAGGTAGGGTTTAGGGTAAGAGGTTCGTGACGAATCTTTTTCTTCGTCTAGGCGAGTCATCTTTCTTTAGATACGATGAATCATTCCTTAAGATATTAGGGGTGTCAGTTTTGAAGATGAATATATTTTTCTTTTAAATACAACTTATTGAATGTTTTTCTCCAGGAATTAGAAGCTATTAGTTTGTTTTTTTACTTCTAGTTCTGAAATTCTCAATTACGCTTTTTTAGTATTAATAACACACTTAAATGTGTAGGTACTTATCTAATTTAATAATAGAACTTATCTCAATAAGTTTAAAAACGTTTTGAGTAAAATATCAGAAATAGACTGTTTCAAATAACAATAAGATCAATCTGATATTACAATCATTGCATTTTCTTTAGAACCTATCGTGCTATAAACATTAAAACAGTTTTTTGAAAGGATTTAATATACATAAGGTATTCCAGTTAAGGAAAAGGGAATACATCAATTTTTCTAAAACTATTGGGACGTTTTGTGAAATACATAGTATTTATACCATAAACTTACTTGATAGACCTACTTCAGATTATTTTTAGCTTTAGAATAATGAAAAATTTAATTTCATTTCAACTACACACATTTATAAACTGAAAATAACAATAGTAGTATCAGCTTAAATGCGTCATACAGAAAAATATAATAGTGTTTCAACTTTCAAGCATTTTTTTAAAGTTACCAAAAATTAATTACCTGTCCCATTTAAAAAAAAAATTGTGAAAATAAAATTTAAACTTATAACATAATACTACTGTGGGGATTAATATTTTTTCATGGTAATATAAGAATTAAATAAACACTCAAGTAGAAATATTAACCATGCAAAAGAATAACTTGTGCAGCAATTTAACATTAATTAAAATAACCAACCTTACACTAACATTCAATAAATGACGAAATTTTTCCATCCAAGTTTATTCCTTGATAAAGCCTTCAATAACTATAAAAACTCCATAATTTTGAAATTACAAATGAATGATAAAGTATATTCAAAGCATTAATGGATAGAGCTTTATAAACCTAACTTCTATTCATCAAAACAAAAACTTTTCTTGCTTCATAAAGACTGAATTCACAACCAATTCAATTCTTGCTTTGTATACTTATTTATCCTTTGCTTTCTTCTTTATTTATCCTCAATCAACACTATTAAAACTCCATGAATTTGAAAGAAGGAATGAATGAACAACATGTATTCAAAATAAGTAGAATTAATAAACCTAACTTCGAATAGTCAAAACAAACTTTTCTTACATCATAAAGACTGAATTCACAACCAATTCAAATTCTTTTTGAAAATTGATTTACCAGATTTTCTGGTTTCCCTTGCCAACCCAAACACAACGAATAAGGGCGGGTTAACATGCTGCGATTTTAGCGACGCGATTGGTCGAAACTTCCCTAAAAATGCCTACAAATGATGACGTAACACTACATCATTGCGCTAAGAACGAATGGCAGAACCGGATTCTAAAATAATGAGGAAAGCGATAGGAAATTTTCCCGGTCGCATCGCTCGAGTCGCTGCATGTAAAACCACCCTAAGTGTGAAAACTATTCGATCCATTCAGGATGCGTGGGCTGCGAAATTAAAATTTTTGACAAGGAAACTGTGTGCTTATGAATTACCGATTTCTTCCTTCCAAAAAAAAAAATATCCATAAATCAAATAAGAGTCCATGAAGTTGATCGAAATACAGCAGCGTGAGATGAATATTTTGCAAGGATCGCCTTTTTAATCTTCATTTGAATAAAAGATGAATAATAAAAGATGAATCAGTTTGCGCTGTTTCGATTTAACTCGAGCGTGAAGTTAAAAGCGGAGAATGGGAGCGTGGTTTGAATATCGCATTGAACTACTTTTTTAAAAATTGAACTTGGATTCAAATTAAATTATGCATTTTTGAAGCTGTATATTTTTCTATTTTTCAAACCTTAATCAATGTGTTAACCAATTTTGCAGTCAGAGCTGTTCTGGGCCTTTAGGGTATCTGAATATTTCAAGGACCCCTTTCACATTTTTAAAAAATTGTTACTTAATTCAATGATTAATAAGTTTAAAACAGCTTCTTTAATTGTTTTATGTATCAAAATTGTTTTTAGTTACAGGGGTATACAGTAATGCAACTTTACTGTTAGAAATTACAATTAGAAGTTACAATTAGAAATAAGATGACTAATACATTTATACTTTCTTTTTATTTTTAATATTTGTAAATTATTTGCACTGCCAACCTGTTGCTCTCCCAATATAACCATCTAAGAGAGTTCCTCTTTTAATAAAACTCATCTTAATAATGCCACAAAACAACAAATAGCCAACCAACCAAGATACACAAAAGATTTCTTCAATAGCTTTTCCATTTATAAAAATATTTTCTCTTCTATTGCTGTTAGGTTTCATTACGTTTCTCTTAGCTTCATTTATTTTTAGTCCAATTTGTTTTGCATTTTCTTCCGGTCTTTTTGTTTTTGACATCATGTCCTCTAACTTTGATGATAAAAGTACAAAGTCATCTGCATAATCTTAGTTCTCGAGGTGACTTTCCAGGTTCTAAAGAATTAATTAATATTTTTCAGTGTCTTCCTCATTATATAATCGATTGTCACTTTGAAAAGTAATCCAGACTGTTTTACTCCAATTTTGATATAAAATTTTTCAGTAGTTGTTCCATTTACCAAAACTTCCTACCACTACTTCCAAGGTATAGAGCTTTTTGCTTATTATTTTTTTTTTTTTGTGAAATTCTCTCTATTAAAATTTTCATCGGGAGCCTCTGTTTAATGCTGTGGAAATATTGTTGGTAATCCAATAATACATATACGTCTAGACTGTAAATGTTCATCAAGTGAGATGATCACTAAATAGAAAGATAAAAAACACTTTTAAATAACAATACAATTTTAGTAAAATAATTATATTTATTGAGGGGGAGAAGTTTCATAATAAACTTATATGCTGATTTTTTTTTCAAAATAATATCTTTCTACCAAATGAATCCAGAATCATACTAAATTTCGAAGAAAATATACCCATAATTAAAACTGGTTTAATATCCACCAGTATAAATTGATGAAACGAATGATTCCGTTCTCTCAGTATGAGGTTACTTTATGTGAATTTTCCATGCAACAGTTATCTTTATAATTACGTCTTTCTTTTAATAATTTCAAAGTAATTACGTTTCTCTCGAGAATTCCATCTTAGAATTTTTTTTTCATAAAAATCCAGTCGTAAGCGTAGTATCATCTATCCGAGTTTTCTAAGGATGATTTCTGATGTACAAAACAAAGAATATAATGCACGGTTTAATTAAAGTTGAAGCTTTTATTATTATCTTCAATTTGCGTGCATTATGCTCGTAAAGCGAGTCTGCAATTATTTAGTTTGAAAGGCTGTTTAATTAAAGAAGTTTCAATCTTAATTTTTGAAGCAGTATCACAGGTCAGAATATTTTCCCTTCTGATATTATATGAACATAATGGTTATTTTTTAAGTATCAAATCTTCAAATGTAGTCTGAATAACTCAAACGAATGTATCATGTTGGTCGTCTTGTAAGTAATAATTTAAAGCAACTGAAATACAGGATAATATATTTTATTCAATGCATGAAAAGCGTTTCAGTAATTAAACGTCAAAGGGATATTTCAATAAATGGGAATAATTTATCATTCTCAAATATATCTAATGACCATTTTAATTGTTTTTTGAAGCACATATGATACTGACGTATAATTCTGGTTTTTATTTTAATGTTTTCCAAATAAAAACATAAGTATAATCTTGATCAATATGCGCCCAACACGAAGATTTAAAGACTTTACAAAGTTTAGTATATTCAAAATAATGTATAATCTGTATAGTTCAAGGTGGTGAATAGAACTGGTCCTATCGCTTATTATCGAACATTCCGTATATGAAACCATTATTTTTACGTTTATTGACAAATTCATCCCAAATTCTTAAATTGCCAATAACTCTTTCACTTTTTTCCTTATCCATCAAGCCGAGTTCTCCGCGCAATATTCCGAAACCCCTGCTTTCAAAAGCCCCTCTTTGAATATTCCTAATAACCGAATATATATTTCACCATCTGGGCTTCGAAGCAACATAAACAACCATTAAACGGTCTGCCCAGAGTAATGCTTTCGTGTCTGGATACTTCATCATCTTTTAACTGTTGCTGCGTGAAGCGAAAAGGCATAAAAGATGATGAAATGCATCGTAAATAGCATTATACCAACATAAACAGTTAAATGGAGATTTGCGTTTCTATAGCATCGGAAATTCCCCCCCCCCCCCCGAGTTCTGGGAATTGAGGGAACAGGTAGTAATGGATGTTGATGTTATACTCAGCATTAAGTATAACATTTATTTAAACATTGAATGTTTAGCGTTTGGAACCGGGTAGGTCCTTTGGTTATATTTATACTTTGATGACTCTATTCTCCACGAGTTAAGATATGTTGGTAAAATTTGTACAGCATTTATACTTAGGTAGCTCAAAATGTCCTAATTTAGATTAAGTGCTATAAAACTCCAAACAAAACCATTTTATATAAAAGTTAACTGAGAATATAATCTATGCTGAGCTTTTCCAAATTAGTTTTTATGCTTCCAGCAAATTAATAATTTTATATTCTTGTTTGGATAATCTCTCTATATATAATGAAGATCTGGGTGGGTGGGTGGCTGGCTGGCTGGGTGGGTGGCTGTGTACGGATCAGATGTGGCGTAATTACTCCTAAACTACCTGAACGATTCGGACCAAACATGGTACACAGACGAATGGGGACGGGGGAAAGGCAATGGCACCGGTTTAAAAATTCTAAAATCACCCCTTCACCCCCTCTTACCCTTATATCAAAAATGTCCTCACTTCTCCGTTAAAGAAGAGCTGTTTAGCTCGCATTGTTGCAAAGAAACCAACAAAAGCAATTTTATGCATAAAACAAAGTTTTTAAAGATAAAACCGGACTAAAATTGTTATAAAAAGGTTATTAATAATTTAAAAAATTGAAAACTGTCCTTATAAAAACTTTTGACGGTATTTTATTATTAAAAACTTCGTTTTCCTTGAAACTTTAAGTTGAAACTGAATGTTTAGACTGTTAAAATTAATCTTAATAGAGCATTTTCAATCACGTGTCTCCGATCACGTGATCAAGCTGGTTTGGAGGATAGACAACTTTTCTTTAACATTAGACTCCCATAGAGAATACGCGCTGCATTTAGTTTTTATAAAAAAAGTTCATTTAAAAAGATTCTTTAGGCTCGGTTAAAGACCGGAACGAAAGAATAATAGTTATTGAAGGTAAGTGCATAAGTTTTTGTGTTTTAGTGGTAAGCTAAATTTAGAAAAAGACTTATTACGAGGTGACATGTTTTTGTTTACATTTGTTAGAACAATATGCGAGTCCGATACATCTGTGAAATATTTATAATATGCTACTGAAACTAAATATTGAATAATTAATAAATAATTAAGAATTTTAAAACATGTTAGTAGCATTGCGAATGGTACTTGCAATAAGAACATTGGCAGAAATGGTTTCAGCAATTAGAACACTGCTAAATATAAAATGTAGTATTATTGAATGACTTATAATATGCAGAGATGCCATTTTAGAGTAAATAAAGGTTACTTTAAAGTAAACTTTGGAGAAAAACATAAAACATCCCTATTTTTCAAAATTCACATCAAAAGTAAACAAATAAACGATGTGAATCCTATAGTTTTCCATCATACTGTCTGTCATCCAAGCCTCTGACGTCACAAGCCTGTGACGTCATGTGCGAATGCTCTATAGTAACAAAACTTGAATTATTTTAGTGTAGTTTTAAGAAAGTTGGTAATAAAAACTAGGTCAATTTTCATTCTCCATCATTATTTTTTCCATGATAGCGTAACGAGATTTTATTCAATTAACAGCAGGAATGTTAAATACTTATTCTTTATGTGGTTTTTCTTATTTATTTATCGGGAAATTCGTCAAAATAGCCAAATGGGAGCATTATCAATTTTTTTTTGGAGTTGTTGACTAAATTCCTCTGCGGGATTTTTTCCTGATAATGAAGTAATATTATGCCGATGAAAAAGGTACCGGGGACATCGGGATGAAAAAAGTACCGGGAACACCGGGATTGGGAAAAGGTACCGGGAACACCGGGATGGATAAGATGCCGGGACCTCCGGAATGAAAAGTACTGGGAACACTGGGAGGAAAAAGGATCCAGAGACACCGGGATGATTGGTAATTGCTGATACAGAAATTTAGACATGACAACTTGAGAGAGAGCATCAAAAACAGTTTTATACACTACACCCGTGCAAGGCCGGGCAAATCAGCTAGTATAAAATAAAAAAGGACAAAATGCCGTGGTGATTAGTTTAACTCACAGAGTATAGAGCTTAACAGAGTGTCCAAAAGGCAGTTTTCCTCTTTTAGTTCCGTTGCCACTTCAGGCTGAAACTCCACCAGTCAATCACCTCTGCCAATCAGGAGAAGGCGAAACCTTGAAACTGATTCCTCATTGGATATGTAACTTATATAGGGCGTTGCATTTTAATTACGACAGAGCTGCTTTCTTTTCCCCAGATTGTAGACTTTTTCCCTAAAGTAGTGAAATTATCCCTGGCTAGAATTAAAATATCCCTCTCTTTTTAAACTTTGATTGTTTTTTTTTTGTTTTAATTGTTAATCTGGCATCTCCGATAATTTCACATCAGAGTGGATGAAATGGCAAAATTTCTACAAGAAAGAATACAAATAATCGGCAAGTTTCGTAATTTATTTAAGTATCTTTTCAACTCTTAATGTTAAGTTTTTAAATGAATGAACTCAGAAAACTTTTTAATGAACTTTCTTAAAAACTACAATAATATGATCATCTTTGGATTTTACATTCTCGTTTCCATGGAGACTGTTTTAACAACAATGCTATTCCATGAATCTTTTCATTTAAAAATTAAACTCTCAAATAAAATATTTTAAAGTAGTTATTTATTATTTTTTTAGATCATTAATGGGGGAAATTCCGTAGTCGAGGTGGGTGCAATAGATCGCCAAATCTGGCGACTCCCCGGCAATCTTAAAAACTATGAATAATTTAGTTCAACTGATTACGGCAACCCTAGTTATATTTATTTATTTTTCCTGCATAATGCGTGATAGCATAATAATCAAGTTTAATTGTATAAAAAAATGAACTTATATTTATAGCTTATTATATTTAGTTAGTTTGTTGTATTTTTAAATCTTATATTGAACAAATATTAGAATTCTAAAGTGAAAAAAATACTTGAATATGGGAATTCAATATTCATACACTGTCTTCTACTTGATAAAATATCAATAAACTTCCAAATATCAAGAGGATGACTAGTGACAAAAAAGTTATGACTAGTAACGGCAATCTAAAAATAAGCACGTTAATGCATCAACACGTTAATGCATAAATCATTTTATTATTTGTAGTTTTTTATTATTTTTATAACAAGCAATTTTATATTTCGCATTAGCAATCTGCGTGAGATTTTAAATATTTTTCTTATCTTTCATTCGGGATCGCTCAAGGGTCAAAATGCATCCCTTTTTGCATAGGTTTTGCCTCTTCACTTGATAGTGGAGTCGCTTATAGCTTAATTGGCTTAATAGATTCAAAAGACAATTTAGTGAATTGTCCAAAATGTGGAAGTGTTATGAAAGTAAACATGGATTCTACACGCAAGGTTAAGGTAGGCTTTTTTTGTCGCCAACTTTTATTTGGAGACCAACAATTTATTTTATGGGTTTTAACAACGATTATTTAGAAAATTTAGTAAGCAAAGGGCAATAAAGTAGAAATTTTAAATTTTAAAATATATAAAAATAATGCTCAAGCCTCTAAAATAACTATATTTCGAAGATCCAACTCCTCAATCTGAAGGTATTACTGATTTGATGCTGGATGTACGAAAAGTTTGAAAATGATTCTGATTCTGACCAAAATAATTTCTACTCTTTTGATTCGCAAGAATTTTGAAATCCTACGTTTTATTTTTATTCTTCATCTTTTGGTTAAAAAAAATTAGATATTTTAATAGATTTCTCTCAAAAATTGTTCTGTATTCATTTCATTTGTTATATTGAAAAATTGATAAGTTTTTTTGACCTTTTTAAAATTAAATTTTCGGAGAAAAATATGTATTTCCTAATTTTAATATTAAATAATTCACTAATTTTATAGGTTACTAGATAAAAAAAAGTACTCACTATAGACTAAAATACCACTAATAAAAAAACATCTACATTATATATGTAACGGGCAATGTGATTAATGGAGGCGGGCAAAGTGATAAATTTCATTCATAAATGCCATTGATTTTATCACATTGCCCTCCTCCATTCTGGCCATTATTAATAATGCCCGATTATACACTTTGCCCGTAACATATATATACCAAACTACTACTACAAAAAAAATCTACATTATAGTTAAAACATCATAAAAATTCAATTATTTAATAATATTGAATAAATACGTATACAAGTTAACCAAGATTGGTTTACTGAATAAACGAGTTGACTAAAAATGTGATGAAAAACATGTAACCAAACCCACCCGTGTGTACTAAATGTAAAACAAAACCCCGAAAATAACCCCTTGGTTTACGAAAAAAACCCCGCATCGTCTTGATTGAGCATTATTTTATGTATTTTAAAATTTATAATTTCTACTTTATTGCCCTTTGTTTACTAAATTTACTAAATAATCGTTGTTAAAACCCATAAAATAAATTGTTAGTCGCCAAATAAAAGTTGGCGACAAAAAAAGTCGCCAAAGTCGCCAACCCACCTCGACTACGGAACATTCCCCTCATTAATACTATTTTTAAATAGACTTAAACATCTAGTTTTTCTTTTAAAACTTGTTATTTTGCATTATGTTTATTTTTGAAACAATGGGGTAAGCAGATTTTGTTTATCATTTATCGTTATCGTGGTATCATTTTTAAAAATCTCCAAAATTATGTTATTTTTTGTAGTTAAAAGCTCTTGATTTGTCATCACTTCATTAATTTCATTGTTGAATTTATGTTAAACATGAATTTAATTTTGTGCCATGTTATAAATTAACTAATGTAAACAATCAGTTAATCCTAATTTATATAAAGAGAGTATGAGTGCAAAGTATTGTAATACAGTGTAACTTGGATAATTCAAAACTCTAGATACCTACAAAAAGTTCTAATGATCCAAAAACTCTATTAAAAATACTAAACTGATTTAAAATAGAGTTTAAGGGATCAATAAAAATGCATGAATTAGAGATATTTGAGTTCCTTAAGTTGCACTGTAAATAACACAAATAATTGTGAAATGCAAAATTCGTAGTTTAAGTAAGTTTTGTAGAAAAACAAATTATATGATGTGTAAAAGTTCAAATTAATGTGTGAAAATAATTTCTTTAATAAAAATGATTACTTGCTCAAAATGTTTTTGTACTTTTTGTTTTCTTAAAATTTAGTATTTTCAAGCCTATTCAATTTTTAAATGTAGGCATAAAGTTTTAATATATGCATCAATAAATTAGCCATTTGGATGATAAAAAAAATCTCAGTCAGTGAACTAAAATGACATTAGAAACTTGTAATCTCTTTGGAAATGTTTTAGAAAATCGCTGTAGTGCTTTGAAAAACTGCGGTTCAAAAACTCAAAAGTCCAAGTATGAATCATAGCCAGAAGAGAGATCGACAAAACTATTTTAAATTTAGGGAAATTTAAGAAAGCTTTTTTCCTTTTCCCCCTCTTCCGATTTGAGTGAAAGGCGAGCGGGAGAGGGTGGGCGGCGACGATGGAGCTAAGGAGGCGGAGCTTATTCAGCCAGTTGAGGGGGTGACACTTTCTATGGGAAAAACAATGCTTTAAAAGTTACCATTAGCGTCTATGGAGATGAGACCTCTGTTAAGCTCTATACTCTGTGGTTTAACTATAATTCTTTTCAATTTTTTCTCCCGTTCTACAAATATCCTATCATCACTCATCCAATTTTTTTTAATGGGTATCAAGAGAATGCATTTTTCACTTGTGCACAACAGAATGACCTATTTTAATGATTATATTATTTAAATAATCTAAAAATAAGGAGATAATCTACATATGTTGGTTCGCAATTGTTATATGATAGCTAAATACATATTAATACCTACTATAAGATTTTTGTAGAAAGGTTTTTGATAAACTATTAAGGGTTTTTCCTTTTAACGATTTTAAGTTGTTTAAATACATTCAACATATGGTGGGTAAAAGTTCCTTCCAATTACCAATGCAGAATACACTTAAGATCACCCCTTGACTTAAAAACTAACTGCCAAACTTGCGAGTACTGTTCTCTGTCCCCAATCTGGTTCTTAAGTCGTGGCCTGACTTAGTACATAAAAGCCTCCAACACAACCATCAATTTCCCCAGAGCATATCTACGTCTTCAAAACCCCGAATTTCTCAATAATTAATGGAGAACGGTCTTTTCAAACAACTATTAAAATGCTAATTGAATCAGAATCAGCTATTATTGAACTTCCAGACTTCCGACCCATTTCGTACACAGCTGCTCGTTAGCATGTATGGACAACCATTTATCCTTCAAATGAACTGGTTCCATTACAAAACCAGCTCCATTAATAAACTCGCCGCTTAGTCAACAAGTTCCTATAAATTTCTGGGGACTGAAATCTCTATACTGATGGGAATTGCGATGACATTATTGTTTGGATATAATTTTCTCTGAACTGTGAACTACAGAATGGGTTAAGAGTTGAGTTTAATCGGATTTACTTGAGACTTTATGAACTCAAAAAGGTAAACAAGTTTATTAAAAAGGTTTTACTTAGTTTGAAAAAGTTAACACAGCTTAGTATATTCTAAACTAAAATTGAACCCGCTTATAATGAGCACGATTTGATAACTACCTTTTGCTCACTAAATTAGAGTCTTTGTTTAAACAGGATAATAGAGGTATTATTAGTCTAATGTAGACTTTTGTTTTTAAGGGGAGTCGGTACCTTGTATACCCATAATGTTAAATTGACAGTTTTTATGTTCTTTTTTCTCAGAATCTAATAAACATTTAAGTCTGAAATTTTTTTTGGTGATTAAATAGACTCTGATCTTTAAATTTATCAGAGCATTTACCTTAATTTAAAGTACTTTTTTTTAAAAAAATCAATTACTGAAGGTTACTTAAAATTTTTCAATTTTGGCTGTTTTTTCACCGAAAAAAGTCCACTACATAAAATATTTTTAGAAAAATAACAAAAGCTCCTGTTAAAAGTTGCATTACCATATAATGAACATGTTGTAAAAATTTCATAAAAATATATTCAGTAGATTCTGAGAAAAAGGTACACGAGTATTGGAAAATACACTTTTGAGAAAAACACATTTTTATGAAATCAACTTGCTTACTTAATATAGGCCTGCTCCATACCGTTTTATATATTTACCCACTTCTAGTTATCGGAAAGTAAAAACCAATACATCGTTGGAAAGCTCTTGATTTGTAGTACTTAAATCAATCAAAATAATAAAATCGATTTTTTGAAAGTTTCAAGGTACCGACTCCACCGTACTGATATTTCATGAGTTAATACTGAAATAATAAATAGTAACGAACAATCTTGGGAGGATGTATCCCTGGAGGGCGAGCGCTCTTTTTTGTTACACGGGAACGAACGTGGGGTCTGTCACACCCCACGCGTCGTTTTCCATTCTAAACATTCAGTATATGCAAAACCTATATTAGGGAATGTTTTTAAGTATATCATGTAATCATTTATTTTAAAGTGTATAAAAACGTATTTTTAAATTAACAGATTTTTGTAAAACGATAACATTGGATTGGACTATTTCACACTGCAAAATTTTATACCACATTTTTTTGATAATTTTTTTTGTGGAAAAAAAATGGGTAAGAAGTTAACTAAGTGGTGTGTATCTGTAATTTCCTTTTCGTAAGAAAAGAATGATAAGATTGGTCACTTTTCGGAGTCTCTTTGGTGGTCATAACTAGCGCCCATATCCTCAGTTTAAGACTCTTTCATAAGAACGGTGTCCTAGCACGGAAAATAATGCAGCTACTTTATTTTACTTAACTTCAGGAGGTTATTGGTAGAAATCTTTTAGACAGCTACACGGGGTTTCAGCTCTTTTGGTTAAAAATGATATATTTTGTGAAAGTTTATTTGAGCGCTGGAGTGTCACAGAACCCACGCGCGTCCTATATTACTAAGGGGGGGGTATGATGCATCTCTAAATCTCCCTTGACTGCGCCCCTGGCTTACGTAACATTTAAAAGCCCCCAAGTTATAAATTTCATAAGTAATTGGATAGGACAATACTGAGGACTTATGAAGAAAAGTTGTTTAAAACTTAAAATGTATACCCTAAATTTAGCATAACAGAAGACATTTATCTCAACTAACAAAAGAATCTCGTAACGTGTACCAAACTCAGTCTAACGTGAAGTGAAAAATAGCGAAGAAAAGAACTCAAAGCGCTTATTCCATGAATCCTCCTGAAGGTATCAAGGGAGATAAAAGACTTAACGGGGTCACGTATTCGTCATTTTCTGAGCAAAGGGGGGGGGCAATGTCCAAGGGAGGAAGGACTAAAAGTATCGGACGAGAACCTCTAAAAGCCTTTCCATTTAACAGAGTAACATAAAGCAAATTCAAAGGAGAATCCCCGGCACACCAATTGAAACTTCTTCCGATTTGGCTCTGGGTTTTTTCCCCTACTTTTAAAGCCGGAGTTCAATTCCCTGCCTGCTTTGCTCAATAGCTTCGTGAATAATCAACGATGGTTAAATGTGTAGCTTTTAAATGGGTAATCCCTTTGAGCTTATCATACAGAAAATCAAAGAGTTATGCCTCTATGCCCGTTCTGATGCTGAATATTTCTTATTCAGAATTGACAGAGCGATAGAAACACATACAGTACCATCCAGATACTTGTATGAATGAACTATAAGGGATTTAACAAAATTTTGTCAATATATCGAGGCTATAATTAATAGTGATGCAGTCTTCACTTGAAATCGAAATTCCACAATGTATATAAACTTTTGCATTCTTAGAAAATTATAAATTATTTAATATAGAAATAAATCAAGCTTATATTTTTAATAAATATAATTTAGGTAAAATAAATATTTGTTTGATATTATTACAAGAACTATTTTTAAGCTATCTTTTCCCTAAGAAACGCTGTTTTCAAAGAGTAATTCGTTTTGTTGAAACAGGTTCTCAAAATAAACAGTCGTTTAAATAGGTGTAAAATAAACAGTAGATTTTATTGAAGACAAGTCACAGAAGCATATTACGAAATCTAAAAACAGCAAAGCTACTCTCAAATAAACATTATATTATCCTATCCTATCTTATCTGCCCATAACAATAACATCAATTCTTTTTATAGTTAACTTAAATTACGGGTACAGTTAAATTATACAGTTAGTTATACAGTTATTACAGTTTATACACACATAATATCTCACATATCCTAACCTTTAAACTTATAGCCTAATCATAACATCACAATCACAGTCGGGAGTCGAACCCGTATTGTAAGAATAGACGGAGTTGCAACAGTTTTAAAATCATTCCAATTATGTATGACCTGCTCATAAAAAAATGAATGTCTTTAGTGTATATTTTCTATTTTGTGTGTAGTATTTCCTCAAATTTTAATGCCCAATATGCAAATTTCAAAGTGATATTTTCAAAACATCAAGAATTAAAATTTCACAAAGTAATCCCAAAATTTATTCTTTCCCCTTAGCATGAGAAAAACTAGATTAGAATAACCAGTTAGTATATCGCAGAATTTGATGAATAAATTCTTTTATGTTATAAAAATATAGCCCAAAACTTACATTTATCTTATAAAATGCATCTATTCATGCTTTTTATGTTTCATAAATATTTATAATGGTACTTATACATATTCAAATACTTCTACTATCTGTAAAAACACAATGCTGACATTATTTCTTTTTCAAAACACATGCTTTTGTATGAAAAATAATGCACTTTATTCCAATATTTTTAAAAAACATATAAACGTTTCTTACCTTCAATTAGCAACTTTTTCTGATTTATGTCTTCCATGCATTTTATTATTTATCATCGGATCTTGCTTGTCAAATTACTTCCATATTCCCCTAATGTAATTAACATCACAACAAAAAACCTGATTTATTTCTAACCCTTCTATTCGTAAAAATGGCTTCCCATAAACCTGCCAAACTAAACACTCTCACACGATTTACATACTTAATTTTCCGTACAGCCCTCTCATGAAAGCAGCAAAAAAATTTTTATTCTTTGCCATCTCATTATCTATGATTGGATTCTGGAAAACTATGAAACATCATGCATGCTTTATAGCCAATAATCAGCAAAAACCAAAAATTTTCCTGGCATACACGGCCAAAAAACAAACCTCAAACTTGCCCAACAAAAACTAGAGTATTGTTGTTTATGTCCCAATAAATTATGCAAAAATTAAAATTCAAAAAGAAACCCTCTGGTCATTTACATTTACCTTACTTCAGCCATAGTGCAACGGCCTCAATGTTGAGCCATAAGGTTCTCTTTTGCTCAATAATGATTTCATTATGGCCTCTAAGTAAAAACTAATGTCGGCCATTTTTTTTTCCCACCAACTGTCATGTTGCAACAAACTAAGAAATAATGTAGTTAATGCTTGACGTGAATGTGGAGGAGCTATTTCCCTGGAGAATATTTTTAAAGGTCTGACACAGCTGCTGCGATATGCGATAAAAATGGTGGTGGAAAAGAGGTTATGGTATAAGTTGCTTTTTGGAGATTATAAAACAAATGTTTAGTTAAATATGGAAGAGTCTTAATATGTATAATAAAAATTTACCATAAAAAGTTAAAAAAAAAATTTTTTTTTCAGGAATTCTGTTTGATCAAATTAAAAATTTTGTTAACTTTTTATGGCATTTTTTATTTCTATAGCTTATAACTTTTTTTAATGTTTTAATTAAATTAAATGTAGTTTCTATGGGTTTCTTTTTTGATGAACTCTTTCAGAATTATAATAAAATTTTTGAGCAGCCATATAAAAAAGTGTATGCTGTGTTGCATTTCGTATAAAGACGGACATCTTATAGAAAAATTATTTACATAGTTAGATAGTTATTTGAGAATATACTGAGCAATGAAGAGTGATACCTAAATTCCTTAGCTCAAGCGCTCACTTACAGTCACTTCTGTAGCTTTTTTTTTGAATTAGCTATAACATAAAGTTACAACTAATGAACTACTTTTTAAGCTTTGGGAGTTATTTCCAAGAACAGCTATTTTCAGACAGTGGTTCATATTTCAATCCATCCCAATATATGTTTGTGTAGAATTTCTATTATTTCTCATGTAGTTTCATTCTTTCCAAATACCAACTATTACAAAAATCAATTACGCAAACAGTATTTAATAAGAAAATCAACTAATGGATTTTTATAAAAAAAAGATATTGTACTGTCTTGATATTCATTACATTACTTACAAGAGGATACGTCTGTCAAGCAAAATTCTGATACTAGAAGAGAATAAAAAACTGGTTTTATTTGAAGGACCTCTACGTTCACAATATTTTACAAAACATTTACTAAATGCTTTTCCCCATTAAATAAGTTTTAATAGAGGATTGGCTGCAAGATTTTGTTATTTTTAGTTCCAACTTAAATTAAGGACAACTGATTAAATCAAAGATTCGGTTAAATGGACGCCTCTGTTAAGACTGTTCTTTATTTTAAAATTATCAACAGTACTAGACAACTACACTCGACAGCAGCGTTTCCTGAACCCAAAACGTCACAACACGGAAGAGGAAAATGGGTAAACACAAAGCCTGTTGGGTTGCTAGGAGGAGTTTCGGTACGCAAATCTTGATAAGACACTATACTATATACATGGGTTTAACAAAATAATCATATTTTTAAATTAACGTTCTTCATAGGGTCAACAAACGTTGCTGTCTAGTGTAGAGCATACGTCTGTCAAGCAAAATTCTCATAGTTGATGAGAAAAAGCTACGTTCATAACATTTAAAAAACATTTATTACAAGTTTTAATATAAGACTGGCTGCAAGATTTTGTTATTTTACAGTTCCAACTTGCAACTTAAATTAATTACGACTTATTAAAGTGAAGATTCGGTTAAATGAAAACCTCTGTTAAGACAGATCTCTTCTTTTTAAAACTATCAACAGTACTAGACAACTTGTTTCAGGGATTTATTTGTAAGAAACTAAGTTTTCCCCATCTGCTTTCAGATGCGGTGGTCGAGACACCCGATGACACCACTCCGATGAGATGCCCCTAGGACTGCCCCCCTCCCTCTCCCTGACCCCTCCGAACCACTCCCTGGCCATGGAGATCGTGCTGGAAGAGGACATCGTCGAGGTGGACAACGCCTCCTTCCTCCACCCCTCCTCCTACGAGGAGTACCCCATGTCCACCCTGGAGGCGGTGTGCACGGCCGTCGTGCTCGCCGTCATCATCCTCTCCACCATCATCGGCAACGTGCTCGTCATCATCTCCGTCTTCACCTACAGGCCGCTGCAGAACGTGCAGAACATGTTCATCGTGTCGCTGGCGGTGGCCGACATCACGGTGGCGGTGCTGGTCATGCCCTTGAACGTCGCCTACACGCTGATGGCGCAGTGGAAGTTCGGGCTGCCCGTCTGCAAGATGTGGCTCACGTGCGACGTGCTCTGCTGCACCGCCTCCATCCTGCACCTGTCCGCCATCGCGCTGGACCGCTACTGGGCCATCCACGACCCCATCAACTACGCCTCCAAGAGGACCCTCAAGCGGGTCCTCGTCATGATCGCGGGGGTGTGGGCGGCCAGCATGATCATCTCTGCTCCCCCCCTCATCGGCTGGAACGACTGGCCCGAGGACTTCACGGACGAGACCCCCTGCATGCTCACTGAAGAGCGGGGGTACGTCCTCTACTCGGCCAGCGGCTCCTTCTACATCCCCCTGGTCATCATGACGGTGGTGTACGTGAAGATCTTCGAGGCGGCGCGGGAGCGGCTGCGCAGCAAGGCCAAGGCGGCCGCGAAGCTGGCCGCCATGCGCAAGAGCCCGGACACCACCTCCACCATCCCCCTCAAGTCCATGCAGTCCGAGATCAGCACCATCGCCGTCACGGACGAGTCCACGTCCTCCTCGGACCCCCCCAAGAAGGAGACCACGCAGCTGGACTCCAACCGCCTGGAGCTTCCCCCCAGCCGTCCGGCCGGCCGGACCCTGGTGCCGGACGGCAACCCCAGACTCACCGCCACCGTCCGGCACTACATGAAGGAGAAGGAGAAGATCTGCCTCTTGAAGGAGCGCAGGGCGGCCAGGGTGCTGGGCATCGTCATGGGCGTCTTCGTCCTGTGCTGGCTCCCCTTCTTCCTGATGTACGTCATCCTGCCCTTCTGCGAGGGCTGCTACGTCTCCAACAGGGTGGTCAACTTCATCACTTGGCTGGGGTACGTGAACTCGGCGCTCAACCCCATCATCTACACCGTCTTCAACACGGACTTTAGGAAGGCCTTCATTTACATTCTGTGCAGGAGGACATGATGATCTCAACCACCTGTACACAAGTGAAACGAGAATTGCTCAGTGTAGCCGTCACGGCCAGAACCTTCGACCGGCCTCTACCTCACACTTTTGCTTCCTCGTTACCCTAGTAGCACAGCTCATTCCAAATGTATCAAGTTTACGTAACTGAGACCATGCATGAGAAAAATTGGACGTTTGTGCTGCTTGGGTATGCTGCGACCTCCGAAACAATAGTCTTTTTAAAGGAGGAGGCTCTGGCCAGGCGAAGGTATTGGTCGTAAGGGGGCGTCCGTAAATTACGTGAGGTGTGTGTTTTCTCCAAATTTTGGACCCCTCCCTCCCCCTTGGGGAGATTTTGCTGGACCCCCCCTCCACGTGAGATGTTCTCAACCACTAGTTTTGTTTTATCGGCATAAAAATTGCCATCCAGATTGCAAAATTTTGATACCAGAACACGTTGAAATCAAAATCATGATTCTAACTTGTAATTATCACGACTGACTGGCTAATGATTTACTGTTTTGACTAATCTGAGCATTTTTTCTAAACTTGTGCTAAAAAATACTAAAGAAAAAACGTATATTTTTTAAACTAAAAGTTGACTGAGATTTTAATGGACTCCCCTCTCCCCACTGGTGAGATTTTGTGAGATTTTACTGGACCCCCCTCCCCCTTTTGACCTCACGTAATTTATGGATGTCCCCTAACATAGCTAAATAAGTCATCCTTCATTGAGGATACACCAAACCAGCTCTAAACATTGTTTTATACCGACTTCAGAAAAAAACTATGCTGAAATAAACGATTGGACACCATTTACTAACTAGTATTTTTGGTAACTTTACCGAAAAGACTTCCCATACTAATCAGTTTGGAAACAGGCAATAACCTTTGGAAACTACAACCAGAACCACAGAGTGGAATTTTTAACATTCATATGCTGTGGATGCTATTGAAGGGACTTTGATTCCTTGAATATAGTAACTAGCTGCTAATACCAACATTATAGTGGCAAACATTAATGGCACCTTATTGAGATCAAAAGAACTGCATGCGACTTGTCCAAAATGTTTAAAACGAACGACTGAACTATAAATATAATTTAGTTTTGGGTGAAAAATATTTCTATATTTTATGTAGTGCATTTAATATTGAGTACAGTTTCTCGAATTTCAAACGATCGTCTGAGCTAATTTTGGCAAATTGCATGCGGTCCTCAGTCTTGTTGACACTACCACTCTGACAGTTTTCTTCTTGTTTGAAGAGACGCTGAAGTCATCAATACACCAGCCTGGACCGAAAAATTTTGTATCGGGTATCATATGAATTCTGTTAGCTACTTTCGTATTCTGTACGTAGATGGCTTTACGGCGAAGTATTAATGTCATAAAATAAGTTTATCCTACTTTTGCTTTGCTATTCACAGAGGTAGATCAGAATACTGTGTAAACTAGTTCCATGTGGAACTTAAAGGTATTTTTACTATGCCAATTAAAGATGCAATATTTCATATTTTAAACTAATATGTTTGCCTGTAAGTTTCAGTACTTTCAACTAATTTGTTGTAGCATTGGTGATAACTAAAAAACTAATAGAATTTTTTAAAATTTAAGAATACCTCTTCTTTAGCGTGGCAATCTTGGGGCTTTCTGTAGTTTCGTCTGATAATCAGAACCAATAATATAATAGTTTGCATGAAGAACTCGCAGTGATCTAAATATACCACCATTAAACATCAAAAGATCTTTAAGTTAGTACATAATCAGATTTTTCACACACTTTAATAATAAATTATTAATTATATGCTAAAAAAGTCAAATCCTTTACGAGGTAATAATTTTTTTATACATGGAAAAGCAAAATGAGGTGCAACTAGTTTAGTGGTGGCTATGTCTTGAGGTAAAGATTGTATAAAATGTAATACCAAAAAAGATTTTAAACTTCATTTAGTGTAAAACAAATTATTTTACATACCTTAGTTTTGTTGTTGAAGGTGTACTTACTTATCCTCTTCGCGCCAGCTGGCACATAAGGCCTCGAGTCTCTTTCTCCACGCACCCCTGTCCTGGGCCAACCCTCTTGAAGGCTTAAGTTACCTAAATTATTAAACTTGTGACTTCATATAGTTTACGGTCGAAGGAAGTTATACTTTCACGTAAAATAACAGAAAGTTCAATAATGGGTTAGTATTTAATCCTATAGGTAACGGAATTTGAAATAACTTATTATGTCTCTTGAAATTGTTATTCAAAATAGTTGCGCATTTTTTTTATTTATTAGCCCATTTAGAGATTCAATCAATACGTAAATTTTTCTTGATTGATTATGGTAACAAATCAAAACTGAAACCTTATGAAACTGGTTCTAAAACTGATTTAAGGGGGTATTTTCGGGATCACAGAGAAATTTTGTTATTCGATGCAGACTAATCTTGATTAATATGGAAATAATTTAGACTGCTCTATTAAATAACATTTTTATTAATGAAGGTTTTATGCAACAATAATTTCAAAAGAATGCATTTACCCAAATTTAAATTACTCAAAAATATTCATAGCATTTTCCCACTAACAAAAAAGCATTTGATAATTATGCATCAAATCGATATGAACATGCAGATAGAATTAAGAGTTCTGATATATTAGATGAACACTACAGCAGTAGGGAAACTTATTTTTGTTACATTAGTCATTGAGCCAAAGCTGTAAAAAAGATTTTCAGATTGTTACAATTATCAACCTTGAAATAAAGATATTTTTACTACCCAAATACGGAAAAAACTTTGAATTTTAGAACTTTATTAAGTATTTTAAAGAATTCAACTACAACAATCGTTAAATCCTTTAGCCAAAAAAATATACACTTTATAGTAAAGTTTTAAGGAGATAATAAGATATTCAAGATAATGTGTTAATAAGATATAAGAATGTATATTAATGAATAATATATAATAAAAGAACTTTCAGACACAAGAGAGACATCAAATGTTATTGCGTTCAAAGTTTTCGGTTAAATAAATGAATAAATTTCATAAAATTAATTACATTAAAATTTAGTCACTAACTAATTTTCATAAAATGAAATAAAATTTACTAAAGTTACTTGACTTAGAGTCAATAATTTTCTACTATAACCGTTATTATAGAAGTTATTAGCAATAATATAAATTAGATAATAATACGTAAGAGATCTTATAAAAATGTATCGTGTGACAAATACGAGTACGGAAGTAGCTAAAAACAGAACTATTTACCAGTTGTACAGAGCAATAATTGTAACACATCAACAAGTTGAACTATCTTGCATAGATTTATTTATTTGTTTAAAGAACAATATAAAATCTTGTACTGATATAAAAAAGCTAGTTTTCTTCCCTTTTGAATGTAAACGTTTCTCTGTTAAATTAGTTTTTCTCATTGTATATATGTTTCTATGTAATGTTTACCTGTTAAATGTTAGCAGTTGCCTTTTTAATAAAATTATAACTTTACAGCGAACAATTTGAATAAACAATAGTTTAAAGAAGACTAAAGGAATACATTCATTAGAAAATAATTAGACTTATCATTGTTACAAAACCGTTTTTTTTTATGGAAAACGAGAAAAATTAATTAAGAAATTTAATAAGAAACAAGAAATACAAAAATGATTTGAATAATACTGCATCAATATCATAGAACTAATTAAAATGAAAATGTATTATAATGATCAAATATATGTATGTTTGGCAATTGTAAGTTTATGATCAAATCAATGATGTTATAACTCTTATAAATGATTTTTTCGTAGAATATTTTTAAGTTAAAAATACAAAAGAGAAAAAAAAAAACATTTTATTTTTTATTTTTCCGAGTTATAAATTTTTAGAGTACAATTACGAAATAATGAGTAATATGAAACTTCTTGAGAAGGGAGTCTTAATTTCAAAAATATTAAATTTCCATACATTTTATTTATAGTACTCATTTTTAACTTAAATACCCAAGCTTGAAATTCATTTTAACATTAAAACTAATATTAGGAAATCAATATTAACGTACCAAATACTAATAAGATGCCATAAGCGAATATTACTTCAGTATACACGACATCTAATGGTAATATCAATATCTATAGAGGTCAAGATTATTAGACTTCAATAAAGGCATTTATGTGCTCATGGTCATCAACTCATTTCGGAGGCATCAGTACGAGAATTGACAGATATTAGTACATTGGGGAGGTTCATATAGGTACAATATATGTAGTTGTATACTGAAGCATATGTTTATCTGGATGCACTATCAGTTTGATAAACATGATGGGGAATAATTGGTTGCTTGGTTAAGACGCGTAGCTTGGTTTGGTTTGTGTTTAACATGGTAAAACTAATGGGAAATAAGAAATTAAGACGCTAAAGCACGGATAAAAATTTTATGAGAAATGAAAAAATGACATTTGGTGGGCAGGCAAATAGCTACACATAGAAGTAAAATTTGGCCATTAAATTTAATGCTTAGTATAATTATTGAATGTGATTAAGTGATAAGGCTAAATCACTTATTTCGTTTTGCACGTATTAAGAAGACTCCCCCTTATAGATGAATACTTGACACTTTGCTCAGAGTACGGTTACATTAAGCATGACATATATCCCAATTTTAATTATGATTTGGCTTTAATACCTGCTACCATTTTCCTGAAACCATTTTTCTAATCGTCAATCAATATGTAAGTTTTTAACTACGATAGTTTTTAATTTTCCTCTTTGTTATTCAAAAAAGTTGCATTTTTTCCTCAAAATTACTGTCCCAATAGAACCTCTACTGTTTCTATCAATAGGTGCCTCCCATTTTTTAAAATGAATTCTCATTTTAAAATTTCTTGGAAATAAGTAATCACTTAATTGTTTTTAGACGATACCCTTTAAACTAGTCCCATTGGCTGATAAAGCAGCCAAAAATTCCCGTTTTACTCTTGGCAAAAGTTTTCCAATACCCTTTACTGACACAAAATCAACTATTAAAAGAAAATGTCTATTAGCCTGGCAAAACAAATGGGATAATGAAACAAACAACAAACTTCACCACATTAAACCTATAATCTCAGACTGGCCAAGCGCATATAGGAGGAATAGGAAAGAGGAAGTGGTTCTTGCACGCCTCAGAATTGGACATTCCTATATCACTCATTTTCATCTTTTAAGTAATAGTACTCCATCTCATTGTAGTACATGTAACAGCGTTTTAACAATACTACACATTTTAATCGAGTGTCCCAATTTTAAAACACAAAGACGTGTTTATTTTGGTTCCATCAATTTTACCCTGAAACATATTTTAAGCAATAATTTTAATCATGGGAAAATTTTTAAGTTTTTGAAAAGCATATCCTATGACAATTTAATCTAAACTTCATCATTGTAAACATAACCCTTTGTCTGTGACAAAACATTTTAATACAATTTTTAAAATTGCGTATAGACTACGCTCGACTATGGGTCTCACGCCCGCATCTTATTATTTAGATTAATTTTCACTTTATAAGAAAAAACATATGATACGGCGCAGTATAGCCAAAAATGGACCTTAGCGCCAGTAAAACAAAAATCCTATCCTATTTAAACTAGTCCCAATAAAAACATGTTTTTTAAACTCTTAAATCCTTCGAAAAAAAAACTTCAATGAATGGGAACTTCATCACATAAAATCCAATTAACAAAGGCGAACCTTTTTAAATATATCCCATAACATGATTATTCCATTTACCACTAAACTTAAACTAATTATTCTGAGAGTTTCTTTTGAACTCATCAACAACATTTTTTTTTAAAAAGGAAATATTACCGTACATAATACCATGAAAATTATCATTACGGATACAGGGCATTATTGCTAACAAGAGTGGAAAAGTTTTTACGCGTTATGGGTTCTCTTTTACCAGTAAAAAAAAGTTTTATTCAAATAAAAGCCATTTTAAATTCCGATTTTCTTCGTGAAAATGTGAGAATGATGGTCAATTGAGAATTCTTTCTAAAATTCACAAAAAATTTTGAATGAAAGTTTGGATTGTGATAGATATTTTGTTAACAGTGATGTGTTTATTAGAAAATGACTTCTGTCGTTAAATGAGGAGTATTGTAGAATAGAATCATAATAACTGAATTTTTGTTGGAAAAATTATTAAAAAGTATAAAGTGCTCACTTTTAAGGCACTTTTAACAGTTTAATTTACTTTTAAATTTGTTTTTGAATTAACATAAATTTCATACCATTAAGGATTGCGACTGTTTGAATTTCCAAGTCCAGATTTCCGTCAAGAGCATAATTTATAGATATTTTTAAATATACGTAAGCTGAAAGTGCATTAAATAAATTAAATGCAAATACGAAAGACTATCAGATTAATTTTATAAGTCCAAATTTTAATCAATTGTTAATCCATTTAAAATCATGTTATTTAATTTTTGATAACTTTTTTGAGGAAGATATTATAAATGTGTGGATAAAAAAATATTAAAGAGATATAATTTGTTTTTATAAAACTATAAATATCCTAATGGAATGAGCGTGATTTTAACGTGCGCATAGTTATTAATAACTAATGGTTTATAATGTTATTGAAAAATTTGGCGCTATTCAATTCCTTCTTGTTGGCATGTCCCTACGAAAAGAAATTTCGAATGGTTCAAAAGTAAAATTAAAGCACTATTTAAATTATCTAATTGTACCATATTAGCCCAGCCGTATGTTATACAATATTACCTCGATATCTCAAAACCGAAAGAACCCATCAAATTTCGAGATGAGTTTTCGAGACATAAGGAAAAATTCAGAGAACTTAATTTCAAGGGAGGATATTCTTTCGAGATATAAAAAGTTTTCGAAGTATCTAAGTTCGAAATAACGAGAGTATAACTGCACAATATATGTTAAGAAAGCAATGCCCAATGATTTAATTATCTTAATGACTTAAAATTCACAACAGAAATTTTATGAATCTTCTTTATGAGTTGTTTTTAATCTGAACAAAATTAAAATGGTTTGTCAAAAGAAATTTCCCTTTTGAAAGAAATTTCTCTCTCTCTCTCCTTTCTTCTAGCTTTTGTCTCGTTCATTTACTGGAAAGACACGATTACCTTGGATATTATACTTTGCATAATTTACATTATTATAGAATAAATATGAACAGCTGTTCATTCAATGGGAAATGTCAGTTTACCATTCCAGTAAATGGTCCCCCTCTTACCTCGCCTGATATCCAAAATGTAGAGTTTTACAGTATTATTTAACAAAGAAAAACACTTGAATAATGGATAAAACAAGAAGCATAAGCTGCATAATTATTATACAGAAAAACGTGACTAAATTATGTCAATTCCTAGCGTACAGGTCTTTCTTTTTTCGTTCACATGCAGCTGGTTTTTATTGAAAAACTTACTACTCTACTTTATTAGTTTTTTACTACAAAATCAATATAATTTGTGAAAAGAAAGTCTTCTTTTCCCTTTCTTTACTGGCTTTAAAACTGAAAATCAAAACCACTAATACACTTTCCAATATCCGATTTAAATAACAATACGAAATAAACCGATTCAATTCGCTTTTTCGATTAATCGCAAACAAAAAGCAATAACAGCAGACTCGCGGTAACTGAAAAGAATTGATGAATCAATGCACACAATCGATATCAAACCACTCGCTAACTTAATTCATTCAACTTACACAAAATCTACGTCACCACCAGGTAAATCGCTCGTTCGCACCACATTTATTATTGCTAAGTGCTTCCGATTCGTAAAAAAAAAAAACTAAATCAAAAGAACCCCATCATAACCAGTGGCTCATAAAAGTCCGAAAAGTTTTCGACCACGTATAGTTTCGATCTCGACAAGATCAATAACTCGCGTTGTCTTTTTTACTGAGGGTTTTTTTTTTGTCTTCGTTGTCTTTTTACCGAGTTTCTCCCCCCTTCTATCCAGGGCAGGTGCGGGGGTTCTTATCTGGTGGGGAAAGATTTATGGAGGTATGGATGCAGGGGAAAATAAGGGAAAACAAATGTTTTTGCGATGAAGGTGCAGAAGTAATCTGAAACCGATGGAGTTTTAAATGAAGAAATGGAGTTTGTTTTAGGTATGTTAAGGAATAAATGTAACTTGTGGGGATGTTTGGAAAGTGTGGGAGTTTAAATAAAGAAAATTCCATGATGGTAAAGATAAAGGATATGCAGATTCAACTCTTTCACATCATCATCATCGACGGTCCAGGGTGGGCCTTGGCCTTCCCTAGAAGCTTTCCCCAGGCTGGGTCTTCTCCTTGCTATAGATATCCAGTTTTTAGCTTTTAAAATTAAAAAGTCCTTTTCCAAGCAATCCAGCCATCTCAAGCCTCTCTCGTCCCCTTCTTCGGGTACCGGTTGGTCTGGCATAAAATTTTGTTGGGGGGGGGGATTTACGCTTCCTCCATTCTAACAATATGGACTGCCCATTCCATTCTTTGTCTTTTGATGAAATTTATAATATCAGGTTCCTAGAATGAGCGATATAGTTATTCAACTCTTTTAGGTTATTTAAAATTTTTACTTAATGATCTGTAATTTATACGACGCCACGAATCTCAAGATCTTCCTCGTATATGTGTAGTGTAGTTGTAAACCGAAAATACGAATCAACAAGACAATCTTGATCAAAGTAATATCTTGTTCCGGATGAACTTATAAGCATTATGGTTAAACTTAATTTCAGAACCAAATCTTTTTTTATGTCTTCTTCAAAAACATTCGTTCTTTTCTCGAATTTAGTGAAACGTCAAGTTTAAGGCCATTTAACCCTGAGCATACACAAACCCAATTATTCTATTTAAAAAAAAACATCTTCCTTACATTTCAATAACCAGAACTTTAAAATTATCTCTAAAATTGCCAATATTAGTAAAATTAACATGAAAAAAGCAAAGCATATATAAGAAGCAATCGCAATACCAAAAAGATGTTACAAAATTCTCTGATGAAACCAAGGAAACAGCAAAACCAATCCTCATGACATGTGTGCAATATTTTCCTAACATCTAAATACATTAATATAAGGTATAAGAAGAGTAATAAAGCAACAACACTTTTCTAACTTGATGATTATTACATAAAAAGAAGCAAAAAATCAAAATTTCTTGTTTTGGGTCTAATTTTTACATTTCTCTGAATGCTGTCTTTTTTTCTAAAGTGCAATCAAGAAAATTACTACAAATTATTCCCTAGCCAAAACTACCCACGTACTGCTTACTGATAATGCTTTTTCCTATAAATACGTCTAAATTTGCCGGCAGAGCACCCAACTCAAGTCACGATCTCATCTGGCAAAGCTTTAATATTCCCAAAGTATCTCAACGATTCGGCTTTGTAATGAGCCTAGCCATAATGATTCGTACTGAATCATCAAGTTGAGTTGCTAATCAGTGCTGCTGATTCATCAATCCGAATATTATTTACGAACTGATTATGCTACGTTGATGAGTTATTTCTCGTTGAAAGTTGTATGTTACCAAGTAACAATAAGCTGCAACATAAGTTATGTTTTAGTGTATTAGCGGGGAAAAATCAAAGTTTAGTTAATTCTTCAACTTCTATAGTATCTTCAATCTGTATATTTCATTCAAATGAAAAATATCCCCCACCATTTAGAACCAGTAAGGAAGAGAGATAATGTTTAATAGGGGATAACGTTTTTTTATGTTGGAGTCCAAACTAATTTTAAAATTCACCGTAACGTTTTCTTTTAGTACCAAAAGACCACATGTGGTTTCTACAGGATGTCCCAAAAAAGACTGACACATTTTAAAAATTTTTAATTAAAAAACTAAAAAAGATAAAAATACGCGGTTTTTTGCATCCTACTCTGAAGACCAAAGAATTTTATGACACAATTTTTCGTAAATCATTGTTCCCAAATCCACCTACAGGGTATAAAAGTATCAATCTTATTAACATAACTTATATCAAATACGGTACATTAAATAAAGATTAATATAGGCACCTAATGATATGTTATATCAGGATGAAGTATTAAAAGTCGGTTTTTAAGCTTTATTTGCACAGGAATGAGTGGGAAGGAAATACCAAATATAATTTTATAATTTGTAAATTATAAAGTTTATGAATTGTCAGATTTTATCTCCTTAGAAATTAAAAGGTTTTAAATCTATCATTCAATGCTTCAGCCTAAGCCTAATACCTACTAGATTTCATAAGGCTGGGAACTTTTTTTACAACTTTGCATATGAGGAAAGTTATTTTTTCAAGTTATGAACTAAATATTCATCATTGGCCACCACAGCCTTTTCAATCTGATGAAAGTCATATCCCTACTGATATTTGATCCAACTTATTCTTCGGCACCTGTAGGGTCGATATAGACCAATTTGGGAATATCTGATACAATAATCCTTTAGTGATTGATTACACATCGCAATCACTAAAAATTACACTTCATTTGATCAAGTGATCCTCTCGTATTATCACGTACACTTGACGGCCACTTCGACATATCAAGGGCGAGCTCATCATTTATGTAACCACCAGCTCCAGATGAGAAGGCTTCAACCATTGGGGAATGTCCGAGTGATTGACAGATAATTTCTGAGATTGCCGGATTGAGTCGTGACCAGAATGACCGAGTCCCGGATTTTTTCCCCCCTCGGATTAATGGACATTCTGGGAAAAGTTTCCGCTTTTTGAAGAGAGGTGAGAACGTTGAGTATCTTTCGGGTGAATTATAAATGATGGGTATTTAAAAGAACATTCATCATTTTTGAAGGGTGGTGTGTTGGGAGATATTATTCAACGCATGGAGAAGATATTCGGGATTTTAGTTAATGCTTGCATATTTCAGATTGTATGAGGCGATTTTACTTGCTTATTAAGTTGGGTCTTGATAATTTCTTTGGTTTTTCATTATTTATATCCATGACTATATACCACTCAATGTCATTAAGGTTCAAACTAATGGATGATTCATATGTAAAAAGCGTATTAAATGAATGATATTTAAATGTAGATTTTTAGTAAAAATAGTTTAGTTTTTTTTATACGGATTGGGAAGGTTCATATCACAGAATTAATCACTGACTTCAACAGATGTTTTAAGATTAATATGGTAAAGCATTAAATTTAGCAAAAATGAATCCTTTGTTGAATAAAAGTTATGTGTTTCTGCATAATATACGTATTATCTAGTTATTCATAGGATTACGCCAAACTTAATTTTGTGCATATATCCCAGTTTCATTAGCTATTCGTACTCGTGGTGGAAATTCATACACTACTTCTAAAACTTTTAATCCAAAGAAAATTTTTACACATCTGTTACACTTAAATTGTTATTTAAGTGTAAAAAAATTGTAAAAGACAAAAAAGAGAGATAAAAGCCATAAACAGCTGAATTTAAGTTACAGCACATAAAACGGCAAATTATGTAAGAAACCCCATATAGTATATACTGAATATACTGAATAGTAGATTTGATTTCTAAAGTGTTTTTTACTGCGTCCTTTAACCATCTGCTTCTGCATTTCTTAGATCGGAATAGAGAGAAATACGACTCTCTTAATTATCAATTTAGTATTAATATATTGCTAGTATAAGTTCAAAAAATATAGTTAAATTATATGAGTACTTTATAGAAAATAATTAATTTCACAGAATCAAAATTGGCTAACTTTCACGATTATATTCGAGTTTTAGTTAATGACGTTTTTTATACTTCGAGTTCGAGATAACAAGCAACTCGATCTTTGCTCACAAATGAAATTATTTCCTCTGATCCAAATGACGTTATCTCAGATTTATATAAAAGATATTTTTTTAAGAGCAGCCGTTATACAAATATGTTTGGTGTCGGACACAAACTACTGCTTAGTTTACTTTCACATTAACTTTTCGACTGTTTTAGCAAAATCTCAAGTTTTGAGATAAAGCTGTTATGAACGTTTTTCGAATTTGTTCTTTAATCATGAATAAAGTACTATTTTTGATATATATAAAACAAAAATACATTTTAAAAGTGGTGACTATTAATAAATTCTTTTGTTAAAATTTAAACTCCAAATTTTTTAAATCGTGAAATTCTTTTAAGTAGTCCATGAAGGAACCAGTGACTTGTTTTTGTTTTGCATAGAATGGCCTAATCTGGCCCTTGTGCCATAAAAATCTAATCAACCAACCATGAAGGGACCCGGTAGCACACGAAAAAATGTCCAATAAATTGAGAGTTGAGTGTATTAAAAAAGAAAGGATTGAATTATGGAGCCGATGACTTTCATCTGTTTCATTTGAGTGTTTGGTGACCAAGCACGTGATTATTAAATTAAATCCCTGATTTGTAGTTCTTTCTCGCATTTTGGTCTTGATTTCTTGTAATGGCGAAGAAAATCTAAATTCCCCGAATCATGAAGTTAACAACAGACAAAAGGAATTCAATACCTAGCCTTCAAACCGATTGACGGATACGATTTTTGAAAGAAAGGTTAAACTTTTCAAAATAGGTTGGAAGTTCAACAGGAACTTTATTTCCAATATTTTCCTGACATTTTTTTACTGATATTAGTTGTTCTATAGACTATTTGAATTAAAGTCATTTACTTTTAGGCGAAAATAACCTCAAATTAAAACGTTGGTAAAATGAATTTAAAATTATTTTTGTGTAACTGTTGAGGATAAAACATTAATTAGTATCTTAATGTGCATCGAAGAATGGGTTTTTAATTAACAAAAAAGAGCTTAATCTGGGTTGCCATGGCTTAAGTTACTATGGATAGTAAACAAACACGAGTCCACTAGTTTCTCGGTGCCCTATTAATATAAGGAATGTTTATATGTGAAATATGTATCAAAAGGTTAAGAATGATAAGGTTCTGTTTTTTTTTTTGCGGTATGTCAACAAAGTTATGTTTTTAAAAAACATAGAACTCCACTACCAACTTTTCCACAAAACCTCTGCATTATACTTTCCCGGGCAAGAACCTTCCCAAAAACACACACTATACCCGACATTACTTCTCTATTCCACGAGAAAAACGTGGAGTCCCTCCCTACCCCTCCCTGTAGAGTAAAAGAAATATTCTTGGCCACAGCCCTGTTCGTATTAAACAGCGATGTTTTTTCCCTCAGAACTGTTCTGTGAGATGTTTGGAAATCGGCCATCAGTTACACCAGGAGAATATATATTTTTGAGAAAAAGTTTTTTAGCGTTTTGCATGACTCGCTTTCGGTAGGTAGCCTTTTGCGAAACAGGTTGTTTGTTGACTGCCGTCTATTTTACATGAAAGTTCTTTGGTAGAAGTTTGTAAAAATTCCCTGCAGTTTTCTTGAATTTCTATGCAAGGTCTACAAAACTTAACTGGGCCCTATTTCGTTAACTAGCTTTCTAGGAGCCATAAATTTTTATCAACCAGGAAATGCATTACCTTTGTTAAGAAGATTGAGAAAGATTGTAATTATTTTTATATTGGAGAAAAAGTAATCATTTTACAAGACTTTCTCTTTAAACACAAAAGCTTATTATTACTATCTATTTTTAAGGAATTCATGCAACTCAATTATTTGCTTTAGTCAATTTTCTTTTTATATATATGTTACAGTACATATACGAATAAAATCTTATGATTCATAATTCAAAACTAAAGCAAATCTGACTTTCAATATAAAGCTTTGAAGTAGTTTCGGGACTTTTATTGCTGCTTTGATAACAATAAACTTTACATTATTTTGTTTAGAAACATAGGGCCTTGATGCATAAACCCCAAATAACCAACCAATCGAGATATGGGTATTATATGGGTAGGGTCATATTTAGTTACATATAAATATGACCCTATAGACATATGCAGGAATAACATCAAAGTTGAAGAATTTATCTTCACATTTGTAAGAATGGTTCATTTTAAATTTTTTTATAATGTTTAATTTTTTTTAATGTTTAAATGTTTTTTAATGTTTAAAACTTTTCTTGAGTAAGGGGAAGACTATTTTATTCTTAGAAAAAAAAAACTGTCGTGTCTTTTCCTAGTGTAAATACAAAATACTTTATCTATATTTCAATTTGATAATGAAAGGACACCGAGAGTTTTCAAACAACTTTGGATTCTTCGAAGTATATTACCCTTGGTTTTATGCTAATTTTGTAGAAAATGAGACTTTTAGTCTAACATTAGTACAATTAAAAGTTTTTTTTTCCAAAAAGGAAGAAAACATCGTATCAACGGGCATAAAAAAACTAAATAAATGTAGGGTTTACTAAAACTAAATACTTTAGTACATTGATATGAGAAAGTATTTATCCTGGATTCAAAAATTAGCTCAAATATCATCCTTCATCCTACTTTATATTTTTAAATTACACTACCTGAAGAAAATTTTATATTTAAAATTATAAGAATTACTAAGAAACCAAGAAATATTAAAACGGGTAAAACACTTGTTTTGGTTTTAACGTTAGACATAAACAAGAGACACCTAACCACATCCTCTTCATTCTTCGAGTTTTCTATAAATATGTATTTCAAACCCCCGAGTAACTGTCAACTACTCAATTCCTAAAACTATCCATAGTTATGTGCTTTTCCGAATTATTCCGGTGATTTCAAACACGCCGTTATTTTCCAAAGGACGATTTTGAATGACAATTCGGAATTGACTCTTGGAAAGAGTGTAAAATAAGCACGTACAGCTGTGGTGGGAGAACAGAATATTTCAAGAAAAATTCCCGTTTCTCGTGACCAGGATTCTTAAAACGCAGATAAACTTGTTGTGTTGGGAATTGATGGACTCAACAGAAATAGATGCCACGTGTAAGAATATTAAATATTTTAGTGTTATTTCCAAGAATGCTTAGAAATTGCCTACTGCAATTTATTTGTATGTCCCGACATGATAGTTAAACGAAATTTGGCTCATTATATGAATTTTAAGTATCAAAACTTTGTAGTGGTGAGTGGTTACCTCAATTTCTTAGAGCTTTAACAGGATCGAAGCATCAATTGCCTCGTTGAATTTTTTTTAACTGTCTCCTTGGGAAATCTCTTGTACATAACTTTCTTTTAAATTTTGTAAAGTAAATTTATATGATTGTAACTATTGCTTATGCGAGTTTTTTTTTTATCTTATAAGGTTTGACAAATTCGTGAAGCACATAGGGAAAAATTTTGTGAACTAATCTATTCAATAATGTAAGGATTGTGTTTTATTTTATTTGTCAGTATATAATGGCTTTATGAAACGTAATAAAGTTATGTGCAAGCAAGTATACACTTCTATTTTGCGTAAATTCGAATTGAATTTTCCAAAATATACGTTCATGATGGTTCTTTTGAGTTACTCAAGAAGTGGTGTAACTCCGACCTGATCATATATCCATGTTGACTATACTGCCGTCCTTAGCAAGAAGGGTGTATCTCGGATTTTGGCGATTTTCAGGTTTTTGCATATATAGAATCTATGGAGTCTTCTGCACCTTATGATACCTCATTCATGTACCTATGGGTACGAAAAGGTACACAAAAACGCTAGTGAAAAAGGGCGTATCTCTGAAATTTCTTGAAATCCTTAGGCGAAAAGTGCTTGTACTGAAAATCTTGATTTTCGGAGATGTGCCCTTCTTGCTAAGGACGGCAGTATACGTACTCAGTTGTTGAATTGGCAAAGAAAACATTCACCACTAAATTGTTAGTAATATATTCTGGTAACATAGTTCCTGAGAGTGCTTATAAAATTTCCTGGTAACTTTGTGCAATCTTAAGATAAAATAATTTTAGGCAAACAAAAAGATAGTTTTACATTGCAGAATGTCTTATTAAGTAATTAGAGATGAACAAACTTTAAGTAATAAGTATTCTGAATATTTATATTATTTGAACTAAACTTTGTAGTGGAAAATAAACATGGTTTTGAATTTGGTTATGGTTAATGTTTCTAAAAGACATAGAAGTTAAAGGTAAATGTTTTAGTTAAAGGGCACAATTCTACATCAGTTCTATACACAATTACTATCTACTGTCCTAGCACAATTAAATGTTTCTTGGTTCCATTTTTCCTCAACACTACTGGAGCAATGAGACAAAAGATTCAAAACGACTGTCTCTCCTTAACTCCCCATATCTATCACACGAAGGATTCACTTCCACTCTTAATCCAAACAAAATCCCAAAGCATATGAATATTTATACTCCGAAACTCTCAACAATCCCTCTAAAAGCCGGGTCTTAAAAACTCTCCAAAAAATCCATTTCCGCCCTTGAAAAGCGCCCAACTCGAGCAAACTCTCTTAAACAAGGCCCATTGTATCTCTTTTTAGGGCTCTTCAGCGCCATAAAACCGGTATCAGCTCTTCTGTTTCTCCTTTTATAACGAAATAAGCACCCTGCGCTCACAGACGTACACGCACTTAAGGGCAGGGACGCCCTGGGCTTTTATGAGAGGGCTTTTGGGAAACAAACGTAGCAATAATAAGGCTTTGTTTTTCGGACTGGACTGGATAGGGATGGGCTGGGTGTGGGATGGATATATTTGGTTGATGCGTGGGAGGAATTCAGGATATTTTTTGGGGGACTTATCTGTGAAAGTTATCAAGCGTAGTTTATTATTAAATTAAATTTATTGTGAAAGAATTTTCAGATTAAGTGTTGTGATATCCCATTGTAATAGTCGTCATATAGAATTTTTAATTTGACCATACAAAAACTGCTTGCTGTGTTTAAGTAAATCTATTGATAGACCTTTACCAGATTCAGCTATTTCAATTATTTTAATAGAAGGGGAACATAGAGTTTAATCGGGAAACAAATTGCAAATAATCGGGAAACAATTTGTTTTTTTTCTTCAACGGATTTCGGCTCTACAAGATGAATTTTATGGGAAAACGAACGTTTAGGACTTTTTTTATTTATATTCCCTCTATTGTAACAGATATTAACAAAGTAAATTAATTGCTGCTATCAGTGGAAAAGTTCATACCCACTTTAACATTTCATAAAACAGTTATTTAATTAGGTAAACAAATCTCCCTTCCACACAATATTTTATACTTAAAAATGTTATTAATCTTTATTGTACTACATCACTCCAGGTGACAGAGAAATTGTGTTTCGTTTGAAAGTTTCGTTTGAAAGAAGGATTTAAAGGGCGGTTTTATTCGAACTTTACGAATAGCTTCAAGGAATGCATTTTTAAATTTTTCATATTTTCCTAATTGATTAGATATTATATTACTCCTTCTCAGTTTTAAAATTCAAAACCGTTTACCTTACTCCCATGGGAGTAATATGTATATGTTTGTCGAGTCTGAGATTTCTGCAGTTTACACATCTCAAGCACAAAACGTTTTATGAAACTTTCTGATATAATTCCCACTCAACATCCAAATCATCAACCATTCCAAAACGTTTTCACCCCACGCTGCGGGCACTACCGAACCCCCAAGGAACGCCCCAGTTGTCGGCCCACCACCGGGGCTTATAATCGCTCCCGGGAGCTGTGCCGGGGCTTATCGGAGACAGGAGATAGATGTTCGGAACTGTTTTTATTCCCTGGGCTAAACGGCAGGGCTTACCGGGGCTCAGGTCGCAGCCTCACTGCGCAATTATGTTCTTGACGAGAGCTCATCTATTTCGATAGGTTGTTGTTGTTGTATAGGGGGCAAAAAAAGGAGGTTTTCCTTATCTGTGGACGTGTTTTCAAGTTTTGCCCCATCTGGGAGTTTTAAAAGGATTGCTGGTGGAACAGATTGCCGTTTTATTATTTGGGTGGGTGTTGTTGCTTGAGCTGGGTTGATCCCGTAGGAAATGAAATCGGGGTGAGGAGGTTTGTGGGAGAAGTCGGAAAATAACCCCTTTGAAAAATTAATAATTGGGGTATTTAGGGTGTTTGTGAGGGTATTATACTTAACATGTAATATATATTTCTAGCAGCCATATTCACAGCTATCAGCGTCAGCAGCTAAAGACAGAAAAATTAACATTTTTCAGACTCTGATTGGTTGAATCCTTCTGTAACCAAAGATTTAACACCGACGATGATGAATGTGAATATAGCTGTTTGTTATAGCTGTTAATTTTTTTCATAAAGTAATCATAAAGTCGAGAAGATTTTTCTTTCTTGAAGTAAACCTTTCATTTTGGTGTTACCTTACTCACCGTACTTTTTAGAGTCTTAACTTTCGAGCTTATACCAAGAAGTTATCTCGGTATGTTGAACTTAAAGATAACAACGTCTAACACAATGTATCGTGCTATTATCAAATTTTAGTAAGGTAATTTTCATAACTTTGCTAAGTTAATATGTGAAATGGATTAACAAAATTAAACATGGGCATTGCTATGTTCATATAAAAATGACATGCTGAGTTTTCTATAAAGAACTCAGAAAATCCATAAAGGTCTTTTTCGTTTTTGAGACTTAAAAACCGTGATAGTGATTAAATTGTGATTTATGGAAAATATATTGGGGGTCTTTAATTAATTTTTTTAGACTTATAAACCATCGTAGTGACCGTATATGAGTGTAACGTGAAGTTCATGGCATATGTAATATTTCAATAGTAAGTTACATATTAATATAAATTGTAATCTCAATAAACAGGTAAAACGCTTGCATTTAGAAATCCAAATATTAGTTCCAACACGAATTTCCGCAATCATCGATAGAGAAAAACGATCAATTTTCTGAAGAGAAGAAAAACCCGAACGAAACACCATCAGAAGTAACCCGATTCCCTCTTTTTCGATACACTTTATTCCCGTATTCAGCTTCTCCTAAATCTACCCGAGTTCAATCACAAAACCATTAAAGCGTTATCTTGCTCCAAAGTCCGCTGCTCTTTACTTCTGAGACAGGAAACATCTGTATCCCATCCTAATGACTTGATGTGAAACTGTGGGGGAGAAACTGTTATACTTGACACACAGTAAATAATGTTATCGAATGTGAGTTCAGTGGGGTTTTTTGTGGTCATTTTTCTGTCATGAGTTATGCTTGGTTGGATATTGCCTTGCTATTCCTATGCCTTGATATTGCAAGATACATCTCATCTCACTATCCCTTTGAAATATATTTATACTGAAATCATACATGGAAACTGGTGGTGATTTTAAAAGCTGCACATCCAGAGATATTTTAAACTCCTCTGATAGAGTATTTTACTCCTTGAAAATAATCGGAAATACTCTATAAAAAACTAACCAGGAGTATTTTCACTCTTTGAATTTTTCACAAAGGTTTAGCTTAAAAAACGCACTTTTCCCCAGCGAAATCAGCAAATAATATTTTTCTACTCAAAAGAGAAGTAAGTGGTAGTCATTGGTCTTCGTCTTTGAGTGAATTTTCGTAGTCGGAGTACCCAAAACCCGAGGCAAGTGACCAAAACATTGTCGGTCTCTATTTGTGAACCCCTTTTTGGTTTCTATCACGGCACCCTAATTATCATACTTTTTAATGGCGTTTTCCTACAGAAATAGTAATTTTTTTCTCATTCATATGCTTAGTGTAGGAAGTTTGATTGTTTTCGTGTCTCTGTATATGTAGTTTATGCTATTTTTGTATTTCACTCCACATAATTGAATTTCACTCCTCCTTAAAAAGTCAAGGAGTATTTTTACTACTCCAAAAAACTATGTGACTGTGACTATGAAACTTAGCATACAACATACATATCCTTTTTTTTTTCATTTCAGTTGATTTGATTTTATTAACTTATTTTGCTTTGTTTGTGAGCGAGAACATTAGAGTTCATGAAGATTTCATTTCATTCACAGTTCAATAACTCATCAAGGACTGTCCGTCCGATCTGTTCTGCTCAAATCCCTTAAGACGCTGTGATCGCATTGGAGCTCTTAAGATGATCCAGAGAAGAAATGTACCGAAATAGCGGCAGGTAAGCGCAAATAGAAGATTCCGCTTAATAACGCAGTTCTTTGGTTCATCCCAGTCCAACAAAAAGCGGTCTAAGCAGTTTCTGGAGGTAAAAAAATCCGGGATAGAATACTTCGAATGGATGTTTTTTTTTTCATTGTTCGATTTTTCTTTCGCTGCCTATGACCTTTATTAATACGAGAGGATCGATTGGCCCTTCCATCAAAACTAGAACGAGGGAGGAATTTAAAATGTTCGAAATATTTTCCTGCTCTTTTTTTTTCCGTGTGTTCGATTAGTCATCAAGTCATCACACGAAGGTGTAGTTCATTAGGTTCAATGGAAAGATGAATTACTCTCTTACAACTTTAAATTCAGCTAGAATTCTAAAATTTAATTACTTATTGAACTTAACCGTGTTATTTGAGTATGTTTTCAGACTAAGATGTTAATATCATATTTACAACCATCAGCGTCGGTGTTAAATACTAAGTCAAAGAAGAATTCCACCAATCAGAGTCAGAAAAAAGCTAATTTTTCTTTCTTTAGCTGCTGGTTAACACTAACGCTGATGGTATACAGGGTGTCCCGTAAATGATGTGTCACACTTCTAGGGGGGATAGTAGACACCTAGACGAGTCAGAATCACATAGGATTTGGGGTCCCAGACCCAATCCCTGGGAGTTAAAAATGGAGCGACACCCCAAAACAAGTATTGAAAAATTCAATTTGTAGAAGAACTACTATTGGTAAAAATGTAATTATGGTCTCAAATTTTGTGGTTTAATATGATCCTCAAAATTACCTTGACAGTTTTCAATTTAAAATTTTTTTTATTACGAAAAAAGTTAAAAAACAGCAAAAAAATGTGAAAAATATGCCAAAACTTTATTTTGTTTTCCGAAATCCTTTCTTTCGATTTGATAATCTGAAAGAGCATAATTAATTAACCTTAAGTCCAAAGTTTCACGTAAATAGCATCAGTATTAAACGCTTGAGAGCCTGTTAAAGTTAGTTTTATGGGAGCAAAAACGGCTTCGGAAAACGAACGTTTAGGGACAATCTACAAGTTACGGATAGATGCTCGCCAAATTTCCCAACATTATTTGCGATACGAGATTCCTCGCCAACCTACGCTTCTACAGATAGTGTGGCCTTAGTTTTCGGATCGTCACTAGAAGTCTAAAAGGTAAATGTATTCAAGCTATCAAATCAGACACTCAAGAAAAAATTGTTACTATACCTAAGAAAATAAGCAATGTTTGTTTAGCAAAAGGGATAGTTACAACTTATTTTTTCTTAAGTCTCTGTTTTGTTAAGTTCAATAAACATTTATCTTCTAGACTTCTGTGACGGTCTGAAATCGAAGACAAAAATTTAAGTAAATTAATTAATTTACTAATTTTTTTCAAAATAATTCCCATCCCATAAAAAAGTGAACCACCATGCCAACTTTGAACACTTTTTGTAAACAGTTTTTGTCGTTATTTTTCATTATACCCCTGCTTTAGGATAGGTCAGTAGGCGGATCCTCGATCGCTGGGTTCGTGATTTCGAATTGCGATACAAGATTGGTTTCTATTAATCGAGAAATGTCAATGGGAATAAGCAAAGTGTATGGGGGCTATCCACTCACCGTCCGATAAGCAATATCTTAGGTTTGTCATAACTTTCAATAACCTGCATTCTTTTATTTTGCAAATTTCTTATATCGGAAGTTGAGGGGAGACCCTGCATACCCACTTGCTTATTATATCATTCTTTGATTAATAGGAACCACCCTTGTATCGCAACCCGAAATCAGGAACCTAGCGATTGAGGATCCACCGACTGACGTATCCCCACTATGTACAAAAGATATTTTACAAACCATGTTTGTAAATAATAGATTCTTCTGTTTTTTTTCCCTAAGTTATCAAATGTACAGTTTTTCTCATTAAACGCAATAAGTAGTAATGCTGTTTGCATGATTGATACATTTGTAAAACTAACACAACTATCGATTGAATAAAAAACTATCGATACTATCAGATAATTTCTAACAATTCATACTATTGATTTTTAAGATCGATAGTTCCTAAAAATCAGTAGTAAAATCATGTTTGTTCTTTATGTTAAAAAAAATTTTTAATTAAATTAATTAATCTCTTTTTTTCTAAAAATTATAAGAATTAAGAATCAACATTTACGCTTTTGAAATTTTCATCCCGCCAAATTGTTCAATTGGCGCATTTCAGATATTTTCATACTCATCTCCTGTCTCGCCAAATCGGGCGAGGAATGAAAGTTGGCAGACATCTATCCGTAACTTGTAGATTGTCCCTAAACGTTCGTTTTCCGAAGCCGTTTTTGCTCCCATAAAACTAACTTTAACAGGCTCTCAAGCGTTTAATACTGATGCTATTTACGTGAAACTTTGGACTTAAGGTTAATTAATTATGCTCTTTCAGATTATCAAATCGAAAGAAAGGATTTCGGAAAACAAAATAAAGTTTTGGCATATTTTTCACATTTTTTTGCTGTTTTTTAACTTTTTTCGTAATAAAAAAAATTTTAAATTGAACACTGTTAAGATAATTTTGAAGATCATAATAAACCGCAAAATTTGAGACCATAATTACATTTTTACCAATAGCAGTTCTTCTACAAATTGAATTTTTCAATAATTGTTTTGGGGTGTCGCTCCATTTTTAACTCCCTGGGATTGGGTCTGGGACCCCTAAGTCCTATGTGATTCTGACTCGTCTAGGTGTCTACTATCCCCCCTAGAAGTGTGACACATCATTTACGGGACACCCTGTAGTGAATATGGATATTAAAGTTATGAGTGTTTAGGGTTAATGAAAATTACAATATACAACTCAATGAAATACGTTACATTTATAAAAAAATTTCCATGTGTAACTGTAATAAAAATGGTATGTTTAAAGAGAGCAACAATTTTCTGCTATTACCCATTATAGTACGATCTTAGATTATGCAAACTATATCATACCTTTTTTTTTATTACTGAAGTGTTTTGGAAAATTTATTAGAAAGGAATTCTATGAAAAGGAAATTTTTTTGACTGATATTAAATTGCTTTTCAAAAAGAAAGTAGATATATATCAATCGGCTTTAAAGAACATTTTCCGTGACATTTTTCCCGTTTACATGGAGATAATCATAGATGGGCGTTGATAGACCCTATTTAAATCTTAACTGAAATACATTTAAAGTTACCAATTTTTTTTAAAGTACTAAAGTAGTTGTGAAACTGCTAAGTTTTTAAAAAAAAAATCACATTCTTCTCGAATATTTTTTAAAATAAATAATAAGGTGATTGTATTGTCAGATATAGTGCTGTCCTTTAAAAACAACCCACTGTTTCATATTTTCTTCATTAAAAGCTTAATAAAAAGGATAATTAAATCGAACAAAAAGCTGTACCAGCGGCTCATCCTCCCTAACATTTTAGTGCTTAGCATGTTTAATTCCAACTATCCATTACAAATTGGCAGTCAATTAAGCAAGAATTTGAAAAAAAAAAAACACTTTTTCCTAGAAGAACTCTAATTGGCGGACTGAGCTAAAACTTTAATATTTTATTCTCATAGTAATGGGATAACATGAAAACGCGCGAAAAATGCTCTAAAGTCTTTATAACATACATTTTTACAAAATCTGTAAATCTAAAGCACATTTTTTGAAAAAAATCTACATTATCTCAGCCTAAAACCGTATAAACCGTTCTTTGACCAGTTTTTACACCCCTGACACTCTAAAGGGCATAGAAAGACAGGGTATATGAGATGGTGAAATTATTTTAATTATTTAATTAAAAAATCTCAATGGGTTGTTTTTAGGGTACAATTTGGTGTAGGTTGTTTTTAAAGGACAGCACTATATATAAATGACATGGAAATACCAGACTTTTTTTTTTTGTCAAAATCGGTTGTCTTCAATGTATAGTTGATGTATAGTCCGCTAAAACTGGGGGCTGTTATGTGCGCCTCTCGCATTTTTTCCAATCCCACATCATAAGATTCCTATTTCAACTTGAGGACCAATCAGAGCGACTGGCAAACCCATATTGGGAATGACAAACATCTGACAAACCAATCACATCTCACGAAGTAGTATCGGGAAAAGTGCATAACGGGCACGCAATAGCTCAGAGTTACCTGAACTTTAAGTTTTACCTAACATCCCTATCAGCACGTATCGAAGCGTGAAATAGCAGGCAAAAAAAAAAAGCTCTTCGTAATATTCACCTCGAGTGTAATGGAAAATAGCCCGGGTTCACACAGCCTAAGCCCCAGACCATTAGGGCCTTTCGAAGAATATACATCGGCTGGGGAAGCAATTTGCATCTCTAAGTATACAGTAGTGAGCGCTTCGCGGAAATTGCGAAAGTCATCTGGGGCTTTCATTTAGCCCTAAAGAAACACCTCAGAGTTTTTGGGAAGTTTTCCCGCAGAAAATCTCATCATTTCGGGGCTAATACTTTCTTTGGGAGTCGGAATTGTTGAGTGATGAGTGATCGATTGATTTTTTTGTTTTTGTTTTTGTAGATGCTGCCAATTTTGAGAAGAACGCATTGAGATTACGGATTTTTCAAGGTTGTTTCGTAGTCGGATGTAAAAAATAACCCTAATCAATGAAATTTGAGAGTTTGTAGTGTAAGATTTGCTATTCAGAGTTCCTGAACTCTGAAAAGCAAATCTTAACTACAATACATTTACTACTGCCTACGGGTGTCACCCGATTAGCAAATTCGGGTGACACCCGTAGGTCATGGTCATGGAAATTGGTCACATGACTGTTGTTTTGTGACTAATTCCATGACTACTTGGACCCTCATGATCCTCTTCCTGATCTTGTACGCCGCAGAATTTTCAAAGAAAAACAGCATAGAAATAGTAATGAAAATTTTAATGGGGTGAAACCCTAACCCTCCAACCCCGGGCGAGTTTATTTTTAAAATAACTGAATAAAATAACAGTAATTTATTGAGAAATGTAATAAAACACTAATTTTGCTCTATTATGTGATGCATATGTTACGGGCAATATTATAAATCCGGGCATTATTAATAATGCCCGCATATTTCGGGCAAAATGATAAATGTCATTGAATTTATCACATCACCTGGCTCAGTTCAGGCTTTATTAATAATGCAAGGTTTATCACTTTCTCCATAGCATAATATATCTACGTTATCTTTATACTTCATATGATCTAACGTCAAATTGTTTTAAAATAACCTGTTTGAATTCTTAAATAAGGTTAACAGACGCTCATTTCATAGCCATGTATCGGTCTGCCTCACGCGCTATATCAAAATCCCAATTATGTATGGATTTTGTTTCAATGTGCTATATAATGTCTGTAATATCATCAGTATTTGATACAGCGTGTAGGGCACATTTTAAGTTTTTAAAAACTTTATTCCCTTAACTACCTTTTAAATGGGTATTTCTTCTCAGAGATTTTATCATTATGTATACCACAACCTATTTTAAAAAACTCATGTGATTTAGAAATTCATTTTTAACAGATCCTCACTATATTTGTTTGTGGAAAGTTAGATTGAATTAACGGCGTTTCAATGCAATGTAAGTGTTTTCATGCAGGAACAGCTAGTCCCCCTCCTAATTGATACATAATACTTATAAAATAGTTTAGTTTAACATAAGAAGTATGAAACTTTTTCAAGCACAAAGATGAAGCATTTGAAAATCATTAGATGAATGGGGAAATTCACCAGTTTTATAAAGAAACCAAATACGAAGGAAAGATTCTATTTTTTTACTAATTCCATCCAAAACTCACAAATAAGAAGCCGGAAATAAATTGCACAATTACGAATGATAAATGCTTTATTATGCATTTCACATGACACCAAATGAAAAGCATTAATTTCATCTTTAAATCATTCCCGAAACGCATTAATTTTTCTACGAGTTCTCCATTCTTTTGAGCGACAACGACGTTTTTAAACTGAAATAAAAGCGCGTCGCAAAATTAATGACGAATTTCAAAGTGACGCATTTAACTAGGATCTTGCGATATTTTTTTTCTTTCGTCTCCAAATTTCTAATAATAACTTCATCAATCATGTTTAGAATGAATGTGCTTCTAACGTTTTCATTATTTTAAATGAAAAACGAGTTAATTTATTCGATGTTGTTAATGGTATTAAATGACATCTCATTTACAAGGTTCGATAATAATGATACTTAGGAATGCTGTTGTGGATTTTTATCGGTATCATTTCATGAGTTTTCTTTGTAGATTTACCTTAATTAACAAATTTTTCAGTCTTTTTCATTTGCAGTTTTTAATGCAGTATTCTCGATTCGGTTCTTAATATCCTAACCCTTAAGAACAGAGTTTGAATTTAATGACCACACTTGATCGCCAAAACCTATTTAAATGATTAAATTTTGAGTTAAATCGTAAAAATGGCCAGCCTTAAGGCAAAAATTTATGATCAGGTTTTGAGTTTTGATGGTTTTGATTTAAAATCATGATTATTTTTGAGCAATACGGTTTTACTGAGATAATCATTAATTCATGATGAAAAATACTTGAAAAAAAAATCTCAAACAGCGCTAAAACACGTATCGTTCACATCTTGCCAAAATCGCCAATCTAATTTTTCGAGGATAATGTGTTCTGTTCATATTTTTCAGAGTAATCGAGGTATCCTTCTTCTTTGGCGATCTTTCGTGCTCAAAAATGATTTTTATATTTTTGTATGAAAAGTAAAACTCAAAAAATAATAACAGATAACCATTAAAATTATGATCACCAGTAAAGACTACGACGCGACTTTTTCTCTTCTGATCGCCAAACAATGATCCGCGTTTGATGAAAAACGCTTCCTTTTTATTTTTTCATCCAAATTTGAGTTTTTTCTCCGTAATTTATCAATTTTCAAACCCTGAATTTTAATGAAGTATTCTAGATTCGATTCTCAATCCTAACTCACGAGAATTTCCAAGCAGATCTGAGCTTTTAGTGACTGGTCGCCACAAAATCTCGGATCATACGAATTGGGAAAAGGACTGATTTGGTCTTATATGTTTGGTAAAACATGTCAAGGAGTCTTCAGGGAGATCTTATCCCCATCAGTCTGTTCCCTCCAGGTGACAGAATGAAGTCTCCAGGGAAAGATGGTGAGGAGGATGTGGGAAAAGATGAGGGAGATGCAGCGGACCGTGACACTTAATAGAGAGATGCAGTGATGTTTCTGTTTGTTGTTGGTTTGCTATTTTTGTGACTGATGGAATTGTGTTTAAAAAATTGTTGGCGAATGTTAGTGTTATCCAATGCCAATAACTGTCTTGGAATCGCTTCCTCCTTATAATGTCATTTTGAGATGATTTTTTTTCTCTTTATTTTATTGATTTAATATGCGTCTACTATTTTCATCAAATCATTAGATATTTTTATGTGGAAAATAATGTGATGGGTTCAATGGCTGAATTAATATTATAATTTATTTCAGCATTTAAGTCTAGAATTTTTTAGAACTATTTTTAATTTATAGAAGTTAGCCGGTATACCCACCAATGTCGTAATAATAGCAATAATTGAACGAACGCAAGCTTTTGATTGTTCAACATGGCATTCTTTTAAAGTCAAGAAATATGATTTTATTCAAAGCGAAAATGCATCATATCTTCATTGCTGTCAGATTTAAATAAACGCTTGGATAAATTTTATTGAATTTTAATTTAAGGAAAATATTTTGAAAGAAATATCGTGATTTTAGATTGATGGGATCCTACTCCGAAATATAGTGAGTGCATTCTGATTAACTTGAATACTTGAATTACCTGCTATATTACTACAATTTAACCACGCTCGCAACACTAACGGTGCAGTGTTGCTTTATTAAAATTTTTACGGCATTAAAGTAGCAAATATATGGACGCAGATTATATAAATATTATTTTAACTCTTTTAGTGGCGACTACATAACAGTGACAGCTATCTATTTGCCGAATTAACTTAAAAGAATACCTGCAGACAAGTATTTTATTGAATTGGTGCAAAACAAGTATAGAGAAATAAGATAGTACGAAGAAATAAATTAAGACAATACCAAAGATAGTCTTTATTTTCATAGTTTTTCTGAAGTTTTATAAAGACATGAAAAGAGTCACTCTAGTTCTCTATGCGCATCGGTCGCTTTTTAAAACTGTTCCATGCTGAGATATTCAAAGTTAACAGTTAAAAAAAAGCTCTAATGGTTTTGCACAGAGCTAGAATCCCCTCGGAAGAACTCCAAAGAGCCGCTAAATAAAATTCAGCCGGTTCGCTCTCCCGAGACCAACCACATCTTTCAGTCTCGCCCGGCGAAATCCACTTTGTCCTCGGTGATTGGGGCCCTGGGCCTCCGGGGGCGTTCTCCGTCGCTTTAGAACGTCGACAAGACATTCCTCTTCTCTTCGGAGAGGAAGTTGGTTTCGTTCGAGTTCCGTCTGGTTGTGTGGGAGAGGGTTGTTGCTTTTTCATTTCCGTGTTTGGAAAGACGCAGATTTGTGCTGCACGCAGACAGTTGAAGTTTTTGCATTCGCTAAACTAGTAATCAATCTCAAGCCACTTTCGAAGTAAAAGTAGCACTGTGTGTGTCCTATAAAATAAACATTTCTATGAGCAATTTTCTTACACTTGTTTTTCACCCAAATGTTTGGTTCTCTCGCGACGTCTAAATAAGAACCTTACCCGTCGTCGCGAGGAGATCTTGAAGACTAGACTACACATTGGCCACACGAGACTGACTGACCCATTGTCATCTATTGATGGGAGAAGAGGCACCCACTTGTAATATCTACGATACCTTTTTAACTGTAAATCACATAATTTATGTCTGTCCCCATTTTAAACATTTTAAAAGTAGCATTTTTAAACGTATTGATTTAAGGGGTCTCAGGACTCTTAACTGTTAGTCGTGTATGCAAAATAGTGTCTTTTTTGGAACCACCACAGATTAAAAACTAAATACATCAGCCTCATGAAAATTTTACCCCTTAATATTTAAACACATTTTCATAAGCACACAAAATTATAAATTCAACAAATAAATATTTCTTAATTTATAAGAAGTCGAAAAAAACATATTTTTGATAATCCCGTGAATCAACATTTTACGGAGCGCAAGATTTTGGAAAAAATAATTGACCCAGGTTGACAAAATTTGTGTTATTTAATAGATAAATGTATGCTTTTCAAGACATACATAAAGTTTTATAAAATAATATAACCAATAAATATTTTTAGTACTGATTTTTGAAAAGAATTGAGAATTTCATAAGATTAAGATTTAAATTCCTTCGTAAGTAAAATTTACTGAACTTCTGAAGGTAAAAAGATGTATGTCTATTACAGTAACTATTAATGAGCATGTGTGTAAAGTTTTAGATGAAAAGGATAAGTAGTTTTTGAGAAATCTTGCGCTCCGTAAAATGTTAATTCACGGGATTATCAAAAATATGTTTTTTTTCGACTTCTTATAAATTAAGAAATATTTATTTGTTGAATTTAAAATTTTGTGTGCTTATGAAAATGTGTTTAAATATTAAGGGGTAAAATTTTCATGAGGCTGATGTGTTTAGTTTTTAATCTGTGGTGGTTCGAAAAAAAGACACTATTTTGCACAGACGACTAACAGTTAAGAGTCCTGAGACCCCTTAATTACCTGTCACAAATTTTAAAGCACTCTAACCTATCATTAATTTTAAGTATAGTATTCAAAAAATTGGTTTTACCCCATCCCATTTAACAATGTTTAAGAACAATTTTAAATTGACGTATAGAGTATGTCTGGCAATGGTCTTTGGTCTGTTGAATTAAGAGTTCCTAAGAACTTGGTTTGCAACCCCGAAACATATCGTTAACACCTCGCCAAAACTGCCAATCCAACTTTTCGAGTATACTATAGGCGTTCTCTTTAGTATTTTTTTTTAAATAATCGAAGTATTGGAAATTTGGCGATCTTTCACTTGGCTAAAACGATTTTATTTTTTGGAGCAAAATAATGATCACAGGTAATCGTTAAAATTACGATCACCAGTAATAAATACGACGCAAGTTTTTCTTTTCGGTTTCATTATACAATAGGGTGCCACTTGTTTTTTTCGTTTGTTATACTGGATAGTGGATTATAATGGGGGGGCCAACAATAGTGGCACCCTGTTGTATAATAGCACCAGTTTTTCTTTTCCGATCGCCAAACGATGATCCGTGTTTAATTAAAAAAAAGCTGCTTGATTGTTAAAAGAGGTAAATAAAAGTTTTGATGCGATCTTTAAATTTTCTCCGTCTCCATAACTATCAATCCCAAACCCTGTTCACAATCAAATCAGCAATGCACTGAATAACAGCATCAAGCAGTGCATTCTCACTGGCTCAACAAAACCAACTTTTACGGGCAACCTATTCCTGTTTCACGAAGCTACTCCAAACAGCCAATAAAAACAATCCTCTTCGACGCAACATCCCTCCACCTTCGACAACACTAATGTCCACTCTAGCTCCCTGGTCACGTCCGGATAGGAACATTTAGCTCACTCCGATCGCCCGCAGACAGGGAATCCAGTAACACGATCGCGAATTCGCAGTCATTGAAAAGGTCGTATTTTATGTTTTATACATTGCTGGGGTTGAGATTTCAGGATGAGACCAGAGGTTATTGCACCTGGGATGGGATTACATTGAGCTCGAGGGAGTTGTATAGTGAAGTTAAGTTTTCACTTGAGTTCATACACTGATTTTGGCCTGTGTGAATTGACTTTAGTTGAAGTTTTTTCCTCACTTACATCAGGGGAATCTTAAATCTGTACCATTGTAAATATTAAATTTGTTGATAGTACTGAGTCTCAAGCATAAATTGAGAGATCCGGAGGTGTTGAAAAAAAATTTTATACTTACATATCGTTCTTTACTTTAATGTAAGTTGTTGCGAAACGAAAGCGAAAAATGTGAAACAATCTTCGTTAGGGCGGAATCTTATAAGCTTTGCAAAACCCATAAAAGTTTAAGGATTTTAAAATAATTTTCAACTTTACTCGTAGCATTGTATCCAAGACAAAAATTACAATACCTCCTAGTTTAATCTTGTTTGTTTTTTATAGATATGTTTATTAAATACTACAACCAAATTATCTAATCGTCCATCAACTAATTAGTTATCTGTAGTATAAAAAAGAATAAAAAACAAATACATTTACGAAAGTTGATAGTCAAACCATCAAAAGCACCTCTATACGCTGAATTCCATTACTCAAAAGTGACACCATCTTAAAATTCGCCACTAATTTGTCTAAAAACGTAAGAGTCGAAGAAGCTCGTTAAGAACGGGTAAATTAATTCGCTTCACAGAACTCATTCAAGTAACTCTGATGCATATTCAAGAAATATCAAAAACCCACTGAACTCTCAACCTGCCATTTGCATCCATTTGAATTTAACTGGAGTGTATTCCTATGGGGGACGCTGCGATTGCCAGATCTTTACACAGTACTTGGAGAGCAAGTTTCTTTTCCGAGGGAGGATTCATTAAATTAAGCAGCTGCGTAATGAATGTGTTGAAAAGAGGCGACAGGGTAAGAAATTTATTCAAATTGAAGCATCGATTTTGAAGTCGTGAAGGGATTTTTGCTTCGAGAAGTGCGGGAAAAAAATCCGGTGGTCGAGGAAAATTCCACGATTGGTTTTAAACTCTCAACCGGCTATTTGTCGTTAGAGAATTTAGGGTTATATGGATGCTTGTAGTATTGTAGTGATACACAGGATGTGTATAAGGGATGTTTATGTTACGGAAAAAATTAATAACTAGGCATTATTAATAATGAATGAAGCGAGGCGGGTAATGTGATAAATTCAATGATATTTGTCAATAAGTATTTATCACATCGCCCGTAATATTTATCTTGTTATATTGTGAGTTTTCTACAGTGAAACGATGAGGTGGTAATACCTAAAGCCCTGGATAGCATTTAAAAAATATTGTACAGTTAAAAAAAGTTGATTGACTTATTATTCCCTTCTCAAAATTATGAATTTTTAACTGAAAAAAATCTTTAAGACCTCTTAAATTGACGAATAAATTATATTTCTGCATATTTCACAGCACAAAAGTGGGAAATAAAAAGAATAACAGGCCATATTCACAGTCATCAGAGTCGGTGTTAAATCCTTGTTCGAAGAAGGATTCCAACAATCAGAGTCAGTGAAAAGCTAATTTTTCTTCCTTTAGATGCTGGTTAAAACTGACGCTGACGACTGTGAATATGACTATAAGACTAATAAAATTCAAAAGTATATCATGAAAATGATTCATTGAGGCAATTTATTGAATATCAGTGGAGTCAAACATTCACTGATAGATAAAAAACGTAAAAACACTTTGAAATTCAAAACAAATTTTCTTTTGGCTTAGTTTACAGCGCAAAAAATAAGAAAAGAAAGAGAAATTATTATAAATTTCAAATTTAATTAAAAAATAGAATTGGTATCTTTTTTTCCAAATTCAAGGGGCTATATCTCCCTGCAGGGGGTAGTTATTTTTATTTTCTTCCCATTCATGTGTAGAGCAAAGCTTGGGGATTTTTTTGAGCTGACAATTCAATTAAGGGTTGACTTTGTAGTGCAATGTTTGAGTTCCGGTTCTTGTATTAGTTCCTAGCTTTTAAAACGTTCTAACAGGGGCAAAAATAATGACTAATAAAAAAAAACGCACGAACTCGTAACATACTCGTAGCGAAGATTTATCAATTCGAAGTAGCTCTTTAACTTTTGAAAGGTAAATACATAGTTATATTCTGATGTGAAATAAATACACCAAAAAAACTACTGAATAATAAAGTAAAATAAATAGTAAAGGTGTGTTATTTACCATATGTGTAATTTAGCATCTTGAGTATTTTTTTTTTTAATTTTCTCATGAGATAGAACAACTTTAGTTTTAATGTTCTAAAAGAGAATGAACTAGAATGATATTCTTATTAAAAACTTTAACTTGATTCAATGATAAATCATCATTTTTTTTTTTCAAAATAGCTTAAATAAAATGTCCTATTTTTACTACTGTTTTCTAATAAAAATTAGAAGAGAAAACTTATAGAAAATGAACCAACGCTGCAGTTTTAACATTCGAAAAGAACCGACACCCATTACTATACTGCCAAGTGCCAAGACGGAGTATCGTTTAAAAAAAGAATTAACTGCCGCTATCTTTCGTTTGCACAAGGTTTTTAAGTCTTCATTACACATGCGGCAGCGAGAAAAAGTAGAATTTGAACTTCGAAATAAAATATTTCTCGTAGCAACGTACGATAGCATTGAAAAAGTTTTAAATTTTCTCCTTTTCATTCAGAACTATTTTTTCTTCATTCGTGCTTCTTTGAGTTTTTTGAAAAGTTTCTCGAAATAGGAAATTGGCCTTGTTCAGCGAAGATTCGAATTCATAAGAGCTTTGATAGAGATGTGCCATTTTAGAAGATTGAATTTTCTAAGTGTTGCCAGCTACTCGCTAAAGTAAATCCTGTTCCACAAAGGATACAGTTTAACGTAGCTAAGAGAATTGATTGCTATCTTAGAACTTCCATTCTTGTAGAGTTCTCTAGATACTATACGAAAATAATAATAATCTGACACTGTAATGGGAATATGTAAATTTTCATTACAATAAAAATGTTCATCTAACTTTATAGTAATTCCATTCATGTAGAGTTTCCTAGAAATTATATGAAAATAATAGAAAAAACAATCTGACACCGCCATCGGAAGGCATCCCAGTAAAATTTGTTTCTAATATATGCTTATTTTATTATTATGTTTTCTAAATATTTTGTTAACAAAAACTAGTCAGGAATTCGTGATGATTGCCTTTGTGTCATTGTGTATGTCAATCAACGCGTAAGACCTGTAGGTGTAATGCAAATAATTTGGAGGAATGGGGTATTTTCACATTTTGAGATTAAATTTTATTAAAATAGTAGATAAAAAAACATGAAGAATGACGTTTAAATGAAGCATTTTCATAGCCTAGTTTCTGAGATATAAATTTTCGAAATTTCGTTTTGTGTTTTGTTGCGAAAACAGAAACACTGTTGTTGTGCGCTGTGACGTCACATCCAATAAAATCCCGTTTTCCGATGATTGAATAACAGTAAAAACACTAGTTTCGAGTGCGCTGTGATGTCAAATCCCGTTTTTTGATCACGTGACTTTACTAGTGTTTTGGCAAAAATAAAATTGAATTGAAATAAATTGAAATTATTTAAAACATATTTTTGAACTTAAAAATCTGATATTTGAGAGTTTTAAACTATAACCAAGGCTAGCCTAGTTTTAAACAATGAAAACCATTTCACAACTTTTCCCGCTTGGAGCGCTACAAGACCTACCTATATCACCCACCGCCTTCAACACTGCGGATATGGGGACGGATGGCCCGTTTGGTTTGCTCTTTGCCTTTCACGCCAGCAGTCTGCGCACTGTTCCGTCGTGAGTTCGATTCTCACCTCGCCCCTGGGTGTATTTTCCTTCTTTGTGATCAGTAAAAATTCTGTTGTGTCTGTCTTACTTGACGAAGGTGTATAAGCGGATCCTTGAGATCAAGCACACATACCGGAAAATATATGTAACCCAAAACCCAACCCAACCCACTGTGGATATGCTTTGCCAGTTTGTCCAGTATTGCCATCTGGATTTGCAATGATTTCCCGTACTCGGCTAGCCTGTATAAGTATCTAGTAAGTCGTGCTATAACGTATCAAAAAAGTGTAAATTAAATTAAGCAAATCCCTCACTTATGCAAATACCTCATTTTGTTTTTATTGGTGTGTGTAGTTTTGCTTTGATTTCACCAAAATCGATCTTACTGACCCTAACTGACCCTATCCATTTGTGGTCCTATTTTAGTACAGTAGAGCCCCGATTATCCGCGGAATTGGGTGGCAAGGGTACCGCGGGTAGCGAAAATCGCGGATAACCCGAAAAAAGTCTAAAAATGAGGTGAAAACACAAAAAAAATATTTCAGCATAAAAACTATGTTTTATTGCACAAAAAACATGATATGGTTAACTTTTAAATTATATACAGTACAGCAGAAACCTTTGCTCTACATCTAAATTAATAAAATTTTCAAAATTCAAATGAAAAAAAGCAATTCAAATCGAAAAAAAATTTTCGTGGCACTCGCGGATAAGCGGGGCTCTACTGTATTTGGATAATATGTTTAAGAATTTTTTTATTATAATTATTCTTTTAAATAAAAATAAATCAAACAAATATTATAAACTTTTTCATAATGCTACAACTGGTGACTACTTTCGGTAAATATTTTATTTCGAAATGAAGTGTTTGTACAATCTTCTTTAATTTTTAATTGACTGTTTGATTTGTCTACTAGGAGCGTTGAAAGTCATCTCAATGTATTCACCATGGCCACTTTTCAATATTGGTACACCTCATTCTCATGCCCTAGTATTTATTAACATTAGACTTTCCGATCAACACAGCCCGTTCATTTATTGAAGGTGCACTATTCTTTAATTTCTCACTAATATTTTCATGTAAATGCCTTCACTTTTCTGTATTTCCCTCATGTTATAACCACACCAGTACCAGAGATAGGAGTTGCTCTGCCGCTGGTATCCCAAAACTGATGAAATATTAATAGATATTATATTATATAAATTAATAGATACAAAATCTTAAACTTAATAAGACTTGAATAAAATCCTGCAGTCAAATTTAAAGCCTTTTTAAAGAAACATACCGTACACTATACTTTCCTTTTATACACACGGCCTCGAAGATAATTCCAAAACTCTTATACTCCTTTTTCTGACTTAAGAAAAATCCACCGCACCTATTGAATCTATTTTCAGTCTTCACGATGGATAAATATCTCCTTTAAGCCTCGTACCACCAAGCGTCTCTATATTTGCTGATAATAATAAAACTAATCGGGAACTATATCCCGCTGTCTCGCCATCGCCTTGCTAGAGAAAATACCTTTCATTTTCGTTTGCAGACGGGAATCCTTCCCAGGAGAACAGGGAAGAAGTTTCGGTATTTTTATTTCGAAAGTTTGTCTGTGTTAGAATGGCAGCAGTTCCATCCGTTCTTGCATTTCCATGGGTATGAAAAGTTTCGCTATACCCATAAGTTTGGCTTTAATTGCGAGTTGTTATAAAGTGAATCATATTGGTCGTTAGGATAAAAAAACTAATGTGTGTAAAACATCATTGATTTAAAGAGAAAGAGATACTTATTTCATAAGATCGTACTTATTGAGGATAGACTACTTTAAATAGCGTTTTATTATCAGGCAATTATTATTAGATTATTTTTTCTTATAATCCCTTATTTCAAATGACCACCAAATGCCAAATGGTATCTCCCACTTTCTAGAGGGCGTCTCGCTCCATCTAGGAGACAAATGTCCCTATCGGGGCCTTGAGCCATTAAACCCCAAACAACCAACCAACCATCTAGGAGACATTTTACGGGGTCGTTTGTGGTTTCCCCTTTGTCCCATGATATGATAACTGAAGGTGTCCGGATGAGATACCCAGTGCTGAGCCGTACTTGAGACTATTACCCTTATGCTTTTTTGACATGCTATTCTTGACCACTGGTCACTTCCTCCCTTTTATTGGCTGACAAATTATCTCTTCACTCTCTATTACACGATGTCTATCCCTATCAGAGATATATATAAATGAAATGTCTTTGCTATAGCAAATAAAAAATTAATATTTCTGATTTTAAAACCCATTCCATGCTATTTCTCTTCAATTTAGCGAAAAATTGCCAAGAATATTTGAATCGTCAGATAAAAGAAGAGAATAAGTCCAGAAATGAAGTTTTGAGAAAATCGAAAAAAACTGTATAAGTAATGGAATTTGTGTCCTATAGCCACCAAATTTTTACAGGAAATTCATGACACTGTTAAGAATACAGAACAATCATCGAAAAATCTATAAGTGCATTTAAAAATGTTTTACAGTTTTAAAAAAAAAGGGGGATGGATTTTTCCCTTATGGACTTTCAGCTGAACAAAAATCTTAAAAACCACTTAAATTGACAATTAAACTACATTTCTGCTTAGTTCACAGTACAAAAGTGAAAGATAGAAAGACTAAGACGAATAAAATTAAAAATTATTATGAAACTGCGTCATTAATGCGCTATCAATGGAGTGAGTGAATATGAATGGAATCAAACAATTCATTGGTTAAAAAAAAGAAAAAACGCTTTTAAATCAAATCAAATAAAATAAAATTCTTTATTTATTTATTACGTACACAACATGCACAAACACACACACAAAATTTAAAGAAAAACAACTGGAAGACATATGAGCTGCCCAGGGGTCAGAAACACATATGGGCAACCTAAAGGAGTTAGTTGTATTTGAAAATAATACAAATGAAAAAACATACATATATACATATACATACAGATATTACACATACACATGTAGATATTACACATACATAATAGAGGTATCGCAAGGCAAGCTTCAGAATGACTAACCCAAAATTTAGAGAGCGTTTGTTCCTTTTTTTTAAAAAAGTTCTTCAATATTTTCTATTGTAAAAATAAAAAGCTTTAATTCAAATCAAATTTTATTTAGGATAAGTTTACAGGGCAAAGAAAGACAAATTAAGTTAAATTTCAAATTTAATCAAAAAATACTATGAATGGACATTGATTTCACAATTTCAAGGGGCTATATCTGCCGATAGGGGGTAGTTATTTTTTCCTCCTACACTCATGTATAGAACGAAGCTTGGAGATTTTTTTGCGCACAAAAAGTCAATTTGCCATTTTTTGGACTTATTCCCTTCTTTTAACTGACTATTCATTTTATATAGCACGTTTTGTACAGTATTTATCTTATAGTGGATTCGTTTTTATGCTTCTAGCGGACGGATCGGTTGCTATGACAACCGAACTCGAAATACCTCCAGATTATCGGATATTTACGCGCTTTCTTCCATGCGAAAGTTTTGTTCAAGTGGACTATTACTTCGGAATCCAAAAACAAGCCCGAAGGTAACGGACGATTCCGGTGTCGAGATTTTGACAGGTATTTTGTACTCTCGACAGCCAAAGCTTTGTGCACTCCTAAGTCACATGCGCGTGAAGAAAATTTTGCAATTTCAGCGGTTTTGGTCACAAACTTCTTTTTATCCCGAGTGAAAGGATTTTGAAAAGGAATAAAGAGTTGGTAGCGGTGGTTTTTTTTTTACTAGATGTTACATTCAATTATTTGTTAATCCTTGCCGTGGTAATTTCTAATTCACACAGGACATTGAGGTCTAATAAAAAATGTCCACAAGTCTTGAAAAAGATGCAATTGTATACGGTATTTGATAACGTCTTCTATTAATTAGACTTGTCCTTCACGGGTCGTCTTTATATCAAACTGATGCTTATATGCCCAAGTTAGCAAATATGATTACTTCATCGCATTTTCTATTAACTTTGATTAGACTTGGAATTGCAATTGGACCGCTTATAAGCTGGACCAAAAATCACAACCATTGCCATATTTCTTACAAAACGTAAACTTATTCTTTTTATGAAATTACCATTGAAGCATGATTTACTTTTAGTCTTATTTCTCAGAACTAATAATTGAGACAATCTTGGATTTTTATAAGCGATTACATTGCTATTTAAGTTTAATTATTGCGATTTTGAACCCCCCTCCAAAATATACTTTTAAAATAGGATTAATTAATAATTGCCACTGGGTGCAACCTGCTCACTGTGCTCAGGTTGGCTGTGTTTAAATTTCAACTATGGGGATAAAAGGAGTTCGGGAGTTTTCCCTCTCAATTATGTTTGAAAGAATATTCTAAATAAAGTGTTTCATTATATTTTTATTTATTTATGGAACAATTTTCTGAAAACAGGGTATTTATATTTAAATGGTTGCGGGGAAATTGTCTCCCAAAGAAAATTTGGCATGGTAAAGCTTGGCCTGGCTACTTTACCTGGCTATAGTGGCTAGGCTATTTAGAAATCCACCACAAACTGTGAAGATGTCCTCTAAAAGATAAATGTGTTCTAATTCAAAATGTCTTTTCAATAAATTGTGAGTCACGACTACAATATTTAATAGGTCATAGCCATAGCAAACTTTTTTATGGCTGCGTCCAATGAAGGGGGCCAGGGGTTTGTCTATCTATTCAGGTAATTTTTCATTTTGAAAAATCAGAGTTTAGGTTTATGCAATTTCAATCATCATAAAATACTAGGGTGAAGGAACACTCAGTGTTTGGATTTCCCTACTTTAAATATCATTATCAGGGCCTTTTATCTGTCCACTTTTTAATATAGTACTGTATGTTTCCATAGAGACTTTATCTCCGCAATGGTGAAAGAGATTTCAGATCACTGAAATTGATGGTTTTGAAGTTATTTTGATTCTAGTAAAAATACTGCAATATACCAAGTAAATGAACACAGTTTACCCAGTCAATGAACACTGAAGGAAGTCACCAATTTTAGTACAGTGTAAAACATTTTAAGATATTGATTGAATTAATTATAATCCAAAATAATGTTATAAACTTTTACCAATTACTGTAACTGGTGACTACTTTCAGTAATCCTTTTTCTAAATCAATTATTTGTTCTGTCTTCTTTAATTTTTTAAAAATTTAATTTCGCCACTAAGAGCGCTGTAAGCCATCTCAATGAATTTAACATTATCACGTTACCATAATGCAGTACTCCTTACTCGCATCACGATTCTACGAGGCGTTTTGGTTTAAAACTAAAATCGTAAAAAGTTCCTGATCAACACACCCGTTCCTTTACTGGAAGGACACAATTCTAAGCCTTGTGCATAACACCAAGCTTAGTTTAGATTATTACAGATCGAATAATGAACGGCCGTTCATTCACTAGGAAATGTCAGCTTACTTTTCCAGTAAATGAACTCCCCCTTATCTCCCCAGTTTCCAAAATGTAGCGTTCTACACTATTATTTGTCAAGGAAAACCATTTAAATAATTTATTTATACAAGAAAATCCATAAGCTGCATAGTTAAAAGTCAGACAAATATGACTGAAACATGCCAATTCTTATCCTACAAGTCTCTTTTTTGTTGCTGCTGGGTTTTTATTGAAGAAAAAATTCACAGGTAACAATTCAAAGATAATACTTGAATTGACGATTGTTCCACCTTTATGAGACGTTCTTGCTAACACTGAACTTTACCGAAAACCCTTCAGAGCAATTAAATTCCTTATTATTTGGGATTATGTGGTCAACTGTTCATTCCAAATTAACCTAAATATTTAATTTAATCCTCTAACTGAACGTAATAATTTGGTGCTTATAACCGCGCAATCCATTATTAGGAACGCATTTATTTAATATTACGAGTTCCATAACTTTTAGATATACAAAATTATGGCATCTGCATTAATCAATTTATATTTACTACTTTTCTACTGGTGAGTATAAATTGGGTAGTTCATGTCTACCTAGATAACGAAGGGATCCTCCGACCTTGCTTAATGCATTAAGACTAGGATATAGTAGACCTAAAGACATTTTTTAAACAATCCTCCTAAATTTTCCTCCTGTGTCTTAGAGTCATCTATTGCAATTGCAAAAAGTTTCTAAAGTAGTTTGTCACATAATACGCATCAAAGTTTTGCATCTTGCCACAGAGAAATATCCTAACAGAGGGTCCACGAGGCTATTTTCAAATGCGTTACTGATGTGAGGGCGCCGCACTAGAGTCTGGAACGTATGCCGGCCGCTTAAATCTCTCGCCAAATTAGAACTCAGCGCATGCGCAAAAAGGTGTTTTCGATCTCCCATAGGCAGCCGGCGAACGATTCAGACTGGATCCAAACGCTAGTGAGTTTAGTGCGATCCCAGCGCCACAATTCTCCCAACCTGCAACAAGATGTCATGATTTTCGATTTCCATTATGGCCTATGGCCGTGGACTCTCTGTTCTAGTACTCTGTGCATCTTGCTACAGAATTTGACGCCAAATCAACTGAAATAAACGATCACGTTTTGTAATCGCTCCCATTAATAGAAGTGTACGAGAACGATATTTTTTGTGTTACAATAAAGTTAGGACATCGATTTGTGTCATGATGCATCTTGAGCCACGAGTTGCTTATAAATTTTATGTCACATTTTTTAAAAAACAAAAATTAAAGCAACAAGTTATGTTTAGAAAACTTCGTTCAACGACATCTTCATTCTATTTCATGTCTCTAATGATGATACATTGTGAAAAATTCGTCTTTTAGCGATTTTTCACGGATTAACTCCATATTCTAGAAAACGGTATTTTATCGTGAAATTTTTCACGAACTCATTTAGTGTATTCTTACGCCTAACACAGAATATAGACTTTTCATGGCAGCGACAGTTAGATTCAGAAGCATAGTCTATGAGGTTTGGTAATGTTCTTCGGATTGAGCGGAACGGTCGATAGGATAATACGTGAGTACCCTTTTCATATTGAGAATTTCAGAAGTGGTTTTTCGTGTGTGATTACTTAAGATAAAGTAAAATTACAATCGCTTAAAAGTGAACAGTTTAAATGTTCTTAAATCACAACAATTAAAATCCGAATTTATCTATCTTTTCGCGTACACGTTATAACAAAAAAAACTATTTATAAATGATTGTAATAATTGTCATTTTATAAATTAAATATTTTTACGCGATTTTTAAATTTTTGAAGGATATTGTATTAAAGGGAGAGTAGATTATATTATGTATAAACTTGCTTAGCTCTAAAAAATTTGAGAATGCCCAATGCTGCATGTAAAATTAATACATAAAGGGCAACCAATACTTATCGTGTACATTAAAACTATGTAGCACACATAGTCTCAGGGTCCGTTCAAGTATTACGTAAGCTTGTTTTTGGTCAATTTTGAGCCACTCCTCATATGTCAGCAAAGACACACAGTTAACTGTGTTTGACTGTTGTGAACCAGTTTAGCCTTGGCAAAGATAAACAAACCGCGAACCCCCCTCATAATTACGTAAAAAAACTGCCCGACCCCCTTTGCTCTTTTTTTGTACAAATAGAAATTTTAAAATAATTTTTTTGGGTTGAATTTTGAAATGATTTATGCAAGATGAAACAAGAGATTTTCGCAAATGTAGTGTTTGTAACATCATACGTTTAGCATCACTCATCCCCTCCCCTCTTGTAAGGAAAAATAAGCAAACAGCCAACCCCCTACCCCCTTAGGTGCTTACGTAATATTTGAACGGCCCCTCACCCAGGAAATTTGACTCTGAATGAATAGTGTTGCAAAGGCTGGAAAAAACCCGGTTTAAACCCGGGAATAAACCGGGTTTTTTGGGAAGGGAATTTTGAAAATTTCCGGGATTTTTCGGGAATTTTGACCTTTGACACAGGAGAAGGAAAAAACATCTAATCTCGGTTAAGAAATCTTATTTATGTTGAAATTAATAAGTAATAATTACATAATTAATAATAAGACAAACATTAATAAGTTTAAAAATAACAAGTGTTGAGAAAAGAAATGAAAATTTTAACCTTAAGCCTAAAGATGGCCGTCTTTGTTTATGTTCAAAACTTCCTCAAAATTCCCAATATTCCCCAAAATTCCGGGTTTATTCCCCAAAATTCCCGGGTTTTTTCCCATGTTTCAAAAACTGCGGGAATTTTGCATCTCTATGAATGAATAGTCGTGTTTTAATTCATTTTCAGATCTAAGTTTCCCTTTTGAAATCTTGGAGCCAAGCTCAAGGGGTTAAAGCTCCACACTTCGCTGACCCCTGTTCTTACCAATCCAGCACACCCTGCTCACTTATCACTCTTGCTTATAAATAACACTGAAATATCGCATTTTTTAAAACATTGCTCAGGATGAATTTATAATTTCGGCATTTCAGCTTATTTATAAATTTAAATTTATTTTTAGATCAGAAATCACTACAGATGTTCTTTAAAATCGATTTCCCTCAATATCATGACCAAACATGAATAAATTTCAATTTATCTTTAGTCGTGCGAGATCGCCGCTCAGTAGAAATTTTGGCCCGTTTTGAAAATGAGTCCACAAACGAGCGCTAGCGGGAGTTCCGCCCATCTACTTACTGGCTGAACCGGTTTCTCTGTGTAATAATCATTGGAAATTTCAGCGTTTAGTGTAACTGTGACTGTAACTGCATTATTGTTTATTTACAATCTCGCAATAAAGTGGGTGTGTTTGTTTTGTAGATTTTGTATTCGTCAACACTATTTTGGATGAAATTTTATTGCTTCTCCATACGAGTAACAGGAGAGCTTTAAAAATGTCGTATCAAAGCTTGGATCACAAGAAAAGATTGGTAAAAAGTCGTAGTGGGTTGCGAATCGTAAGCTTAGACGAAGAACGGACAAGTCCTTTTGAATTGAAAGAACCTTTTTGGGTCCCTGACAACGAGGTAAATTTTTGTTCATTGGAACGAAATTCCTTTAAAATCTGTAACATTTTCTATGAGTAATTTTGCTTTTATCTTTAAAGTAAATTAAGTTTACTCTCCTTTTGCTTTTACTGTCTTTAGGAAAAAAACTAAATACATATAATGGATATACTATTATGATAATTTGTAAATTCAGTTTGTTTTAAATTTACTACTTCAGTTTACTTAATTTTAATAGCTACAACTACAACTTTTAGATCTGAAACATTACTTCACCCTGCACCTATCACTATAACTCTACTCATTCAGTTTTGACTTTATCTTTACCATAAATTAGTTATCTTTAAACTGTTTTGTGTCATATTTAAGGCACACTATTTATGATTTAAGAAATATTAAGTCAATTAAATATTTTTGGGTTTATTAAATTTATTAATTACCAAAACTATTTGTTTTGTTATAATTAAAAGTAAATATAAACCAATCAAATATTCTTCATTCAATTATATATATGTAACATAATCTGTTGTATATTTAAATTTGAGGTTGAATATTTTCTGTAACATAGAAAAGCTATTAGCTCATAGAAAAAGTTTTAGTTTGATTTCATTAACTGTCCTGTTAAATATCACCAAAAATTGCAAACTAACTGATTTAAACACAGTTTTAACAATGACATGAATCAAAATTTGGGTATCTAAAAACAATTTGGCTATGTTTAAAGTGAGAGATAATGGAATTGAACTAAATTTCCAATTTTCCTTTGAAATGTTTCATGAAACACAAACAAGACAGTTTTCTGCCATTATTACTGCATAGTTGTACTATTATAAAATTAAGACCGCTTTAGGTACTAGGTTATAACTTTGATAGATTTTTAAGCTGTTTAAGTATTGGAACCATTCCAAAGCAAAAACTGGTTCTTTAAGTTGATTACATTTTATAACGAACTAGGAAGCCTATTAAAGTGCTGCTTTGCAGATTTTATAAAGCTGTAAATGATCAAAATTGTTTTATAGTAAAAAATTTTAAATTTATTCACAATTGGTTTTCTTTTTTAGTCACCATCCTGTGGCAAGTGTCATGCCAAATTTGATTTCCTTACACGAAGGGTAAAATACATGCAAGTTTTCTCCTTGATTTAACTTAGTCTATTTCACTAATAGCTTATACCTAATTTGAATTTGATAAGCTATCAATGTTAACATTTAGATAACCTTATCTGCATTGTCATGAGTTTACTTAGCTTGTTTTGTTTATTTTATAAGTGCAATTCTTAGTACATATATGAAAATTAATGGGTAAACCTTTAACAGGGGTAAACCTTTCTACTCTTTTTTTCTCTCAGATAGTTATTTGCTATATTATAACACCCTATTATAGATTAAAAAATATCTAATACTGTGTGTTGCGCAAAATGTTTTTAAATTTGCTGTGTCTTTATATAATTATGGCCTTATTCAAAATAATTAAATAAGCTGCAATGTTAATGTTCAATAGAGGCCTTAGAAATATTTTTAGTTGACCCCTCTCCAGAAACAAGTTTTATGGGCTTTGTGTGATTAACATTATGTACTTCTTTCCATACAATGTCAAAATGTATTTCTCTTAAGGGCATTTCAGATTTCTCTGCATTCTTTATTCTAATAAACTTTTTTGATTTCCTTAAAGTAGAAATCTCTGCAGAAAAATATTTCTATATCTTGATTTGTAGTGATACAGAGAATAATGCTTCATTATATCCTATAATTCCTACTGTGATTTATTAAAATGGTTGTTCCTGTTTTAGCATCATTGCAGACGCTGTGGAAATGTCTACTGCAAGAACTGCTGTGATAACAAAGTGCTTCTACCTCGAATGTGTTTTGTAGACCCTGTGAGGGTGTGTGGACAGTGTTTAGATGTAAGCAAAAAGGAGAGTGATTTTTATGAAAAGCATCTCAAGATTCTTACCAGTGGTGTGTATTTGATGTTACTTACAAAACAACAAAATATACTTACCTCTACATTTTAGCCTTTCAGATATTTTATGCAGAGATTCAGTTTTTAACTTAGCTCTTTTAATTTATTTATAGCAGGGGTTATAATTTGTTTTGTTTAAGATTTTATAGCAGAGCCAATTTTTCCTCTTATTTTTTATTTAATCACTTTTATTAATTTTAAATAATCCACTAAACTGTTATAAAAGTAACCATCACTTATTACATTAAACTGTTTTTATTAGTAGTTGGACAGTGGCTTATTTTTCTAAATTTTTTATTTCACTTTTATCTTGTTTGACACTATTCTGATATAAGCTTTATACTTTAAAACCACATATCAAATCCTTTTTGTGTCTTTAAAACTGAAACAGTTGACTTTTTCTTCAGACTATTCAAAAGTCCCTACCATTGAAAAGATATTTGAGTTTTAACTGTAAAAGCTTATAAAATGTCAATGAATCCTCTGTGATAATGATAAAAGAGAAACCAAAAAGAGTCTACTTTTTGTCATTTTAAAGATTATCTTTAGGGCTGAGATTTCCATGTAATTACATATTAAGGGTTTGGAGCACAACTAACATTTCATATTGGCTCTTGTATAGGAGCTTTGTTGAAAAAATTTCGCTTTCAATCCCAATTTTGAAGGAGCTTTAAATACAAAAAAGTAAAATTGCACAATAAAAGATTCCATAACTCCCAATTTAAGAATAAAGTTTTATGTTGTATGCCAAGCATTTGAAGAAAATATTGAGGCAAATTAGGGCAGAAACAAAAGAATTGCATATAAATTAACATCTTATCAGCTATATGGCATTGGAAGCTATAGGAAGTTGTTGGATTCTTTATAGTTTGCATGTTATTCATGTATTATGGAAACAAATACACTTCGAAAAGTGGACAGCGAAAAGTTATCTTAAAACTGCCAACCCGCATAGATTTGGGGATTTATCCTATCCATCATAATAAGTAAAGTTTTAACTCAATGTGCTCCAAAACCGTTCATATGTTTCAAGGAACCTAATATTGCATAAGACCACCTTGTCTAAGTTTTTGTTTGTAAATTTGAAGTGATAATAATCACAAATAACTTTCTGTGATAACTTTAAAATTCAAAGATTAAGATATTGTTTGTTTTTAGTGTTCATTAAGAAAATTTAAACTTTTCTTTGATTTTATGCTAAAATACTTTTTAATACATGTGTACTTAAAAGTAAATACTCTTTATTTAATAATTTGCATTTTCAATATCATGAAAAATACACCATTAGTTATCTTTTTTCAAACTTTATTTCCTTATTTTGTAAAACTTTCAGGAGCTCATTTTAACTTAGATGAAGTGACTGGTTCAGGATCTGTTATACCTGTAATTTGTTGTCTTTCGAAAGATCACCAGTATGTATTTTATAAGGAATTATTTTTTGCATTTTTGCTTTGCACCTTTGTAACTAACTTTATCTTTTCAACAGGGCTATAATGTTTGATGGAGGAAACATGTGGCAACATAATCCAGTGAACTTAGTTGACATTATTTCTATAAGAATCTTAGGTTCATCCAGAGGTTCTGGTATGTATGTTTATTGTTTTTTTTTATTATTATTCATATTTTACAGAACTTAATTTTAAGTTATGAATTCTCTTATGAAAGTATACAAGCTATGAAATCTTACTATGACTAAAGATACTATTTGATTGTTGTAATTACATATAATCAGCATACAAGAGATAGGCACTAATTCACTTTTGGAGAATCTTTTGAAAGTTATAGAACAAGCCAACAAATGAGCATAATTCCAAAATCTTGCTAACCTGAGAAGTGATCATTGTGCTGGAAAAATTGTCAACACACAAAAGGAAACTATCGGACATAACCAAATATCCAGAAGTGACTTAGTGCCTTTCTCCTGCAAACTGGCAAAATAAGGTAAAACTAAACTAAATAGAAATTAGTCACACATTAAACTTTTTAATATGCAATTTCTAAGATACCCTTTGACATTTCAACTAAACCTTCATACCCCTAATTAGTTTCTGATTTATTTACTACACAATAGAATGGTATGCTACATTTTATGTCTTACATTAATGTACTATGCTATTTATATTTTAAGTGTAATGTGACATGCTTGTAAATCTGTTAATTTAACACTTTTTAAGACTTAAAAGACCCTGTAGTTCATTTCTTATTTTAAAGTAAGAAACCAAGATTTTAAAAGTAACTTTTTACGTGTGGGTTTAGCTTTTGTTTTTGTTAGCTTACTGAATGTTTTTATAGCTTGATCATTTTTTGTATTAAAATGAAAACATTTATTTACACCTTGTAAATTAAATGCAACAAACTTAATTTTGCATACAAAAATAAATTTCTTTTATATATATTCTTCATAAAAAAACTAAACATCCAAACAAAGAGACTATTTCACATCTAAAAGACTAAATAATGTAGGGAAAAAGTAAATTTCAATTCCAACAACTATGCAATGTTTTTGTCTTGTGTTTGGCGCTCTATGTCCTGTCTTGGGCTTTGCGCCATAAAAAACCAACCAACCATCCAACAACTATGCTTTAATCCCTCTCTAGTTGAATTTGTTAATGTTTCTTTGTTACATTGTTGTTACATCCATACTTTAAGATAATATGGCATTTTATAAAAATTAACATGACTTGATTTGTCACAAAATTCTAAAGGTAATATAAACCCCATCAAAAATATGGGAGGCATGAAGTGAACTGCCTAGACCAGTAGTGGTTCCCTAACTGTGTGTCGTGGCTCCTAGGTATAGCAAGTTTTATTAATTTTTAAGTTAGCTTTGTTTTCATAAGAGAGGCACCATTGAAAGTCTTTTAGTCAGTAGGGGCGCCACAAGTCAAAAACATATAGAAACCACTAGCTTAGAGAACCAATAGAGGATTGAAGATTTTTATAAATAAAAACTATATTAATGTAAATTAAAGGAATAAAAATTAGAATGTGTCAAGTATTATACTTGAGACATTCAAAAAATTATTCAATTTAATATTATTAATAAATTATAATATTAAATTGAATTTATTAAAATTATTGAATTTATTATAATTGAATTTATTATTAATTATAATTTAATTAAATTAATAAATATTATTAAAAATTGACAATTAAAAATTATTATTAATTATTTGAGAAATTCAAAAAAAGAGACATTATAAATACTTGAGGAAGACATTTTGCTTTTAAACTCCTAAAAGCAAGTATAAACTTTTATTAAACTATACTAGTAAAAACTTTTGTTCTTGTTCTAATTAAATTTCTCATTACTTTTTCTGTTGTTTCTTCTCACATGTGTTCTTTATGAAAACAATCGCTTTCTGTCTCCTTGATATCCACAATACTTGTTCAAAGGCATTTGAAAGCCATCATTAAAACAGATTATCCCCTATACCATGGTTGTTTACAGCACTATACTATTTGTAAGATCATCAAATTCTACTTGTACGCACTTACTGCCATATTCACCACCAACCTGACAGGAGGTTAACCGTGTGTCAAACCTCTGATTAATGGAAAAATAGTTTTCCTTCTTTAACTGCCAATCAGAAGTTCTGGTAGGATTAACGGTGAATACGGCCAATAGACAGTCTTAAAACCATAAGAAGAACCCTCTAAGACTCTCTTCCTCTTTTAGTAATCTATTCTTTCTAGCCTGTATAAAATTATACTAAAAAAACAATAGTTTCACGAATTTCATTGTACTCAAAGAAATAAAGTACATTAATTTGTATTTGTTCCAATTTGTTTTATTATTCAGCATATTAACTGAAATTATCAATGTTTTTAGGATCTTCACAGATAATAGGGGCTGTCATAAAATTTCTAGATTTTAAAAAAGATGAAAAAGAACTGAGACTAATTTTACCGGAGGTGCCAAATCAGAAAACATCAACTGCCTGGATCCATGGTCTTCAAAAAGTAACCCATAGTTCTTTTATCCTCCAATACAATACCAAGGAAGGAATAGTCCATCCTTGTTCTAATGTTTTTATACTTTTCCAAAATTTTTGCATTTATATATGTTTGAATATTTTTAAATGTCACTATTTATTGGTTAAGGTGTACTAAGAAAAATGGCTCCTAAAAACCAAAAAAATTTTCTGCAATCATATTACTACTATTTATAAACTCTTAAATTGTTTGTTTTATTTCAACTGTTTTTATTCTTTTCTATCTATATTAACTTTTAAAGATGGTTTTACAAACATTTTTTAAATTATTTTTAATCAAAATAAAAGTTCCTCTTAAAAATTTTATGAGCTAGTTTTTAAGTTTACAGTAAATTATTACAGTACCATAAAACATGGTGTATTGGATCACTTCTTGGAAACGTTTTTTAAACCCCACATTACTCCAGTTATCTTTGGGTTACAGGATCAAGACAAAAACTGATCAATTCTACAGATTCTTTAAGAGTTATATCAATCATCAAAGATTATTTTACCATCATACCTTGGTTCCACAATAGCTTTGAAGTTAAACACAAACTGCAACTTGAAATATGCTTTTTAAAACATCTCAAAATTTTTGTTAGAAAATCTTGACAACAGTGCAATGTTGAAAGTGATCCAATTCACCGTTTTACAGTACTTGTTTATACTAAAGTAATTTAACTACTTAGTTTAATAAATACAGTAATAAAATACTTAGTTTTAAATACAGTATTGTATACACACATGTTATTCCTCTGCCAATTGGCAGAAATGCACAAATTTACTTGGCAAAATTAAAATCAGACAATTCACTTTGTAAAATTAAATTTATACCTTAAAATTCATAATAAATTATATTAAATATTCATAATTAAAATTCAATTTATACCATTCATGTTATGAGGGGATTTCCTTTACTTATAAAACTTTTTCCTGTTGAAAATAAAAACAAACTAATGAAAGCAAATAAGTTCCAAGTTAAAATTACTTTTTATCCCAAACAGAAAAGCTGTTTATAATGCACATGATTGAGGATTTCAATCTTATCTTCATTCTTCTTCTTTCTTTCAATCTTTCTTCTTATCTTCATTCCATGAAATGCTGAGATTAGTATGCACTTGAAGTTACCTTACAAAATGGAAGTATTGTTACACCCACACACTTGCTCAATCCCTTTTTACAGGGAATATGCCCATATTCATTAATCTCCACATTGAAAAAAATCCTCACTTCACTTTCACCTCTGAACTCCTACTCTGATGATGACAGTGTTTTTGCATCTTGGGGTAAAATCCACACAAAACCAAACACATATGCCTGAATTTGGATTGGAATCTTGGACACCCATTATTGTAGTCAATTACTCCTACCACTTGGGCAGTATGTTGGCAATAATAGAAAAAATAATGCAATTTTTGGGTAATACCTGGGGCAATTTAATCTCTAGTAAAATCCATATGATGATAATACATGCATTTTTTTGAAAGCTTGCCTTTTCCTATAAAGGCATACACCAATTATTTAGCTTAAGAAAAAGTTTTGAAATATTCTTGACTTTTACTGTTAATTTAGTAATATACAGTAGAACCTCTTTTTAATAGCCCCTACATTACAATGACTAATAAAAGAAGTACTAAATGTTTTATCATAGTAATTCTTTCTTGCGCCTTTTGGAAGACAACAGTATATTGTTGGTCCCAGAAGGAGTCTCTATCAAAGTTCTGCTGTATAATCACATTAAATTATAAAGATGTTTGCATGTGATATGTTTAAAACCCTTTAAAATTGAAATTATCTTTTAGGCACTGAAATATGTAACTCCTGAACCTTAGAACTTTGAAAGATTGGTGGACTCTGAATGCGGATTGAAGAAATCATATTTGCCTATAAATTTCATCTGTGATATTTTAAGTAATCTGTTTTATAAGTGCCTTGAGGATATTGTTAAATACTTGTTTTTGATTGGTAGAAGTATTAACTTTGCATGTGTTGTGAGTATGTACTGCTACAACACTGAAATACTTTTCACCTCTTTGTTTTTAATGGAACAAAATTTTATGTTGTGTGTTTTTGTAATTAATCATTTTATGGCAATCTGTTAAATATTTGTTTTCATTTTCCCATTATGGTATACCTAATCATTTGAATGTATATATTAATCTGAAGCCATATTTTTACAAACTCAATTTTGTATTAAAAATACTCATGCATTGAGCTTGTGGTGTGGGTTGAATATTTGTTAAGACGTAAGAATAATCCTTTCTATTTAATTCTATGTTCAATAGAGTAAATAAATGCTTTTGATTTTTTTTAACTTTTAAAGCAGGGCATCAAATTTGCTGCTCTCAATATGATTTAATACAGCATACAACCGCAAAAATTAATATTAAGTTTAAATTGAATACAATCTTCTTATCCAGTTGTATTCAAAAAATGTTTACAAATGAGTTGACACATTTCAAAGAATTGGATTTTCCAAGATTTTTAGGGAAAGTACCCCAAAATTTCCATTAAATAGTAACAATCTTAGGGGTTTGTGGGCATATTTACAAGGAAGACTGGAGATTTAATTTTAATGATTTTTAAGGGAGCATGTCTCTTTGAAAGCATAATTTGGCATTAAAAAATGGATTATCTTAAAAAGTTTTACCCCATGTTTGTGAGTTCAGTTACTCTTATGGTTATAGTTATGTAATGTTATAGTCCCCCTAGTTTTACTTTTTTGCAAACAGTGTTGTAAATTATGTTTTCTGCTAACATATTTTGTTTACATAAGAAATTCTTTTGATATTTCCTTGTTGTTACATTACCCATATCAACATTGTAAATTAGTTAATTTTAAGTTCTGGGAAAAACACACTTCTTAAGCAGCTTTGATTGTTATAGTATGATTTTATTTAAAATCTTGAAGAACGTGAGCATCTATTTCATATTTAATCATGAATGTATAACACCTTAGGTTAGTTGCTCTTAATGCTTAACTTCAAGTGATTATTTTGTATATTGATGTAGTGTGGCCATGCAATATCATTGGTTAATTTTTGTGTAGCTATCTATCTAACTAATTAAAAATTGGTACACTGCACACTAAATTCTAACCATATTTTGTTATTAACATGTTTTGTATTTAAAGAACTTTATTATTAAGTTTTAATTTGAAGAGAAGCTGTATAAAATGTGTGTTATTTTCAATTGAAATCTGGTGGTTTTATCCCTATAGACCAATCAGCTGGAATAGATTTTATAAGATGAACGGGTACGTGGATGAAATCCTTATTTAATTTGAATTAAAATCAACCAGTTTTGAACCAATTATTTTACATTTAATGTAATTTTAATTGTTGTAAACAACTTGTATTGGAAATATCCTTTAGTGCAACAGGGTTGATTTGTTCAAACCTCTCACTATGATTTTTGAAACCATTGATAGTGTGTGTTGTTACATGTCAATTCATACTTCACCTAACAATAATTATCTTACCATCCTTGATTCACTACATGTACATAACATAAAAGTGCCTTTTGAGGCAGAGATCAACCTATCCTATATAAAAAATAGTGCAAGTTTCTATCTCTGCCCATAGCATAATTTGAACTCATTAATGACTTGAACATATATCTTTGAACTGTTTCCATGAAATCCAAATTTCCTTTTATAGTAATTCAGCTTATGAACTTTTTGAAAAGAATCCAAGGTTTTTCTTGCCTATGGGTATATTTTTTATATGTATGCTTGACCTGTTTTGAATTTAAATGAGAACATTAGATTTTATATCCAACTTATACCTATTACAAACCCAAAATCCAATTTCATACATTGTTTTATTACATCATGTTTTTTATAATGAATTGAATGTTATTTGTCATATATATTTTTAATTAGTGCAAATCAAATGTAGACATGTCATGTCCACTAATGTTTTAGTATTTTATTCACATAGTTGAAAACTTTCCTAATTAAAAGTTCAAAATTCAACTGATTGCCTAGTCTTAACTGATTTTAAATCTTTGTTTTTGTTATCAACAGTGTTTACTAATTCAGGGAGAAAACAATATCAGTATATCTGCAATGAATTCGAAAGTAACTCTTTTCTAACTGATTTGTCTTTGTAGCAAAGTATTTTGAAGAAGTTTAAATAGAACTACAAACAATGATGACCAACATCAGTCTTAGAGCATAATGAGGTTGGTCCATTTATACTCAACTCTCTGATTTCCACTTAACTCATTCCTTTAGAATTAACTACTATTTTTAACAATGCATTTCTATCAATCTACTACCCTGTTAAAAATGCCACCAAATGGAATATTCAAATCCTTAGCCACCTTAAGTTAGATTCCATTAAATCCTTTAGTGTAAAAAAGTGCCTTGTTATGTTTAGAGTGTGCTAAAATTTTCTTATTAATTTTACTTTATAGTTTTTTGGTTAAGTTTCTTTAAAAAAATTTTATGTGTACTTTATATGTCACTGAATACTTTTCATTGAGGAATATTTGGTGTGAAATTAAGTATGTATAATCTATTTCCTATTAGAATTACACATAATTTTATATTACCTCTCCACTCAGTGTCTTCATGATTTTAGTAAATCCATTTAGTAAAATTTTTGTTTTGAGTTAAATAGAGCTTTGAATGAAGTTTGTATTATAAAATGTTTGTTTACTTCATTAAATTTTGGTATGAAATATTTTGTTTCACTCATTTTCTTTTTGTATCTTATTGCCTTAATTCTCTTTCTCTTGCCTATTTTATTATTATGATTAGATAATTTATTGCTGAATATTATTGAAAACTTAACTGTGTTTCAACTTGTTTGAAAATTATTCCCTTGGTTGTCTGTTTTTAGTTTATTAAAATAACTAACGATTTAACTACCAATTATAATTTTTTTCTGTTATATAACTACATAACTGCAATATCAATGAAAAAATGGCCTTGGGAAAACACCCTAGAAGTTCTAACTTAAAAAAAGTAGAATTTTTCATAATAAAAAGAAAATATTAAATCATTACTGATTTTGGCCTGCTTTAGCAAGTCGTTAATAACACCCATCATTTAGTATAAATATTTTAAGTTCAGTTTACAAACTAATGCCATTTTCCCCACAGCTCTTTCACACAAATTTTTCACAAAAAATTTAATACTGGCCAGCGATGAATATAAGCAAGATACAGAATTTGTGAAATCGTTAATAGAAACTACCGTCGAGGATAGAAAGAAACAAGAAGAGGGGAAAGCTAGAATGGATCATCAGCTTGAAATGGCTAGAATGGATCATGAACTTCAAGAAAAAATTAAGAGGCTGGATATTGAAAAGGAGGCAGAGAAAGATAGAAGGGATCATGAACTTCGAGAAAAGAATAAGAGGCTGGATCTGGAAAAGGAGGTAGAGCAAGCTAGAAGAGATCATCAGCTTGAAATTGCTAGGATGGCTCATGAATTGGAAGTGATCAAGGCTCAGGCAGAAAAAGTAAATCCAGGTACATCGAGTCAAGGTTCCGTTTCTGCCGATGTAGTAAATTCTAAAAGAAAATTTACGTTACCGAAGCTAGAGTTTAGGCAATTTGGCGATGATGTCGAAGAATGGTTGCCATTTTGGAGCCAGTTCCAGCATATAGACGGGGATTGCGAGATTGCCATGGAAGATAAGTTCCAATATTTGATACAGGCAACGGTGATGGGTTCACGGGCGAGAGACATTGTTGAAAGTTTCCCACCAACAGGAGCTAATTATATTAAAGCTGTGGACAGTCTCAAATCTCGTTTTGGAAATGAAGATGTGCAAGTGGAAGTATACGCGCGTGAGAGAGCTTTTAAAGTTGATTATCAATGTACAGATCAATAGAGTTTTTTCACTTACTTCATTATATGATAAACTGGAAACATACTTAAGAGCTTTGGACACTCTTGGAGTAACTACAGACAAGTGTGCCTCTGTCCTTTACCCGATGGTGGAATCCTGTTTCCCCGAAGAATTTTTGAAGGCCTATCACAGAAGTACTTCTTTCACTCCTAAGTTAGAAGTAAAAGAGAGACTGAACAAATTGATGGAGTTTCTTAAATCAGAAGTTGAGGGTGAAGCCAGAATCAATCGAGCGATGGATGGTTTCGGCCTGATGAAAGCTGAAGATAGCAAGATGACCAAACCGAAAAAGATTGGTTTGGGAGTTAATAAGAATAGTACACTATCAACTGCTGCTGTTTTGCACACCGTTTCTCATGTAAGGGAGCCCAAGAGAGGTTGCCTATTTTGTGATGGAAAACATAGGAGTGCAGACTGTTTCTCTGCACAAAAAATGCCGTTGTCCGAGAGACAGGAAATTCTTAAAAATAAAAGAGGGTGTTTTTCCTGTCTAATTCCTGGACACATTTCTTCGAAATGCAGAAGTTTCATAAAATGTCTTCTTTGTGGTCGGAAACATACGACGCTTATGTGTGATACTTTGGAAAAATGTGCCAAAACGGCTCCAACCAGAATCCGAAGGTGTTTCTACAGACTTTGGTCGCGAAGCTGGTCGCCAACGGCAAATAAATTAATGTTCGTCTGTTGATTGATACAGCATCTCAGAGATCATACATCCTGAATAACGTTGCCGAATCTCTGAAATGTACACCTTTAGAAGAAATGGATGTGGCTCATTCCCTTTTTGGTGGGGTAACTACAGATGTTAGAAAACATAAGAAGTATGAAATTAGAATTTCACCACTACAGGGAAAATTCTCCTGCACGTTGGAAGCCCTGGGCCAAGATGTAATTTGTGAAAAGATACTACCGGTAAATAGAGGTCCATGGCTAGAAGAATTAAAAGATTTAATAATAGAATTGACAAAAATGTACGAACTAGTACAAGTTAAAAAGTGAAAAAATGTACGTAAAGGTACAAATTAAAGGGTTCGAAAAACACCTTTCAAAATATCACAACTATCTTTATTTACAAAACTAGGGGGCCTGCCCCCTGCTCGCTATCGCTCACCAACCCCCGTAACTGCTTCGCAGTTCTTTTTAGATCGCTTCGCGATCTTAGCGAGCAGAGCTCGCTTGTTCCATCTTACCAATCACCCCGCTGGTCGGCTTAATTAATGCTCCTTTACAACCGAAACTACTTATCACTCTTGCTGATAAATAATTTAATCCAAATCATCCCGAAAAAAACTATTACTGAAATATTACTTTCCTAACTTAAATTGAAAATAAAAGAAATCACACATAGTGAGCTATCGCTCACAAACCCTCTTAACTGCTTCGCAGTTCTTCTCAACAATCCAGCAGAAGCCTTTTCTTGGCTTAATTAAGCCTCTTTTGAAATGTTAAAAAAATATTCAGCAAGTCTACTAATAACCATCAATCACTTTGTAGAAAAAAGCATTGTTGAAAATAAAAGAAATCAGACTCATCATAAAACACGCATAAAACTCGTCTGTTTCTCTAGTCAAGGCTAAACTAGATCGGTTAACTGTGTTATATCAGGCTTGGACAATGAGTGAAAAGCGATGTTACAGATTATGTCTCTAGTGAGCCATACGTGGCCAGAGCCATCTATCTGTCATTCATGGCATTTTTTAATAAAATTGCCGACTCGTCACGCTTGAATTGAGACTCGCGCATGACCAACGATGTGGCAGTGTATTGTGACTAGTGGAAAATGACTAGTAGTGAACCTCCAATTTTATTTACACAGACTATAGGTCATTAGAAACCTACAAAAAATTAGCGATCAAACAGAGCTGACAAATCGAATTTGTTTCCCTCTTCAAACCAAAAGATTCCTTCTCTCCCAAGATTTTATCTCCGGGTGGCTGATTCTCAACTCTCATCCATGCGAGGTATATGCCGGCCAAAGAGCCGAGGCAAAAAGCACCAAGAACCCAACCCAATCAATCAACCAAATTTCCCTATACGTGGCCAGCGCTTTCAAGCGGTAAGATCTGAAAACTTCCAGTAACGTCGGCTTCTTTGATCTTTTCACTCATTGTCCAAGCCTGATATAACACAGTTAACCGATCTAGTTTAGCCTTGCTCTAGTGAACGGCGAGAAAGAGAAGAAAAAATTGAAACTTTGAATCTTAATAATTCTAAAACTAATTAGAATTTTTGAAAAAACAAAAAGCCAATATTTTTATAAAAATTATTTCTATGTGTCTTTAAAATATCATAGTTCTACTGTGATTAGTTTTGCTTTTATAACGAAAAAACAGAAAAATCGTCAAAATTTTCGAAACTTTAAAACTTAATTACTCCAAAACTAATTCGAAATTCGAAAAAAGGGCGACGTGGTGCAAAACTGCACATCTAAGAGTATGTGTCTGCAAAAAATCATATTTCTGCTGCTAATAGATTTTGCTGGGGGCGAACTCGCAGCAGAAAAAAAATAATTTTCGACTTTGACATTAAATAACTCTAGAACTAATTATCTCATCTATTAACTTTTAGAACGAAAACGATCCTCATACATTTGTCTAGAAATGTTTAAAATTTCACAAATTTCCGTGGAATAGTTTTTGCGTAGTGAGAGTTCATAGTGTTCAAAAATAAAATTTTCAAAAGCAGCGGCGGCCACGGCGGCGGCGGCGGCCGCGGTCACTGTTACTTTTTTTTAATATAGAGAGATTAGAGCATATATTTTACAGCGATCATGACACGTGAACTATTGTTGACTCCTCTTGAGAGTCCATTTGTTATCGCCATTGTTGGACAGTTAAATTTAATATTACAAAACGGAACATCCTCCCACCTTTTTGATTACAATTCAAGATCACATAATCAAAAACTAATAATAAAATATGAATATAAAAGATCTAAAGTTTATAAAGTCAGGATGTCAGGAATTTTGATTCTGTCGTTCAGTTTTAGCAATCATTACATTAGAGGCTTCTACTTCGTCGGTGGCTACTTTGATCTGGAGGGAGCTCTAGTGGGAAATACTTGCTGTTGAGATCTCTGAAGGGACAGACATTTCTGCGATAATGGAAATCGAAAAAAACATGGGGTATGGCTTGAGATAGCGGCTCTGGTGGCATCCAACTACTCATGCAACTCACGCCTCTTTCGTCACGTCACAAGAGGCAGAGAAAAAGAAGCTTGATTCTCTAATAGCCCTCTGAAGGGACAGATTGAATGAACAAGTCACAGCCAATCACAAGCTGTGACCAACAAATTGTACTGCCTACCCTTATATCAAGCCAATCACATACATTTGCAGTGTTGCCTAAGATGGCATTTGAAAGTAAATAGTGTTTTGAACCCTCTGTTTGGGTTATTCTCTGTGGTCCCTATCACAGACGAAAATCCTATCAGAGAACAACGATGCTAAGGCCGTTGTTAGGTAAAGTCATGTGATTGAAAATGCTCCTACAGAAGAGATATAGACCCCGATCTTTTTACTCCATTAGCATAGCGAACTACATCAGTCTGTATCCAGTGTCTGTATCTCGAGGACGAAGCAGCTTTCATCCAAGGTTTGGCTTTCATCAGCGAGCAAATGTCCGAAAAATCCACAACTCAACTCAACTCATTCTAGATATAACCATATAACACTTCATTCAGTAAACAGAAAAACAGCCTGGTGGTCCATTTTCGAGAAGGCTTGACTTATGAGATTTTTGTCTTTTTCAATCTGCTCGCATCGAAAGATTGGAGATTTACCTTATCGTTTTCAACAGTTTTTGTTTAAAACGGCGCAAGAAGCTGCCATAAAAGCCTTTATTTCCAGTGCTGAAATTGGAGAAAAATATTTGGGGGGACTCACCTTTTTACAGAGTAGATGGTTGATGGAGGGTAAAATGTGATTAATTTTTGGTACCTACTCGAATTGATAATCAAATTTTACATAAAATTGCATAGTTAGGGGAAAGTGGAGGCTAATAGGACATTTTTTAAATGCTAGAATAAAAGCACAAATGCAGTTATTATAATTTTTATAACCTTAAAACTTTGTAACATTTAAGTCCAGGGGCGGATCCAGGATTTGGTTTGGGGGGGCTAAGAATTTTCATAATCCAATATGGAAAAGGTAGTGAATTATCCTGCTCCAACCACTAAAAGGGGGGTCTGGGGGTCCTCCACCAGAATTTTTTTGGAAATTTAAGTGAAAAAAATCCATCCCACTTTTCCTTTTGTTTTTGTACGCCTCATCCGATTTCGGATATAGATTTTTTGTGTTTTGCCAAACTTAATGTAAAATATAGTTGTAATAATAGAGTTACAAGTACCAAGGGGGTCTGGGGGTTCTCCCCCAGAAAATGTTTGAAAATTTGTCCTTAAAATAACAGGGTTTTAACTCACTTTGGTGCATAAAATTCCATATTATATAGTGTAAAACTTTTCATTTTAGGGGGGGGGGCTCAAGCCCCCTGGATCCGCTAGTGTTTAAGTCTTCACAAATATTCATTGAAAGTAAAAAAAAAAGAACATTATTCACTTTGTGTTACCATGCAGTGGCGGATCCAGGATTTGGTTTTGGGGGCTAAAAATTTGTTAATCGAATTGAATCATCTTGCTCAATCTAATGTTAAAAAAGTTGTATATAATCGAGTCCCAAGTAGGAAAAGGGGGGTCTGGGGGTTCTCCCCCAGAAAATTTTTGGAAATTAGGCTCTAAAAACAGGGTTTTAACTCATTTTTTGTACAGCAAATCGTGAGTGATAGAGATTAAAACACTTAAAGGGGTCTGGGGGTCCTCCCCAGAAAGTTTTTGGAAATTTGACCCTGAAAATCCGAATATGGATATATTTGCGAATCGGAATACGGGGAGACTGCTGGCAGGCTGATAGGTGAATCCGAACATTCATTCGAATGGGAATTTAGGTCAGAAAAATAAACTTGCTTACGTATTTAAATCTACCCTTAAATTTATATTTTTTTTTCGTGGAAACTTGGAAACGTGGAAATTTTAGGGAACGGGGACGGTTAAAATATTTCGGGGGACGGTCCAATCATTTCGGGGGACGGCGTCCCCCCGTGTCCCCCCGCGTCCCCCTCCAATTTCAGCACTGTTTATTTCTGAATTTGAATAAAACATGGAATTCTGAAAATGGAAGCTGAAGGGTCTGGAGTCAAAAGAAGCCTAGAAGATGGCGAAGAGTCTTTTTTTCAAGACAAGAAATTTAGGGTTGACTTGACTTACGAAAATTATGAATCAGAGAGATACAACTAGAAAAAGCATTTAAGAATGGAGTGAATAAAATTAAAATAGGATTCAGGGGAGTCAACCAAGAAGACATCATCAGACACTCGGAAATAAAAGCTGAATTTAAAAGCGTCTTAGCTCCCGAGGATGAAGTATATATAACAAGAAATAAGAGGGTGATAATTACAGCAAAAAGTTTAACGTCAGCTATAAATGTGCTCAAAATTAGGAAAATAAAGAACAAAGAAGTTGATAGATCAATCTTTTACAAGTCATACACAACAACTCAGTATATAATAAAAGACGTGGACCCAGATACGTCAGTAAGCGAGTTAGCCGAGACGCTTGAAGAGCAAAACATTCACACAAAAAAAATAATTAGATTCCCAAGGAAAGGGGAGACAAAACCTTCAACACAGTACTCATTAAAGATCTCGGATTTGTAAATAGAACCAAAATCAAGTTCGATTTTGCATCGCATAAAGTTTTCCGATATATTGAAAAGGCTAAGATCTGCCATAGATGCTTAGATTTCGGACACTTCAAAGCAGATTGTAATGCTCAAATTCCGAAGTGCAAAAATTGCAATGAAGATCATGACACAACAGAGTGCAACAAAATTGATGAAGATAAAGATTTAAAGTGCTTTAGATGTGGAAGCAATAATCACACTGCTCCAGGGCCGTAACCAGACTTTTGTTTCGGGGGGGGGGGGGTTTGACTCAAATATTTTCTGAGGTACCTCCCTCCTGACGGGGTACTTTTATATGTTAAGTTTTAGATGACAACACTGGATAGAAATTTTGATGCACTAAATTTCAAAATTGTATAAATTCGAAGTAAAAGGGGGGGGTCTGGGGGTCCTCCCCCAGAAAATTTTTGGAAATTTGCCCCTCAAAAGAGTGTTTTAGCTCATTTCTGAGACCCTTTAGATTACACCCATAGAGCACCACTCATTGAAGCGGCCGAATTTTCAAGGTAAAAAGAAGGTATACTGTAATAAATGGCGAAATGTTAAAGGGGTTTTTAGGTTCCTACTCCAGAAAATTTGTTGAATTATTCCCCTAAAAGTGGCATTTTAACTCATTTTGAGACACTTTAGGTTACATTAAAGAGGACCACTCCTTGTAAATCACACAAGTTTGAAGGAAAAACCGTATACTTAATAAGATTTCAAAATTTCGAGGGGGTTTGGGGGCCCTCCCCCAGAAAAATTTTGGAAATTTTACCCTTAAAAGTAGGGTTTTGACTAATTTTGAGACCCTTTGGGTTATACCAAAACCCTCTATATACAAAGCCTGACAACTACGTCACTGTGACGTCAAAGGTGGCGGAAAATGAATTATAAAACATGGCGTCGTTTTGCATGTGACGTCAAAGGTGGCGGAAAATGTGACGTCACCCGTCCGAGTTGTGAGGCCATTATATAGAGGGTCTTGGTTATACCCGAAGAGGATATCGCTCCTTGTGAGACATAATTTTCAAGGAAAAAATAGCAGTATAAAAATTGATGTCAAAATTTCGTGGGGGGGGGGTTGAACCCCTAAACCCCCCCTTGGATAAGGCCCTGCACTGCTCTAGACATCAGATGTCCTATTGTGAGAAAAGAGAGCACGATCAAAAATAGAAGTCAAAAAGGAAATATCCTGCCCACAGCTATCCCAAAGGTTTCTTCAATAAAACTTACTCAGAAGTAACTACAGTGGAAGCTCTTATAACGTAATTAATCCGTACCGAGTTTTTTGTCGTTATAAGAGCAAACTTCGAGTGATACACTCGAGTGTAGAATATCACTCGTTTAAAAGTAATAAACTCGTTAAACTAATACTAAACTATCAATTTTGATGCTTTTCGGGAAGGTGGACTCGATTCCCTCAAAGATATACTTTTAGTAGATTAGTTTATAAAGTTTGGAGGAAATCTAAACCTGAAAACGATCACCAACCCTCAATCGTCAAAGACAAAGGGATGGATTATGGAAATTGCAGTTACCCGTAATACGTTTTTTTAATCAACTAACTGAAACCCTTGGTTGTATATTTTACCATTATATCCAAACAGTAGGATACTAGATCGTTGGGATTTAGAACACAGTTCGAATCACCCAATTGATTTTTCCTCATTTTAAGCAATTTTTTATTATTTTATGAATTCTTGATACTTTCAATTTAATGTTATATTACCTTATTTTTTGCTATGAAATTTAAGATCAATATTTTACAAAGTATAAATATTTGTGTTTGCTATTAAATTTTTATTTTGATATTAATTTATTGCGTAGCTTAGCTTCCTGAGAATGTTTGGATGCTTACATAAAACTAAAACGCTAATAATAATAATAAATAAGTCTTAAATCAACAAAGGCATTGGGTAGCGCAAGATTTCGTTTTGGGATTCTAGCCGGTTACCCCGGGCGAAAGCAAGCGAGAAGAAGATGCGATGGTTACTTGGTGCTGGGTTTGTCATACTCTGATATTCGTTTATTGGCTAATTCATGTGTGACGCAAACAAACCGATCCAGAAAAGTATTCGATAAGCTGAATCGATTCGAAGATTAGTCTTTATAAGAGCACTTTTGTGCTCTTATAGAGACTAATTTTTGGGTCTTTATAAGAGAGGATTTTTATAAGAGCAGGTCGTTATAAGAGCTTCCACTGTATAAGGAAAGAAAAGAAAACTGTCAAGTACAAGATAATGAAAACGACCTAACCGAGGCGATAAAAAGTCTTAAAGAAGTAGTAACAACCCTCACTAATGAAATATCTGATCTAAAATCAGAGATCAAGAATTTGAAAGGTTCAACAAAAGAAAACACAAAAAGATCGGAATTCTGAAGATTTAGAATTAGAAATCATAAAAACGATTTCAACAGGGATCGATATACAACTAAAAAGATTATCAGAAGTACCAAATAACTTCACAGAAGCACTAGAAAAAAATTTACAGGAAAACGACAGCAAATTCCAACTTTTTACAGATGAACTGTGCAAAGGAATAACAAAGTGCTTCAGAGATTTTCATCAACTACTCGTCCAGACAAAGCTATCAACAATGTTGTCCAGACTTTATGGAAGACCAGGAGAACCAGGATTCAGAATAAAAAGAACAGAAGGAAAATTAAAACACAAAGATAACCAATAACCTTATAAAAGAATCAAAATTAAAAAAAAAAACGGAATTCACAACAACAACAACAACAACTCTTGTAAACTGTAAACATAACAAACCAAAGTGATCATCATCTGTGACCATCATTGAAAATTTTATGGAAGAAGAAGACAAAGCGACTCTCCATAGTCATCATATGTCTCTGCTATGCTCAACTATTTCAACATTTCAACTACTTCAGCCTGGTGGTCCACTCCACTGTGTTGTTTAATTTAAGTTGGAATGATTTATTTATGGTTTTACCCTGTGTTCGCATAAAAAGAATCTAAAGGTAAAGTGATGTTTTAGTTTATCAAATTGGGGCTCAAAGTGTATACCTACTGAGCTTTATTTATCTAAGCTGAATATAATAGATTTGGCGGGAACAAATATTCTATTTGAAAATGTGAAACGTGCTTTTGTTACTGCATTCGGCGTTTAAAATGTTATCGATCATGAGTTTCCAATTATAGTAGGTTTTAAATTTTGGAAGGAAAAATACATTCATATCTTACTTGTGCAGATGATTTGTAGAATACCTCTCATTTAATGACATGTTTGGAAATGTACATTCTTGTCACTGTTTGTTTTTGCTCATTTATCTTGAGCAGAGTTTTCTAAATCTACTTGTATTTTTATGTAAACCTATTTTTTAAAGTTATTTTTGTTACTAACTTAATTAATATATCTAACTTTATGATAAATATTACCCTTTAGTTTTACTGTATAGACTTGTTCCTCTTAGGAAAATATGTATAAAAATTCTCCTCACTACAACATATTGTATCTGAAAATTATTTCTCTTCTTTATTAAGGATAGCATGTTTAGGAAAGAATTAGGAAGCATATTATGATAATACTATCCATGTTTTGTTTCGATTATTTATTTGGTATGCACTTTTCCGTTGATCTATAGCGTAAAAATTGACTAGCCAATTAGAACTTTTAAGGTTAGAAATATCCCCCTTGATTGCAAACCAACCAATTAACCCTCTTGGCGGCCAGCACTTTCACTTGCCATTGGTTTAACATGAGAGATAGCTGAGTATTCTCAAGCTAGCCGACAGGAGAGTTAGTACAAATGCCTACAATAAAAAAGAAAATTATATTTCTATAAATATTTAGAACAAAAAGTTTTGCAATGTTTAACAAGATGGATACATAACAAAGTTGCATCATTGTTATGCCAATAAAACATATTGGTTGTAAAACTAACTTATTTTGTCAAAAGTTATTTACATATTAGTTCATGTATCAAAACTAATTTAACTACTAAATGAGAATATTACACCACTAACGCCAATGAAGCAGCTCGAAAAAATTCAGGGGAAAACTTAATCGTTTTATGTCTGTCATAGTCGTTAACGACTTTCAGGGGGAGGATTAAGCAATTCAATTTTTATAGAATTGGGTTGCCAGAATTTACTATTTTATCTCCACTTTTGGCACCAGGCCTGGTTTCTTTGTATGACCCACACACTCCCTATTCTTTTACTATGTTTTATGCCAGTGCGCAACAACCCGTGGCACGCGGGCTACAAGTGGCACTCGAAGAAATATTCGTGGCACTCGGCCTCAAAATTAAATTTGTGGGTTTCCCCGCTAAATATCGCCCGGTTCTTTTAGACAACAGAAAGTAGAAATATTCATAAATAATTTCAAATTCTTAAATTAAAATGTTTAATTAGATCAAGAACTATTCAGTTTATTAATAAAAGTCTGAACAATTTGTTGATATTAATATATTTAGCGATTTGGATATTGGGGATATTTAGCGGGGCCTCTAACGGAATTGAACCAATTTGTGTTTTAACTGTATAGAATATAATCCACATTTCAATATTATTGCAGAAAAGTGTAAAAACCCGGTTTTAGAGTCTAATTTTCAAAACATTTTCAGGGGAGAAACCCTGACACCCCTTGGAAGTTATTTTTGGTTTAAAATTCACTTTGGAAATCAGTTAGAACAGTGTGGTCCACTCGACCACAAAATTAAAAGCTTATTCAAACTTCATAGAACTTCATATCACTTTTTATTACAGAAATCAGCTAAAAATCTGCTTTTTCAGGTCTAATTTTCAAAAAAATTTCAGGGGAGAACCCCTGAACTCCCTTAGGAGTTTTCTTGACTTAAAATATAAAAGGGACATTAAAACCACATCAGTAGATATTTTAGTTGCGGCAGTAGTTTATAAATTTATATTTTAACTTCACTTATGGCTATACCGTTTCAACAACTTATTAGTTTCTTTTAAAAAGTATACATCACATTGACAGGTGTTATACAATCTTTATAGATGCCGTGAGTTGTAATTAAAGTTTAAGCTATAAGTATTATTTCATAAATGTTATGCACAGGGCGACATTTGTCTTATATGTAGATCTATGTGTTTACAACTCAGTTTTGAATTTTTTTCTAACCTCTTGAGAAAAAAAACCACCCAACCTTTTCCAACCCTTTTTTACCAGTAAACTTAAAAAACACTTCTTGCTCTTTCATTTTCAAAATATTGTAAATGGCCTAATTTCTAAGAAAGGTTTTTCTCTTTACTTTGGATTAATTATTCTTTTAACAACATATTTTCGATTTTTATTGTCAGTGGCACTCCACTCCCTTTAAAAAGTTAAATTGGCCCTCGGGTAACTAAAGGTTGGACCATACTGTTTTATGCAATTAGATATCTTGTGTTTTTAATAAAAAATATTCTATATTATGATTCATTTGTTTGTACTAGGTATATAAAGACATAATGATAACACAGGGGAACAATTTTTAACATAATTTCTGTTGACTTCGATTTTTTTGCTGTTTTTGAATCACTTTTAGCCCCTGAATCCAAAAGTAAAATTAGTTTTTGTCTATCACGTCAACTTTTTGAGATACAGGGTACCCCCAAAATGCGCATAAAAAACAAAATAAATGACTTTGAATTCGATTTTCAGGGTTAAAAAGCATTACTTTAGTCTTTAAACTACACCCGAGGGAACAAGAAAGGTTAGACTATCTAAAAAATGAAAATTTGTGGTGAATGGGTAGGTTTAAGGGGTTATTACCCCCCTAAAAACGCAAAAAAATCGCTAAAAATAGTAGGATTTGTTATACCCCATTTATATCACTTATTTTTGAAGAAATTCATTTTTAAAGGGTCCTAACCGTTCCCCAAGGACCCAAATTTAATAATGATATGCAGCAATGATTTTTAGGAAAAGCGGTTGAGGAGTTATCGCCCCCGAAGCACCCGCGGAAGGGTTCCAAAGACTTTCTGAATCGCGATGGCGCAGGAGCGCTCAGAAAATATATTCATGCTTCGAAAATTTTTAAAAATTACATTTTTCTTATATTATAAGTCTTTCCTAAGTAGAAATTCTTTGGTTCGTTAGTAACTGGCCGGTTTCATGGAGGTGGGGACCAACTTCAAAACATTTATAATCTATTGCAAAAAACCGCGTCCAAATCGGCCCAGTAGAACATACCAAAAGGGCGTGGCAAAGATTGGACATTTATATTCTACGAATTGATAACCTCCTCCTTTTTGAAGTCGGTAAAAAGCAAAACAAATTCCATTGAAAATCTATTGGGGGGGAAGTAAGGCCCTGAACATTTTGAAAAACAAATAGTCACTTGTTGTCATGATCTAAATTTTCTGAAGGAATATTCAGCTTAGTGCTGTTGGTTCTTAAACTTTAAAATTCCAAAATTAAAATTTAAAAAAATTAAATTTTGAATATTTTAAAAATGAAAGTAAACATAAATTATGCATAAATATCAATATTTCTAAATCAATTGGTAGTATACCTTGTATATTAAATAAGATTTTTCAGACAAAATTATTGTATGATTGCTTTTTTTCATTTCTGACAAGGAATTTTATTAAGAGCTCTTCCATCTTAATCTTCTACTTTTTTAAAATTCAGAACTTATTACAATCCTTTGTTACTAGTTAAAGTAATAGTATTATGTTGAATTTTTTTATAAATTAACTAATTTTAATTAGAAATAAATTTGATTTTTCAAAATTTTAAAATTTAATTTTTTTTTAAATTTAAATTTTTAAAATTTAAATATTTTAAAATGAAAGTAAGTGTAAATTATGCATGAATATCAATATTCCTAAATCAATTGGTAGTATTTGAAGGTAAAATGCTTTTTAATTTTAATAGCTCAAGATGTGTTTTTTTTTCCAATTTAAGAGCTCATTATGGTAGAAAATATTTTTTCTCTATGAACCCATAAAGATACCATCTTGAAATTTGGCCCATATATTGCTGAAAGTGTGTCTGACATAATATATTTTTTTAAAGAAAATCAATTATACCTATTTTTAAATATTTAAATTTCTCTCTATATTAAAAAAAAGTAACCGTCACCGCTGTCGCCGCTGTTTCAGAAATTTTTATTTTTGAACTCGTTGACTTCTCACAACGCAAAAAGTACTTGACAGAAATTTATGAAATTTGAAATGTTTGTTGAAGAATGTTGGGAGAACATTCTCGAATAAAAAGCTAATTGTTGTGATTATTAGTTCTGGGGTATTTTTAAGGTCAAAGTGGAAGTTTTTGTTTTTTCACCGCGTAATCGAGTTCAGCGAAAACTATTAGCAGCAGAACTATGATTTTTTGCAGTCACATACTCTGATGTATGAAGATGTGCACTACGTCGCCCCTTTTTTCGAATTTGCGTTAGAGTAATTAATTTTTAAATTTTCGAAAATTTTGACACTTTTTCGGTCTAAAAGGAAAACTAATCACAATAGGAGTATGATTTTTTAACCACTTATGCTCTTATTTTTTAGAAAAAGATTATCGTTTAATTCTTTGAAAAATTTTAATTAGTTTTGGAATAAATAAGCATCAAAGTTTAACTTTTTCATAGTTTTACTAGGTCTTCATCAGACACGTTAAATGTTTATTGGAGATTTTTAAGTTTTATTTTTGACGGTCCACTAGATTGTTGCGAGCACGCGTGCACATTATAAATTGAAATGTTTCTTAATTATATGTTTTTTCTACAAGATGGTTGATGATTGTCAGTAGACTTCTGGATATTTTTTTAACATTTCAATAAAATTATTGATAAGCAAGAGAGAGAGAGGTATTTTCCGTGTTACAAGAGGCTTAATTAAGCGGAGAAAAGGGTTGTGCTGGATTGTTGAGACGAACAAGCGAGCTCTTCTGGGTGAAATTATTTATAAGCAAGAGTGATATAGTAAGTAGTTTCGGTTGTAAAGGAGCATTAATTAAGCCGACCAGCGGGGTGTGGGATTGGTAAGATGAAACAAGCGAGCTTTGCTCGCTGAGATCGCGAAGCGATCTTAAAAGAACTGCGAAGCATTTCCGGGGGTTGGTGAGCGATAGCGAGCAGGGGGCAGGCCCCCTAGTTTTTTAAAAATTTAAAAAATTTTAAATTTTAAAAATCTATATCTTTATTACATGGTTTATATTTTATGAAACATCATACAATACTGAATAATTTAAAACAAATTTCATGTCTCTAGCATGAATAGGTGATGAGATACAGTTATTTGAAAATTACCTTAAATTCCAGAAAACTGAAAATTTTGAAGTTTTGAAAGGCCATATCTCTGGAAAAAATCATCAGAAAAATCTGAAACTTCACAGTTTTACAACACTAAGTGTGCCCAACACATATTGTAAATTTCAAGAAAATCTGAAGACGTGAGGTTTTGACCATTAGTTGATTTCGTATGGAATGACCCTAAAAGTATTTTTAGCACAAATGGGTTATTTATTCAAAATTGTAAAAGTAAAATTAAAAAACAAAAAAGACAATAGATGCCCAGTGCCTGGGGGGATAGCTGGGGTACACACACTGTAAAAATCCCAATGTTACAAAACCTTTAAACTTTAAAGATACAGACAGATAACGTGAGATGACTGGTAAAAAAAGTCAAGGATTGGATAGGAAAAAGTGGAGCTGTATTGTAAGTTGTAAAGGAGGGCAAAGTCCTTCTTGGACTGTAGAGCCAAGTTGTAGTAGTGGTAGTAATCTTCTAATAGGACAAATTATGTCCAACAGAACAAATTTTGATTACACTTCACCTTTTTGAAAGTCACAAATCCATCTTACTAACAACAGAATCATCACCTGGCCAAATAGTGCTTGCTAGCTATGGGAGAAAATTCTTTTTTAGATAGGGTTTAATCAAAAAGTCTTCGAAATAAGGATGGTAATTAACATTAGAGGAATACCTAATGTGTAGGAAAATTATTTTTCTCAAGAAAGTGTTTCAACATAACAAAGTTCGTCATATGGAGAGTATACTATTATAGAAAATTTGAGGAATATTGGTGCCAAGAACATGGTCCATAGGTCATTACTTTCATTTGAATAAATTCTGCATAAAAAGTTGATAAATAAAAAAAAAAATTAGAAGATCACCCTAAAGTAGTTTTCCTGGTTTTATTTATCCAGTCATTTATTTTTCCAGATTGGTTTATAAATAAAACCAGTGTTGTCAATGGTCGAAGAGGTGGGGAACTCATGATATACAAAACAGCTACTACGATCCATTGCATCCAAAGTAAAAACCATACTTACACCACTTTATCAGTTAACTGCCATTGCCAGTCGTAAACAGACACATGGAGGGATCTCGTTCTAGTTAGTGACGAGCATAGAGATGACAATGAGGAGGGCAAACAAGAGAAAAAGTATTGGGTAGCAGATGCAGTCAAATTGGTACAAAAACGCTAAAATTAAAAAAAAATCTTGAATCTTATCGCCAAGGGGCTGCTTAAAGTAGTCAAATCAGCTACTCTGATTTCTTTTTGTTTCTACCCTACTATCACTTTTCCCAATCCTAACCACCATCCAAAAAAAAGACTATTAGTGCCAGGGGCAGATTTATGGGGTACATAGTAGAGCAATGCGCTCCAACTTTTTGAAAAATTCCATTTTTCTGAGGGTTAACCATGTTTCCAAAGCCATCAGGTACAGCTTGTCCCCAAGGCTTGCAATGTGCCCCCCAGCGTCCACCACCTAAATCCACCCATGATCAGTAGAAAAGGGATTCACAGAGTAACACTAATTTGAAAAATTTTTTTCAGCTAAGATGTCAAGTGTTGAAGAAGTCCAAAGACTACTACAAATATGGGAAGAGCAAAACAATGCTGATCAAGAAGTCACTGAGACTTTAATGAAGTATGTTTCAGGTTTCTTTATGTAAAATGCTTCCAAAAATTTTGTTTGTTATCCATAAGTTCAGATTGTATAAAAATTCTACATGATGAGGCTAATAATAATCTTTTCTGTTGTTAGGTTGGCAGATGTGTTTGAGCATGAAAAAGAAGCTTTTTTAAAGAAAGTACCCGATCCATTTGATCCCTATCCTAGTAAGTATATATCCTCTATGTTTTTATGATAGGGCCAATCTAAGATCAATTTAAGGGGTTCTTACTTATTATCCTGTTGATCTTCCAGCGACCGTCTGAATCAGTGGTCAGTCTATGAGATTTGGTAATGCTTTTTAGATTGAGTAACACGGTTGAATATCCAATTTAACCCAGTCGTGACATGACAACCATGATCACAAATTTTGGTAAAACTGGTTATAGTTGTTCTTTTTTGGATCTAAGTAAGTAATAAGAATACAACATTTTTGGCTTTATCTCTAGCAGGTTAGGTCTTATGGGGGATTGCCTCACCAAAAATAATTCAGACTAGGTGGGTAAAAAAAATGCTGCTTTTAAGGTTCTTGAATATGCATAGAAAAAATATAAGAAAATGTAATTAAACCTATTTATTATTTTAAATGAGCATTAAAAATCCTTTCAGTTAAATTAATTGATTTTTAAACAAGTAGGGGGTTTTGTCCGAAACACCACATCATTTTTAAAAGTCAAGAAATGGGAGGGATTTTCAGAAGCAAAATAAATTAATTAAACAGTAAAGGAGAAATAAGAATGTAATATTTCAATAGTAGTATAGTAATTAAACAGAACCCTAAAAGTTAATTACATAACATATATTTTTGCAAGTTAACGAATTTTAAACGAAAGGTGTTTTACCTCTTGGACCAAAATGGGAAAGTTCCAATAGACAATCTCAAAAACTTTATAGCTTAATTTAGCATTGGGCTCACTAAATTTCAACTACAATTTTAGATGTGTTATTTCATTAGTATATATTTAATTGTATAAAAAAAAATTATTTTAAAAATGGGGCAAATTCGGGATTATTTCAAGAAAAACCTAAAAATGGTTGAATATGTAGCAAAATATGTATTTATAGCTCTTAAATATATATATCTTATATAGCAAATAAACCATTTATTAAAAATAAAAATAGTCTAAATCTCTCTAAATTGTTTCCAAATCACTTAAAATGTGTACCTATAGTATTTGAGTGCACTCCAGGGATGTGATTCTTCCGCGGATTAGCGGAGTTCCGCTTTTTGTGACTTTTGTATTTTGTTCCGCTTTTTTTAAAAAAATTCCTCAAATTAACTCTTCTCCGCGGACGCGGAAGAAATTTAAATAGAGAAAAAATTTCCCCTTCACCATACTTGCCAACTATTACGGAATGTCCGTAATGGTTACGGAAATTCGGTTTGTACTACGGAATTACGGATGAGGCATAATTTTTACGCTTTTTTCCGGACATTTGCCTGTAAAGTTGGCATTTTGACGGCGTGGACGCGGGCAAAAAAAAAAAAAAAACAACTTAACAGACGGTTCGCGATCGCGTTTTTCTTACTTTGCGTCAATATCCTAGGCTTCAAATGCTTGTTTTTGGAGAAAGTGTTCACTTTTTACTGTTCAAATGTGTCCAATATTTAGCTGGCAAATTAAAAAAATTATTAGGGGAATTTCTTGTTGTTTGCAAGAATGCAAATAGAAATTTATAGTTGGAACTTGAGAGTTCAAACAAAGAATTACAAGGTGTGCAGATAATAGGGTGTATGAAAAGTTTAAGGTAAATAATATTATTTAAGCATTATTTAAATTTTTTATAATAAATATAAATTATAAGTGGATCTTAATACCCAATCAATACTGAGGCACCATTACCTCTTATATTCATTTTAAAATATACATGTAATTTAAATTTTTGACCCCTTGGTAACTATTCAGTCAAGAAAACATTTCAATGTAGAGAAAATAATTTTAATATAGTCGAAACAACTATTAAATGATTTGGTATTTGTCCTCGCTGCATGGAAATTTTGATTAGATAGTTTAATTTTTTGTCTTTATAGTAAAATCATTTACTTTGCTTTCACAAATGAATAAAAATATAGTCATTTTAATTATGCTGTAGTTTAATTGCCTATTCTGTAAGTTGCCTTTTGTATGAATTTGTGCTTTGCACGTTCATTTTATTGAAATATTGGGTTTCCTCTTTTTGCCAATCACATCCCTGGTGCACTCTGCAATATCAAATTTCTGAAAAAGAATTATGTAATTACATTACGTGAAAATCTCCGCCCTAGTTATCAATATTTAGATCTAGCTGGACATTTTTTAGAAATATTGGCCCTGATTTTTCCTCTTTCGAATTGATAGTTACTATCTTCTTTTTTTTTTTAATGGCAGGTAATTTGAACATTGTTCATTAACCCATGTCATGCCGATATCAGTAGTACTTTCTTCCCGTTACCCAGTGGGCACCTGTGGACCGAAGCCACGGAGGTGAAGTACTGTTTGCCCACGCCACGGAGGTGCAGTACTGTTCGCCCACGCCACACACATTCACAGCCCCTTTTTACAGGGGGGCCACATTCATTCCTCACACACAAGGACAGAAACTAACATCCATGCCAAACGGGGATTCGAACCCCGGACGCACAGCTTCGCAGTCAGATGCTCTAACCACTAGGCCAGTACGTCGGCATTATTACTATCTATTTCTACCTACTTTTCATTTTGGATTTTGATAATACTAATAGCTTTAATACTTTTCTAGGTCGTCTACAACCAGACTGCACCTTCGGTCAGATGTTAAAGACTGTTTTTAGAAATACAAGAATAGTAGATTATGTAATGTATATTTTAATGTTGTACACTACCTGTTCCCTAACATTCCTTGTTTAAAGTTGAATCCTACTGAGCATTGGTTATTTATTTACTTAACTTATTTATTCTTAGATGGTAAAGGTTTATTGCCAACGTGATGTATTTGATCTCAATATTGCTTCATGTCGTCTTCTATTGGGCATATTACCTGGCTTGGAAAGTGTTGTTTTCCAAGAGGCAAGTACATCATTTTTGTAAATTGTTTTATTTATGTTTTTGTATTTACCACTTCCAATCCAAAGCTATTATAATTTCATTTTCTTGTAATAGCATGTTTGAACCTATTTTGATTTTGTCAGTTATCACTAGGTGAGCTTTGCTTTGTAAGAAATTTGAGTATTTACCTAAATATTGTTGCCATTCATTTAGCCAATTTCAAATCTTGCCAAAAAAATTGAAATAGTGTTGGGAAGGTGTTTAGATGGGCCATATATAAGGGACTTTTTTAGGATTCAATCACCAGAAATTTTGAAGATTTATGCAATGTATTTTTCCTTAAAAGTTCTGTGTGTAATGAGGCAGAGCAGCCCTCTCTTGGTGTCCAGATGCTTTAAAATGAGTTAGAATCCTATTTTAAAGATAAAAATTTAAAAAAAAAAAAAAAAAAAAAGCTTTCCAAGAAAGGACTTGTGATGGTTCGTTCTCTTCCTTGCACCGTGGGTTGGCTAAATCCTCAATCCATCGAAGACTAACATCTTGTTATGATTAAAATACACGATTTATTTACACTTAATTATGTACACACAAACAAAAACGATTCCATTCCAAAAATCTGCTCTTTTCTTTTCCGAGCCAATAAAAACAACGTTCCTTTCTGTTTACATTTTCCCGCTCTCACTCCTCTCCTCTTCTTCCCCGCCCGTTGCCAGCCCCCGGCAACGAACAGACTGGGGCAAGGCCAGTGGCCCGGAGCGCCACCTATGGCAGGAACATGACAGGACTCCTTTAACTCTTTCCCCTTATATGCCGTTTATATGGGAAAAATATTACCCGGGTTGCTACCCGGGTTAAAAGTGGGTTGAAGGGAATTTCCAACTCTACCCGGGTTACGAAATTTGAAGGCGTTTACATGAGACATGATCTAACCCGGCTTTTTCTCGGTCACGTGGTAAGAAAAGTGATCTGCCTGTTTCCATGGTTTCCAAGTTTGTTAACAAATAGTTCATTTTTGTTCTTGCAAGAAGCATCAAAATGAATTTTAAAAGAGCGTTGGCGATATATGCAAAAAAAATCAACGGATGATAGCAGATTTGCTTACCGAAGACCTGCGAAGATGTATGAAAGTAATCTTGTATTATTTGTTGAATATTTTGTTTATTTACTAGTAACACTTATACAATTATACAAAATTGTGTTGGCAACATTGTTTCAATTCCATCAATGTTTATTGTTTTGATTTCCGTTTTTCATGTTTGTAAGTTGTGCTTGTCTTAAAAATTAAATGGATGTTTATTAAACTTAACGTTTTATCTTCACATTTCCAACTGCATTTGCTACTTTCTACGTTATTGATGTCCATTACAAATTATATCAAAACAATCAACAGAGCACACAACAATTAAATGGCGGACTACACAACACGCAAGGTAGTGTGGGATGGGACACGAAAGGCATCATGGGAAAGGAGGGTACAACCCGGCAATTGACTAGGATTGAATTCAACCCGGCTTTTTCCTATCTTTTTCCCTTCGTAGGGAATGCCGGGTCGAAAAGAGGAGTTAGAGCCGCCTTTAACCCGGGTAATTGGCTCATGTAAACGGCACTTAAGACCCAGAGTTACCCTCTAATTTTAAAAATTGCATACAATAGGTCCTCCCCAAATAGTTTCTTGCAGTGGTATAGTTAGAGGGGAGATTTGGGGATGTATCTCCCCCTAAAAGTTAAAAAATTTTCTTTATGATCATAAAAAGGGACTAAATTTACCCCATATCCTTCCTCAAATTCCACCTTTAAATTTTAATAATAATAATAATAATAATTTATTTATCTTTTAAAAAAAATACAATTTACAAAAATAAAAATTGGTCACCAAGAGGCAACAGAGCCAGTATTGGTGACTACTTGCAATTCTTTTCTAGCTGTGCCATTTCTCTTCTGTTTGCATGGAACTACTAAAACTTTTCCCTGAAACTTAAGTGTAGTTACAGCCTGGTGTATAGGATACTAACATAGCTGCCAAGTACTCCGATTTTATCGGAGTTACTCCTAATTTTGGTTTCTTCTCCGATAATCCGATTTTTCCCTAAAAACTCTAATTTTCGCGATTTTTTAAAAATACTTTTGTTGCAATCGTAAAAGACAATTTTAATTCCTAAAAGCCTTGAAAGTTATTTCAAGGTGTCTACTGATTATGTGAAAGTCCTGAAATCGTATTACAGTCCAAAATTCAATGAAAGATTGCGAATTCTCATTTATGCTTCCGGACTTTTGCCCATAAAGTTTGCTTTTCGAATTTCAATGGCGGGCTGAAAAAACAACTTAACGGTCGCAATCGCAATTTTCCTTTTTTCGCGTTGATGTCTTATGGTCTAAGAGCTGGATGCAAATTTTGCGTATGATAAGGTGCACGAGATATTTCACCTGGAACAGATTCTATTGATGATGGTAAAACTTAAGTCACCACAGCCAGAGGTCTAAGTGGAAGCTTTAAGCGTGGAGGAAGGGTCGAACATGCACATTTTTCATGAAAAACGGCCGACAAGGTGCAAGGCTGGAAAAAGGCTTAATGTATGGAAGAATGTGAGTAAAATTCAGGGGTAACACTCCCAGAGGTCTAAGTGGAAGACAAAGGGTCGCCAGAGGTCACCAAAAAGGTGCAGAAAAAATCTTAAAACCTGACTCATTCGGATACCTCTGGCTGTTTGCATGTTTATAGCTGACATATAGAACAGACTACGTGCAAACAGCCAGAGGTCTAAGTGGAAGCGTTCGGGAGATATTCAGGCGCAAAGTACAAAACGGAATAAAAGCGCGTGGTCCCTTGCGAAAGAGATTTTGAGAAAATCGGTTGAAAATTTTAACAGTAGTTGAAGGAGAGTGTGAGTAAAAGATAATGTAGCATTCTCAAAAGTATAAGTGGTGTTTTAAGGGTTGTAGGAAACTAACGGATTTTCAAATACTTATATGAAAGTAATGTAGTTTTTTGAAATTTCCAAAAAATTGTAACTTTTTCTTTAATGTATAGAAACAATAATAAATTTTTTTTCGATATTCTAAAATGACCTTCTGACCCTCTTTCACCCCCTTTTCTGTCGTTTTGCTGAAATAGCTTTATTTCTCCTGAAGATGAGATCTGCTAACCCCATTGTTACAAAGAAAACATACTGCAAAAAACTAGGTTTTTAATTTTAAGTTCACTTCAATCTAGTTTTTTTAACCTGGTATTTTGCAATATGCTTTCTTTTTAACAATGGGGTGAGCAGATCTCATCTTCAGGAGAAATAAAGCTATTTCAGCAAAATGATAGAAAAGGGGGGGGGGGGTGAAAGAAGATCAGAAGGTCATTTTAGAATATCGAAAAATTTTTGCTTAGTTTAACCATCAGTGGTTCCCAAGTCAAAGAAGTCCGCGGACCTCCAAGTCTAAATTTGGAATCTTCACGGACCACCTTTGTAGCTTAAAACCCTTATCTTCACAAAATTTCCAGATGAAAAAGTCTATTATCCCTATAATTAAACATAGATTTTTTTATAATGCTCTCAAACTATATTTTAAGAAAAATTTAATTACATCTCTCAAAAAGTAGCAATTTTTGATTCAATATCAGTACTTTTTCGTAACCCACAAAATTGAGTTTAACTCGTAATTCTTTTCTGAACTCGTAAATTCACTTTAAAATTTTATGCTAGAAGCTACTACTACTAGAACATAACTTTCATATAAGTATTTGAAAATTCGTTAGTTTCCTACAACCCTTAAAACAACACTTATACTTTTGAGATATATATTTTTTTGAGACAACTTTTTATATATATTTTATCAGAAAGAAAGTCTTACAAAATGTTTCATATGGTAATTTTTTGGAGCTTGAAATTTTTAACTTCATGAACTATATAGTTTTCTTTTATCCCTGGCAGAGTAAGCTTAAAGTTCTTTGATTAGCTGAATACATTTTGAGTCAATATATAATTAATACTATTGATCATTATTTACAGGCATATTGCTTTTTAATAGGCACTACAAGGTATTTCACATTTTTAAATTTCAAGAGAATTCACTAAGTAGTCATTTTATTTTTTTGAAGTTTTCAATGCATCTTTTTTTAAAATCAGTCTTTTATTTTTGTTATCTTATTCTTAATTTTTAATAAGGTTTCAATATTACATTTTCTTTCCTAAAGTTGTTTTTTCCAGAAAAAGCATTAATTTCTGTTATGGTAATAGAGCAAGAACCATGATTAATATTTAAACAGTTTTGGATACCTTTAGTTGTAACTTATGGCTGATTTTTTTTTCATTTACTTTAAGAGGGATGTTGTTTTTGTTTCTTCATAGGTTTTAGATTTTTTTTTTATCTGAATTATTTGTGCTTAGTGGTTCAACTATTAACTAAAAAAGCAGCCTAAGTTTTAAATTGTGACCGAAAAATAGGTGGGTGTGCTTTCATATGTAGTCCGTGAAAGTACTCCTATTTTTTTCCCCATCAGGTTGGCAGCTATGTACTAATGATACATTTCAATAGATTTTTAAAGTTGGCAAAAAGGTTGACAGCATAATATGAATGCAAGTGTCAACTTCTTTTCAGTTAGTTATACGCTTTTAAAATTTTAAACATTTTTATGTAACTTATTGTTATTACTTAGTACTACATACTTATGTTTATATATTTTTATTCCTATCTTATGTTTATTTTAGGAAGGGTTTGTTCCACGTCTATTACTATGGGCAGAAAAGGCTCAGAATCCTCTCCAATCGTATGCAACGGGTCTTTTAACTGCTGCTATGGATGTTCCTGGAATAGACACCAATTACCGAGAGAAAAACGCTTACCTTGTAAGTTATAACCAATTTCTATTAAGGATTCTTTTGTTATAACTATTGAATATGCAGGTTATTTTTATATAATTCTTTACTAAATCAATCATCTTTTTCTCTATCATATATTTTACAACAATTTAGTTTCTCTTCATTCTGTATGTTTCGTTTATTAGGTACCTCTTATGCTAAGAAGATTACTACAGACTAGTTGGACGGAACAAGAACATTTTGTCATCGGCTCTTATCAAGTTTATCCCTTGACTGTGGCTGCAGAACAGCGATACATTCTACAATACCTCACACTTATGGGCGAATATTCAGATGTAGTAAGTTGTTCTCTATCTAAAAGTTTAATTCCTAAGTGTTTAAGTCAGGGATGGCCAACTCAAATGATCTTAAGGGCCACTTGGGAAAACCACAATACTCCCGCGGGCCGCATATAAAATTTTAGGATATGAGCTACTCAGAATGACAGTGAAATAAGTTGAAAAGTATAAAATTAGTATATAGAATAGGGAGTTTTTCTGATACTTTGCTTAGTGTGACAGTTTCCTAAGTCAAATATATTTATTTTTCAAATTGACCTTTAAGAGCAGTCCCAAGAAAACCTTCTCCATAGGAACTAAAAAGGATCCGTTAAAAAAAATATTATGAATTACTCGAAATTAAGTTAGGTAGACTCGCACTACTGTCATTTTAATAAGCTCACAAAGTCAAAAAACAAAAATTTTTAGTGAAAAGGAAAAAAAAAATATTGATACTACATTTCTTCGTGCAAATTACTACATTAATTAATACAAACAGGGTTCACACGGGTCAGGGAAAACCGGGAATACCACCGGGAAAAGTCAGGGAAATTCGTTTATTTCAGCTAAAACCTGGAAAATTTTCGATCCAAACCGGGAAAGCCTGATTTCCGAATCTGCTCAACTGGATGTTCAATCAATGTATTCAAAATTTCTTCTTAATTCTCTGTTTTTAGCTTCAATCCTTTCAATAAGTAAATTTTTACGAATAAAAACGATTACGCTAGTAATGAGTCATAGAGGGGGGAATCGGAATACTCAAATTCGCGGGGATAATTCATCCGAGAAGGCAATGCAAATGGTTTTTTTCTTTGCTAAGATTTTGTTTACGTTAAGTGCGTTTCGTAACTTATCGGAATAGCTTTTGCTTTTTATTAAACGCTTTTATTAGACTTGCTCTGGGCCAAGGTCACGGGTGAAAACTTAAAACTCGGATTTTCGGTCACTTCCTGATATTCTAGGACCCTGAAACTTTACACATTGATGTAACCCTCATGACACTCCAATATCCAATTATTATCTAATCAATAACCAAAGGATTAAGTTAATTAACGAGTATTTTTAATTATCAGAAAAACTGAAATTTGAGGCCCTTCCAAAGGTATTTTAGCTTCCAAAAAAAGAAAAATACTGTAATAGGCATAGTACTATTATGTTCAACCATCAAAACGACAATTCTCAAGTAATTAAATTAATTAACGGCAAATTATCGCAAAAAATTTAGATTCTTGTACATAAAATTTCAGGTACTTCTAAACGATATTAAGCCTTGAAACTTTGCAGCATGGTGTAATATTCATGACAATGCAATATTTCATTATCACCGAGTCAATAACTCTCTAATTACGGTAATTAACGAGTATTCTTGATTATCCGATTAACTCTATTTTGAGACCCTTAAAAAATATTTTCGCTCCCAAACACGGATCAATAATGTAATAGGCATAGTACTACTATATTCAATCATCAAAACGGCAATTTTCAACTAATTAAAGAAATTAAAGACGAATTTATGCAAATTTTTAGGTTGTCATTTAGATTCTTGTACATAAAATTTTAGGTACTTCTAAACGATATTAAGCCTTGAAACTTTGCAGCATGGTGTAATATTCATGACAATGCAATATTCCATTATCACCGAGTCAATAACTCTCTAATTACGGTAATTAACGAGTATTCTTGATTATCCGATTAACTCTATTTTGAGACCCTTAAAAAATATTTTCGCTCCCAAACACGGATCAATAATGTAATAGGCATAGTACTACTATATTCAATCATCAAAACGGCAATTTTCAACTAATTAAAGAAATTAAAGACGAATTTATGCAAATTTTTAGGTTGTCATTTAGATTCTTGTACATAAAATTTCAGGTACTTCTAAACGATATTAAGCCTTGAAACTTTGCAGCATGGTGTAATATTCATGACAATGCAATATTCCATTATCACCGAGTCAATAACTCTCTAATTACGGTAATTAACGAGTATTCTTGATTATCCGATTAACTCGAATTTAAGACACTCCAGAAAGACTATGGCCTCCAAAACTTGTACAATAGCGTATTATATGTATTTGAACCATATTCAATCCTCAAAACGGGAAATATTATCTTTAAATTAAGATTATTAACGAAGTTATTAATGAGAAATTAGAGCGCTTGGAAATAGTGTTCTAAAAGCTTGGAAATACTTTCATTCATGTCTTTTCATTTGATGGATAAATGGGAGTTTTGATGACAGTTATGACAGTTATAGCTATTCATTTCTTTTAGATTTCGTTTTCGTTCAGATGGAATTATTTATGGCTTAAATAGAAATACTGAATATGCTTCGGGTGTTGCGCTTTTTCAGTAAAAAAGAAATTATAAAATCTCTTCCTTTTGGAAATTTTTCACTGGTGTTTGGAAAAGTTTATTACTTACAAATTACTTGCTTTGAAAAATTTTTAAGTCAATAGAGGGGTAATGTTTTAATTGAATTTAAGGGGTTTTACTAATCATATACCAACAATTGGAATAAAAATAAGATTTTAAGCAAAATTCTAAGACTAAAAAGTAGAAAATAAAATAAGTAAAAAAAAGCTTTTTTAAAAAAACGCTTTTATTAAAATGTCCTAAAAATTCAAAAATAATTTATTGTGTTTTGTGAAATAATTATTGGGGACTAGAAAATAACTTTCCGGAAAGTAAAAGTTAACTGATTTTCTGATCACTAAAAATAAAAGCGTGGGCGCTAGTAATTTATAATTTTATATAAAAGAAAATGAGAAAAGAGAACCTAGAATAAATAGTGAATAGAGAATTACTAGCGCCCACGCTTTTATTTTTAGTGATCAGAAAATCAGTTAATTTTTACTTTCCGGAAAGTTATTTTCTAGTCCCCAATAATTATTTCACAAAACACAATAAATTATTTTTGAATTTTTAGGACATTTTAATAAAAGCGTTTTTTTAAAAAAGCTTTTTTTTACTTATTTTATTCATTAGTCTTTTTGTATTTTTATTTTCTCACTCTTCGGATCTATTCCGAGAAGGTCCGGTCTTTTTCCTTTGCTTCTTTTTGTTTTTTTTTTTTTGCGTAAAATTTTTGTTTGCGGAACCAAAATTCCCAACTTTTGATAATCTTTCCAGATTATTCAACCCAAATTCAAGAACCCAGATTATTTTCAAGAAAAAGGACTAGTTATCCCGGAAAAATTCGGAAAAATCACTATTTTTCGTTTCGTTTTGCGTGCGGAGTTCCGTTCCTCCCGCGACTTTATTCTCGATCGGGCGCGAAGTTGAAGTCGGCTTCTTCTTGCGTTGCTATTGCGATGTAGAAAAAACAACTTTACAGTGGTCAGAAAACCAACAAGTCCGGTGCTAAGGATTACATTCTCCGGGAATGTCGAAAAATAGCAATTTTTCGCGAAAGTTCCGTTTTTTCCGCGCCTAGCTGAAGTTGACTTCTTGTTTAAACAGAGGCCTTGCCCCCTAAATAAATCTGACTAGGTGTTTAAAACAAGTTAAACTCAGTTTTTTTAGGGTCAAATTTCCAAAATTTTTCTTTACATTAATTTTATCAAAATGCAAGTCTTACCTAAAAATGTATGTCCATACCTGCCAACTTTTACGGATTGTCCGTAAAATTTACGGATTTCTGTCTAGTTTTACGGTTGTACGGATGGATCAGAAAATTTTCCGGATTTTGCATTTCTTTCCACAAAACTATCCATGAAAATGCAAAACATTCGCAACCTAAACAATTTTCTCTAATATCTTTTTACTTCAAAACCATCTCCTAATCCCTGTTCTTATGATTTTATCAATTTTTATTCTTTTATTGAGTGAAATTTAAATTTTTTTGCAAATCTTTTTCGGATTCGTCCGCGAGTCTTGGCGCGCCCTCACCCGGTAAGTTTGCTTCCCCCGTGTTCCGATCGCACTGCGGAAAAAACAACTTTACCGAGATCGGACCTGTGGTTCATCATCGCGTCTCCCTCAATTAGCATTGAGGCTTGTTAACACGGAAAAGTTTCTCCTCGCTTTCTAATCGTAGCAACTCAAGCTTATTTAAATTCATCTTTATCACATGCTGTTGAAAATGTTGATGGAAATTTAGAAAAATTTTTTATAAAAGCTATAATTATAACATTTGATCTGAAATTGGTTCTAAACAGAAATTTAAATAAAATGGTTTGGGAAAAGGATACAAGATAGTCATGTAACCAAATTGGTTTGTAGTATGAATTTTGTGAAGGGGGATAAGTCAGTTTGTTATCAGATAAGTACTATGCAATTGAAGTAAGCTGATTATAAGCTTTTAAAAATTTAACTTAACATAAATTTAAGCTAAGAAATTTCAGTTTTTTTCAATTATGTGAAAATTTTAAATACTTAATCAAAATAATTTAGGTAATAATGCATCAATCTGTAATCTGTACCTTTTTTTGGTTCAAAGCAATTCAAATTGTAGTTTTGTAACGTTATGCAAAAAGTTTTACTGATGCAAGTTTTCAAAAGTTGGCAGGTATGTATGTCCAAAATTTGGACCAGGTGTATCAAAACTAGTTAATACCCTGTTTTTTAGAGTCAAATTTCCAAAAATTTTCTGGGTAAGACCCCCTCTTTGGAAGAACATAGTTTAACATTGAATATATTGGTGGGATGTAGTTTGTATTTTAAAGATATTAAAATTTCTGTTACTTCTCTTTTGTTGCTACTAGGTTATAACAATAATATTCTAGTGACAAACATTCTTTAGTATTTTTAAAGGTTTGATCATTGCTTTATCTTTAAAAATTGTTTATTTTTTTTTAAAAACTATTCACAATATTATTCATCTTTAGGAAACTTAACCATTAGGATACTTTTATTAACATGCTTTCATTAACTATTTTTCTGAAACATATACTCAGTTTCTTAACAGCGATACATAATCTGATATAAGCCCTATTATAATTTTTACTGTAACTTCTTTTGTGGCCCTCCATGTCTCAACCAACGATGAGAGTGGCCCTCCTCCCAAAAAGGTTGTGCATCCCTATTGTAATTTGTCTTAGCTTTTAAAGCTGGCTCAAAGTCTAAAGTTTTGTGAAAGTGTAAAGAGTAGAATATACAAAACATATAAAAAATTAACCTTTAATATGAATACCCGATTCATATTTTTATTTTTAAAGTGATATCTGGTGTAATTAATCAAACCTGGAATTTTTTATGAGAATTTCCTGGAAAACCTGGAAAAGTCAGGGAATTTTATTACCAAAATTGAGTGGGAACCCTGATACAAATATACATGATATAGTGACAGTAATTAAAATATAGAATATGTATTGGTGATATTAGTGACTTATATAGCAATTTATTCGGGAGGGGCCCAAAATTACTCCTCAGCCTCTCCCCCGCACTTTTAATAGGTCCAATGTAGATTTTTAAGAAATTTTTAGGTAGAATTAGTGTCTTACACAACTTAATGTTAGAAAATTTGTGAGTAATATAAGTGCAAATACTAAAGGGGGTTCTGTGGGTCCTCCCAGAAAATTTTTGGAAATTTGACTCAAAAAACAGGGTTATAACTAGTTTCGGTACACCTAGTCTGAAATTTGAGGTGGCAGGGCCCCCTTGGTCTGGGTAGATATTTTTTTTACAACTTTTTCACTAAGCTTTTGGATGTCTATATTATTAATTAATGTTAATGCAAAACAAGATATTTTTAAAATCGTAAAATGAAAGGTTTTGGGATTTTTTGCAACAAAACATAGTTTTGAAAGGAAAATTATTGCTCGAAGAGTAAAGTTTTTTTATAATAATAATAATAATAATAATAATTTATTAACAAAGAAAAAACAATACAAATATTGCTCACTAAGGGGCCCTAGCCCTTCCAAGTGAAACATAAAATTTTACCATTTTAATTAATATTTATAAATAAAACAAGGTAAAAAGTACAAATCTACAAAAACTTTGAAAACGTTAGAGACAAAAACAGTCATATGAGAGAAAAAAAACCCAAGGAAACATACATTCACCAAAATAAAAAATACAAGTAAGAAATTAAAACATTTGGCAAAACGCAGAGCACGAAAAACAATCAATCAGTTTTTTTTTAACTTACGAAAATTCTCGCGGGCAGCAAAATTATTTCAAACGGGCCGCGGATTGTCCATGCCTGGTTTAAGTTGTTTAGTATTCCTGGAAAACTTTGCAGTTCTGTAGATAAGTCTTTATGTATGTGTATGATTAATTCTATTCCATAATTTAAGTAATAGCCTCCCTTTGGCTTCAATAGTCTCATATTAACTTGTTTTATTTATTAATGATATTAGATTACTAGTTTTCTTAAGTGTTTCTTTTTTCATTGCATAGAACTTGTAGATAATGTATGTAAGGCTGATCGCGCACGAGTGACTCAAGTCACGGCGACCAGGATTACTAGTATCAAAAACATCACTAGAAAACAATGGATCTCTATGAAGAAATTCTTGGCAATCGGCCAAGTGTCACGTCGTCTAGTGCGCGTACTCTACCAATACTTGAACTTGTTTCAATAGCCAAGGCAACAATTTTGTCTTTGTCACCGTGACAAAAGTCGCTCGTGCGCGATCAGCCTAATGTTTACAGTTGATGCTTTGATCAAATAAAATGTCTAAACTATTTATTTTGAAATTTAGAAATTAGGGTACATTTTTGAAAATGCTCTTCCTTTGATACTTCGATACATCTACGAACATCTATATGTACGTCAAAATCCTGATGTAAGGCTTGCTTTTGAAGCATTGAAGGTAAAACATGTTTTTCTATTATATTGTGTTATTCATAATTAATTTTAAATGCACCGCCTAGTATGAAAGAAGACAACCAGATAATTTAAAGACTCAAAAGGTTCAATATTATTAATGTATGTTATAAATAGGTTAAAAGGAAGATCCACTACTGAGCAAATTTTTAGCATTCGGCAGATATTGGAGAAAACGAAGGAATTTGGAATTGATTTGCACAACCTTTTCATTGACTTTAAAACCGCCTATGATAGTATTAACAGAAAAGCCCTCATCATAACAATGAGAGAGTTCAAAATACCGGAAAAATTGATGAGATTGATTAACCTAACACTAAGTGAAACTAAAATCATGGTAAAAATACAGAATTGTTTATCAGAGCCATTAGAAATAAAAAATGGTGTACGACAGGGAGATTCCTTAGCCTGTCTGCTCTTTAATCTAGCATTAGAAAAGGTAATTAGAGAATCAAAAATCAATTACAGAGGAACTATATTTAATAAGTCTGTACAATTGTTGGCTTTTGCTGACGATATAGGGTTTATTGCTCGAACACCTAGAGCTCTGGAACAAGCTTTTATTTCGTTAGAGAAAGAGGCCCTGAAGATGGGTCTAAAAATAAATAAAAATAAAACTAAATATATGCCTTGTACTAAAACAGCCTACAGGAGTACCCATCTAAACATTGGGGGATATTCATTCGAGGTTGTGGACAGCTTCACGTATTTAGGCTCTGAAATAAATAACAGGAACGATGTGACTGCAGAAATATGAAAGAGAATCATAGCAGCTAATAGGTGCTTTTATGGATTAAGAAAGTATTTAAGATCAAATGTAATCAAGAGAAAGACAAAGCTGTTATTATTTAAAGGCCTTATTAGGTCACTTTTAACATATGCATGCGAAACATGGACATTGACTCGGGCAGATGAAGACATGCTGAGCATATTTGAAAGAAAGATATTACGGTGCATTTTTGGAGGAATCAATAAAAACGGTCAGTGGTTACGAAGATCAAATTTGGAACTCTATCGATCATATAATGAACCCGACATCATAAGATTCATTAAGGTTCAAAAGATAAAATGGGCAGTCCACGTAGTAAGGATGGAGGAAGACCGCATTGTGAAAAAGATTTTTAATGCCCGACCTACTGGAACGCATGGAAGGGGCAAGCCAAGTCTCAGATGGCTAGATACCCTGGAGAAAGATCTCTCTACATTGAGAATAAAAAATTGGAAATCCATAGCCAAGGGAAGGCCAGCTTGGAAAAATCTACTGGAGAAGGCCAAGGCCCATCCTGGGCTGTCGAGCCAGTGAAGAAGAAGAAGATAAATAGGTTATAAAATATTAGTATGCAGGGTGCCTTTTTCACATGTGTATAAATTCATAATGTTATAAATTTCAGTAAATCCTGGAAATATTTAACAGCTATTTTTTTATATGATGACTTAGAAGGGAATTTTGAGAACAATTATCAAATTTTTTTTGAAGCATCTTTTTAAAATTAAATTTTACCTTTTTCAATCTTTGAAGTATTATTAATTACTTGTATCATCCATAGTTCTGAAATTTTTTCCTATTAGTTCATTACTTATGTTTCTTGTATTTTGTGTAATGTTTGTACTTATTTCATTTCAGTGCCTTGCATCCCTTTTGTGCCATAAGAAAATAACCATTGAATTTTTGAATATTGGTGGCTTACAACTACTTCTTAAAGTGCCTTTTCCATCTATAGCTGCAACTGGTGTTTCAATATGCTTATACTACCTTTCTTTCATTGAAGAGGCCATGGAAAAGGTAAAATTAGTATAAATTAAAGGTTTCTTAAAACTTTAAAATTTAACACTGGTTAGACTTCAAAGAAATTCACTTATTTTTAAATAAATTCCCCCTAATTTAAATATATTTAGATTTACATAATGTATTGTAATGTGTATTGGTACCGAATAAATATGATTATTTAACTGTAAACAGGGGTCTGTTTAGAAGAAATTTTGGTCCGTTTTCAGACCCTTCACAATATATTTCATTGTGAAAACGGACCCTTCACAAAACATTTTACCCTAAAAACGAACCCTTCATAAAGTATTTTTGCCTTTAAACAGACCCTTTTTTTCGTAATACTTCAATTATTGGACCCTATTTTCACAAAAACAGGCTCCTAGGCTGAAAAAACTAATTTACGCTAACATCAAATTCACAAAATTATCAGTAGATTTTCACAATTTTTACAAAAACCGGACCCTTCACAAAAAGTCTGGACTAACCCCTGGTAAAACTATTAATGCCTAATTCAAAAGTCCATCCATAAATGTGCCTTTTTTTTCTTATTAGCAAAAAATTATGAAAGTAACCTTTTTGTGGATGTTTTCTTTCCAGATTTGCTTATTACCAAATTCAGTAATTTCAGAACTTGTACAGTAAGTATAGTTCACATTCAAAAATATTTACACCATCCTACCTTAAGCTATAAACTGACACATTTTTCATTTTTGTAGCTATGCACTATGCCTTCTTGAATGTTCTCATGATTCTAGCCGTTGCTATGCTACATTGTTCTTTGAATATGCATTTGCTTTTAGAATTATTTTAGAACATTTTGACCAGCAAGATGGTCTTAGGAAGTTATTTAATGTTGTAAGTAGTTATTTCTAATACTTTTAGTTTGTTAAATGCATCTAGGCATTGTTTAACAACTCTTGATACATTACATTTTCTAAAACATAATTTATTGGCCATTCATTCAAATGGTTTAGTTTTTTCATTACCTATTACTAAAATAAACTGATTAGTTTTCTAATGTATAATTTGTGTTATTTATCTTTCAGATGAGTACATTAGATATTTTTGTATTAAATAATGCTAGAACTTTGAGTGATGATCAGATTTTTGTTAATCGACGAACAACAAGGCTTGTTTGTGGGGCTTTGAAAAGGTATTTTGAAGCTCATTTGGTTGCAGAGATTGAGAAACAGCTGCATCCCAAAGTTCAAAATAAATGTTCGCCTCGGAACAATCCTCAAATGCAGGTAAGGAAAGGAAGAAAAGCCAACTTTAAATCACATCGGTTTATTGGGACTAAAATACACAGCGTCTCGCTTCTGAAGTAACGTTAATCATAATCATCATTCATAATCCATAATTCCAATCATAGTCATAATCATCTCATCTGCACCATCATTCATCCAATCATTCAGAAACAGGCAGATACATTCGAATTTATACATATCCGCCCTAGCGGCATTTTAAGTAAACATAAATTTGCATATAGTGAGAAAACAAAATATACAGAGAGGTCACTCTTGCGTGACCAATAAACATTACAAGGTTTGTAATTTATACTTGTATAAGAAAATGAAATGATTTCATTAAATCGTAGTAGTTATGGCTTTAAATGTTTCTGACTTTTGAACAATGTGTTTTATTTTTTAAGGCTGTGAATTTTTCTTATGAAAGTATTGAAAGTTATATGGAAACTTGGCGAGATATTCTTTCTCCCAATCATCCTTGGAAGCCTGTTGAAGAATTTCTTAATTTGGAAGGAATTATGTTTTTACTTGATCTTATCACATCCTACTTTGAACTAAACTATTCTGGCAGGTATGCAAATCCTTTCTCAAAGTTCTAGAATAGTCATGTTTTTCTTAGATATTTAAACATTCAAGTTGAAAATAAAAGTGTCAGTAAATACTGGCTTTTTAATATGAAATTCTTCTGGATTGATTGAAGTATGTTGCCATTTTGTAACTAATGTTTTGGAGCATTATTTTACTGGAATTTAATAAAATTGTATGTAGTGCTGTTTCTTTTTGGGCTAAAACTAAAAAATTCAATTTTAGGGCTGAAACTGTGAAAAATGCTTTAGGTGTTTTAAAAATATGTTCTTTGACTTCAATGACACAACTTTTGTTTTGTGAAAGAGTATCAAGTCAGGAATACTTAAATGTGACTGGTATACTGTAAGTATGAATTAATATATATCTATTTTTATTTTTTTTTTTTAACTCTCTACTCTTAAAGTATCCTTTTTTCCCTGACATGGCCAGATAAGCAATAAAATTTAATGATTAATTGCTCTTGAGATTACCCATTAACATTCTTTACTTTCTAGTGTCTTGCTTCAAGCTTCTGATGGAGAACTAATGCCAATGCCTGATATTCAACGATCTGCATTGCACGCAATAATAAACTGTGTTTGCACTAAAATTCCTGTAAGAAACTCCAAAAGACTTTTTCACTCTTTAATTCTAAGTAAACTTTTAGAAAATATTTTTTAATATTTTTCTTTTGAAAATGAATAATTTAAGTTTTAAATCTCCTGTATATTAACTCTTTTAAAGCATACAGAAAATCACTGTATACTGCCGTCCTAAGCGAAAGTGCACATAAAGGCAATTTCAGACAGATTTACTTTGAGAAAAATCTCGCCTAAAAGTATTTGGCGGATTTTCCATTCTGTGTTGTAGACCCTCCATCTAAGATCAAATATTGGCTACCCTAAAAAAACCTCTGTAATTAGCTATGGCGTTGGGGTATGTTAGAGTCCAGAATGCAATGCAGTAAGGAAAAAACATTTCAGCTGCTATTCTAGCGACTTACATATTCCGTATTTAGTAATAATAGTATCTACATTTAAAACTATACGGCAATGTATTTAAAACTATTAAATTTAGTTAAAATTTATTTTCTATTTAAATTGATGTTAATTTTAATTTTACAAAATAATTTTAGCTTTCTTTCAATTCTGATAGCTTAGGGGGTTTCGTTCATGATTTTGACAACTATCCAAGAGGCTTGGAAGTAGCGAGATACGCTCTCGCCAAATAAAAAACGCGCCAATCAGGAAATATAGTGAATTTCTAAGAAAACTAGTTTATGTGCACTTTCGCTTAGGACGGCAGTATAGATTTTCAATAGTTAAAACTTTTCGGAATCCGCTTCTCCCTGTACATTTTACAACCCCTTTGGTTTGCAATAATTTCCAATTTTATTATTTTTTCTTAAATATTTTCAGACTCAAGATAAATTAGGAAATAATGATTCTAAGGTAAATAAATACTTAAAAGATGGTGGTAAAAAGTTATGAATGGAACAAATAGTGTTGTGTTCTCTTTTGCTGTTTAACCATTTTTTAAATAATCCATAACTTATTATCAAGTTTATATATTATATTTTTATGTTTAAAAAAATATTATTTTTATCAAATAGGCTGATTGTAGTGCCAAAAGTTCTTCTACGCCTAAGAAAAAGAACCAGAGGAGTATTGAAGACACATTAAATAAGCTTTGGAAAAGTGTACGAATAGAAAATGGAATAATAGTAAGCAAAATGTTTTCACTTATGCAAGATATTCTTTTTTGTTTTGAATTTTTATTTACCATTTTTTCATCTATAAGACCCCTTTTCTGTAAGTTATTTAAAATAAATGTATAATAATTAAAAAACAATTTTTGCTATTTTAGATCCTTATAAACCTTTTGTCCATTAAAACTCCATTGACTGATGCTGATTCCATCCGAGCTTTAGCCTGCCAAGTAATATTACTCCTATAAATTTCTCAGTTTCTTTCTGTATAGTTTTTGTTGGTTTTAAAGTATATTGAAACGTGAATTTTTATTCAATAGGCTCTTTGTGGGCTGGCAAGGTCTGAAACGGTGAAGCAGATAATCAGCAAGCTTCCCTTAGTGACTGAAGGACAACTGTTTGGTGAGTATTTTTTTAAATAGTGCAACTTGAACAAATCAAACCTGAGAGGATAACCAATAAAGTTATTCAAAACTTTGAATTAAAAAAAGTAATTGATTTAACATCCCCAAAAAATATTTAAATTATCCCCGACTTGCAACTGAAGTGCTTGCTGCAACTACTAGCAAACTCCAACAGCTTTACATTAAAGTTAGTTCATTGTTGCTGCAAATTCCTCAAATACAGAATTTAAGTAATCCAAGTTGCATTGTAAGTTTTTTTTTGTAAAAATAAGCTCAATTTCACTGTAAACATTTCCCCCCCCCTTCTGTTAGATTTAATGAAGGCGCCTGTTTTTCAAGACAAAGGGCATGACCATGTTTTATTTTGTAAATTTGGCTTGGAGCTGCTTGAACGAGTCACTGGAGCTCCTGTATCAGACGGTTCAGAATCTTCTATGCAAAATATGATTGAATTATTTGACCAAATGTAACAATTGTGAATTATGTGTATTATTGTTATAGCATGATACACAAAACTAGTGTATTGTAACATTTTGTTGTAAAAAACATGAATTTGAGAATTCAATAAATGTTTTGTTACTTAAAAATTGTAGTTATTTAAATTAAAAATATTTTCTGGATTGAATTATAAAAGAATAGATTTATTCGCTTCTATCCTTAATGAATTCAAAACACGTGAAGCTTGAAAATATTTTTACTATTCCACAGACTTTTACCTTCACTCACGAAATTATAAACTTTTTATCTTTTACCCTCACGTCTCTCTGTGAAAAATCTTTCATTTATCTTAACCTTCAGAAACCTTCAGCTTCAACCATATTCAAAGGATGTGACTTTTATTTATCTTAACCTCCAATAATAAAATTATACATCTTTTTTATCACAAAGTAGTTAACATATTTGATTTATGAGTTTCCTCGTAGTCCTTCATAACTTTTTATCTAACCTCTCCCTAACCGCTTAAGGAAAATACCAAGAATTTATATTTTTACCTTTCGTTAATTTGCATGAGATTAAGTTATATATCCACTACTTTCAGCTTTAATTCACATACCTGTGTAAAAAAAATAACCTTCACTGATTCACCTTGAAATATAGTATAAAAACCCCCCGCCTTCGTTCAGCATCTCAATAGAAGCTGGACGAAACCTGCTCACTATGGTGGAGCGAAAAAAACTTTTTTTTGAAATTCAAAAAGATACCTATGGCAAAAGTGGTCTTATGTAATAAGATGAAAAACCGCGCAAAAATTTTTGAAATCGGTTAATATCTCACTTCGCGCATCGAGCTCAAAGTTTATGAAAATGCTTAAAAATGAACATTTTCCGAAATTTTTAAGATAATATTTAAATAAAATTTATAGAAATATTCTCGCTTGTAACCTCTTTATAAAAGCTCAAAAAAGTAAAAAAAGAAAATTTAATGTTTATTTTTAAAATATTTGGGTGCGCAATTTTGCTTGAAAAATGCGAAATTTTCGAATAACACTTTTTTTTTATTTCTAATGGCAGAGAAAATGACAAAATCTTACAAAAAGATCACTAATACAAAACAGTAAGATAACAATAGTCAATATCTCATCAGCAAGGCTCTAGCACTCCAATAGCGTCTCACCTCGGAGTCCTCACGCAGAGCTGAACATCTTTGGATATGGGACCTGTCCATAATTTTATCCTTTTTGCAGAGTGGGCAATTAGGACTATCATAAATGCCAATACGGTGTAGGTGGTTTGCAAGGCAATCATGCAGCACCGCAAGTCTAAATTCTGCGACCGCTCTATCGCGAGGTTTACTCGAAATTTTTTGGTCTAATAAATTTCCCCAGTTCTTCGAGGAAATGCGAGAAGTGAGCCTCGACTTCCATCTGAGTCTCATTTGATTTTTGATACAGAGTTTTATGGAGTGGAATGAGTAGCTTGTGGTTGGCTGTTCAGCTATCCGTGTGCCCTTCTTGGCCAACATATCTGCCTGCTCGTTTCCGAAAATGTCACAGTGTCCAGGGATCCACTGGACAACGATGTGCCGTCCTTCTGCCTTAAATCCCTCAAGGAGCAGCTGGCATTCTAAGATAATGTTTGAGGCAGGCACCTCAACTGACCCTATAGCCTGGATGGCAGCTTTGGAATCCGACAACAAGACCACCTTGTTGTAGAGACGTCTGGGGACAAGTTGCCGCAGTGCCACACAGATGGCCATAACTTCTCCATCAAAGGCGGTTTTCTGTTTCCCAACAGGGACATAGAAGGAAAAAATGGAGGAATATATTCCTGCTCCAACATTTGGTGAACATTCAGTAAAGGAGCCGTCGGTATAGATGTGTGTAACCATTCAGGCTCTGGATAGATGGTGTGGATGGTCTCAAGGGCCAAAATCTTCAAGCTTTCTGGAGGGAGCTGGCTCTTAAGGATAGGCTGGGCAAGATTCAAGTTAATAATTGCCTCCACGTGGTACAAGGGATTACGAGGATTTAAAAATCCCTGAACAATTCCCTCATCAAGTTCCAGATCTTCTCTTAAATCGAGAACTTTCTGAAAAAAGCCACGTTGTGTCTTCAGTTGTCTCTGTCCATTCTCATACTGGTCCCAAAAAGGCACTTCAATTCTAATTAACTTTTCATACAACACGAGAGCTCTCTCCTCAATAATCTCCTGAATGGGTCTGTTATTTGTCAACAGTAGCATAGAGTCAATTGGGGTGGTCTTTACCACACCAACAATCAGCCTGAGGGCCTGGTTTTGAAGTAACTCCAGCCTCTCAATCAGGCACTTTGGGGCAGTAGGGTGTTTCAAAAAAAATTTTTTTTGAATTTCCCAGATGCCCCCCCTCAAGTTGTTACAAATACTAAAACAAAAACATTATTACCTGCAAATTTTCAGGTCTCTAGGATGATTTTTGACCCCCGCGCCCTTCAAAAGTATGTTTCCCATGTTAAAGTATAGGGAAAATATCGTCATTTTTGGTTCTTTTCAATTTTACTAGCCTGAACGCAGTCAATATCGAATTAAAACCTATACATCATCTTTGGGACATCATTGCCTCAAGATCCTATCGGAAAAATATTCCATGGCACCTACTGGGGGGTAGTTACAAGGGGTGAAAAGCGAGCTTTCACCGAAAAACGAGGATGCTTGCCGGCGCTTGCGGCGGGAGCTGGATGGAGGCCTCTCATGGGGGGTCCAGACACAACTCCCGCCAGATAGGTTCCAAATGACCAGGTACCTTAGGAAAAAGGTTCAATAAACACTTAAATAGGCTTTTATCCAGGTCCCTCCGCAAACGCCGGCGAGCATAACCAGCACCCGCGGCAAGCATCCTCGTTTTTCGCTGAAAGCTCGCTTTTCACCCCCGTGTAACTACCCCCCAATAGGTGCCATGGAATATTTTTCGGATAGGATCTTGAGGCAATGATGTCCCAAAGATGATGTATAGGTTTTAATTCGATATTGACTGCGTTCAGGCTCGTAAAATTGAAAAGAACCAAAAATGACGATATTTTCAATATTTTCCCTATACTTTAACATGGGAAACATACTTTTGAAGGGCGCGGGGGTCAAAAATCGTCCTAGAGACCTGAAAATTTGCAGGTAATAATGTTTTAGTATTTGTAACAACTTGAGGGGGGGGCATCTGGGAAATTCGAAAAAAAAAATTTACCACAGACTTTCGAAACACCCTATTGGGGCAGTTACCAAAACTTCACAACAATAAGTAATAACAGGCAAAATGAATGCTTTAAATGCGCTACACTATGCGCCAAAAAAAAAAATAGGTCAAAATGCCACAGAAACTTTGAAAGCAGATCCTTATGTAAAATGACCCCCTGAATCCGAATCCAACCCCCGTTTTTCTCCATCAGCCTCATATTTTCGGGGCACAGCCTCTCCCACTTTTTACGTTTTTCGACGACTTTATAACTTTGAACTCGATTTTCAGGGTCAAAGAGCATTGCTTTAGTCTTCAAATTGCCCCCAGGAGACAAGAAAGGTTCAAATTAATAAAATATGAAAATTTGTAACAAATGGATAGGTTTAAGGGGTAATTAACCACCTAAAGACGTAAAAATAATCGCTAAGAATAGTAGGATTTGTTATACCCCATTTATTTCACTTATTTTTGAAGCAATTCATTTTTAAAGGGTCCTAACCGTTCCCCAAGGACCCAAATTTAATAATGATATGCAGCAATGATTTTTAGGAAAAGCGGTTGAGGAGTTATCGCCCCCGAAGCACCCGCGAAAGGGTTCGGAAGACTCTCTGAATCGCGCTGGCGCACGCGTGCTCAAGAAATTATATTCATGCTTTGAAAATTTTAAAAATGACATTTTTCGTATATTATAAGTTTTTCCTAAGTAGAAATTCTTTGGTTCGATAGTAACTGGCCGGTTTTATGGAGGTGTTCCATGTTTCTTGAGCGCGCGTACGCCAGCGCACTGGCGGATCCAGGGGGGGGGCTAGGGGGCTTGAGCCCCCCCCAAAATGAAAACATTTTACACTATATAATATGGAATTTTATGCACCAAAATGAGTTAAAACCATGTTATTTCAAGGTCGAATTTTCAAAAATTTTCTGGGGGAAGACCCCCAGACCCCCTTGGTACTTGTAACTCTATTATTACAATTCTACTCTATATTAAGTTTGTCAAAACGCAAATATTTTGCCATAACATCTATATCCGAAATTCGGATGAGGCGTACCAAAACGAGTTGAAAAAGTGTTGTTTTACTTAAATTTTCTAGGGGAGGACCCCTAGAGCCCCTTAGTACTTGTAACTCTATTATTACAACTTTGTTTTATATTAAGTTTGTAAAAACACAAAAATTCTACCATGAAATCTATGTCCGAAATTCGTATGAGGTGTACCAAAACAAGTTGAAAAAGTGGGGGTTTTTTACTTAAATTTCCAAAAAATTTCTGGGGGAGAACCCCCAGACCCCCCCCCCTTTTAGTGGTTGGAGCAGGATAATTCACTACCTTTTCCATATTAAGATAATCAAGAAGATACAATTGGATTATAAAAATTCTTAGCCCCCCCCCCAAAACCAAATCCTGGATCCGCCACTGCGCCAGCGCGATTCAGAGAGTGTTCCGAACCCTTCCGCGGGTGCTTCGGAGGTGATAACTCCTCAACCGCTTTTCCTAAAAATCATTGCTGCATATCATTATTAAATTTGGGTCCTTGGGGAACGGTTAGGACCCTTTAAAAATGAATTGCTTCAAAAATAAGTGAAATAAGTGGGGTATAACAAATCCTACTATTCTTAGCGATTATTTTTACGTTTTTAGGGGGTTTATTACCCCTGAAACCTATCCATTTGTTACAAATTTTCATATTTTATTAATTTGAACCTTTCTTGTCTCCTGGGAGGCAATTTGAAGACTAAAGCAATGCTTTTTGACCCTGAAAATCGAGTTCAAAGTTATAAAGTCGTCGAAAAACGTCAAAAGTGGGAGAGGCTGTTCCCCGAAAATATGAGGCTGATGGAGAAAAACGGGGGTTGGATTCGGATTCAGGGGGTCATTTTACATAAGGATCTGCTTTCAAAGTTTCTGTGGCATTTTGACCTATTTTTTTTTTTTTTGGCGCATAGTGTTATTCGAAAATTTCGCATTTTTCAAGCAAAATTGCGCACCCAAATATTTTAAAAATAAACATTAAATTTTTTTTTTTTTTACTTTTTTGACCTTTTATAAAGAGGTTACAAGCGAGAATATTTCTATAAATTTTATTTAAATATTGTCTTAAAAATTTCGGAAAATGTTCATTTTTAAGCATTTTTATAAACTTTGAGCTCGATGCGCGAACTGAGATATTAACCGATTTCAAAAATTTTTGCGCGGTTTTTTATCTTATTACTTAAGACCACTTTTGCCATAGGTATCTTTTTGAATTTCGAAAAAAAGTTTTTTTCGCTCCACCCTACTGCTCACTTTATATTGAAAGTAAGTAGTTTTATATTTTATAATCTAATTTTTAAATGTTAAATATAAACAAAATTTTAACAGAACAGAAAGATTATTATTATAATTAAAATTTAATTCTTTTTGCTTGCAGAAAACTTAAAAAAAAAGAATCATGTCTTCCTTTAAAAAAGGTATAAAAATTTTCGATCCTAGCTTTTCAATATATGTAATTTTAAAAGGTTCTTACGTTTTTCCAATTTTTAGAAAAAAATGAAAAGACCCCGAAGAGTGTGCTTGAAAACAATCTCAACGAAGCCTATTCAGACTTATCTGATGGTAAATATAATCATTTCATGATTTTTTTTTTATCAGAGAAAGTGAATTTAATTTAATCATTCTTCATGTAGATAGTTAATTGCACATATCTTTTCCAGATAATGATTTTTGTACAAGTTCTGCTAAACAAAGTAAGAAGCTGTCTTCTCTGAAAAGAGTGTTGGAGGAAGACAGCCCCACACCACGAAAAGTGAGAAAAAGTCCAGCTCGTCGAACAAAATTTACCTTAGAAGAAGAATTTGTCTTGAATTCCATTAAAGATTTCCCATGGCTACACCATCAACCTGCTAGTAAAAGACATTATTCCACTGAAAATAGGTAGTGGTGAGAACCTTAGCTCCGCCTTAGAAAATCTGAGTCCTTGCCTCCCAGATTGTACGGATTGCCCAAAATTCACAAACCTAACACTCCACTGCGTCCTATTATAAGCGCAATTGGTTCACCAACCTATGAGTTGGCAAAATATCTGACAAGCCTGCTAAATCCTCATGTGGGAACTAGGGAGTCGTATATTAGAGACTCGACACATTTTATTGAAAAGTTGAGGTCTTTCCCTTTACAACTGGATAATATTCTAGTTAGTTTCGATGTTGTTTCTACTACCCTGTAATCTGGTATTTGGTAATCTATCCACTACCCTGTTAAAAATGCCACCAAATGGAATATTCAAATCCTTAGCCACCTTAAGTTAAATTCCATTAAATCCTTTAGTGTAAAAAAGTGCCTTGTTATGTTTAGAGTGTGCTAAAAAAATTTTCTTATTAATTTTACTTTTTAGTTTTTTTGGTTAAGTTTCTTTAAAAAAAATTTATGTGTACTTTATATGTCACTGAATATTTTTCATAGAGGAATATTTGGTGTGCAATTAAGTATGGCAAGGCCAGCGTTCGAAATTGGGGTGTTTTGCTGGTCCGGGACAACTAAAAAACGGCTCGGACCAGTGGAAATAGAAAATCACTGGTCCGCTGGACCAGTGATTTCTCGAGCACGTGTAAAATCATTTAGACGATTTGTTCAGAGATAGTGGTATTTTAAGTTCATTTGATTGCATTTGGTGAAGCAAGTACATATTTTTGACAGAACCAGAAATGTGCTGATGTGGGATAGGGGAGCCCCCAGCGAAAAAGAAAAAATATTAATATGTATTGATTTTTAACATTACTATTTGGTACTCACATTCAGTGCAGTAGTTACTTTATTACATTTAAACCAGTCCTTTTTAATTTGTCGGACCACTGATTTTTGTTGCGGACCAGTAAGATTGGTAAAGCACTGGTCCGCAGGACCACTGATATTTTCCCCCAATTTCTAACGCTGGGCAAGGCAATTAAGTTAGAGGGGATTTGATTCAACTTTTTAAAATGTTAAAACAAGGGGACACAGAGGGACTAGATTTCTGTACGGGTAATAGAACGAGGGGTTACAGTTTAAAATTGAATAAGGCAAGTTTTAAACGGGATTTTAGGAAGCATTATTTTTTTAATAGAGTAGTGGATAAATGGAATGCATTACCTGAATCGATAGTTAACTCAAGTGGGGTGGACAAGTTTAAAAGAAAAGTAGACGAATACTGGAAATCGGGGGGGGGGGGGGTTGAATTGAATAGACTGAATCAACCTTGCTGGGCTTTTAGCCTGTAGTTGATCGACTATATTTGTATTTGTGTGTATAATCTATTTCCTATTAGTATTACACATAATTTTATATTAACTCTCCACTCAGTGTCTTCATGATTTTAGTAAATCCATTTAGTAAAATTTTTGTTTTCAGTTAAAAAGAGCTTTGAATGAAGTTTGTATTATAAAATGTTTGTTTACTTCATTAAATTTTGGTATGAAATATTTTGTTTCACTCATTTTCTTATTTTGTATCGTATTGCCTTAATTATCTTTCTCTTGCCTATTTAATTATTATGATTATATAATTTATTGCTGAATATTATTGAAAACTTAACTGTGTAAGTGTTTCAACTTCTTTGAAAAGTATTCCCTTGGTTGTCTGTTTTTAGTTTATTAAAATAACTAATGATTTAACTACCAATTATAATTTTTTTCTGTTATATATAATTACATAACTGCAATATTTATGAAAAAATTATAGACTACAAGCCCGTGTCGAAAAATGATGGGTCATTTGAACCACCAGAAGACCTATATAGAATGATATAAGGGCATAAAATAATAAGATTCAGTACTATGCCGTCACTTGTAAGCTGTCCAACTGAGTGCCGGTGAGAATTCAAAAGCACAGGTAGAGTGAGTACATTTTGGTCATGTATTTTTGTACGGCATTCTTACCATCAATAGATCCAAGAAAAATAATGGGAAAACACGCAGTGCCGTACAAAAGTAGTGCGCCACCAAGTCGGAATTTTTGTTTGATTTTCCGCCGATTTTTAGGGTAAATTTGGTCATTTGATTGTGTACGGCATCAGTTCCATACAGTTTCAAAACCTCTTCTAATCCATAATTCCGCAACGCCGTACAAAAAATCATGCGACAAGGGGGGGAAATCGAGGGTTGCAATCCCCTCCCTTTCGGTGGTCTGGGGGGTGATTTGACACAACATAAAATTAATTTATTTTGAAAGTATTTCATGCATAGATAACATTTTCTCACATGCCGTACATTTTTGTTGGTCCAAAGGTCAGTAGGAGTATATGACCAGGAGTGTACAAAACTGTTGATACTGACATTGGCAGTTTTCAATTCTTGAATATAATATACACACTGTTTCACTTCAGATAGACGGCATAATGATTAATGCATATTATCAGTTGTTCTCTTTAAGAATATGTGAATGCCGTATTGTATCAGATGAACATAAAATACCCCTGAAATGGTAGTGCCATTTTCATCAGCCTGAAAATATGGTTTGCATTAAAATGTACGGCATCATTTTTTTCTGAATTATTTACCTGAATACTATTTAAAACCACGATAATATGTAGAAAATTGCAAAATTTCATTTATCTATGATTATTGTTTCTTTTGAACGGCAATATTATATGACAATTGTATTTAACTATACCATGTTGAAAAAAAAGTTGCCGTACAGGATCAAATGACCTTCCAGCTTTATAAATCAAGTATATGATGAAATTGAGATAATTATTAATATATACATACAAATGGACAATAATTTTTTGACGGCATTAATTTTAATAGTACATTTGAGTGCTAGATAAAATTTTGGAACCGATGCCGTACTTTTTCAAATCACCCCCCAGACCACTGAAATGGAGAGGGTGCAACCCTCGATTTTTCCCCCTTGTCGCATGCAGTGGCGGATCTAGAACATGAGCAAGGGGGGGGGCTAACTTAATCTGATTGAGGATGATAATGAAGTAACAAGCCGTGCTTTTGCAATATTCATTAATGTCTTAAATATTGAGGGCGGTCGCAGTGTTGATTGTAAATGACTAGTATTGTTAAATATAACTAATTAATTAGTAATTAAATTAGTTAATCATTAAATATATCAAAATAATAAGGGTGTGTGTGTCAACCGGGAGGGGTTTTTTACGATGATTTGAGCCAAATATTTTTTTCCAAGAATATAGATCAAATGTGAATTTTCGTGCACTTAATTTCAATGTTTAGTGAATAATACATCCATCCCGAGGCATAAGAGGGTTTGGGGGAACCTCCCCCAAGAAAATTTTTGAAAATTTGACCCTAAAATGTTGTGTTTTGACTCATTTTTGGTCATTTGGGACTCTTTGAGTGTCTCACGAAAAAGATGATTTCTTGTACTCGTTTTCAAAGGAAAAAACTGTAAGACATAAGAATTTCATGGGGGTGGTTTGAACCCCCTAACCCCGTCTCTATTTTAACAGAGTAAATTTTTTGTAAGAGACTTAGCGCATTAGACCCTTTTGAAAAATGAATCTTATAAAAACCAGTGAGTTAAAGATCTTGCAGAGGGGCTAAAGCTCATAACCTTTAAGATGTGAAACAAATCTATAAAAATGTAAGGGGCTAAGTATTTTGGAGGTTATGCTTTGTAAGGCTTAGAAAGCTCATTGGAATCTACAAGTTCTGAATCGCATGTATATTAAAGTGCTGAAAGCTAAAAATCTTGGAGGGGGCTAACGCTTTTAGGCTAAAGCTCATTAAATTGCGAACTAAATACTAAAAAACATCGCAAGGAGGCTAATTCTTTATGGGGGCTAAAACTCATTGGACCCTTTAAATTGTGAATTGAATCTACAAAAACTCAGTGCTAAAAGCCTTGTAGGAGCTAAAGATCATGGAAGGATTCATAAGGTTTACAGCTCATTAAATAGTGAACCAAATATATTTAAAAACGCAAGAGGGCTAAAAGCTTTGTAAAGGCTATTAAAGAGCATGGAGGGAGCTAATGTTTCATAGGCTAAAGCTCATAAATTTGTGTAACAAACATAAAAACGCAAGGAGGCTAATGCTTTTAGGGGCTAAGCTCATTGGATAGACCCTTTAAATTACGAATCAAACCTTTAAACATGCAGGGGGCTAATAATTTGTAAGGGCTAAAACCTCTAGAAATCCTTAAATAGTGAATGGAGTATATAAAAATGCAGGGGGCTAAAGATCTTGGAAGGGGCTTAATGCTTTGTAGCCCCTTTAAATTGTAAAAAAGGCTACAAAAAACTGAAAAAAGTTTAAAATTTTGAAAATTTAAACAAAATTTTCTAAAAACTTAATTTTTTTTCGAAAAAGTTCAATTTTATGTAGTGTAAACTTAAGTCCCAAGGGGGGGGGCTATAGCCCCTATAGCCCCCCCATAGATCCGCCACTGGTCGCATGATTTTTTGTACGGCGTTGCAGAATTATGGATTAGAAGAGGTTTTGAAACTGTATGGAACTGATGCCGTACACAATCAAATGACCAAATTTACCCTAAAAATCGGCGGAAAATCAAACAAAAATTCCGACTTGGTGGCGCACTACTTTTGTACGGCACTGCGTGTTTTCCCATTATTTTTCTTGGATCTATTGATGGTAATAATGCCGTACAAAAATACATGACCAAAATGTACTCTCTACCTGTGCTTTTGAATTCTCACCGGCACTCAGTTGGACAGCTTACAAGTGACGGCATAGTGCTGAATCTTATTATTTTATGCCCTTATATCATTCTATATAAGTCTTGTGGTGGTTCAAATGACCCATCATTTTTCGACACGGGCCTGTAGTCTATTACCTTGGAAAATACCTTAGAAATTCCAACTTTAAAAAAGTAGAATTTTTCATTAAAAAAAAGGAAAATATTAAATTATTTCTGATTTTGGCCTACTTAAGTCTATCATTTAGGTAAATTTTCAATGGGAAACTGTTAGAATTACTTACTTTGCAATATGTTTGAGGTTTAAAAAAAACTATGTTTTAATTTTTTTCAGTTAGTTTTTTTTCAATCGATATTTTAATTTTTTCCAATTAAAAGCAATATTTGTTTTGAAAAACAGTAATGTTGAAGTCTGTTTTCATATGCTATGGAAAACTTAATTTTAAGGGAGATTTCAGGATTTTTATCCCAGGATTTGAATAAATATTCTTTGATACTTTTCACAAATGAAAAGAACTCTAAAAATTCAAGTGATGATATTTTCACCTTTTTACAGAGGTGCTCCTTTTCCTGGGTAGCCCCGGAATTACGGTTTTATTAACAACACGAATCCCGGAATCGAAAATATCTCGAGCTCAACGAGAAAGTGCAAAATTAGGTCCAATTAAAAAATAAGGGCGGAGCTGCAGCAGGGCCGTAACCAGACTTTTGTTTCGGGGGGAGGGGGGTTGACTCAAATATTTTCTGAGGTACCTCCTTACGGGTACTTTTATATGTTAAGTTTTAGATGACAACACTGGATTGAAATTTTGATGCACTAAATTTCAAAATTGTATGAACAATATGAATTCGAAGTAAAAGGGGGGTCTGGGGGTCCTCCCCCAGAAAATTTTTTGAAATTTGCCCCTCAAAAGAGTGTTTTAGCTCATTTCTGAGACCCTTTAGATTACACCCAAAGAGCACCACTCATTGTAAGCGGCCAAATTTTCAAGGTCAAAAGAAGGTAATAAATGGCGAAATGTTAAGGGGGTTTTTAGGTTCCTACTCCAGAAAATTTTTTGAATATTTCCCCTAAAAGTGGCATTTTAACTCATTTTGAGACACTTAAGGTTACATTAGAGGACCACTCCTTGTAAATCACACAAGTTTGAAGGAAAAACCGTATACTTAACCCCGTATACTTAACCGTATACCGTATACTTAACCCCAGAAAAATTTTGGAAATTTTCTCATTTTGAGACCCTTTGGGTTATACCCGAAGAAGATATCGCTCCTTGTGAGACATAATTTTCAAGAAAAATAGCAGTATAAAAATTGATGTCAAAATTTCGGGGGGGGGGGGTTGAACCCCTAACCCCCCCCCCCCCTTGGATACGGCCCTGAGCTGCAGAAATAACAGCTTTTTTTATGAAGAATCCGGTTCCACCATCGGTTCTAAGCGCGATTACCTAGTAGCTACATCATTCTGAAAGAAATGTTTTCCCGTCCCATCGTACAATCGTAGTTAAAACATTCCCGATCGTTCTGTCTCATCGGTACTTTAAACTCCCATATGTGTCAATGTTGCCCCCATCACAAGTTCTTTCTTTTTCCCCTTTACCTCAAGAGCAATTCGGAAGGTAAATGGGACCGCACATCGTCCATTTCTAGTGCACAGTATTTCCTACAACAACAGTCTAATCCGATTCAGAGAATCGCTATCGTTAGAGCAAGGGATTCATTAGCGAACGATCCAGTAATTGCTCGCTGGAACTTAATCGGGAGCTGATTGCTCGCTTTGTACAAAATAGAACATGCTAATATGGTCCCCGATTGGTTATAAGGAATGCTTTTAATAAAAATGCTTCGAGTGTGTTGGCTGCGCGAAACATGCTAAGGGTTGGTGGTTATTGGCTTGTTTGATTGGTAATTATGCAAATTCTGATTGTTATAGTATTGTTCCCACCACCTTATTTTGGGAATAGAGTATTAAGTGACGAGGCTTCTACTCAGTCTTATTGCGATTCAATTCAAAGTGAATCCATCTTGAATGTTTTTCATGTGGAGTATTTGTACAGGGTTGACCAGGGTACATATAAGGGGGAGGAGGCGGCGAGACTCCCCCCCCCCGAAATTTGAACCAAGTGGACAAAAACGAACTAGTTATAGTTCATTATTATAGTTATTGTTTTTTATAGTATAATAATGAGTTAATACTCACTCGAACTTGAAAACATTGGTTATTTGAAAAAAAAAATCCTTCCCATAACATTTTAAATTAGGCTTTTCTACCTTGATAACCTCGAAATGTGTTTGAAGTCCATTTTAAAACTTTTGAGAATTTTTTGTACTTATATTTAAATTAAAACCATTCTTGTAACTTTTAAAAGGTTGTAATTTTGTTAGAGTTTGCTTTTTAAGGTTTTATTAGAAAGAAATAATATAGTCATTCTCTGGATATTGTAAAATTACAGGTCAGAAAAGTTTTGAGGAATATAAAAGCAAAACTATATCATAAAATTTTAAAGGAAAAATATTTTTCAAAATATCAAGGTTTGTGAGACAGTAGTTCAAGATATCGAAAATACTATACTAATTATCTGATAGGGTTAAACTTCAGAAAAATATTCAAGTTACTTTCATAGATATTGGATATTCCACCCAATCCGACTGAATTCTGTTACCTACCAATATCTATAACATAAAGTTTTTCGCTTTTTGAAAAAAATATTAAATTCTATAATTATCTAGAAATTGGTTTTAAGGAAGCAAAAGAAAATAATTATCTGATCGGGAATTAAAGTTTTCCCATGTCTTGATTAGAACTCTAGTTCTTGAACTGACTGACTACAAACTCTAGTTTTATGAATTTACTGTTAATTAAGTAACTCTTGAATCGATATATTTTACTCCAGCTATAGAAAAATATCGGATTTTTTGTCGATCTCTCTCACGACAAGCAAGGAATCTAATAATTCCAAAGATATGGAAGCAGGCGGGGATAGGAGATAGTGGAGTTACATTGATTGTATTGGTGCACGGTATATCGCTATTTCTGAATGTTATTAAAAAAAAATGGATTGCTTTTTTTCAGCGATTCATAGTAGAAAAAGTAAGGGCGACTGAGATAGAATTTCGGAAACTATGAATGGGAAATTCTGAAAGATCGACTGTTATTTCGAAAATTTTGAATGATGTTTTTATTGCTTCCCTTGCTCTTTGCTACAAGGCTCAGATATGCAGGGTGTAGTACCAGAAATATTGGGAAACTTCTTGGAGACGTGTGCGGACTAAAGTTGCCGTAGTAATGAAAGATAGTTATTGGGGACAAACGGGTGGGCTGGGAATAGAAGTAAAATGTGTGTGTTATTTTTATCATGATTTTAACTTATTAAAAACAGTGTAAAGCTATTATTCTTGGCCTTATTCAAAAGGGCCTTATTTTTAACATACACATTACAAAGGTTTTTATATAAATCCAGGTTGAAATCAAAAACATGGTCTTATGCTTGTAATTATCACGACTGACTGGGTAATGATTCGCCGTTTTGACTAATGTGCACATTTTTCCTAAACTTGTGCTAAAAATCAGAGAAAAAACGTATAACATCCAAGATAACGTGATATTTTAATTGACTCCCCCCCTCCCCCTGATGAGATTTGGTAAGACTTTATTGGACTCCTCCCCCCCTTTTTTTACCTCACGTAATTTATGGACGTCCCCAAATGGGACAGTAAATTTTTTATTACTGTCGCATTTTGAACATGACAATGAGTTTTTCCAAAAAACGGACGGTAAAGCATGAACAGGAAATTTTTAACATACGTAGTTAAGACTTAAATATATGTATATTTTATTTTCACAAAAATTACTTATATTTTATGATGAAAAACCTGTTTCCATTAAAACGATTATCAGAAACAATATTTCCGGTTAGATTTGCGAACTTATCGCCCTTCGACCCCTTTTATTTTACCGTGCACTTCTCATGGTTTCTTTTTTTATCCGGTTACATTATTGTCACTCCCGAGAGCAGAAAGAGATCATTCTCCAATTACTCCGCTACAGGTTTTTGATCGAATTATTTCTCCCCTGGTGGTTCGAAGACTCATAACCCGGATAAAATGGAAGGGGTCTGGGAGCCGAAAAGCAGAGAGATCGCCACCGAGAGTGAATGATAACGTTCGAAGAAACCTTTGAAGCGTAAATTTAATTCTCTTTTCCCCCCACGGGCGATAGAATCGATCTTTGGCTCACAAACGCTGTAGTTTGACTAAGGGGAAAGTAAACTGAGGTTGAAGACTTCACCGTGACGATTTTAACGAAAATAGGATTTTTGCCCTTCAGAAGTCGCTTTGTTTCTTTGACAAGGTTTTATCTCTGTATTTAATTGATATACTGGTCCGTAAAAGACAATTTTAATGTCTGCGAAACAATTTCGACAGATTCCTAAGTAAAATGACGTCGTAAATCTGAATGTAACCTCGGGTATTGGAGGACTTCCCAACCTCTTTATCTTATTTTTTTTGTCATTTTATCGCTATGAATTTGATTTGGAGGGTTAAGAATTAGATGCTACGGACGTTTCACCAATAGGGTGTATCGAAAAAAACTTTTTTTTGATTTTGATAAAGTCTTAGCAAAAAAAGTTGTCTAAGGTGGCAGAGAGTACCTATGAATTTTTTCAGAATTTTCGGATAATATCTAGGGGTGCCGCAAAGCCCCCGAAGGTCCCCATGTTAATCCTGTTAATCCTATGGAGCGGCGAGCCAAAAAGGCCGAAAATCAGTTTTTCGCCCCTCATTTCTACCCTAATCACACGACGAATGTCTTCACTCGAGTTATGGACCCTATATGGTCTAGGCTATCCGACAAAACTTGATTAATAGCCTAAATATCTATATTTCGTTGATTGTGGGCTCTTGGAAATACGCGATTTTCAACGAAATTTGAGCACACAAAAAAACGTACTATAGATATTTAAGCTGTTATTCACGTTTTTTCGGGTAGCATACGACCCTAATATGAAGTAATGAAGTATGCGAAAAAAGCGAGAAAATTATCCCAAAATTTCGAAACAGTGTGGAAAATAAAATTTCTATCAAAGAAAATCGCATCTTTTTTGTCTCAAATTTATGGTAAAAATAACTCTTATGATATTATGACGGGAAAAATACTGTGGGACTCGAACTTTTTACTCTTACGAATCGAACTTTTTACGATTTGTGAACTTTTACTTTTTACCTTTATATAATTTTGTTATATGTAAATTATTGTAATCGTAACCGAATCAATTGTATAAATAACAGCTGGCTACAATGTTGTATACAACCACATTCACGACCTTTTTCTACCATAATGTTTTTAACTAACCACTTGTTAAGTTTTAAATAAAATTGTTTTTGTTCCTGTTTTACGAGCACGTATTTATATACTTCCCCGAACAACATCTCCTGCGCCATAGTGGTGACCCGGACGTGATTCGAACACGCAACCTTCTGATCTGGAGTCAGACGGCTATCGCCAGAAAAACTAGATTTTTTAAAGAAAGAGTTTGAAAATCTTCTGAAACAGGGAATAATCAGACCTTCTAAAAGCTCTTGGGCAAGCCCGATTCATATGGTCAAGAAATCAAATAATGAATGGAGGATTTGTGGAGATTTTAGGCGACTCAATGCCGTTACTGTCCCCGACAGATACCCTCTGCCTCATATTCATGATTTCGCTTTAGGCTTGGCAGGTAAATCTATCTTTTCCAAAGTAGATCTGGTTAAAGCCTTTCATCAAATCCCCATTGAATCACGGGATATTCCCAAGACAGCAGTAATTACCCCAATAGGTCTTTTTGAATACTGTCAGATGACTTTTGGCTTATGCAACGCAGCTCAGAGCTTCCAAAGGTTCATTGATCAAGTGCTCAGAGGCATTGATTGCGTCTTTGCCTACATTGATGATCTTCTTATTGCCTCGAACGACGAAGCTACCCATAAAGAAGATCTTGCCAGAGTTTTCAGTCGTTTGCAGGAATACGGTATTGTAGTAAATCTAAACAAATGCGTATTTGGGCAGAAAGAGCTCGATTTCTTAGGTTTTAGAGTTTCTGAAAATGGAATTTCTCCCTTGCCACATAAAATCAAAGCTCTAACCGAATTTCCTTTGCCTAATACTGTTTCAGATTTACGACGATTCCTGGCCATGACGAACTTCTATCACAAGTTTCTGAAGAACGCCTCTGGTATGCAGTCTTCTCTACACGCTCTAACTGCTGGCAAGAAGAAGAAGAATGACAAGACTCTCATTGAATGGACTGAAGAAACGCGGAAAGCTTTCTCTGACTGCAAGGAGATGTTGGCAAATGCCACTTTGCTAGCTTTTCCAGTTCCTAATGCAGAGCTATTTCTTTTTACAGATGCGTCTGATATTGCTCTAGGAGCGGTATTGCAGCAAAAAGTCAATGAACGAGTTGAGCCACTTGGTTTTTTCTCACGTAAGTTAAACAAGGCCGAAAGCAATTATAGCGTCTACGACAGGGAATTGTTAGCGATATACGCTGCTGTGAAGCATTTTAGGTATCTTTTGGAGGGTAGAGGTTTTTCCATCTTTACGGACCACCGTCCGCTAATTTATGCGTTTAGGCAAAAGCCTGATAAATGCTCTCCACGCCAGACAAGACATCTGGAATTTATAGGTCAATTTTCGACTGATTTAAGGTACGTTGCTGGTGATGCGAATAGTGTTGCAGATGCACTATCAAGGATTTCTGAGATTACCTTGCCCTCTAGTATAGATTACGATGAGATGGCCTCCGCTCAGGAATCCGACCAGGAAATGCGTTCCTTGGTGGATTCGGACACGTGTCTGAAACTTATCCCCGTTGTGGGTTATCCACGTCCCGCTTATATCACGTCCGGGTCACCAGGGGAGGGAGTCATGTGGGACTCGAACTTTTTACTCTTACGAATCGAACTTTTTACGATTTGTGAACTTTTACTTTTTACCTTTATATAATTTTGTTATATGTAAATTATTGTAATCTTAACCGAATCAATTGTATAAATAACAGCTGGCTACAATGTTGTATACAACCACATTCACGACCTTTTTCTACCATAATATTTAAAACTTAACAAGTGGTTAGTTAAAAACATTATGGTAGAAAAAGGTCGTGAATGTGGTTGTATACAACATTGTAACCAGCTGTTATTTATACAATTGATTCGGTTACGATTACAATAATTTACATATAACAAAATTATATAAAGGTAAAAAGTAAAAGTTCACAAATCGTAAAAAGTTCGATTCGTAAGAGTAAAAAGTTCGAGTCCCACAATACAATTAATTATAGAAGGAAACGAACCATTTTTACTGCGGGGACAACTTAAACTATTAAATCACGAAAAGGAAATATTATTACCAATCAATCAATCTAGCGATATTTCGATTTCTTTGAAACCAAATTGGCACCTTAGTATCCCTTTTCAGTATTTTCGGTGGCAACCATTTAGTGAGCTCAGTGTCAGGAGGATGAAAGTATACCCAGTTTGGTCGAATGATCCATAAACGGACCAATATTCTTATTGCTTCAGTACTTCAGGGTAAGATCCATACTTAAAATATTTTCTTAAAATGTAACTATCTGAAGTGTAGCTAGTACCTAAATTATTAAAATAGTAATATGAATTATAAATTAACAATAGAATTACAAATCAATCAATACCTAATATAGATTATAAATATCAATAGCTAATAGAAATTGTTAATCAATACCTAATATAGATTATAAATCAATCTATAATGAAATTTAAATTGGTTAGTAATAATAAGAATTATAAATTGATCAGATAATCAAGATATCTTAGGGTATGTATTAGGTTTATGTTCATTTGATTTTAACCACATTAATTTAAATCTCAATTCATTCCTACTGTTGGATCGAATACGAGTGTTTATCTGGTCAAAGAAGCTTTTTTTAAGTTCTAAAAAAATTCCGGAACATTGTTTACAAATTGATTTATTGTAGCATTGTCAAGTAGGTTAAAACGAACTGAGTAAATCTTATTACAAGCATACATTTCAAAACTACAGTAATCTAACTTATCTAACAAAAATGTAATGTAGTAAAATTTCATTTGATTGAAAAATTAAAAATTTTTATTCATCTTGATTCAGGTATTGCGTCTCAATTTATTATTGACCCCCGTATATATTTAATTCGTGTTCGATTCACCAATGTTCATTTATTTTCGAATCTCCCTGTGATCATAAAGTAATAATTGTTATTAACTTTTTTTCAAATTTGGATTCTATGAATCCAAATGGTGCCAAAATGTGTGCATTCAATATGATTAATTTGTCATAATCATAGTGATTTTCATTTATAAAAAATCGGAATTACTATTTTGTACTGTATTTCACATTAAAAGATATCCCAGTCGAAAATTGTGAACTATATTCAGATTTCAGAACTTTATTTTTAAGAAATTGAAATTAAATAATCATTTTAAAAAAATCAAATCCATACTAAAGTGATTTATCATCAGGCTTTGAGCCAATGCCCCCATAAATATATAAAGTACGTAATTAAAATGGGATTAATTTTTCCTTTTTCTGAAATATATTTTTAAGAAATTGAAAAATAAATAATCATTATTCTAAAAAAAAAATCAAATCCATGATACTAAAGTGATTTATCATCAGGCTTTGAGCCAATGCCCCCATAAATATATAAAGTACGTAATTAAAATGGGATCATTTTTTCCTTTTTCTGGAATATACTTTTAATTGTTATTTCAAAAGTTTTGGGAAATTGAAATCATACTATGTTGTTACCTTAACGTAAAAAAATCGCGTATATAAAAAGTTATGAAATGTACAAAATTGTGAGGGAAAAAATACATCTTTGATCGACTCCTGATTTGTCTATAGATCACGATGCACCCCCCTTTCTGTGTTCCTAACTTTCTAAATCGGGCCCGGCGGACGAGTGTTAATAATATGATGGATTTTAATGAAGATTCCGAGAACTGTTTTCGTTATTTATTTTTTACAGGTCCCTGAAGACACTAGGAGAGAAGATGTTATAATGATAAACGCTTAACCAGCTCAACTACTGAAGAAGTTCTTTAACAGGTAAACATTTTTGATTTCCTTATTAATTAGAATAAAACTTCACACACATTGTTTTATGAAACACATTGGTTTCATTTTGCTGCACTTTTAAATTTTCAATTATGACGAGTCAAAATATTTCATAAAAGCCATCTCAATTGATCTATGGAGTTAAAAGTATTAATAAATTTATTCTAATTAAATTAATATTCAAACAAATCTACATTTTTTTAAATTTTCTGTAGATTATTATTGATTTTTTTATGTTTGGCTTTAGGCCTTGTATACTTATCCAAACGCTAGAAAGTTTACGTTATAAGAGGCGAAATAAGAATACTTTAACCTAGTAACCAACAGAAGCAACAATTTCTTAATGACAATTAATATTCATTCATATTAATTTATAACTATGTATTACTTTTTTTAGACTAGGCTACACAACTGACAAAAATATGCGTACATAATTTTTCTTATGAAAATACCAACGAATGTTAAATGCATTAAGTAGATTTGAAAGATTCTAATTATTATTTGAATTAAATTTAATTTTATTATAGTTTTCTTTAAATTTAAACCTATATAATTAATACCTTCTAAATAATATTACGCATACATAACTACACTCTAAAATTCATACATTAAAATCTAAGAAACAAAAGTTTTCATACAAAAGTAGATTGTTTTAAACTTATAAAAAATAAAATTCATCCGAACTTCTTTCAGTTTTATTTTGATTTGATTAAAATGATTGAATCAAAGTTATATTTTCAAATATGCGCAAAATGTTTCAATGTAAAAATTTTATGAGGAAATTTATTTTTTTCTTTGTTATTTTTTTAGTTCATTGGGTAGGCAAAACAATACACATTTAATTCGAATAACAAATTTATTACATTGAATTAAAGGTAGTTTCATCAGGTGGCATATTTAATTCCAATAAACTGCTTGATGTTTCTTGTATGTGTTGATCACATAAATCATTTAAAAGAAAACTATTATCAGAAAGACAATTTATATTTATTGTTGAAAGGTTTTTAACTATACAGGGTAAGTGGAAACTGTAGACATTTAAAAAATTCATAAATTCTAGAAAAATAACCCAATTAAAAAAACTGCTTCTAGTCTTGGGTTGGCATAGGTTGATAGGAAAATTTTTTAAGACGACAAAAATTTCATTTCAAAATTATGTCAGCGGATGGCGCTAGCATAGTCATCGGATATCCATGTTCGATTTCAAAAATGACCCATCGTGTTGCCAAGCAGCATGACCAAAAAATTTAATTAAAAAACTTGAAAACAACATTTGCATTTAAAAAATTAAGTATCCTGAAAATAATTTTCCCCTATAGGACTCTCCGTAAATCTCCTAATTTCGAAATCAAACCAATGTTTCCGCTAGAAACGATTTTGCCCACATCCTATTTTGGATATATTCATAGCTCCGTGATCCGATTAACTAATTCCGTGTTCGATTCCTTCTTTGGAAAAAATTTCAAATAAGTTCAATAATAGTTCTGGAAAATAGTTAAAAATTTTGAACTGAAATTTTTTATCGGCTTAAAAAAAATCTCCCGACCAACCAAACCAGAAACTGAAAACCGCTTCTGTTATTTTTCTAGATTTTATGAATTTTTTAAATGTCTACGGTCTTTCCCTTTGCCCTGTAGTACAATATTAGTTAGTCATTGTCAACACATCAGCTGGTTATCGAAAAAAATTGATACAGTCGATGCTCGTTTTTACGTACTGTAAGCTAGTTTCAAAACTTAGCCCCTAGGAAAAAAATTATAATCTCTCAATTCCCATTTTTCCCACTTTACCCGGCTATAGAGGTTAGAACGGGGAGTGGGCTGATTTTCTTTAAAGATAGGTCACATTGATCATTTTAATGTGCTCCTAAATGTGTAACTTTTTGTTTCGTCACCAGTAAAATAATCTTTAAAAAAAGTTTATTTTGTAAACTGGGTTAAATTTACTTCTATTCAAATATTAAACTATCAGTCAATAGCCACGCGAAAAAAATTGTCAGATCAACAAAACTTCGAAAATAAGTTCAAATAATCTGAATGATAGTCACACAGATTTGCCCCAAAACTTTTTTTCAGCGTTTATGAAATATTATCAACCCCAAAATTGAATTGGAAACTGCAGAGTTTCCAATCACCACAATATTGTTCTACGCCAAAAGTTGTTAAAAAGTTAAAAAAAAGAAAAAAGTTATTTTTTAAAACATTTTTCGGTTTTACGAACTAAAAACGAGTAAAAATGAATTCGTAAAAACGAGCATCGGCTGTATTTTCGTATGAATAAAATCGTGAATGTTTTTTTTTTCTTTTCCCTATAGAGCTCAGATGCTACATCTGGAGGAAAAGGAGAAAAAACTAGCCTTCTATGTCGAGTTTTTCCTGCTATATTATTCCGAATCTATGATAAGGATTTCTCCAAAGTAAACTTACATCTGGAGAAACAACTATTTCTGTCGAAAGGCAGAGGGAACATTCGGAACTTACAGAACTCCTTGTGTGATTGACGGGACTATTCATAATATCAAAATCAAAAACTTTTCAAAAAGTCAGAGTTAAGGACTGGAAATGAAATTTACCTAAACTGTTTCAGCTTCCTTCTATTTAAATGTTTGATTTTTTTATATTAAAATGCAAAGTTTATTTTTAGCACACTTTTTGTTGTCAACTATTAATTTTTATATAGTAACATTTTTAGTGTCTCCTCGCCCAGCATTTCTGAATCGGCACTTCCCTGATAGTGATCATTGAGTGTAATGTAATCCCAGTTATGTCTAGAGGAGAAGGTAAATTATTCAGATATTTTAAGTCATCTTATGGCTGTGTTAACTATATGTTGTCCTGGTTTTACTTGATTGGGAAAGTTTCAAAAATTTTGCGAAAAATTTAGTTAATTTCACGTTGTAATTCAGAGCTCAATATTGGTCCCGTGGAAAGTGCCGGTTCAGGAATATATAGGATATTTCGGTACCTGTACCTCGGGAACTATGTCACTTCCATCTTATCCAAAATTTCCAATTTCATAAAAGTGACTAACTAATGAATACTTGTATGTGTTGGAAAATTAAATTTCTTTCATATTGTAGAACAAATGAGTTTTGGGGAATATTACTTAATCTTCACTGACAGACTGACAGTAATCTTCTTCCAATTACACTAAAACTGTCTGAATGCAATGCTCTTTTATCAATAGCAACCTATTGTTACTGATACAGGGTTATATAGGACAAAAAAAAGTAAAGTATACATGTGTAAAGGTTCATTTAGATATCTCTTTAGGTGTTTGTTTTGGAGAAGCTCGTTTGCATTGAAAAATTTGGGACTGAAATGGTAATTTACTTTTCACTCAATAAGTCTAAAGAAGCCATTAAGTAAGCGAATAGGATTTCTGATTTGATATATTTAGTGATGGAGTACATGCGCCGTCCTTGTGTGTGGAGTGGACTAAAAATGTGTTCGCTTCATCGATTCTAAAGTCCACGCGCATGTGTTGATTCTCTCATGCGCGTGCTGAAATTAAAAATATACCATGAAAATTGGGCAATTAATGAATGGAGTTTTATGCTCAAGCTGCCATCTACAAATTCTTAATTAAATTTTTATGCATGTTACTTTTTGTATTCTCTAGTATAGATGAAGCGAAAAAACTAAGTCCACGCGCATGCAAGGACTGCGCATCAGGTAAATTGTAAGAGTACAAAATCAGTTGTGATAGTCCCCAAAGGTTTAGTTCAATCTCAAACAACCCCTGTATACACCGAACCCCCCCGTTTTTGTAAATGCATGTAGCTTTCTTTCAGATTTTATAAGTCCTGGCGCATTGTAGATTTGCGCAACGTACTGGAGTGGGAACCTACCTCAAAGGTAGTGAGTTGTGGCTAAGTGGTCTTTTTAATGCTTCTTAGATTATTTTATTATAATCTACTAGGCATTGCCTAATTAGTGTGGATTACTTAGCTTCCAACCAAATCCAATTATGTAAGTAGTGACTTAAATCAAGTAGCTTCGAGTATTAGACTTCTAATAAGCTTATGATACTTAGTCTGCTCACTAAGCTGTCTATTATAGATTGGACTGAGATTATCCTAAGTCCTCTATTTGTAAGTCAGCTTAGTAAGTCGACCAAATACTATAAGACTAAGTAGTTTCATACTAACTAGAAGTCTTACTTGAAACTACTTACCCTTCCTTATACTTAGTCACTACTTACCTGATTGAAAACCACCGATAGAGGGCAACACTGTAAGTCTCGACTTGTAAACAGACTTTTGTTTGTTTACAAGTTGGGACTTAGCAGAAATTGGGGTTCCCCAACACTTCGGTGGAAAGAATGTTTGTTCTGTGGGCGTCCCTGTGTAAGGACACCCTTATGTATTACCTTTACTTACTCCATGTATGCCTGTAAGGAAATAAAAACTACATTGTTTCAAAACTTGTCTTTTATTTATTAACTCACGTAATTAAAAATCTGCTCCAATTTGGTATCATGAGTTGCCTGAAATAAAATTACTTAGTACATTGAAATGACATTTTATGATATACATTAACCCAAGATCATTACAGTTTATGAAAGAAGGAAAATAATGTCACCTGGTCAATTTGACAAATGTTAAGTTAAATTAAACTGCTTTTAACCCTAAGACTATTTAGATCAGTGGTTCCCAACTGGTGGTCCGTGGAGAGACCCGGAAGCCCACAATAAAAAAATTCATAGAAATTTGAATGAATTGAACAAGAAAAGATTGAATTATACTTTCGGCTATGGGGATCAGTCACCACTAAATCCTAAATATTTACAGGGTTTTAAGGGACAACATCTGACATCAATAATTACTTGTGAGATGTAATTAAATTTTTCTTAAAGTATAGTTAGATTTCAGAGCATTAGATAAATTTTCATGCTTAATTAGGGATAATAAACTTTCCTCTTGCAATTTTGTGAAGATGAGGATTTTAAGCTACCAATGGGGGATGTCCGTATAGATTCCAATAAGACTTAGTGGTCAACGGACATATCAGAGTTGGGAACCACTGATTAAATAGTCTTCACAACATTGCTTAGTAATATTTACTCAAGATCATTACTAATTTTTTTTAAGGACACTTAACATATTCAGGGACGTAACCAGACTTGTTTCGGGGGTGGTTTTGACTCAAAATTTTTTTTTGAGGTACTTCTCTAATTGAGTACTTTTATACGTTAAATTTTAGATTACTTACACATTGGTTTAGGGGTTCCCCTCAGAAAAATGTTGGAATTTGCCCCTAAAAGGGGTGTTTTAACTCATTTTGAGACCCTTTAGTCCTTGTTAGTAAAAAAAACCTTCGGAATTTTACCCTTAAAAGTAGGGTTCTTACTAATTTTGAGACCATTTAAAAAGGACCGGTCCTTCTAAGTAAAATAATTTCACGGAACAAATAGTATAAAATTATTGTCAAAATTTCGGGAGGGGTTTGAACGTTGAAACCCTCCCTTGGATACAGCCCTGCTAATACTATAAGCTAATGGGAACTATTAAATTCAATTATTACTAAAACTAATCTGATTGAGAGACTTTTCTTTTTACATTTTGATTTAAAGTCGAACTGATTAAAAATCATCCTTTTAACGATATTTTGACAAACGGGATTCTTAACTATTATTTGATTTGAACAATGACAAGTTGAAACTGATGGTAACACTAAGCCATGCAAATTTATCTGAACATTACCAACTAAGATTATAAAATTATATTTTAAACGTGTTGAACAGCTAAGGAGGGAAACTTCAATTCGTTTGTGGCTATTACAACTAAACTAACAGATATTTACATACTATCCTTTATCCTTTTACTTCAATGACTAACTATCCTACATTTGTAATATTTAAAAGTTTAACAACGATATATGCAAATATTCTCTTAATGGTATACTTGAATCGATAGATTCAGATTACTCTTAATTATTAAACTGGTTTAACTAAAAAGGATTTAAGCCCAAAAGTTTGTGATAAAGTATTAAATTTACTACAGTGAAAATTTACACATTAACTAAAAATTACTTACATGATAATGGCAAAGTATATATTTCTAAAAAAAAATGGTTATCATTACTGAATTAAAATTCTAAATTGTTCTATTAACCCTTTAACTTAAGTAGTACTTTAAAAATTAATTGCATACAGGGTGATTCAGATAAGTGTTTCATAACTTCTAGGGGAGGTAGGGTACATCAAGATGAACAAGAGTCGATGTCGGTTAGGGGGTCGCAAGTGGGGTATAAGGGGTTAAAATCACGGGTGAAAATTAGCAAAAAACCTCGCATATCTGGGCAGAAAGAGATACACTTGTTCGATTCCGGCATTTTTTACATTCAACCAATTCAAATTTTTCATGTAAAAACGAGATGCAAGTATTTATTCTAGTCAAAACAGACCAATAATTGAATGAGGCATGCGTTGTAGGGAGATTAAAGTTACAATTGTCCTTTGGTCAGACTTTAGTTCTTTACGCCATATAACCCCATCAAACAACCAACAAAACTCTAGTATTAAGATGTTTTTGTCGTGACACTTTCTACTGCAGTCTATCAACTTACAACGGATGCCTGTTTCATTTATTGGTCTGTTTTTGATTAGAATAAACACTTGCATCTCGTTTTTACATTAAAAGTTTGAATTGGTTGAATGTAAAAAATGCCGGAATCGAACAATTGTATCTCTTTCTGCCCATATATGCGAGTTTTATTGCTAATTTTCACCTGTGATTTTCACCCCTTGCGACCCCCTAACCTATATCGATTCTTGTTCGTCTTGATGTACCCTACCTCCCCTAGAAGTTATGAAACACTTATCTGAATTACTTATCTGACTGTTAACTCGTGATGATAACTCGTAAAAGGGCGAGTTGCACTCACCCTTTTACATTTCCACCGATTTATGAAACATAACCTGAAATGTAATGAACATAAAAAATACTACTTTACTTAGTTTTATTTTTAAAAAATCCCTATTGGTCAGAAGGAATCTCTCTTATCATCAACTCTCCTGTGATCATCAATTCTGCAAATAAAAATAAAAACTCTTCTTACCTAAAAATCATAACGCTTCAATAGCACTCATAAATCAATTTAGTTTGATTAAGTTAACATTTTTTTTATTTAAAGGTGATTATTTTGTAAGACTTCGGGGGGGGGGGGGGAATTTAATCGCAAAAATTGCATTCCCCCACTGTTTTATGATTTTCATACTTAAGTTCTTCAAATTTAAGAGGCTCATTTAAATCAAATCCTTCAACAAGGGAATTTTAATGTACTATTACAAATAATTTATAATTAAAAAATGAATCCAAAATTAGTTTAGACTCGCGTACCCATTTTTGAAGACTCCTACTTTCCCGACTAGATGCACTAAAATCAATTTCGAATGCAAAATGTCACGGATTACATAGGATATAATTCAGTATTAAATAAAATTTAGAAGAATATCAAAATCTTTATCTTTTAAGCTTGTATGTTTTTGTGATCTTTAATAGAAAACTCAGTAGTGTTTGATATTCAAGGTGATAAAATATCTATCTCAGTTTGGGAATCCCGATCCTTGGCGATCGGATCGTTGGAGAAGCTCATTTAATTAGTTTCGGATATTTCCAGCTCGATGATGTCAGTGCTTACAAACCAATCAAATGAGCTTCAACAATCCAATCGCCCAGGGTCGGGATTCCCGAAGTTTGCCGAACTGAGATAGTAGTGTTTGATATTAAGGTGACGATTTAAACTAGTACACCTATTAGATATTAAAATACCAGCGCAATTCACCACAAATCCAGATTTAAAAAATGTACTTCCCTGAATAATCGTTAGGCCACAAGATCAAAGCCTCTAATTAGTCAACAGTTAGGTAGATTCAGGTTAAGGCATAAGGATCCAGGAACCGGCAATCATCCACTAACATTGACTCCTGAATTCTCGTAGACCATGAAAAATATATTGACACTAAATTAGATAATCTAACATCTACAGATTTTAAATTATTTTTTAGGTTTACTTTATCTCTAACTCAAGTACTATTAAACTAAAAGGCAAGTCATTAAGTAGTTCGGTATGGTTTGAGTTTTAAACTAGAATTTTGACCTGGCTTATCGGAAACATGCACTTAAGTTTAAGTTGGAAAGTCATTAAAATGAACTGAATCAAACAACTCAATAACTTAAGGATATTACTGCTATCATACAACATATTAAAATGGTTCAAATTAAACAAAATTTAATTATTTACTTTCCTTTCACTTGAAATTCAAAATGTCAGTCGCCACTTTCAAGTTAATCGAAAACATGAGATTTAGTAACAACTCTCAGCTTACAAAAAGTAGTAAACTTTAAAGTTAAAAATCTATGCGAATTAACTTAGAATTTCCAAAATACCATACAAATAGGTAAAAAGAGAATTAGATTGCAGACTTTTATAAAATTAGAAAACATCGAGACTTACATGAATTAGCTCCAACAGCAACCTACTTCCATCCTTTCCTCCTTCGATATGAGCCAGCACGTGTCAGTTTCTGCTTGCGTTGACGCCCCCTCACGTGATTGTTCTAGTGCGCATGTCACTGCGCATGCTGAACAGAAACATATTAATTAGTTGCCACTAAAAATAGCAAAACTCCTTGGCTCGATGTACCTGGTCCAACCTTAAAAGGACTGGATGCTCCCGTTTAGGAGGGAGAAAGAAGTCCCCCGGCTTTCGCTTGAGGGGCCCCATGCGTTTGCATTCAGTCCGGAAGGACCAGGTACATCATCATACACATCAGAATTTAGCCCAACTTCATAATTTGGAATTACTACATTTTAGGGGTTTACCTGGGGATCGAACTCGGGAACTTCCTAACACTGAGCCAAGGCCTTAACCACTGAGCCACAACCGGCTCGTCCGGTCGTCGCTAAATAATGTAAAGGATACTAAATTTAAAATATATAAAAAAAAATTCAAATTCTTGAAAAATTAGATGTTTTTTCATCGAAATATTACTTAATAATAAAATTTTGAATTGATCTAAAGTAATATGTGTATTTTAGGTAATACTTTCTGTGTAGAATTTGATTTTCTTTAAATTTATAAATTACAGAGGCTTCAAACATTTAGTTTAAGATAATGATAACCAAGGGAGACGCTAACTTCTCTAAATTAAAAAATAATCGAAATTTTTCTTAATATAAAAAAAGAATCCTTGGTAAAGTAACTCGAAAAACAGTTCACAGATTTTTGATATTGGAATTTATTAAGGGGAGTTGAATATTCCATTTCTGGTAATTTAACCCTCTTGAGTCTTGGCCATGCTCACCAGTCAAAAAATTATCAACAGCAGTATAAGAAAACTGAGGATTATAAACTAATTTTACAGAATTTTTTCGTTTAATGATATAAATGTTATTAAATTTGTTTTAATATTAGAAAAAAAAACAATGAATATTGTAGTTGAATGACTGGGGTTAGGATGATTAATTTATACCTTCAAAACTTGGTTTCTATGTCGGAGTTTCGAATTTTTTGAGTCGAGGTTTTGCCATATTATTTAAAATAGTATAGAGACTCCTACTCTTTTAGGGATCTAGGGATCTAAAAATAAAATAAGACAGTTCCAAAACAAAACAAAAACACTCGGACCATTCATAACTGTGTGTTTCGCAATAAAAGTATAACTTTGGTTCTTTGGTTGGACTTGGTATTAAGTTCTTGAATGTGCCCTCTGGGTTAAAACTGGAAACCCCCGGACAAAATTTTATATAACTGGTGAATTCCCTTCCTGATATCATTTACTTACATAAACAATAAAAAAAAACTAGCTTGACAGCACTATTCTACTGAATCAACATGTTCAAACATGAAAAAGAAATCCTAGGAAAAAAAACCTCTCTGAATGAACACAGACATTGAAACTTTTTACAACCTCTTCCAAAACCACTACACGTTGTTTTTCAAGCTGAAAAAAATCTCAGACGGTGTAGTGAAGAAAAACTAACTCTGGCAACATGGTTGCTTATCGAAAAAAAAAACCAAGAGTAATCCCCGACTTTTAGGTTCCATTGCACGGAACGTGGGGTTTTAATGGTTAGGTATAACAACTATAAAATTCCATTCGATTGTGAAAGATTATGGAGGTAGTTTTCAGCTCGATTACTCTGGAATGTTCGGTTGCGTTTTCAGATCAGACTATTGAAAGCTTTAACTTTTCCAATAATGCTAAACTTTAGGGCTACCTTAAAACATGGAATAGGGTTTGGGGAAAAGTCACTAACTTCTCTTGAATGCAATGGACATAATTCCATTTTGATGTTCGATCGGGTGTGTAATTTGCGTCCGTAACTTTCTATTATAAATATAATCTGGTACTGAAATTGATATTTTATGTATCTTTTATAGAACATTGTGTTATTCCAAAGAGAACTCGAAGGGGAATAGGAGTCTGCTGCTGTTATTTTAACATCTGTCTTTGAATGAATTGGAATTCTATTATTTGTTTTGGAAGTAAAATAAATACCATATCTGATTTGATTGAAATCCTAAGCATGGTAGTTATTTCTCAGGGAATAAAATAGATATCATCATACAGTGATTTCATACCGTATTAGTAATATGTCTCCTAGTGGTATTTTTTAACCATAAGTGAATGGTAGGAGTCAAAGGAACAAACAAGAATCGGCTAAAAATAACAGTTTGCTTTTTTATGATAGTAATTACACCCAGAACACGGAAATTATACGAAAAGTTAAAAAAAAGTTCTTTGATTTATTTACATATCTAATTAAATTTTTAATGATGTGTGTAATGATGATTTGGACCATACATTTTAGAGTGTAAATTTAATAGAAGTTAAGCACAGGTATTTTTTCAGGCACCCATTTCTCCCAACTTTAAAAAATTATTTATTTAAACTAACAACATTATACTCATTTAAATTACACCAAAAGGGAAATGTTTCCAAAGAATAATGTGTTACATCTCGAATGCATGTTCGTTATGGGAAAAAAAGATAGTCATATTTGTTATCAGTATACCTCAAAATATAAAATTTACCTCCTCAAAAAAAAGGGGGAAAATCCCAATCATAATTTCAAACGTATTTTTTGCAGACCTGAGTTATTAGTGAATTTAATAGTTATTATTCCTCTTTATAATTTTTAGAGAATATTTAATTCTTAATGTGTTTATTTAAAGCTACTTTATACTATGCATTTTTAAATGTACTACATTATCAAAATTTTTTAAAAGATTTTTACAGTCTTTTTGAGGCTTTATCGGAAGGCTTTTATTGCTTGTCAACGGCACTTTGTTTCCCATAGGAGCGGTAAAGTCCTTCCCTTCTTATGGGACATAAAATATTCATGACAACTACTAAGTGTAGTCTCGAAGCATTTCAAGGGCTGTCTGCACTAGAACAGGAATAATAAGAAATAAAGAATACGCTTTTAAGATCAGATATTGTACTGTGATTCCTTTTTTTTAATTAAAGGATACATTAAATGGTATAACTTATTTTTTTTGGGATATCTGGTTGAATAGGAATAAACCGTTCAATTCTGTTGTCTCATAAAAAACACCAAATTATTAAAACATCACCAAATATTTTTGGTTGCAATTGATAATAGTATGAAACTGTATATTTTAATAGAGTAGTTTGTAATTTTTGGCTATATTTCTAATCAGTGGCTTTCAAAACAGCTTGGCGATATTTAACGCGAGATATTGAGGATTTGAACAAATACAAATTAAATTATTTATGTTTTATCATAAATACTGGAGAACATTGTTTTCTTAAATATTTTTAATTTAAACTTTGTCCCCTATTTAACAAAAAACATACTAAATAGATTCAGATCCTAGTCTAAAGACTTCGTTTTTTATAAATGGTACAAATTCGTTGTGCCGTTAAAAATCATCAAACTGTTTTGGGAATATAATAACAGAAATATATCCAAAAATTACAAAACAAATTAATTGTAAATTTGTAAAATTATCAACCAACTTACTTGATTTTTATTCCTCTCACAATGTCACAATCCATTAGCTGGAGCATAGGGCCTCGGTCATAAGTCTCCACCTGACTCTATTGGTGACAAGATGCTTTGCCTTCCTCCATGACAAACCAACTCACTACAATTTCATATATTGTTCACCATTGCGAAGACACTGAGGATAACATATGTTGCAATGTAATATTACATTTACATTGATGGCAAAATACAAATTTGGAGACACTAAAATATTTGGAGATAAAACATTTTGGTGATTTTTAACTGGGCAGATTACGGAATTAAACACTTAAAAAGGACAGTTACAAATACAAAAAAAATAATCTATGACGGTAGTGTTGGGACCTATAGAAAAATATTGTTAGACTTTACCTTTTAACACATATATCCTTCTAGTACTTCAATGCTATCATATTTTTGATAAAAAAAAATAATAATAAAAGACCAACAATAATAAAACCAATGTACTCGTATAACCCCCAATCTCAATTTATTCCAATTAAAAAAGAACACTCTTGACTCCGAATAACTTCGAATCATCACGTTCCTTCAAGTTCAGAGGAGTTCGACGGAGAAAGACGAAAGTTCGAATCATCTGCTTGAAATTCAAGACAGATTCGAAGGGTGAAGTGATTGCCTTCCGGAATTATTCCCAGAATCAATATTTGGGAAAGAGGTAAAATCAAAAGAGAGGAGGAAAAAATAGCAGACTAAGTTTACTTTCATCAAATATTGAACCATCGGATTTGAACTAGTTTCATCCTTCTTTTTTATCCAACTGTGGCTATAATTGTTCATTCGATAGGTGCTAATTAAGTATTTGATACAAGTTTGACTTAAATGACTGAGAATTACATTTGAAATAACGAAAAATCTAAACCGAGATATAAAACTTGTACTTACTCAGTTTCTGCTCCGCGGGCCGCCCTTCATATTAAGATAAAGTTCGCAGCCAGACCTTATTTCAAATTTGAAAGTGAAATGCTGTTTAACATTTTTTCTAGTTCTTCAGCACCTTCAAAAGAAGGGAATAAACATATAAACGGGCCACAAAAATCAGCTTCACAAGCCGTAGGTTGGGCCCCACTGCTCTAACTTAAAGGCTCATTTACACTGTTTCACTTTCAATGTTCATCATAGTGATCCTCTCCCATGAAATCAGACATTTCCATAGGAAATCGGAGGTGTGAAGAGTGAAATGACAATTCCACTAAACATCAGTTAATTAAATTTATTGGTTGTTTTAAGTCTTTTTGATGTTTGAAGATCTGATGATTTTAACGTGCTTGGCGCCGTTATTCCATGGATTGGTATTTAAGATTTATTTTCTGATTTAGAAGTTTTAGATGTATTACAATTTACACTAGTCATTATGGACGATTCCTTCAAAATGAAGATCTAAAGTGAAAAATCTCAATGAGCCTTTAGGCATAAAATATGGAAGTCTTATTTCTAACTTTTAAAAGTGTTAGGAGATTTTTAATGGGAAATATAACAGAAAAGTAACGAAACCATATCACGAAGCAAACTTAAACTTTTCTTCTTTGTAAAAAAGTAGTAGGGATAACGAAGTTTTGGGAATTTTAGAGTAAAAATAAATGAGTAACTGTCCATACGGAGACTATTCGGTTATAAAATCGCACTATACATGCTAGAAATATATAAAATCGAGAAGTAAAGGAATTCTGCTCCACTACTTCAAAAATATGGAAAAGGATGTAGCTAGATATTTTTAGAATCTTATCTATCTCTACAAATTTTTCAGCTGAAATCTGCTCAACTCCATAAGCGGAACGAGGGCCAATCATTCTGCACAATGAAAAATTTCGAAACATCTTGTCAAAAAGTTCGAAACGAACGTTTGTTCTTTATCGTCCCCTGGAGAATCCAACTTTCGAATTGGCTCTCCCGACCGCTTTTATCCCGATAGCTGGACAATAAACCTCTAGAATTCCGCCATCAGATAAAAGCATTGCTGCCCACCTCCTCCAAAAAAAGACGTTCATTCATAAAAATAAATCGAGATCAATTTTGGGGCCGTAACAGGGGTGTTTCAATGCAACACATTTGTGCCAGTTTAAGTTTTGTGGAGTTCCTGTTACTGCATATTGAGTTGTAGGGTTATTGAGTCCATATACAATATGGAGGGAGTTTATTTTCTTTTACTTTTGGTATTTCAATTTCTTTTCAATGGATTGAAATGGATGATTTCTTATATATTGAAGTGATTGGTTGGGATGAAGGAGTGTGGTTTGGTATTATCTTCTCCTGGGGGTTAGATGTCCCGAAACCATCCAAGTTTCAAATTTGTGACTGAGTACTACGTTTCAAATAATGAAATTTTCTTTCAGAAGAATCACCTCAGTTAAAGAAGGGCATAAAAAACTTTAAATTATTACATAACTGCTAATCTGTAAGCCTAATAATGTGCTTTCAGGTGACGTCACAATCGGTTATTTGCTTTTAACTATGTACAGTTGGGGAAATAAAAAACGACTCAGTTGAGATTTCTGACGAACCACTTGGGTTAGGAAGACAAATAAGGTGTCATTTTTCATGTCATGAAGTATTCTTTAAATGAAAAAAATTTCGAGTCCTTGGGGGGTCGTCTTCATATTAAACGAAACACTAACACTAACTTTTATTTTTCCTATGGGGACCCCCAATTATTATGCGTTTTCCTGAAAGAGCATTCCCATAAACCCCCAAATACCACGTTTCATCCATGTAAGTATCCAAATAGAAGCATAATATATTTTTAAAATGTCAACCATTCAAAGTGAAATTTGTCAAAATGTTTTCGGTGTAAAAATATGAAACTTTGAATTTAGATCACATTTATGTCCTCAAACAAAATAATTATGTTTTTGCAGCGATATTTAATGGTTAAGAAATAGATAACATCTAATTTTGACCCAAAAATTAAATTTTAAAATCTTTTAATATTTTTATGGTAATAGATTCTGGTAGTAATTTTATGTGGAAAACCAAAATTTCAGTCGATTTCAATAAATAGTTTTGGAAAAACCAGAATTAAACTAAATTCCCACTCTTTAAGGGACCGTATACCACTGCCAAATGCATACCGGCGAATGCTCTTTCTGGAAACAGACGCCTTACTCTAATCACCAGAACTTAAATTAAAACGCAAATTTGATATAAAATTTCAATGAATTAATTATAAATTTTTCAATAAACATTAAAGTGGTGAGTAAAAGTCTTACTATCCCACCGTTTTTAGAAAATTAATCCTTCTCACTCTGGAGACGACCCCCAAAACGTAAAAGCTTAATTTACCGCACGATGTGAATGAAACTTGGTATTTGGGGGTTTATGGGGATGGTCTTTCAGAAAAACGCATAATAATTGGGGGTCCCTATAGGAAAAACAAAAGTTAGTGGTTCGTTTAATAGGTTGACGACCCCCTAAGGACTCGAAATTTTGTTCATGTAAAGAATACTTCATGACATGAAAAATGACACTTTATTTGTCTTCCTAAACCCAAGTGGTTCGTCAGAAATCTCAACTGAGTCGTTTTTTATTTCCCCAACTGTACTTTCTGTAGGGCTTTTAACTGTTGCTAAGGCCATTGTTTATCTGTTGCTAAGGCGGTTTTTGGGTATTGGATCACGTGATAGCAAATGCTCCAATAGAAGAATTCCACGGCTAGTCATTTTCTGTAACTGTTAACCTCTGTAGGGCAAAAAACTGTAACATCTTCTGTTGCTAAGGCCATAGTTAGGTCCGAGTCATGCGATTGAAAATTCTCTATTGGCCTTAGTTTTCGTGTTATGTTTTTCTTATTTTGCAATTTGTTTCATACTTACATCTGTAAGCCATGCGTGATACTTTGTGGGGCACGGGGAGTTTTTTATAATGTAAATAAAAAGAAATATGACAATACAGGCGTTTGCAGAAATATCTAGCAAACAAAGCTGTAAAGCTGTTGGTGTTAGTTAAGGGCCCCACAGACGAGCAACTTGGTCGTCAACCGGGTTGTCAATTTGCGAAGTTTGCAACCAAGTTGGCCGTCTGTAGGGAAGTTGATGGTTGAAATTTCAAGTTGATGATTTGGTCGTCAACTTGGTGGGCGGAGCTTCAGATTGACAACCAAGTTGCTCGTCTGTAGTGAAATTGACGATCTGGTAGCCAACTTGATGGGCGGAGCTTCATGTTGGCAACCAAGTTGATGGTCTGTAGTGAAGTTTACAACAAAGTCTTCAACTTGAATCGTAAATTTTATTTCAGTCGCTTTATTAATGTGATCAAATGATGTTGATTAATTAAAATGAGTTCAAAAGAATAAAGAATCTTAATAGAATGAATGGATTTAAGTTAAATGAGTTCAAACCAATAAAAAATATTATAAGAATGAATGAATTTATATTTTTTTAATATTTTTTTTTAATTTGGGAGTTGCCGATTTTGCTAATAATATTTTAAAATAAAATATCCCCTTATTAAGTATTAAGAATCATGATTTGAGAAGTTAATTTTAAGTTTGTGATTTAAAAGGGTTTGAATTAATTAATAAAGTTCACAAAACTAATTAAGCTATGAATCCTTTTAACTTTGATAAAAATATGCCAAGACAAAACTATCAGAATTTTTTAATTGATTCAATGAGAAACCGCATGTTTTGACGTGGAGTTAGAATAATTATATAAACAGATTGATTTCTGATTTTACCCAAAACATAATTATTTTCTACAAAATTCTGAATTATAAAATATTATCCCTTTGTTTCATGCATTTTATTACTTCATTTTTCAAACTTTATACCTGTTAATTCTTGATTTATTTTATTTCCTTTTATGGAAAGAATATCTTCCAATATTCTTTTTTTTTATCAAATAAAAAAATTTAAGAATAAAATCCGTTAGAATTCAAGCTGCAATAGAAGTTAAATTACTGAAATGAAAGGATAGAAATATACGCTTAATATTTTTAAATCAAAAGAAAAAAAATCCTTTGTTTTCTTTTCTAATCGGAACATGCTAATGAGAAATAAAATTTATTAATTTAAAATTGTATGTAATTCTCAAATATTTGCCATTGGATCAAAAACAAACAAAATTTAAGATAAAAAATAAAATTTAGAAATCATTTTATTATTCTTTATGTAGTTAAAATAGTGTTATTAATTAAAATAACTTGAGATGTTTAAAAGAAGCTGCAACATAAACAGCCGACATTTTTCCAACTGAAGCAATTTTTCTCCATTGTTTACATTCTGGTTGACGACCAGGTTGGCCGTCTGTGGGAAAAGCATCAACCTGGTTGCCAACCGGGTTGACGACCAAGTTGCTCGTCTGTGGGCCCCTTTAGAATCGCCTCAATTATTGATTTTTGGTTCATTTTAGAAAATCTGATTTAGAAAAACTGTTTAAAATATGTAACTACTTAAGATAACAAAACTTAAAATATGAAATACTTTACATAAACATTTCTTTCGGTCTCCCTTTCAGAAACTTTTCATGCTTTTAATTTATCTGAAGCGCACGAAAATCATTAGTATTCACGTTCAAACTTATGAGACTGCTTGCGTTTAATGTGTACTCATTAACTTAAATCTAGACCTTCTAATATCTTCTTTCGGAACACAAACATCCCAACCGTGCCCGGGCCATATCGAATTATTCTTCCCGGTGTCTGGATTTTCTGCAGCACGTTCTTCTGTGATCCTCAGAATTATCTTGACCTCACGAACTTAATCAGAACACAGAAATGCGTTCTTCTAAACTTCGAGTAAGGGTGGATTGACATGCGGAGAATAGAGCGACGGTGCCTGGGTATCCAGGGGAAAAGTGTCGAAAATTTCCTATGCCTCCTCTCCTCATCGATGTAGAAACTGTTTCTTCCATTGGTTCTTGAGGGTGTGACGTGGTAGACTAGGGTTTGAAATTGATTATATTATGGAGACTGAGAAAAAAAAATCCAAATCGGATCAAAATTTATGTTTGCCACTCTTGCAATTTCAGGCAGAGGTTTTTTATCAAAAAACTTTTTGGGGATCAAATAAGAAAAAACAAATTTTAATTAATTACTGGTGATCGTAATTTTAATGATTATTTGTAATCACTATTTTCGGAGTAATAGAGTGTTTTCAGGTGACGTCACAATCGGTTATTTGCTTTTAACTGTGTAGGGCTTTTAACTGTTGCTAAGGCCATTGTTTATCTGTTGCTAAGGTGGTTTTTAGGTATAGAGTGTTTTCAGGTGACGTCACAACCGGTTATTTTCTTTTAACTGTGTATCTACTGTAGGGCTTTTAACTGTTGCTAAGGCCGTTGTTTATCTGTTGCTAAGGCGGTTTTTAGGTATGAGATCACGTGATTGCAAATCCTCCAATAGAAGAATTCCACGGCTAGTCATTTTATGTAACTGTTATCCTCTGTAAGGCAAAAAACTGTAACATCTTCTGTTGCTAAGGCATTGTTAGGTCCAAGTCATGTGATTGAAAATGCTCTATATTTTCAGTTCCAAAATATGAAAATCCTTATTGCCACATGATAGTTCACCAATTCGCCAACCATACCTCGATTGTTCTGAAAAATACTGAAGAGAATTCCTATCCTCGAAAAATTAGATTGGCGGTTTTGGAGAGGTAAAATTTTTGGATCAAAGTATCTTCATCGTAATGGACTCTAACCGCCTATCTGGTTCGAGACTTCACGGAACCAACACGTGACCTACAACTGAGCTTGCAATTGGTTGCCACAGATTATCTGAGGTAGATACTACACTCAGATACTACACTAGTAGATCTACTAGTGTAGTATCTGTGGTAACCAATCGCAAGCTCAGTAGGTCACGTGTTGGTTCCGTGTGACGTCAGACGGTTAGAGTCCATTAATCATTATTATCCAAGTAAAACCCTATAGAGTGTTTTCAGGTGACGTCACAACCGGTTATTTTCTTTTAACTGTGTACCTTCTGTAGGGCTTTTAACTGTTCTTAAGGTCATTGTTTATCGGTTGCTAAGGCGGTTTTTAGGTATGGGATCACGTGATTGCAAATGCTCCAATAGAAGAATTCCACGGCTAGTCATTTTCTGTAACTGTTAATCTCTGTAGGGCAAAAAACTGTAACACTTCTGTTGCTAAGGCCGTTGTTATGTCCGAGTCATGTGATTGAAAATGCTCTATTGCACAAGAGTAATCATCATGTTTTAAACCTCAAACCAGGAATTTTCAGGATACCATACTCAAAATTTAAGCATTAAATCAGGTTTCAGTGATCAAGCGTAACCATTAATTTCAAGTCCTGGTTTCAACCAATCGCGTCGCTCGAGTCTGCATGTAATCCCGCCCTAAAACTTCCCATTTTGCAGAGAATTCTTCCCCCTTTTAAAAGACGGTCGGGCCTCGGAGTTCCAATTGGTTTGTTTGACGAAGACTTCGTTTTAGCGCGGTTTCTGGTTTTCGTGCGGATTTTTAACGAGGGACAAGTGAGCTTTAACCCCAGTCCCGACAGCCCCGAATTTTCTGTAGGATTCGATGGCAATTTCGGCCGGCTTAGGGCTGGAATGGTTAAAATGGTCGCTTTCTTGTGGAAGAGGGAATCTTTGAAACGTTTCTGAATAATTCCGGCATTGAAGATTTGGAGTATGAGATGTATAAACTCTGGGGAAAGGGATGGAGAAAGTTTTAAAGTTTGTGCCTTTGGACTATCGTTGCTACAAATGTTTCGTAACAAAGACGACGCTGACTTGGAAATTAAGTTTGCCAGAATTAAGAATTTTAAGAAAAGTTCGTGGTTTGGTTAACTTTTAAAAGTTTTTTTTTTAAATAGAAATAACGCTTTAAAAAACATTTCGTGAATATACAGTTGAAACTCAATGTAGTGAACCCATCACTGATATCCATACTCTGGAGGTTAACTGTAACAATTTGGTTGACATTTTAAAGCAATTGTTAGGTAGTTTTGTTTGAAAGTGAACATATAGAACTGCATATAAAACATACATTAACTATAAGGAAATTATGCATAACATTTTAAAAGATCAATACATATATTAATACAAACTTATTTAACAAGTTCTGTCAGTTCAAAGGTTGACACAAAGGGGATCACAGTCACCACTCAAAGAGTCATATTGAGGTGGAGTTACTATAAATTGAAAACATATTAATAGAATGCATAAAAACTCATAATTTCCTGGGTATTAGTTATCTAATTATTTTGCTGGACAAATTGTTTATTTATTATATTAGATTATCCACCACATTTATGTTGATCTAGGGAAGGATCACATAATTATTGCCATTCCCTATTAAAAATAATTACCCAATGTAACTAATAACTTATATATAAATCATTTTAACCCAACATTTATTCAATAAGGTAAGTTAAAACGATAAATTGGAATGCTAAGACGGGATTATTGAAACGGGGTATTACATGCAATGTTATTGAAAACAATTAATTTAATTTTTTAGTGATAGCCAAAGATTGTAAACTATTTCTAGAAAATTTAATCATATTTAGTTAAAGAAAATATTTCCCAAAGGTTGATTGAAAAGTATAAAATTAGCTATAATAAAAATAAGTTTAATTAACTGTTTTAACGACTAAATGTTTGAGTTGTCATTAGCTCTTCTACTTAGTACATACCTAAGGAGAAACTTTACTCGAAATTTGCTTTAAAATATAGTAGAAAAAAGTGTTTCTTTAGAGCAGTTAGTTCCCAACCGGTGGTCCATGAGGGTCTTTGAAGGGGTCCGGTGGCACAGAAAAAAAATACAATACATAGAAATTTAAATGCATTAAATGAGAAATGATTGGATTATATTCGTGTGGATGATTTTCGGCTGTTTTATTTGAAGGGATAAAGATCACCACTAAATTGATAAAAATACTTTGGTACTATAAATGTTTTAAGAAAATTAGAAGCGTCCAGGAATCAGGGTATTCATATTACTTATTACGGGCATCGGTTCTTAAACTTTCGATCGCCGTGGCCCACCTCTTTGAAGAACAGCTAGTCATCGCAGCCCCACAAGATTTTTTAACACCCTGGGCCGTAACCACCCTATTGTTTCGGGGGTATGTTTGACTCAACGCTATTTCTAGGTACCCCCATAATGAGTACATTTATACGTTAACTTTTAGAGATGACTCAAAAGTAGAATTTAAATTATTTTGCAAATTATAAATTTTAGAATTACTCCAAGAAAAAATGGGAAGGGTTACCTCGCAGAAAATTTTGGAAATTAGCTTCTAAATGTTGTTTTTCAGCTCATTTTGGGACAGTTTTGGTTACACTTGAAGTGCACAGATCCTTTTAAACTAGTGATGGGCAGGTATCGATACCAATTACTTAAGTATTCGATACCTAAAAGTATCGGGTGTATTCGATACCCAAAAAAGTATCGATACTTTATTGACATATTTCGTTTTAAATTTTTCAATAAAATAATATTCAAAATAAATACTGTAGATTAAACACAGCCTGTTTTCATTTTGCAACGCTCAAACCCGAGTCGTTTATCTTCCGCTATCGAAATTCGACGTGGCCTTGGTTTTTCCCCCGCCAAATCGCTCCGAAGATCCTCGCGCTTTGCGATCCACCTCTTGACTCTCTAACTCTTTCCACATTGACTCTCTCTTTGTCCCATAAGTACTGAGGGTTCGAACTTTCTATTGAGTACTTTTTCGCTATGAGTAGTTTTTGGTTCGAACCTGTAATCGAATACATTTTTCGAGTACTTGTAATCGAACCTTCTACTCATACTTTTTTCGATACAAATACTTTTTCGCTATGAGTAGTTTTTCGTTCGAACCTTTATTCGAATACATTTTTCGAGTACTTGTAATTTTGTAATCGAACCTTCTACTCATACTTTTTTCGATACAAATACTTTTGGTTCGAACTTTTAATCGAGTAGTTTTAAGCGCTAAATTATTGGAAGAATGACGTTGATTATTTTAAAATGGGATTTAGGGTTAGAAAAGTCACCAATATTTTAGTCAATTTTTGTAAATACATTATGTTTAATGGTCTTAACTATTGTTTTAATTATAATCAACTAATTGATACTGGTATTACAGTAACTAGCAATGCGGTTACACTTAGACCTTTTTAATTATTAAACCTGAACGTATTATTTGGTTACGGCAAAACTATTAAGAGTAAATATAACTAAATTTCAATTCTGAAATAAGGTCTTCATTTAATAACTTTTTAGTGGTGAGTGTGTGAATTTAAATATCTTAATTCTTTTGTATTTAGGTTACCAACTTTATTTTTATAACATAAGCATTGAATAAACTATTTTAGCTATGATTTAGTTTAAAAATTTGAGGTTCTCTATAATCTAAAAGAATTGCCATAGATGGAAGTTTAGTAGATACGATATTTAATTTAAAAAGTCGAAGTTAAGGGTTTTCTAAGGGTGCAAAACCAATGCGACAATTTCCCCTTCACAACTGGAACGATCCGTACATTAGTATACATATACATCATTCGGAGAGGGTTTGAATTTACAAAACTTCCATCTGTGAACCCCATTTTTACCATTCCAATTTCAAGTTTGATTTCCTTTTACAGAATTCGAGAAAAGGAACCTTCATAACACATTTACTTCAAAAGAGTTCTCATTTACTTAAATCATTATTACTCACCACTAAAATTACTATACATCCTCTTCTTATTTAAAATTCACGTCGCTCGCGTGTCAAAATGTCTACGAGATAGACAACTTAATCGTTAGCGTTGTGCCATATGTTAAGAGGAAAGGTGTTCCTCAGTGCTATCGTTGTCAGGGTTTTAACCACTCTTCCCACAACTGCGCCATGCCAAAAAAATGTGTTTTTTGTGCTGGGGCACACAATGTCGGAAACTGTGACAAAAAGGGTACTGATGCTAAACCAACGTGTGCAAACTGTAAGGGTGATCATTGTGCTAACTGGGTAGGGTGCGAAATGTTTCCTAAACCAAAAAATCAAAAACGAAATCAAAAACAGACTGGAAAACCAAACCAAAAACAAACTGAAAATACTCAACCAAAAACCTTCACGTCCAAAAAAGCTGACCCTGGTATTGCGTACTCTGATATACTTAAAAAGGTACAAAATGCTCCAAATCAAACTCCACCTGCATCAAACACTGCTGATATGTCTGATGTACTTAAAAATATGAGTCTTTTCATAAGGTTTTCTAACATCCTCACAGGTATTTTCGGTTCCACCGAAAAGTTTGAGGAACGAATCTCCAAGGCTGAAAATGCCAGCTCACAAAACGACAAGTTATTTGCTTTACTGGGTCAATATTAGCTCGTGTATATCTAATATTAAAGGTCTGAAACTAGTGTACTGGAACGCTAACGGTTTACGAAACAAAATGAACGAACTGCGTGTGTTTGTGAATAAACATTCCCCTGATATAGTATGTGTACAGGAAACATTTTTTGGTAGAAATGATAGTCCAAAAATGCCCAACTATGTGCTGTATAGTAACCCTCGTGTTGGTTGGAAAGGAGGGACAGCAATCTTCGTAAAAAACTGTGTTTCGCATCATGTTCACTCGTTCACTAATCTGCCGCCTTTTAGGTTTATTGATGCAACAGCTATAACTGTTATGGGTCCTACTGGTGCCCTACTTATTGCCTCGGTCTATGTAAAACCAGGTACTGATCCCATGTTTACGCTAGATTTCGAAACCCTACTGTGTTTGGGCAGGGAAGCCCTGCTTGTGGGAGATTTTAATGCACACCACCGTCAGTGGAACTGCAGATCCACAAACGTGCAAGGTAAAAGGCTGCTAAATTTTGCGAAAGCCGCGGAACTTGATATTTTAGCGCCTGATTCTCCAACACACTTCCACTACGATGGCAGCCCGTCCATTATTGATCTTCTAGTAAAAAGGGAGTTTCCGTATGATCTAAAACTCACGTCCGTAGCGGAATTATCTAGTGATCACAACCCTGTGATTGTGGAAACCATGTTCTCGGTGCCTAAACCGGAACCCTTTTTCCGCCCAAATTGGGAAAAATTTACTGAACAGTTGAGTAATGTTGATTTTCCTGCTGTAATGCCTGAAACTGAACACGACTTAGATGTACTTGTGAAAAATACAGTGTCTAACATAATGACTATAAGGGAAAATACAGGTAGATATGTTCCCTCTACGCAAGCAAATACCTTGCCCATGTCTCTACGTCCTCTACTTAGAGCTAAGAACCTGGCCAGAAAAACGTGGCAGGATACCAGGTCGCCTAGAGATAAGACAAAACTCAACAGGTTACAAGCCGAATTTAGGCTGGCGCTAAACAAATTTAGGGAACGCAAATTTAGGGAGGAAATGGAGGCCCTAAATCCTCAAGATAACTCACTGTGGAAGGTAATAAAATACCGACGTGCCAAAAACAAGAAAACGACTATCCCAGTGTTGTCAAAAAATAATAGTACTGCTTTTACTGTGTCGGAAAAAGCCGAAATGCTAGCTGATAGCTTGGAGGCTCAATTTTGCGAAAATGAAAATGGTGATGCTGATTTTGAAAATGAGGTAAACACACGTGTACTATCAAAACTATCTGAAACGCACATTGAAGAAATCCCTCAAGCGTATCCCTCAGAGGTAATTGCGTATATCAAAAACTCTAAAATAAAAAAGAGTCCAGGAGGTGATCAACTGACAAACGAAATACTTAAACATTTGCCTATGAAAATGATATTCATAATAACTATGCTCGTAAACATGGTGTTTAAACTAAAGGTTTTTCCTACAGAATGGAAACAAGCAGTAATTGTGCCTCTGTTAAAACCAAATAAGAACCCTGCTGACCCGGTAAGCTACCGTCCCATTAGCTTACTTCCCTCTCTCGCCAAGCTAACGGAAAGTCTGTTGGTCAAAAGACTCCTTGTTCATGTTAACCCTATAATGGCTCCCGAACAATTTGGTTTTCGTCCCAAGTTATCTACTCAACACCAACTCTTAAGGGTGGTAGAACATATTCATGATGGGTTCCTCGCCAGACGATCCACTGGCGGGGTCCTCTTAGATGTAGCTAAGGCATTTGATAGAGTATGGATAAATGGAGTACTTTACAAACTATTACAAGCCAATACACCCCACTGCTTTGTGAAACTCATTCATTCGTACTTGACAAATCGTACTTTCAGAGTGAGAGTGAATAAACATCTTTCCTCACCTAGGGTAATACGCGCTGGAACGCCGCAAGGCTCAGTGCTGGGTCCGCACCTATTCAATATCTATGTGAATGACATACCCAAGCAGCCGCTGGTGCAGCTTTGTCTATATGCTGATGATACGGCACTGCTGGCTCAGGATAAGGATCCTAATAAAGTTGTAAAACAACTAAATGATGCTCTTTCTGAAATTAGCATCTGGTTAAAACATTGGAAGATAGATATCAATGTAAGCAAATCTCAATCAATCCTGTTCTCGCATAACAGACAACTCCCCCCTCCCCCTGTGCTGAACAATACACTAATACCTTGGACTAATGAAGTACTTTATTTAGGCGTCACACTGGACAGGCGATTAACCTGGGCCAAGCACATAAAAAACACTAAAGACAAATTTGGAGTTGGAGTCAGAGAACTGTTTCCCCTCTTAAATGGTAGATCCCATGTGTCAATCAATACCAAACTGATGGCATATAAATCTGTGTTAAGACCAGTTCTCTCCTATGCTTGTTGTGTATGGGGCCAAGCGGCCAAGACCTCTTTCAACAAACTAGAAGCCTCACAAATGAGGGTTCTCAGGCTAATACTCAACGCACCATACTACTATCGAAATATTGCTATACGTAGGGACCTTGATGTACCCACTCTTAGGGACTTCTTCTCTAAACTTGCGGTGAAATTCTTTGCTAATGTAGAAAGCAGCGAAAATAGCTGTGTACAAAACATCAAAAACTATGACCCTCGATTCGCGCGATACAAAAAACGCCCTAGAGCTCTTCTGCGGGAGATTTTGTATGCTACTACTGAGTAGCAAATGATTTGCATGTGATTGACCAATCTCAAAATTCTCTAAAAGTTTCCTTCAGGAAGCTTAGTGTAAAAAACCTCTGATACACCATGCTTTGCATCTAACCCTTCTGTTTTAGGCAAAAAATCTGCCAGTTATACCGGAGATAGAAGGCCCTTCGGGCCTAGGTGCTCCATCGTGTTCCCCCCTCTTCTTCTTTCTGCTCATGCGGTGAGTGCTTCAGGCGGCGAAATGTGGTTAACATTAAGGCTTTTTTTTAATTTTATTAGCCTTGGGTTTTAATGTACTTTTAAATTCGCTGCTCATTAATTTTTAGGGTTTTTTTTTATAGATTGTCCCATTTATAGATTTTATAGATAGCACAAGGGTGGTTCATGTGCATCCTTTAAGAATTATTGAATCTTTTAGTCCATAATTTCAATAGAAAAAGTATTCGATACTTGAAAATACTCGATACCTAAAAGTATTCGATACCAAAGTATTCGATACCTAAAATTGTCGATTTTGCCCATCACTATTTTAAACTACAGAATTTTCAAGGAAAAATTATGAATGGACGTCTAAATTTCAAGGGGGGCTGAGGGTCCTCCCCTAGAAATATTTATGAAATTTTCCCCCTTTAACTAGTATTTTCCCCCCACTTCTCTGAAATAAGTATTTCCTCAATAAACACTGTCAGGGGTTAAATGAGACACCTTCTCAGACCCCATAGAACGCCGCTGGGGACCCCCGGGGGTCCACGGACCACAGTTTAAGAACCGCTGATTTAGTAGGTTCCGAAGAATAACAAAAATAACATCTTTATCGTGAGATAAAATTAATTTTTTCTTAAAAAAAGTTTTATTAAGCGCCTCATTAATTTTCTTACTTAATTAGGGATAATGAACTTTCATAATATAGTTTTTGTGAGGGTGAAAATTTTAAGTAAAAAAAGTTTAAGTTCCAAAATTTTAGGTTCTAATTTTTCCCATTAAGTTTTTAAGTTCCAATTTTAGGCTTAGTGGTTCGCGGGTTGGGAACCACTGCTCTAGGTTTAAATCAAGGCATTTTAAATTAACTAAATGAGCTCAAAGCAGTAGGAACATTTAGGGATCCGTTCATTTACCCGACGTTCCATTTTCACGACAATTCGACTTCCTACGCCCCTTGTATCGCATTGGCGATGATTATGATGATGTCGGGCAAACGTACCTGTCGGTCAAATGATTTTCGGGATTAAATTTCAGTTCTTGGTTGGTGCAATATGAATCTGGTTGGTTTGTTTATGAAGAACGACATCAGATTGAAATATTAAAAAAAGAAGCCAATCTGAACGAGATAATATCAATCAACGAGCCTAGAAATTCATAAAACACTTTTTTAATCTTTTCCCTTGAAAATTAGCTTAGTTTAAAACACAGAATGGGGTATACAACTGAATTCCTAAAGACAACAGGGGCATGAAAAAATATTCCAGCAGAGAGACAATGTTGAAAAGAACAAGCTTCGAAAACGTGACTTTACGACTGGTCTTTTTCGGTGGCATATCGTTTTGAAATCTCCCTGTCGAACGGTTTTCAAGGAACGTTCTAGAACAATTTCGATATATTTCGACTCGGGTGAGTAAAAGTAAGGGAGATTTCTTTATGGCTGCTGTTATTGTCTTTTTTATTGGCAATTACTACTCGGAGTCTCGAGTGGAGTGGGATTTCTGTAACATGAACGGGTATGCTGAGTAGTTCCGTTGTTTTAAAAGACCCCTTCACGATTGTTTCTTCCCAGTTTAGAACTTCTTGGAAGAAGAGATTCAGAAACTTGAACTTTAACAATGGCCGAGGTTTTTGTTTTCGTAATACGTATCCTTATCGAAGGAAATATTTGGTTGATTGATTTTGACGTAGAAAGATTTATTTCAGTCGCAAATATTTAAAATATACTATTAATTGTGTGTAAAATGTAAGAGAACAATTTAATTCGAAATTGCATCTTAATTTTCAGGTATTATTTGAATACAATTTTAACGGTGGTTAATAAATAAACTCCTGCCTGCTTTTATGTATATTCAATTAAACACGTTTTAAATCTCGATGTCGTTCTTTATTTTTATCTTGATAAAATTTGTATCTATAATACTGTGAAATAGATAATGAAAAGGGGTAGGTCTTTTTTCTGGCCTTAATGTTTTAAATCAATGTTCCAAAACATTAAGCATACTGCAATTCCCAAAGGTATTTTCATAAATTTTAAATTTATGTAAAGAAATTTCAGTTATTAATAATTTATATTTTAAAATTAGTAATTATGAAAAGTACCAGGTCACTTAACCCATAGATAGACCTAGACCATTAGATAGACCTTTTGGTAAAAATTAACTGATATACTTGTCAATTAAAAGTTCTAAAAAAAAGAGAGAACATCTATCTCAAATTTAAATGGATCTTACGTATGAGCTTTCAGGGCATCTTTTCTTAAATTAATGAAAAAATTTTCAATAATTTGATGATGACATTTAACTTTTATAAGCTTTTGAAAATTATTTTCCAGGAAAATGAATTATCTTTTTATATAACAGGAGGAAGTTTAATTCTTATCACATTTATGAATTTCATTGGAAGATTTTCAATTCATTCAATTAAAAAGATGGTATTTAAGAACAGCAAACATTTTAGTTTAAACAAAATTTTTGATTTCAATATCAGTAATCTATGAAATACGCAATACTTCATAGAGCTGATGAATGTAATAGAATAATAAAAAATTATGCAGGCTTATAATATTTTATCACCAGACGTCAGACACATTAACACCTTTTGACGTTAATGTCCCTCTTTGATGAATCTTTATTTAAACCAAAATAAAAAATAAACTAAAATAAGAATACCTACAGTTTTTATTCCTAAGATTATGATTACACTGGTCTACAAAAAAAAACTTTTTTTTTGGTGGCTGGAATATTAAAGCTGATTTTGTATATATTTGACCTCCTGATTAAGAATATGGCATCCATTTTTGCTCATCAGCTCTAGTTTTTGATATATTTCACTATAAAGTTTTTAAGACTTTTGCTCTACCTTTTATACAATATGGTGATATAAAGATGTCTTAAAATATAAAAAACCAAACTCTCTAAGGCTTTTTCTATTCCTTAGGGTCCCAATAGATAGTGTATACAGTTTCATCCCACTGAGTTAGTTCTAAGGGGTACCTATAGGGCCCTAAAGTTGAAAAAAAGTGGAAAAAATTGTCTTTTTTTCAGAATTTTTTAAAAAATATTTTTGAGTTTTCAAATGTGATAAAACTGGGTAATATATGTTATTTAGAACTTATTTAGACAGAATAAAATAATTTTTACTTTTTAAGTACACCGGAAAAGACCAATTTTCTAATTTTTAGGCGAGAAGTAGGGTCATTTCGCTCAAAAACGCTTAATACCAATAATGATGGTTGAAACGAATAAATTCCGAATTTTTCAGACGTAAGTCCTCAAAAAAGATGTCCTTTGAAGTAAAACTGAAATTTCATTTGATAAAGATCAGTAAAACAATAGAAGCTGCTCCCGAGCTTTCATGCCCTACAATTTTAAAAAAATTGGAAAAAAATTATTTAAAAAAAAAAAGGCATTTTTTAATTTGCTAATTGGATAAAATTGACTAATATGTGTTTTAGAAGTTATTCAGGTAGATTAATTGGAGCGACATCCCTGAAACTTTCCCATTTGGCATAGTTTAATCCGTAGAGATAGTAGAGTAGACTTGTCTGAAGCGAGCCAAACTTCGCACGCTCTGCTCTTTCTGGAGAGGCGATATTTACGTTCAATAAACTAACTCACTGATCTTTATCATATGAAATTTTTAGTTTTACATCAAAGGACATCTTTTTTGAGAACTTACTTCTGAAAAATTCGAAAATTATTCGTTTCAACCACCATTATTGGTATTGAGCGTTTTTGAGCGAAATGACCCTACTTCTCTCCTTAAAATTAGAAAATAGGTCTTTTCCGGTGCACTTAAAAAGTAAAAATTATTTTATCCTGTCTAAATAAGTTCTAAATAACATATATTACCCAGTTTTAACACATGTGAAAACTCAAAAATATTTTTTAAAAAATTCTGAAAAAAAGACAATTTTTTCCACTTTTTTTAAACTTTAGGGCCCTATAGGTACCCCTTAAAACTAACTCAGGGGAATGAAACTGTATACACTATCTATTGGGACCCTATGGAATAGGAAAAGCCTTAGAGAGTTTGGTTTTTTATATTTTAAGACATCTTTATATCGCCATATTGTATAAAAGGTAGAGCAAAAGTCTTAAAAACTTAATTGTGAAATATATCAAAAACTAGAGCTGATGAGCAAAAATGGATGCCATATTCGTAATCAGGAGGTCAAATATATACAAAATCAGCTTTAATATTCCAGCCACCAAAATGAGTGTTGACCAGTGTTATCCTTCATGAATATTTATAAAATATGTCATCGTTCATTTTCTAAACTAATTCAGTCATTATAGCACAAAGATTAATAACTAAATATAATAAAGGCTCAGGGATGTATAGATAGTTCCTTAAAAAACGTCAAATAACACTTAAGAACAAGTTTTACATGAAACTCAAAAACATCGAGCACTTTTCTTACCTTACTAGAATCAGAAAAAAAAAATACCGAGAGCTGTGAGAGCCCTCTGCTTCAGAATTAATTTAGGCTTGTTTTAAGTGAAAGCTGTCATAACTGTTAATACAAATTCATTTGACCATTCACAAAAAAAACCCTTATATGAACTGGTGAGTTATTAATTGAATGAAATTTTACTTGACAGGAACACTTTTCGAATAGTTCATATTTTTAAAGAGTAGGTGTTTATTTTCCTTATGAAAATTTATCTATTACATCAACTTGGTTAATTCTGCTTTGAGGAATCAGGGTAAAATGGAAAGATATTTGTTTTGAGTGTTTGAGTTCAGTTTAAATATATTGCGTTTAAAACGATTTTCCCCCATGGGGTAAATAACCATAATATTATAAACTTTCTGTTGAACTTATTTACGTGGTTTGATATGTTTATTAGATTTTCTTAAATTACTTATTTTACGGTGATCGCTTTTTAGGTTTACACTGAGGAAAATGACACTTTCAAATCTGAGTATTATGACGATCCGATTCTTCCAATTTTGGAATACAAGTAATAATTAAGTTCGAAGAGTTTAATATTCACCACTCAAATTATACTTGTTTCTAATTTATTATTTATTCATCTAAATTGAACACAAAACCGAAAAAACACCTCCAATAAAAATTATTAAACCGTCAAATCAAATGTGTGAAGTACTTTGATTGGTTGGAGATCTTTAATTTAGAGCTAGTATGATTTCAACACTTCTCTATTGTCTAGTACTTGGAGGGGGCAGAATTTTACCTTAGGATGGAACAGATTCGAAAGAAGCTGCCACAGCCATATCTGATTTGTTTTTTGTTCTCATCATCATACATTTTTAATGCCTTATGACACAGAAAACATGTCGTTTTTGGCGATTTCATTTCACTGGGTAATCTACGTATTTTGAAATTATTTTACCTTCCAAAATAATATTCATACCAACATCTTAAACATTCCCGTATATAAGAATGAACCGATTCCTCAGTTTTGAATCCACAGACCCTCTTTTCTATTGAAAAAGCCTCAACTCCTACAAAATTCATAAATTTCATTCAACAACCATTGGCCATTGAAAGAAGCGTCCTCAACTCTTACGAACAGAATTCATTACTTGCAAATAAATCTCTCGATTCAAACAAGTTCTATAAGCCCGCGAAGTTATTCATTCATTCCAGAAAGCGAAAACGCCCCAGAAAGTTAAGTCTAAGAAAGTAAATTGTCAACTGAATACCGACCGAAAACGTCCTCCTATGTTATCTAATTATGGCCCCAAACGGGAGTACTCCAATTGAATTACTATTTTTAAGCTACATTTAATATGAATGGAAGAAATTTCTTTGAAAGGGGGAATAATAGTAACTATGTTATTTGGGTTCCGAGTTTTGTCTTGGATTGATTTTTTTTCTTATATTTTTTTCCCTGCACACAAAGAGGATGGTAAGGCGGAACCAGGGACGATAGAATCTTCCAGAAGTTTAATACGTTTTCTTAGATAGAAATCTGAATTCTTTTTCGAGCCATTGAAAAAAAAATGAAGTAAAGTACTAATTTGACGTTTATAGGTTTAGTGCTCAACATGTGCCCAGAAAACTATACAAAGGAATTCTACGAATCGCATTTGTTGTATTAGTAATATGCTGTTTATATGGTGCTTTATCAACTTCGTATTGAAATCTATTCCTATTCTCATTATTATATATTTTCTTAAAAGGATTTTGATTTTTTGGGAGAGGGTTCACTTTTTATTAAAAATTAGATACTAATTTGAGTTTAACTTTTCAAACGGAAATTTCCTTGAACAATTTTAAACAATACTTCCTTATTATTTGCAACGATTTTTACTTAAATTTCAATCAAAATATTTTTTATAACTCGATTTTGAAGGGAAGGCAAGGCCCCATATTCATTCCTAAAGGACTTTCCATAAAGGATTTCGATTTTTCTCCTCATTTTTGACTGCCCAAACTAACAAATTGAAATTTCAGAAGCTAGTACTTTTTTTAAAATTGCTAAAGCACAGCTGTGGTTGCTTTCTGATTGGTTTATTCTGATTTTGCGAGTTTTTATAGATTCATTAAGGTCACAAATTGAAAAAATCGGAACCTAGCAAAAAAAAAATAGAACAGTAATAAAAATTTTACAAAAAGGACTGAAAATTAATACATGTAGTTAAGATCATGTTGGTGAGTGTTATGAAAAATAGGTTTCGTAATTTGCGAATTTTTTCACTGTAATCGTAACTGTTCCCTTCCAATATGATTCTGTTCTTCTTTCAAAATAACTTCCCTTCATTGAGGTGATATGAGGCTCTTGAATAGGGAAGTTTTTCACCCTAGACCAGGTGATGGTATCAGTAGGCCTTAAAATTGTTCCTTTCAAAATCTACAATAATCGGGTAGCTTATGACTCCTCGTTCAATTTAGCATTTACACGTTTTTATATGTCGACGTTCTGGTACCAGAGAGTTCTACTGAGATTCTAGTAAGTTTGACGAATCCGTTGCGTAATTGTAGCTAATTTGAACTTTCATTCACCACAACACCCACTAAGAGTTATGTGATGGTAAATAAATTTAAAATAAGGAGCGAAGAACGATACAGATAACATAGCAAAATAAATTATTAAATAAATTTTGATTTTTTTACTGGTGATTATTTAGCTATTTCTCCCTTTGCTTTTGGTACAATATTGATATTGGTAGTTCAATGATATCTAACCGACGCGACGTAATAAAACTTACAGACTCCTATGGTCAGATAAAAAGTTATACATTGAAAACAAAAACAAAATTTGAACACTCTTAAGGTAACACCCAAATGAAACTGCAACTTTATTTTTTCTTATATTTTTTCATCTGCACACAAAGGGGATGGTAAGGCGGAACCAGGGACGATAGAATCTTCCAGAAGTTTAATACGTTTTCTTAGATAGAAATCAGAATTCTTTTTCAAGCCATTGTAAAAAAATTAAGTAAATTACTAATTTGACGTTCATAGGTTTAGTGCTCAAACCCAGAAAATCACAAAGGAATTTTTCGAATCGTATTCGTTGTATTAGTAATGTGCTGTTTATATTGTGCTTTATCAACTTTTTATTTTTATCACAGTTATACTTTTATTTTTTGAAAGCGGGTTCACTTTTTATTGAAAATTAGATAATCGTTTAAATTAATCTTTTCTAACAGATTATTTCCCTTAACACTTTTAAATAATACTTGCTTATCATTGACAATGAGTTTACTTAAATTTCAATCAAAGTATTTTTTTTGGAAATTCTATTTTTAAGGGAAGATAGGGCGCCATATTCATTCCTAAATAACTGTTCATAAGGGATTTCTCCTCATTTTTGAACGCCCAAACTAACAAATTGAAATTTCAGAAACTATAATTTTTATAAAAATGAAAAAGCACAGCTGTGATTGCTTTCTGATTTCTTTATTCTGATTTCACGAGTTTTTATAGATTCTTTAAGATCTCAAATTGAAAAAATCTTACCCTTGTGAAATAAAATCGAACTGTAATAAAAAATTAACCCAAAAGTGACTGAACAACAAATGTAGTTCAGATCATGTTGGTGTGTGTTATAAAAAATAGATTTCGTAATTTGAAATTTTTTTCACTGCAATCGTAACTGCTCCCCACCTTATGATTTTCTGTTCTTCTCTCAAAATAACTTCCCTTCATTGAGGTGATATGAGGCTCTTGAATAGGGAAGTTTTTCACCCTAGACCAGGTGATGGTATCAGTAGGCCCTAAAATTGTTCCTTGCAAAATCTACAATAATCGGGTAGCTTATGACTCCTCGTTCAATTTAGCATTTACACGTTTTTATATGTCGACGTTCTGGTACCAGAGAGCTCTACTGAGATTCTAGTAAGTTTGATGAATCCGTTGCGTAATTGTAGCTAATTTGAACTTTCATTCACCACAACACCCACTAACAGCCATATTCACAGCCATCAGCGTCGGTGTTAAATCCTTGGTCAAAGAAGGATTCCACCAATCAGAGTAAGCGAAAAGCTAATTTTTCTTTCTTTAGCTGCTAGTTAACACCGACGCTGATGGCTATGAATATGGCTATAAGAGTTATGTGATGGCAACTAATATAAAGAAAGGGGCGAAGAACGGTACAGTTAACATAGCAAAATAAATTATTAAATAAATTTTGATTTTTTTACTGGTGATTATTGAGATATTTCTCCCTTTGCATAAGGTATAATATTGATATTGGTATCAATGAGATCTAATCGACATAATAAAACTTACAGACTCCTGTAGTCAGATACAAGGTTAATATATTGAAAACAAAAACAGAATTAGAACACACTTAAGGTAACTCCCAAATGAAACTGCAATTTCATTTCCTTATATATTTTCCCCTGATGCCGACAAAGAGGCATCGTGGATGGTTAAAGGCGGAACCAGGTACTACTACCGAATCTTCCAGAAGTTAACAAAATTGACTGCAAATTAACAGATGTACTAGCGACCATGTTGGTGTGTGTTATATCATTTATTTTATGAAATGATTAACATTTCATTGAGCTGAATGTTCTTCAACTGCCCCGATATCTAATTTCAGCAAAGCACTCAAACTTTATGAACCAATAAGTTCAAAAACTTATGGCACCATTGTAAAAAATGCTGCAGCTAGCGCGATAAAGTGAACCGCCGTGATGCTTTTTGGATAATTGAAAATGCAACAACTTTTGGATGTAACTACAAGAAGAAAAATGAACTTATTAAAAGAAAGTGCATCTAAAATGTATGCTAATATTTAGAATGTTGGAGGCAGCTTTTTTAATTATGTTTACTCTCCTCTCTTTGAGTTATAGGTAACAGCTGGAAGTGTTTTTAATATTCTCTTAAAGTCTGGCAGTTTTTCACCGTGAATTGCTATTTTTTTTCCGGGGGGAGGGTACGTTTATGTCTAAATTAGATAGGTGTTGGATACGCTGTAACATTACTATTATTTATTTGTTTTTTAAGGGGTAGTTTCTTTTTATGGAGCGTTGAGATACAACATTGTCAAAAGAATTTCAATACCGTATTTGAGATTTTACACATTTTAAAGGTAGTTATTTACTGTTTAGACTTACTAGAAAAGTAAATAACACGATACATTTAAGATTTGCACTTAAAAGCCAATTGATTTTTCTTATATCTGTTTACTATTTATATTTAATTTGATATAGAAGTTGGAAAAGAAATTGATTGCTTAAACTTGATTGAAATATTATTTTTATAGATTATTTTAACTTAATAAGAAACAATATAGATTGCCCTCCTTTACTTATGTTACTTGACTTCCATATCCCTCCACCGCTATACAAGAAAAAAATAGTATTCACGATTCCTTTAGTTGTCAAGAACTATCTTTCAAGCCAAACTATTTATCAATTTTATAAAATAGTTAATAATCTGCCCACAACCAATGATCTGTTTTTAGATTCTCTAAATTAAAACTTGATTATTTGCAAAGTGTATCTCCATGATTTTTTGTTTTTCTCTTTTGTGTAGATTTAGTGCTTATTTTTTTGTAGTTATGTGTGTCCTTTTATATTTAATATGTTGTACTGTTTGTGTCTTTTTCTTGCCAAGTAATTGGAATTTCACTTCTGTTTGGCAATGTATTTAAATAAATAAATAAACTTGATTTGATTGTACTGGGACCAGCATTCATATAACATTACAGGATCCCTTTTCGTGATAATAATTGTTTATCCCATCTTTGATATAATTTTCTCTCTTGCAATGTTATGGATGATATTGTCATCCAGTGCTAAACCTCTGAAAGATGTTTTTGTCACCATTGAACACATGATGTAATAATTTTTAAGTAGGGTCACTTGGGGTAAGTGGGTCCCTGGGGTAAGTGGGTCACCCCCCTCAAACTAAACTATGTAAAGGACATTTCACACTTATTCGCATTGATCATGTTACATTTTGTCACACTGATGGGTTTTGCATATATTAGAGTTTTGTGTCATTTCTTTTTAAGATTATAGAACTATTGGAAAAAAATTCCCATAATTTTTTTTTTGGAGAGTTCAAGATGCATTTTTCCAAGAAGTGTTTCCAGGAAAGTTTTCACTACATTTTAATGTTTTTTCAACTGTTGTTCCAGGTTTGACTTAAAATACATACTGCAATTTGAATTTTCACAAAATCTCTTATTTAAAAATTTTTAAAAGGGGGGTCCCACTTACCCCGTAATTTAAGCATAGTAGGGGTAAGTGGGTCCCCTCATTATGGGGTAAGTGGGACACCCTAGACTCACCATTTTAATGTTTATTGAAACATTTATAAGTAATTTATTGAAATTTTATATTAATTTTGCGTTTTAATACAAGCTGTGGTAAGAAAAGTAAACTATTAAGTTGGGTTTTTTTTTATTCACGTTGCCGAGAAATTAATTAAAACACACAGTGGGGTGGGGGAATAGTTTCGAGGGTTTCTTTATAAGTCTCCCGAACCATTTGAACCTGAAGAAAACATTCTGCAATTGTAGTGTTCCAAAAATGGGTCCCACTTACCCCAACTAACCCTATTAATTTAAATGTGAGTAGATATCTCGTACATGGATTAAGTTACAATAAAATATTTTGTACCTAAAACTTCTATACTTTATCAAGTAAGACCCACTTACTCCCTCTTAAGTTTTGCTTGCTTTCAATCAAAATAAAGAGGGGGGGACCCACTTACCCCTTCCTATGGGGTAAGTGGGACACCCGTCTCATTTTTTACAAAAAGACCAGTTAAGAAAAATGTAGAACATTATTTTAGAACCTAATTATAAATTTTTGTTTATTAATAGTGTCTTAAATAAAATATGTCATTAAGTTCAAATTGAACCTCTTCAAAAAATTTTTATGAAGCTTCAAAAATGTACTGTTCCAAAAAGGGGTCCCACTTACCCCAAGTGACCCTACTGCCAATTTTCAGAAATGAGTTTATTATGCATGTTTCAAATTTAAGTACATTTGTTTCGAAGCTAGTTTGACTATACTCTGTGGTTTGACTATGTTACAAACTCATTTTTGAGTATTTATTACTCAGTTTTGAAAATGTCACTTTAAAAGTGTAAAATTTTGCAATTTTGGTGTTGCGTCGTTATTACTCCAAACAGCAAGATTATCTTTAAAATCCCCCCGCAACCTGTATTTATCCTCTTTTTCACTTAGTAACAGGGCCCTGTTTCAAGACTGAATTGAAACGTAATCCTAATGCTTTTAGCAACAAGCTTTTCCGAGTTCTTAAAAGGAGAGATTGTTCATACCCCAACGTTTGCCATACATTCATCCGAAAAGCACCTCCAGGGCAGCTTTTAACTCCATATTTGCAACCTTTCTCCGTTTCCTCATCCGTCTCCGGTTTTTGGTTTCTTTCTCGAAACATGCTCTTCTTGGAAAGGATCAGAAAATCAAGGATAGTTGGAAATGGAAGAAATCTTTTATAGAGTTTGAAGGAAAGTTGCTCGCTAATAGCCGCATACGAGAAGTATTGGGGTTTTAAGCGAAAAACGAACTAAAAAGCATAAAATAATTTTTTCTTACTCCTCTTTTTCGAAGAACTTGTGCAATAGAACCTACCTCCCTAAAATAATCTACATTTTTTATCAATCATCACACACGAATTTTTGATACTAACATCGCAGTATATTATCTCACGGAATCAAAATTTTGTTCAATTATACTAAACATCTCTGTTGTTAATTATTTTACTGGTTTTGAATATTAAAAATATGTTAATTGTCAAGGTACTATGTAACAAGAATCCTCCATGGGGAATTTCAAAGATTTTTTGTCCTTTTTGATTGCGCCTGGCTCTTAAACGTGAAAGTTCTTTAACCACCCTGGGTTTAAGAAAAACAAACTTTATAAAAAAAAAAATATTGCCTTGTCATCCAAATTTGAATTACCTATGTGTGTAAAATTTCAACCTCAAACTTATCGGGTTGGTTGGTTTAAGGTTTAATGGCACTATAACCATAATACTATATCTAGATCATCGGGAAGTTAGTTAAATATCGATATCAAAATTCCACTCGAACAGACAAGAGAGAAAGTGAGTTAATAAAAACGTGGTAGTAATAAAATTATCAGACATAACCTCAGATGTACGAAAATTGGGTCATTTCAGACTTTAGTACTTCTCCTGTAAACCAACAACACAAAATCCTACTAATTCCTTGACGATGCCATCTCTGATTACAATCATTGAGATTTTCTTAAAAATTCTATGAATACTGATGTGTCAACTTTACGCTTGTGTTATCAAATATTCTCATTCTCCTTTTAAATTTACGGCTTACTCACAAACACTAGTGAAAATGCCTTCCACCATTCCTGTGATATAATCTCAGGAACGAGCTAAAGAAATCGTCTTATTATTTCATTCCACGAAACCACATAACGCCTGTGTACTAGAAGGGAATGATTCTGAAGCACTTCTTTTTTTTTTAAGTACACAACCCATTTTAGCATTTCTAAAACATTCTTCGTGTTTATAATTAGGTGTTCATTTCAGAATCCTTTTGTACTACGAAACTTTAATGTTGAGTTCTCGAGAACAGACGTTCATCCAATGGAGGAGACGTTTGATGCTGTTTGTGTGAGTGTTGAGACAAAGGAAGATTTTCTGATAATGAAGACCACAACAATTGTTTAGAAAAGGGATTTTCTAAATTAAGGCGCTACGAGCTAACTCGTATGCATAGCTGGTAGGGTAGTTTTATATGCATCGATGCGACCGGGACGTCATGGGGTAAACTGTCCAAAGTTTCCTATCTTTCTGATTCTGCCAATTGGTTCTTACTTAGTGCTATGACGTAGAAGACACGTCATCATTTGTAGGGACGCTTCGATCAGTCGCGTCGCTTGAATCGCTGCATGTAAACCCTCCCACTCTTATAGAGCATTTTCAATCACATGACTTCACCTAACAACGGCCTTAGCAACGTTGTTTTGATCCTCCAGTGATGTCATGTGCGAATGCTTCTATTGGATGCTTCTATGTCCCGCCCCTAACAACAGCCTTAGCAACGTTGATTTTGTCCTCCAAGTGACGTCATGTGCGCATGCTCTATTGTGATAGCAAGCGCTTCAATATATGAGATGCTCAGGATGAAAGTGGTTGTAAGTTCAAAACTACAAAATTTGAGAAAAGCATGGATTTTGATTTCTTCTGTGTTCCTTAACAAGTGTGGTAATCGCCCAAGTCAAAAGCTCAATGATTGGTCCGTCAGAGCTGCCTAAAAAGTGCCCTCTTCACAGGAACAGCACAGTCGCCGTTAGAGAAAATATTCGATTACTCATAGTGTTCGGCACTAGTTAACTAGAACTAGTTGCAGTTGCAACTAGTAGTTAACTACCGATCAACTAGTAGTTAACTAGTAGTTTAACTACTTTTAGTTTAAAGTAGTTCAACTATTAGTTTAACTACTTTTTTAATTAACTACTAGTTAAAACTACTTTCAAATTTTTAACTACTTCAAAAAAAATTATTTAAAATTTAAAAATATATTTAAATTTTTTATCAAAGGTAGAGTCCCTAATAGCACCGTGACCAGTTTGTGACTTTTTTGTGACTGTCACTTGGGAGTCGCGGGCATGACCGTGAAGTCACCAGTAAGTGGCAGTGACAGCTTAATGTCCGGGGCTTGTGACCAAAAATCTGTGACCACTTGTGACTTCCCTGTGAAGTCACAACGTGACCTCTTTGTGTGTAAGTGACGTCCATGTAACGGCGCATCGTCGTCACGATGTGCCGGTATCACATTGTGACCATGATGTGACACCACAGCGTGGTCTCATTCACATTGTGACCATGATGTGACATCGCAGCGTGGTCTCATTCTGCCAAGTCGCGTTGTGACCCCGATGTAACTTCACATTAAGTTCCTTATTTCTTTTACTATTCTATATAAATTAAATGGAAAATTTTATGAAATATATGAAAATTTTAATTTAGCGTTATTATTTTTCTCTAATTCTTGTCAAGTAGATAATTTGAACCTTGTTAATGTTTTAATTAATGTATTCCAAGATTTTTATGATCAGCTATGATGATTTCTTACTGAAATAACTCAACGGTTCTTTGTTAATTACTAATCCTTAATTGATAGCCTTTATAAATATCTATTTTTAAATATTATTTATAGTTGTCACAACACTTTCAAAATAGATACCAATAAACTAATCAGATATATGTTTTATGTTTAAATTAAAATTCATTTAACATCCTAAAAAGTATATGTGTGCTATTTAATTTAAAAATAGCTTTTAACAATAATAATTGGTTGGAATTCCAATTTATATTTAAAATGTTCTATAAAAAGTACCTACCTTGACAATACACTACAATGCTATAACTGAAAAAAAAAATCTGTTATTTGTTTCTTCTTGCATTAACTTCCTTAATTACTTGTCCTTATTGCTGCATTTTCTTTTCTAACACTAAATAATCAAAAATTGTTATTCTGTTATCTGAATAAAGCCTTTCCTCAAGATAAAAATTCCTTTAAAGTTTATTAGATGCCTTATATAAATCAAGAAATTTGCTTCTATAGAGAAATTAATTTATATTTGGTCAGTATTCAATCTCTAATAAATAGCTTCTTTTTATAATATGAATTAATATTGGCTGTATTTTCAATTTATAATTACAATTAATCAATTAATTGTTTCTTCTTGCATTACCTTCCTTAATTACATGCCCTTATTGCTTAATTATATTTTTTTATACATTTCAAAACATTTAACAATCAAGCATTGAATTATTTTTCCACTAACTAAGCAATTAAAATGCCATACCTTCTCTTTTAATGAAATGCACTCATCTCTACAAACAAAATATGGCACTGTAACTTCAATTTTAACATAAAAATAAATGTTGACTACTTTTTTAAACTAGTGAAAAATAAAATCTTTTAAACCCCCTCCACTTACTATTCATAGCTTTTGCCTTTGAACTCTCACAATTAACATTTTGATACAGTCATAAAAATTTTAAAAGATACAACCACTTTAAAAAGTATAAAATAATTTATTAAATATTATAAGCACAAAAAAGAATGCTTGTATTTTCAATAATGGACAGCAATCTCAATCCTGTAAGGAAAAAGGTTTATATAAGTATTTTCACATAATTCTAACTATATTTTGAAGTTAAAATGTGTATGTTGCATGCATACAATTGCATTAAAACACTAAAAAATATCAACCTAGATCCTTTTAACCCAATCGACAGTTTATATTTTTTATTTTTATTATTTGTTAACATTAAGTTTCATCCTATTTAGTTTCAAATGAATAATTACTTTAAAATACTTTACTTTAAATAATAGTTTGCAAATTTCCAAAATTAAAGAATGGAAGAATTTGTACGATTTTTTTTTCTGATAAAAAATTTAAATATTGCTTAAATAATATTTTTCCTTAAAATTTTCATATACCTTATTATCTACACACCTTGTAATTCTTTGTTTGATATTAAAACTCTAAAAGTTCAAACCATAAATTTCTATTTGCCTTCTTGCAAACAAGAAATTCCTCCAATAATTTTTTTAATTTTCCAACTAAATTTTGGACATAATATTTGAACTACAAAAAAGTGAACACTTTCTTCAAAAACAAGCATTTAAAGCCAAGGATATTGGCGCCAAGTAAGAAAAACGCGATCGTGAACCGTCCGTCAAGTTGTTTTTTTGCCCGCGTCCACGCCGTCAAAATGCCAACTTTACAGGCAAACGTCCGAAAGTATATGTATGAAAATACCTTTTTTGTCCGTGGAAATTTCTTCCACGGAAAAGAGGTATTTTGAGGAAAATTGTTAAAAAAGCGGAACATAATACAAAAAGTCACAAAAAGCGGAATTCCGCGGATCCGCGGAAAAATCACATCCCTGAGTAACACACGTTGAAATACGATCGATACATTGAGGTACAATTTTATGAATTTAATGAACGTAAAACAATTTAAAAACTCCTAATTTGGGTAAAATAGTATAAGTTACAATAAATATGTTAGTAAATTTTCAAAGAATACATGCAAAAAGAGAATGATAACTTATCAAAAATCCTATGCTTGAGTCTCAGAACACCAACCAACAGCAATATGGCGACTTGTTTATCTCGGCCAAGACAAGACATGTCTCAGCTCTCAGCTCGGCGGGGAAGAAGGCGCATGCGCTATGCACTCGCTTTATATCGATATTGGGCAGGCGTGGCCGAAGGGTCACGCTGTGACGTCGCTGAGAAGACGTATCTGTGACAAGCCACACAATTCTTAAATAAATCTATATATTTTTTTGATAATGGTTTAAAAGGTGATTGATTCTTAAAATATGCATCGAGATGCGCGTCATATCCGATTTTCATAAATACACCTCTATAATTTAGTAAGTTAATAGGCTTATTAAAAAATTTATAGGTTTGTTAAAAAACACAAGTCCACTTTTTGCTTAATAAATCGATAAATATTATTAAAATTTTTTTTTTTGATTTTACTTATGAGTAAAGGACCGTTATGGCAAAGTTTTTCCAGAATTACGGGTTTCCATGGTGATTATGACGTAATTGAGAATTTTTGAAAGCATAATAGAGCCTACTGATCTTTAACGCGAATCAAACTGGAATATTTCCCAGATTTGAGTTCTCAGTTTGTTTACTTTTAAAGTTAGATTTTAATGCTTTACATATTTAGAAAGCTTATAAAAAATGATTCTAGGAATTGGAAAATTTAAGGGGAATCTATAAATATTGCGTTTGTAATTTAGGTTCAAAGAATTTTCGTTTAACTTGAAATTTTTCCCAAATATTGAGATAAATAGTTAAGATTTTCATATGTTGTAGTAGACCTTTAGACGAATAAAAATATGTATCGCATTAAGGGATCGATGAATTAGTTCAGGATTTATAAATTATTCAAGCTTATTATTGTATTTATTATGTATACGGCCCCCTAATTAAAATTGGACCCTGAAAATTTGATAGAATGTGTAGATTTACACCATGAACAATATATGAAAATTTCATGGTCCTATTTCTAAGGGAAGTCCCTTAATTAGCCTATCCGGTGTATTTTAATACTTGAAAAAATCCCAGTTCAAAAACCTGGCTACCTATTTTGATGAATGAAATTTTAGTATGTTGTGCAACTCGAAGAGCTTCGAACGGCTCATCGCATTAATGTGGCGTGTGAAATTAACTAAGCGGGCTTGGGGGTCCCTCATCCCCATGCGCGAAACCGGTAGAGTCGCTGCCGGTAGGCCTAAAACGCTACACGAGGCACGTGCCATGCCAGACAAACTGGCGTGAAGCCTTTTTCTTTCTTTTGACTCAAAAGTAAAGGTCAAAAAAGGCCTCTTCGAGACCTTTAAGAAAAAGGTTTTTGCTAAAAGATATCTTAACATAACAATTATTTTGAGAGAAATTGGAGTTAAAGTGTTGGCAATTTCGATATTTATATACACGCTCCGGTACGAAGCTTGAAACTTTAAAAACAAAAACTAAGAACACTGCTTTTAGAGACATGAAGAATAAAAAGAAATAAACGTTGGCATTTAAAATCTTATTTAGATACTTAATACAAAAGTCAAAATTGTTTATTTGTATACAACCCCTAATGAAGACTTGCCCCCGAGGGGAAAATGAAAATGCTCATTTTTGAATATTATCATCAGATTATAAAAATTATTTCGAACACAAGGAATAACAGGGTTCTTACAATTAAAATATTAACCCTAAATAATCAAGACTTTTCGATAAAAACCCCATATTTCTTTGCCTCAACTGTAAAAATCTTTTTGTATAATAATTTCACAACACTAAGCGGAGCCGGTGTGGTCCAGTGGCTAGCGCACGCGCTTAGCAATCCAACTGTCCCGGGTTCGATTCCGATGTCCTGGTATCTGTACTTTTGCTCAATAATAAATGTAAAAAAATAAATTACAGGATATGTGGTTAATTTTTTGTTTTAATTGGAAATACAGTAAGTAATCATCTTTGCATAATATTAATAAATAAAATAAATAAAAATTATGAATTTTAAGTCCAGAGCTTTGATACGCCATCTAGCGAATACGTTTTTAAGCTCGCCTATCCATTCACGGCTGACTGATGTGGGTTGTATATATAGTAATCCATATAATGTTATTTCTGTAAATTAACACGATTCACTTCCGTGCTCCCCTTTGGAGATTTAATTAATTACAGATATTTATTAAGATCGATTTTAGACAGAAATTTTAATGCTGATTACAGGTATTTTTTCTCCAAAATTAGAAAACAATTAAATAAAATGAACAATTAATTCAAGTCTGAAATTTCAAAAGCATTTTTCAGGCTATTTTAAGTGAATTTTTCCTTGAAATCAGAAATACCTCAATATAATCCTACTAAAACATGTCGTCACTAATCGGTCACACGGTGAAATCACAGAGACGTCATGGGGTGACGGGTCACCCCGAGGAATCGCAATGACGTTGCTGAGTGTTCACACGATGGCGGTTACAATGTGACCTCTTTGTGTAGTCGCATTTCAGTCACTCTGTGACCTGTGACTTGGGTGACCCTCAGTGACGTTATAGTGACGTCACTGTGACTTTGGTGCTATTAGGGGTACTTCAAATACCATAACCAGAAATAAAGACCATTTTTGAACGAAGTATGAGTGTTTTTTGAGACATAGATAAGAAAGATGTATTAGAATTTTGCCAAAAAGTAGGTTATGAAATTAAATAGACTAGTTAACTAGTAGTTAACTACTTTGGGAAATAGTTAACTACTAGTTGCAACTAGTCCCAGGAAAAAGTAGTTAACTACTAGTTACAACTACAATTTCCCAGACTAGTTAGTAGTTGGTAGTTAACTATTTTTTGACCACTAGTTGCCGAACATTAATTACTCATAACTACTTTCGGTGGTTGTTCATGTTAGCCGCGTTCACAACAACCATTCTAACCGGGGAAAGGCAGAGAAAACCGGTTCTTCTTCCACCGCTCTCCCTACGCTAGGGAAAACCTCACCGGACTATCCGTTGAAAATTCTCCCCTGGGCCATAGCAGTAGGAAATGTTTTAATTGGACTAACCGCCTGTAGAGGGCGCTCTCGCTCGCTTCCCGTAATGTATTTCTACGAGCTCGCTCGCTTGTCACGTGATTCTTTCTACCGGTAGGACGAGTTAGACGAGTGCACTTGTGAACGGGCTATTCTATTTCCTCACGGTTAGTTATTGTTGATGAAGTTTCCAAAGTAGCAGAAGAAAACCTTTAAGGGGAAGATAGAAGGTTGATGAATGTAGTTTATGTCCTACAAATACTATTCCAACGCTGCTGGCGTTTTTCACCTAGGAGATCACTTTACGAAAAAAAATACGTTTCGTCATTTGAAATACATTTATTTAGTATTAAATTTTTTCACTGTAATCGTAAATGCTCCCTTCCGTATCATTTTCCGTTCTTACTCTCAAAATAAACTCCTTAAATTACTCTAAAATTTCATTGAAGTGGTATAGTAGCTAGAAGCTCTTGAATAGGTGAAATTTTTCATGATTACTCTCGGGCAGGTGATGTTTCCAGTGGGCCTTAAAATTTTTTCGCGCAAAATCTACTATAATGGGGTAGCAATGACTCCTCGTTCTATTTAGCATTTGCACTTTTTTATTTGTCAACGTTCTGGAACAGAGAGAGCTCTACTGAGATTCTAGTAAGCCCTACCATACCGTTGTGTAATTGTAGCTAGTTAATATACATTTTCATTCACCACGCCCCTAGAGAAAGGATGGTGATAAAATAATGACTAAAAAAGCCCAACTGCAATCACTACAAACGTAGCAAAATATATACTAAAATAAATTTTAAATTTTTACTGGTGATTATTGAGCTACTAACTACTAACTGTTAGTTTCTTCCATTACGCATACAACACGGTGGTTATTATAAATAAGTTACCCTGTTTGAAATAGTAGGGCTGGTTCTAGTGAATGGGGTGACGATGAAATTTTGTATTTATGTAATTTAGACCATGGAGAATTAAAATCTTTAACAAAAATTAGTTTGATTTTTAAAGGATGGATGGCGATTTTCGCTTGAAACATATTTTTTAGTGGTAGAACAGTGCTAAAGCAGATTTAGAATGCAGGGGAAAGATTAGTACATTTGAACCAATCGTTCCTTTTCAAAGAAATATTAAATATGTGCAGTGGTTGTTAATGTTTTTCTTGTTTGCTAAACTAAGTGTTACCTCACGATTTAGCACACAAATTTTATGCTTTAGTCCTTTAGTGACTTAAGTAATAACCGTGGAATGAAAATATAGCAAATTGTACATCACGGGATATACTCACGCTTTTGTATTGTTAAATGGACAGTTAATTATATTGTTTTGATTATTTTCATGAAATTTACGGATTATGTGATAGTTTATAAATTAATTAAAGTTTCAAGCATATATTGATGGTAATAAAATTACTGGTGTAAGTAGGGTTTTTTTTTCAATTCAATTATTTTCGAATGAATCTATGATAAAAACGTATGCGTTGAACGGCATCATTCGGATTTTCATGTATTTTCTTTCGAGTTTTTGTATCAACTCGGGAATTATGAAAAGTAATCACAATTCATCATCAATACCCAACTTTTTTAAGTGATTAAAAGCACAGCGTAAATATCGTTTCTTCGATTTCTGCCACCGAAATCCTTATTTCCTCCACTTTTTCCTCCACACGATTCCTTGGTTGACTAATATCTCCCAATAATTAAAGGTCCCTTCGCAAAAGGATTTGCCATTCAACATTTTCTCATTAAACAATTCTTTCTGATGAAAGTTTTCTCGAGACTTCCCTACCCTCTTCAACCATGTTCCTCGGTAATTATTCCAACGAAATTCGGAAACTCGTGACTGTTACAAAAAAAGAGCCATTTTCTTCCCCTTTCTTTCAATAAAAATGAATTCATTCTTTTCAAGATTCTAGTAATTATAAGAAACCGCTTTTTTTCGCGTCCTTTCAGGTGTTAGTTTTTCCGAACAGATCGTAGTCATTAGTGACAATTATTCTAAGAATAGATTTCTGAAAAGCTTAGAAATATGAGACGAGCAAAGAAAGAACCCCAAACCTCATTTTTGAGCTTCCACCGTTAGGGTTATTAGTTTTTATCAGTTGTAAAAGATAGCATTAAAATGCTTCTTTATTTAAAAATGGCTACTCTTCTGCGTTGGTTAATTACCCATTTTTATGCAATCCGATGAAGTAGTCAAATAGCTTGAGAGTAAGTAAAAAAGCGGATATACTATGGTGATAAAAAAAGAAGAATGCCGTTCAAGAATGTTGGTCAAAGCTGCCATTGTTGGGCGTTTTGGTTCTTTTCAAATGTCGCACTCTGGATGGGTAATTAAGGTCGGAAGTGTTTAATATTTAATTAACCGAAGTTTGTTTTGAATGTCTTTAGGGAGACTATTTTGATAACTGCTTTAGGGAGAAAATCAACATGAAAAATGACTTAAAGAGCAAAAATTTGAGAATTTGCTTTCCTTCCTTTAATCATAAGTTAGTTTTTTAAAAGACGATTTGCTCTTTTTTTATCTAACTGACTTGCTGAAAAGTAAAACAGAAGTTCAGTAAATATGATTTCAGTACGAAGTTTCACGCTACTTTTCCTTAACATTAAATGCTTTAACTCTATTAACTAGCTGCCGCAGATTTTCTTCTCGAAGGGTTGGTTGAAATTTTTAAGAGCCAAGTCCAAATCAGAGTGTATAGCTCCAGACAAGACAAAAACTAGCTTGAAAGGGATAAATTGTTTAATTGTAATATCTTAGCAGAATTGCTGATCAATTTTTATTTTTTATTAAGCTAAGTTAGGGAGTTTCAGTTTAATTTTTGAATAGCATACATTTTTTTTACAATGAGTTTGCACTCCAGGTTATTATAGAGCATTCGCACATGACGTCACTTGGACGAATAAACAACGTTGCTAAGGCTGTTGTTAGGGGCGGGAAATAGAAGCATCCAATAGCAGCATTCGCACATGACATCACTTGGACGAATAAACAACGTTGCTAAGGCCGTTGTTAGGTAAAGTCATGTGATTGAAAATGCTCTATAGTATAGCTCTGTGATTGATATATACTTGAAAAAACACCAACTTTCATGAAATAAATATTAGTTAGTTCTGGAATTATTAATGCGAAAAATGGCCACAAATAGGAGTTCTTTAAATTGCTCTAGCGGCTCTTCTAATTGGGTTATACAGATGAAATTGATGTAACTTTAAAGTATTTTGAATGTTCTTTTTAATGGTGTAAAATATACTATAGTAATGTTAAAAAGTATATATTTTACAAAACAAAATATAATTAAAAATTTGATTTCTCTCAAATGTACCAGTTTTAAAATTTTGAAAAAATTCCCTAATAAATTCCTTGTAAATAATCTAGTAAAATTATAGGATGGGAGAAAAGTGGAACCAGAGTGTCAAAAAATGTTAAACCAAAGTTCTATTTTTCTTATACCTCATTATAAATATAGAAACTAATTTTTATCATTAATTGGATGGGAATGTAGTTGTACTCAATATGCAGTTGATAATTAGTGCTATTGCACAAACCTGATGTAGTACGGGCTTAACATTTAGTTAATTAGGGAATAGTAGTTTCATTTAATTGATAAATAATTAGTCATTGATAAACAATACTTAAGTTATGTAATTAGAAAAAATTATTTTTCCTACCTCCATATAAAACGAAAAACGTGCAGGGAGTAGCTGATGAGTTATTTAATCAGGAGCCCCAAGTTTTTGTATTAAGAAGTTATTTTAAACTTTTTAACCCGTTTTAAAAAACGTGGTTTCTAAAAAGTGCGCTTAAGGGAACACAATACTAATTTCAAAAGTTTCCAAAATTAGAAACTAACTATATCATAATTACAACTTCTAAAATAATTGGAAATCATAAAACACAGAGGATAATTAGTCATACTTACAAGCAAAGCCACATTTGACCGTATAGGAATATAGACGCTTCCACACCTTAGCCTCTAATAAACACTTTAGATTGCAGATCTTCGAAAATACAGGTAGAACTTAAATAATTTCTTAGAAGACATTAAATCAACAACGATCAAAATTTTCAAGTACTTCAAATTAAATTATTTGTTTAAAAAGTGGTGAATATTTTTTAAATTAGATGAAGTAGCCTGAAGTTGAACGTTTATTGTTTTAAACGTTTACACGTTTATTGTTTAATTTTTCAAACATTTTCCATCTAACAATGTAAACATTTTTTCAATTCATTCTTGAAATTGAAATTACTAAAATTACTATTTTTCAATCTAAGTATATAATTTGAAATAGGTAGTATATCCAATAGAAATATATTTTTAATTTTTTTTTTTGTCACTTTTGTAAGAAAAAGAGTCGTCTTAATTAACATAATAAACTTTAAATTTGCTTTGAAACAAAATTTCACTTACTCATACTTCAATTTTATGTTATAGCTCTTACCCAGAAAAAAAAACCTAATCCTTAGGCGGTTTTCCCTTCTTTCCTAAGATAATTCTTGGCAAACATCGTTACTCGCTTTTAGTTTTAATTAATGAATTAAACGTCGTTCACAGTGAAAAACTTCCTTGTTCGAGCTGCCACTTGAGTGTAACGCTTTTTAGTGAAAATTGGCAGCTCCAAACAAAAAGGACACTTTTTGTAGTCTTTCGGGCTTGTAATTAATGTGACATAACTGTTGTTAGTAATAGATAGAGGTATCTTATTTTTCTATGGAAATTTTTACAATACAATAGTTTATTTAGAGCACCTGAGCCCCATGGGCCCTCAATCTCCAGTATAAGTTAAAAAATAATTTCTATGTACATACATAAAATACAAGATAAAAAGTATTTATAATTATTTCACATATTATAAGGTCTATATACAATTAAAATCATTAAAAATATTGAATTAAACAATTATTAATTAAGTAATAATTAACATGTGTTTTTCAAATTAAAGTTTAAAAAAACTAGGGTGGATCGTACAAAATTGATCTTGGTCTTTTTGTAGCATGTGGATCATAGTCAGAAATTGAGGTTATTGCTGGATTGTCAGATGTATCGATGCTCCTAAAAAATTTTATCGCTAGTATCTGAGAAAAATGCTTTATTGTTGGGATGTTTAATTCTTCTCTGATGTGTTTATTTCTGTAGAACCATGGACTTTTGGTTATTATTCTGAGGATTGAGTTCTGGAGGACTTCTAGTTTATTGATATTGGTTCTGGCGGCATAACCCCAAACGCTGCAAGCATATGTGATTGTAGGTCTGAAGATAGTTTTATAGATTAGTACCTTATTACTTAGTGAGAGAAAGGAATCTCTACAAATGAGTGGATATAATTGGTTTAGTCTTGATTTGAATTTCTTTTTAATAACTTCTATATGCTTTTTCCAAGTTAGTCTTGAGTCCAAGGTCACACCCAAGTATAGAACTGTTCTAGTCCATGCGATCGGTCTTTCGAAGAGCTCTACTGGAGGAGGTAGTTTAATCTTTCTTGTAAAAATAATAGCTTGACATTTTTCAACATTCACCAGAATCTTCCATTTAATTAACCAGATTTCTAACTTTTTAATCCAGATCGACAAGTTGTCAGCAACCAATTGAACATCAGCATTTTTTGTAATTGCGGCTGTATCGTCTGCAAACAGACAGAGTGAAATATTCTGATCTATGGGGATATCGTTAATGTACAAATTAAATAATGTTGGCCCCAGGAGAGAACCCTGAGGAGTGCCTGCAAGAATATTTCTCGGTGTTGAGAATGTGGTTTCATTAATTTTGACTTGGAAACCACGATTACTCAAGTAAGAGTGAATTAATTTTATTAGGGCTGGTTTGATTTCTAATTTTATTAACTTATATATCAGACCTTCCGTCCAGACTCTGTCGAAGGCCTTAGCAATATCCAACATGATTGATCCTGTAGACTCTTTCTTTGAAAAACCATCAAGCACAAATTCGGAAATTCTCAGTAACTGGTGAGTGGTCGAAAGTCCCCTTCGAAACCCAAACTGCTGTGGAATTATTAGTTGCCTCTCGGTAACTATTGTATCAAGTCTACTGAGGATGATTGACTCCGTAAGTTTACTTAATGTCGGTAGAAGACTAATTGGTCTGTAGTTTTCAGGTTTAGTCGGATCCTTGCCGGGTTTTAGCAACGGCACCACCACAGCCTGCTTCCAGGCGGAAGGGAAGGATTTCGTCTTTAGGATATTGTTGACTAAATTGGTGATGACAAAGATTGTTTTTATCGGCAAGTTTTTTAAGATTCGGTTGGTAATCCCATCTATTCCAGGGGATTTTTTAACTTTTATTTTATGAATATAGCTTAAAATCTCAGATGGCTTGGCAAGTTCAAGTTCCTCTACATCAATCTGACTACTTCGGTAGAAGTCTTCAATTGTTCTTTTTACCTCCAACTCCGTTGACAAGTGGGGCATATGGTTAGGTTTAAATTGCTGCTCCAAACTATTTGCTATTGTCTCTGCTTTGTCAGCTGACGTCCATGCCCTGCCATTTGGTATTTCCAGAGGTGGCATATAAAATTTGGAATTTTTAATCTTTTTAATTGCTCTCCATATAGAACCATCCTCCTGATTGAGTTTCTCCAAGTAGGTCTTCCATCGCTCTTGTTTGAATTTATCTATAGCTTTCTGAAATTCATTTTGGGATCGGTTCATCAATCGCTTGCTCTCTGGATTTCGATATTTTTGATAAGACTTTCTGGCTGCATTTTTTAACTTAAGTAACTTTCTTATGTCGGATGGTGGTAGGATTCCCTTTTTTGCTGTTGCTGACAGTCTACTTGTATCCCTATATGCCTGAGAGATTTGATCTGTTACCATTCTTGTTTCATCATCCATATCCATAACTCTCCCAGCAGTATTTAGATAAGGAATGTCTCCCAAGTACTCCCTGAATCTATTCCAATTAGGTTTTAATGTATTTAGTGCCGTATCTGCTGGTAAAATGTAGTCAGATTCTATCATAACCGGGTTATGATCACTTGATAGTTCTTGTAAAGATTTTAATTTTATATTGAAAGGTAGGTTACGGACGACTGCCAAGTCAATAACAGAACTGCTCTTATTAGTATAATGCGTGGGTTCCTCCGGAGCCACTACATCCACCATAACACGATCAGCAAGAGACACAAGATTCCTACCATTGCTGTTACTCCTTCTGCAGTTCCATCTTTGGTGATGACTGTTGTAATCCCCCGCAATCAATATCGATGATCCAACCCTCAGGATAGCCTCAATATCAAAGATGTAGGCACTAGGAGCATTGCATGGTACATAGACTGATACCAAGGTTAGTATAGGGAATGAGTTAGGTTTCACTTGGATTGCTGTTGCTTCAATATGCTTGATATTGTGGAGAGCAATTCTGCGGTTTGGAATAGAAGCCTTGATGTAGATCGCTGTTCCACCTCCTCTTCCTGTTAACCTGGGATTACTGAATAAAGTATAGTTAGGTATTTCAGGGGATTCGTTTAGTTTAAGAAAAGTCTCTTGCATCAAAACTGCATCGGGGTTGTGTGAGTTAACGAAAAGTCGAAATTCCTCTATTTTATTCTTCAGCCCACGGGCGTTCCAATAACAAATTTTAAAACCCATTATATTTGCATCCATCATTGATTTATAGACAATGCATTAATTAACACAAATAGTTTATCTATTGGTAAAGTAGCTTTCTCCGCCTTTTGAAGCGTATCTATTAAGTTCGGGATGCCTCTAAATAGGTTTTTAATAAGAGAAAGTAATTTAGATAAAGCACCCAAATCATTTGAATCAAAATTAGTCTGATTATCTTCTATAACTTCAGGATCCCTTGGGACATCAACAGTTCTGGGTGGTTGCTTTGGTTGGGTAACCTGAGAGTATGTTAAACCCTCAATCAGCTTGTTGCTGTGTAAATTATTATTTGATTTAGGGTATTTTATACATCCTTTAAAATTTGCTGTGTGAGGCTCAAAGCAGTTGGCACACTTTGGGGGTGACTCCTTATTTGGACAGTCTTTCCTATGTTCACCAGCACAATAAACGCACGCCGTTAACATCTTGCAATTTTCAGATGAGTGGTTAAACTGTTGACAGTTATAACACTGTGGAATGCCTTTTCTATTAATGTATTTTTCAACTGTAACAACAACACCGAGGAGATCAGTTAAATCCTCGATTGTATCTGAAGTTTCGTTAGAAACCAAATGAATCTGAAAGATTGGAAAGAAGGATTTATCTTTCCTTCTTAATTGGTTTACCTGTTTTATTGTAAAACCACGGTTCGTTAATTCTTCAATAATTAAACTTTTCTCTGTACTACCTGGTAAACCCTTAATCACATATTTTTTGATTTTATGTTCTTTAGGGGGATTATAATAATAACGAACTTGGATAGAGTCCAGATAGTTGGTTAAAAGCCTGTGTTCATCAGCGCTGGTCACATACAAATTAAGATTTGACCCAGCTGCTCTTGCAGTCAGGTTTGCCGTTACATCCTGTTTAAGTGCTTTGATGAATTTATGAAAATCTAACGGTACCTTGATTACAACAGGTGGGATTCTGGTGACTCTATTATGATTACGATTATCCTTGGCACCACCAGCAACATCAGAATTTTCCTGAATTTGCTTAAGTTTCGACGAGATCACTGTGCTCAGATCAGGACCCCCAGGGGTGGCCTGCTCTTGATCAGATGTAGTCGGTTTGGATTTTTTATTTGATTGGCCAGAATCAGCCATCGAAGGGGAACCCCGTCTTTTATTTATTCTATCGGGAATTTTAACCATCAATGACTGCATGTAATACTGTACAATTTCAATCTCGCTAGTTACCTGGTCCAAGATCTCCATCTCCCGAGCGATCATCCTGTGTAACAATTTATCTTCATTTTCATCTTCTCCTGGTAGCCATGACCTGATCGAATCAACTTTAGCATTTTGTTGTTCTATTCTTTGAAGATACTCATCACTACTGGTCTTTAGTTCCTCATATTCAGCAGTCAGAACCCACCTAAGACTCGAGGGAAGTTCATTTGAAATATCTTCATCGTCTTCACTTTCTGCCATAACTGGTAGTTCCGAGTTTGTTTACCAACAAACCACTAACTACGCAGTAGTTCAACTAACTACGCAGTAGATATAGATGGTGCAAAAGCATTCACTCACAAACACTTACTATCCCCAGAACTTCAAAAGGTATTCATTAAAACTAATCACAAACTCACACACTTCAAAATATTGGAACTTCGAAAAATCCGAATCTTCGAAATAAACGGGGATCGAATCCGGAGTTGAAAATATCTAATCCAAAAGCAATTCAAATGGTTTAGTTCTCTCTGTTCTATGGAAATTATAACGATGAATGATTGAATGAGTTTAGTGCCCATCTTGCTATATTGTGTTTCATAGATCATCATGATTAGCATACCCAGGCAAACATTTATCGAGTTGCGGCGATTTTAGCTATTATCAGGAATACGAATAAATTAAATTATTAAAAAACTTGTAAAACTATTCTTAATTACATATTTGTGATTGAATCAAACTTAGAAAACTGTCAGTATAAGTCAATATTTCAGATGGTTTTGTTTTTTACAAAGGCTGATATTGATCGAACAATACTGGTCGATGCTTTGTGAGGTTACCTGAGTATATAATGACACGCTACTTTGATTACTCAGTATTAATTCCAACCGCTATAGAAAACGAAACTTAACAAAGGTTAGATGTTGAAAGGTGTAAAAAAACATAAATATGTATATTAAAATATTGAAAGATACATATTTAACCCCGTTTAATAACTTTAGAAATGTTTATTAATATTCTTCAATTTTCATTTTTCAAGTCATTAATATCTAACTGTTTAAAATTTGTGTAACGCTAAGGTTTTCTAACTATTCCACATTAGTGTTATTTTGCCATGGAAAGATAAAAAAAACAAGCAGCAATTTCTAATAAGCTTTAATCAAAGAATGTAACATAAGGTTTGACAGCCAACTTACTGATCAAAATTGCCAAAAAAAGTGGGAACGTTCTTTTAACTATAAAAATAATTAAATTAAATTAAATTGGTTAGTTGGTTAATAGGAGTTTTAAGGAACCAACCCCAAAATTTCTCAGATATGACACTAGATTTACTTTCTACTCCCAGTACTGTGCATTTACTTTCTAAAAGATAATTCAAAAGCGGCTTCAAAATTCAAACTCATGTTTATGAAACTATTTTGGTTGTAATGTGTAATTGAACGCAAGAACAAAAAGGATCCTCAACCAAAAACTTTAATTTTTTTTAAAACCAAATAAACCTAGATCAATGGAAATTAACCTAAAAGGAAAATAATTTATTTCTAACGCTTAAATAACCAGGAGAATTAAAGAAATTAACTTTCCCATACTCATAATTAGAATCAAATAAACCTCTTCCTTTCTCCGTTCAAAATATAATCTAACTAATTTACGGTTTGACGCAAAACAGTTGGTACTACCATAAAATAATTGTGAATAAAAATCCCCAAATGCACTTTCAAGTCGTAATTAAGCAGCAACTTACCATCCTTTCCACCAGAAAACCTCGTGGGTGGATCTTACCATTTATTATACGGGAGTACAAACCTCTTTCGTGTTTGCCAAACGTTATGCAAATGGATCCGATCCATAAAACTCAACCTTGACTTAATCTGTGAGATTTTGCTTTTAGATTTATCAGTGATCTTTGAACAAGAGCTAGTTGGGTAACATTGAACACTTTTTTTTTTGTATAGTACAATTTCAAAGGATTTAGAGCAGTGGTTCCCAACCAGTGGTCCGCGAGAGTCTTGGAAGTGGTCCGTGGAGGAACACAATAAAAAAATCCAAAAACTAATAAAAATTTGAATGAATCCGTGGCGATGAGTTACAGCTGAGTAATTTCAGAGATAAAAGCCATCACTAAATTGTTATCAATACTTTCTTGAAGTAAAAAATATTTAAAGTGAAATTAAGAGTTCTGATTGAATTCAGCCTCAATTTTGTGTGGGTCTCGTAGATTTACTTATATTACTACACAAATTGCTAATTCTCGTGATATCCAATTACAAATTTCTTAAAATACATAGTTATACTCCAGAGCATGATATAAAGTATATGCCTAAATAGGAATAATAAACTTTCATCTTGCAATTTTGTGAAGATTGAGAATTTTAAGTAACAAAGGTTGGTCCGTGATGGTTCCAATTTTAGTTGGGAACCACTGATTTAGAGGAATAAATGTGGAATAGAAATGAATTATAAGTAAGAGCCTCATCTTAGATTATTTCCAAACTAGAAAAGTAAAAGTATCACGAATCATTCTTTCTCTACATCTTAAAAACAGTTTTTAATCGTAGGTTGTCAAATAAGACAAGGGACTATTCAAGAGAATGGAAGATGACTTATGATACGGGATAAACAACTAGGTGCTTTAAATACTCGAATCTAAAAATACTAAACGCGTCACTGATAGTACATACTTTGGATTTATGTCAGTGGTTAAAAGGGTATCTGTCATGAAAATAAAAGGACTACTGACACGCAAAGCGTTCTATTTATGTCTATCATAACACCCTCTTTTTATTGTCATGGGAGAATCTATTTCCAGTTCTTTCTTTACTAGTAAGTGGTTTTAAACACCGAATAAATTTTGAATAGATAGATCTCAATAGGTGCGTAAAAATTGCAATTTCATAATGCAATGCTATCTATTTATGTTTCTTAAACGTTTCCTTCTAATAAAAAATGCTCCTATCTAACATCTGTATTCTACAAAGATGCATAGAGCCTGTTGTAACCCTCAATGATGGTAGCTGGATCAAATGACAGCATTGTTTTAGATATTTACAAAAAAAATTTTACATTTAGTGGTGACTTTGTGGTTGCTATACTTAGTAGTGACAAAATTAAAATTTCCCGAATTTAAAACAATAGCAATTAAAAAATTTTCCACTCATTAAAATTTGTGAAAATTCAAGAATTTTGCTTTCGTGAAGAGTATTAAGGAATGGCTATTAAAGATGGTTCTGAATGATTAAATTCCAGGAAAGGTGGTGCGCGGACATCAATGAGTTAGAAAGCATTTATTTAAAGGATTTACACAAGCAAAATTTTAATTCTGAAAAAAAAAACCTTCAGACAAAACAAAACCGTTATTAAATTAATTCTGGTTGGTTGGTTATGGCGCAAGGGGCCATTCCTCTCCAAACACGAGACTTTTCTAACTTAAATTTAAAAATTAGATATCTACTCTTCATTAAATTTATAACGTCAAGATTGATAAATATGTTTTTGTTAAGCTCGTCTCCAAGAATGTCTGATAATGGTGGATATGCTACGCCCAATCTCTATTCGAAATCGGGGATATTCAGATAAAATATGTTTCAGTTTCACGGATAAGGAAACATCACAAATTGATTAAGTAGGCGATGGTTCCTTGTGAAGGAGATATGTATGGGTAAAATATGCGTGTTTGATCATGGCCATGGTTTGATTCGGAGCCTTGTCAGTTTTACATTAAGATATGTTTTTAGTTTGGTGTCAGGGAAGCCAGTTACAGAAGGTTAGATAAATTGTAATTTATTTTCGTGTTCTTTATCCCATGCACTCTGCCAGTATGAATTGGTCCAGTTTTTAATATATTTTTCATTGTCGTAAAAGGTATAAAAGTGTTTACTTGTAAAGTTAGACCATATAAAATTTTATGGAGTATCTCTTGTCTTTTAATTTAAAATAAGTGCTTATGATTTGGAATATGATGGGGTGGCTCTTATAGTTTTAGTTATGAATAGCATCCAAACAGCTTCTAGTCTGTGAATAAAATGCATTTCCCCCCCTTCGAGAATATTTAATTTTATCCAGAGCAAGAAGAAGGGCATTGCTTTGATGTGAATATAGAACACTAATTTAACTGTGATATATTATACGCCTCGGAATTCAACACACCACCATTACTAAATAGAATGACACTCCAAAACCTCTTCATGACCACTTCCTTCTCTTCCACTCCATTCGGAATTTCTAATTCAATCAATCAGCGATCGGAGCATTGGACCCAATGCCCAATCATGCGAATCCCAATCACTGCTCCAAGTTTATTGACGATTCATATCCAGAAATATCCCGCATTGGGGGGTCAGTAGAGAATGTCCTCTATCGCAGACGGCGAGACAGGTATCGTCTGGTTGAGCTATGTTTCAGCCCAGGGATTATAGAGATTGGTCCCCATGTGGATGAGTCAGTTATAACTCATTTTGGCTTTACCAGTGAGTGAACCAGACAAAGTTATATTAAAAGGGATATCATTTGAGTTTAAGATTTTCCAAGTTTTTACCATTGTGGCATAATGTTTTTTTTTTTATTTTTATTTTACTTTACATTTTCCGAAATGAATCTCTTAGCAATTTTAGGATTAGGCAATTATAGGAATAATATATATCATCCGAAACTTTAGTAAATAGTTCCTACCTTTTCCCAAGGACATTTTTCTTTACAATAGCTTATCTATAAATTTCATTCAGACTACTACTAGTTACACTGTCTTCAAAAGAAATAGATTTGAATTCTTAATTAACATCGATGGCCCCAATCTGTATTTCTCACTCCATAGAAGTATGTTTTTGTGTAGGGTATGTTTTTGCCTAACTTTGTGTTTTTTGTGGGTTTTTTCGCTAATTAATTCATATATTTCTTTCTCTTATGACTGGATGGGATTTCTTTTTATCCCCTATTGTATCATGTTTTTTCTGTATGCATTTTACATTTTCTTATTTTTGTTAATAAAGAGATTAATGTATTATGCCAAATTGTTAAAAAATGTGTGAGTAAATGAAACACAGGGTGATAAAAGATTCTTAAAGGCATTATAGAGAACTAAAGTCAAAATGACCTGTTAATATTTCACATGAGTATTCGTCTTGAAAAAAATAGTTTGATAAATAGATGTCGCTGCTCTGGCTAGTAATGGCCGTCTAGCGGGAAATTTTCGAACTATTATTTTAAAAAATCTCCTTTGTTTCAGGAATACTAATATGAAATATCAGGTCATTCTGATGACAATTACTTCAATTATAATCACCCTATACTTTCAAACTCAGTTTAAGTAGGATTTAGTAGGAAAATTTTTATAACTCACTATAATCTGTTGATTTTGTCAAGTTTTTACCAGTTTTTCAATTAACATAATAAAGAGAAAATATTGGAAAGATTTGTTTGAAGGTTTTTTTAAGTCACAAAAGGAGGGCCAAATCAGGACATCCTGTGCCAACCAAGATCAAGGAAAAAAAACTATTTAAAATCATAGTGAGTGAGTAGCTCTCAATTAGAAAGAAAAATGATATCTAGGTTTTATGTAATAAAAGACTGTAACATCAAATATTTATTTGTACTATATCAATACAGAGCCTTCAGACACATTGCTGTTTACACTACATAAAATTTTAAGACACGTCTATTTATATCATTTCGAGTAGTTCATATCAGAAAACAATGAATTTAAACTCACCAAATACAAAACTAATTAAATGAACATTGTCATTGTATATCTATTAAAAAGCACTTTTTATACAGATTCAAAAACATGGAAAACCATTTTGCAAAGGACATTTTTACATAGTAGGATAAACTGAATTCATTATCTTCTATTTATGAATTATTTAATTGTTTTGTTCACTAGTTAAGTTTATATCTTAATTATGTGCTTCGATATAACATGTATAAAAACGTACTAATTTTCACAATCAGCTTCTTCAAAATGTTAAAAATACTACACTAAACAATTGAGTAGAAATTTCTAACCGATATATAAAATGGATAATTACAGCAATCAATGTTAGATAAAACTTTGAAACGCTAACATGTTATCTAATCTCTAATCGAAATTATTTTTATTTTAAAAAACATTAATGTGTCGATGACAGAAATTCAAGTTTATAAATTTCTCTCACAGTTTTTATATACAATTTAGACTTTAATTTATTATTGACATGAATTGGATATCTCTAAATCTGTATTCAGTTAATTACATTTGACCATATGACTGCACACATAATAAGTATACAGGATGTCTACTCTTAAGATGATCGATCCTATAACAAGTTTCTAATCCTATCTAGATATACTTCAAATTACAAAAATGTTTCAAATGTAATGTATATGATGACAAGAACTGATTGAGTACTACCACTTAAAACTTTAGTGATTTAGAGTGAGAAAAAGGCACAAAAGGTCACGAAATTCAAAGTGGTATTACTGATTTTTATTCATACGTTAAAACTATTTTATTCAAAAACGCTTTAAACAGGGTTTCTTAATCTCATTTGAGACATTTTTGTAATTTATTGGTAGTATCCATCTAAATCACATTACGCATCAAAGCACGTCAAGAGTGGACTTTCTGTAAAAAAATACATCAATTCAGATATTTTCCCCAATTCCAATACCTTGATAACAGTATATGTTTATTTAATATCGTCAATAACTATATATGAAAACAAAAATACTTTTAATGGATGCTTATAGTGCTGAACTTTCAAAATCTGTAGAATGTATATTCGCTTAACAATATTTTAATACACTTTAAACCTCATGGAGACCTCCGACAGAAGTTTTTGAGAATTCTAGAGGAAATAAATGTTAGTAGATATATAATTTCAATTCACATAACTTTATTTAATTTTGTATTAATATAGCTGCCAGAAGAGTTAACATTCAATACTAGGTATGTAATATTTCTTTTTAACTTGCATCTAGATTTCTTACTTTAATGTGAAGATTAAACCGTATTTAAGTAAAATCAAAATGACCCTTATAAAAACGGTTATACTTTTATGTCTAGTTTGATTTCACTCAATATTTAACAAATAAACTGGAACATCATAGATATCTCAAAAACTGCATAACTGAAATTTGTATAATTGAATAAACTGCTTAAACAGGTTACACTGAAGTAGATTCTTTTCAGACAAAAGAAAAAATATCCTTTAATAATACTTAGTAGCTTTTTCCGAACAGCATGTCATCAATTTATTGAAAACAGCAAAAAGTGTTACCATCCTTATAGATTTGGTTGGTGTAGTTAGGGTTTTATGGCACTGGGCCCATCCATACCCCACTCATACTTAACGAAAAAAAATACCACTTCTTTCATAATTAAGATTCATTAATTGAATATACATCCGTTCATAAATGTAATCCTTCCACTGGAAAATAATTGTTTCCTTTTCCTATTTCAAACACACCACTTCCAGGATATAATTTAACACTTGATTAAAACTTAATCCAACATGAAGAGAAGTTTTGTTCACCACTTAAATGGTCATTAAATTCCCTCACTCCTTATAAACCAACGATTAACACCCTGAAGTCTTAAGTAAATACGTATCTTATGCCTGTATGGCTACCTTTTTGGTGTAACTTAAAATCATATTCGGTTAATACGTGTAATCATTTATTGCTAATAAAGAAGAGGGAAATTTAGGTAATATTTTTTTATATGTACTAGTAGGTATTAAGAAGTTATTTTCTTCAATATTTATTGCTATTAGTTACTTAGTAAAATAAGTATTGCATACTTCATATATTTATTAGGAACACATTTAAGTTGAGAAGACGAGATTTATACTTTAATTCCCAGAAGAAAATTTGTTCACAGGAAGAAAAATGTTGCTAAGTATTTTTTAAATAAGGCACCTTATGTGAAAAAACACTATGAAATTTAAGACAATGTGAAAAATAAAACTAAATGAAAGAACCTGTATTGGAAATCCGCGGATTGCTTCAATTAATATAATTAGTTAAGGTAATTGAGAAATAGAAATTCTTACATAAATTTAATACAATTATGACTAGTGCAAAAGTAATAGAGTAGGTTGGTAACACTTCAGCTGTTTAAAATGTGCTTAAGAATGAATGTTTATCAATTTTATTGATTACGGCCAATGTAAATCTGTTTCTTAACAAAATTTAAAATTTGTGACTAAATATCAATGAAATTTTACCTGTTCTACTTTTAGTGTAATGTGTAATTTTTCACAAGGTTTTTTTTCCTTCTTTCAAAACGTTTATGTAAGCCACATATAAAGATGGCAGACATTCGTTTATGAAGCAGTTCTTTAATAATAATTTAACACTTTATTCTTCCCTAAACTGAGTAGCACCCATTTTTAAAGAGGTGCAATAAAAGGACTACAACAAGGGGAAGTACTCCTCTTTTGAATATCCTAACTTAACTCTAGGGATGTCAAATATTAACCGGTTAGTACATAAAACCGTCAGCCGTTAACAAATAAACAGAAAGATTTTAGTAATTTTTACTGACCAGTACATATTGTGATTCAAAAAACCTCATGCGCAAAAATGAAGGGGATGTGAAATACCCAAAACTGGTTGGTTGTTTGGATTTTTATGGCACAATAGATCCTTAGAAGGACATTCTGCGCCAACCAAGATATTTCTTATGAACTACCCAATGACAATTTGACGACCCAAAGACAACTTTGCCTAGTTTTTCTTGATAATTGTCACTGGAATTTTATTTTAATCCCAACAGTTTCCTCACAATAGCCCATCTTTCTTTGCTATTGGTATTTTTTGCCTCCATTCTAGTTCTTGTTTAAATTATTGCCCATATGTATTGAATCACCCAGGTATAAATTTTAAAAAATGCACACGTACACACAGTAGCCCCGTTACATTGAGGGATATGGTTAGAAGATCTATCTTAAAATTTACAGCAGCATCGTATTGCTTCAATCAATACACATACGGATACCAAACCTTTCACTTGAAAAGGGCCAATTCCTTTGAAGAATGAGGTACTCTCACTCACATTAAGTTTAAGGCGATGAAACAATATTTTAGGAGAAGTTTTATTGGGTTTTTGTTAAATGGATTTTTTAATTATCTGCTGTTTTAACTATTATAAACAGTTACTGCTCCACCGGTGCCTTTTGACATCCCCACTATTCAACTATTATATTAGTGGTGTCCAACCTTTACTGCTCTCGCAGGCCAGAAGTGATACCAAATTTAAAAATGAATTGCTACTTAACATTTTTCTAGTTCTTCACACTGACCTTTATATAAAAACCTGGAGTGCAAACTTTCTATACTTAAAAATTATGAAAATCATGCCATTCTTTGCCATCGCGTAGGGAAACAAATCTGCTCAAAGGGGCAAAAAAATTATGCTAAAACAAGGTAAGCGTTTATATTGATAACAGTTTAAAAAAACTAATATGTGTTTAACTCTGTTGTTTTTCATCGTTTTTCAAAAGAAGTTTTGTAAATATATCGTTCTATAGCTTTTGTGCTCCATTTAATCAAATAAAAAAACGTGTTTAATTGGATTCTGCACCCTTGGCGTAATGATACTTTTTCATTTTGGCACACTGAGTTTGCACTCAAGGTTATAAGCCCAGTGATCCTTTAGCAGCTTCATAAAAGAAGGAAGGAACAAACATTAGGGTGGTCCTTATTTTTAAAGTTTGGAAATCTTTATGCGTCGCCCCCCCCCAAATTGTTCCATCATACAAATAAATGATTTTTGTAAAATTTTAGCTCAATCAAAAAATAATAGCACGTGCCCCCCAGGCCTCAAAGTTTCAAAAAAGTGCTGATTTTTTCAATTTTTTTTAATTGAATTTTTTTTAGCTGAATTTTTTTGCATGGTACAAATCGTATGAACACCCTCAAGGGAGTTTTTGAATTCCCCATGAGTGAATCGCTTTTTTTTGTTAAATTACATAGAATGTTAAGGGACTTGCCAAAATTTCGAAATTTTTATTTTTTTCTACATGATCAAATTTTATTTTCAGCCTGAAATTCGGCAGAAATGTTAATTTTGGGAGTTGGAAAACTTTAAATTTACTTAATAAAATTTCCTTTCAGAATTTTTTTTATTTAATTTTTTTCCCATTTTTTTTTTTTTTTTTTGAATTTTGAAAAATTTTTTTAAGAAAGGAAGGATGTTGCACATCAAATCAAAGATAATAAATTACAAACAAAATGGCACTAATTTCAGGTTTTTAAGTTGTATAATTCTAGAGTTATTAGCTATTTTAAAATACGGAAAAAACAACTTTACAAGAGTTATTTTTACTTTAAAAAAGTTTTACTACCTAAAGAGGGGTGATAGAAGAATGGAATCTGGAACATTATAACTATAACTATGTTAGATTTTCATAAAAAAATCAAGAAGAATATGGGAGGGTTTAATCTTTGTTTTTTTTATGTTTTGTAAAAAAATCAGCACTTTTTTGAAACTTTAAGGCCTGGGGGGCACGTGTTGTTATTTTCCGAATGAGCTTAAATTTTGCATACATTATTATTTTCTATAGTGACACAAAACTAGGGGGCGACACCAACGGAATTCCCTAAAAAAAAATTTACCATACAAATAAGGACCACCCTAACAAACATATAAGTGGGCCACTACGTATCAGCTTCGTGGGCTGCAGGTTGGGCACCACTGACCTACAAGACTCCACACCGAAACTGTCCTACCGTCGCTTCCCACAGAGGAGCTTCTGGAACGACCTCCTGAAATCGGTATTGAAGACCGTATAGATGACGGGATTGAGGGCAGAGTTCATGTAGCCCAGCCACGTGATGAAATTCACCATGTCCCCCGAGATCTCGCACGACTTTCCGCAGAAGGGGAGGATGACGTACATGGTGAAGAAGGGGAGCCAGCAGAGCACGAAGACGCCCATGACGATGCCCAGCACTTGGGCAGCACGTCTCTCCTTCTGCAGGCAGATGCGTTCTTTCTGCTCCATGTAGCTCTTGACTGTGACCGTCACCACAGGCGGTGCCGTTGAAGCGTCCTCGTCCTTGTCTTTGGAGTCCTGCGGGGTGGAGGACTTGTCCTCCATCTCGATGGAGGACGAGTTGCAGTCGTTTTTGGAGACGTCGGAGGAGACGGTTTTCAAAGGAGGCGGCATGAGGGGCTTGGAGGAGGACTTGTCCTTGTTGAGGATGTTGGCCGCCGCTTTGGCCTTGACGCGGATCCTGTTCCGCGCCGTCTGGAATATCTTGATGTACACCACCGTCATGATGACCAGGGGGATGAAGAAGGAGCCGCTCGCCGAGTAGATGACGTACCCCTTCTCGGCGGTCAGCTGGCAGGGGGTCTCGGAGGTGAACACCTCCGGCCAGTCGTTCCAGCCGATGAGCGGGGGGACCGATATCAGGGTGCTGATCACCCACACGCTGAAGATCATGCAGAGCACCCTGTTGAGGGTCCTCTTCTGCGCGTAGTTGATGGGGTCGTGGATGGCCCAGTAGCGGTCCAGGGCGATGGCGCACAGGTTGAGGATGGACGCCGTGCAGCAGAGCACGTCGCACGTCAGCCAGAGCTCGCAGACGTGCAGCCCGAACACCCACTTGCCCAGAATGGAATAGGCCACGTTGAAGGGCATGACGAAGACGGCAACCGCGATGTCCGCCGCCGCCAGAGACACCAGGAAGATGTTCTGCACGTTGCGCAGCGGCTTGTAGGTGAAGACAGAGAGGATGACGAGCACGTTGCCCACCATGGTGCCGATCATGATGACCCCCAGGGCCACGGCGGTCCCGATAGCCTGAGGGACACCGACGTCCAGCCCTTGAAGAAAGGGGTCGTCGACGTCGGACGTGTTGGTCGCGGGGTATGTCCCGTTCAGGCTGTCGTTCACTCGGAGGACCAGATCCAGGTCTGGGAGGCTGGAGTTGTCGCGCAACATGTCTCAGTTAGTTGTCTGACAACGGAATGATTGTGCGTTCAAACTCCACGTGGGTAACAAAGCTGAAAGCACCAGACAGATTTCTTTAGGCAAGGATTATCTCGCCTATTTAATAACGACTATTGCGATTTGATTTTCGAATAACTAAACATTATTTTTACAACTAATACTTAATTTATCAAGTTATTTATAGTGGTGACTATCATTGAACCTTATTAAAGTTCTATTTGAACCTATTCAATGAAATAGATCCATATCAGTTACTCCTATTTGCTCTGATCGTAGAATGAAACACTGTTTTATACCGTTTCATTTCGTTATCATTTCTTTCATGAATTCGTTATTACACACAAAGAGCTTAGGTGGTATCTCATGTTGAAAACAAGATACAAAAGTTGAATGAACACTGTGGGAATGTATTGGGCTATGCAGAAATGAGTCTTACTTGGTATTATTGCACTTGCAAGATTTACGCTTGTTTCCTAAAACAGATACACGAAATTTCTTTAGTTCAAGTCAGGTCACTTTTACTCTAAATGCATATTGAAGAGGTATGACATCGACGAAAACTTTAAATGATGATAAATAAACTTTCTATATTTTCTTGAATGAAACAACGATTAAATTCTTGCAAATATTTAAAGCACATTCTTACACACCTAGCAAGAACTAGGACGCTTTTAGTTATTCAGATTTGGTTACCTTGCCAACCGAAACCTCGAACACACTTCACTATACGAGCTGTCCAAACACCCGAATCCTCGAAGGACATCACACCAAAACCGCGAGAACTTTCAACAAACTCTATATTCAGCCGAGAATCTCTCTAAACTCTATAAGAGCCGGAGAAATTCAGGACCTGTCGATCTGGTTCGTAATTTATTGAGCGATATCCGAACCTCCGAACTTCTTATCTGGAGCAACAGTACTCTTCATTCCTGTCAGGTTCTGGGACTCTGCAACTCATTCATCAAATGGACTTTATATCATCCAAGATTTTTCCGACCCTCTCAGGATTTCATCTCGGGAAGGGTTTATCTCCCCCTTCTTATTGGACCTGTCAAAAAAGAAGAAAAAAAAAACTGTTAGGGCAGTTTAATAAGGGAAGGGTTTCTGTGAGGAATTTATTTCTTTTGTTTCAGAACTGGCCACGGAAGCATCGATAGGCATTTTTTTTTGAAAAGGGAGTTTGGAGTGATAGACTAGGAGCTCGTATCGCTTTGAGCTCTCAATCTTTTTTTGAGGTAGGGTCATTTATCGGGGTTTATCGCCCCGTTCAAGAGTTCAAGACGAAGAGAGAGAGAGACGTTCAAGAGTTAATATTTCTCATTAGAACTGGTTTTTTATGTTTTATTGGCATTTGATAAAATCATCTAACATTCAGATTTGGTATCGGTGGGTAGAACATCCATTGTATGTATTTGGATATTGGTAAAATGAGAGTTGACTGAGATCAATTCTTGCCGAAAATGTGTTAAATTGATGCTGAATTTTTATTAATTTTATCATTAAAAGAAAGTGCGTTAAATAATTCGGCTATCTTAAGCAACATAGAAAGAAAATTAAGTTTAGGTGCACATTTCGATTGTTATTTTGGGCCGTATAAAAAGCTGAAATCTTGAATTTTACAAACTAAACACTTATAAATGAAGATTTTAACTACTACATTTCGTGATAGTTATGATAGTTATAGTCATGACTCCCCCATTATAATTTTAACCCTTTTAGTCCCTGCCGCCCGATATATTACCATTGAATCTTAGTGGAAATTTGGGGCGGTTAGGACTAAAAGGATTAATTTACAAAACCTCCCTAAAATTCATTCACATTGATTGTAACATGTTTGTTTCATTAAAAATCAATTTACATTTGAATCTTTGTAAACCTGGAATAAAGTTCAACACATTTATAGTTTGGTTTGGTATGAGTTTAATGGCCCGAAACCCCATTGGGCCATGCTGCGCCAACTAGACTGGATATTTAAAAATTCAGGCTAAAAAGCAACATATTTATAGACATTTTATACAAAGAATTTTAAGATCTTGATGGCTTTCAGCACGCTTTTAAATTATCATGATCTAAGTTTGAGGAACCCTGGATACGAATTTTTCATTGAAGTTTTTATTTGCAACAGGGAAGTCAGATATATATCAACTAGAAATGTCAAGTCCTTTATTTCTACTGTTTTACTGTGTTGATGATAACTTTGTATAATAAACCAAGGTCAAATAGAACGGATCATAACAGTTCACATAAAATTATGGATTCCGAAATAGATGCTTCATTTCATCCCTGTCGTCAGTTCCTAAACAACCTCATTCCGAATACGGACATTTAAATAAACAATCACATTTGAGTGATCACTATAACTCCCCACCACTTTATGAAAACGCACCAGAAACCCCTCAGAGATTTATAGGAGGATATAAAACACAAGCGCCAATGCTGTTGAACCCAGAGCAAATAGTCCCCAGGATTACTCCCAAATGCAAATGGCGCAGTACATACGTGAATTGGAAACACACCAACACCCCCCTTTAAATGGATTCGGCGATTCCAGAATTGGTTTTGAGACGCTGCTCTACAAATCGAGTTACTAATCATTCTGAGACCAACTGAAAGGATGAGACGTTTTAAAAGAACTCTTCTCCAAGCGCCATTTTTTATTCCCGCCAAAAATGTAAATTAGAACGGATGGCAGCGCAAAACTCGGAGAAAGATTCGAATTTTTTCTTTCTTTTATGTTGCCCGAGAGGGTGTATCTTGCGACAACAAACCCAATTTCTTTTCTCCGGATGTATAAAGGGGTAAAGGGAGGTTTAAAAGTTTGAATACTGTCGAGATTTCGTGTTTATTCTTGTTTGCGTGCGATATGTCTTCTTCCGAAGGCGGTGTGAAATTTATACTCCTTTGAATGACTGGAACGTGCGGGAGAACTTGGAGGGAATGGATGGGGTTGTGCCTCTAAAGAAAGGAAAATTTTCGGGCATTTGAGTGTCTTGTTCTTTTGGTTGAAATATGCGAAAGAAATGGGAATGAGTTTATTCTTGAAAACATAACAACTGAGGGTAGCGGGGAGTGCCCCAATGTGAGATAAGTGCCTATAATATGATGGACACCAAGGTCCTTTAAAATACAGAAGGGTGAGGCATTTCATATTTATTTAGATTAATTTAATTGCTACCACAAGTGCTCAATAGGCAAATAGAAATTTAACATCCAGTCTCACCAGCATCAAATTACTTTGTAGAGCCTGAAAAGTTTTAAGATGTTTTGGAGGTACTGTACTGTTTTTTAATTTTTTTGTTTGATTCTTCTCAGATTGATCCAAATTTTAATAATCATGCACCTTTCCTCCCCAATTTTTCGACTCCTTAAATATTTTTTGGCTGATGTTTTAAGAGTGAGGCGATTCTAAATATGGATAACCATTAACCAACCAACCTCTCCATGGGTACCTTTAGAAAACCACGAAGAGCAGAAAGGGCATTCAGGGGATCTTCTTTTGTTAATTTGGAAAAATACTGAATGGGTTCTTCATCACTGTTCGAAATATCCCTTTCTTGTGATTTTTCGATTTATCGTGTTAATATTTTCCATATGAAATCAACTCTTTAAATTTTAACGCAACTTGTATTTTAATGAGTTTCACTTATTTATAAGAATATTTTAATATATTCTAACCCAAGGAAACCTTGGCAGGTCAAATTAGTAAGCTCCCTGTGATACTTGATGGCACACGGGGAGGGTTTTTTTTATGATTTCAAATTATTGCCCTTCTATCTTCACAAATGCATTTTTAAGTCACATTTCTTCATCATTATAAACAACAAGATTTCCTTTAAAAAATCTAGATAAAGAAACATCTTTGAATACCCTCCCCATGTGTTTGGATAACATCCTTATCTATCATTTCCTTCATTTCACAAACTACATCAAACTCGTTCTGTTCTGCAAGTCAATAAAACGCATTTTATGTCGAGTTATCCATTTTTTACTCCACCGATCGAAACGTTTTTCCTAAACCAGAAAACAACCTTAAGTGAGTTTTAATCTTGCGCTCCATCTCCCAAAAACTCAGGTGAAAAACATTCGTTTTTGAATCTTTTGTTTTGAGAGAAAAATAAAAGTCCGGCTGTAAAGATGAATCGATGAAGAAGCACTTAAGAATCCGAATGTTTATTTTGAAGAACTGTTTGTCGCTTCTAATCATACCATTTGTTTTTACAACTCGTAAAATCCGCTGTGAAGAGATTTTACGAGTCCTTGAGATATGCCGTGTTTGCAATAATAAACTTCCATCACTGTTGAGTAACGGATTTATTGATTATGTATGTATGTATGTATGGAACTCTCCCGAAAGTTTCCCATTGTTAAGTGACTAGTGGGTTACATAAGGAGTGGCAAGTTAAGATTTTTAAAGGCTCATAAATTGAGTGATTTACGGGGAAATCCTAAAGCAAAACCTTTCAAAGAATGTGAAGGGCTTAAAATTAATTTTCTTAGTGTCGTTGCGTAAATAATAAAAATTCAGTTTATTTAACCCAAGGGTTTGTAAATCACGACCAAATTCAATCCTCCATAGCTCTTTTATTTAACCAGCTGACTTTTACTACCATTATTTCCTTTAAAACTATTGAAAATTTCTCGATCAATCATCAACATTCTTAAATATTTCGATATTATAATTCTTTCCTTAAACTACGTTTACTTATTGATAACCCTCTTCCAATTTTCCTCACCACCTTTCTAAAAAATCATAATATAAGAATCATAACTGATTAACAACATTCCCAGATTTTTTATGACATAATAACATATTTGTACGACAGATATGCACAACATTTTTACTGTATAAATAAACTTACTCATTGGGAATTTTTTGTCAGTACCAGTAATTAATTGGTCAGTGATAGAGAGCATTGATACTTAGACTGCAACGTTACTTGAACTTGGGGAAACAAGCTGAGAGCAAACAAAGAAAGTACTAGTTCCCATCGTGGTGTCTATAATCGACAGCAACATTTCCTGACAATATGACTCCATTACGCGGAAGTAGAAACTTCGTAAACAGAAAGCCTGTTGGGTTGTTAGGAGGAGTTTCGGTACGAAAATCGTGATAAAAAGACGATATATATATGGGTTTAACAAAAATAATCATATTTTTAAATTGACATTCTTCATTACACTCAAAATTCAGACAACGCGCTGGGAACTATTTTGTTTGTTAGTGACGTCATAGGGTCAGGAAACGTTGCTATAGTCTATTATAGTAATGAAGGGAAATTTAGTACAAATATACCAACCAAGCTTTGCAAGACAGTCTTCATTGTATCATGATCATGATGCAATGACATTTTCTATACAGTTGTGTTGGTTATACAGCTGTGACAGTTTCTATACATACTTGTAGGTAGGGCAAACATCACAAACTTTTCAGTGAAAAAGTTTGGGAAAATATACCCAAAGACCACTAGAGGGAAAGTAAGTTTACCCAACTCTCGAAACTGCTACAATATCCATCCGAAATTCCATCACTGACTTCCGTAACTGAAGTATCGATTTCCGAACCTTTCGAACTTCAAAAAAAAGGAGAGAAAAAATCGAACTCAATATTCCCCCCCAGAAAAATACCCTTCCCTCTCTTTATCTAACCCTTCAGTTCCCCCACTCTCGAAGGCCAGCCATTTTTTCTCTACCGTTCAAATGACGTCACGCCCTTACGTCATCCTTCCAATCCAGCTGCCGAAATATTCTTCAAGAGTGGCTGCCAACGACTGATTGCTGAACTTTCGCCGAGAATTATTATAAGAGACGACTGAGTTTTCTTCACTTCCCCTCTCGGGTGAAGAATGGATAGGAGGGCAAAGTCATTGAAAGGAGTTTATCACGAACGGTGATGTGGAAGGTTCGATAGCGTCTTCAGGGGGTGTTTAGTGGGAAACGATTTCGGTTTTGTCAGCGAGAATCTTTTTTTCAGGGGGTGGAACGACGATCATAAGTTCTCGAATGCCCCCTGTTGAATATGGAGTGTGGGGTATCGATGTGAGAAATGGGAGATTCAATAATGCAACTCCAGCAGAGCCTTGTGGCCCGGAACAGATCGTTTTAAAAACGAAGGTTATCGCTGCAAATATAGTATAAGAATGGGAATTATATTAAAGGAACTTTAAATGGTAATGCCACCTTTGAGGTGATATTAAAAGAACTATGAAAGATATGAAAGTCTTCGTTATACGGAGCAATTAAGCCTCATTTTCACTTTCGATCTCCATTTTGAAGGAATCGTCGAAAATCCCAAGCGTAAATTGTTTCACTCCTCCGATTTCCTATGCAAATGTACGATTCCTCGGTGGGGATCATTCATGGTGAACAACGAAAGTGAAACAGCATAAATGAGCCTTTAAAGGTTCATTCACACTGTTTCACTTTAACTGTTCGTCCTGCTCCTGAGTGATTCACTCCTGTGAAATCTCTAGTTTACATAGAAAGGGAAGGAGTAGAGAGAAACGCCAATTCACTTTTAACTTTAGATGATTTCTTCAACATGAACATGAAAAGGGCTGGCTGGTTGTTTTATGTTATGGTTATGTTATTCGTGTTTTATGGGACAATGGCCAGATTAGGCCATCCCAAGAAAACATCAAAAAGGATAAGCCTTGTTTGAGCCTTCAAGAGCGCATTTTCACTTATTCTGCTGTTGCCGGTAAAGGCTGATTCAGCAGATTATGATACCTTGACTCTTGATACCTTGCTCTTCTCTTGTTACCAGTTTTTTTTAAAGCATTAAAATTTAAATGTAGTTATTCCGTAATTTCTCACTTTCTAAATGTATTTCTTTACGCTAACAATAACCTAAAATCTCACTCAGTAATAAATTCCCCTCAATTGTTTAGCTAGTCCGTGGACTTAAACCCGTTCTCCACTGTTCGGGAATTACGGCAAGGACTATTAAAACCCCTCTGTAGGTCCGACAATACGAACCACATTTCTCATTCTTCTTCAGCAGTACAAAGCGAAGCATCCTGGTGGATCATTACAGAGTTCGCATTATTCTCACTATACGATTATGCGGGCTCCATTTTTAGGTGATTAATCGACGATTTATTAGACATCCGCTCAAAACTTTGCGAAAAAAGAAATTTCATTTTTCAAATCGAAGGTGGTTGCTCGATCGTCCTTTTGTGTAGGCTTTATTGAGTCTGCGGGAGAAATTGTGGGGAGTACATACCGTTAGAAGAATAAGTGGCTTATCTTTCGGACGGACATCTTGAAGTGTTTAGACAGTATGCGTTTGCACTGACTTAGTAAATATATTATTAATATGATATTTTTTAATAAGAACCTTGGAACGAAAAATGCCTCTGAAAGATAATGCGTCTTGATGAGTACTATCATCCCTCCAAGTTTGTACTCGACCTTTTGAGACACCCTGTGTATATATATATATATAAGGAAATCGCTGCCGTAATAAACTTTGTTCAATTTTAAAATTCTGCTAATTTATTTGATAGAGGACTCCTTTCCTATTGGTGTTAGATATTTAGAAATTGCATTTTTTTGTACTCAACTTACTTGGCGCTCCATAATGAATGGGTTTTGAGTATAAAACTATATAGTAGCTATGAGAATACGAATTCGGAGCTTATTTGATCTGCGAAAAATTTGGAATCTACCTCCACAGGGTTTGGATTTATATAGTAAAAGGCTATATCTGAACATTTAAATTTCTCTTAAAAATTAAAATTTCAATACTTATTACACTATATTAGAAGAAAGAGCACTACACATTGAAGAAAACTATAATTAATGATAGAAAATTGGGTAAAGGAGAAAACTGAATACTTAAGACACTTGACTGTTTCCAATTCATTCCAATAAAAATAAATGATTTTGTATACTCGCCACCCAATTCCAAAGTAAAAAATAATTGCTATGCACTCTAAACTTAAAACTCCTTGGAATAGAATAAAAGAAAGGTTCAAATCCAATTCTTAAAATGGCCTGCCTCGGACATAAATCAAGAGTAGACAATTAGTGCAATAAACAAGAAAAAACGGTGGCGAAATTCTTCAGCTTTCCACGCAACTAAAATTACCAGTTTTCCCCGCCTCGCATATTTTACACTAACAATTGAAAAGGGGTAAAAATTACGCAAACTGCTTAAAATTCCATTTATACCAATAAAGTAAACAATTTGTCACAGGCCAGAGGGTGCGAAACTCAAAAGAACTATCTCTTCAAAATAAACAGAACGCTTAAGACCATTAATAACTTTGAATAACACAAGCGTTCTGTTCTACCCAGAAAACACCATCAATCAAAAACGAAACGTTTTGTTTGTCAAAAACGAAAAATTGGCTATTGACCGAATTTCGAAAACATTCGTGTATATATTTTAACCAATCGCATTCGAGGGAGGAGTCTTGAACTGTCTAATTTACGAGTTTTGATAATTGCTTAGTCTTTATTGCATACTTTCGGTGAAAGAGGGGACAAACCATGGAAAACGAAACACGCAGGGATTTCTGAAGGACTTGGTTTTCGATCCATAGTGGAATCTGGGAGTTTGCTAGTAAAATAAATAAGGCTAATAAAATGACCCTTCTGAGTCATCCAGTTATTTTTTAGGAAGTCTTAAAATAACAGGCCAAAGACCCTTGTCGGACATACACTATACTTTAATTATAAAACATTGAGATGAGTAAAACTACTCAAAAAACACTAACTACACCTATTTGTTCTTTTGCAGAAAACACAGTAACACAACAACATACTAATTTACTACGAATGATGAGAAAACCTTTGCTTATCCTAATAAAGTTGAAAGAATTATGTTAAAAGATTTTTCCCCCGTTGACCAATACACCAGATCAGATCAATACTTATTATCACGTTCTTTAAAATACTGATGGTGATTAAGTACTTTCTGAAATGCATAGGTATCGCGAATATTTTTTAGAATGATATTTAAAAGTAGTCCCTGCTGTTATATGAACTGTTTGTTACAGCTAATTAGGAGTTTTACACTGCTACTTCATTTTCCAAGTACACAAACTTTATATGCTGCTTGTTTCTAAAGTGGTGGAGTAGTGGAAAAAAGTGGAGAAACAGTTCCCCCTTTCTACATAAATATACCCTCGGCAATAAAGTATGATTACCTGTAGAAAGATTCTTTGCATTGCTCTCTCTTAATGGGCGGCATTTTGTTTAAGAATAAACAAGAATTTTCTTCTCTGGTTATTAAGAAATGATTATTAATGAGTATCCTATATTTTGCTGCAGTGTACTTAGAAGACTACTTCAGCTTAATTCATATTTACGATAAAGGGTTTATTCAAATTTTTGTACTTCCAAAATAATATTACTATATGAATAGGGACAGTAATCTTATTTTATGTGGTCAAACGACAAACCAATCTTCAATTACAACTTCAATTGTGATTGTGACTGCTCTTTCACCTAAACGGTAGTTAAAACTGTTTTAGCAGATCCTCAGGATTAAGTTAAAGTTGAAATAACAGGATTAAAAGTAAATTTTACTGAGCATAATAAACTGTTATTTTTAGCCCTTTTCAAATAACGTAAATATCTCGGGCTTTATAAATACTTGTTTTCTATTTATTTATTTAGTCAGTGTTATCCTTAAATGCGAGCTCACAAAGGAGAAAATGTAAGACCTTGAATATATATTTCAAATGAATTCTTCCAATATTCGTAGTCATCATATTGAATTAATTAGAATTGACCATTTTCACTTTTTGAAAATTTGATGTTCAGCAATCTTAAAACAAAAATATTTAACACGAACCACATCTCATCGAATAAAGAACACTGTATAAAAGACGCTTTACCAGATTCCAAACCTGACCCCAATAACTTAAGTGTATTTCACAAAAACCCTAGTAGGCTTTCATTCCAGATCAAAACTAAAACGGAATCTCGTATATTTCCCATCGAAAATGGCGGGAGTTTGAAAGGTGGGAAAATGACCGCCAATGACGATTCGAAATAGCAGAAATCACGTCTTGGAACGGAATCCGTTTACTAATCACAAAGAGCCTTAACGACATTATTTCAGGCCCTAAGTGACCAAAAATATATATCCTCTTCCTTCTAATGACCGTCATTCTTGATGTATGATGGAGGGCTTAACCTCCCATCTCTGGATGGTCAATTTCGCTTGGGACAAAGAGGGGTTTTGTGAGAGGCTGACGTTTTCTAAGGATTGGGTACTGAAAAATGGAAGAAGTATGGGTAATATTTGGAGATATGGGATGGTAGTGGATCACTAAAAATATTAACCTGTATTGAGAATCATCAGTTTTCTATCCAGTTTTAATTATTAGAGAGAATTATATTATCTATTAAATATCAATAGTTACTTTTTAGTTTAAATAGCTTCATTACTTTGAATATTCGGTACTTTTTGCTTTATCCATCCCAATTAAAAATCACCAAATTTTTTTTTTTTAAAGTCTAAGATTCGAGGTGTCTTGGCAATATTTTATTTATTATTTGATTTTTACATAATGTATTGCGGACAAAAGTTTCAAATTGGTAAAATATACTCACAAACTTTATAATTTATAATCAATTCCGGCCACCGTGATTGGAAGGACGAGCGCAAAACCTGAAGATTGAGGAACTATATAGGTACACTGAAGACAATAAGGGAAGATAATCCAATAGGGATTGAATCAATTACTGAACCGCAGAGTATAGTATCTAGTAAGCCGTGCTCTGAGCTTAGAGATCGACTGGGCTTTTTATTGTCGTTTAATTTACCTTTGTTGTACCCTTTACATCTGTGCTCGTAGTATTTTAATTTATAAAGCAGCAAAATAAAGCTGGATTTTCCCCACATTGTTGTATTCTTATGAACTATTGCATATTGTCATTTATATGTCAACTTATATGTGAACTTATCTGTCTAGTGAAACGCACTAGACAATTGACATGTTTGCTTAACCGGGAAAAACGAAAAGTGTATGAAAGTAAAAAATGAAACATGGCAATCCTTCCTTGCTTGACTTTTCTAATACCAACAATATGTCATAATTTTAACACCCACTATACCCATGGTAATTTTTAAGAACTTAATATTAATTGTTGCCTGCCTTTCTTGAAGGTATTATTTCGTCAAAAGAACCAGAAACTCCTTTTCTTTAACCCTAGCGTAAGTTTTCCCCACAACAACATCATGATAAAAGGAAGAAACAAACATTCCACTTAATCTTATTTAAGTGACATTAACTGTATTACACACCCTCACCATTGCCATTTATATAAGGCAGGCATAGCTATATTTTCTTATTTTCCCTCAAGTAAAGAAACTGCTGCCAGAATCCTACCGAAATAAAAGATAATCTTAATTAATCTGCGAAAAGAATCTTTGAGGTGGTTTTCACCATTTCATTTGGTCGTCTTCAACGGGCTTACATTGCGCAGTAATAGCGTTTTCTTTTATTAATTTAATTCTTTGAGGAACAACAAAAGCACAGAACTTTGCGGTGTTATATGAACGACTAATTATTTTAAACAGGCCTTCTAGGAGTGGGAATTCCATTGAAGATATTACCATTTGCAAAAAGTTCGACAGTGAAAGAGACAGACTTCCCCAAAAGATAATCTTATAAAATATGCATCTTAACATGTTTGTTATTACGTTATATTTTGTGGAGCATGGGGAGATTTTAAATTTGTTTCAATAAAAAAAAATATGTTTGTTAATTTGTATTAATATAATAATACCATGAAGATCCAAAGAAATTGGTACAGCAAAGGAATATCTCTTACAAGCACGCTGAGTCAAGACTCTATTTATATGGCCTTACTACTTACTATACTCCTATATTTGACGTTATTACTTTCTACTTTCTTTGACGTCAAAAGTAACACGATACACATTTTCACTTCCAGAATTATTAACTTTAATGTTGTTGTAACTGAACTGTGGAGTTTAGTTAGATATTGTGTTATGTATTGGCAACAAGTAGGCGGTGTCGCCGAGAGTTCCTGATGCTATGAAATATCTGAATAAATGTGCTGTCAATCTTATCAGTCTCCTGTTTATTTGCTGGATTAGGGAGCTGTTAGTTAGAGCAAATGTTAAACAAAATATTTTGCATATCAATAAAGATAAAATTACAGATTATGCTTTTCCTAACTACTTAAACATGACTTAAGTTTCTATAAATTCATTCGAATGAAAGTGTTTTATTTAATGATATAAAATACCGATACAATTTAAAGATGGGATGAAATATTCAAATTTACATCGAGGAATACCCATACCTTACACTTCAAAAATACTGTAAAAAGCAGTTTAGTTTGGTTATTGTTTTATGTCGCAAGAAACAGGCAATATGATATTGTAAAAAGCGGTTCCTTTAAAAATGTTTAAAGTTGCAAGTGTTTTTAAACAGATCAAGCATTATATCCGCAAACTTGAGAAATATCTTACCTTGAAAATATTCAAAGTTCAGTTAAATACAATCTAATAAGTGCTCGACATTGTATTATTAAGATGTCACGTTGGAAAAATAAATTCATTATTTTCCCAAGCTTTTCCTTTTTAATCCGTTATATTTCTCAACGTCCGAAAGAGGATTTATTCCCGTTATTACTTTCAAACAACGAGATTGAACGCAATTTCAACCCTAAAAGAAAAATTGAATTGGAAGTTAAACTCATAAAAGTCGCAGTTTTATTATGATTAAATGGCGTATAGCAGTTTCCCGACACACAAAAAAAAAAACCGTTATTGGATTTTGAATTTCAAGATATCTTTGATCTAAGAATAGGACAACTTCTGGGCTTTGGATAATGTAATAAATAAGAAGTCCAAAAAGTTGAAGCGATCAATTCAGCGAATCCCCCGGAATACGTTAACGGAAATCCAATTCGTATGAAAAAATTGTTTTCGTAACTTTATTCGGTTACGTTAATTCAGTCCCAGAGTGTGGGGAGGAGGGAAAATAATGAGATTTCTGATCGGTAGTGGCATTCAAGATTTAATGCAAAAAATGCAAATAAGTTGGAGTTAAGGGGAAAAAACTGTTAATTTTTAAATCCCTCGACAATGAATTTCAATAAAAGCACCTCGGAAAAAATAAACTCTGCAGGTAGGGAAGTTGGAAAGTAACTAGAATACTGTTTCTGGTTAAACAAATATAGTTTTTCTGTTTGGTTTTGGATGAAGCAGTTCTTTTTTGGAAGATAAAATGTAATGGGATTAAAACAGTTTAAGAAAACTTTAACTATTTTTTCGTTGGGGAGGTTTTATGCCACAAAATCCATGCCATATTCGGTCAGTCTGCCCATCAGACACAAGACGTAATATCTCAACTCCTTATGATACAAGTTATAATTTAGTTGAGTTTTATCAAGTGGATGCCGTACACAAGACTATAAAAACATTACGGTATCATTTGCTTGTTGTTAAAAGGTAGTAAAATTTTATTCTGTTGAAATTTTTATTATTATAAAGGACTCCTTTCCCTGTCAGTATTAAAAACCACTTTTCATAAAAATATCAATACCACCAATTTAAATATTTTTTTTGTAATGAACTTTTAAAAACTTGTAAGGTTTTTCAGCCCAGATATTTTTATACATTGAATTTTCGTAAATCTACACTTCTAAAGAAATACAATTTTCAGTTTTTAAACATAAATAGAAATCGACATGGTTTCCTGGAGCTAAATTGATTTATTATAAAGAAATTTCCAATTTTGAAAAGTTTTTTGCCACTATAAAATGAAAAACGTGAGGAAATTTCTTCAAATCGTAGGATAGCGTCATCTTACCATCACTGACATTTACTGTATGCTATGAACCGTAAAAAATTGTCCTTACATCAAGTTTAGTTGAAATAACTCTCTACATAAATCCTCTCCTTCATATATCATACCGACCACTTCTTTTCAAATATGAATCCTCTTACCATGTTCAAAAAATGGACTCGGATCTGCCCAGACAGCCTGCTTTCGAGTTATGGTCAACAAAAGATGGACAGTTGTGACGGTTGCGACACCCACAGTTATTACACCTGCACTTGCTGTTTCCCACAATTGCGGTTTATTAGAGAACTTATTTTTCTCAATTTAGTCACTCTGGGCACCTATTTCTCGAGTTTTCAGACAGAACATTTTGCACGTCTTAGTATAAATCACACCCCGTTCCGAACAGAATTCAACAATTCCTTAAATAGAAAAAGTTTTTGATAGGTCGAGTGATAGGAAGTAATTATTTCAATCATTCAGAAAACGTGGCATTACAAGTAGAAGATGGAACTTCTTTAATTCGATGTCTTTGTGACTAGCATACTCACTACTAAAAGCTCTTTTACTGCGCTGTGACGTCACATCAAATAGAAGCCCGTTTTTTGTTCACGTGACTTTTCTGACGTTTTGGCAAAAATTAAGTTGAATTTTAAATTATTTAAAAAACATTTTAGAACTTAAAAATCAGAAATTTGAGCGTTGTGAACCTATTACCTATCAAGAAAGTGTAAAATTAAGCAAATCCCTTGAGCAAATCAAAATACCTCATCATACAAGTTGCGCTGTATTTAGAAACGGGTTACACGAATTTGCAACTTTTTCCAATTATTCACTGTAATGCCGGATAATAACCAAGGCAAGGGCGTGAAAATCATAACCTAGATTCACCTATTCCAGATAAAACTTTATGTTGGAAACCTCCTCTACCGCAACTTCCACTGACCGCAATTCCCTGCGAAGCTAATAAATATTTATTATACAGTCCCCTGGAAAAGAGTTTTCCCTCAACCGACAATATCCCATTTTAGAGTGCAAATAAATGTAGCGGAGCGATCAGGCTTGCCCGGTGGCTGTCAGAATTCGTTTAACCTTTACAGCATGTTGGTGAGCTTATGGCTACAGAGGGAAATAAATGAATATGAATGGACCTGGCAGCGGTTAGAGAGTGCCGTGGCCTTTTGTGATGGTGAATATGTAGAGAACTTCGGAGGTATGTGTGTTACAGGGTGCATGTTTCGTGTAAAGTTTGGGGGGAGGATGGTAGATTTTTTCATACTTTGATATGCCCAGCTAAAAGTAAGGAAAATGTACACCGTTAGAAGGGAATAAGGTTCTGGTTTACATTGCTAGTCCGGTAGGATAGTTTTTTTGTATCAATCTGCAACACCGGTGCAGTAAGTTCCAAGATAGTAAAGATCTAATTAATAATGAACATTTTAAAGCAAAATTAGCAATTTTAAAGTATTGCAAATAATACAAATAATAGTAATAATGCATAAAATGCAGTTTGAAAATTATATTACAGTAAATGAAAAATTCAATAGCTCTCTTTCAAAGTTTTTAATGTATAATGACGAGGTGAACATTAATCTAACATCTTGTATTTCTCCATTAACATCCAATCATGGATAAGTCAAATATTGAAAAAAATTAGTTGGTAAATTAACATGCAAGTTTCGAGATAAATCTGAAGCACTCGATGCTAACGGGGCCAACACTTTCCCAGTGATATTTGTAAGAAAACTGTTGGCAACGAGACTTTTTACAACATGAGCAAAACAACTGTGTAAAGTCGTTCCAAATTCCTTATTCTCAAAATTTTAATTAAATTGAAACACATTTTCCTACAAAATTTCCGTAAATAACACCTGTAGATGACAATTTTACTAAATTTGAAAAGATATGCTATTGTTAATATCTCCTACATTTCAACATTGCATACCTAAAAAATCTGACAAAAGTTTTCAAGCTCATCACATTTAGTAGAAAATATTATCCCTACACTATTTATTTTTTTTACATTTATTACTTTAAATAGAGGCTGTAACCTACATAAATGGATAAAATTTGTATTATACTTACGTACTAGAAATGGTTAAAAAGTTGGCTAAGTAGTTCCAAATTCATATTTCAAAACTATTTTCTATTAAGTTTCTTTGAGAAGACTGTACTGAAGCTCATCACATTTAGTAGAAAATATTATCCCTATACTATTTATTTTTTTTTTACATTTATTACTTTAAATAGAGGCTGTAACCTACATAAATGGATAAAATTCGTATTATACTTACGTACTAGAAATGGTTAAAAAGTTGGCTAAGTAGTTCCAAATTCATGTTTCAAAACTATTTTCTATTAAGTTTCTTTGAGAAGACTATACTGATGAACCACTGAATCAAACTCACCTGTAAAAAATTAATTACTAATTTTAATTAAATAGGAATCAAATTATAAACATTATAAAACATATTAACAAAACCAAAACATTGGTTCAAAATTTAAAAACAACAAAAATCATGCTAATTTAAAAAATATTTTGCTCATAAATTCTTTAAAGATTAATTTAGATGGAATAAAAAGTCAAAGTTAAACACAACTTTAGTTACATAGTGTTGCTATTACCACCAATATATTAGTATTTTTTCAGCTAAAAATCTAGATTGGTTGGTTGGTTGGATTTTTATAGTTTAGGCCCATGTAAAGACATTATGTGCCAAACAAGAAAAAGTAGAAATATAAATATGTAAATATAAAGTAAAATTCAATCATTTGTAATTTTTCGCATTCAATAACATTATGAAAAAACATAGTCATAATATGAACCCTGGAGTTATATTTCTTTCTTCACATTTCCACTAACAAAACCCCAACCTGATCTTTAAAAACAGTTAATCTTGTTTCACATTTACGAAAAAGAAATTGATAGTAAATATCTTTTTAACTAAAAGCTAGGCAAGGCTTCAATTTACTCTGTGTAAGTGGTGTGTAAAATATTTGAAGATGTAATAATGTAATGCAATAGTAACACATTGTAAAATTTTACAAAAATATATTATACCATTTAACTCAAAAGATTTCATAAAGAGTTAAGTTTAGTAAGAAAAAAAACTTTTTTTATCCTCCAACATCTCTAAAATTACAGAGCCAGCCATTTTAACAACACAGAACCATAAAACTTTACAAAGTCTCGCCAAAATTAGTCATTTTCCACACAATAAAAGTTCCCCGTTCTCAACAACATTAAAAGCGATTCCGATATTTCACAAAAGAACTCCACAAGCATTCCCCAAATCCCAATAATTCAAAAACCAACTTTCCCCACAACAGTTCCTTCAACGCCAAAAACCTCCCTAAAAACTTTTCTCAAAATAATAAAAAAAAAAACAGAAAATTGGGGATTTCCCCCTTATCACCCATTAAGCCGGTGTCATTCCCAAGCCCTTATAAAGACCCCGAGACAAGAAACAACTTCAAAACGTGAAGAAGTTCGAGTCATAAAATTATATTTCCTTTCTCGGCCCTGTTTGCTTTTACGACGCCCATGCGACGTTTTTCAGCGACGAAATTAACGTCTGAGACGTATTCGTCAACGACGTCTCGCGTTCACCGCAATTACTTTCAGAAATTGCATCCCCGTTCCAAGTCCTTTTTAATCCCTCCGGGTTCTGGTTCGAAGTTTAGAGGACGTTTAATTTTAATTGAATTTTTGAAGGGTGTTTATTTTTGACAACGTCGTTGGAGGTGATTTTTTTTAATGTCGTTTTTAATTTTGGGAATTAAACAGTTTCATAATAATTCTTTTTCCTTTGTATTATTTGATGAGGTAAGTAGCGAGGTTGATTTAACACTACTTAAATATTTATTAAGTTGCGTTTAGTAATTTCTTGAGGGTGTCGTAAATTGTTTTATAGTGTCTCTTCTTTCTATCTTAATTTGTCTTGGGATAAGGTTGGATACCTATTGGGTAAAATTAAGTAAGCGTTCAATATTAACGTTCGATAAAGCTATTAAAGATTCTAGAGGTATTAATTCACTTAGTTTTATTTCTGTATAAATTTGAAAGTATTCAAAAGCTATATATATTAGTGAAATATAAAGGTAATTATTACTTATTTTTGATTAAACTTTAACACTGTGTTTGAACGGTGTTGGAAATCTATGGCATGGTTGTCTTGTGAATTTTACATTAAAGGAAAAGTGATAAAGTTTTTTTTAAAAGACAAGTAGGATATGTTTACAATAATCAATCTCAAAGTACAGGAAAATTTCTGAAAAATCAGACAAAAACCACTGAGCAAATTTTACTATTTTATAGAAAACCCACGATTTCTCAAATGACCCCCTAACTACTAACAAATGAACACGGTTTAAATATAAAAGAAAAAAGTTTAATTTCCTAAAGAAAATTCATAGAGTTAAGCTGTGTGTAATTATTCCTCACTGCGAAGGAAAGATTGAGAGATCATATTTTATTAAGTTCCACATTAAATTTAATGTTGAGTTATTGGGTTATTGGGTTAATGTTGAGTATTACTCTTATTGGGTTATGGGTAGTCTTATTTTTTTTGTAATTCAAAATTGTTTAAAATGGTTGTTAGAAATAGTATATTGTGCATTTTGAATTAAAGGGAAAGTGGTGAAAAAAGTTCAAAAGTAAAGTACTAGAACATTTGCGGATTGTAAACATAATATCAAAGCATCCTATTTTTTATAAATTCTTTCAAATCTTTTTGAACGAAGTTTACCATTTTACATAAAATACACCATCTCTTTAAAGATTGATTCTCTGGTGACTTTAACAAATAAACGACAACAAATATTTAGAAAATAGGAAAATAGTTTTAAAAAAAGTTTGAGAGTTATGCGAAATTTGACACTGAAAAAGATGAAAGCATGGAAAATTACAATTTTTCACAATGTTGGTGAAGTGAGAGTAACCCTCTTCTAATTTAATTTTTGAAATATTTATTTCTTTGGCAAATACATTTTTTCAAAAACGCTGTTACAAAGAGCATGTATGTAACCAGTGAATTAAGCTGTATCCTCTTCTCTCTAGCTCTAGTAACTCTCCAAATCTTTGAGTGCATTTTTTATACCACACAAATGAATAAATATTTTAAAAAAAAGGTGTAGCTTATTGATTACTTGGTTTTCAAGTTCCTCACCTCACGATTTTTTTTAAGTTTATGAAAATTCATTAATTAGGCTTTCCCTAACCACTTTTAAGTACTATTTTAATCCTCTAGTTGAATTAGCTAAAAGATTAAATTAGCTAATTATCTCAAAGGAAATTCCATCGAAAGCCTATTTCCATAACACTTCTATAACACACTCGCTATTGATTCACGAAAGCATACATAACCAAATTGAAATCAATTTCTACTCCGACTTGGAAACATAAATCTACCTTCCGCATACATACATTAAACAGCGTTGCTTTGATCTGGGAGTACTTTTGAATTATAACGAATGCAAGTGGAAGAAGGGATAAACGCACCAACATGAAATCAATAATCAATCTGCAATGGCTGTGTAGTGTAGTGGATTGAAGGAGTATATCTCAGATTTTCTCTCGGCTCATAGTGATTGAAGTTACTAACGCTAACCCATCAAGTTAGTGGTTTTGTTATATTTTATAAGCTATTTGTTATGTTAGGTATTAAAGTAAATAGACTTAATGCACAGCCAGAACAAAACGTAAGGAATTAATCCATGCGGATATTCCATTGGTTGTTTTCATGCATTAATGATGTGTAAATACGGATTATATTATCACTTTATCTTTTGCTTGCTCTTTATAGTGTTTTAAAACTTTCGCCAAAGTGTTGCATAGCCAGATTCCTTGCAAGGAGTTCATAAAAATATTCCAAGAACTTTTGTTTAAGACCCATAGTTTTCCAGATATTTGCGACAAATAAATAAATGACGTCATACCCGGTTTACACTAAAACAGTTATGAAAAATGAAATATTTATATTTTGTTTGCAGGCCTAATATGTGTCGTCTTATATTTTTCTGAAAAATATGTTTCGTAGAGGTCTTTTCTCTAGAATTTTTTTATGTTCTTCAGGCAAGGAATTTGACTGTGCAAAGTTTGGTAAACTTGACCAAACATCTTTTATTTATAGGGCAGTCAATTAGTTACCTATATACTGAGAGCAAAATTATTTCGCTTCATTACATTTTACTCTAGCAATAAAGTCGGTTGGTTAGTTAATTTTTTATGGCACATCAGACCTTTCCGTACCAAACAAGAGCTATAAAGTTGTCTAACTACATTAACTTTTAAAACGACTAACTAAAGTACCGAAGAAAGGATTACACATTCTCTTTATAGTAAATGTTTCGCTACTTATATTTTTTAAGGTAAACCATAAAATAACTTCTAAAGTTTCCTCAACCAATTGGTAAATAAAACATTTTATAATGATTGCCACGGATAAAATGTGACAAATTCAGCAGCTTACAGAAATGAGGCCACAAAAGCTGTAGACAAAACAAACCATTTAGGAACAGTCAAAAAAACTACAAAACATTCAATCATTTTGACATGGAAAAACTGTCACAGTCATCCACAACACCTTGAAAAGAGACGAATCGTTTAAAACGCAATCAATCATCCGTACATTATTTCCTAATACAAAGCTAAACAGAAAAGTTTTATGAATTGACGTCAGATTTCTTTAGTATCATTCAATATTTTGGAATTCTTTCCAATCTAAATGCGGTACTTCCGTATACTAGAGGTTTTTTTTACGATTTTGAAGGAAAGTTTTCCCTCAAGAAGGATTTTGGGTTTCAAAGTCTCCTTTTTAAGCAAAATGCTTTCGGAATCGTACATTTTTCTGCAGGAAGGATTTGATGTTTTCCGGAGGTTTTTTTTTCGAAGCTCAAAACTTTTTGTGCCGGAAGCCATTTTGAGGGTTCTTGTTCGAAAGTTCATGATATTTTTTTTCTTTTATTCCAGATAAAAACTTTAAATTAAACACACTGATTTAAAATGGATGAATGAATAAAAAATTTCTTTTGGGTTCTTTTAATTTTAATGTTTGGAGTGAAAATAAAATGACATACCTATGTGAGAGGTGCTTTGGGATATATTATGTTATAGCTTAGTACAAATAATATGAGAATAATTAAAAATACTTAATATGTATTATGAGGATATTCAGGAAGGTTACACATTTACATTAAAAGAGTTACAAAAGCAGAACTCTTTTTCTTATTCTGCAGACAGCCTTTTCAAATCATCTTTAGTTTCCATAATTTACCAAACTTTTCTAATTAATTTTTGTGTTGTTTTAAATAGAGCATACAAAGTATCGAAGCAAGTTACGTTGTAGACAGAGAATTCCTATCTGTAAATATTTCGACCTGGTTTACAATATCATTTCGAAATCAGGTGTTTTCTTACCTTCCCTTTGGTTTCATTATAAACTCTAAAGAAAATCTCTGGAAAATATTTCAGTTCCTCGTAGGTGGAGGAGTATTCGATTTCTTGAAAGTGGATCGGGATTTCGGTTTTTGAAAATTTGATAGGTTATGAAACCCCTGATGTAAATAAGACATTTTATCATAAACTCTTCATAACCTAATTTATTCACGAAAAGTATTACACGGCATTTCCTGGTCATCATAGGACAGAAGTATCCATTCTAGTGACAGATTGTCCCTAATGCACGAGCATTATTTTCAACCTTCAAACATTTTAACGTTCTGAAATATGGATAGTTCGGAGAAGAGTAAGTTAAGTCATTTTGCTTCCTTGCTTATATTATAGTCTGTGTAAATAAAATCGGCGGTTTCACGTCATTCTTTACCATGGCAACGCAGAAGAAATACATTGAGAAAAAACTCAAGGTCAACCGCCGATTCTATTTACACAGAGTATAGTAGTGGTATATGTAACACATAGTATTTATATCATTTTCTAAAAATATTTATAATAGAAAAATGTAAAACACTTTTAGGTTTTTGAAAAGAAAAATAATGTACTATTAATGCTTAATTAACAATATTCATTTCTCACAATCCTCAAATCAAAATTAGAATTAATTTTTTAAATATTAAGTTATTTTTTTAGAAAAATAAACTAACATAAGTATCACTGATTTAAACTGAAGAACCTTATAACAAATATTCTCGTACTTGTACCCCTCTTGCCCGAACCTTGCTCCCACACAAATCCCCGTTTCTTTGGCATTAACCAAGGAGGATACCTTAGAGGTTTTCACTCCATTCACCTGACAAGGCTCATGACAGACTTTTCAAAAAAAAAAAAAAAAAATCCCCCATCCAATTTCAACTAAAGCCCGTCCAGAGACTTCTCCGACACAAAATGAAAAAACCACGAAAAACGCACCGACACAAAATGAAAAACCAAGAGAGAGGCTTCGTATTGTGTTACACTTTATTCAAATTCAAACTCCCGGATATTGCAAAGTCGTGTCACGTTGTGGCCATATGGGAAATAAACCTTCCTCTGATTCGATTCCATTTAGGACCTCTCTCCCGATCCGGGAATCCGTCGGGAAAAAACAGGAACAGACGGGCAGGAAAGGGCCTCAAACGTGATCCATCCATATCAATTACAGCAAATCTGAAGCAGGGACCGTGATTCCCGAGTCGAATTCGGGGATCGAAGCTGGTACGGTTTTTGATTGGATTGCCTGTCTTAATGACTTGTGTGTATTTAAGGCAGCAGCCAGAGCAAAAAAAATTACTAACCATTAGTTAGTAGAGTACTAACCATTTGAGTTTGCTTCTGCTTAGCAATTGTAGCTGTAGAGTATAGGACATGTCAATTTTGTGGCGAATGAGTGTAAAAAAACTGGTTACTGTGAAAGAGTACAATGTTACACTATATAGGATGATCTTTAATTCTAAACCTCAGAGCAAAAAAGTTCATTCAGGAGAGAAGAAAACAAAAATTTTATACTGTAATTCGAATTTTTGAAAACATTTAAAGTTATTTAAATTAATTTCATTAAAGTTTTATTGAACAACTTAAAAATTCAAATTAAAATATAAAAGTTTAGTAGTTTTCTCTCCTGTTAACTAGTGAAACAAAGGTTGGTTGGAATTTTATAGCCAAGGCCCCTAATAGGACATTCTGTGTCAAGCAGGACAGATAATAAAACACAGGTGAAAAAGTCCGTGTCAAACGCAGTCTATGCGTTAAAGTAACTTGATGAATTTTAAAATAATTTGCATTCAGCAAGTGATAAAGAATATATTAGAATAATTCTAGTTTGCCAAGGGCGAAACAGGTGGGATTCACCAGGGATCATGCAGCAAATTTTAAGGGAATGTAAACTACCTAAAGAAAATTCAGGATCACACAGGTGGTACCTGATACGCTAGAGTGCGGACAAATGTTGCTAGAAGCAATGGAAAGAGGGGTTATTGAGGGAAAACTTCTGGGGGGCTAGAAATAAAATTTCAGTACCAATTATATAAAATGATTTAACTCAATTATACATATAAACTGTGTAAAGCTTTTTTTCTTAAAAGGTAATCTTCGCAATGCCACAAAAAAAAATTTGTAGCATTACATTTTTTAGTGCCCTTTAAAGACGTACTTTTTAAGAAATAAAAAGCCTTACTCAATTTTTATAATTATACTAAATTAATATTTTTGGCTTTGGAATTTTATTTCTTCCACCAATCATTGACCCACAATAACGTCTCTTTCTACCTTTCTCGCAACTTTGTTCGCACTCTAGCCCTCAGGTTTCCTGTGAAATTCTGAATAATGGTCTTTCTAAAAAACTTTACGAGAAATATAGAAAAAAAAGTAATAAAACTCAAAATTCGCACGGAGAAGTTAAGTTCTCTTAAAATCTACTCTACTAGAACGACTTATTGACACACGAGTCAACTCGTGTGAAAAAATAAAATTGGTGAGGGGGTGTAATCATATTTAAAAGTTAGAAAACTAACTAAGAGTAAGAGTTTTTTAATACCATTTACTTAGACTTTTTTATGCGAAAATAACCACAAAAGATAAGCACTAACCTTCCTATACCAAATGAAAATGAACAGAATGATAAGTTCTTATCACTAAGAATTCTCAAAAGGAAATTCCACGAGTGAAACTTTAAACTAAAAATGAAATCAAACAATATTCCCAAATAGAACAGCTGTTTTCTTGTTCCCAAAGAGATAAGCTTCTTAAAAACCTCAACTTTTCCCCCCGATCTTTCAAATAGATTTGCTCGTAATCTCACCAAAAATATCCGAGATATACTATAGAACTTTCACCTTAGAAAACGACTTCAAAAAACCAGGATAACAACATTCCAGGGGACCAATTGGTTCTCACCACTCCTTTCACACGACAGAATAGAAGAGTTGAGTTGCAGTTCCAAACTCCTTTAAGAAAGATTTTTCGGTTTTGACAGGTGAGTAAAAAAATATGCCCAGGATTTTTTTTCTCCAGAGGTTGGTGTATAAATAGCTTTTGCAGGGTCCAATGATTCGCGATCTCAGGTTTTCACCAATGGGCATCGGTGAGAATTCTTCCCAACATACCATTTTTCAGTGTTTATCGTTCTGTGGGGTTCATGGTGGAATTTTTGTGGGGATTCTTTTCTTGGACCTCGCGGTAAATGATTCGTGAAAGCATGAGAAATGAGAAGAAAATTTGATGAATTGACTGAAGCTTTTTTTTCCGTATCACTGTGATTGATATTCCTAAAGTAATAAAAAATGAATTTTTCTGCTGTTGGAGATTGGAATCCCATCAATTATGAATTGTAAAAAGAAGTTCCAAACTTTTTTTACTCGAAATATAATCTAGTGACTCTGAAGTAAACAAGGGAATTCTAACCAAAGTTTCTCAAAGCTTAAAGCGTACCTGTGCTGGCCAGATCAGAAAGAAAACATTTTTAACCGATTTATGTTTTTCAAAATGCAAAACTTTTTAATACTTAGAAACTGGTTCTGAAACTTTCTTATGGATGGCCTGGGGGGACTAAGTCATATTTATGGTTGGTTGGGTTTTTGGTTTCATTACACTAGGTTCACATTATCATGTTCGTGGAAATCGAAGTCTAAGCATTTTGTTATATTCGCTATTTTTATGTATTGCTTTAAAAATACTATACTTGTAAGGGGTTGAAAATATATTTGTTTAGAAAAGTATGTTTAAACTTTAATAAAGTATATTAATGTAAAAATTGAATAATTCTAAAATCAAATATTTTTTTAACCTTATTTGTTCAAATCTTTTATCTATATCAGTGTATATTCAATAACTGAATATGAAATTATTACATTTCATTATATTGAGAGCATTACATTAACTTTATTATCTTATTATCTTTCGATAGACTTCGGTTTGGTTTGGTTGTGGTTTTATAGCGCAAGAACCTTAACAGCCATATTCACAGCCATCAGCGTCGGTGTTAACAGGCAGCTAAAGAACGAAAAATTAGCTTTTCGCTGACTCTGATTGGTGGAAATCTTTTTTGACTTGGGATTTAACACCGACGCTGATGACTGTGAATATGACTGTAAGACTTCAGTATATGGTGAGTGAAAATCTAACAGTCATGATATTTACAAAGGAAGATTTGAAAAAAGACAAGGGAAAAATTCACTCACACTACAGGATGTTTATTAAATTTTGGGTGCACTGTCAAAATTGATATATTTTAACTCAAAAACAAATTCTGCCCATTTTATTTCAACAGTTTTTGAAATGCAATTTTCACACAAGAAATTACCTTAAACAACATCCATTCAAGGTGAAATGTACTTATAAATCAATTACTTATTTCATGCCCATCTCAGGAATAGTCTATCTCAACCTTACTCCTGTGCTAAGATTGGAGAAGGCCGCCGTCCCAAAAAATCAATTAAAAGAGTTTTGATACCTAGCTAAAGTTATACTTCTACACAAAAAAAGCTAGCAAAACTTAGAATTTTTGGTATATAGCTCAAGAAAAGATTGTCTGAATGTGACAAATGACCCAAAAATGAGAATAAAAGGAAAAAAAAGGGTTTGTCTCTAACCCCAAATATTTTTTTCCAATCACAGCACTGCTACTATCAACACTTTCACTGTCGTATAACATAGGCTTCCCTCCAGTTTACTTTAACTAAAACTTTCGAAACACCCAACACTCCCCAACTCCAAAGTAACAACCACCCCAACCTCATTTTTAAGCAACCCCCTCCTTCATTCCACAGATACACTTCTGATGAAGCCCGAAAATTCCCTTTAAAAATCACCCACGACGCACAACCTTTCCCTCATCATATTCCCCGCGGCTCAGCGAAATAGGATTACTTGGGGGGAAAAGAAGAAAGAGCTTACCTCACCCAGCTATCTCTTCGCGGGGAGTTGGCCCTCATAAAAAATACATAACGCACAGCCCTGAAGTTTTCCCCGCCTCTGATATTGGAGGGAAAAAGGTGCTTGATCTTTTAGGGGAATTGTTTCTCGAAACCTGCTGCGCTGGGTATTGGATAGGGCGGGAAATCGGAGATAGTGATTACTGTTTAGGGGGTTGGTTGTTTATTTTATTGCTTGAATGGATGGGATTTTTTTTTTGTGTGAATTGAATGCTGTTTTGACGCGTCTTTTGAAATCAGAATGGTGGATAGGGAGAGTTTGTGATTTTACTGCGCTCCTCAGGAAAAGGTTTGGGTTTATTTATTCGTTATGGAGGCAATAATACAGTGAAGGAGCAGTTTAACCGATTGTTTTAACAGATTTTGAAACTGTCAATCAAGTATACTAGATCAGTGTTTTTCCGTTACTTTAAAAACTGTTTTTTTTTAATGTATTAAATATTCAAGTGATACTTATAAAATACTATTTTTATTAAAAGCTGTTATTTTATGATTTTTTGGTTGTGGTTACTTTATTTTTAAATTATTAAAATTGTTGATAACCATAAAGGATAGAGACAGGTATAAAACTATCTTGTTTAAAGGCTTGGTTGGTTAGTTAATTAGTTCTTCACATGGGCACAAGGCAAAGAGCACAAAAACAAAAATTATAAAATCCTTTTAAGAGAGCAAAAGCTTTTGTTTGATTAAGTCGAGGAGTACATCTTTTTAAACTAAAAAATTATCAATAAAAGTATTTAAGTAATACAACAAGTTTATATAGAACAAGTTTTATAAAAAGTGATGAAACAAAATTGAAAAGTCCCATGGCAATTATCCCAAATTTCATCGACACCTGTCTACTAGAACCATCGCTCTACGAGAGTTCAAACAGAGTAACTTTTTTTATAAACACCCTGTACCTTGATAAAATGAAAATCTAATACAGGTCTAATACATCATCTTTTTTAGAATGAGTATACTTTTTACAAATACTTTAAGACACATTTTGTGCAAAGAAGAAGATATATAGTTTCCAAGAAAAAAATCTAGTAGTTAATTAAAACCTTACAACAAGAGTAATTTTCTATGAAAAATCTACCGCTAGTTAGACCTTCCAACCACCTTTTTCTCACAGAAATTTATGAAAACTTCTATCTATTAAAAAGGGATCCATTAAAGGTTGGCTTCTCCGCAAACTTTTCCCCAACTTTCCCACACTATATATTACACAAACTAAAAATAATCTCCAACAAAGTATGCTAAACTCGAAACACCGGAGGTAAAGTGTCAAAGATAACCTCATTTTCGCCTAAGCGCATCACAACTTTTCTTTCGCTTCAAAAAATACCACCACGACAAAAAATGTCTCCGAATACGTCGGAATGACAATGCCTTAATTTTAAAGGTGATGAATAGGTCAGCGCTCTTTTGCTGTGCAACAACTCGTATTATAAAAGGGCCGCCCCGAATTTTGTGTAATAATAATGGAATCCTAGGCCGGTGTAGGGTTGAAAGGATTAAGTGGGTATCAGTGTGCTTTGTTCAAGGGAAATCAATGCATGTTACACAGTTTGTGCTCGATTTTGCAGAATTAATAGAGCGGTGTATGGATGTATTAGGAGCGTGTGTTGAATGTGTTGCGGGAGTATCATTCATCATCAAATGTTGACAACTGTATTGTGGAAAGGTGAAGGTTCGCAGTAAGGTTCTTCAATTGGTTGGGGATTAGATAAGGACACTAAATATAGTCTTCATGTTATACTAAATGGACCATTCCCGCATTTTATTATTATTTTATTTGATTGAGATGGTTGAAAAATAATTTTGTTGCAAAAAGTTTTTGATTCTGACGCTTAATTATTTTATTACTTAATTTCAAAGTTCGTCTTTTAAAAAGGGTGCGAAAACAGCTGCTACATCACAAATAGTTGTGTGACGTTATAAATAGTAGTTGTGAAATTAGAACGATAATATAAAATGCTCGATAGATGAAAATCAACAGTTTTAAAAATTTGATGTCCAATACGGTTAAAATAAGGACAATCACCTATGTTATACTTAGCAGTTAAAATATGTTGCAGTGTTCTCATGAAGAGGTTCTCCCATTAAACCTTTCTATTGAATCTTATGGAAAATTTGAAAAATAAATTTAAAAGTTTGCTTTGATCATTTGTTTTTTATTATAAAACGATGCATTTTAAAAAATTGAATATTCTTTTAGTAAAACCGTCAATAATTCAAGGTGTCTATGTCAAGGCGCGAAATTTCCGCTCGCCAACTTGCCATTGGTGACCAAAAATTTAAGGCTGGCGAGAAACTTCTTTTCCCTGAAAAATTGTTGAGTTTAAGAAAATGCTTCTATGAAATGAAAATGAAAATGAAACTCACTATAGTGAGTTTCTGTAAGCAAAAGACTGAGACACTGGAGGATTTGCTCAGAATTTTCATTTATGGACCCTCTCTAGAAGATTTTGACCCAACAGCTGATATCGGCAGGTGGTATTTTAGTGCTAATAGGCAGCGCTACACAAACATATGGGGATAAAACTAACAGAAAGTTTTTATAGATGGCTTAGGGGGTATGAAACAACTTCTAAGACCTGATATCAAATATAGTTATGTTATTTTGTGCAGTACCTATATTTTAATTTTACATTCTTTTAAAGTTTTACTTTCCATAATGTTTCTGCAAACACTATTTTTTTTAAATAAAAAAAAATATGAATCCAAAGTAGTGGCGAGTAATAAATTCTATTCTGGATAGTACCTTTAGAGCTAAAATTTCATGCCCTGGTCTACGTTATATAGGATCCAGATATGCCTTACTATGAAAAATAACTGAATAAGGAGACCACCTGGAAAAAATGTGCTGAATTCTGTAGTAAACATCCAACAAAGAAATGCCAGAAAATCTAGAGGAATTTATTTTATATTTCAATATCAGTTATCGACATGTTTGCACAAAACGGGGTTCGAAAATAGCTTGGTAAATATTTATAATTCTATAAACGGAAAAGAAATTTCCATTTTATGAGTGACTTTAGGAATAGACCGCAAAAAAATGCCAGAGTTTATAAAGTTCACCGAATTTCGGCAATATAGTTGAAGCTAACTGCTTTTCGCTTACCTCGGAATTATTTCTAGAACAGAGTTTTCCTGATGCATTATTTTTAAATGTCCTCTTTAATGGCTTTCCTGAAATTCTGAAATTACACTGCCGACCAAGACACTTTGAAAACCATCTCCGACGCGGTTCATATTAAAACTTCTACCTAGTTCCTCTTTCGCAAGCGTGCTCAAGTACGGGAAAATGCGCAAGTGGGAAAATGAGTTTTAGAATTTTAAAACAGCAATAAAAAAGCGTAAAGTTCTGTAATGGGGTCAAAGAAACATAATTCCGCATTTAACACAACGTTAATATTATCCTGTTAAACTAGATGCACTGTAATATGCGTTTAATCATAGAAATAAATATCATTAAGGAATCAAGAATAAGAAAGTATTAGTAGTTCTTCAAAATTTATTCTAAAAACTATTTATGTATTGTAAAGTGGCATAAATATAATTAATTTTGGATTTCTTAATAAGGTTGGTTGGCTTGTGTTTTATGGCACAAGATTCCCACTCGGAAATTTCGTTCTTTATTTATGCAAACGGTTAAAATCTAGGTAGAGGAGAAGAAAACAGTCATGTTTATCAGCTTCTACAGTGATAAAGATATTTTTAACTGCCTAACAGGCGAAAATTTCATTATGTAACAGACCTTTGATTATATGTTCTTTTGCATGAAAACAAAATCTACTATACATCAAAAATACATTTTTGTAATAAGCTCAAACGTTTTGAAAACCATTGAAGACGACAAACATCGTAAATAATTTATTAAAAACATTTCAATGAGTGACAAACTTAATATTATCAGAATTATCTTTTGATAAATAAAAAACTACATTGATAAATCGTAATATTGCCAAAGATTCTTATTTAAACATACTTTTTTGCAGTTAAATATTTCCATTCACGGGCCTTCAAATACTCTTTTCGTCTATTACATCACTAAGTTTTTGATCAATAAATGTATGGCATATTAAATATTCAGATTTGCACCCATATTCAATACAGTTTCGAAACTGACATAGACTACGAAACTAGTTTGACATTGTTTACTCTCAAAAGGGTACTATGTAAGTAAAACAGATTTTATTAAACGCGTACGTTTGAAGCTATAGAAGTAGTCAAAACTTTCAACTCATTCCACAATTTTCCATAACGAAATCAATCAAAGTGGACAGCTTTACTCTGAATAATCAGAACTACCGCACTTTGCCGAATATTTATAAACATGCTAACGGTTAAATTGCTCTGAAATCTGTAACGCAATTTTGACAGTTTTAAACTCTGTTATCAGATGCACATTTAATCTTTTTTTATTATTGAGTTTTGACTGATAAAATCTATTATTCTAGTATTAAAAAATATTCTAAATTAAGAGCTGGAGTTAGTTTACTAGATATTTTATATCATTTCGTACTTCTTCAGAACTGAAAGTATGGGGTCACATCGCTATTAATACATACTGATAAGTGAGTCTTAGTAGTCAACTTAAGTCACTTATGACTACTTGACTTACTCATCTTATACTTAAAGTTACTTAAGTCTCAAGTTTCACGAAATTTTACTCTTGAATTTCGTAGAAATATCGTTGTTTTTATTAAAAATATTTGAACGTCTCTCTATTCCTGAAGTTTATTTCTCTGTTACAAAACATATCACCCGTAATAAAACTGTGTTCCATGTGAACCCAATCTAATATTTAAAACATTACCAAAAGAAGTTACAAATAGTTCAATTATAAACACATTCAGTATACAATTTACATTTCAATAACCACATTTTCCCGATTAAATTTCAAAGCTTTAGGTGATATTTATAATTGTGTGTGATTTTTTACGAGTTTTCACATAATTTTAATGATTTTTTTCTGTGTTTTTAAAATCTGTTCTATCAGTTTTAGTGTTGTTAATGCCTCTCTTTAGTTTGGTTGTGGTTTTATAGGACGTAAGAACCAAGTTAGATCATATTGGTAGGCCTCTATCATATAAATAGAATTCTTTCTTTATAATTGTATGTAGAAGTACTTTCTAAAATGATATTGATCCTAGAGCTACTTATAGTCATACCAACAGGAGAAAACTTCGGCAGAAAAACCAAAACTCTGAAAAAACTACAAAGCCAAATGATAGACGCGTAGATTTTGCACAAAACGTTTATTCAGCGTTTATAAATTATCATCACCCCTTAAGTCGAGTGGAAAAATCAGTTCCCATAACAATAGCAACAATATTGTAAGCCGTCAAAAGGTTTTCTCCTGGCGGTATGACAATATCTCGCAATACCCTAAGTACCATCTAGTTAACAATATAACTTCCATCATAAGTACCATCTAGTAAGCAATATAATTTCAACCATAACACCATTTAATAAGCAATACAACTTCAACCATACTATCCAAAAGGGAAAGATATAAAGTGTTCTCCCCATAAACTTCACTTTCTTTTTCCACTCTCCTAAAGGGCCATTCAAACAAGGCTTCCAAAGCAAAACAGTCCTCATTAGAATTCGCGACAAATAGTCATGTGACTCCCCCGACACCCCAGGGCACGCTACACCAGATGGCGCGTCCGTCGCTCCAGGACAGAGACGACTTTAAAACGGCCTTTGTTTGCTTTCCGAATTAAAACCCGGATAACCGATTGGCTCCCGGAGCTATTTTCCGGAATTAAACCGGAACGCCCGATTTATCCAAAAGAACCCACCTATGTCCAGGGGGTTAAAAACGGGAAAAGTAGCTTCGTGGGTAATTTCCATACAAATGGAGTGCGCCTGTTTGCTTGGTTTGTTGGTTGGTTGGAAGACGGTTGTCCTCTTCGTTTTGTTTATCCCTCGAGTCAGGTTGTTGTGATGCTACTCACGGGTTTGTTAAGTAATGGAGGAGTTGTCGTTTTGCTCGGGGGGTGTTGCCAGCTAAAATGCAGTGTCTGGGAATTAATTAAGCTTTGGGAGGGTGAGTTAAGGGAAGTGGCTGTAATAACGAGACGAATGGTAGAAAGTTTGAGATGTATGTATCCGCTTAGTCTTTAGTTGCAGATATGGGCTGTTCTCATAAAAAAGCTACAATTGACGATATAAGTTCAGACTTGCGGAGGCTTGGCGGTATTGAATCTTTTAGCATAATTTGTTTTTTAATTTCTGGTAACTCTATTCATTTTAATTAGGATTATAATTGATGTCTTATCGCCTAAATTAAGCTATCAAGTTGACACATCCGCAAGCCTATTTAGTTCCCATAGAAAATTTCTGTTAAGTTTTCTTTAGAACTTTAAGTTCATTTTGGTTTGGTTTGGTAAGAGTTTAATGGCACACAACCCCATTGGGACATACCGCGCCAACAAGACTAGATTTTTAAAAATTCAGGAGGCTAAAAAGCCACCTAAGTTCTTTTTGATGGAACACCCTGTTGAAAATTTTGATTATAGCGTAGGTTAAATATAAATCAACCACGTTTATTAAACTTTAAGATGTCTTTAAGTCTAACACAATGTTTTATAAACAAACATAAAACTTGTAAGATACGAAATAAACTAAAATATTTAAGTAGACTTGGGTAAAGGACAAAACACTTAGTTATACATAATGAAAACTAGAAAGAAAGAATAGATGCCCACAATAAAATAAATATCTCGTTAACAAAGGGGGATATAAAAAGAGGAGAAAACGAAGAGAGGGAAGGAAAATCTAGACCATTCAGCGGCATTTGTCTTATTTCTCGGGAATTAAATTAGCCGTGATTGTGCAAGCAAGCATATAGGTTACCCATAACCACCGCTAAGTTAATCATACTAGTTACAGTTAGCTTTGTTGGGTTGAAAAGAGGAAGGTAAGAGCTTTTCTCATCAAAGAGGTTTACCCTTTAAACCGCCCGAAATTTCCATTAAATCGTGTAGAACATCCGGGGCGGTCAGGATTGATAGGGTGAATGCATTTTTATTTCTTCATCTGGGTCTTTAAGTTTGAAAGACGTTTGAGATAAACTGAGCTTTCATCTACTTAAATAAGTATTTTAAATGCCACTTCGTTATCTAAAACAATAAAAAAATTTTCTTATGTAAAAACATGCTTATTAAAAAATGTATTTTCAGGGCAGGTTGGGTTTTGCCACATTATGTTTTTTATTTTTGGTCAATCATTTTGAGAAAGTTTGGTTTCAAAATGTCCAGATTATTTAGAGGATTTCTAATTAGCTTTAAGAATTAGTAAATTTTTTTTTCGAGATTAATTTTTTGCTTTTAAAATCCCTTATACGATTGCAGTGGCAACAATTAATTTTCGCAAATCACTGCAGTTTAAAATTTCATAACTTTGACTTTGTAGTGTTTAAATTTTGATTTATGAACTTATTGAAATATTATTTAATTACGCATCATAATAAATCAAAGAATTCAATGTAGATAAATATTTAGTTTATCATTAAAGTATTAGAGAATTTTTAATTCTTATGTATAAGCCCTTTTCCATATTTCTAAAAGCATTAGCATGATAAATTACACACTCCCTCATAAAAAGGTTAATATGGATAATAGGGTGGTCCTTATTTTCTGAAGTTTTGAAATTTATTGGTCTCACCCCCTAAATTTGTTCCATTATATCTAAAAATAATTCTGGTAAAATTTTATCAATTTCAAATGATATTTACTGGTAGCTCAAGGAAGTTAAAGTTTGAAAAATGTGGGAAAAACGACCATTTTCAGAATTTTTTAAAAAATATCTTCAAGATTTATATTGTGATAAAACTGGTTCAAATATTTTATTTAGACATATTTAAATGGCTTATACTTTTTATGTATGTATAAACTATTCTATAGACCCTATAAATTATAAGTAAAAAGTACTATTTGGAGACGTCCACTCACCAATAGGTTATAATGCACTACGGGTGGACGAAAGAAATTAAATTCCGAATTTCATCAAAGGAACTCCCTCAAGTGATGCCATTTGGTGTTAAATTGATATTTCAAATGATAAAAGCCGGTGAAATAACAATAATGAGGCCTTTGACCGAACTGAGTGCTTTACTACAGAAATACTCATTTTTAACAGATCAAACACAAAATTTGTCTTAAAAAACGGAATTGTTATACTTGTTTCGATCAAAAACTTTGAAATACCTTTGAAACTTTTCTAGGTTTCATTTTTTATGTGCAGAACTTAATTTTAAACCGTACAGATAGGAAATTACAGGCATTTTTCCTCCACCAGAAGAAAAAAAATCTAATTTATTTTTTTAAAGTTATAAAAATTGAATAATATGTGAATTTTTGTTAAAATTTTGAAGGAAGACGTTTTTAATTAAACTTTCTTTCTAATATCTTAAAAAGAGGGAATTTTCATAAATGTAAAAAAGAAAATCGATTTTCACTTCTGGTATAGGAATAATCCATGTCATTTCCGATCTGCACGGTTTAAAATTAAGTTCTACATATAAAAAATGAAACCTATAAAAGTTTCAAAGGTATTTCAAAGTTTTTGATCTAAAAAGGTACACCAATTCCTTTTTTTTTAAGACAAATTTTGGGTTTGATCAGTTAGAAATGAGTATTTTTGTAGTAAATCACTTTTTACATTAAAAGTTCAGTGAAAGGCCTCATTCATTATTGTTATTTCACCCTGGCTTTTATAATTTAAAATATCAATTTAACACCAAATGACATCATTTGAGGGAGTTCTTTCGAAGAAATTCAGAATTTAATTCCTTTCGTCCACCCGTAGTGCATTATAAGCTTTGGTGAGGGGACGTCTCCAAATAGTACTTTTTACTCATAATTTATAGGGTCTATAGAGTAGTTAATATGCACAAAAAATATAAGCCATCTAAATAAGTCCTAAATAACACATTTTAACCAGTTTTATCACAATATAAATCTTGAAATATATTTTTTTAAAATTCTGAAAATTGGTAATTTTTTCCACGTTTTTCAAACTTTAACTTCCTTGAGCTACCAGTAAATATCATTTGAAATTGATAAAATTTTACCAGAATTATTTTTAGATTTAATGGAACAAATTTAGGGGGTGAGACCAATAAATTTCAAAACTTCAGAAAATAAGGACCACCCTAATGGATAAGCTTCATTTGAAACGATTTGAGAAAAATGAATGGAAATTTCATCCTTTAAAAATTCAAATATTTTAATATATTGGCGTTATTATGAAGAATAGCAATAAATTTAAGCGAGTTATGACAGTTTTTAAAGTAATGGTTTCTGAATCGATTCTCAAAAATAGAGTCTGTAATGGTATTTCTACATATGTTGTTTTGTTATATTTTCTCAAACCAAATTTTATAAAGAAAGCTTGTCAGAAATATGAATGATTTATTGCGTTTAAAACTTTTGTGAAAAGGATTTTAAATTTTTTCCTCATCTTTTGGCATTAGATTAGCTTTTTAAACTTCTTTAAAATAGATGTGGTTAAAAATTTAACGTGGTTATAATGTTTTTATGATCTTTAACGAATTTAGAGCTTTTCGTTGGCTACAGGATGTATTTAAAACGCTTAAAATTTCTGTTTAGTGAGTTGGTAGGTTAATTGGCTTTTTATGGCGCAAGGCCCATAGTAGGACATATTGTGCAAGACACAATACATCAAATCATTTTAATATCATAAAATCATTTTACATCATTAATCGGAGAGAAAACCCTTGTAAAAATTTCAGTTTAGTAAATATTGAAAAATAGCGTCATTATCTATTTTTCGAATGTAAAATTATGCATTAACCAAATATATTATTCATATAAACTTACTAATCACAACATACTTCATTAATTTTTTTCACTTGATCAAATCTAACTAGTATTTGAAGTACTGGAAAATATTTTATCATGATCCACTACTGTCTTAATTAAAAAAGCAGGGAAACAACTCGATTGCATAAATTGGAGATTCTAGGAACCATGTAAAACTTTAGTAAATAATAAGTTCCCCTCAAGATGCTTGATTTCTAAACCAAGGTTTAAAATAAGATAACGTCAACATAATCAACGTCATGTTTTGCAAATTAATAAAAAAAAAAATCCGGAACCAATATTTTTTCTGCTTCACCTCAATACACGCGTTTACCTGTAGAACAAGTTTTTCCTTGAATGTCGTCAGTATGCAGACAAGCAAACTTTACAGTGCCAAGATTCATTACATGCGATTTCTTTTGACACCTTACATTTTTCTTCTTACTACTACTGAATTAGATCAATAGTTCGTTGTTTTGGGTTTTATGGCGCAAGGTACCGCGGTATGTCCCTAAGGACATAACGCACCAAACACAAGATAAAGATTGTTAAAAATTTATTTAAATTTAAAAGTCATCTCTGTTTTGCAACCTACATTAAAAAAGAATTTGATTAATGAAACTCACTAACATTTTTTTTGTCAGTTTAGCACTTTTATAATACGTATATGGCTCTTAAGGATAAGGATTAAGGATAATTTACTTGGTATATATTTACTACTATTATTACTTAACATTAATTTTACGTAATAAATATTTTTATTCTTTACGATAACTAAAAAGGACTTAAGATGAGATTTTATATTTCTAAGACGAGTTTTAGTTAAAAGTAATAGGGGAATTAATTTTGAAATATCTCGTAACTATAGGTTGGTTGGTTGTTTTATTTTTTATAAGGTATACGGATATGCTTTGCAACCATGGGAAGTTGTTTTGTACTAGATTTATAGATATTTGAAATATTTTTACCTTACAGTAAGTTGTACATCATAATAACCCAATTATCAACTAATACAAGAAAAATAACTTTTACCTCAGAACCTTTATTCAGGTCAAGGTTCCACCACAATTAAACAACAAAAGATATATTCGCATATTCAGTTTTCTTACACATATTCCTCATAATAAGAACATATACGACTGACCTATCTATTCAACAGTATTGACCCCAATCCCTGCTTATTTCTGGGAGAAAACCCAGCCTGATAAAAGGATGTTAACACGAATAAATAAAACCGGTTTATGGGCCATCAAATAACCCGGGAGGAGCCGAAGCACTTCATGATTCCCTCATAAAACCATCGCATCGCCCCAAAAATTAATAGCACTTACCCATAATCTGACCTTAACACGGAACTTGAACCCAGAGTCACAACTATTAATCACTCAACGAAACAAAAACCGGTCTCGCTTCATTAATTAATTAATATTCTTAACAACAACTTCTCGCGCATAAGCACTTCTACTTCGACTCCGAAAGGAAGAATTCGGTGACGTCATTAATTTCCCGCCAGATATGCCATCCGGGGCTCCTCCGCTTGATTTATCACCGGCTGCATGTCAGAGTGAAATTTAAGTGCAGGTAGTTTTGCCTAATGTTTTAAGTTTTGCGGATGCTGCAATAAACGTGGGGTCTTCTTTGCGGGGTTTGTTTTGGGGACGATTAGAGACCGGCATTTCTGGAGTCATTGTCATTTTCCGCGGGCACACGACTTTCGGTGCTAAATTAAGTTTGTTAACACGCTACGCGGAGTTTGGGGAAACTATTTGTGACAACGCCAAAATAAGGTTAGCCTTCGCTTGAAGTTATTAAGATTCTTGGATTTAATAAGGGAATTTCAGCGTTTTGGAAGGGTGGCAAAGGAAAGTAATTCACTTTTCAATATGGCTAGGGATGGAGTTAGATTGTTCTGGGGGCGTGATTGGGGATTTGCAAGAAGAAAGTTATTTGAATACTCTTTGAAAGAATGTGAGAAGTTTTCACGTAATATTGCTTTGTTTAAACTGAAATTTTGCTTTAAGTGTTGATGGTTCAAGTATCAAAGAGATTTCTTCGAAGGTACTATGGTGCGTTGGTTTGATGTAATTTTATGATGGAAGGCTCGTATTATAGTTATAATTTTAAGTTATACAACCTGGTTCATTTTTTCTAAGAGAAAGAATAGTTGCGCAATTCAAAATTCTTGGCATCTTGGATTTAAGGATATAACCGATTACATGACAATGTTGGTTGGTCGGTAGCTTAGATTTTTGGGCCAGATTAGGCCATTCTATACCAAGTAAGACAGAAACAAAGCCACTATTTAAATTTAAAGGTTGCGAGCAATAAGCTCTTGTTCTTGACAATGTTGAAAATGAAAAACCAAAATTTATACAAAAAAATGAAGTTGAACAATTTTGACAACTTTAAAAGCTGCTCTGACACTGAAAGAATAAACACTAGAAGGATGATGAAGTGCTTACAGGTAGCAATCCTCTAGTTTCCAAAATAACACACGAAAAAACACACAAATAAAATTACTTGGATACTTATTATTTCTAAATGTGAGACTAAACACTATTAAGAATATGAGATTAAACATGATGATTCATGATTTAAATAAACATTCCGATTCTTAAAAAATGAAAATACATTTTCTTTTGATCACGAAACACACAAGATCTTTTCTTTTGCTATATAATTTGGAAATTGAGCAAAAAAAACCCCACTCTTTGCTAAATACGTTTCGCAAATAGAGTAAAAGAAGGATGACAGTTTTCAAGTGAAAATACTTTCATACTAAATCCTACGCCATAACGAAATCGGATCAAAGAAAGTCTTTCTAGATATCGCCGTGAGTTTTAAATAAAGGAAGAAAATATCATCATTAAATGAGGACATTTTAGGGGGATAATGATGAAAAACGACTTTTTCAACGACCTTAGAAACGAGATTCATGATAGTTATTTCGTATTGCTTCGAAATTGAAGATGATAGCGAACACTTTATGAAAATGAATTGATATACGTCAAAACTGTTTTTCATTATTTATTTTGATTCAGAGCTAGAAAAGAAACATTTGTTTGGTGTGTAAAACGTAAGTATAGATGGAAAATATAAAATTTTTTTTGTAAGTATTAAGTAAGCTATTGCAAAGTAACCCAAGTAATCAAATCACCAGCAGGTTTAAAAACTTAAGTTAGTTGTAATTTTATAACTATAGGTAGTATATTTTTTTCACTTTTAAGGAAACTTTACATTATTAAATATTATTCTATCATAATCGCATAATGGTACAAATCTGTATACTGTAATTGGGTAAAAATGTAACTTTTTACATAAATTTATTCAAATACTTCCATTAAAATAAATTTAAAGGTTAAATTGACTTACATACCTATAGAGAATTGTTGGTTGGTTATTTGGAGTTCTAAGGCATACCCATTGGGAAAAATACAATACAAATATTAAAAAAAAGTTTGAGTCCACTTATCCACTTATCCACCAAAAAGTCCACTTATTTTTTAACTTAACATTTAAAAAACATGGTTGCAATTCCCTTAACTGTTCTGTTAAATATCCCCAACCTGATTTAAACGCCAATTATTTAAATATCACTAAATTTTTATGGTTGCCATTGATATAACAGTAGTATAATTTAATACATTAGTTTGCAATTTTTGGCAATATCTCTATTATTTGGAGTCTAAAACAGCTTGGAGCTATTTAGCGGGACAGTTAACGGAATTGAACCAAAAAATAATACGTAGTGATAAGTTTTAAAAAAATTGAAATGTAAAAATTTAGAATAAAATTTTGAGTCTCAAGTTATAAAAATAAATTATGATTACACGAAAGTAACTTGAATAATTTTAATGTAAAAAAAAGATATAGTATAACCTCGTTATCTCGAACTTCAATATTTCGAAAACTTTTATACCTCTAAAAGTTGTTTTCCCCCCGTAAGTATTTCTCTATTTTCCCTTGTTTTCTCAAAAACTTGCCATCTCGAAATTTCTTTTGAGATTTCGGGGTTATTCTGTATAAATACCAAGAAGAAGAACATTCCCTTTCAATTTACCCGATACATAGCTTTAAGAGAAAATTTTAAATTAATAATTGTATTAGAAAACATTAAATCCTCAGTTCAATTAGAATAATAGCAATTTGCAAATGGTAATTTGTATAGATGATCAATGATAACTGAACAATAAATCCCCATTCTCTCTCCGTTGACAAGAAACACTCCACTTAAATAAATTACTCCTGCCATTTATCAAAGAAATTTCCCCAACAAAACCACAAAAACATCCCAAAACGCATTCAATCTGATAATCCCAATAACAGCGTATCCACATCAAATAATTATAAAAGAAAAAAATCTCCATTCATATCAAAACTGCTACAACTCCAATCAAAACAAATAATCCCTTTCAACACTGGAGCCGCCCCAGATTGCCATTAAACACATTAGAAATTTCGGGACCAGGACTGAAAGGGGTTTAAAAAAGAAGACAAAACCGACATCCTCAAGACTTTCTCCTGCCATGCATTATGCATGTGCGTCCCAGCAGTCATTAAATCGGAAGCCGCCGCGCATTATCTTAATGACTATCAGAATCTCGTAAGTGTGTCATTAAGTCCCAGCAATTTCAGCAACACATGTCGCCTGTCGCCGACGGTTAAAAACCGTGGCTGAAGAATTATAATAATAATGGTGGGTTATTGGAGGTAATTGTTTCCGTGTGAGTAGTGTAGCACAGGTGTTGTGTGGATTGAGGGTTAATTAACTCTGAATGTATACCTAGACAGTGTTTGGTTCTATACAAACAAAATACACACATTCTCTATGGATTAACAAAAATTTGGGTTCTGCATTTTATTAATTATTATGGTTAGTTTTGTATATTAATTTAAGACAAGAATACCTCAACTAAACCATATAGAACAGGTGTATTATCAATATATTAAGACAGCTGTGTTAAAAATTACGACACCCCCTACAAGCATGGTTGCCACTCTTTTCAGTCCTGAGGTCTGAGGACGGAATTCCGTCTTCATAAAAATTCTATGAACGGAATTCCGTCCCGTATTCAATTTGTTATGTAAAATGGGTCGACGGATTGGCAGTAGTTTGTACTATACTCAACAGCTACGCAAGGAATATATACTGAGCAATGTTTCCTGACCCTATGACGTCACTACGCGGAAGCAGAAACTGCGTAAACAGAAAACATGTTGGGTTACTAGGAGAGGTTGCGGTACGCAAATCATGATAAATCATGATAAAAAGACGCTATGTATACATGGGTAACAAAAAAAACATCTTTTTAAATTGACGTTCTTCATTTCATTCAAAACTCAGACACCGCGCTGGGAACTACTTTGTTAGTGACGTCATGGGGTCAGAAAACGTTGCCGTCAAGTATAAATTTTAATACATTTGGCCAAAAAATAATAAGCCTGTGTTACACAGATACAGCTCCTACTCAAAATTTAAGGACCTATTTAATTGTTCAATAATACATAATTCATGTTTTTCTGCAATTTAAAAAAAAAATGCTAGACTAGCTGAAAATGATATTGAAAAGACAGTTTAAAGTACACGTTTTAAACTTTTGAAGAGTGGCACCCATGCCTCCAAGACACATGCGCAATCTTGACAACTTAAATAAAATGAATAGCATAAAAATTTAACGCGTAAAATCAAATTAAAAGGAAGCTAGATTTCAACATCTCTTCTATTTCGCAACTTCATTAGATAAAGTATTTAAACCCCATCAAGTTATCAATCCGTAATAATAATAGATTATGACTATAATAAGTTCACTTATGAAATTTATAATATCGATGTTGTCACTTTATCTCTAAGAAAACTGAAAATTAACATTTAAATTTTAAATTTACAATTTTCATTTATGCAAAATAACACTTTCTTGGATCAACTTACGTAAGATTTTTGTTTCCCATCCGAAATTTCCCCCTAATCCAATGAGCTGAGAAGAGGCTTATCTGCAAGAAACAAAAACATCGTTATATACAAAATATCAACTTTTTTAAAATTAATTTTTCAACTTACCCAAGTTAAACAATGAAGTAAAAATAAAATAATGAAACAACTCGTGAAATAAATGGAAAAAAAATACAAACAGCATTTCAAGAGAAAATAAATTTAAACTTGCAATTTTTCAACGCGGTGCAATCATAAATTAAATTTTTTAAACATTAAAAACTTTTTAATTTAAAAAAAAAGCACAGGTATACTTTAAATTTCTCAGATTTGGGTGGGGTAAAATAGATATTATATAGATATATAGGGATTTTAGTAGTTAATACTTATAAAATTTAATGTTTTTTGGCATGCTGATTTTTTTGGTTTGGTTGTTGTATGTCATGCTGATTTTTTATGGTTTGTTGGTTGGTTTGTTGTGGTTTTATATGCACAAGGTTCCTATAGAGCTTTTTACATCTCGTGACTTAGCCCTGGCAACCACCCAATAGCAACATGTTTGGCGGGAAAGCCATTTTTCATTAACATTAGGCTCCCCATAGAGGCCATGTTGATGACGTCAAGCTACAGTTGCCAAAACAATAATATTCGTTCGTCAAATGGTTGACGTGACGTCATCGCGAAAAGCTCTTTTGGGGGATTCTGATTGTTATCGAGGCTCAGGAAAAATCAACAAGCCAAAAAAACATTAAATTTTAAAATTAAACTGTTAAAATCCCTATAATAATTTTATCCTACCTGGCCCTACTCCTTAAAACCTTAAATAAAACAACACCAAACATACATACATAGATTGAAACGAACGAATTAATCTCGCAAACTGTGAACGAAGAACCCCTCCAGTCGAGCTCAGTGGGAAATGGAAATGTAAGAACCTAATTTCCCCTTGTCGCGATGGCCCATCCCGAGGGAAGGCCGCTGCAATCATTAACCTTATCCTTATCACATTCGCTTCCTCCCCACTCCCATCAGATTTAAATACGGGATAAGCACGACGTCGAGTGTGTTTATTAAAACATTTCGGAAGCAGAATGAAGGGATTATCTCCCGGTGTTATGGGAAGTAGTGACGTCTGTGCGAAGACGTGTCTGTTCTCAATCAACTGTCTTTGGTTTTGTTTGCTGTTAATTATTAACTAATGAGAGAGAAGTTGGATTTGGATAAGTAGGGGAACTATTATGTAGGTATTAAGAAACCATGAAATTTGCTTAAAGGATGTGAGGTGAGGTGTTTGTGAACTGCTTCTGCTTTAGAATTTGGATTGTGTAGCTTAAAGATATCTGTTCACAACCCTACAAACTGTTATACTACTTTAATTTAGGCTGTCACAGTTTGTTGTCTAACGATGAAGTTACAGTACGAGTATTAAGTACAAGTTAAGAACTATGAGTGTATCGCAAAACACCGGAAAGGATTTATTACTATACGTAATAAAATTACAAACTAGTCCTGGGTACGAGGGTACGGAATACTTTATTTTTATATCAAAGTAAATGCAGTGAAACTTATGTTCGAGAAATTGGCAGTCGCGAGATGAAATTATAAGCATACTTATAAGTTAAGTAATTTGTAATTTCTTCAGTTTTGTTTTAAAATACACATTACTAAAATTACTTAATGGATTTTTTTAATGTCATCTCATTGCAAAGCATATTAATTTAAGTGAACAAAATTACGAAATTTGCTGAAAAATGAACGTAAGAAGTCTTAAAAATTCTAATTAGATTCTAAGAAGATAGATATTAGAATTCTTATCATCTGCTTCAAACAGATACTAGGTACTATTTTTCGTGGGTTTTTTTCAGTTTAGGTTTAAAGGGTTTTTAGTAGTCTTGCCTATTTATTCTCAAAGTAATTTGAAGTCAATTCAAACTGCCATAACGGAATGACAAAAAAGCAATCATTTGTTTTGTAAAGAAAAAATTACATAAATTGCTTTTCTCTTCATTTTTACTAAAAAAAGTAAAAAAAAAAAATGAAATTGAAGCTTATAATACCAACTCCAGTTTCATAAGCCAACGATTTTAACTCGCATCAAAACAATGTGTGGAAAAACCCATAAAATTAACAAATAAAAGCAATTTTCGACCCGATAAAAAAGCAGTTTTTCGTTCTTTGAATAAGTTCCAAATGAGATAATTAAAAACGCCTAATGGATGAAATTCGGAGCACAAAAGAAGTGGCATTTTCAACGAGATAATTAATAGTTAAAAAACATCAGAAAAAATCCCAATACAATGCAAAAAAACAGACAATTCCAAGAAGTGATTACCGAAGATTTTCGACAAAAAAAAATCACTAATCCTTTCTTCAAATTAAAAATTCGAAACCGATTCCAATTTATAAAGTCTCTCTGCACGTCAACGTTCTAGCAGCACTTGCACTTGAGAGGTAATCTGTTGGCTTCTTTTTCCCAACCCGAGTTCCAAAATTAAACGAACAAAGAAGCCGAATATAAAACTAGAACACAACAAACTGAAAAAAAAAAACGTTCGTGAGAACTTGACGATTACGTAAAGGTTTGCTGCTCCTTTTGTTTCGGATACTATCCCTACTGCTCTAATGACTGAGCCTCACTTTTTTGTTTTTGTCCGATTTTTTTTCCCCAGGCGGAGTTTTGAGAGAAAATTGGTTACTTACGACAGAAGCCGAGTCCCTGTCTAAATTGTTTCTCGAAATTTGATTTGTGTGCGTTGCGTTGTTTTCTTCACTTCAGTTTCGCAGCAGGGAGTGGAAAATATTATCTCGGCGTTCGAGAAAGGATTGCTCCAAATTGAAATTTGATGTTTTATTTGTCTGCTCCTTCCTTGCCCTCTTTTTTTGACGTTTTTTACAGGTTTTTAAACAAAAAGCAGAATTAACGATTTATTTATTGACGATGAATAGTTTTAACTAACGAGAATAAAAAATAAATTATGTAATTATGTTAATTACTTAAATGTTATAAAGTACTATATTTATACTTATATATTTTACAAAATACACCGTGGGATTAACAAGTTTATGGCATTAGGCTCATATTAAGATATATAGCGCCAGAAAAGACAAAAAACTTGAAAAAGTCAACATTTTAAGAGGGCAAAAGCCTTTGTCTGAAGTAATTCTATACAACAATATCTAAAATTGTTATAAAGTCCTAAAAATGAGAGAAATAATTAACTTTCAACAAAAAATTTCTTTTGCAATGTTAAAAATGAGTCATTTTGTTTAATTATGCATCTTAAACTTCAATATGGTTAATTTTCATCATCTCAAAAATAATTCAATCCAAGTAAACGTCTTTTTAATAGATTAAATATCTATCACAATTTCTTATTTTGTTGCTTGCGAATCAGTTTGAATGAAACAACTCATATGAATTAATTCAACGAATTAAATGAAACATCTGCTGCAGGAAAAAAAAAACGTTAAAAAGCAAACGAAACTAATTAAACCTTCACTTCAAATATAACAGTCCATAAGACTAATCCCCCGTTTAATTCTACAGCCAATCAAAAAAGAGAACGCCCTGTCAAACAAGTCATAACCAAATAAATCTTACACATCTCCCACCCAATGAAAAAGCAGGAAAAAAACTCCGAATCGATCATGCAAAAGAATCGATAACTTAACCTCTAATCTCCAAGCCGATTCAACTCACTCGATAAAAAAAACTCGAAAAGAAAACTCTAGCGTAAAATAATTTTCGAGTATCTTCTAATTCCAGGAGAGAGGAGAAAATCTCATTTCTTTATTGGATTTCTGCTCAGGGGGATTTATTAAGGGTTAGTGTCGCTGTCATAATTGATTATGCAAACGAAATCGCTGCTCTTATTAGCATACAATGGACTTAAGGGAAATTAGCTCTTGAAATGGCCCGGAACAATGTCAAGGGTCCTAATGCTCGGAGCACATTGCAGGGAGTTGGTTCATCCATTGAAGGTTTTATGGGTCGTTATTAGGAGCGTAATTATATGGTTTAGAAATCTTATTACGATGATTATGGGCTTTATTTAATCTAGCAAAGGTATTGTTGAGGTGACTGAATTAGAAGATTTATTCACAAATGATGGAATTTTCTGTTCTTCGTAGTAGTTCATGCTGATAACAGTATTTGGATTAATTTTTGACCCATAGGTTCCTTCTTTAATAAGTCTACAGAAAACTATTTTTGAAGTAGATTGGTTGGTTGATTTGTAAGGTTTTAATAGCACCAAAAAATAATTAGGAAATACTGAACCGTTACATAATACAAATACAAGATACAGAACAATGACGATATCATTAAATATTTTTGTAGTAGGTTTTAATTTCTTGTTTAAAAAGAAAAATTAAATTAATTTTTAAACATATATTTTAAACTTTTAAGTATTGAATTTCAAGTTGTAAGATATGATTTGTGCTCTTCATGGTTGGTTGGTTTAGGGTTTTATAGCACCAGGCCCATATTATAAGGACACATGGCACCAACCACCAACCAAGCCATGAGTGTTTTTCTTGGTGCCAAGACCATTTTTGATTATAAAAGCGGCTCTTTGAGAGCAAGCAGTAGGCCTCTATACCCCCAACCAACCAACCAACCAAATTTTTGATTATACTGTATCTTATCAAATTTTTTTTAGGATTGGAAATATAAGTACGAAACATGGGAATAAAAGTTGTGGGTAATTAAATACGATTTGAAATGATCTTATGTTTTAGTGCTTTAAGGCAATAAACTTTCCATCCTATAAAAAGAGAATTTACTACAAAATAAAGAATATAACCTCCTCATTTTATCAACCTGCGATAAATCATAAAAAAACAAAAGAACATTTAAAATTTTTATTATTACTGAAAGTTATTTAAAATCTTAATTCAACTCTTAAAACTATGTAATCTATAAGCTTTTTCTTCGCCTGGATCAAAATATTAAACCCCAAATAAAGATTGTACAGAAATCTATTTGCATATTTTATCTTTGCACCTAAGTATTTGACTTAATGTATCCAAGTTATTCATAAAACGCTATGGAAGTGGAAAATCTGTGCATCGGTTGAAAATAATAAAGTACCTTTTGCAAAACCAAATTTGTAAATCAAATTAGTTCCAACGTCCAACTAAGTCTATCATTTCAGTAATTTCCCAACTACTTTTATGTATGGAGATAAGTAACTTCCCATTTTTTATGGCTATCTAATAAAAAAGTTATTTATAACCTTTTTATGCATCCTCTTCAACAAACTAAACTGACTTATAATGAGGTTTATTTAATTTCCTCGATAAAACAACAAGACGATAAAGGAAAATTAGCTAATATATTCCTCAGTTACTTCACAAAATATTTCTCGAATAGTTAGGAATAATCAATTTTCTTATGAATATTTCATAATAGTAAGCTCGATCAATGTGCTATGTTGTGAACGTTGTAAAAATACTGAAGTCGCTGTAACAACCAACTTTGTCTTTGTAGAGGGTTAGAGAATTACGTTTTTTATAGTGAGATTTTTTCCACAAAGGAAGTTGAATAGTTTAGATAAAGCGATGATGTTTAGTTAAAACAATAAAAAAGTTAAAACCGCTGACATCCAGGAAGAATGAAGTTTCAGCAAAAAAAATGTTATTGCCTTGATTATTTTGGCAGTGTTTTATTTTTTCCTTAAATCTGTAAAGTGTGGGCATTTAAAACTATGCAGTCTTTAAATGTGTTCGGAAGGAATACATCAGAAACTTCATTTTCCTTGATAAAAAAAACCTTGAGGGTTCAGTTGGTTCTATCGGTTATTGCTGAATCAAGAAAACAATGAAGAAAATGTTCTTTATATTATTTTTTAAGGCACGCATTTTTCAGTTCTGATATTTAAATCAGCGAAGAATAACATAGCGTAATCTTGAAAATTTTCAATGTGTATTATTTGCTACGGCCTTCAAAGTAGAATTATCAGATATTAGATTTACTTTTAGGTAGTGTTATTCATTCAAATTTTATACATAAAAACAGTTCATATAACAATATTAGACATTAAAAGCAAGTTTTTAATAAGAAGTCGTATGTATATCTGCTTTAAAGCCTTATATGTATATTTTTAAAAGATATGGTATCTGTGCTGCAGCATCAAATATGCTTTCCTTTTACTTCAATAATTATTCACAACAAGACCTAAACTATAATTTCGACTGAGATCTTTTAATTTATAGATCAAAACTTTATTCGTCACCAATCCATCAAATTTTCAAAATTCCATTTCAATTCCATCCCCATCATACCCTATCTGGACAAAACCAAGAATTTTCCACCGACACTTTTCTTATCGTTGCCATTCTCGTCTCAACAAATACTCCCAAGAACCGATTCTACCCCTCTACAAAATCACTCAACACAAAGGAAAACTATTGAAAATTCCATAAACCTCCTGCGGTCAAAACAAACAAATTTCCACAAGCCAATAAATCGATGTTTTACCTCCCTGACCTTTCATGAATTAACCCAGGGTCCCTTTAAACCTCAATTAATTAACACCCATTGGTTTTAGCATAAGCCGGAGGCATTTAGATTCAAGGTTAATGAAGTTCCGATTGTGCTACAAATCGCCATTTTATCGAGTTCAGACCGCAAAACCTTTATGAACCTGTGCTGCAAGACTATTTGCAAGATTGCAATTGATTATCGCTAGGCCTGTGGTTTTGGTGGTTTTTAATTGTTCCTGTTAATGAGATTTTGGTCAAAGTCATTAATTTGTCTATGATTTTTTTGTGGGTTTTCTTTAGAATGTGATGTCATTTATTCTATGGGGGGTGTCAAAAGGGGTATGTTAAGTTAAATCAATCATCCAAGTCTGAAAGTCTGTTGATCTTGTTTTGAGTTTAGATACTTACTAAAATGTTTCGTTAAAAAGGAGTTTCTTAAACTTCTTTGAGTTTTAAGAAAAAAAGTAGTATTTTATTTCTTTTTTGAAAAGTTTTAAGAAAATAGATATTTGAAGGGCAGCAAGTAGTTTGACTACGGAAAAACTGTTAAAAAAACCATTTATTGCGGAGAGAAATTTTTAGGATTAGGATTTATTTTTCATTGCACAAGAACCGTTATTGGTTATACTGCGCCGTATCACAAGTTTTGGGATTATTAAAATAAAGGGAAGTTTTTAAATCAAATGCATGATGCTATTTCACACATATTCCCATTCCTATATCTTAAAATAACATGAAAATGTCAACTTGTGGTTCATGCAACTTCTTTACTTAATATTACGACTCATCCATTCACGTTGACAGAAAAAGGAATGCATGGCCAAAGATAAAAAAAATCTACGGTTCAATGATGAAAGCTCTCAAAGACATCAATGTATAATACCATGAATGAGAGGCCGTACTTGATTGATTAGGGTATTGATCTATGACTAGCATATCGTGGGTATCTCATCCATCTAGGTAAGAATTACTCGAATGACAGGTGAATAGTTAGGAAGGATATTCGACGAGCATTTTACCACACTATGTTTATATTATGTACTACAACCAAGATAGTTCATATAAAGGTTCTATTTACCAAGATAGTTTTTAACTAGCTTTTATTGCCTTTTTATAATAACCTGTTGTCTTTGATTGTACATACATGTTTAAATATGTTTTCTTTTAAAGCTCTATAGAAATAAAAACTTCGGAATCATAAACATTAATATTACATAGCTTTAATTATCTTTTTTTTTTCAATATTATCAATCTATTCCATATCCAGGCTACAATTATAGAGAGTACATACACAACAAGCAATTTAACCTTAACTAACTAGATTATAAGCCATCTTTCCGTTTAAGGGTAATACCATCTGTTAACCTCAAACTGAGCCCAGACAATTACGCTTTCCAAAAAACCCACACCTTTGACATTGTAACTCAAGCCTACTTCCATGCCTTCAGGAGAGAACACCTTCATGATAAAATAATCATCGCAACGGATGCCTCAAAAATGAATAATCACACAAAGTTAGCAGCTATAGATTTCAGCAGGAACATCACAATAGCTGGAGCCATACCAGATGAAAATAGCATCTTCACAGCTGAAGCTCTCGCCATCAACTTAGCCATCAACGAATTCATTAAAACCAATGACAGATACGTTATCCTTACTGACAGCCTCTCAGTCATAAACGCCATCAAGAACCTAAACTCCAAGTCCGCAACAGTAATTCATATTTTAAACAATAGCATCTATCAAGCACTCCAAACTGCAATAGAAATAGAAATAGTATGGACTCCGGGCCATAAAGGATTAAAAGAAAATGAAACTGCCGACCAAGAAGCAAAGAGGGCCCCAACTGAAACAATTCTAGAAACATCATCTTGAAATACATCTCAGACGAATATAAAAAAGAAGACGTAATCTTATGGAAAGGATTCAAAAACTACAATAAATATCAACATATGGATCTTTTCCCACCCAACATGCAAATCAAGTCCCGCAATAGAAAAGAAGACATCCTAATCGCCAGACTAAAGACCAACACCATCATCACCAAAGCACAAATCCATAGATTGAATTCAATGGATGATCCACTCTGCGACCTATGCAAAAAGCTCGACACCCCGAACCATAGAATATTGTTTCATTTTTAAGTTAATACCAATAAAAAATTCAACTTAATAAAATGTAATAGAATACCCAATCGCAAATAGTTTTTATTAATTTACTTTGAATTTAAAATTTTAAATAATCGAAGGTATAACTGACGCAGGAAAGGTAAATGCTTCTAAATTAGTAAACATACGTACTTGGAAAGTGTAAAATGATGCTATTAAAATTTATCTTTAATGTATGCTACCAATTAAGTACTTTAGTTATAAAACTTAAATTTATAAGTAACTTTTTACCAAGTTATTATTTAAAAATCATTTATGTGTTTCCCCACACGACATCAAATTTGCCTGTAAAACCCATTTCCTTGCTAAGGTCGTATTGATGTAATGAAAACAACTTCCCACAGAATAAGTTTCATATTCACAGATGAATCCAACCTCTGTAAAACAGGTTTCCTAGTGGAAAAATTATCTTGTTGTAAAAAAAAAACTTTACACATAAGTGCACACTACGACGTTGCGTTGATTTTCTTGATATTTAAGCAGATGTACGAACTATATTTGTGAATAATAACTTAGCTACGCTTGGAAAAAATCCAAGCCAAATCAAGGGGGCATAAGTAAGAGCGATTACTTTTTACTTTTCCACTCATGGGCGTAGCCAGGTTTCATGTTAGGGGGGGACAAGGATACTTACCTGTGCTCTTGATGTTGCGAATACTAGTGACTAGGGGTTGTCTAAACATTATTTCCCAGGCCCCCCCCCATACCCCATGGTGAGTACTTTTACAAGCTAAATTTTAGGGTACTACAAAGGATTTGAACTTTTGCACACCTAACGTAAAAATATGGGTAATGAATGTGAGCTTAAAATTGGGGGATCTGAAGGGTTCTCCCCCAGAAAACTTTTTAAAATTCTCCCTTCAAAGTAGTATTTTAGCTCATTTTGAGACTCTTTGGGCCGAACAGAACCGCTTCTTGTAAGCCACAGTTTTCAAGGAAAATTATGTACTATTGTTTTAATAAAGTTTTTCAAAAAAAATTAACAAACTGAGAATTTAGGGGGGGGCAGCTGCCCCTCTCTGCACCCCCTGGCTACGCCCATGATACCACTGTTACTAAATAACTGTCTTCCTAAGCTTTACTGCAAGTTGCAGTTATCAATAAAAAGTAGTCAATATCTGGTATTACTCCCAAGTCAAGTAACATTGTATAAAATTTTGAAGTTTGTTTGATACAAAATATTCTATTGTGGTATGGGTTTTAATTATTATGCTTCAGCAATAAAATTAAAACTTGATCATCTATCTTTATTCATTTAAATAAGTTTTATTTGTGTGGTTTGGTTAGAATTTAATGGCACAAAACCACATTAGGGCATTTAAAAATATTTTAATATCTTTACACTAGACCTGCACAGTGCACAACATATGGTCAAATGCAAATGCAAGATAGTTGGCTGTTTTTTTTTTGGCGCATGGCCCAAGACAGGGTAAATAAATGCAAGTAAATAAAAATGTTAAATAAATTTCGAAAGTATAAAATTTTCATAGAAGTTATAATGGGCAAGGTTTCAGTATCTTTATTAAATATACAAAATACACAGTCATTTTCATCTATTTGTATTCAATTATTTGTATTTAATCTCAGTGTCACGAGCAAGCAATTAAACAAAATGTTTATTTTGATCAATATTTTAGCACCTGGTAAAGTGCCTCAACTTGGCCCGCGTTGCAGTGTAAAGCTAGCCCGCACAACTTCAACTAATTAACAAACAGTGCTAATACAGACTTACTGATGCGCAAAGTTTGCAGCGTATGTTAGGTGATAAAAAGGCACATCATTAACCCGCGAGGACGCGCGTGAGGTCTCACAGACCCCAGCGCTCAAATAAACTTTCACAGAAACTAATTTTCAAACAAAAGAGCTGAAACCCGTGTAGCTGGCTAAAAGATTTCCACCAATAACTTCATGAAGTTTAAATGAAGTAGCTGCATTATTTCCCGTGTTAGGACGTCGTTTTTATTGAAGCGTTTCTCAAACTGAGGGTATGGGCGCTGGTTATGACCAAAGATATTCCAAAAAAATGACCAATCTTATTCGTTTCTTAATAAAAGGAAATCATAGATACACACCACTAGGATAACCTGTAACCCAATTTTTTTCATGAAAAAATATTAAAAAAAAAATGTGGTAACAGTTTTATTGAGGGAAATAGTCCAATATCTGTTTTTACCAAAATATGTCACCTTGAAAATAAGTTTTTATACACTCTAAATGATTACACATGGTGTATTTAAACCGTTCCCTGATAAATGTTTTGCAATTATTGAATTTTAGAACGGAAAGCGGTGAGTTCCCTTTTGACAGCAAGGTTCGCGCGTCCTCTCGGGGCTAAGATGACTAGGATTGCCATAAATCGGCTCAGGTGACATTCAAACTACGGATATCGCCAAGCATCAACTGAACTCGCACCTAGCAAAGACTGCAGCCTCAATTTCACATATTACTTAAAACAGTCCCAATTCGAAATAAACTTCCGCATACTTCCAGAGGATAAAAGCTAACACTTTCATTCAAAAGAAGTTCCTCACTTTTAAACATACACCTTTAAACAAACTTTCACAAGTCAAACCACACGCTGTAATACCACACTCTCTATAGAAACGAAAGACTCACGAAGAATGCAGAACTTTTAATTCACTTTCCGACTTTAATTGACAGGCAAGGGCTTCTTCTCGTTGTAAGGAGCATCTTCGTGTTCAAAATGCTCCTCACGTTTTGGCTCCGAGATTCCCTAAAATAGACGCTCCGCCTCTGGCTGTGCTGTAGCTCAGGGAATTCTCTTTTTTTTCTCGGCTTAAAGATTTATTGGGATATTTTGTATCGATTTTTGTATCATTTGCATGGAATTTGTATTCAAAGCGTTTTCGGGTTTCGCCATTATACTGTTTTTTTTAGCTTACTTAAATCGTGTTTGTTAAAGTAAATATGAACAGCTCAATTATATTGTGTTTGTTTGCGTTTCGCTTATATCAAAACGAGCTTTAAAAAAACCTAGTCATTTAGAAAAAAAATTTCGTGTTTCTTGGTTTGGGGTTTTATGGTACACAATACACCAATTGGAAAGATAATTTTGTGCTGGTTGGGGATTAAGAAAAGGGCTGTTAGGTTGGGGCAGTTAAGAAAAAGCACCAAGTTACCCATGCGTTTGAAGATTATTAGCCGTACGACGAGTACAAAATACTTTCACAAATTATTTTATTCCAAAGGAACCAGCATAGTGCCAAATATAGTGCCTGCTTCTCTAAGGAAGTGTCCTCAAAGAGTCTCAATGTAGAATGTAGAATATTTTCATTCAGTCTTCTTTTTTTCATTAAAGTTATTAATAAGATAGGATTTGTGTTTTTTTACGGTGCAAGGAATATATAAAAAGTTGGTAATTATTAGTGCTTTAAATTTTTGTTTTCGTTTCAGTCTTCAATGAAGTTATTCAGTTAAAAAATTGTATAGTTAGTTTTAAAAAACAGAAAAATTAATTGCATTGAATTTTTTGTAAAAGTTTTATTGCACGGAAATGTACGATTTTATTCTAAGTGTATAACCATAGTTTTAACTTTTCTTCACCTACCATCATTAAAACTGTACTTCTGCACTTGACTTCTATGAATGCTATTACATCAAACAGTTCTTAAATTATCTTATGAATGATTTGTCTATAGTGTACCTTTCTTCTCTCTTATCTGGACCTTAATCTTTTGATTTTGGTTTTTGACACCCACTATAACTTTGTATACATAATATTTTGTAATTCGCCCTTCACAATGTCCCTTTTACAAAATTTTCTATTTTCGTGTCAACCTTGGTGTGGTTTACTGTACAGCTGAGGAAAAAAAAAACGTTACAGTTATTTTTTAGGCTTGGCAATTTATCGATGATTTGGCGCTTCTTGCGTTTTTGTTTTTATTTACGCGTTTTCAACAAACAACACGAAAATTAGCTCAGTGCGATTTTTGACTTTGAAATTACTAATAAACTAATATAAATAAACAAAATTAAAATAATTTAATCATAATATTTATATGCTTATTAAAGCTTAAAAATTTTAAAAATAACATTATCTCATGTTTCGACAATTTAAAACTGAAATATTAATGAAAATCGGTTCACTAGTACTGGTAGGTTGTCAGAAATCCGTGTTTGGCAGTCGGGTGTTGGCGACTAATTCCAGGCTTTTAATATGAATTTTTCAGATTTTGACGGTCTGCCATGCGTTTGTTTAACGTCCAAATTAAATGAAACTCGGTGATGAGGGTTAAATTACTATGATCTTTCATAAAATCGAATAAAAATTGAGGGTCGCCATGAAAAAAGATGCAGTTTTTATTGCGCTGCACCAGAAGACGACCTCTGAGAGAAAAATAGTCAATTAATTTTTTCAATCATACACTAAATCCTGAAAAATGACACCAAAAGGATCTTTCTAACCCCACCCGTTCTCCCGCAAAGTCTACTGTAACGTTTTTTTTTTCCTCAGCTGTACATATATTTTTTGTGTTTTTGTATACATTAGCGTGTCTCGTTCTCTGTCATTTTCCGAATAAAAATATCCTTTTCTCATCATAAAACTAAAAATTGTAGCAATAAGCATTACACAGTTTTAGATAAATCGCCACTAACCCGAACTGCCCTCATAACCGACCTAACATTTATTGTGACTATAAAGCGGGAATTTACTGCGCTTTATTATAAACCTATGTTAATTAAAACGTGTGCTAAAAATCTTAATTTCACGACTGAACTTTTCATAATTTCACTCATCCACCCGAGCAAAATTAAAATGCATCTCTCCCATAACACATGTCGGTCCATTTTTCATAAACGCAAACATTTCTGCATGTGAAAAGCTTCCACGAAACGAAACTACACCCTTCCTCCAAAACGCGAAACACAAACTCTTCAGAATATTTTTACATAATACAGTACTCCATTCCACACCCCGACACTCTCTCCCCCCTCCATCCCGAAACCATAACTTATCCTCAGCGGAAAAACTCTGGAAATATGAAGAGGATAAAAAAAAACCCCGGGAAAAGCGAAACTTTTATTCTTCACATCACTAAAAACTCCCTGATGTAACCTTTGCATTCTAACAAAAAAATCTCTAAAATCACTGATACGGAAGAACCCATTTCACCAAATCGCTATTCAATTTCTGGCGTTTTTCGGATTACCTTTTTTTAAAAAAAGTGGCGACTAAAAAAATAACTCTGCATCCACTGACAGTGGATATTAATGGCATCTGCTTTGTTTCCTGGGTAAGCTGGGATCTGTTCTTTTTATATTCAGCTATTTATCACTTTATTGTTTGCAGGGATGAAAGCCAAAATGTGGATGGGATGTACAGGGATTACTAAGTGTTCAAAGTGGATAATTATTAGCCTGTGATAATAAAAGAAGAATTTGTGTTGATAGAAAACATGAAGTGTCAAGACTTTTTTTTTATCAAACTGTGATGAATTTATTAGAGTGAAAGGAACAAAGTAGCCTTTTGTTCTTTGAGAAAGCAAAATGCTCATCTAATTTGGTATTTAAATATTTTATCACTATTAGAAATATTATAACATAATACTACTATAAGTAAAAAACTTATTAAGTAAACATTTCAAAACTCTTTGGGAAACTTTTTGGAACTGCATTTTAAATATAGGGTGTTTGCGATCTTGTTGTATTTTAAAATTTTGTCTTAAGTTGCTCTGCAACAAATTATCTTTAGATGGCGCTGTAATTTATTGTACTATTGTATATACGTTGTTTGTGTGAATAAAGTTAGATTTATACAGTCCATTGAGTGTCGTGTTCAAATGGCTTTATTTAATAACGTTGTTTGTGATCATGTAGGTACTCTTAACAAATTTATGTTGTAATTTATTGGTGGAGTGTTTATGTTCGGTCAACAATATCTAACAACGTGCCTACCACAGACAGCGACTCTGGAAAAATCCTTTGAGCATCCCAGAGGTGGTGAAGCCCACCAAATCGAAAGAACGTGCACCCCTGAAAGCTTTTAATATCCGAGGAAATCCTCTATTATTTAAAAAAGTGAGCACTTGATAAATACTTTTTAAACAAAAATACTAATTGTAGGACCAGCTTTATTTATAAGCAGCACAGTATAAAATTTTATAGGGGATTGTTTCATAAATTTAATGTTACTTATATTAAAAATTATTGTATATTCTCTGTGTGTGTGGGAGTCTAGAATTGTATCTTGTATTTACGCGAATACAATCGATAGTCTGTATGAATGTTTTTTATTGAATACGTAGGTAACTTAGATTTGGTGGCAACATGTCTATCTTTTGCTGCATAAATACGCGTGTTCTGTATTGAAGGATCTTTAGAGCGAACTGCGTAATTGTATTTTCAGTTAAAAATAGTATCTTTTTGCATCTGCCAGGAAAAATTTTAATAAAAAATTATCTTAACAAGGTACTGTAAGAAAACTAAATCATTTGACCCCAACAAATCTGCACCGAAATAAAACCACCATTACAATTTTATAAACAATACCCCGTTTTCTGTATTGTCTCGTAATAATTTCTTAACTTAGGGCTCTCTAACTCTTCAAACCCATTCTATTTAAAACAAATTAACTTAAACTCAAAACTACTCTATGTAGATAAGAAATCGCATAAACTTAAACAAGCAAAGGAGAGAACCTGTAAGTGATTTACAGCACATCTTAATAATAGTCTAAGGTTTCTAATTGCTATCCAATATCTCCCTTTCTTAAAAAGTCTTGTGACACATCGATTGCTGTTATTAATGATGCTCTACTTTGTTTCTTGTTATCCTGACTTTCTCCCTTTACTACACTATCCATCACATAACTCTACTATAAAGGTGGGGGGGACTGAAACAATACTTTCCTCTCTGAACGTAGACGTAGTACAGCAAGATCGTTAATTGTTTGCCGATAGCGGTACTGAAAGTAGTTTAAGTAACAATGCTGAGAGTGATTGGTAGGTGGGCATACAATGTTTAATTGCATTTGAAATTAAAAAGTGTGTTTAATATAATGCTTTCAAAAGTTATCTGAAAAAAAAATATGTATGTTAGATGCTAAAACTAAATCCCTTGTGGCTTCAGATATGTGATCGGTTGGTCGGTTGATGAGGTTTTATGGCGCAAAGGCCGTACTGTTGGAATAAGGTTTATTTTGAGTCGCATTTCTGTTCCCGGAGGAGTACTCCGGAGATGTATGTCTGTTAGTTATTTTCCTAAAGAACAAGACGACTGCGGGTTGTGTGATGTAAATGATAATTATGTAGTATCTCGCAGTCTTCCAAGTGTATAAATAGTAGGTACTTGCTTTTCTTTTTATGTGTAGGCACTTAGACACTTTGCTTTATGACTTTGATTATGTTTTTAATAAACTACTTTGATTTTAAGCATCTGTTTCACTACGTACTCTATAAGGGATCGGTTGGATTCTACACCAATTTTCCTGAATGAACATCTAGCCCCAGACATGAAAAAACTATTATTTCGATGCAAGAAATTCAAACGCGAAAGGAATTTATAAATTCTGCTAGGTAAGAGATATTAACCAAAGATAAAAACTTGTGCTGAGGTCAATGAGTTAAAATTGTAAAAACAATGTAAAAAAGCACAATGTAAAACGTATAGATGCTAACAGCCGTTTCGGTGGTGTCAGCCAACCACCTTCGTCAGAGCAAAGCATTGTCATTTTTGCTCTGACGAAGGTTGGCTGACACCACTGGAAGATAGGAAATAAAATAGTATAGGTAAATAGGCTTTTTTAGAAAAAGAACAAGAAGCACGATATTTTTTACGAACGGACATTGTTGACACCCACAACACCCGGAGCTAAAGATGAAATGGTTGTATTAGAAGAAAAAACGCTTTCGGAAGTATTGCCTTACTCTATGCTTTTAAGATATTGATAAGCATATGCTAGGTATAAAAAATCGGTCAATGAACCAATATCCTTCTCCAAGTTTTGTTCCCATCGTCCAAAAAATGTTTCGCTGTTAAAAGACACGCCAATTGATCATTGTAAATGTAAAATCCATGAAAACTTTGACATGTAAATGGTGAAGCAGTATGCTTTGTAATGATGAGGACAGAAATTCAGCCTGCTGAATGGGAAAGTGTAACGAATGCAAGGAAGGAAATATGTTGTACTTGCGTGGTTATTTACAATATATAAATTTGAATTATTTGATGCTTAGGGTTGGTTGGGGTTTTATGGCGCAAGCTCCCTATTAGGACATTCTGCGTAAAGTGCGACAATAATAAAAATCTGACGAAAAAGCCATTGTCAAACCCAATCTATGCGTATGATCACATTTTACATTGATGATATGAATAATAAATACAAGTATATGATGAATGAATTTGATTTACAGCTAAGTGGTTTTATGCATTCAGTGATTATAATAAATGGATTAAAATATCTCCATAAAAATTTTTCTATAAAACAGTCAAAAAATTTACCTGATTTCCATTCTCTCCTGTTATTTGTTTATAGTCCACCATTTGGTCTTTAAAAGGTTGTCCGTCATCATCAGTGGTATAATAGAAATATTTCTCCTTCACCCAAAGTTTATGCTTAGGGAGTTATCATGAAGTTTCTTTTGTGTTTAAATTCGTAATAATGAATGATAATAAATTATATTCGTAGTAATTAATTTAACTTAAACTAAACTGCTTGATAACTTTTTAAAACTCAAAAATTTCAAACTAATTCTAGAAACCTATCGCATAAATACTCCAACAAACAATTTAAAAAAAAACAATCCTAACCACTCATTCATACCAATATAAACCCCCACAACACACTAAACTAATTTTCCACCATCACAAAACATGCCCAAAACAAAAATTCCCGACACCCACTTATTTGACAAGCCCTCGGATAACTTCCGATCCGGCCAGGTCGATATAAAGGGGAAGCAAAGCTGAATTTCGCAGCGAATTTTAATGAACTTAGCGTAATCGGCAGAGATAACGCATCTCCAGTGCAGCCGCTGTCTTCCCAAGTGCTATCGATGACTGTGTTTTATGAGGAGGCCGAGGGCTGCCATTGAGAAATTAATGCGTATGGATTTTTGATATCTAATCTGGGTTGAGGTTAGCTGTTTCCGGCAGTGGAGTTATTAAGGGGGTTTCTGTCAGAAGTTAAATTAGGCGAGGGCATGGTGTGGAATTTAATAACAGAGTGGTTTTTGGATGGTTTTTTGAGGGTGTTGTTTGGTTGGTTATTTGGAGTTTTTCAATATACTAATACATTCAAATATTGCCAAATTTTTACGGTTTTCATTGATGTAACTGTGTTTCATTTGTTTGGTTTTAAATTTTTGCAACCAAAACAGCTTGGTGATATTTAGCGGGACAGATAATGGAGTTGAACCAAAAATTTCAAAAAATCACACTGTCTACAGTAGATGATACTCTAAAATATAGTTCCAACTCTTCCATTAAAACTTTAATGCGCTCATTGTCAGGTCCGATGTACCACATGAAATCCTTTCGTTAGTAATTTTAGTACAATATTGTTTACATCCTTGTATAAAGCTACATTATAAATTTTTTTTCTTTTTTCTTATTTGAAGTGTGTGCGTCACAAATTAATCTCCTCCTAGAGTGACATCATCTGTAGACAGCATCTCTGTTCCAAAAATGGTTTGGTTATTTAGATTTTTTTGCACAAGGTTGGTTATGGCACAAGGTTCCTATTAGGACATTCTGTGCCAAACATTTCGCACAAGGCCCACAAGAGGGCAGCTAAATTGGATTCCTCAACTCAACTTTTATAAAATTGACACTCCATTTTCAGTGAGATTCTTCTAACCTGCTGATGATGAGGTAGAAGTGTCCAATTTTTTACCATCACCCAGACCACGGTCCTACAGCCCGCAGGATTTGCATTTGTTATCGATTACGGCCGTGTTAGCCTTCATTGTTTTATTAACTGGTTATTTATTAATAAAATCTAATATCAGTCGAAGATAACACCCCAAGCGTTACAAACTACCATAACGAGAGCCAATTTTTATCTCTCTATTCGCTTCTAGGTACTTAACATACTCAAAGATCTGTGTGCGGAGTAATAAATCTTACTTGGAAGATAAAAGACAGCACAAAATTAATTAATCCCGATTTTAAACTAAAGAGCTAATCAAACAACTTCTCTTCCACTTCACAGTCAAACTTCTCCTTTTCCTCCATCCATTCCTCGGAATTCCTTCCAGTCAGACAGGACAAGTGTCTGTGTGTGTAAAGGGGGAATAAATTCGAGATCAATGCTTCAACAGTTTCTTTGACGTCTAACTCCTTTAATTTGCTCGAAAAAAAGGCAACAACCAACTACTCTGTGCGGTTCATTGAACAGATAAATAAAAAATAGTGAAGACATCATAGAAATGTTCCTGGGCTTTTTGAAGTAGAGATTAAATGAAATATGAAGAAAACTGAATTGGAATCAAGTTGCTTGAGGAAAACTGATTATGCAACTTTTAAACTTTGTCAAGCATCATTGATTAAATGACTAAAACTTTTTAAGTAGTGTAAAAATACTAAAATTACTACTACGGTTCTATTCGATATTTTACTGTAAATAGTAATATTTTACCTTTCGACCATTGTTTGCTTTAGGTTATCGAATGAATATGTAGGTAGGAGGTAGGACTAATCCCACCTCGTGTAGGAAGTCCTACACCAGATCCAAGACACCATGGTGCCGTAATAAATTGAAGACCCTTTCCTGCTCATCCGACAATTGGTCCGGAGTGGCACCAATACAAACAAGAAGGTGAGAAGGAGTAGCAGGGAGAGAACAAGGGCACTTAAATTATCAGAGGCTCCCATACATCTATCCTAACAACTCTAGCCTAGAATACTTGGGCATCTAGATCCTTTCCAAGAATCGTAACATTACTATCAACAATGTTTATCATCCTCCCAACAACAATCGTTTAGATGTATAATATGAGTAATTCATGATTGCGAATTTACATGTGAATAACTCGGTGATACTGGGAGACCTTAATGCCAATGAATATGTTCATATTCTGAGTGAAAGTATAAATATTTTTGATATTAGTTGTTGGAATATGCAAAAAAATAATTTAAGTTCTGTGACGTAGAAGATATCTATGTAGATTTATTTAAAACAATTTCGCTTCAAATCTTTGTTTTAAAAAAAAGTTCATGTTTTCTTTTTTGTTTTCACTTCAATTTGTTTACTGCTTGGTAAACGCGTTAAATAACACAAAAGATTCAAACATTGAATTAGTTCAAAGAGTGTAAATCTATCCCAAAAACTAAAATTCTGCACATACTAAAATAATTAAAATTTTCCTATGCGCGATTTGGGTTTAGAAGGTTGTCAAAATGAATAATCCCCCACATAAGTACTTCTCGATGCAAGCAAATTCGTTCATGAATTATGGTAATTATTTTTCAAATCCCCAGAAACTTCGCTGAAAGTTCGTTTCAAACGTCTTATAGATCATCTCTCCAAGACGATTTTTTCCTTTTTAATGATCAACACCACCATTCCCAATTCCACGTAGAGAGTAATCAATGAATTTCCTCTGCATCCGTCGTGAAGAAGCAAATGCCATAACAGTTACCATAAGGTGCTATAAACATTAAGGAATGAAATATTACATTGCCTTTAGTGGTTTTCGTAATTACACGGTAATTTAATAAAGGTCTGGTTGATATCTGATGAACGCTCAAGGAATTTTATGGATCTCTTGAAAGTCACGGTAAAGAAAAGTGGTTTTCCTTGAGTAATGCCGTAAAAGATTTACCTTGTGGATATTAGTTTTCGTTACAGACAAACTATTTACTGCCATGAAAGGAGGATTCAACGTCTTCAAAACGGTTTTAAAGAAAGTAAAGGTCAAATATATGAATAGATATAAGCGTAAGTCATGAAACGCTCAACGAAATATGGTAGAAAAGCTTTTAGTGCATTTAAGTTTAAAAATTCATTCAGTATCAAAGAGAAATGCTTTAATACTTTCGCATCCCTTAAGGAAAGTTACAAATTTGTTTGATACCCTCCAACAAAAGTAGGTTTTTTAGTTTAATAAAAAATGAGAGAATTGTACTTTAGGAAACCTTTAATCTTATTTTTTTTATTTATGAGAAGAAATTTGTAGTAAAAGTATACAAACATTTTCAATAGAGTTTGGTTGGTTGGTTAATTAATCTTTTATGACACAAGGCTCATAACATCAATATAATTTGGTTGGTGAGGTTTTATGGCAAAAGGGTCATATTCAAGGAATATATTAGTGCAATACATTTAACATTTATAATCCTAATAGAAGCTCTATTATTCAGTTTAGTTAAACATTTCAGTATTATGGATCCCCAGCGCATGTTCTTGAGCTTTCGTGCGCACCAATTTTTATGTAGCACACATGCCACCTTACTAAATAAGATTAAGTTTTGCTCCTATATGCATTTTTTACCTTGATAAATCAGTCTCTTGGGAAAGAAAACTCATGTAGTCAACTTAATTCAGTATTACACATCTTAGACCTTCTGGAAAAGGTAAAGCTTAAACAGGTTTAATCACGGATCTAATGTGCCGATCCATAAAGTCAGAGTTAAACGTATACATTTATTTAGAAATTAAAGTATTTTTTAACCCAAAGCAGGAAACATTTTTGTTTATATTCGCTTCGAACTGAGCAAATGTCAAACATTTATCATGGTTAGATTTAAAAATACACAAATAGAACCCCCGTAATTTCTCCCTTCCCTGTATTTTCAAAACGATTTCCGATCCAGTCACCAATACCTTTGCATGAAGATTGATCATCATCAGATATCTTATTTCAACACATAGCTTTACCACTCACACACTGCAAACACATACGAAAAAAAAAAACGTTCCATCGAAACACCATTAGTAACTTCCCCACCCCTAATCATACCGACCTCTTTCTCCCTTCACAGCTGCAGTAAACTCAACCCAGCGTGAAAACACAGACATAAAACTAAAATCAACTTCTATATAAACCAGCGGAGCGAGCGGCTTCTAATCGCTTACCCTGTTCCTGGAAGTTTTTTTTTTCTCCCCTCTACGGTAATTGCTGCAGTGAAGCAGACTTCACTGTAAACACGGGAGTTGTAGATATGATTAAAAACAACAAGGGACTTATTGAAAGGGCCAAGTTTGTTGGAGTGAAACGGATCTTTCTGCTTGTCCTTTTTGGAATCGAAGGATTTATTGTTTTGCTTTTGAGTCGTCTAGTGTGTTTTTTCCCAGAGTAGTTAGTGGGTTGGTTTGTTGGTTGGGTGTGTTTTTATGGCACAAGGCCATATAGGGGCACAGAGTTCCAACCAAGACAAATAATAAATAAATTATTTAACACGACGTAAGTCTTTGTATAGTGTAGTCTATACACCTATGATTTAAAACTAGTTGTTAATTAAAAAACTGCGTTAAAAGTTGATAAAAAATAAGACATAAAATTTTATACATGATAGGGCATGAATAAATTTAAGAACATGTTTAAAATGTGAAATTTAAAATTTCTGAATGATTAACTGTAACTGTTAAATGTATTAAAACATTTGCACTCGCACAAGAAATGAAGTATGAGTAGTTAATGGGATTTTTATCAGACAGATTTTTAACAGCCGTGTTCACAGCCATTAGCATCGATGTTAATCAGCAGCTAAGGAGAGAAAAGTTATCTTTTCGCTGACTCTGATTGGTGGAACCCTTCTTTGACCAAGGATTTGACACCGACGCTGATGGCTGTGAATATGGCTGTTGGTGTAATATTGGTTAGTTAATTTGGGTTTTATAGAAAAAAGTCTCTATACAAGTTTGGTCGGTTGGAATTTTATGGCGCCGGGCCCATAGCAGGACATATAGTGCCAAACACAAGACATAAAAGAAATTTAGTTTTATTATACAAGTTTGATATTAAAAAAATTTTAAATAAAAGTTATTCTGACCTGCAAACAACATTTTACACACTGATTTAGTGTAGGAAAATGTGGTCATTAGCATATCACCCAAATTTTTGTGTGATTTGAAGTTCTAACCGTTTACAGTATTGGAATTTTGCAATGGAGAAACTGGTTGGTTGGTAATTATGGCGCAAGGCAATACTATGTAATTAGACAAGAATATTTCAAATATTCTAAAAGCAAGAGAAATAACGATTATTTATCTCTACTATTTAGTTATCAAAATGCTCTAGGGTATGCAAAACTGGATGGTAGGTTTTAGGTTTTATTGGATTTTAAAAAGGTTGAGTTTTCTGGTCCCTTTATCGATTATTTTGTTTCCCCCCTACTCTATAATTTCCAGCATTGTGTTTTAAATTCCCTGTATACCAACTAATCATTAATTTTAAACTTTAAATCTTATTTCTTATCAAATCAAAATTAGGGTTATTTGGGGTTTCATGGCACAAGATCAAGGCATGAGCACATTTATTAAAATTCTGTTGCTGGAAACTTATCAAGTCATGACTTTATCAGGAAAATAGAGTACTCTGTGCAGACCGAAAACAAGATATAACCAATGCCATAAACACATCGGAAAAAGGTCAGACATGACAAATGTCGTAGTTAGTTCCAAAGGATTTTCTCCCCCTCCTCCGCAAAAAACAATCGATGATTCAAAAATGATAAAAAGCGAAATCCCATATGCGCCTTCCCCACACCAACTATATTTCGAATCCCCTTTTGAAAACATGAGATGCACAAATTTTCAAGATACCTCTCACATATGTATAGATTTTATTTATTTTATATTCATTTCGAACATATATTTATCTTAAGTCTGGAAAGCAACAGAGAAAACTCATAAATTTGTCAGACAAAAGCTCTGATGGGGGCCATAGGCCGGAGACCATGGTGTTTTCCTGATGTATGGTTTCGATAAATTTAAGGAGGAAAATAGGAAACGTGGGTTTCTTGCAGTAGATCTTTCTCGCGATACAATTCATGGATTTAGTCCTTGACAGATAGGTCTATTTTGAAAATTCACTTTGAAATTCTACCATTATTCCTTTTGAAAACCTTCAAAAGAAGTTGGAGAAGGGAAAGTTATATATCGCTCGAAAAAATCTTTACTAAAAACTATTTTTTGTGTCAAAGAGTCGAAAGAATAACTTTCACTGTTCTTCATCTCGCATTCTTTTAACCTTTTAAGGGAGGGATAGTTTCCCTGTACTTCCAAAAGAATTTATTTTTTATCATTATAAAATCGATTTTTAATTCAAATTGTTTAACTGAACCGACATTTATACAAACTTTCTAAACTCAAAATGACCTCCAAGTGTTTATTCATTTGTCATTGTCATATCGAGAAAACTCCAATAGATAATACAATAGATAAAAACGACACATAGAAAACACAAAACTGTTAAATTAAAAAAAAACACTTAAAATCATTAAAAGTTAAAGAGAACAAGTAAAAAATACAGTTATACAGATATATCAAGATAATCTTTTAGTTCAATAAAAGAATAAGAAAATATATCACAATTATCAGATAGATTATTCACTCGTTTAATGAATCGTATTATCTTTTTCTTATTTGTTATTTTTATCGAATGGTTGTTTAAAATAAGCTGCACTTATAAAAAGGCAGTGCTCTTTTTTAAACTATTACTTATTTAAAAAAAACTTTCCCAATCAAATATACGCTACTGATTCAAAATTTACTCATTGCCTTTTTTCACAAAAACTAATTTAATTTCATAGGTAGCCAATCACTTCATTTGAAGAGAACAAACACAAATTAGCAAACAAAACAACGTCTATCCCACCTCCCTGGAGAAATGTCTTTTGTGGGTGACATAAAAGAGGTCGCTAACGACCCTCAGATAATGGCACGCGCATCTGCCGCGAGGACCAGAGAGGCACGTGTGGTCAAGTGAAGGATCGCGGTTGTCCGGTTCGCACAATGAGAGGGCGATCAGAGGGATGCTTATGGGAATGGCGTATATTAGCCATAGTGTTGTTGTTACCTTGTGTGGTGATAACGGGGTCCTGGCTGAGGGGGAATCGTTAGTTGATTTATTCTGAAGGGAATGAGTTGTACTGCGGGAAAATGTGTCCTATTGGGTCATAGATGATCAGAAAAATAATCTAGAGGGGAAATGAAAGGTATAAGAAATGTTGTAAAATATAGAAGAGTTTAAAAGTAACTGTTAGGTGACTTAAGTGCTTTTAATGGTTTTTTCTTGGCACCTGTTAAATGAAGGTATGGTATGGTATGGTAAGAGTTAATGGCACAAAACACCATAAGATGTTAAATGAAGTTATTACTCTAAGTATTTTAATATGTATATTTATGCAATCTAAGTATAGTATATATAAGCTCTTAGGACATGCCCAATAAAAAACCTATGCTAAGTAAAGAATTGTAGGATAAGACATTTAAATCTCTATCGGCATTTAAATAAGTTGAGAATAAAAGATCAATTTGTTTTGATGCAAAAAAGAGGTATATCACTATGAAAAGTTAAGTTTGCAAACTTCCTACTCTTAAGGGCTTGGGAAGGGGGGAATATCTTGACTCAAAATAAAAAACACTGCGTTGTGACTGTTCTAAAATCCCTTGCAGACTGTGGCTTTCCCATTTAGTTTGAATAATATATAATGAATATTATTATGACAAGGAATAGCAGGCTGTACCGCCCAATCTTTTCATAGAATGACTATGAAGTTCTGAAAAGAGACAAAGCTGCTCACAAAACGAAAAACAGAACTCTTTAATAGAATCACGAACAACAAACAGCTTTATCTGCAAATGAGAATAGCTTTTCACAACTTACATTAAACTGATTGATAGATAAAAATGTCTTAATTTATAACTCTCCACAAAGAATTTTTAAATAAAATGAAGTTAGTCTTATACACATATCAGAGCAAACAAAGAGATTATATCAAATCATGAAAAAGAAATATTTATTTAACTTTTTTAATGCAGGAAAAGTTAAACATGAAGATATCAAATGCTAAAACATGGGGGGAAAATCTTAGTTCAAAACAATTTTATCTTGTTGTACTTATTGATGGTAATAGTGTATGTGAATTATGTAACCTAATCAAGAATCGGGAAGTTTTAAGTTTTTTCGAGAAAAAGATAATTGTGATAATGTAAGAAACATCAGTAATGATAAAAGTGTCTACATGCAATAACCATTAACAATATGTGTTTCTTGAAAAGTTGAATAATACATTGTTTAGCATATTACGTAAAATGTATCTTTTTCATATATTTATGTACTTAGTTATAAATATATTATTTACACATCATTTTGCAATGTGACCCATTTTACCCCACGATTGACCCGGGGGGAATTAGATAATTACTTTTAAAGTCAAATTTAAATTACTTATAATTATAACTAATTAAACCTGAAGGAATGCAATGTCAATATCCATTTAAAAGAAATCATTAAAAAGTAATTATAGTTTTGACGCTATAACACTTAAAATATAAAAATGGCTCAAAAGTGGCCCATTTTTCCCCACCCTAAAAATTAATACTAAGAAGAGAAAAGCTTTTCTTGTTGCTTTCTAAAATTGCAATTTCTTCTATTCTGATAGCATATTTATTATTTCTCCCCTAACTATGAATTCCATAGAAAATATTTAACGACCTTGGACAATGCCTTATTGCCCGATATTCCCACTGAAAAATGAATCTCTTCATTGCCTGATCTGAAAGCATCAATTTCAGCAAACATCTCTCCTATTTGGGTCAACAAACAAAGCGTTCTTTATTTCTCAAAAAATGAGAATCATATTTATTCACTCATACAGAAGCGGAGAAAAGAATCTTCCTAAATGAGGAATTCCCATGCCCTACAGCCTCGCACAAACACATGCATCCAATACAAAAATAGAGATCCTGACGGAATAAAAAAAAAAGAGCTCCGTATCGATTGCATTAGAAAGGAACTGTCGTATTGACCTTGTCAAGGCTGTTTGCCGGACCTTGCATAAACAGACGGCAGAGAAAATAATTAGATGAATTATTCATCCGACACTGTTTCCATTGTGTCCGTCAAGGAAAGGGAGAAAAAAAAAGGGATTTTTGTTTGCGGAAGGAGTGTTTGAGATGAACTGTTACACTTCCAGCTACAATTGGGACTTTTTTTTTGTTGAAAAATCGAGATTGAGTATTAAAGCCGTACTTTGTAAACACTCCCCCCCCAAAAATAAACACCTTATAAGCACATTTAAGAACACTTTTTTTTGTCCCAAATTGGCATCACTGGTGTTGGGTAGAACACCATCATCTTGTGTGGCGATAGTGTTCTGAATATGTTGAAGATAGTTTTACAAATCCAATTGGTTGGTTGGTTGTTTTGGGTTTTATGGCGCAAAGGTCCCTATATCTTGGTGGATTGGCAACGGTCCTGTAGGGTATGCCACGTCGTTTTCTCTTGTCAATTTTTTCATCAGTAATTAAATTTTAGTTCACTAATTTAGTAAATTGTATAGTATTGTGGTTTTGGTGTCTCCTACATAAAATTTTAGTCATAATTTAAGAAAAATGTCTTCCTTGTGTAACGCCTGCAACGAGAAAATCACTACTCTCGAAGATGTTGTTACTTGACCCGGTCCATGTAAACAAGAGTTTCACTTTTTTGTACCAGTTATTCTAAGAAGTCCTTTCGTGATAGAAAATCCAAAAAGCAAGAAGCATGTATGTCTCAGATGCCAACCAAGTTTCCAGCCTAAATTGAAGTCTAGTCATCCAGGCCAAATCTCCAAGGAGTGTCGACCAGCGATCAGGAAGATGTTTCTGAATCCTCAAGAAACCCTGACCAGATTTCCATCAAAAACGTGAGTCTTCGGGTTTTAAATAGGATAGACGAGCTAAAGAATCAATATTCCTATTTAAAATCTTTCATATCCACCCAATTCTCTGAGTATACGGCAAATTTGGAATATCATTCGTCTGCCAGTAGAATTTCTTGATCTACCAACTGTGGCTGTTGAACCCCATGACTCAATAATGGAGACTTTAAAACCTATTTCAACCTCGGCTCACTCAAGACCCCCGATTTTTATACACCCAGCATTGGAGAACTGTAGACATGTTTTTGTTCGTAATTATACAGTTAGGAAACCAATACAGGCACCTTACGACAAAGTTTTGTAACAAATTACAGCAGAGTGCAGGCCTTGCAATTAGTTCGCAAACAAAATCCTTAAAAGAAAGTACTATATTACAGAAAAAAATTAAAACCACCTGTCGTAGAGCTTCGCACTACACAAAATAAACTCAACCTAAAGTGTTATATCTCAGAACTTCCATTAATAGTAACAGTTTTCTGCATTCAACACCTCGCATCAACCATCTCGGCAATAAATCCATAAATATCCTAACATCTGATCCTAACAAGCATCGCGAAACTCCGTGTAAATTATTCGCAACAGTACAAAAGCCCACCTACTTTACATTTAAACAGGATTCATAGAGAGAACAAAACCACTTGGACGGATGGATACATACATACATCTCTTTCCAGAATTTCTGAAATACGCCATCGTCGGCAGATTTAAATAAAATATCTCATAAGTCCGGGTCTGATGTCTAGTGCCGTCTTTCGCTGAAACGGATATTCAAAGCAGAGGTAAATCTCCAAAAGAGGAAAGACCCTCCTATGTATTTTTCATATTTGCTTCTATATTCGGCAGTTAGGTCTTTTGTTTAAAGTTCCTAGGAGTGGGTGCGGACTGTAGTTTCGATTTTTAATAGAATGGTTCTGGAATCGGCTTGAAGTTGTTGGGAATGAAGTACTAGATTCTATCAAGGGGAAGTGGAAGAATTTCGATGGGAAGAATAGCCTCAGAATTGTTCGAGTGTTTTGGTGTAAGAGTATATCTGTTTTAAGGAATAAAGGTTTGGTTTGGTTATAGTTTCATGGTGCAAGGCCCTTTTTTGGGCATACTGCACCAAAAAAGACTAAAAGACAAAGTGAGAAATCTATTGTTGGTTATTTGGTGTTTTATGGAACAAGGCCCATAACAGGACATAGAAAAAAGCACTTGTTGAAAGCAGTCTTATGCTTAATATATATTTAATTGCAATGTAGAAATGTTTATAAAGTATAAAAGTCCTCGTCCGGAAGAAAAGAAAAGAGTAATCATTTACGAATACAATGATTAAGAAGCTCCCATTAATTCAATTATATATTTAATTTTATAAATCGTAATTGAAGGGTTTGTGTTTAAGGGGGTACAAGTGATATTTCACGTTAACTTTTGTACTGGATATGTTTTGTTGGCGAGTTCTTTCCTTGACATGTGTTCTCGTAAAGAACTTTTACTTTGAATCTCCATTTGAGAAGGCCTCCTTTCATAGGTGGCGTTAAAAATTCATTAAATGCGTTTCATGAAATCGATTCCATTCAAAATTAAACTGATGTTACAGTGTGGTTATGAAGTTCTGTAAAAGACAAAAGTCTGAAAAAAACCTGTTATCTTCTTCAAAAGACAGTCTGAAGAAGATAACAGGTTAATACTACTACTATAGTAAATATCTGACATAAAACTAGAATTACATAACACCGATCAATTCACTCATATACCAAAAAAGAAATATAATCTAACAATTCTTTCACTACTCATAGTTTCCTTTATCTGTAGAAAACCAGCACAACAAATAACTCACTGACACACACACAGACAAAAAAAAACAGTTGTCCTAACAAGAACGTCTTCCAAAAGACCAGAAAAATCCTCCAAACTATTCCAAGAACAAAGCAGTTATTTTTAGCGAGACCACTTCTTCAAGCGAGTCAATGCCTCTCTTGACAGCCCGGGCATTACCTGTACGTCCTTAAATATTTTTCAATCGCTCACCTTGAGGGTGGAAGATGAATTGAGACGCAGCCCGGGGGCTTTCTGGGAAAGGAAATGCCTTTTTAATAGAAATGGCAGTCGGGGAGGCATGAAAAACGCGTTTGGGAGCCGCTTGATTTCGAATCAGGAAGTGATTAAAATGGTATTGTTTTTTTTTTCATGGCTCAGTTCTTGAAGTGAGGTCTACCGCCAGTTTGAAGTGGATTATGAAAAATAAAAGGCGACTGGTAATTTTGGAAAGCTTTCCTTTCGTTGAAATGGAAAATGTTTTTGTTGATATTTAAAAGCGGCCACGGTAATTACTATTTTGAGGGAAAATCGATGCTTTAGCATTCAATACTATACATCCGATAATATTCACTCTTAGGGCGAGCGCGCACGGGTGACTTTTGTCACGGTGACAAAGACAAAATTGTCGCCATGGCTATTAAAACAAGTGAAACAAGTTGTAGAGTGCGCGCACTAGGCGACGTGACACTTGTAGGGATGCAAAATTCCCGCAGTTTTTAAAACATGGGAAAAAAACCGGGAATTTTGGGGAATAAACCCGGAATTTTGGGGAATATTGGGAATTTTGGGAAATATTGGGAATTTTGGGGAATATTGGGAATTTTGAGGAAGTTTTTAATATAAACAAAGACGGTCATCTTTAGGCTTAAAGTTAAAATTTTCCTTTCAAGATTTCTCGTATCTAAGAGTTATTTCGTTGTTTTAAACTATTTTTTCTCAAAACATTGTTATTTTTAACTTATTAATGTATTTATTTTAACTTTAGTTCAAGCAATTCGAACCGAACATAAAATCGAATCATTCATGTCCATGTGAAGTTTAAAATAAATTTTAGTCATCATATTAAGCATAATTTTGATATTTTACTACCCGTATCTTAAAATTTGCTAACTCCCGGGAATTTATAATACTCCACATTGAAGAGCGAGTTCAGATGTTTTTTCCTTCTCCCGTGTCAAAGGTCAAAATTCCCGAAAACTCTCGGAAATTTTCAAAATTCCCTTCCCAAAAAACCCGGTTTATTCCCGGGTTTAAACCGGGTTTTTTCCAGCCTTTGCAACACTAGACACTTGGCCGATTGCCAAGAATTTCTTCATAGAGATCCATTGTTTTCTAGTGATATTTTTGATACTAGTAATCCTGGTCGCCGTGACTTTAGTCGCTAGTGCGCGCCCAGCCTTAAACCAAGTAAATTAATCTATGCTTTTATTACCGATCTTTACAGAAAACCTAGTATTTTACAGTTTCCTCATCTTTTTACTTCAACGCTTGATTTAAATTGATGATCATTTATGATTTAAAAATTTGTATCTTGTGCCTAAAGCAAGGAAAGACATTTTTCATGTTAATTACGTTTTTCCATACCTAAGTTTCAAAACTTTACGTGACAACCCAAAATCTGAAAAATCCCTTATTCATAAGCATGACTCGACTACTTTCATTTTGAACATGACGGGAAAACAACCTTTTTTTTTCCTAGCACATTTACATATCTGGTCACCCATACTGACTGAGAAAAAATACTTCCACGTTTTTAGTTAAAGTGCCTATTGGGTTAATAGCTTTAAGAGTTCAAATATGGGGAAAAGTTAAGATTTTAATTAAAAAGGCCATTATTGCAAAACACCAGTTATAAATATGACAAAATACTATACTTGATACTATAATGAAATAAAATTCACAGCATTTCTGAAAATATTTTTGTCTTGATTGGAAAACACATTTTCTAAACAAGTTTACAGCACAGATAATAAATTTAATTTACCTACACTCGTAATATTATGCGAAACATATTTATCTAACGCTTAGAGATTCTAGCTTGTCTATCAACAAAACTCCTCTTATTAAACTTACGTAAAGCACTTAAACATGAAAAATATGTATTAGCAAGTAACTAATTCTATTTACACAGTAGAGTGCAAATTAAGTTGTTTGCATTGTTTGAAATACAGATTTTGAATTTACAATCTTATTTATTCCATTCTTACTTGTGATGACAATGGCTTTTCGAAATATATTCTGTATAACCACACAAATTCATGAAAGCTATTATAAGTGTCCGCGCTTCACTGCTGTATCCTTTTGTAAGATACCAAAAGTAATTAACTGAAACGTGCATATATAATTTACTTTCAATTTTCTAACAAAGACGCATTGTAAATTATGTGCAAAAATGTGTTATTTATTTTATGTATCTCAACTACTACATAACGTTATTACCACTACATATACACCTTCAGAATTTTAAAAATAGTATCTCTGTATAGTTACAACATAATCAGTTCAGTTCAAACCTATATTGACACCTCCAGGACTACCTGGTATTACGTTTCTTATTATCTACGAGTTTTATATTGAGTTGGCTCTAAAATTTTGTCGGCAGTTTTATGGTTAAATACAAAATTTTATTACTCTCAGCACCTTTAACATTCGCATTACGCATATCTGACTGGGCTGAAGATAGTTGTAAAAACAGTCACAGGTCCTATATACTTTATTTCCTTCGCTGAATATATTTTTGGCGAGATCAAACACAATACCCGTTTTAATGTGTGACATTTATAATAGTCATAATCTCTTTAAAACTGTAACATCCTCAAGGTTTCTCTTGCATATGTTGTGTACACAATTTTAATAAAACTTAAAAATAACAATAATAGCTACTGACAGGCAGTTTACATCACACAGTCCAGTACTTTGCCATCTCGTCACAAACACAATTTAATTTATACACTTTATGTCAAATCCAGCGATAAATGGCCGAAGGGGAATCCCACATCAATTTGACCTTTGGAATTCTCTTAATATTTTAATCAAGAAACTTCTGGATACTCTCTGTTTTTACTCTTTATTTTCGGGTCGAGTTGTAGTATGAAAGAATTCGGAGATGAAAATACATCACAGATGTCATGGACTAATCTCCTGACATAGCTGACATATTTGCTCTCCCTCGGGAAAAAACACTAGTCATGAAGAATGAAAGAGATGGTACCAAGATAATAATTGTCATGGTTGGAGTAGAGTATTGTTAGATATTGTTATATTTTTAGTTTAAAACGATAATGGGTAAATATATTTGTGTCTTATGTGCCTAAAACTAACTCAATACTGCTTTTATAACCCTCAATTTATAAAAACAGATTATTTTCAGTAAATGTGGAAAAAGGTAAATTTGAACTAAATAAATAATAATTTAATAATACGTTACTTTTTTTTACTTCTGGTTGATTCTTTTAAAAAATTTTAAAATTATATGATGCAAATTTTGTTTCCATACCGTATTACAGATTCAAAAGTCATTAACTCATTAGAAATGCTTATTTCTTAAAGAATTAAAACTTTTGTTTCATGTGTTGTGTTAGAAAAACCAATTATTGTTTTGCGGTTTCAAATTCCAATTGAATTCCATTCGAAGTTTCAGGATTTCATTTGAATTTTAAGAAATATTTTAGAGCTATTTTTTAAAAAAATACTCTAAAGTTTAGAAACTTTGATCTCTAGTCTTATAAAACTCTGATCTCTAGTCTTATAAAACTCTGATAAATGATATCCAAGAAAATTGTTGGTAACTTTTAAGTTAGTTATTTTTACTAAAGTACTCTATAATTACCTATCATATTCTTACTTCTACCTTACCTTGAAATAAATGACTACAGATTCGAAGCTGTTAATAGCTTCACCTACTTGGGCTCTGAATTGTGTGCCAATAATGACGCTACACCGGAAATACGCAATAGAGTTACTGCTGCAAACAGATGTTTTTTTGGAATCCACAAATACTTGAGATCTGCTCTCATTAGCAGAAGAACAAAACTATTACTCTACAAAACTTTAATTAGGCCCATTGCCACATATGCTGCTGAAACGTGGTCAATGACTGAAAGTGATAAAGAGGCTCTGGCAGTTTTTGAAAGAAGGGTACTCCGCAGCATATTAGGAGGTGTAAAATGTAATGATACCTGGAGAAGGAGAACCAATTCAGAAATTTATAAGATATACCAGGAGCCAGATATAATAAAATACATTTCCATTCAAAGATTGAAATGGGCAGGGCACTTGATTAGGATGAACGACGAACGGGCCACCAAGAGGATCTTCGAGGCCAAACCATTGTTGACCCGAAAAAGGGGGAGACCGAGGATCCGGTGGATTGATTGTCTCGAGGCAGATTTGGAAATTCTCAGGGTTAAAAACTGGAGGAGTCTGTCCAGGAAAAGGGCAACCTGGGTATCGATTCTGAGGAAGGCCTTGGCCCACCCTGGGCTGGTGCGCCACTGAAGAAGAATTCTTACTTCTACAAAATTCTAGGAAAAAATCTTACTCTTGGTGAGAATTTTTAATTCTTGAAACTTTTATGTTTTGTAGATATAGCCAAAATTATATTCAACTAAACGCGCGGTAGGAAACGTTTTTATCTAGTAAAACCTAAAATCACAGGACTATTTCTAGATTTCAATAAAAAATATTCTGAGTAATACGACATCAAACAGTTTCCGTTTAATGTTCTCAAAGTTTTCCTACAACCTTTTCCTGGCAAAGCGCCCAAGTTTTGATGGGGGTGATTTGGAATTATTGAAAGAATCACTTTATTTTACAATTTCTCTCCTCCACTAGAGCAATCTAGTTCAAACGTTTAATGCCTGATACGTCAAATAAGACATTTTTCAACAAAGATCAAAAGTAATTTTAAAACTAAATTCGTTTATTTTTCCTTCCCTAGTTTTTCTATGGGTTTTTATGTTATGTGATTTAGTAGATATAAAATCAGTGCTTTTTTAAGAGGAAGTAAAGTTAGGTTGAAATGTAGTCACATGAATAAAAACTTACAGGGGGAATTTTTTTTATTTGTTAAATGCGATTTAGAAAACTTGATTTGAGTAATCACCAAAAGAAAATGTTTATTTGATAGATACGCTTTTTGTAATAAATGGAAAAATTGTTTTACTCCATGGATTTGTCCACGTAAAGTTTTTGGATGTAGTAGCTGAAGGGAAAAGTCTATTATGTTTAGTTAACAAGCGTTTCTGATTTACTAAAAACAACTTTCAATCTTAAAATGGATAAAAATGAAGCATTAAAAACAAGTAGCACACTCAATTTTAAATTTATTTACGTAGATTAGTTCAAAAGATTAAATTGAATTAGCATGATAAAACAAATTAACACAATACAATAGAAATTGTAACTGCTATGTTGCTAAAATTACAAATTACAAGTTATAAATTCTTACAAAAATTTAAAGTTACAAATTGTAAATTACCCTTGTACAATTTGTATAGCATTGTATAAATTTAAGGTTTCTTTTGTTACACATGTAGTTTTTGGAAAATAAAAGTGTAAGTTAAATGTGTGTTTGTAATCTTCATTTAAATCTTAATCCATTCTTATTTTAGAAGCTGTTTTAAAATCATAAACGTGTTAAATAACCATAATACATATTTCTTTAGCTTACAACAGCTAAAAATTCGATGACATTACCAGAGCGGAAAAAATTTTCCACACTAAAGAGAGAAGTGAAAACGATTTGTAGCATTTTTAGTACAACAAATCACATTTAAGTGCTTTGAGAAAGTCACGAATATGCGTACATAAAATGTGAATTCTTCAAATTAATTTATTCACCATAAACCTTGATGTATTCCCCCGAATACCATTGAACTCGTATGGAACCCTAACAGCTCCTTTGAGAGCTATTCTTCATAATCAATACACATAGGTATCCAATCTATTTCCCATCAAAAATCCATGGTATTAATAGCCGTCTGGTCCCAAGTAATTCTCAAGATATTGCTTACTCAGCAGTAAAAATGATTCCGTAAGAGGGCTTTTGATATTGGGAAAGGTTTTTTTTTTTTGGTTTTTCGTCATGATTGCGTTTTATGAAAATAATGAGAAATGATTTTTTGCTTTTTATAGTAATTTCTAAAACGATTAGATAGGGGTTTTGTCTGATAACGATTGCATATCAAATTAGATTTGATTTTTTATTGTTATGACTGTTCAATGTAGGAAAAACATTTGAAAGCAAAATTAATAAAGATTGATGAATCATGAACAAAAATATAAAACTACACTCCTCAGTTCTCATGTTTTATCAAACATTTTGTTTTTTAAAGGGGGAGTGTTAAAATTGATGATAAACAATTATTTAATGACCTAAATTGAAATACATTTTAGAGATCTCCGTTGATATTACTGGTTACTTTTACGAATTTTTTTGCTCGTTTTACAATAGTATTAAATGAATGTAGGGAAAGAAACTATTTTTTGAAAAATAGAATTGATTTTATCTTGTAGGAACTCGGTTTTTACTTATTATGCAATTGGAACTAATTCTAACTTTGAGGTAATTGTTACTATTAGTTTTTTTTGGAATTAAACAATAATAACAAAGGATATTTTTATAAATTTCACTTGCATTTATGGTCATCGTAAAGTTTTATTAATGTTCGTGTATCTTCTAAAATTATATGTATAACGTCATATTTTGTAAACTCATACATGGATATGCTAGACAGCAACGTTAGTTGACCCTATGAAGTCACTAACAAACAAAGTAGTTCCCATCGAGACGTCTAAATTTTGAGGGAAATTTAGAACGTAAATTTCAAAATATGATTGCTTAGTTAAATCCTTGTATAGTGTCTTTTTATTACAATTTTGCATACCGAAACTTCTCGTTTGTCTGTTGACATCCATTGGGCTGTTCATTTTGGTAGTTGTAGTAGTTGTAGTAGTTGAGTATAGCAGAGACATATGCTGACTATGGGGAGTCGCTTTGTCTTCTTCTTCCATAAAATTTTCAATGATGTTCATTTTGGTATCTGATTTTTTATGAATGTGCACCAAATATTGTATAACCGGATACCCTCTTCTTTTCTGTTGAAGGTTTGCAGATGTTTATAAAAATTTCGATAGGTTCTCTTTCAAGGTGCGTGTAAATGCAGTCTTTGTGGAAACGATTTAATCTTACCATCAGATCAGTCAGCTTCTTCAGAATTACTGATAACGTCCTTTAAAGTTAAGAACCGAAAGGTCAGTATCTGTTTCTTCCAGTTTTATCCTTCGACAATGGTCGGCCAGCCCGTATAGATATTACAAACCAAAGCATTACATATTTTTTGTCACCATATCTTATTATAGTAATATATTCTCAAGCACCTCACTACAAGCTTTGATTTTATCCTAATTCTATATAAAATCAATGAAAGGGGTACACCTGTAACACCAAAACCTCCTTACACCAGTAGGCCACAGAAAGGCCTTTCACCAAATAATGACATCACGAAAACCGGTATTTAATTTTCGTGATGTACCGCCCTCCATTTTTCTCTTTTCGCCTGAAACGAAATGAACCGTTTTCATTCACTTATTACTTCCACGATTCAGGAAACTTCATTTTACAGGGGAGCACGTAATAATGAAAACGTATGTGGAGGAAATATTAATAATTCCTAATGGGATTTCATTCACGCTTTGCGAGGAGTGGGATTTAAGATGATTTCCAAGTGGGAGTTTGTGTCACAGAGAGAGCGAGTTGAAGTGGATTTGTATAATGAACGATTTTATCCCCCGCCTAATGTGTTTCGGTCGCTTGTTTGTTGACTTTTCAAAGATTTTCTGGGAATGGTTTGGGCAATGTGACCAGATTTTTCAATCTAAAAGTTTTAAGAGTCTAATCTAAGTCGTTACTGTTTCAGTATCAGCCGGTTGCTAAAAAAAAGTCAGGTTCCTAATAATCTTTTCTTTTATTCTTTTCCAAATCCTTTTCTGTTCATAAACTCCCGCATCGCGTAAGGTCTAGAAGACGTACTTTACTTAGAGTTAAGTGATGTTGATCCAAACATCGTTGGTTGGCCTGTTACTTTTTTAAGACTTCCTAAGGAATAACTTCTTTGGCGCAAAGAGTCCCATAGGCCTTGCGCCATAAAAATCCAACCAACCAAACGTCGTTGCCAGCTTTTCAGGAACTCCATTAGTTTCTTGAATATCTTTTTCAACAGCTGCAGGGGATTTCTATATAGGAAAATAACTTGCGTCTTAACCGTTTTTTAAGTGCATACTCTCTCTCCCTTTTCTTTTGAGTGGTATGCGCACATTATCTAAATGTTTTTCAAGCAACCAAATAGATCTTGGGTCAAAAAGTTAAGTTTTTTCCAATAGGTAATCCAGTACTACTTGTGTTGTATAGATTATTTAATTTAATTTTTTTTTAAAAATGCAAGGATCTAACACCGTTTTTCCCACTCATGTGTAGAGCAAAGGTTGCAGATTCTTTTTAACAGAAAAAGCCACTTTTGGGCTTATTTTGAATCGTCAGTTTGAAAAAGGGAATAAATAACATATTATATATAGCTTGTATTATAAGGGAATAAATAATTTATTTTTAACTAAGATGTGTAGACTACATTCAACAAGAGCTTTTTGCTCGCTGAATTTTTAAAGATTTACATGGGTTTTTTTTGTCTTATTGTTTGGCGTATAATGTCCTAATAGGGACCTTGCGCCATAAAACCTCCACCAGCCAACCCTTACCTACTACTTCACTACATTACATACAGTCCCTCCATGAAGTATTCGTGCACCCAACTAATTTGCACTAGTATACCTCCAATTACGGCTGAATTACACATGCAAAATCCAAACAAATGTTATCCTAACATAGTATATGTTATTCTTCATTATAATATACCAAAAAAAGAGCAAAGAAATGTCAAAACAGTAAGAAAAAAATATTTTAAAAATGAAGTGATTCGAAAGCTTTTGGTATTATGAACCTCAAGAAAAAAAATTGCATACAAGGGTTTTAAAATTAGGATTAGGAACAAAATATGCTTTTCAGAAATGCAATGATCCCATGTTAAGTCTATGGCTGTACGAATATTTGTTTGGGCTTTCAAATCGTTTCATTTTTTAAAATATTTTTTTCTAACTGTTCTGATATTTTTTTTCTCTTTTTATTTGGTAGATTATAATGAAGAATAACATACTATGTAAGGATAATTTTTGTTTGGGTTTTGCACTCGGAATTTAGCCGTAATAGGTACCTATACTAATGTAAATTTGTTGGGTGTACGAATACTTTCTGGAGTGACTGTACATAAATCAATCTTACAAGGACAAGTAGATAGATGGAGACGATACCACTACCACAGGCTCTCCGGGATGGATTCTACCCCAAGAAAAGTCATCCTCTTCTTTTTAACTCCGAGCTCATTCCATCTCGAGACGAATTATCACCGCTCGCGTAATGAAGTTAATTCAATCCGCATCCGCGCGCCCCGCGGAATATGAAAAGCCCCAAATCACCCACCTGAGTTATTTGGTCCTTGTTTGTGCGCCCCGGCACTCGTAATCACGCCCCGGCATATAAAAGTAAGTAATTTGGGAGGGAACCTGTAGTTAATGCTGGCGGGAGTATATCGGCGCTTTTAAATACGCTCGATGAATGGATGTGGCGGTGTTAATGAACGGGACTAATTTTGGAAATTAAATACGTTTATTTCCTTTTGATGTCGGCGCTTTTATAATATTTTGGGGCTTAAAGGAATGGGGGAAAGCGAGGTTGGAAATTGCGGGTTGGTTTTTGCGAAGGGGTGTATTAGGGTTTGAAAGCTCTTTTCCCCTTTTGAGTACCCCACTTTCAATACATTTGGCATTGACACAGAATGCCCTTGTATGAGCCTTGTGCCATTAATATACGTTTAAACTACCAACCGATAAACCAACTTAATGTGAGCTCAAACGTATTCTGAAATGGTAAATGATATTTTTATCAAGTTGTCAAATCATCATGCCGTCAAAACTACGTCTTGCACCATCATTTGGAGTTAAAACTGTTTTTCTCACATCACAAAACTTTTAGTTTCTAAAATTTTATTTATCATCTAGTTCCGAGGTTGCACGTTTAACCATGGCACAATTGTCCGTTCTATTTAAAAAAAATCTTGGAAACATTAATGTGTGATACATTTTGTGCCACAGTCGTTTTTAGTAATTTACAACTGAGAAACGTTCCCATGAAAATTCCTACGACTTATTATCGCTTTTTGAAGTGCCTTTATATCTTTTGAAAGTATACAATACAGTATTATGACGTTGCACTCTAGCAACAGATTCTTCATAACAAAAGGAGTTTACTCAGATAAACCGGAATTGAATGTCATGCATGTTACATTATTAGCACGCCTAACCCAACCCGGGAATCTTATCTCTCTAATAATACTCCCAAAAATCCCATGTTCATCCTTCTGAAGCAACAGAACAAAGCCTTAAGGTCTTTGCAAACACTAGTCCCATTATTTAACTAACGAACGTCGCAGATGAAACAGTCATTCATTCCAAGACCTGCGAAAAGTCAATGGGACCCCGTAGTTTATTGTGAAGTAGAGCAGCGTTCCATTGATGATAATTAATGCCGAGGAATAATAATTGAGGGAAATATAAATCCCGCTCCACTGAGCTCTGAGTAAGGATTTTTGGCATCTTTATAGGGATTTTAATTGCGGCGGAGAGGTTATTTTCTGAGCGGTGAATTAGATGCGGTACGTTCGGACGGGATTGAATATCGAATTCGTTATGACGAGCTCTCAACTTCATGCTCCGATTCGATTAGGGTTAGTTTTAAATTCGCGTCGTGTTGGGTGAAGTCGACCTGATAGATTTACCTATAAGAGATGTAATGTTTCGAATTTACCCTTTTGAGCTGAAAAGGGAATTCCGTATTCGTGGAGGCGAGTTATTAATTCATGCGAATGGTTTATATTTAATTAACAGTTTAAGTGGTTTCTATGAAAGGACTAAATCACTAAGGGGACCCTACACCATTCACAAATGATACATATTTTGAGGAGGGGTTTTATGCACATTTAATTTAATTTCACCATTTGAAACATCCTACTCCTGTTTATGATAAAACATTTTAATACAAGTTTAAAAATGATCTTAATTACACTCGATCACCATCTAGAGTTTAACTCCCTCGTCTTATATTTTATCTTTATTTTTCAACTTTATGCAGCCAAAAACTTTTGATACGGAGCAGTATCGCCAATAAAATGGACCTTGTACCAGTATAGAACCAAATTCTTTAGGAGGGGTTTGGTACATTATGTAATTAGATTTGCCTAGAGTGGATTTCAATCTTAACAGTGAGTTAATTTAACGCCAATAAGGATTTTTTATTTTGAGGTATTTCACGGAAATTGTCCATAACATTTCATTTATCTTTTAAAGTTGAATAAGTTTGATTTTTAATTTCCAAATTTTCTTTTCTAATACTGACAAACTGTTAACTTGATATTAGAAGAATAACCTTTCTTATATATATATACACAATATGCACATATAAAACTAAGAGCACACAAGAAAGAACAAATATATGAAAAAAGAAAACATGAGTTGCCCAGGAGTCAGAAACCCTTTTACTTGAGTCTCGATCAAATCAGCATGCCAAAAAACATTAAATTTTATAAATATACAAACTGTTAAAATCCCTACACCTATTTTACCCCACTAGTCCCATTTTCCAACACCCGACCCTACTTATATTCTGATTGGGTGACAGAAGACTGAAGAATGTATCTCTTGTACTATATTAAATTAATTATACGTTTAAATCTTCGAAAAGCATTTTAAAAGACAACCGGAGAATTTCCAGGAAATTCTTTGATTATGAGGAAGTGCAAATTTATTCAAATAAAAAGACAATCAGATTTTGAAGTTTGAAAATGATTTCAAAAACTTTTAAAGCGTCTTTTCTGATGCATACACACACCTAACACGGAGAAAGCCAATATTTGTTTTCAAAATTGCAGGAAAAAACAAAGCTTGGAAAACACAGAACTCCAATATGTATATCACTTGGAGAAACGCCTGGAAGCCTAAATTATGCCATAGGAATTCAAGAATAAGGCGCCACAATTATGTATATCACATTCAACCGAAGTATTAACAAGCCACTCGTTAAAGCAAACAGAAAATTCTGGATTCCTCTCAAATAAAATTTCTGCCTTTTTAAAATTCTAAACAGAATCGAAGCTATGCCTTCTTCATACTGCCCCTTTCAGTTTTTCGGTCATTAATATTTATAAGTAGCGTTCTACGTCAAACATTTCGATTGCTCTCAGCAGAGTCTCTGGTTCGACTTCCATTAATTCTGGTGTTCTTAATTCTGCATAATTTCGGGATTAATTTCGAAGCAGCCGTAAAAAAAATCGCGTCGTTTCTTGGAGTTTTGTTGTATCGGGAATCGTCAGAAAGGTTATTTCGAATGGAATTGATGAAGAATCAATCGATGTCTTCTTCATGCGAATCGTATTTCAACGTCCTGAAAAAGCGGTAATGGAGCACTTTTTAGTTATTTGCCAGTTTCCATTCCGGAATTTTGGAATGATGGAAAAAGTTATAAATTGGACCAGGATTCTCTTACTTTATAGCGTTTGTTTAGTGATAACGTCAAAAAAGGATTTATTACTTTTTAAAATTTTATTTTTTATCCTCTTTTCGAAAAAAAAAAAGGAATATAGGTTGTTTAAAGAAGGGAGCAAAAGTTTTTCTTACTTTTAATAAACTTCATCGATTCCAATTGTACAAGAGACAAAAGAGGTCAATTAGACAGATTAGATGATTTACAAACTGTATCGGTTCATGTATTTTGTTGTGAATAATTTTTATTTTGTTTTATGTTTGCTAAACAGAAAAGTTTCAATTACATGGCAGAGATACAAGAAAAGAGTACAGACAATTTCTACATCATCTATAATTTTTTGACAAAAAACAAGTGTTTTAAAACTTTTATGCTGAAAAGTGCTCCAAATAAATCTATAAGCTTATACATGTTGATAATGTAACCATGTCCTACCATCTTAAATAAAAAAATAATGGTTTTGTAAGTGCATAATTCGTTTGAAAACATCTTTTCGGGAGAAGCAATGGACATCATCATAGCAGTAGAAGAATTTATTAAAACAACCACTGATCACCACTACATAATACTGACGGATAGTCTATCTGTTTTAAAAGCTCTAAAATCCGTAAATCCAAAATCATCTAAAATTATAATCCAACTAGATAATATCATAAATGACTCTATAAAAGAAAATAATAAAAAATTCGACATTATATGGACACCAAGCCACAAAGGCATACAAGAAAATGAAGAGGCAGACCAAGCAGCTAGTATTGCTCCCATAGACATAATCAGAGATGTTATTTCTCCAGAAGACCTCGTAAAAGAGATAACTAGGAAAATTTTAAAAGAAAATGAAGAAACTTGGAAGTCAAGCAAATATTGCAATAGTTTTCGACACATGAATGGATTGACTCAAAAAGATAAAACTTTTAGCCCCAAATAGAAAATCAGATGTCCTAATAGCCAGAATACGTACAAAAACCCAACCCACAAAAGCAATACTTTTCAAAATTAACATTTCAACAGACCCGTTTTGCCCGATATGCAAAGAATATGACTCAAATGACCATTTATTATTACCATGCAAAAAATACACATCTCAAAGAAACAAATTAATGAAAGACATCAATTCAACATCTTCCGACTTCTCAGAAATATTAGAAATAACAAAAACAGGAAAATCTTAGCACTATCCTCCTTTCTGAACTCCATAGAAATATGAAAAAGAAGTAAATAACTAAAGAAAGAAGAATAAGTAAACTAAATAAATAGGAAGAAAATGAGGAAGAAGACGAAGCGGCTCTTCGGAGTGAGCAAAAGTCTCCATCCACTCCATTTGACTTGACTTAACTTGTTTGAATATTTAGTTTTTTGTTGTTCCTGAAAAATTAGGAAAAAGTGACTGATCTGGTTTTGAAACTAGACGACTCAAATTCAGTTAATAAAATGAACGATCGATCCAACCGAACTCGTCTTATGAAACGAATCCACTCGGCACATACGAGCAATTAACCCTCTCATAACACACACAACGGAGACCATACACATGATCAATTGAAGCAGTGATATAATCACGGCGTTTCAGATGTCGTCGTGTGGAGCTCCCATTTACACTAATCAAGGGGCTTGTTTGATATGCGAGCGCGGGGCTGTAATGAGATGCCATTAGCTCTCTCTGCAAGAAACCGCTGGGAACAGATGGAACAGGCTGAGTAATGGGTTTTGATTTTGTGTGTCGGTGTAATGTTTTTGACTGAGGTGCTGTTGGTGGGACTGGAACGAGGTTCTGGAGATCTTGTTTTCCTCTCATTCCCACCCTTATTTCAACAGAAAAGAAAAACGAACAAATAGAAATAGAATTATCGAACCCGTAACTGTAAACAAAAGAAGTAAAGTTGAGTCAGTATCTAGTTCTGAGCAAGAATCTTCGAGCCCAGAAGAAATGGAAAGCGATTCAAATGAAGAAACAGAAATAAACCGCGCGAAAACTAATAATCAAGAAAATCAAAACCCTGTAACACAAGTGGGAGATCCTGCATCAAGCTCAGCTTTCGCAGATCCTAAAAGACAACAGGAGAATTCTGCATCCAACTCTGCCCCCTAAACTTCCTTTGTCAATTCCTTTTAAAATTGTACAATTGAACAACCAGTATATAAAAAACTCCCCTTCGATATAACACATTGTCAGAAATCTTCCCAGTAAATAAGCATAAATACTATACTTTTTTTAATATGAAGTATTGATTTAATTAAACAAATGGAAAAAGAAAACTAGTTTAAATATTCAGGTAGATCAAAAATTTCCTGTGGCAGTTTCTTAAGGAAAATAAGAGTATAAAACTTAAAACTACAACTATTAACAGATTAATATTTAAATATATTGTAAACAGGAAACAATGCTCATAAGTTTAAAGAATAATTGAGAACATCAAAGTCTTTTCATAAAACATAACAAAGGACTTGCACGTTTCCAAATCATCCTTTATCATTTCAATAAAAGAATCGATGAAAAATTAGAAATCTACTCTAGCAATGTAAAATTACAAGCAATCCAATCATCCAAGATGAAAAGACTTTTAAATAGCTACTACCTATTGCATCGTTCGAGAAAACCTATTCTTCATTAGACCCCATTAAAACAATATCATTATGAACTTCGCTTTCAAACATGAACTTGTCTGCCAGTTCTTTACTACCATCTGAAACCATCATCAATAGACTACTTTTATGGAAGTGCATTCTATCTAAGGAATTTTCGTGTCATAATGGCACTTTTCGAATTCTTTCCTTAATGCTTGCAGCAGAGAATAGCTTTACTCTCTCATTTACATCTTCATGTTCGGAGGTACTACCCCTCTCGCGATAATAATTTTCTGCACTAAAATCTAAACTGGGCACTTTTACCTGCTTAACTATAAAAGTGGCGTTGCATAGTTTCATTAATTAACAACGAGTTAGAGCTAAAACTAAATTTTATTAACATAGGTAGCTTGTTCAGGTTCCGGGTATGCAGGAATGTTTAATTACATACGAAGGCTGAATAAAGAAAATAAGGCTTTGAAACATGAAGAAACGTGACTTGGTGTAACGCTGGGGATAACTAGCTTGTGTAATGGGATTTTGAATCCGTTACTAAGTTCGGTCTGGTTTCAGTCATTTATACGTAAACTGGTTTTAATATAACAGGAGTAGGTATGGATAGCATTATGCTAAAATGGCGTTATGAATACAAAGTAGGGATCTAGAAATACACCTCTTTTATGTTGAAAGTTGCTTATTTCTGATATTACTTCTGTTTATCTTTATACTAACAGGAATGCGTAAGAGAAAGTCAAGGTTTTATCAAAAAGGTAATAAACAAGAAAGTTGTGTTCATACTTTTATTTGAAACCTTTTAATTTATTTTTCTTACTATATTTTAATAACTCATAGTTTAAACACTATCAAAACTAACTAGAAAACTTTATTGGTTTCTACTCGTACATATGAATTGAATTTGCTTCTTTTGGGGTAAATCAAAAGTGAATATTTCAGTTAATATTAAAAAGATTTTTTGCAGTACTTGTTTTTCTAAAATAGTTAAAACAGATGCTAAAAATTAAGGTCTGAATAGAGGTTTCTTCTCTATATTCTCTAAAATGGTTCAATTTTTTAACAAATTGGAAATCTATGTAATGTAAAATATTGAAGTTGTTTAATTGGTTTTATCAAAACTCAAAAAAAAAAAAGAAATAACCGCAAAAGCTAGAATAATACAATTAATTTAATTTTAAATACAAATTTTTACATAAAATATTTTAGATAAGAGAAAATTTCATCACATTTGTATCAAGGTTTTATTCTTAACATAAATAAATAATTAATGGGAAAATATTCATAAATGTATACAAATTGTGAAATAAATTATAAACACTTGCGTTTCAAAAAAATGTCCTTCTATGGGTCTTACGCCATTAAAATCCAACCATACCATACCCTCCAAAGCTGCAGCTACTACATAATTAGAAGTTATTTAAAAATCAACAAAATTACTTTGTTTTCTTTAAATCTTTTTGACTGTTACTTTCAAAGTAAACGATCTGATACACCTCCACTGGATATTATTATTCTTGCACCATAAATATTAGAACACAAGGTGCAATACTACAGCAAATTGGTGTATGGATCTATTATGGTATTGGTCTATGTATAGTAAAATAATTTACCCTTACATTCTTTGCATCACTACATTTAGCAGTTTGTCTAATTTATTTTCGCACCACATTCTACTTTATATTCACCACCAGATTTACCACTTACTAATTGAATTACTCTTTCCCTTACTTTTCACCAAAAGATACTCCCCCACAGATAAAAGAAACACCCTAAAAGAGATTCCACCTCCAGAAAGTTCCGAAACCAAATTAACCTTCGACACTCCCGAGCATCAGTACTTAATTAACTCTCTATCAAAGTACTAAACACCCCCTAAGTATTCCCCACCAAACCCCAAATACCCCGCCACACGAATACCCCATCTCCGCTAGTACTGTCCAAGCTCGTATTTCAAATAAAAACCTTGACCGAGAGGCATCGCCAATTGGCGTTGATTGACAGCTTCTATTGGCGACGGACCGAAAGTTTTCCTGTTTCCTGAGAAACTGTTAATTAGCCTATTAGTCTAAGGGAGTCCCTAATTCTGCTCTGAGTCTTTCTCGAGCAGTGGAGATGTCAGCCCATTTTATTAGGAGGGTGGGGGCTAATTGATCAGTTATGACCCGAAGGGATTAAGTTTCCTTGGGTTGGTCGTAAACTTGGATATTTGGAACTAATGTTTTCAGTTATTCGGGTAAATATTTTAGTAACGTTTAATTTGCTGTTATATTAACATTGAAGTTAAATGCTAGAATAGCTATGAGAATGCTTTTAAAGGAGATAATTATATCGAAGAGACGGAAGAGATAAACCGGTAGTCTTTTCTTTCCATCTCTTTACTACTGTTGGAATAATGTCACTAAATAGTTTTTACAATAATAGAACTTCAATCGACGCATTCAATTTTATAGTTCTTTTATGAGGGTTGGATATGAGATGAGATTACAGTAGTGGGATACTGATGAGAAGGATTTCAATGTCAATTAACAGATTTTCCATATGTTACGTACTGTCATACTAATTTTATTGTTTTCATTTTGTATTCAGTAATTACAGGATTAATGAAATGTGACAGTATTAAATTAAAAGTAATAACCAATTTTAAAAATATTGTTCACATAAAACTGTAATGTAACAATTTTAAGAGGATTTAGTTCCTAATTTACAGTACGTACGTGTGTTACTCAAAATAGTCTATTCAAAAGTACTTAGTATATTTTTACAAATCCAAAGCAAACACTGCTCCCTAAAAAGAATACGGATTAATTGCATAGTATAAAACTATACAAAATCCCAAAAACTACATCATGGCTAATTTCTCCTATAGCTTTATAAAGAATAAACTGTAAATCTGAAAAATATCAGCAAAACAATCAAAAGAGCAAACCGTTTAGGCGTAAAAACTCAAAACCCCTTTCTTTATATCGAATGCTCTCGAATCACATTTTCGATTTAAAAATGATTTCCCTAATCTCCAGTGAGATCATTTCTTATTTAGAAGTCAAAGATATTTCTGTCTCCTGAAATACAGTGGGCGTTAAGTACTATGACAGTCTGCTGATCCCTTTTTAGGAATCTCACTCTCTGTGCTGTTTAAATATTAATGACACTTTTACTATCGAGTGTATCCCGGGTTTGTTCAAGCGAGGTGAACTTTACTTAGGGAAGGTAAATGTTTTCCTACACACAGTTAGATGAATAGGGAAACGGTAGTTCTTCCTTTTTTTGTGGTAAAAACGTCATTTTGCCCTTTCCAAAGCTCTTTCATTTGTGTTCAGACAAAGGCTTAAATTGATAATAATGAATTTGTATTGAATTGGAATTGCATATGGAATTGTTCTATTCTATAAAAAGGGTATTAAGTATTATTTGTAAAATAAGTTGTTGTTTTTTTAAGCTAGTTTGATAAAGAAATAAATTAAATTTATCTGCTTTTTCTCATTGGGTAAGGATATTTATTTTTTATATTATGAAAATGAAAAAAACTGGCAGGTATTAAAATGTCCACATGACGCATATTTTTTTTATACAAGTGACACTGTTCCATTTGTCCGATACATAAAAATTTATGTACTTTATATCCAACTAGCTGATATACCCGACCTTGCACAGCTTTTGTAGCTTTTTTTTTTTAATTTTAATACTTTCTGTACCTTATTTTATTGGATGAAAGATTTAAAACCCATCCAGTTGTCAAGCATTATAAATTTTTAACTATTTCTAAATTTACCTCAAGATTCCCATGAAAATAAGAAAAAATATTCTCCCAAAATTACTTAAAATATGCTCAATCAGGTCTCCTGATTAATTATATCTTCAGGATTTTAATTAACTTTTTCTGTGAAGCTATTCAATTAATTAAAGCATATTCCACTTTGCAATTTAAGAAAAATTACCTTTTGATTTTATATCCTCGTTTCTATGGAGAATATTTTAACAGCAATGCTATTCATTGAAACTTTTTATTTAAAAATTAGATGAACTCTCAAATAAAAATATTTTAAACTATAGGTACTTTTAAAATTTTCGATTTCGTATAACTATATTTTTAGATTATTGAGATGATTTTTAAATAGACTTGTATTTAGTTTTTCTTTTAAAAGCTTGTTATTTTGCATTATGCTTTCTTTGTAACAATGGGGTGAGCAGATCTCTTCTTGAGTAAAAATGAAGCTATTTCATCAAAATGACTCTAAAAAGGGTCAAGGGGTCCATTTAAAATTTTCGAAACAATACCCATGTTTTTCCTTGTTTTATTTTTACTTATATAAAAATAGTTTTTTATATACAAAGCTCGTTGCAAATGATTTTATGTTTTGTGTCTGGTGCAATATGTCCTACTAAGAGTTTTGCACTATAAAAAGTCAATCAACCAACCCAACCAAGTTTGGCGCAGATTGGAAGAAAACTGGATTTGTGTAAAAGACAAACACAACCCCACCCACAAACACACACATACACTGACTTAGATAACCCACTTAAGAATCAAAATTTCATTCATAATTAAAACTATTATAATAAACTTTTTTTATTTCAGAATTTGATTAAGACTATACTTAGTTTTTGTTAAATTTAAAAAAAAAATGTGTGCTAATTTACTGCTACTTGGGTATTAAAGTCTTAAAAGTATATTTTTCCACACTGTATAGAATCTTATTTACCTGCACATGCAGAAGAGGTGTAAAAGTTAATTAATTATGCCCTTTTTCATGTTTTACAAACGATATAAAAGTATTGAAAATCATTGCGTAAATATTTTTTCATATTGAACAAAAGATATAGTTATCAGATTTTTATTGGAGAAAAAAAACATTTAAGTTTTGAAGTTGAAGAAAATATATTTTTCCGCGAGATAAAACAAATTGCCTTTACACTGCAGTATTTTTTAAGAGATTTCAATCTTAAGTGTTTATAGATATTAGATATCGATGTTTACTACAAAGAAAATTTTATATGCATTCAAGTACAAAACCATCAATTTTCATGAAAGATAATCTATATACTCACTTAGAGATAATATATTTACACAGAACGAGAAAGGACATCAATATACCATTTAATTGAATACAAAAGTAGGGGAGAAGTATTACGAAACAAGGTTTGGCAACAACTCTCACAAACAAACAGTTCAAGACATGTAATGATAATGCTCAGTTTCAGGACTATAGAGAGACAAAAACCCAGACATTTTTACCTTGTAAAATACAAACAATCTCTTTTGTTTGACTTTCCCAGAGACAGTCTGATTTAAACTGCTCAACAGATGTAAACACAAAGGGCACAAAAGAGACTCTCTAATAAATATTTAAAATTGCAATAGTAGGAGGATACTTTGCAAGATAAAATCTATCAAGCACTTTCGTTGAGAAAATAAATGCAAAATTCATACAGTCAATATTGACGAAACTCAATACCGGAATTTTCAAATATTCCGGTTTCTTTTCCCCCTATGACTTCTTTTAGGAATATTCGGTATATTAGATCCCGTTTTGGGCGGAGGGAAAAACAGAAGAACTTTTCCCTTTCAGTGGAAAATGTTTATCCTTTTGTTGTAGTTCTGCGTGAAGATAAGTCGGCGAGGAAAGTTTGGGAAGGATTGTATGGCTTTTTTTGTGTGGGACTTAGTTACTAAGTAACATAGTTCCTTGTTCTGGGAGAGATCAGAAACCAGGTTGGGCGGGATGTTTTATTTATTCGGTGCTGATGCCGGTTTTCAGATTTGGCGAAATACGTTCTTGACTGAAAAATGACTTTTGTTTAAGGATATTTTTTGCGTGCACAAGTTTGTTTTGGGTTACGTAGCTGTATTGGCCGTTCCTTCCATTTTCTTTTCAAACTAAATGAGTAGATAGATATGTTCGGATTTCAAAACTTTTTTTTAAAAGATTTTTAAAATTATATTTTTTATTAAGAAAATCACTGCATGTAGATTGTAAAATAACAAGGTTCAGATTTTCATAAATTGATATTTAACATTATTGTTAAGCCATTCTTAATGGTGATAGTACTTTCAATCAATTCGAAACCAAAGTCTAAACTGATCCTTAGACTTTGGTTTTATTGCCCAAATGCTCGTCCCGGGACACGTGTGTGTCAATTAGCCAACAAAGGAAGATTGGTCGGTTGTGCTTTTATGGCACAAGGCCCATATACAGCGCCAACCAAGACAAATTATACATAAAATTATTTTAAGTAGATTTAAGTCTTCCAAAAAAGGAAGGGTCTGGCGCAATATGCCCTGTTATGGGACTTGCGCCATAAAAAGTCAATCAACCAACCAATAAAGGAAGGCCCTCCTTACACGGGAGTAGGGCGGAACCCCAAAACTACACAAAGAGCTCCCCGTTTTTCTTTGTTTGTGTTTATCTACCCTTTTCTCACAAGCAAGTTTTAGTTTTAGTGCCGTAAAATGGTGTTTTAAAAACTATATACCGACCCTATACCCATAAAGATGACAATTGGACGGTCAGAAAATTCGAAGAGCCGGTTTATTGCGGTTCTACTCGTACAATTGGCTGTACCCATCATCCTTGCCAAGAATTCAACCTTTTCGCATCCCTTTACTGACTTACTCTCGTCTAAATCTCAACTATACGACACAATCCAACTGCACATCCAAGACCGTTAATCCTAGTGGACTCTCCCTTGCAATCCTTCACACTTCAGTCCGGCATTAAGAGCACGTCGCTTCGGAATCCAATCCGCTCCATAACGGCCGGACGGTGAATCCCTTCTGCATCTGAATCCGGCCGGACTGTCCGGTGACGAATGGGGGTGCACGGTCACCTGGAACCCTCGGGGGAGGATTCGATCGAGAGTGATGACGAGTGGCCTCTGGGATCGATTGGGGGTCATCGGGAAAGATGAAAGGGCTGGGACTCGTTTGAAGTATTTGGAAGGACTTGTGGGCGTTTAGAGGATGCGTATTAGGGTGGAGCGGAAAAAAAGCACAAGTAGGGGTTTCGATTCTGGATAGAAGCTAAAAGTTTCCTTTAAGTATTGATAAGAATAAGACCCGTGCAAAATTTCTGGAAATTTGAAAAATTCTTTCATGACATCAAGGAACTTCAAACACAAACACAAGGAACATCAAACTAAAAGGATGTTAACATTTTTCGTAAAACAAACCGTAAATAATAACCAGTAGTTTAGAAACATCTGTTTATAACACCCATTGCATCGTTTTTTCTTTAAATTTTCCTTCTAGCTCAATTAATTTTCAAATAGTACTAGGCGAAATTCTAACCACTATTTAGAAATTCTTACACAACCCATTACAGAATTCCTACCACCTTTTGAAATTTTCTGAATTCTTCCATTTCCATTAAAATGAATGGAACGGAAGTTTTATTTCATGAAAACCATTTCTTGCCTTTTGTATTTGTGAACACTTCTTATTCTTACCCCGGGTCCAGACCTCCGTCCCACAATATTTCACGTCTTGCATAAAGATTTCTTGTACTTATCTTACCAACGTTTTGAAAATTTAGGCAATTCAAAGAATTGCTAGCTTAAAGCTTTTGGATTTTAACATAATAAAGAAAAACCTTCAAACAATTATCACAAACATGTATATTTTTTGAGAATTCTTAAAAAAAAATTTTCAAACATTTTGTTAAAAGATATTCAAATTGTTCGGCTTCTATAAAAATTCTTAAAATTCCGTGTGGAGTTTACGTCGTCCTATTCAACAATATAATAAATTTAACACAATACACATGTGAAATCTTAGAATAAATCACAAAAATTACTTTTAGGTAAAACATTAACCTTTGTTTCCATGCTTTCCTTTGTGTTTTGGGATCTAAAAAAGTTTATATTTATTTCATAGAATTCTTAGAATAATAATGTGATAAGCACATTTAATGATAAAAAACGTAAGCGATAAAAAGGTTTTCTATTATTTCGTAAGTGTAAAAATCTAATTATTTCTTTTAGGTGCATTTTTTGTTAAACATTTTCTCTCCTTAATCTATGATTGTATCTTCGAAATAGTATTTCACAATTTTGATTCGAAATTTATTTTTAAATTTACAATAAAATTGTGTGGTAAATTTATGCTGTATGTAAAGTTTTATTGAACTTATCTCTACTTTTCTGTGTTATTTAACTAGAATCAAATGAGATTTAAAAATAACTATTTTAAACAACCCACTTTTTTATTACTGTTTTAAAAACTTCCTAACGCATTGAAACTTTTTTTTGAGGTCAATATTATAGCTTTTTTCAAACATAAATAAGTAAAATTAATACATTAAATTAAAACACAGAAAGAGCAATAGAAATAAGTTAACTAATTAGCGATCAAATTAAAAGCCAGAACTGGCGCAAAGAACTGGCAAAGTTAATTAAAGTAAAAGATTATCAGAAGAAAATCTTTATTTTTAAATTTACAATAAAATTGTGTGGTAAATTTATGCTGTATATAAAGTTTTATTGAACTTATCTCTACTTTTCTGTGTTATTTAACTAGAATCAAATGAGATTTAAAAATAACTATTTTAAACAACCCACTTTTTTATTACTGTTTTAAAAACTTCCTAACGCATTGAAACTTTTTTTTGAGGTCAATATTATAGCTTTTTTCAAACATAAATAAGTAAAATTAATACATTAAATTAAAACACAGAAAGAGCAATAGAAATAAGTTAACTAATTAGCGATCAAATTAAAAGCCAGAACTGGCGCAAAGAACTGGCAAAGTTAATTAAAGTAAAAGATTATCAGAAGAAAATCTTTATTTTTAAATTTACAATAAAATTGTGTGGTAAATTTATGCTGTATGTAAAGTTTTATTGAACTTATCTCTACTTTTCTGTGTTATTTAACTAGAATCAAATGAGATTTAAAAATAACTATTTTAAACAACCCACTTTTTTATTACTGTTTTAAAAACTTCCTAACGCATTGAAACTTTTTTTTGAGGTCAATATTATAGCTTTTTTCAAACATAAATAAGTAAAATTAATACATTAAATTAAAACACAGAAAGAGCAATAGAAATAAGTTAACTAATTAGCGATCAAATTAAAAGCCAGAACTGGCGCAAAGAACTGGCAAAGTAAATTAAAGTAAAAGATTATCAGAAGAAAATCTTTATTTTTAAATTTACAATAAAATTGTGTGGTAAATTTATGCTGTATGTAAAGTTTTATTGAACTTATCTCTACTTTTCTGTGTTATTTAACTAGAATCAAATGAGATTTAAAAATAACTATTTTAAACAACCCACTTTTTTATTACTGTTTTAAAAACTTCCTAACGCATTGAAACTTTTTTTTGAGGTCAATATTATAGCTTTTTTCAAACATAAATAAGTAAAATTAATACATTAAATTAAAACACAGAAAGAGCAATAGAAATAAGTTAACTAATTAGCGATCAAATTAAAAGCCAGAACTGGCGCAAAGAACTGGCAAAGTTAATTAAAGTAAAAGATTATCAGAAGAAAATCTTTAGCATTCCTCCAAGTTTTGAAAAGCTAATTATATTAAACTCTGAATAAACTATTTAACTAAATATACAGCCGTATAAGTAAGCATATGTTTTAAAAACTAATTAGTCGTCTACTAATGAAAGGGGCCAAATGACAGATACACTAACACAGCTACCAGAAATATCCTTGCAAAATTAGGAATTCTTCTCTTTGCCTTTTTGTTTAATTACACAGTTTAGCGCAAATAGAAGGAAGTTAAATATAGCAGTGTTTGCATAGAATAAGATGACGTATGTAGGTCTTGGACCATTTCTGCGGTTTCTTGTGTAATCGATTGTGAACATCGGTAATTCTCTTCTAGTACGTGATAATTTGCTCATTTTTGTTGGTTGAAAAAGCCGAGTATAATTCAGTCTAGACACTGTGGTAATTAAATTCTTGGTTGTTATACGATAGATTGAGGGGTATTTTATTTCGCCGCATTGTAAAATGGAAGTTAATTTTTTTTTTTAAATCTTATAAATATAACCGCACAGTAGTTACACTTTTTCAAAAGATGAAACTATATTTTCGTTATTTCTATTACAATTTACACTTTAGAAATGTTTCTGTTTTTTTTACTACTATATTTGCCCCTTTTTATACTTTACAATATTTAAGAACTAAACAGCAGAAAACCAATTTTTTTTCGTAGGGTACATAAAAAATGCACATTAATCTTTAACCTCTACAACCCATAATGTTTGAGAAAATTGAATAAAAAGTGTATGATGTCATATCAGGTTTACATTAAAAGGATATGGAGTAAAAGAGCATAGTTATTTGAATATGTTTCCAAACTAAGATGTTAAGTCCTGAACGTGAAATAAATTTTTGTTATAGTTGGTCTAAGTTATTGTAACAATATCCTATACATTTTTAAAACTGTCAAATTCAAAAATATTTAAAAAGGATTTTATCCATACTACTACTCCTTTCTATCACTATCGTCCTTATTCCAGAATCTCGTAAAACAACTCTTGAGTTCAAATAAAATCTATTTATGTTCATTGCACTTTGGAATCTTTTTCAAATTAATCCTTTCTTGTTCTCTGCATAACAAAAACTAATTGAAACTTTATTTTACAGATCTAAACCGAGTGCGAATCAAACTCTAACATGTGTTACACAATAAATAATCCTACCAAATAAAATTCGTAATGCAGACATCACATAGTCTCTTTCCTGCAATAAAACATCTTAATAAGCTACTAAAGATAGTGATGGTATTTTAAAATCCCTAACCTTCAGAACTCTAAAGCTGATTTGAAATGTAAACTGGAACTTTTACTGTCGCCAAATTTTGAAGGGAAAAAAATATCTTCAAGACTAAAACCATCCAATTACTCGACAAAACAAGGTTCTTGCCAATAAATGTGCTAAGCGGCTTAAACAAGTTAATTAGTATTTCCAACATGTAATAAACTAGGTGCTACTACTCTTTAGAACAAAGTTTTCTCTCTTTGATTCATCCGAGGTGAAGAACACATAACTTTTCTTTATTGGGTTTTCTAAATTTACCCTGCGACTCTGGTAATGAAGTTAGAATGTGGATAGGATAGTAGGAGATTGTTGGGTTTTTTTAACTTAAGGTTAAAGATGTATTATTTAGATATTCTTACATTTAATATGTATTAATTTTAGATACTTATAGATAAATATAAATTTTTAGTTAGAGGAATTCAGAATTTTTAAATATTAGTGTTCTAAGGAGTTTGTTTAACGTAGTATTCAAACTTTGAATATTTGCTTTTAGCTCCTTTGTTATATTTATTTAAGGTTAGTTTGATGGGGTTAAAATATTATAAACTTTAGTTATGACAGTAGTTACTAATATTTCAATTGTTTTATTATCACAGTGGCACTTATAATCATCATCAAACACTATTTTAACATTAAATATGACAAGCACAATAAGAAAGTTTATGAAAAACAAAATAGTTGTTTGAAATACCAAGGTTGAACTTAATAAATGGTCAGAAACCCTATTCAGACATTCATATCTAAACTCTTTAGAGAATTTGCATGAATATTTTATATTGAGTTAGTTCTCTTCCTGATTTATCATTAAAAAATGTAGAGAATTACACAAAGATGATTTTTTCACTATAAAAATATTTTAAACTCTTTTTTTTCTCAAAACCTAATTTTGAATTCACATTACCAAATTTCTAAACATATAACATTAAGCGTATGTATTCAAAGCCATAAAATTAATGTCAAAGAAAGCGTCATCAACAAAATATTTCCCCATAAACCAGATAGATATTTCGAAACAGTAGTCCATCCTGTGCAACACCTCCAAACTGATGTAACTACCTGTACTAACTTGAGCTGCTTAGATGGTTGGTTGGTTTGGGTTTTATAGCACAAGGTCCCTATATCCTTGAGCTGCTTAGAATGATTGTTTGGTTGGTTAATTAGTGATTTATGGCGTATGATATACATTAGGATATTATGCGCCAGACATGACAAATTATAACTATTTTAGAAGGCTAAAGGCCTTTGTCGGATGTACTTTATACATCTAATTTAAAATCGAGTAAGTATATGGAATAAAGGGTGATGACTGCTTAGAATGAAAGTGGTATAGGTCCACTGAACAAAGTTTTGAACAATTAAAGGGGTTTTTTAACGGTTCCTGTGGTTGTTCTTATGGAGAAGGCATTTTTAGGCGGGGCTCTTACGGGCTATTTATTGAGCTTTTAACTTAGGAGACTACCACACTGGGTAAATGATTTTAAAAGAAATCCAAGTCCGTCCTTTTTATCAAATTTTGTATTTTTGGACTTGTACCACTTTCATCCACTTATTTCAACCCATTCCCCCCTTCCCATTGTAAACTCCACTTACCAAACTGCAACAACGCCGAACCTCCAAGATGTTCATTCAACTGATCGCCTCATTCATCTCTATAACTCAATACCAACAATGCGCTACAATTACACAGCTGTTACACAGATAACTGGAAACAGCCTGACGCACTAAATGATTCTTTGTTAAAGTACTCTAGCTCCATCTTTGGGACTAAATGCAGCGGCCTCCTTTCAAAGGCACCCTTGAGTACTGTTTGAGGGATCAATAGAGTGATTCCTGTCTGATCGCCCTAATAACATTGAACGTATTTTCACAAAAAGGAAGCGGTTTGAAAGTAAGGGGGCGGCGGTTGCGGAGTTTAATTACCTAAAGTGGGTGCTAAAATAAGCACGATGGAGAAGCTTTGTCGGTGGTTTCATTTCCGTCTGATGAAGTAATTGTTTTAAAGGGTTTCCTTAAGATTTGCGAGGTGTAAACTTTTGCGGCTTTATGCCAAAAGGGCTGAAGGGCATGTATAAAAGTGAGACTTGATTGTTAATAAATAGTTGAAATTCATCGGTTTTAATATTGCATACGTAAGATTTGACTAAATTTACCATTAGTACATCTCTTGGGTCATAGTTCAGAAAATATTGTTTCGAAAACTTTCGCAAGACTAAGAAATATTTCTATAGATATTCTGGTACTTTTAATTCAAATTAAATGAAAATATTGGTTGTGTAAATTTACCTTTAACTAGTCGCGCTGGTGAATTTAGTTCATCCTTTGAGTTTTAAAGGCTGCTACTTATTTCTGCTTCATCCTTATTTTTACTTAAGCTGTAGGATATATGATGGTTGTTTTTGCTATTATTCGTTTGAAATTAAGAGTGTTAAAGAGTAATTTTTGTGTTAAGTCTGTCAGGAGTACGTTATACGCGAAAGGGAAATTCAGTTTTGCGTCCTCTATGCTCTGTAGAAACACAGAATGACTACAATAGTGTTGCGAATGCTATATATTGTTTGGGAAGAACATTTTATGAAATTGATCAATTTGAAGAATATTTTTTCCCAAGAACCATTAAGAAACGAAAACTGAATGAATACTTGGATAAAGATATTTTGTAGTTCAATGACAGATTAAATTAATTAAATGCCAATTTTAACTGCTGTTTTATATGAAGTAAATGAGTAAAATATATTCGCGTGCGACGCAAAACTTACCTTAGAATAATTGTAACTTATTTTCATTTGTTACACAATAATAGATACTTGTTTTCAAAATATAATCCAACTTTATTTTTGCAGCATAAAACCACAACCAAACCAAACTACTACATATTTGTTAAATATTGGATTTGTTTCCCTTGGGTAACAAAAATCCGATTTTCACCTCCCTCCAAAAATAATTTTTTTAATCTACTTACAAAAATAGCTTTTACAGTACTAAACTCTCTCATGTGAATGGAGAAAACAAAACTAATTTTCCCTAAAGAATACCCAGCGGGCCTCTAAAATAATTTCCCTTTACGCCTTTCAGCCTGGATACACACAATACCCCCAGACAGTTATTATGTCCATTTCTTTCTCCCAGCGCTCTAATCTGTGCTGGTCAATAGTATCCTCACTCATCATCGCTGTCAGGAAGATACACATAGCCGAGGATCTCACGCTCCGTAAAGCACGATTTTCCGCCGGAGATTATCCAGTTTTATACCCGTAAAGTTCATAAATTCGCGATTACGGGACGAAAGTGTGTTTGGTCGAGTTCTGTGTTTGGTTGGTTGATTAATTGACTTTTTATGGTGCATGGCCAACAGTAGGGCGTTCTGTGTTTGGAGGTGGGTGAGTTACTCAGTAGTGTTTTATTTATTGTACATTTCTCCAATGAGGAGAGAAATTTTCATATATATGTTTCGACAAAGGTTTTGTCCTTTGGAACTCTGCTCACAAGACGCAGTGCCCAAAATTGAAACCTAATTCCTAGAGAAGAAACTGTAGTTTTGTATAAAAGACAAACAAACTCATACATTGAATTTTATTATGGAAGATTTTTGACTTTGGTGTCTTTTGAAAGCTAGGGATCAATCTTATCCCCTAAACATCCACAGTGCATTATTTTGATATTTTAATGCTTATTTGCTGTCAATTATGTCGAACTTAAAAATAGAAGTAAAACTGATAAAACACCTTAACACAGATAATTAATAAAAACAACATGAAAACACACAAAAAACACAAAATAGTATAAATATTTTTAAATTTTGAAACTTTATCGGAAAAACCCCTATTATTATTTACTGATTTGATAAATTGGACTATGGGTTAGTCTTAGGCTTGGCGATAATGTAGTATAAATTAATATTGTGCAGAAAGTGGTGCAGAGGCAGTGTTACAACTGAAACTAAAATTTTATGAACTTAAAATAAACAATAAGATAAGCAACATATTTGGAAATCATAGTAAGCGAGGCGTAGATGCTCTTGCTACGTCACATAAAAATTAATGCAATGTTTTGGTCCTTCAGCCAAAATACCTAACATAAAAATTAATAAATTCTGTTCAGTTGGTTTAGTATTGCTTTGTTAAACAGTAATTTTTTAAGATTCTAAACGTATTTGGTTTCTTATAGCATTATTTTACATTTTAATTTACTTCACAAAGCTTAAAATATAGTACGTAAAAACAATTTAATGGTCATGAAACTAACTTTGAATCCTGGTTATATCCATAGGTAAGGAAAATTTAATTAAGGTCCTTTTTAATATATTTGTGTGAGTATTGCGAAAGTGAAATGAAAATTATGTGTTTAAAATTCTCAGTTTTTATAAATGTATTCAAAGTTATTGAATTGAAATATTTAATTGAATTTCATTGGGTAGAATGTGTAATTTCCATTTTAAACTCTTACAATCAAGCAGTTCTTTGAAATATGCAGATAATATTTTGCAGTACTTACAAGATAACTAGTTTAAAATGAACAAAGGCAAATTCTTTACTTTTAAATTAATTAAGAATGAGACCTGTAGTTTTTACTTTTCTCAATCAATTATTTCATACATAAGTAATAATTAAACTTCATTCGATAGAAATAACAAATCGTTATTAACAGAAATTCGTACACGATTAAATATAATCATAATTACATTATTTTTAAGTTCCATTTCAGTAAACAACTGTACTATAAAAAGCATAACTTCGAAAAAAAAATTTTGGCACATTACAAGACATAAAAAGGGGAAAAATGATTAAAAGAAGCCATTAATGTAAAGTATATGTGCATAAAACACTGGAACAACTTTATACACATAATCAAAAATTTAAAAATGCCGTGTTTGTCAAAGTATACGCTGCGAATTCCTCGCATTCCACAAGCTAAGTGAAGTCTTGTTTAAAAAATAGACTATCCTTAATTAAGTTTCTTTAAATAAAAGATATCATAATTATATTTTACCTTCTAATACTCAAAAGAACCTTGTTTCGTAATAATGAAGAAAATTCATAATTCATTTCTTTTGTTTCACCTAAGCGCCAAAAAAAATCGCGAAAAAATAAAACTTTCGGCGCCAAAAATGTTTTAATCTCGCCTGCTATCATTCTGTCCGTTACATTTTGTGAAATCCCTCTGAAGAAAAACTCCACCTGGAGCATATAAAAAGGTAGTTTGTGCCTTATGGCATATATTCACTGTTTTTAAACCCATTACAGTAACCCTTGAACAAAGAACAAATAGTTTTTCCTACGTCCGTCGTTGAAAAAAAAACGGAATAGTGAATAAACACTTTTTGAAGTGTATCCGATTCAGTTAGAAGCGATGTGATGTATAAGTAGCTTAGAACTATTGAAAAGCAAATAGGAGACGTGAAAGTTTTAAACCAGCTACATTATCTTTCCAAGCGGGTGAAAATATTTGACTTAAAACCTTATTTTAAAAAGCATTCTGAGTATAAAAAGATATTTGCTGTAGAATATAGTTTTTAAGAGTCCCCACCATCCATATGCATTTAAATTTTTTGCAGTGTTTTTTTAGACTTGGATTTGAGCTTTACAGTATATAAAAGGTTTTTTTATATATCTGGAAATGGGTTTTGAAAGTTTAGAGTACCTACTAAAGGGATAAGTTTCCGTATTATAAATCCTGAGACCCGTTTATAAGTTTGATATAAAGTACTTTGTTTTAAATTCTTATATTCAAATGTGGTGTGAGTTTGGTGTTATTAAACTGGTTAACAAATTTACGTTTTTGCCTAAAGGAAATTTTTCCATTGTAGATATCATAGAGTTATAGGTAATACGCAATACGGTCAATCAGATTCCAGTGATCTTTCTGGAGGGAACGGTTGAGTACTGGTAATTCCAGTCAATTCTTAAAGTTAGCTTCAATCATTGTGAAAACAGTCTATGATAATTGAACCAAAAATTTGGAATTTTTACACAGACCTGGTTGACTTCAGGCCTGACTTTCTCCCCACATAGTGAGAAGTAAGATTAATCTTTTTTTATAGACTCTGGCTGTTGTAAACCTCCATTATTTTATCAAGACCAATCCTGATTTCTGTAACATTTAATAAGACCGAGTGGTCATTACAAATACACTGGTTAAAGAATTAATTTTTAGTGAATTTAAAATCTTTTCTGTTAAATAATTCTAATGTTTACTGTAAATAAAACTAAAACTTTTGAGTGATGATAGTTGATTCGTTTTTTTAAAAACTTGCTTTTAAAGCTATTAAACTCTCATTAAAACAATCGTCATATATCATTTTCTTTCAAAGAGAAACGCGAAGGTAATTATTAGATTTTTTTTCATTCGCAGAAATGTTTTCTAAACCCACTCAAACATTAAGTAACAATATATCTAGATTAAAACCGAATCAATAATTCCTTTTCAACCTCAAAAAATTCGGCAAAAAAAAACAATAAAAACCATAATACATTAAAAGCTCATAACTTAGAATCAATTGAACTCAGTACAGCTACTCTTTTAAATGAAATTCAAAGACATTAAAAAGATGTATCTGGAGACAAAGTATTCTCTTGAAAAAAAAAACAGTTTTTAACAAAAAAGAATGAAATAAGGTTCAACTTTCGATAACAACTTTAACAACTGTTTGGGAAAGATAATATTTTTTGGGACCATTAACGACTATGCTTTGGAATTTCCAACCTTTTTTTTTGAGACGTCATTACACTAAATGGTTCCGATTCAAACTTGCAGCGATAATTGTCGGAGCATGCGCATTTTTTAATTCCGTAATTGCTTTATGCATTTTTAGGTAGCTTCGAACATCTTCTATGAGTGTAATAACTTGGAAAAGAATGTGACTAAGTATGTTTTAGAAAATCACGTTTCTTTAAAGGATTATACCCGTTTTTAGTTTTGAGTGTGTGTACTTTGAATTGATAAAACTATTCTTTTACTAACAGTGTAATTATATTTTTTTAACTGTTTGTAATTGAAGTAGGGAAAAGATCAGTACAACGTTATTACTACAAAACAAACAGAAATCTGGCATGAAATGGCTCCCTGAAAAACGTCGTAACATTTTTTTTTTCTTTACATAGCTTTGTATAAATGTTTTTAAGATGGTACTGTGATAAAGTGTTTTAGTTCAGACTTAAAGAAATATAAGAGAGTGAAAAAAGATGTATTTTTTCAAGTTGGTTCTATCCGACACAATACACAGTTTTCAGGTTTAATGAGAAAAAAAATAGTGTTTATATTGTGGCCACTTGTAAATTTAAGCACATAAATGCTTTCATTTAGTGATGTTTTAAGTACTTACTAGTCTTGTATGAATACATCTTTGCAAACATAATTCGTGTTCAAAGATTTTTTTAACTTTTCTACTTGAATCTTATGTTACATACTTGTAGAATCTGGTTTATAATTAGTTTAATCCAACTTCATTCAGTTTTTTAGACAGAGTGCATTCAAAACGTAGTGATTAAGGCTTCCTCCTTTATATTTCTATTTTACTTAGAAACAGTATCTCTTTGAAGAAGATGGATTCCTTGACTAAACAATTTTATTTAACAATTCAACACGTCGCCTGTTTTTAATTTTTTTGGTCCTGTTTGGCGCATAATGTCCTAATAGGGACCTCCTTGTGCCATAAAACCCCAAATAACCAACCTAACTATGTAATTGTCAAAAATTAAGTTTAAAACATTCCATACTAAAAAACTAGTTAATGAAAGATTGACATGACAAACCCTCCGTAAGACAAAAAGGAATTTATTGGAATACCGAAACAAGCATTTGCTGAAAGCGAAATTCTTTGCTTTCCGTCTTCCGGAAAAGAGCATTTCTCAAGATTGGTTTTTAAAGACCAAAAATACTGTTGCTCTGAAAAGCAAAATCTGTCCCATAATTCTGGAACTATTGATCGCATTGTTTTAAAATAAAGTTAAGAGCGTCTAAAACGAAAGTTTCAGAAAAATGGGGCTTTGGGGAAAAATAAGGAAATGCTATTTGCGCTTCCTGTTGATATTTACTGTTTAGGACCCTTTCCCCAGTTTTCATTGTACGCTTCATAAAGCCAAGAAAGGAATTTAGGTTTGCGTGAAGAATGGTGTATGATTCCCACAATTCCGAGCGTTTGTTTTGCCACGCCTCGACGCGTTTTGAAATAGAAAGGAATGAGTTTTCTCTGCTTTTAGTTTATAGGAAACGCTGTGGTATTGGATAATATATTATGTAGAGTCGTCGATGAATAACACATTTCATGTTCCAGAGTCATAACGTTTAATATTTTTTTTATTGTTTTTAACGGGTTTTATAAAAGATAAAATGTGAAACTCGTCCGTTTTAGCCAACACGTTTTAATCAAAAACCATGTTCATAAAATAGATAGTATAATCATTTTGTTAGTACAACGTTAAATCAACAGAACAAAATGTTTACATTGGAAGCGTATAAAGAGCAATATAATTGGATATTTTGCATAAAAACGAAAATTGTTCCTTAGTCTTAAAAATTCTACTTCATAAGATATTAAAAACCAATTACAAATAAAATTATCAAAATCCGGAAGACTTGAATATAGTTAGATAAAAGTGTGAATCTTAAGATCTTTGAGAAATTTTGTATGATAGTTCGCTATAAAAACATACTTTAATAGCATGTATAGTGAAATTAATTTTTTCTCAGGGCAACAACACAAATATTTGTATTCCACAGAAACTGCATTGAATACCTGATGCATAGATAAACTGTTGAAAATTACAATTTCTGCGATGTTCATTCTGAGTGAGAAGAATACTAAAAGTGAGTCTAGAAATCAAATCTGATAAAAGGAATAATCCATAAATTTCGTATATTACATTGCAGAGATAATTAAAACAGAAATTAAATCAGTATAGCTTGAAATAATAGGCATGAAGCAATAAAGATTTGAACGTAAACTTCGTACATTTAAGCAAAAAATAATAACATTTTTTTTAAATTGGATGCTTGATTGGCACTCTATGCTTAATGTGGGGCATGCAAATATAACTAACCGTGCTGAAATAAATAAAAGTATTGAAATCATCCAAATTTTCCATTAAAATAATTCAAAATTTAAATCATATCGTGAGATTTAAAATAAATAATACGTTGGGGTTTTTTTACATTTTGTGTGAAGCTTTGCATATTGTATGTATACAATGCAACTTAAGCTATGCTTTGCTCTTTACTGTTTAAAGTATCTACCCTCTAATTAAAATGTGTCGAAGTTGGAGGATATTTTAAAAAGCTTATTTACTTAACGGAGGAGTTAAATGACTTTCCATGGTGCCAAAAATACTAAATATAGGATGTCAGATTCAGAAAAATTACTAACACGAGATATTTGCCAAACTTCAAAGGATAATTACAAACTGCTTTTTATATTTTTAATTAGCTCGTTATAAGGGTATATGTTCCCGACAAAGAATAAAAATATAATCATGTAGTTTCGAGGCATATCTATTCCGGTATAAGTACATAAACAAGCTACATTGGTCATTAGTGTTTTAGTTGGAATACATTAAGCTTGCACTTGGCTAATAACTGTATCCACCAGACCATTTTATGTATATCAACTACTGCATAGCGTTATTACCACTAGATATACACATTCAGAATTTTAAAAATAGTACCATAACCATCTTTAGTAGAAATTAGTTTTAAAATTCTATGAAACTAAACCTTTGGAGGTTTCTAGTCAAAAGTCAATTGCTTGGCACTCTTCCTCTTTACTGTTTTTTTACAAAACATTTAAACATTTGCATTAAGAAAGTTAATTCACAAACAAAGGAGAAACCCGTAGTCTTGCATAATTAGATGGAAAGGATTTTGACTTTTAAATCTTCCTAGAGATATGAGAGTTAAAAATGTGCATATTTCCAGTACTTATCTTTGAAATTAAGTTACGAATTCGATTAAAAGATAAAAGCCCTAAAGTGAGGTTCCACGCTCAAATCTTGTATTTAATTTAGGAGTAAAAAGGTTTAAAGAGTGCATTTTCAGAAATCCTCCCGGCTTAATATTACTTGAAGGAGATTTGTTGGAATATTTTGTACTTTTGTTGCTGGAGCTGCTTGAGAAAAGAACTGGAATGGTTCAAAGGGTTCCTTAGTCTTAATTACTTTCTGAAATGTTTCAGAATCAGGATTCAACTGAAGAGGAGAATACAAGAGTTAAACACGCAGTGCTCTGATGCAAAAAAACATCGGTTCTTAGAAATGATTTTTGAAAAATATCAAGTAATCTCTAGTTTTGTAAAAGGGTTTTAACGCGCAATGTCCTTTTCTTAACGTGGATATTTTCAATTTTTCTTTACTTTTTTAACATAGATTTTTATACGTAAAATAAAAGTTTGTTCTATGATTACTTTTATTTCTTTTACTGAGATGAAATTGTACTTTGCTTAATTATACTTTGAAACTCTTGTGTCGATCTTGCCTAGTTGGCGAGGCTGACATGGCAGTGAACAAATGTTCTAACTGGTGAGTAAATAAGCAGGAGAGACTCCTCGATTGATAGACAGCACTTTTATTCATTAGTTGCATATGCATAGGATCTCTCTGTCGCAATACCGACAGACTGGCTATTTTAGTAGTGGCTTCTATTGTTACCAAAAGTTTTCTTATTATCAACGGGTTTTACATTGAGTTGGCACTAAAATTTTGTGGGATGTTTTATGGTTAAATATAAAATTTTATTACTCTCAGCACCATTAGCATTTGCTAACACTGTTCAAATTCCAACAGCCGATCTGTCCATCTTTTTTTTTCCTTTTACAGACAATAGTGTTTGGCTTACACACGCACGTGCACCTTTCAAAAATTGGGTACACACGCGAATTGTTTTTTTTTTTTTGTTTTTTTTCTTCTCGGATTAAATTCTGCTTTTATTAGAATAAACTTTTTACTTCATTATCATTACAGTATCCTCCCAGTGTCTCATATCTGATTTCCATTTTAATTCTATTGTATGTATTCAAATTACAGCCCAACACTATCCAAGACCAATCATCTTCAACCAGTAACAATCTTAAAATCTGAATCAGGTCGGGAAAATTTACAACCACCAGATAATTGCTGATGGTTTCCGGACAAAACCTTTATGGTTCTTCAAAACTTTCACCAAACATTTGTTACTCCCCCTATGAATAATCCGAGGCAGGTAGTCACCAATGATCATCTCAATCCATTACACTGTCAAAGTACGGACCAAGTTAACCTCATTCCCACCCGAGCAACTTCTTGGCGAATAAATTAACGCACCCATCAATCCCATCATGCACCGTGCGATTTTTATTCACGACAATTACCGATGTCACTCACAATGGATCCTATCAATCGCCATCAGAGATCGGAATTGAACACCTCCCTAATGCAAATTTAATTTCGATTCTTTCACCGAAGGGTGGGGTCATAAACCACCGCGAGTTTCGGATCCGATTGTGATGTGGAAAGATCGTTCGAAGATTCGCCGTTGCCATTCATCTCGAACTGAAAAGTTCCACAGACTTTTATCGTCTGCGTTCGGTTTTAATGAATTCGGTTCGAGAGGAATTAAGATGGGGAGGGTAATTGGAGTTTTGGATGTGTAATGGGTTCGAGAGTTTCTTGGGAGTTCGACGTGCTCGTACGTTTTGGGAGGGGAGGGTGGTAAAAATGAGGGATTTGCAACTTAAATGAAGTTTTGGAACATTCTGATACATACAGAGCGTTGGTAATTAATGAACCCTATTCCAAAGTTCCGAAACCAATCGTCGGAAAATTGAAAAGTTTTCTGCAGAACTCTATGAAGGAGTAAGAGTTTCTTTTTATTGAAGACAGTACACATTGCAATAGAGGGTTGCGCGTGAAGAAAATGTATAGTGTGTATAAAATTTTGTCCGAAAGAAAGAATTTCTTGGGCCAAGTGTACTCTTTCGTAAATTTTAACGCAATATTTTTTAATTGTGAACATAACTTTTCAGTACTCAAACTTTTCACATTTTTATTGCATAAGTAAGCAAATGTGAAATGCAAATTCCTGTCTATGCTTGGCTTGTTTGTTGTATTATACATAGCCAATATGATTTGTAAGGCGCTAGGCTCAAATTAGGCTTGGTTTGGTAAGAGTTCAATGGCTTAAAACCTCTTTAAGGGCTCAAACTAGAGCATATATCTATGTATTTTCATATTCTCTATATGTACTGTCGAAAACGATTTTGTTAAGATTCAGTTAGGGCATTATTAATGCCCGGTTTAATCACTTTGCCCGTAACATACCGATGCCTTGTCTTCTAGTTTTTAGCACTGACGAAGGGGTCCATTGATCCCTGAAACAATTGTTTGCTTTTTACCTTACTTGTTATAAATGTGCAATGAATCCCGTTTTATCATTTTATGGTTATTCCAAGTCTTATCGGAGTTTATAGGTGGAGTTTTTGCTAAGAGTTTATCATCTAAAAACTGGAGAGATGTCGAAAAATTTTCAGAAAATTAGTTTTTGAAACCGCAGTAGCACAAACTGTTGTTGGAACTGTTATTTCCATTTGATTTAATTTGAATACTTCAACAAAATAGAATAGTCTCCTTTCATTAATCCTACATTAAACTAGACAGCGCTTACAATATTCAGAACATGAAAAAAAATTTAGCAGGCCTGAACAAATTTCATTAAAATGAAAAACGCTGACTATCACAAATGTACTGACTAGAAAATCACTCCTAATCAAAGTAAAAAAAATAAACAAACATTATAGAATAAAAATGAAGTATTATTACCTTTCAATAACAGTGATAAATTTAGAGAAAATGTGATTAAATATTTGTTGACCTAACTCAATCGCTTCCATTAGGTACTTCCTTTGTAGAAATAAAGGAAAACCTACAAAACAAATAGTACTTCCATTTGCAATTAATTAAATAATTTACAATGCTCAAAATTGATGGCATAATAGGAGGGTTTTATGCAACTACAAAATTTAAGTTAAATTAATTTGACGCAATACTTTCACTTTAACATTTAAATACAAACTGACCTATTACAAAGAAATTTAAAAGCTTCTTACAGTAAACTAGCTTACGCCATTTTATTATTACTCATAATTTAAGTAATTTAGTTTCAAGAAAACTTCCTTTTGCAAGGAATAATAACATTATTGAGTACAAATGCAGTACTCATTTTTCAATTTAATACAACTAATTTAATATAAATGTAGAATTTACGAATTATTTTCCAATTCACAAAATCTAAATCTACTTAATTATGATGAAAAGCTTTTCATTATTCGAATTTTATGAAGTTGCATTGTTAGAATGTTAAAAATTCGAATTGTTCTCGATTTTTATTAAAACATATTGCTTAATTGATATAATTACCGTTCTGAGCATAAGAAGCGTATACCAACAAACAGCGTTGGAGAAACAAACTTTATTTATTCAATTCCCGTTTCATCAGTTCAGAAGACTTATTTCTTTAGGGTTTTTTTATTCTTTTTAATAAGATACAACCTACTTTACTAAGAACGTGTGACGCACATCTTTGTTATTCTTTTAGTAGACCCACGACTGGTTATCTTTATAAGACCAAACTTGAGTGTAAACTTAATTGGAGATAGGGGACCCCTGGACCGGGGCGATATAAGCCAGAAGACCGCCGGTGCTCTACGGACCCCAATAGACAAAGAGGGTTGGTTGTGATGGGTCAGGTCAGGCAAATGTGTTATTGTCGAATGCAATCTAAGCGTTTGTGTTAAAAATGAATTATTAAAGTAAAATGTGATAAGTATACAAGTGAATTTCATAAAAAGAGAAGGTATTTATGTACAACAGATAGCAGAAATGCCTGGCGTAAGATAAAGTTGGTTACGGCTTTATGGCACAAGGCTTTTACTAGGGCATTAGGCGTAGGGTAAAAAAAAAGCACATTAACGTATTGATATTCCTCAGACTCAAAACCTTTAACCTATAAATCTTGAAAATTATAACCATTTTAAGTATTAACTAAAATTTCCACCTCTCAAGATTGAAACTGTGATGATGAAATCACTTTTCGAAAATATGATCTTTAAGTAGTTTCTTTCTGCCCCATTTAATCTTTCCAAAAATTGATTTTTTCACTATAATAAATTACACTATAATCAGCAAGGACATAAAAACGCAAATACCCATATTTAATTCAGTGGAAAGAAAACAGAAAAAAAACTGGCAATAACTTGTTTTTCGGTTATCCAATAAGTAAAAAATGGAAAGAGAACTGAAAGTTGTTAACTCTTTCAGTTTTCTTGACATCTTTGATAGGTTTTCTTAGATTCAAACTATAAATTTAGTCTCGTAACACTTCAGTTTAATTTGAAACTTTGGTAACGGACTATTACTTGCTCTTATATAAGTTTAATATAACTATCAAAACTATAATTAAGAGACTGAGAAGTTTTTTTTTAAATGAAAGATACTTTCACGACTAGATTTAACTCTACAGTTTAGTTTCTATTACTTTCTGCTCTAAATGGTATTTTGTTAATCCGTGTTATTATACATTTTAGATTGAAATAAAGATGTTTTTTTAACTACGGCTTTTCATTGGCTAGAATAACAGAACATATTATTTCATCACGAGATTTTAAGATGGACTAGGAAATAGAACTAGGAAGGACTATAGAAAGAAATTACCCCTTCTATAAAGTTAAAGAGGAAAGAAAAGGAAAATGTTTTTAAAAATTTCATAACTTCAAAATTAAAATAAATATTTGTAACATTTAAACTGTGTTCATAAAACTCAAAATATTTGAACTTAATTATTAAATTTTAATAAATCTAAATTTAAAAATAATCTTTACGCATTCCATCGTTCAGAAAAATGTATGAGTTTTAAAACAACTTTTTTTTTAATAACTTTGGCTTGCATTGCAATCCAAAATTATCCAGTAAAAACTTTAATATACAGACGTACACATTTTGAGACGTGAGTAATCATAACCACCAAGAATTAAAAACAAAGAACATTTCAAATTAAATGCAAACTCCAATTACTCATCTCATACTGAAAAGCTTTCCAAACATTAATAAACTCTTTCAAAAAGTTATCTGCTCATGAAACGAAGTCTTTCAGATGCTAATTTCATCCAGAATACGCTTTCATTAAGGTAAATAGGAATTCATTGTGCTATTCGATTACATAATCGATAGATCTATTTTTCAAGAGCCGCCTTTTAGAAAAGTAGGTCTCTATTCAGGATGCGATGGTTATTTAGATTTAATTTTGAGATTAAAATCCTTATAAAGCGGCATTCTATGCTTTTTAATTAGGAGAAAGTGTTACCGGTGTTCTGGAACTCAATTTCGTATTTCGCAATTATTGGAGTTCGTAAATCTCTAGGGAAGTATCGTAATAGATAAGTAAATGAACCCATTTAGGAAAAAATGGGCTGTGGAGATGGATACTTTCAGATAATTTACCCGATGCTATTATTTTCTGTGCGTAGACTTTCTAATCTAAAAGACATGATTGCGTTTCTATGTAGGCAGTGAATTTATTTTCTCTTCAGTACCGTAAGACTGGTTTTACAAAAGTAATTCATCAGTTAGATAGCTTACGACGTGAAAGAGAGGTAACCTTAATTTTGAATTTTATTCTTGATACAAAGAAGATGATTAGAATAAGTTTTTTTGTTTGGTTTGGTTATTGTTTTATGGCGCAAGAATTAAGATCATACTGCGCCAAGTTAGAGAATAAGATTTATTTTATTTATATTCTTTATCTTATGAATTATTGCAAAAGCATTCTAAATAAATATTATTTCTTAAAAATAGTTTATAATCTTTAAAAGTATTAGTTGATGAACATATATGAACAATTTAATCTACTAAAAATTTTATAACCAAAGCTTTACGAAATGCTATTTGAAATTTATAGTAACGCTTACACCTTCCAAGTGTCCAAAAACTTGCCTCCAACCTCCAACTAGACCGAATCATAAATTTGCTTTAAGAAATGGCATTTAAAATCGTATAAGTGGTTATCAAATTGGTAGGAAATCCTTCTTGAAACGTGAGATACTTTTCGTATTACATTAAAACTTTTTAATATAGAAAGATTATACTTGTAGTATAAGGGACCTATTCTGCCGTCCTAGGCGAAAATTCACATAAACAAGCTTTCTTAGAAGTTTCACTTTCTTTCCCCTTAACTTGTTTCTAAATTGACAAGAAATTATCTCGCTATTTCCAAGGCACTTGAATAGTATTAAAAAGCTCTCACTATATAAAAACTATTCAACGGAAATTTATGAAATTTTAAACATTTGTAGACAAATGTATGAGGATCGTTTTCGTTCTAAAAGCTAATAGATGAGATAATTAACTCCACCCCAGATAGCATGTAACCTTGCGGTTAGCCTTTTTTTTTCACTGTCATTGGGCTGCCTAAAAAGGGTTTGCCGAAAAGCCTTTAAGCAGTGCAAGAAAAGGGCTGTTCCGTGGCTGACAGAACAAGGTATACCGAAAAGCCCTACAGCAGCGCTTGACGCAGGGCTATGAAAGGGCTGTCCCCACAACCCTGTTGAAGGGCTTTCAGGAAAGGGCTGTGACAGCCAAGCCAATTTAAGCCCACGTGACATACCACGTGACCCCAATAAGTCCATCCAAACTCCACATCAACATCGCCATTTTATTACCATTCCTGTGTGCAAGTTAAATTATGTGTGTGAAGATATTTTCATTTCAAGATCAAAAACAAGGTAAGTTTTAAATGTCCTTTTAGAGTTATGAAACATCTTCGTTTCATTTTGCCTTAAATTGTGTAACTAGTTAAGTTTATCGTATATATTATTCAAATTGTGGATAATTGGAAAATTTCTGAATGCTATTAATTATGCTATGCTTTGTTATGATCCCATGTTCCAATATTAGTATTTCAAATATTAGTAGTTTCATTTTATTTCAAAAATAATATTAATAAAATTAAATTATAATTTGATTATACTACTAACGATAGTCTTTTTCATCAGAACATGTGTGAGAAAAAAAAGAATTCGTACTGAAATTAGGATGTTTTTATATTCTTCCTGAATGATTTTCCGTGGGAAAATTACTTTTGTTTTATGTTCTTAAACAAAACAATGTATTGTGTTTTCCTTTTTTTAGAACAACAGCTTTCTGTTTCTTTATATTTTTCTTTTCAGAAGTCTGTTTACAGATCTTCAAAGATACTAAAGAAACGTAATAAGAGATGCTGTCAGTGATTGGTTTATAGAAGCCAAATTTAGGATTGCTCTAAGGTAATTTTATGTATGACTTCATCAAAAAATGTTCCACTTTCTTAAATTTTGGATTAAATGTACATAAAATGAATATCAGTTAATCTATAATCATCTCCTGTATCAGCTGTTTTCTATTATTAGGCGAAAAGTTCTATAATTTAGGGACCACTTAAAAACGTCCAACAGACCACAGGTTGAGAATCATTAATGTAATACACAAAATGGGGCTTGTTTTGAAGACAGCTAGAATGAGTTAATATAAATGGTGACTGTATATTTGATATCTGAGAAGGATTTTTTTCTCCAAAATGTTAATTTCTGGCACTCAAGAAAGATATTTTTACCGAATATTTATTTATTCATTGCTCAAATAGTTTAATATGTTGAAGATTTTCATGATATTTTTCCTCTTTTTTTCAGAGACAACAGAATTTTCTGACAGAGATGGAAATAACAAATTTAAATTTTGTAATTAAAGAACAGGTTAAATTCATCTTATATTGTGCAATATTTCTAATTTATATTTTATATAAATGTATTATTTCATTAATTCCTTTCTCACAGTTCTTTTGAGTATAGTTCTGATTTGTCTGTTTCTTTTTTTTACTTAAACAAATGTTTGCTAATTTAAAAGTTGATGGGGGATAATTTTCCCTCTCTTTTTACTGTCATTTTATTTATAAACGTGCAAATGAACTTCCATATAGTTCAATATTTCCCTTCATTTCATGAGTATTCTTAGTATGATTTGAGTCTATGAGTAGAACCAGTATGCTTTGATGGCTCCTTATGTAGGATATTCTTAATTGTAAAATTTACTCATGTGGTATTTTAAGCAAGAACAATCTCTTGTCAATTTTAACTTTTAAAATATACTTGTATTGAAAATGTTTCTCTAACCCAGTTTTCTATGGAATAGCAAATACTGTTCTATAACTTAAGTTGGCAAAGTTCCTGCATGGTATGCAGTCTTAGCATTTTAATCTCTCTATATTAAAAAAAAGTAACAGTGACCGCCGCCGCCGCCGCCGTGGCCGCTGCCGCTGCTTTTGAAAATTTTATTTTTGAACACTTTGAACTCTCACTACGCAAAAACTATTCCACAGAAATTTGTGAAATTTTAAACATTTCTAGACAAATGTATGAGGATAGTTTTCGTTCTAAAAGCTAATAGATGAGATAATTAGTTCTAGAGTTATTTAATGTCAAAGTCGAAAATTATTTTTTTCTGCTGCGAGTTCGCCCCCAGCAAAATCTATTAGCAGCAGAAATATGATATTTTGCAGACACATACTCTTAGATGTGCAGTTTTGCACCACGTCGCCCTTTTTTCGAATTTCGAATTAGTTTTGGAGTAATTAAATTTTAAAGTTTCGAAATTTTTGACGGTTTTTCTGTTTTTTTGTTATAAAAGCAAAACTAATCATAGTAGAACTATGATATTTTAAAGACACATACAAATATTTTTTATAAAAAGATTGGCTTTTTGTTTTTTCAAGAATTCTAATTAGTTTTGGAATTATTAAGATTCAAAGTTTTAATTTTTTCTTCTCTTTCTTGCCATTCACTAGAGAAACAGACCAGTTTTAAGAGTGTTTCATGATGAGTCTGATTTATTTTATTTTCAACAATGCTTTTTTCTTCAAACTGGTTGATGTTATTAGTAGACTTGCTGGATATTTTTTTAACCATTTCGATTAAATTATTCATAAGCTAGAAAAGAATATATTTCAACAACATGTTTTTCTCTTAATTTGGAGGAATGATCCGAATTAAATTATTTATGCAAGAGAGAGGTATTTTCGGTATTAATTAAGCTTAATTAATTATTTAGGATTAATTAAGCCAAGAGGGTGGTGCTGGATTGTTGAGATGAACAAGCGAGCTCTGCTCGCTAAGATCGCGAAGCGATCTGAAAAGAACTGCGAAGCAGTTACGGGGGTTGGTGAGCGATAGCGAGCAGGGGGCAGGCCCCCTAGTTCAGTAAAAATTACTTTTTATGTGGCCATAATTTGAATTCTAAGAATGAGAACCTTGAGTGTATTTCTAATTTAAATTTACCTGACCTCTGATCTATATGGGATCCTGTTATTAGTATATTTTGTATATTTAACGGATTTTTTATGCTTATTTCTCTCTGTACTCTATGTTAATCCAGAAGCTATATTAGTCTAGTTTGTGTTATTGCCAGTGTAATACTTTTTCTTGCATTGTGTGTTAAAATAAAATTCTTGATAATATTCTGCGTATTTTTAATTAAAAATTTTCTTATGTTTATGTCTTTCTCTGATCTATGGGGATTCTGAGTATATTTTGTTTATTTAAGGGAGTTTTATAATTAATTTTTACTTCTTCCTCAGAACCATGTTATCCCAAATAGCTGTACAATATTGTTTTCTTGCATTTTGTTTTAAAGAATTTCTAACAAAAATTCCCTCGGTATCTCCTTCACTGGTTGTTTGGAAAACTTCTTAACTTTTATAAAGAAGTTTAAAAATGTAAAATATTTAAAGTTTTTTTATACCATAAAATGTATCAATTAAATATTCAAAAAGAAGTTATTTAATGAGAGCAAAGTATTTAATATTAGATTAGTAAAATGTAGGGATAAAATATTACCAGAGTTAACGGTTAAGTATTGCATTTCGTATTTTTTAGTTTCTTTGTTGAATTATGTGATACAAAATTATTCCTGAAAATATGTACCACTGTATAATATATATATAGTGCAATATTTCGGGGAAAATTTTGTGTCATCACATAATTAAAAAACTCAGGAAAAATATGAACTGCAATATTAAACCTAGAACTATGGAGAAAATTCGGAATACCCTTCAACAAACCTAATTTATAACACTATATTAAGTTTTAAATAAAGTTTAATAGCCAATTTAAAAGACCTAGACGTGACGACGTTGTCGCAGGGCTTTCATTCCAGCCCTGTCGCAGGGCTTTCGTTCCAGCCCTTCGCAGGGCTTTCATTCCAGCCCTGCCAAAGCCCTACAAAGCGTCAACTAGCAGAGGTCGGTTTTACCCTGTCACAGGGTAAACAGGGCTGTCGTGACAACCCTGCGACAGCCTTACACGGGATTACGCCGCAAGGCTACGGCAGGGCTGTAACAGCCCTACATTGCTATCTGGGACGCGTCCAGCCCAACGCGTCTTTTATAACCAAGTTCATTTATAATTGTTTACATTTTTACGTTGAGATGGTTGGTCAAAAAACTTAATCAAAAACCACTTATTAGGGAGCTTTTATCATAAATTTTGGTTCCTTCGACACAAACCATCACGAGAATCGAACGAACTGAACCCCCACATACCGTCCCGTGATGCCCCTTCGAACCATCAACCTGCCCTTCGAAGAGGAGGTCCTCTGGGGCGTTAAAACCTCAAGCAACTCCTTCCAAACTTCGTTAAAGCTCAAATGAAACGGACTGTTTTTCCCTCAGAGCTCGACGGAGAGTCAATTACCGGGTCTCTCCGGAAATTTTCTCCACGGAGAAAGTGGATGTTTGCTGTGCCTAAACTTCGGCTTAGAAGAGATCAAAGTGAGATCGCATCAGGCAAAAGATGATTAGAGATATTTTACTTGTTTGAGACGAGTATTACGAATTGATGTTGAGAGAGAGAGAAAATTAAAGTAGTTTTTTAACGGTTTGGTGTCATTAATTTATTGCCTGAATTTAATAACTTTTATTTTTATCCGTTTAACTCTCAGTAAACTAGCATTTCTCATGGTTTCTTAGGGGTGTGCTTTGGAAGATAACAGAGTCATCACAAAAAATGGTTCTTACGTATTATCCCATCGATTGAATCCGAAAACTTTATCAAGGCCCATTGACTGTTCTATAGCCGTGTCCCTGAATTTGAAGGTCGCTGAACGGTCGACGGGATAATACTTAAGTACCCGGAAAATTATGTTAGGTTTTTAACCAGCTTTCATACCCAATATCAATACTTCCATAAATTCAAACTAATATTTTACACCTAAATATTGTGGGATAGACGTCAGACGCTTGCTGAAAACACGCAGACCAGTCTTACTTCATCAAGGCAGTACTTTGAGATCTCTCACTTTTACATTCATCGTTTTCAATCCATTTGTTTTTAACTTTTTTAATAAGTATCGTTTATTTTATACTTGTACTGCTCATGAATGATGCAGGTTTTCAATTCAATGGAGTTTCCTTGCGGACTCTGAGATGCTTATGTCCTAGAACATTTTTGGAATGGATTAGTTTAAGGCTTGTCTCTGTTTAAGTTAGGTTCGTGGTTGGATTACTGAGTTTTGGCCATTGAGTATTTTCACTTAGTACCCGAGTATGGCTACTACTCAAAACCTCAGTGTAGAGGAACTAAAACTGTCTATTGAAGATCCAAGAGTAAAGGAACCTGAGGTAGCCAGGGTTGGATTTAAGGCACCACTTTTTTGGGACTATTATCCTTAGATGACGCAATGTCCATTACTGGACAATTAGCGCCAAGTCATTGTTTAAAAAATTCTAACAACAATAGAAAAAGATTACTTCATTAGATTATAGCAAATAAAACGGTTAAAAAATACCGACTTTTACGCAAAGGATTACGTTCATATCTAGCTGTCTCATACTGTCCTACTATCAGGCGTACTACATATGAAACTAACAACTTAATTTTAAGAAAGAAAAGGAATATCTTGGAGTTTTTTGAAAGAGATGATGTTAGTCGTACTACAGCTGGAAAAAAAGAAACCGTGACAAAAAAGAAAATAAAGCGCCAAAAACGATACCTAAATGATTCTATGAAAAATTTATATAAAAAAATTTTGTGGTGAAAATCCCAATTTTAAAGTTTCTTACACAACATTTACTAGATTTCGCCCATTTTATGTTCTGACTCCTAGGGCCGACAACCGAAATACTAGTGCGTGCATTCTACATTCAAATTTTAACAAAAATTGATAAGTGTAAAGGCTTTAACAACAAATAACCTTCAAGAATATATTTGACTATAGTGTGTGATGAAAAATCAATTAATTGTATGTATAATAAATGCATACAATGTAGCAATAAAAAAATTTAGCTAAGTGTAGATGTGAATAAAAATACAGACATCAACTGGTTTGTATGGGATAAAATAAAAGAGAAAAGGTTATTGGAAGTGAAAAAAAGATATGACCATTCAAAAAATAGCTAAAGTTAAAAAAGGAGCAACAGTTGGAGAACTAGTTGAAAGTTTGGAAGCAGATTTAATACGTTTTAAAAAACATGTTTTCAATATAAATCAGCAGTTCTCAGCATATAGAATGTGCAAAAATAATTTAGAGTTAAATGAAGCTCTACTTCATATTGACTTTTCTGAGAATTACGCCTGCAAATACAATGACGAAGTGCAGAGTTTTCATTTTGGTGCTTCTAGAGCACAGGCTACTCTTCATACTGGTGTCTTGTACATCGGAGGAGAAACTCAGCCCATTTCTTTTTCACCCTATCCCCAAGCTTTGACCACAGTCCTGCGGCGATATGGGCTCATCTGAAGCCAATATTTGATCTTTTACAATCCAAATCACCCAATGTTTCAACCCTTCACTTTTTTCTGACGTCCCATCATGCACTCAATATCGCCAAAAGAAAATTTTTTATCTTTTTACTCATCTGCTATTTGAATTTGGATTTCTGCAAGGGACGTGGTCATTTTTTGAAGCTGGCCACGGCAAAGGTGCCGCTGATGGAGTTGGTGCTGTAATTAAAAGATCAGCTGATAAGCTTATTGCTTTTGGTAAATATATTTCTGATGCTCATGAGTTATACAGGCAAGTTGAAGGAGAAACATCAGTTAAAGTATTTTTTGTTGATCAGGATGACATAGAATCAATTAAAAAGCTTTTGCCTATGAAAATTCCAAGTCTTCCCGGTACTTTCAATGTTCACCAAATAATTACAACAGAAAAAGGAAAATTTTATTACAGAAATGTTAGTTGTTACTGCCAAAGAAATGGATTATGTGAATGCTTTCTGGTTGAAGAATTTAGTTTTAAAAAAGATGCAAAAAAGAAAAAAATTCCAAGACAACCATTATAATTATATAATACGATTTATCTGTACTTAGCTAAGAAAACAAATCTCAATTCATATAGACTAAAATATCATCCCAGGTGGAACAGTAGCAGATTTAAAATTTTACATCAGAGTATTGTAAAAGTTCTTACCGATTAGTGGTTCGTTAGAATACCTTTTTTTGTAAATATACTTCGAAGTAAATTTTACATTCTATTAATCTATTGTTATTTTATTGTAAAATATAAAAATAAATGAGATTTACAAAAATATTTAGGTTATCAAAATTAATGTCGTCTTTTAAGAAAGATTTAAGTATAAATTTTTATAAATTGAAATCTTGTTGATAAAAATATTCTACTTTACATTAAAATAAAGAATTTACCAGAGTTATAATATTTTAAACCCTGAAGACATTATTTACTACAGCATAAATGTTGTTTTTAATCTTAAATAAAGCTTTAAGCTATGAATTTCACTCAATTTTGTATGGTAATGGAATTGACAAGTTTTACTACAATTTTATAAGGGACTATCATTTTACACTAAACTATGGGCAAAAGTGTATGACCAACTGCTGTTCCATATACTTGAAACATATACCAAAACTCCTATATTAATATTTTTTCAAAATTATAAAGTTTGGAGAAAAATTTTTTTCTTCTGAAATGTAAGCGTATGGTGAAAATGACCCTTAAATGTTTAAGCAGTCATGAAGGCCATTGCCAGGTGTACTCTATACACCGATTTTTAGACTATATCGTTCAAAGTTCAATGTTCTTAAATTATCTTTCTCATCATCATTCCATTGCTCTTGAGTATCCTACTCTTAAACATCTTTGATTTTAAGCTGTTTTTCTCTTCAGCATCTTTCACAGTTTTTCATTCATCCGCATGGAGTGCAGCGGCCCGATAGAATGCTACATGGATTTATTACACGGATGATCCAATCTTCTCGCATCCAAAGATTGGAGTCTTCTCTTTTTAGTTTCTAATAAATTTTGTTAAAAACGACACAGCAGCAGTCAGAAAAGAATTTATTTTTGAATTAGATAAAAAAAAAAATGAAAAACAGCTGATGGAAGCAGAAGGGTCCGGACATGTGAAAAGAAGTCTAGAAGACGGAGTGGACACGTTTCAATATAGGAAATTTCGGGAATATCTGACATATGAGAACAAGGAGTCAGAAGAGACACAAATCGAAAAAGCATTTGAAAACGGAGTATCTCAAATTAAAATAGGCTTCTGCGGATTAAAACCAGATGAAGACATCATTAAAAATTGCTGTGGAACTGTGGTGGAAACACAGCTCTGGAGATTAAATCATTAAAAATTCCGGAGTAAAAGCCAATTTCAAAGACATCCTAAATCCCGAAGACGAGGTTCTAATAACAAAGAACAGAAGAGTGATAATAACAGCAAAAAGCCTAACCTCAGTTATAAACGTGTTGAATAGTGGGAATATAAACAAAAAGGAAGTAGAAAGATAAATTTTCGATAAGTCATATACTACGTAGTATATTTTAAAAGATGTGGATTCGGAAACGTCAGTAAGCGAATTATCAGCAACTCTTGAAGAGCAAAACATCCATACAAAGAAAATAACTAGGTTTACAAGAAAAGGAGAAACTAGACCATCAACCACAGTTCTTATTAAAGAATTGGGATTTGTTAACAGAAAGGTTGGTTGGTTAATTGGTGTTTAATGGCGCGAGGTCCAATTTGTTACCAGAAAGGAAATCAATTTCGGTTATGCATCTCAAAGTCTACCAATACATTGAAAAAGTAAAGATTTGTCACAGATGCTTAGAGTTCGGTCATTTTAAAGCAGATTGCAACGCTCAAAATCCGGGGAATGCAAGAACTGTTATGAAAGTCACGAATCAACTGAGTGCAACAAAATTGAAATAAACAGAGATCTAGTGTGTTTTAGATGTGGAAGCATGAGCCACACAGCTGTGGAGATTAGGTGTCCCGTTGTGAAGAAAGAGAGTGCGACCACATTAACCAAGCTTTTACAGACAGTCTGTGTAAAGGAATACAATCCTGCTTCAAAGACTTTCATCACATACTCAAAGATGCTTTAAAAAATATAGAAGAGATGAGAGAATCAGAAAATAATATGGAAGATCTAGAGGATCAGGTTTCGGAATAGAAAGAACAAAAGGAAAATAATTAAAACATAAAGATAACTAATAACCAAAAAAGACAAAAAAACCCTAATTTTTACTGAATAAAAAAAAATCTTTAATTGGAAAAGAAGGCATTACATTGGAGAATAATGTTGTCTAATGAATTATATAGAAATAAATCCATTAACTGTAAGATAATCAAAGTAATGGCCACTTGCATTTTAAAACTACTTTGGGATTGAAATGCCATCAGTACTACTATTAGAATTTAGATGATAATGCTTGGGAGGAGTTTTACTTTTAAGCAAGACTAAGCATTGATCGAAATTTACGATGCACAGGCTCAATCGATTTGCATTTAGGATGCAAATTCTGTTAATGATTTGAAAGATTCGAATCGTTTAGATTTAGAGAAATCAGTATTGATTTCTTATAGTGCCCTAAGCTTAATAAATACCTAAAGGGTAAAAAAATATGCATAAAAATTTTGCAAAAGCTCTAAGATGAACTCATGGACGAATTTCGGTTCCTTTGGGATTAATTATATTGTTCTCGTTCTTTTGCAGGTACCTACATATTTGTTTAAGGTTTATGTTTTTCTTTCTTTTTTTCGTTAGTAAATTTGTTGAATTGATTGTATTGATTTGTCTACCAAACAAATTCTTAAATTTGTTGTTTTAAAAGCTGCGAATGCGTTGCTTTAAAATAGCGAGAGATAAAAAAATAGAGTACTCGATAAGGTACGCAATTTTATAACTGAAATAAATTTTGTGTTTTAAGTTTCAGTTTAGATCTGACGTCGTATGCGTACTTTAAATATGGAGCTCCTAGCCGTCCTCATCTAAGCAGGCGCAGTTTGTATTTAGTTTAAATACCATTTCAACTCTTTTTTAATACATTCAATTATCAATTCTGTTGAGCAATAAAACTAATGTTATTTAAGAACTCTGCCTTGTCATACTTCATCAACAAGTATAAAATAGAAAAGTTGGTCGAAGAACTTACTTTTTGAATTTTTTAGCATTTTAATGCTTTAATAAGTTATAAATAAACATAGGTTTTAGAGAGTTTAAATGCAAATACTAATTATTCTGCTCTTAATATTAAGTTGTTTACTCTCTTTAGCAGGTTTACTTCAAAATTTCAAAAAAGGGGGTTTAATTTAATTACCTTTAGAATATTTTTTCTTTTAAGAAATGCCATTTTTCAGGTCTAATTTTGCAACTTTCTGCAGTTAGTTTAGAAGTTTAAAAAATACTTTTTGTACACATCTAATTAGTAAAGATTACTGCATAAAAATTATTTCATCGTAAGCTTACATTTACTTCCATACTTCAAACAGTCTAAGCAATTCAATTTTTCCAACCTCCAACGTGACTTTTTCTTCCCCAGTTTTAATTTATGGTGCATCCGTGCTCGTCTCAAACATTCAATCTTTGTTACATCCCCAACTCAAATCTCGCATCTCGCTCCGAAAGAAGCAACGCTCCTCCGAAATTCCCTCCCAGTTTTCACGGATAGAAACTGGAATGGAATTGCAAAAGGGAAAAACTTTTATTGGTATAGCGTGAGAAAGAAACGCGTTGCAGCTTTTCCTTGAATTTCAATCTTTGTTGTTATGATAACGCCCCTACAAAAAAAAGAAGTCAAATTTATTGATAAATATTGTGCTTTGAGCGTTGAGTTTTATTGCAATTTCTTGTTTTTGTGAAAGTAACTCAAAACAAGGCGTTTTGTTCGAGGAAGTGTTGGATACCTACCCAAGCGAGGCAGGAGTATTTTTTTTTCCTGTGATGTTAGTTTTTGGTTGTAGTATATGTAGTTCCTTGCGATTCTGAAATGGGGGGTTTGGAATACAGGTTCTAGGAACAACCGATTTTTGTTTTTGCTGAAGAACTTAGAGGGGGTTTGAACGGTTTTTTCTTAGGATAGGTAATATGTGTTTTGCATTCTTTCTTGTAATACATTGTGGGGCCATTAAAGTGGTCTATTTGTGGCGGCATTAACTGAGGAGGAAAAGACCTACAGTTACTTCCAACAGGATGGAGCAACTGCTTGTTCAGCCCACAAATCTTCACTCCTGACAAAGTTGTTAGCAAAAGGGCAGTATGGTCTCAGCCCTATATGGCAACTCAGGTGACCTGATCCGTCAATGTGCGATTACGTTTTGTAGGGAACCCTCAAGTCTAAGGTTTATCTCACAGTCATGGCTCTTCGAACTAGTCAATCCGGCCCGTGACATGATTTTGAATAACCTCTACAATTAAACATAGGACAAAATGTATTTTGACCTGGAATCTCACAATCAGAAGATAATTGCGATATTGGCATCTACCTACATCAGTTAACAAGTATTTTCTACTATGAAGTTTTGCAAAAACAGCGTTAAACCGATTGAATGACCACCATTTAGCTGCTTAGTCACAGTTTTATCTGTCACATGCTCCTTCATACTCTTCTAAGGAATAATCAATTTTTGTAACTTAACTTTTTTCTAAGTTTTTTTCCAATTGTAGCATATAAGTTGTGTGTGATGTAAAAATCAACTTGAAAAATTAACACTTATAAAAATTTGTTTTGTTCAATTTTTTGTTTTGGGCACGCCTAGATAATTCAGGGGTGGAAAACCAAAAATTCATTTTTGGAGCAGCTTTAGAGCAGTTTTGGAGCAAGGCTAATCCATTTTTGTTGCAGTTTTGGAGCAAGGCTATTCTATTTTGGAGCAGTTTGGCACAGTTGGAGCAGATTTTCCACCCCTGATAATTTTTCATTTCTTCTGGCCCTCCCCTTAAAAAGTTTGTCCATGTCTGGTTTATCTTAACAACCCTCATAGTCTTCAAGAACTGCAGCAGAACATTTCTGATGAGATTGCACCAATTCCAGACTAACAAAACATATACAGAATACCGTTTACTTTTTATTTAACATTAGTTGACTACTTAACCTAGTTGGTTAATAACCTAAAAATAAGGTAATGGATAAGAAAAACTGTACTCTAAAACCTTAATTCAGTTAACTATAAAAACGCGAAAGCAATCAACAAAGAAAACTACATGATAATGACTGTGATAACGGTAATGATATGTTCATCACAACGGAAATAATTACTGTTATAATGAAGGATAAAGTTTGTCTTTCCCGGCTAGGCATGAGTGGTAAACCCAAACGGGGAAGGCCCATTCTCTTCCAGGGCATTCCTTGACAGAAATTGAAACAAAGATTATGTCTATAAGTATAATACTCTTACAATAAAACCACTTTTCGACTATTCATAATATGAACTGTAATTTCAAAATTTGTAAAATTCAAGTTTTACCCGTTTGATCAGCATTAGTTAAAACATAGTATAACAACTTCTCTTCAAAAATTTAGTTCACAAATAAATTAGACACATTTAAAAATCACTTAACGTTTTGAAAAATTCAAATTTCTCTATTTACAATTTGTCAAAGTAATTTTATTCTTATATTTTGTCAGTATCAGTGAAGCGGCCGCAGTATTAAAATATACGTATCCGAAAGTCATACAATTTAAAAGTATACACTATAAATTGAATCGTCATCGTCAGTTTGAAAAAGGGAAAAAGTCCAAAAACCAAGTTTTGAGAAAATCGAAAAAAAAAACTGTATAAGTATTGGAATTTTCGTTGTATAACCACCAAATTTGTACTGGAAATTCAAGACCCTATTAAGAAAACAGAGCAATCATTGAAACAAATATACTAAGTATATTCAAAAATATTTTACAGTTGAAAAAGTTGATGGCCTTATTCCCTTTTCAAACTCAACTGAAGAAAAATCTTAAAAACCACTTAAATTGACATTTAAATTATATTTCTGCTTAGTTCGCAGTACAAAAGTGAGAAATAGAAAGACTAAGACAAATAAAATTCAAAACTATTTTGAAACTGAGTGGAGTAAGTGAATATGAATGGACTCAAAAATTCCCTGGATAAAAAAATGCTAAAAACACTTATAAATTAAAAGCATATTTTATTTTGGCTAAGTTTACAGCACAAAAAATAAGAAAAGGAAGAAAAACTAACTTTAATTCCAATTTAATTTAAAGTATACAGTGAATGGACATCGATTTCGCAAATTTAAGGGGCTATAGGGGGGAGTTATTTTACCCCCTCTTTCCACTCATGTGTAGAGCAAAGCTTGGAGATATTTTTGAGAACAAAAAGTCAATTCGTCATTTCTTGGACTTATTCCCTATATCAAACAGGCGATTCAATTATAAAAAGGTTGCTACTTCAGTATTTACTAAACATTTCCGTCAAAGTACAAATCCAACCGACCGAAACAAATAAAAATTATCCCAGCGACACCAACTACGAAAATATCCGATTCTCACTAAACTATACCAATTCACAATACCAATTTCACAATTCCTCTAAAAAAAATCCCCCACAAAACTGATCCTACATAAGAGAAAAACTATAATCTCAATAACTCGCGTTAAATAACAAAAGACTGTACGCACCTCCGGTCGAAACCACCCGAGTGAAAAGTCCGGCAGCCGGAGAAAGCACTTCGACAGCAGCAGTTCCACCTGTTAGCGGAAGCTATCCGGCCGCGGAAGGATCCGGAAGCTGCCGTCTGATCGGGAGCCTGGCTTCCGAGTGAGACGCCCGATCCGGCAGAGTGGAGGGGTCCGGCAGATCCTGCCTCCCGATTGGCGGAGGCAACTTGGAAGAGACTGATCGAGTGGGTTTCTGGGCCGGGCCGGATCGGGCTCTGTTGATTCTGCAGTAAATTGTGAAATGACTTTTCAGTGGAGCACAGTTTTCTCATCATGTTCAGGGGATACTTGAATGACATATTTAATTTGAGGTACTATTTACGTATTATCCCGTCGACAGTGCCACTAAATCTGAAGAGCATTATCAAATCTCAGAATCTTATGGTCACTTAACGGTCGACGGAATAATACGTAAGAATCCAATTTATGTTACACCATACGTAGGCAGGACTTTATTTTTTAAATTGAAATATCCGGACGTCGATCTTAATATTTAAGACCATACACAAAAAGACCTACCGTAAAAAACAAGAAGGACGCTCTAAAATCAGAAATAACTTAAAACTCTGGAACACTGAATGCTATGTATCCTAGTGCTAAGTACCGCAAAGCGTTTCTTTTAAGCCTTTGTGCCAATGTATTTTCAACAATTTAGTGGTGACTACCCCTACAGATGAAACGGATATAGTAATTCCATTCTTTCTCATTCATTGCCCTTTCAATCTATTTATTGGAAGTTTTATTGTGTGCTACTTTCACGAACCACTTCTAAGACTCACGGACCACCTGTTGGGAACCATTGATTTAGAGAGAAACGAGTATTCTCTTAACTGGCATGGATATGATTGCTAACAAGGTTTAAAACAGAATCAATATTGAAGATTGGGATATTTTTTACGATAGATATTATTCATTTGATCTAATTTGTAAAGTAAAATACCGTAGTTTCAAGGGAACAAAAATACTTATTCCTAGAGTTTTCATCTGAATTCTGGTACTCTTGGTTCCTGGATGAGCGCCTTCTATCGAGTTTCCAACCAATGAACAGTTAAAAAGCATTTCAATATCAACATTTATGAAAGCTCCAGCGTAACTTCGACAGCTATAGTAGCATTTTCGAACTCCAGCCAAAAAGAGACAACCCCTTCTTTATGATTGACAAAGTGTACCAAACATATACTAAATAATTTTATTTTTAATGTAAGATGTGTTTCGAATCAGGATGTGAATTGGATTAACATACTATATTACGGGAAAATTAGATTTATTACCTAAAGGAAACGATAGAAAGAATATAAATAGTAAAAAAATTACTCCTTTAGAAAAAATTCTTTAACGTTGGTTAACTGAGTTTTGTACAAGGATGAGTGGAAGTTTCATTGTTTTAAAAAGATAAGTACTACTTGGTATAACAGTACTGGTTACCATATCCTCCAACTGAAACCAGTTGAAATCATGGTAATAGCTAGGTTGATTCCAAATGGAAAGATACCACTTTTTAAAAACGAGCCGCTATTCTCTAATATAAATAGTAAACTCTTGTCGTTCTAGATATGCCTATAACACTTCCACAATGATGACATTATAACTGCTAGCCTTCGTTATGAGAACGTGAGGGATTAGGATCACTCATTACTGTGACTACAACATACCCTGTCTTAGTGGAAGCTTTTTTTTTTAAAGATATATATTTAAATATTTTCTTTGAACACACACACATACTTAAAAATAATTGTATTCAGTGATCTTTTGCGTTTGAGAGAAATGTCCAACGCGTAACAGCATTTAAAATTTAAATGCTGTTAAAACAAAAAATATTTAAATTTTAAATATATTTTGTGCAATCACAGTTTTCTCCCTCTTAAACCACGCGCCACACCCACCCTTTTCAATTTTTATAACTCAAAGAAAAAACCTACATGACACTAAATGTTTACAATTAATTTCAATTATCAGACTTACAATTATAATTTTCAGACAGAATGTCGGATGTTTTAGTATGAAATAGCATATCTGTAAGTTTTCAGAATACTTTTATCAGTCTTTGAATGATACTTAATTTAGGAAGTACTTTATTTAAAACGTGAAGAAAAAACTGGATTCATTATAAACTATGGCACCAATTTGTCGTGATTGGTTGAATAATAAGTTGTTTGGTAGTACTTGCTTTGTAAATGCTACCTTATCCGTAATCTTAAAAAAAATTAAATATTTTAAAATTGAGAATTTTTTTTTAGAAATTCTAATGGCTATTTGCATATCCGAACAGTTTGATACCAAAAATTGTGTTATACGAAGGATCAGTAATTAAAAAGTGTTTTCCTGGAAACCGTTCACCAAAAACTTTTTTTAGAATAGAGAGGTACAGGCAAAATACCTTCCAAGGAGAGAGCTATTTAGCAAGACGTGACACAATCTGGGACCACAGCTATGTAAGACAATTTTAACAATAAATTAAAAGGAAAATTAATTTAGTCAAATAAATTTTGCCTATCTTCATTATTATAAGCAAATCATTCGCTTTTTCAGAGACAACCTGCTGTTTTATTTTTAGTCTGGTTTGTTAGTCCTAAAACGTTTACTACGGTGGACACAGCTACCATATTTTTACAGTTTGTTCCTTGAGACGTAAGTAAAGGTGCCAGAAGGTAAGACATCTCGAAAAATAGTAATTTCGAATTTTATGGCCGACCTCTTGAATTAAAAGAACTTGTTCTATCATGATCTACTGCCTCATGTAACCATAAACAAAGTTTCAAACTATAGGGTTTTGGGTCAACGAAATTGAGTATGCCATTTTCTAACACTCAAATTATCAATTTAATTTAAAAAATTACGCCTTCTCAAATTTTATTGAGTTTTCAACAACTCAGTCCAACAACTTCCAAGATGGATAAAAATACCAAACTTGCACAATATGTTCTTCATAACATATTATGCAAGAATAATTAATAAGAAGATAAGAATTGTAGAATGAGAGAGACACTTGAAAAAACGGCAATTTTGAAATTTACAGCTGCCATATTGGATCAAAAGAACTTGCTGTAAATCAAGGACTGCTGCTCATAAAATCATAAACAAAGTGTAGATGTGTTTTTTGGATCAAGAAAACCGAATATGACATTTTAGAACTATCAAAAGAACAATTAATTTAATCGAAAAATTTACTTCCTCTATGTCATATTAAACTTGTACAGCTTATTTTATCTAGTGCAGCCCTTAATGCATTTTCTCCCAACAATAAATGCCAGTATATTCGATGAAAACGCTGATAAAATTTTCATTCCCTATGTTTAATACGTTTAATATAAACAGCTAAAAAAATTGTAAGTGTAAGAAACTGCTTCTTACGAGAGTATACTTTACTGGTAACTTTTTAACTTCTATAAACTCTATGCGGCAACCAGTTTGTTTGAGTTCTTTTCTTTTGATATTTAAGTTGTGTTATGAAAATTCGTAGTTGTAGATGTTCTTAAATGTAAATATATGTAATTAAAAGTAATTTAATTATTACTTTTTATTGAGTTTTACATTCTACATTACATGATAATCGAGAGCTAGGAATATCGGTCCATAATAGAGTTTAGAGACTGGTATCCGACAGAGTAAGAGAGTAGATTCAATATGGGACCAATATTTACCAAACAGTTTACTCGAGATAAAAGAAGACAAGGTAGTATTAGAAGGATGGTTTCTATAAGGAATAAACTGGGCCCCAGAATTGAGGTGATTTTTTAAAAGATTCTTCTAAAAACCAGGAACTTTTTGTTTCCCTAAAATAAGCTAGCAACAATAAATCTCAATGAAAAAAAGGAGATTTTTTCACTCACAAAATGGTATGATAGTAAATAAAGGATCGGATAGAAACAGGCCTCCATGCAATCACGAAGAAGCAGATATCAAGTTGATAAATCACTTACAAGATGCCGAATTAAATGGATACACTAACTGTATTATACGTACCGTAGAAACAGAAGTTATCATTCTTCTAGGTAAATTAAATTTCACTACTTACAAGGTTTATGTAAAGATTTAGAAATATGGGTAGTGTTTAAACAAAGCAAAAAATTTTACATTACCTAAATATTAGAAGTACTTAATGAGAAAATCAGCGAGGAGGAAAAAAATTTTGTTCTTCCAGTTTTACATAGTTTTACGTAATGTTACACCATGTCAACAAACAAAAACAGCATGGAAAACTTGGAACACCTTCAAAGAGTGACCAGAGCTCTTTAATGTGTAGCAGTAAACTCATTTAAAGTAATAAATACAAAGGAAGATGTTTTGAAACTTTTAGAACGATTTACAATATTACTATAGGATAACATTTGCAAAGACAAAAAACATAAAAGAAGCTCGAAAAAAACTATTTTGTCAAAAAAAGTAAAACAATAAAAAATCTTTCTCAACCAGAGATTCATTGGAACAACATGTTAAAAGAGCTATATACCATCAAACGAGAATATGGAGCACGTGTGAGTCAAGATACAAGTCTCACTAAACGAACTACTCCCGAATTATTGTAAAAAGAATGATAAAAGACCCGTTGATTGGAACGAAGAGGCAGAGAATGCATTTCTCCAATGCAAATCATCATTAACTGAAGCTGTAACTTTTTCTTACCCTGATCCTTAATCACAAATTTGTCTTCTAGTGGACATCTCGAGCACCGCAGTTGGAGCTTCATTAACGTATCACTTCTAAAGGTCCGAAACGAAACCACTTGCATTCTTCTCCCGTAAACTGAGTACAGCAGAAATATAAATACAGTATGTATGACTGAGAATTACTTGCTATGTATTTGGCCATTAAGCATTTTTGACACGGAACGTTGTGACTTTTCTAAATGCGTGCTTTACAAAATTGATGCAGTTCTCTCTCTCTCTCAGAGTGCTCATTTTGAAACTCTATCTGTCATCTATCAGTAATCTTCCATAAAGGTTCTTGTGAAATTGCTAAAGATGATAAGCAAATAGGATTTGCAAGTATCATTGGAAACTTGTAAAGGTTGAGTGAATTTCATAATGGCCCATGCTGTTAGAGGACATATAAAACCAATTGCATTCATACGGATGTCCTGTGACACATGCATGAAAAGAAAATTGAACAATACCGTTCTCAAAACAATCTTCCAGCGAATCAACCAGTCCATTGGATTTGATTCATAAAGATGTTTGCGGTCCAATCCAACGCAAACTATGACTCCAGGAGGGAAGAAATGTATGGTCAATTTCATAGATTATTATTCGAGATACACACACGTTTATTTATTGGCGAAAAAATCTAAGGTTTCCAACAGTTTAAAACTAGAAAAGTAAAAAAAATATATTGTGGGGGAGAATATCTGAACACCCACTTGAAAAAATATCTAGCCAATCAAGGTATATAGACTCAGTTTACTGCCAGCTATTCTTCAAGGCAAAATGGCATAGTTGAAAGGAACCACAGAACTCTACTGGAAATGTCAAGGTGCTTGCTTATTAATGCAGGATTACAAAATAAATTATGGGGAGAAGCTGTAGTAGCCGCCAATTTCATTGGTTGGTCCTTTGCCACCCTCTAACAGTTTTTGTTACTAAGACCGTTTTACCAGATGACCGGAGATTTTCCGCTTTCCCCATTTCTGGCATTGCTGCTGAAATGGTGGCTCGCACGTTAGTGTCGCAGTGGATAATTTTACTGCACAGGTGGATTTAGTTAGTTTTCAATTAGTTTATAAGCTTATATAAAATATCCTTTTCCATGTCTAACAAGCCTCAACTGGCATTGGCTTCCTTCACAATGATGTTGAAACTAGACACTGCTTAACAGTTCTGCTTCTATCTTGCTTTGATATTGATAAATTTAGAAATAATACTTAAACTTGACTTGTAATAAAACTTTTTAGTTATCATAATATGTAAGTTTACTAAAGTAAGAAAAGGCTGATTTCTTTTTCAGAATTCCTTTAAATGTACTGTTCTAAGCCGAAGTGGTTATCAAGATGTTTTAGAAAAATATCCCCTCTACTTGAGTTTAAGCCACGAAATGCAGTGAATAAGATTTGTTAATCAATCTAAGTAAGTAATTAATAAAAACCAAATCATCATCGTTTGCTAAACTCAAACCCATTAGTGCCTTGAAATATTCCCAAAGAAAAATCGAAACGTCTGATGCAAGATTCTCTGATGACTGATTATTCCATCTTCTCTTGTTCCCTTTTTTTTCATCTGTTAATTCACTTACACTCATCCCAATTCTATAACAATTAACTACTTATGAACGTCTTCCAAGCAAGAATCGATATTCGAAAGCCATAAACTGAACATCGAATGCGAAGAAATTGTACCTCTACTTTTCATCATTAGGGTTTCTTCTTGTTTTATTTATAAATCTTCAATTCCTATAAAATCTAATACCTAATACTTTATAAAATAATCGACCATTTTCTTTACCCAATGAGTATCTGAAATGCTCTCTCTTCTCACTTTCCCTTGTCTGTTTCTTTTCTTTCTTTCTCTTTCTCTCTTTTGATCTTTTTTCTGAGAGGATGTCCATTGATGATATCAAATTTGGATGTGAGGGAAAGGGTTAATAAAATTAGTCTGTGACACATTAGGACAAGGGGAGAAGGAAGTTACCAGAAGAGATCAACAAAAAACAAAATAACATTTTTTTCTGCGAAAAATTTATCGCTTACATATAATGTATAAATTATATTATTATAAAAACATTATAGAATGTATTCCATGAAAAATATTTCCATTACTGTTTAAACCGAACGCTTAAAGCTAAGTCAGTCTGATTAATTTAAAACCAATATTAAAATTTCTAGTGAAGTATGTTAATAAATCTGGAACGCAAATGTAGAGACTTCGTATAAATGTGCACATAAAAATTCCATCCAGTTCTCATATGGGGATTTTCAGATTCAATCCTTTTCTAGTTTTGAATGCTAAAAAAGTTACATAATGATGTGATTTGAAAACGAAATCTGCATTTGATGGGAGTGCTGACCATTATTTTCAGCACTGAAAGCCCAACCAAAAAAATACTCACTACCGGTCTTACTACACTGGAGTACGGCCAAAAATAATCGAGGAGTTTAAGCAAGTTTGAGTTTTGGGAAAATAATAAAAGTAGAGCTTGGGGAATTGATATTCAAAACGCGGTGAGTTTTTTCCGCAAAAGGGAATAGAAGTACTTTTTTAGGTACACAATTTTTGGAAAGGTTTTTTTCCCCTCTCTATTTAGAAAAAGGTCGCTTAACGCTCTACTGGAGATGGCTTTACAGTAGGTTGGGCGATACGAAATTTAAGTAATTGACCAACGCTAAATAAACACGAAATTGCTTTTAAGTATGTTTACTGCAACATATTTCTCTATCATAGAAAGCCTTTTTTTTTTAATTTAAACTTACATAAAGTAGATGGGGAAAGTATTTATAAAAATAAAATCATTCAAGTGACCTTTGGGTATTTTTACCATATTTTTTTATCTTATGAAATTGTATCCCAGGACAAGTTTCACAAAAGGGGCAAAGTTTAATACCAGCATAAACTCATCCATCAACTACATTATGTTCTTAACGATGTCATCACATTCTCTCCCTTTGTCAAAAGATGTCACTTAAGAACACATTGTAGTGTTCTTGTCGGGATGCCAAATTTAAAAAAAAAAGATAATTCAAAGATAAGTTAAAAGTAGGACTTTACAGTGACTAAACACCACAAAAATTATTAAATGGAGCCAAATATTGTAACATCCTACCACTAGGTGAAAATTGTGCAAATTGCAAATAATTTTACAATTTCTATATAATTCAAATGCCAGGGTCTGACTATGCGGCATATGTTCAAATAATTCTAATTTAAAATCTACCTTGAGCAAATCTTAATTTAAAAAAGAATTATAAATAGCAATGGAGGTCTTCTTATAATTTTCTTTTAACTCATCAACAAGATTATTGATATTTAATTCTAGGAAAAATAACTAACTCTAGGTCCCCTTTCTATAAAATTTTTCTGAAACCCTTTGCCGAAACGATTGACGTTACAAGACGAGCAGTCTCTGGAAGATGTCCCCATTAACAACATAAAAATGAAACCAAAAAGTAATTTCAAACTTCTGCAACTCAGGCATGCAGAAGACACGTTCATCTTTCAATGAACTTGAGAAGCTTCAACCAAAGGCCCTGCTGTCAATCAAAGGCATTAATTAACCCAAGAGACTGAGGCAAAAATGGAAGAAGCAGTTTATATCTACAGTTTCAACCCATCTTATAAATTAAATTGCCCGAACTCAATTACAAAATCAAATCAGTGAGATTGCTCATTTCAATTTATTCATACTCTCAAAGATGTGAAGTTTAATTACATTCGCCCGAGCCACGGTTCTGAACAAAAACTTTTAATTACACGGTCTTATTTTAAAAGTTATCGGAATTAATATGGGATATGTCAAAGAAGTATGTGAGGTAAAATGTGGTTTCTTTGTTTTGCATTTTTCTAATGCACGCGAAGTAAAAATAAATGTTTCTAGGAAGAATAATTAATTATTCAATTAGAAGCAATCCATATTTTTTTTGGAAATAAATTATTTGTATAAAATATCTTTCTTCATTGTTTATTGTGTTCTTAAAGTTCTCAAGCAATACTCTCACTGAATAAATTTTAAAACCCAAAACTTTTTTCAAACCTTCCTGTGATTTTTTTTTTTTTTTTGCAGAAAAGTGTATGTCAGTCCGTAAAATAAAACAATAAAGTTAGGATAACAGAAAATTTTTTTGAACCAAGAAGTTTTTTTATTAAGAGTTTAATCAAGTTAAAGAAAAAGGTTTTTTTTTTTTGCAATATATTTTGAGCGATAAATATTAAACATTATTTCAAAACAGTATCCAGCATGATTGTTTATCATCCCGAACATAGGCAAATGATAAGTTTGAAAATATTCTTTTTAAAACATTTATAAAAGTAAAAATATGACCCAAGGTTTTTTCATAGGTTCAAAATTTTAACAAAAGGAAAAATTTCAAATTTCAAATGAGAAATATATATTAGAAGAAATACTCCAGGCCCGTAAGTAGATATTTCTTTTGAGGGGAGGGGTTGTCTAAATATTTTTGACATTCAATCCCCCGCACATATTAGGGTAAAAGTAGTTTTCTAGATCAAAATATAAATTGAGTTTACTAACTTCGTTGAATTTATATTTTGTGGGTTATCAAAAGTCTCGTGCCAAGTAAGGGGTCTTGGTGGTCCTTATAAATATTTATATGAGTAAAGTAATAATACTAAGGAATGGTTTGATGAAGAATGCGTGAATGCTATTAAAGTCAAAAATGATGCTAGAAAAGCAATGATACAAAGAGAAACAAGAAGTAACTATGAGAGGTATAGAGAGAAACGTAGGGTTGCAAATAAAATCTGCAGGAAAAAGAAGAAAGACTGGTTAAAAGAACAAATACTAGAAATTGATTCATTACAAAGACAAAATGAAAGAAGAAAACTATATAAAGCAATGAGTTTTCAAACCAAAACATTTCAACCAAAAATTAATGGCTGTAGAAGTCAAGATGGTAAATTATTAGGTGAGGAAAATCTAGTAATGGAAAGGTGGACAGATTATTTTAAAGGTTTATTAACAGAAAATGAGAGTGAAGAGCTAGAAGATGAGTTAAATTATGGGGAAGATCAAGAAACAGTTGAGGAAGATCTTACACCAACTATAGAAGAAATTGAGAATTGTATCAAGAGAATGAAAAGCAATAAAGCCTCAGGAACAGATAACATCAATGCTGAATTAATAAAATATGGGGGAAACACAGCAGTTAAAGTAATATCTGAATTAATAAATAAAATATGGGCAACAGAAATAATGCCAAATGAGTGGAATGTAGGAATTATTTGCCCTATATACAAAAAAGGTGATAAGTTTGATTGTAAAAATTACAGAGGGATAACTTTACTAAACACAACATACAAAATATTCTCAAGTCTGTTAGCAGACAAAGTAAAGAAATATTCTGAAAAATTTCTGGGAGAATATCAATGTGGATTTAGACAAAACAGAGGAACTGTAGATCAGCTTTTTGTAGTCAGACAGATTATGGAAAAGTTTTATGAATATGATATTGATTTATATATGCTTTTTATAGATTTCAAGCAAGCATTTGACAGCATAAATAGAAAACAATTGTATAAAGCAATGCACAGATTTGGTATACCAGCAAAAATAATAAAACTTACAGTAATGACAATGAAAAGCACTATGGCCAGTATAAATATAGGTGGAAAAACTGGAGATACATTTAGGTTTAACAAAGGTGTTAAGCAAGGTGATTCGTTATCAGCTGTGCTGTTCAATATTGCCTTGCATTCTGCAATCATGTCAATTGATCAACGAGGAAATATATTTACCAAGACGACACAAATCTGTGCTTATGCAGATGATATCCTAATTATTGCAAGAACAAAAAATAGACTAATACAAACTGTTAAGGAACTTATGAATTGTGCAAGTGAAATAGGTCTAGAGGTGAATGAAACCAAAACAAAATTCATGATTATGTCAACCTCTAAAGAGAGAAGACAGATACAGAACCTAAAAATAGATGATAAAATTTTCAAGGGTACCAACTCGTATACTTATCTTGGTAATGAAATAAACAATAAATGTGAAATCCATGAGAGTATAAACAAACAGATACAAAATGGAAATAAAGCAGTTTTTGCAAATAGTAGACTACTAAAAAGTAAATTATTATCTAGAAATTGTAAGGTGCAGATATATAAAACCCTAATAAGGCCAATCATAACATATGGTTCTGAAACCTGGGTGTTATCTAACAAAGATGAAATTATGTTAAGAACATTTGAAAATAGAATAATGAGAAGAATCTTTGGTGCCATATACGAAAATAACACATGGAGGAAAAGGTACAACTATGAAATAGAAAGGCTGATTAAAGGGAAAAATATTATAAGATACATTAAAGCTATGAGAATACAGTGGATTGGACATGTGGAAAGAATGAAGGAAACTGACATGTGCAAAAAAATTATGAGTGGAAAACTATATAGTAATAGGAAACGAGGAAGACCTAAACTAAGATGGCTGGACCAAGTTGAAGAAGACCTAAACAAAATGAAAATAAAAAATTGGAAAAGGAAATCAGGAGAGAGGGCAAGGTGGCGTTCTATAGTAGAGAAGGCCAAGGCCCACCAGGGGCTGTAGAGCCGTGCAGAGAGAGAGAAAGTAATAATACGGTTAAACTAATAATAAATAAGTAAACAAAATCGGTTCACTCAACTCATTTATAATTTTCTTCAACATACAAAAAAAAATGAACCACCACAGTTTTTCATAAGTACGTTTTATGATGAAAGCGATTCTGTTGAAAATGCGGACATTCATTTAAAATTGAAAACATTTGTCCAAGATTTTTTAAATGAACCGTTCACGGAAAGTCATTTCTCAACAAATTTCCCGTTTTGAATAAAACATAATGGCTTAAAACTATGTTCCATTGAATTCAATTTACCTACTCTTTTGTAGTATATTTGAAAACAATGGAAAGATTAATGCAAAAACATCCAGCTTTTCTCCCACATAGCACTTCTCTCTACATACCAGAAATAACATTATAATCGACTTTTAAGAATAAGACGCATTTATCAAATTCCTGCCCGAACGAAATATATATCGCCATTTTGATCATTACTCAACTTCAGTATTATGTTTCACTTTAAAACAAATACACACAGCTGAACTGAGTTCCAGTGAATAAATCATAAGCTTGTCATATAGCTGGATACAAACTCTTGCTCTCAGCATGGAAGAACCATGTTTAAACAAAGCTGAAGTTAGTTTTCCTAACTGTTTAACATTTTTTCATTATTCCATAAATCATGCATAATGTTCTTTAAACCAGTACCAGATACGGTACACTTTTAAAATAAAAAGAATATCTAAGAACACGTTCCTGTGGAACTAAGATGGAAATTTTGGGTCATGAATTCTACATCTGGAGCGTATAAAAATAGTAATATAGATAGTAAATCTCGTTATAAATCTTTTGTGCATTATCTATATGCGCACATAATTTTCAGAAATGCACTTTTTTCTAATGTTGCTGTTTGGAAAAGCTGCAGCTTTAATAATAGGTATAGTTATTGATATTGATAATGGTTGTGCTGCCTATTCTAACTTTCACTGTGTAGCTACTGAGCAAGGCAACCGCCTTAAGAACCGCCATGCATAATGAGATCATGCATCATGCAGCAGTATTCAATGCTACATTTTTTTTTTAAATAAGCACTTGTTCAATTGTTCTATCTCGCAACAGTCACTTTAATCTCAATAGCTATAAATTTAATAATCTTGTAATTCATTAAATTTATATTTGAATATTTATCAGTCATTTTACTAATCAGTAATAATTTTAATGGAGTCAGACAATTCAAACACCAAAGTGGTTAGCCAGTTGCTAAAACTGTAACAATCTTTGTGTTTTCTTGTATTTCAGGAGTAGTCCGGTCGCCAAGCCATGTGACCTGGAAATAGGGTACAACTAATATTTTATGATTGATTTTAGTACTATTTGATGTACCTACTGAATCATAATATGAGGGGTGTCTGAGAGGCACCTTTGGGCAAATTTAAATATCGAACGTCAAAGTTCTAATTAGTAGAAATAGTTCATTAACCAGGAAACCATTAACCATTCGTTTTTTTCGACAGATTTGTATGTGTTTGAGAGTGCTGAATCCAAATTTGACTCTTTCAGCTGAAATTTCGAACGGCTTCATTGAGAATTTTCGAGATTTTGTCAAAATTTCACCCTTTTTTACGGTTTTATGCTTATAAATGTGGGATTATAAAATTCAACAGAACAAGACAGAGCAGAGCGGCCTCACGATAACGGACCCATCAACCTCTATGATTTCACCTGTTCAAATTTTAAAAAAACGCTGGTCATCTTTAATATCATTTTTCTGAATCTGCTTAATTTGCTTAATCTGATCTTCTCAATAAAGGGTTATTTTATACTTTGAGGTGCTCTTCTTCGTCTACATGGGGGCTCGGCCTATCAAGAACCTACAATTAATCAATCAGTAATTCAATAATTCATAATAATAATTCAAGAATCAATAATTGATGAAATTCCGTAAAGTCTTGAAGATGATTGATTCAGGGAAGTCTTGAAGTGAGTTTTTTTTTCCTTTAAATCGCATGGAAGAGGACTAAACTGAAGATTTTGAAGACTATATTTGATGAAAATTGATGTTGATGATATTTTTGAGGATTTCAGTTGTTTGATGAAAATTTAAGTCTTGGTTGTCTTCCCTGCGATTGATTTCTACCGAATTATTGAAGTTGAGTGCCGAATTATTGAGTGGTACCATATCTCCGGTAAACTCAGTTTTCACAGGAGAAGCAATAGCTTTAGCAATAGCATTAAGCAAGTATGTAAAAAAAAGGAAGAATATTTTATATTTACAGACAGCCTGTCTGTTTTAAATGCTATTAAGAGCATACACCCTAAATCACAAACTATCATACTGAAATTAGGAGAAATAATACAACAGGCAAGTAGAATGGGTCAAGGAATTAAACTAATATGGATCCTTGGACACGCAGGTCTCCAGATTAATGAATTAGCTGATAAAAGCGCAAAAGAGGCTCTAAAAAAATCAATAATTATAAAGTGGGTCTCCCCTGAGGACATCGTGCATCTAACCAAAAAGAAAACCGAAGAAGAATGTAAGGAAGAATGGAAAAACAGCAAGTACAGCAAAATAATACCAAATAATTTCAATATAGACAGGAAAACCATAACAGTAATTTAACTAATAATAGAAGAGACGAGGTTTTATTGACCAGATTAAGAACTAGGACTTAACCCACCAACGACATCCTGACAAAATGTAAAATTTTACAAGATGCAAGTGTTGTCAATGCGGACAAAATAGAGAAGACATAGATCATATCCTTTTCACCTGCTCCATGTATAACCAGGAGAGACAAAGACTCAGGCAAAGACTGGGATGCCTTCAACTTTCTTTTGAGGGGTTGGTGGCATTCGAAAACGAAGGAAAAAAGAGAGCCAAAGCTATATTGGAATTCCTTCACAGCATTAAAAGATTTTAAAAAGCATTGAATAATAAAGGAAAACTGGAAAAAGCAAAGTTTTTAGGAACTAGCGCAAAATCCAGTATAACAAACAAACCAACCAACCAACCATTATTGAAGTTGAATATTGAAGTTTTATAATTTTTCGAAACTTAAATTTAACTAATAGTGATGGCTTGCTTAAAGGATTTTCCTCGAATTTTTAAATCCCTTAAAAGTGCATCTAAGAGTCACATACAAATTTTACACAAATTTATCTTCGATGAACTTGGTAATCGCCAAAACAGGAGTAGATTACGAGAATTCGGGGGTTTTGCTGAAAATTTGATTAGTAAGAAAGAAAGAGTACTTAAAGAGTTTACCTTAAATGACCTAATAATTATTTGCAATCTTCTGCACATTCAATTTTCGACCGATCTGGGGAAGTGTTGTGACCTAATTTTGGATGCCCTAAGTAATTTTTCCTTACTATACATAGACCCCTCTGATGAAAGTGAGGATGAGGGAGATGATGAAGAGGAATTTGGGAAACATGTGTTGACAAGAGATGTGGTCAGGGCCGGATTATCCAATAGGCAGAGTAGGCAACTGCCTAGGGGCCCCGCGTAAGCCAGGGGCCCACTGGTCTAAGATTTTTTAAATTTTTCTTTAAGTGGAAATTTAACATGAAGATCAGTATGTGGGCCTCGGTTTAATCAGAAACGGGCCCCTCTAAGTAGGGACCATTCAAGCGAGCCTAATCAGAAAGGGGTTCACCTGTCAGTGTTGATGTCCCACACTTCCAGATAAGCGAGGAAAAGGGTCGAAATACCGCGGTCATAAATCGTTCAGACATTTTCACCGGGGGCCCCGGGAATGTTTTGTTTATTTTGGGAACTATTTCCAATTAAGGGGTCGAGTTTCAGATAGGGGTCTGTTCTGTCCTTGGACAGAAAGAGGTTGAAAATGTACACGTGACCTGCATGTCTAGACCAATGGACACTTGTTAATAGGCGTACTTCAAAAGAATTCACAAAGTAAAGAGTGTCCTTTGGAAGTATATATTGTATGAACGTGCTGTTGGTCGTACATTCGTATTCGTGTCTTTTTTGTACTAATACTCGAGAAGTAAAGGGTAAGTCACAAATTCGACTCATTAAAAGTATGTTTGTTTCATGTGTATATCGTAGAAAAATACTATCGAACTTGGAACGGCAGTGGATCTGTTAAAATCATTGGTGGATTTTTTAACATCCCAGAGAGATTTATTTGACCATTATGAGAAAAAGGCGTAAAAAAAAACAAATTGCAGTTATGAAAATCAGCGTATTAGAAAAAGAAAAAGGCAACACGATGAGGGATCCGCCGATGACGTGTTTCACACTGGAAAGAATAAGTTAAGAATTGAAACATATTTGCCTGTTCTTGACATGCTTGCTTTCCACCGAATTGTCACGACGTTTGGAAGCCTACCGGGAAATTAACTCTCTATTTGGGTTTCTTACTAACTTCTCATCCATGTCCAACGAAGAAATTAAAGAGGCTTGTTCAAAGTTTAGGCAACATTATTCAGAAGATATCGAGCCGGAATTCATTGAGGGAATGTTACATTTTAAATATTTCGTTAAGCAATTAGAGGATGATAACAAAGAAAATAGAAAATTTTTAACCGCTAAAGAGTTAAACCAACTTATTGTAAATAATATGGTGCAATCTACATTCCCAAATGTAATGACTGCCTTGCAGATCTACAGATGCCTGATGATTACGAACGCCTCCGGTGAAAGAAACAGTGGCGTATATAAGGGGGGCCGAGGGGGCCCTGCACCCCCCCCCCGAAATTCGGACTAGGAGAACCTAAACCAGTTAAAACCCTGTATTTTAGGGTCAAAATTCAAAAAACTTTCTGGGGGAGGGCCCCCAAACCCCCCTTTTGTACTTGGAATTTTATTATAATAAAGTTCATCAAAATCAAAATCCTACCGAAAAATATATGTCCAAAATTCGGACTAAGTGTACCAAAAACAAGATAAAACCCTGTTTTTAGGGGAAAAGTTCCAAACATTTTCTGTGGAAGGACCCCCAGATCTTTTTTTGTACTTGGAACTCTATTTTAATAACTTTTTAAATATTAAGTTCATAAAAATGTACATCTAAAAATCGGACTTAGTGTACCAAAACTAGTTAAAAACCTGTTTTTTTTAGTCAAATTTCCAAAATTTTCCAGTCATCCCCCAGACCCCCTTTTGGTACTTCTATTTTTATTAATAACAACTTTTCCTATATTAAGTTTTAAGGACCTTATTTATCACCTAAAAAGCTACATTGGACCTATTAAATATGTGGGAGAGGGGCTGGGGGAGTAATTTTGGGCCCCTCCCGAAATAAATTCCTATATACGCCACTGGAAAGAAACTTTTCAAAATTAAAACTAATCAAAAACTGTCTTCGTTCATCCATGGCTCAAAATAGATTAAATTCATTGTCTATAATGTCAATAGAATATGATGTATTAGAACGCATTAGTTTTGAAGAGGTTTTGAAAGATTTTGCTTCCAAAAAAGCTAGAAGGGTAAACATTTAAATGTAATAAAATTTACAGAATTTAAACATAGGGGGAAAAGTTACATTTGTTTTTATCCCTAGGAGTTTACTTTTCCTATTTTTTCCATATTATTCTGTTTCCTGGTTTTTATTGTATAAGAAGCTAATTTACTCCTCACTTAAATTTTAATATGCATTTTTGTAAAATAATTCATCAAAATAGCTCATTTTAATTTCAAGTATTGTGAATAAAATAAATCAATTAATCTCACCAAATGAAAACAGAGAAGAATTTTATTTGTAACGTCTCATATTTTTATAAATAAAAATATTGAGTTGTGTGAAACTTTGAACTTGTATTTTTTTTTACTTAACTTTTAACTGACTGAGTATTTATATTTGTTTTCATGACTAAATTTGGCAAAATACCTTGTTTCTTACTACCCCTCATAGAGTAAAGGGTAATAAGTTAATAATTTCTTTTAAGTTTATAAAAAGTCTGCAAGAAATCTGCACAGAAAAATGAAGGAAAACTACAGAATAACCTCAAAAACTGAAGGGAATTGAAACCTTTTGCCTTAAATTTTAGTCTGCAGAATAAATCTACAGTCTGTCTGCAGAATCGGTGTAAATTCTTTAAAATTTCTGCAAAAAAACTGCGGAACAATGTGCCGAATAACTTTAAAGTATTTTGAGGCAGTTTTCTCATTTTAGGCCTTTTATTGCAGACTTTTCTGGCTGGGGTTGGTGCATTATTTTTAAATAATGATTATCTGCATATTTTTTGCACGTTTGCACTTGTTACAAACTTTTCCTTAAGATATATTCAAACTAAATAATTTAATAAAAAAAATATTTTCATTTGTTTCAATTTTTCTTGATCTGGTTTAACTAGCGTTTATTGCAAAACATTGAAACAAATGAAAATAAACGTCTCTATTTCGTATCTACAACGTAGTGATTATCAGTAAAAGTTGGTTGTGGTGGGAAAAAATATTTCAGGGGGAAAAGGGGCCCCGAGACATGTACTGCCTAGTGTCCCCGACATGGTTAATCCGGCCCTGGATGTGGTAACTGACAGTTCTATATCCGAAGGTAAAATTATCCAAAATGAAGAAAATTCGTATCTCTTTACTCAACCCCAACATGAATCACCCTCTCGGAATCAATTGGGCAATTTTTCTTTTCCATCTTTCAGCTTAAAAGTTATAGTGGAACTAGTCAAACCGTTTTCATCACAAGATAACTACAGAGTTGAAACTTTTATTTCAGACGTTGAGGATGTTTTTGAACTTTATGAAATTAATAATTCCGTTCATCGTGTAATATTTGCAAAAAAGTGTTTGAGGGACCCAGCTTTAACGCTGATGAACGTTATCCGCGGGATAAATAATTGGGAAAAAATGAAACACCACCTTTTGGATGAATTCGCTGATTCAGTTAGCAGTACAGCGTTACAGTTACACAATAATATGAAATCAAGACACTTAAAACGTAATGAAACTGTTCAGGAATATTTTGTAGCTATGCGAGAAATCGCTGCAAGGGGTGCTCTCGATAACTTTTCTCTCATGGAATATGTCATAAATGGGTTGCCGGAATCTCCAAATAAAGTTATTCTCTACGGATGTAAAAGTTTACTAGGATTCAAGGAAAAATTAAAGACTTTCGAAAAACTGTTCAATACTCAAAAACCCAGGGAATATAGTGAGAGAAGATTTCGAGGATATTCTTCGGGAAGTCAGAACGATCATAGACCTTCGTTGGGTACACAGATAACTTGCTACTCTTGTGGGTTGAAAGGACACAGAAGTGACCAATGCAAAAATAAGGCACGCGGAAAACAATGTTATGGTTGTAAATCTTTCGGTCATATTCATTCTGAATGCCCCAGGAATCTTTCTGATTCAAGAACAACCCAACAAAATCCTACTGCAAATAGAGCTGTTAATCCTATTTCCCTGTCTTCACCTCCCCCTAACTTGATGCATATCCCTGTAGATATTTTGGACATTGAGATGCCTGCCCTCTGTGATACTGGAGCACAGGCCACGATGATTAACGAGAGTACCTACAAAAAGATCGGATCCCCCCTCTTGTCTCCCTATCAACTTACTTTTTCCGGCATCGGAAGAAACAAAGTACAGTCAATTGGGTTTTTTCAGGATTTCGTAAACATTCAGGGTTCTAGATTTTTGACTAAGATCCATGTCCTGGGAGATGACTTGATTCCCCATGATGCAATCATTGGAACAGATGTTTTGCAACAAGCACAATTCACGTTTGGAAAGGATGGTATCCACTTGAGTAAGGCCATTGATGATGACACTCTAATTAATGTTGCAGATGTGTTGGATGACACATGTCCACTTGATTTGTCCCATATTTTGAACCATAATGTTCGTGAAGATGTTAAAGACCTTGTTATGTCGTACAAACCCCAAAAAGTTAAGGACACGGAACTTAAAATGACTATACTATACTAACGGATGACATTCCGGTTAGTCAACGATCTCGGCGTCTTCCGTTTACGGAACAAAAAGTTGTAGAAAACCAAGTTCAAGAGTGGTTAAAGGATGGAATAATTAAAACAAGCTGTTCGGATTATGCGTCTCCCATAGTTTTATGCAAAAAGAAAAATGGAGATTACAGACTTTGTGTCGATTATCGCCAAATAAACAAAAAGATGATTAAAGATAAATTTCCATTGCCCTTAATTGAAGATGTCCTCGATAGATTGGAAAGTAACTAAGTTTTTACAACTCTCGACTTAAAAAACGCATTTTTTCACGTTCCCATAGATCCTAAAAGCACTAAATATACTGGATTTGTAACACATGAGGACAATACGAATTTTTGAAGGTACCTTTTGGTTCATCCAATAGTCCCAGCGTGTTTCAACGGTTTGTCAATACAGTATTTAGAGACCTAATCCGTAACAATACTCTTTTAATCTACATGGACGACCTAATAATTCCATCCCAAGACGATATCGAAGCACTGAATAAATTGCGTCTAGTTTTGAAAACAGCGGCAGATTACGGGTTGGAGTTGAATCTAAGGAAATGTCAGTTCTTACTGCGTAAAATTGAATTTCTTGGTTACGTAATTGAGGACGGTAAAATTACACCTTCATCGTTGAAAACTCGAGCAGTTCAGAATTTTCCCCAAACAACTAACTTTAAACAGTTGCAAAGTTTTCTCGGATTAACTGGATATTTTCGCAAGTTTATTGAAAACTAGCTGATATGCCCGGCCTTGCACGGGTGGAGTGTATCAATTTATTTTTTTAAAGTTTTCTCAAGTTACATGTCTAATTTTCTGTAACCATAATTACCGATCATCCCGGTATTCCCGGTAGTTTTTCAAATCCAGGTGTTCCCAGTATTTTTTCATATCTTGGTTCTCCCGGTAATTTTTCATATCCCGGTGTTCCAGGTACCTTTTTCATATCCCGTTGTTCCCGGTGCCTTTTCCCTCCCGGTTCCAACTGTGTAAATCTAACCTAACCCATCCAGTTCCGGTGTTACACATTTAATTCCGACAGTTACCAAATTATCCGTTCTTAGTGAAAAAAAAATCAATTAAAATTATTACAGATATTTAAAATCCCAAAATTTGTAAATACCCCCTGTTTAAATTGAAAAAAAAATCCCGCTAAACTACCCCAGAGAAACACTATCATCAACTTTCTAAAAAAAACCTTTCCATTATTACTTTAACCCAAACCAGTCTAATTCTTAAAACTTTCTGTTTCAACTTAAAATTTCATGGAAAATGGAGTTTTTAAAAAGAAAATACTGTTATAAAGTTTTTATAAGGACAGTTTTCAAGTTTTTAAAGTATTTATAACCTTTTAAAAAAAAATTAGTCCAGTTTCATCTTTAAATACTTTTTTTATGTTTAAAATTGTTTTTGTTGTATTATTTTCAACAATGCGAGTTAAACAGATCTTCTTTAGTGGAGAAGTAAGGCGATTTTTACAAAAAGGCCTAAAAGGGGGTGAAGGGGTGGTTTTAGGAATTTGGAAATGATGTCATTGTCTTTCCCCCGTCCCCATACGCATGTGTACCAAGTTTGGTTCGATTCGGACGGGTAGTTTTGGAGAAATTGAGGCAAATCTGTTCCGGACAAACCCAGGCAGGAACCCAGGGACACCTTCATTATACAGGGTGTTTCAAAATTGCGTTGCACGGCTTTTATTCGGAACCAGCGCCTCCTAGGGTCATGGAAGTAAGGTCTACCCCTAGGTTAGTGACCCTGGAGAATCTAATGAGATGACTTACAGCGCTCCTAGCGGCGAAATTAAAAAGTTAAAAAAATTAATTTAAAAACTAAAAGAGATAGAGTAAAAAGTTCAGTACAAAAGTTGTTGCCAAGATCATAACGAACTCAAGTAAAAAAAATTCATCAAAATAGCTTAATTATTCGAGGAGATATTCACTGTTGAAAATGGCACTTTTTTGAGTGGCGAAAAAGGGCCCGGCCACAAATTTAGAAACGCTTTCTCCGTCATTATCGTGCGGGAGTTTTAAGCTTGACAGTGACTGATTTGATGGATCAATCGAAAATAATGCTTCAAATTTTTTTAAAAAGGAAAGTCCAAGCTTGGACATTTAAGAACTACCACGATCAGAAATCGTTACTTTTGCGAGATAAATGTTTACTAAAACGGGTATTAACGATCAATCGCTAATCGAAGATTAATTAGAAATAAATATTTTTAAAACAGTTGACTTTTTAATGTTTTGCATATTGGTAGGACACAAAGTAGGAGAAAAGGAAGAAATTCACAGTGCAAAATTATAATTTATTGAGCTTGCTCAAAAAGATTACCATGGGCATCAATACACTTTTGTGTCCTTTCAACCATGTTAGAAAGCACATTTTGGACCATATGGGGTGTGACAGTTGCGCAACTGTCGATGATGCGGTTTTTTAAGTCCTGGAGACTCGTAGATGGCGTTTCGTAAACTTGATTTTTCAAGTGACCCCAAAGGAAAAAGTCGAGTGGATTAAGATCAGGAGATCTTGGAGGCCATTCAATACTCCCACCATACCCAATTATCTTATTGCCAAATGTGTCTTTGAGGAACTTTTGAACCAGATGTGGCTTGTGCGGTGGAGCGCCGTCATGTTGGAACCAAAGTGATGGTAACAGTGAGAGAGGAATGTCTTCCAAGAAATCAGGCAAGATATCCTGCAAATTCTGAAGGTACTTGTTTCCATCCAGCGAACCAACGAAGAAAATTGGTCCAACTAGACGGTCCCTCCAAACACCGCACCACACATTTACTGACCACTGTACTTGATGTCTAACACTAACTCCCCATGCAGGATTTTGAAGAGCCCAAACATGAGTGTTATGCCTGTTAAAGATTCCATTGCGATGAAATTTTGCCTCATCGGACCAAATGATATTTTTAAAAAAGTTTGGGTCACTTTCCAATTCATTAAGTGCCCAATTGCACCAATCGAAACGTCGTTCCTCATCTCCTTGTAGCAATCCTTGCTGTGGTGTAACATGGTAAGGATGCGCTCCATTCTTGTTCAAAACCCTCCAAATTCGACTTACTGGTAAGCCAGTCAGATCGCTCATTTCTCTAATACTGGTGTGAGGATGGGATAAAGCGTATGCCAGTAAGTCTTCATCTGGTATGCGATTAGTAGAACGTTGTCTCATCGAATAGTGTCTCCTAAGAACGCTTCCTGTATCTTTAAGGCGCTGCACAACTTTCCTGATAGTCGCTGATGTAGGATGAGGATCATTTGGAAAGCGATCAGCAAATACACGTGCAGCTCGAACCGAATTCCGTAGAGTTTCTCCATAGATGAGAACCATTTCTAAATACTGAGATTTACTAAAAGTCGTCATGTTTGAAAAATAAATGACGTGAAATTGCTTTATAATTGAGAAAGAAATCAACTTCAGATTTAAGAACTATAATTTCCTTTCTCTCATCTGAAATAATCAGCACGCTTGTCAAATTCAAGTGACGTTTTCCCCTCAGGCCAATCTAAGCGCTCGCTGACTGAATAACCATATTCGAAATTATACTACCTTGCGGCAAACAAATCAGATCCCTCAACGACAATCCCTATCAATATGCAAAACATTAAAAAGTCAACAGATTTCGAAATATTTAATTCTAATTAACCTTCGATTAGCCATTGATCGTTAATACTTTTTTTATTAAAAATAATTTTCGATTGATCCATCAAATCAGTCACTGTAAAGCTTAAAACTCCCGCACGATAATGACGAGAAAGCGTTTCTAAATTTGTGGCCGGGCCCTTTTTCGCCACTCAAAAAAGTGCCATTTTCAACAGTGAATATCTCCTCGAATAATTAAGCTATTTTGATGAATTTTTTTTACTTGAGTTCGTTATGATCTTGGCAACAACTTTTGTACTGAACTTTTTACTCTATCTCTTTTAGTTTTTAAATTAATTTTTTTAACTTTTTAATTTCGCCGCTAGGAGCGCTGTAAGTCATCTCATTAGATTCTCCAGGGTCACTAACCTAGGGGTAGACCTTACTTCCATGACCCTAGGAGGCGCTGGTTCCGAATAAAAGCCGTGCAACGCAATTTTGAAACACCCTGTATATAAAGAGACTAGCTGAACAGCAACCCGATGCGTTGCGCCGAGTAGTTTTAATTCTACAGTTTTCACGATGCATACTTTAATATTATATTTTTAATATAAAATACCTTTCGACGTACTGGCTTAGTGGTTAAAGTATCTGACTGCGAAGCCGTACGTCTGGGGTTTGAATCCCCGTTTGGCATGGATGTCAGTTTTGTCTTTGTGTGATGAATGAAAGTGGCCGTCCCCCAGTAAAAAGGGGTTGTGCAAGCGAATGGTATGTGTGGCGCGGGTAGCAGTACCTCACCTTCGTGGCTCCGGTCCACAGGTGCCTGCTGGGTAACGCTGAGTAGGTAGTTCTTAGGGCAATTCAGTGGTTAAGGATGATAATTCCAGTACCCGCCCATTGGATTAAAAAAATATATATTTTTAGAGAAGAAAAATATATGAAAAAGAAAAATTAAATAATTTTCTTACATAACATTCTATCTTTCCAACATAATTAAATATATTTTTTAACTCAGTTTTATCTGCTGCAACCCCTTGGCCGTTGGTTATACAGCGTTTCCCCCGTGGAAGTAGGCTACGTTGTTCCCCAGGGGTATGCACCCTTTCACACCATTACTTCTAAGGGCACAGCCCCCCGGAACCCCTACGGGGTAATGTGTTTGCCTATAGTGTATATCGCATTATCACTAATTTTTTTTGCCATTGCTCCATTCAAAATTCATTACGCAATTTATTATTTTATCATTCTAATTATCGTAGCTGTATGTTCTATATCAAACCTTTAAAACGTATGAGAATACCAACTTATGAAAAACTTTTAAATCCCGTGGTTACTTTGAAACTAATGGCTCTAGTGATATTAAAGTTAAAAATTCAAAACATTTATTACTCCAGTTTAGTTTAATACCTAGTTAATATTTGATTTTTAAAAAACTTTTTTTTTGTAATTTTTGTTGGCAATCATAAACTGAAAGGATTTCCCGTTGTTTTTAAAATCATTGAAAACGGTCTAGTGTTATGGAATTAGAAGCACAAAAATGATAATATCTTAGAAAATAATTGGAATTTTAGAATTTAAATGGTCAATACGGGGTTCCCGAATTTTTTTGCCGTATTTCGGTACCTCAGGCACCCTTCTGGGTTCATTAGTATCGAGAGAGTTTTATTTTTTATATTATCGATTGAATTAAGATAAAACCAAAAAACAGGAGGAAGAAAACGCAGCAACTGAACCTCAGCACTGTCTGAATTATGTGAAAAGAACAGAAAAACGCAAATATCTCGAAAAGTATTTCGAATTTCGGAATGAAAATGGGCAACTCGGCGTCCCTGGGTCATTTGCCGTCTTTTGGTACCTCGGGCGCCCTTCTGCGTTCAGTGGTTTCGGAGGAGATAGAAGGACATACAAACGGACATACGTTTGTTTACTCTCGGATTTTAATAGTATAGATTATGCAATTATTGCTAGACCATTGAGTGACATTCTTAGAGCTAATACTGATTTTAATTTTGGTCCTACACAAATAGCTGCCTTTTTGGAGTTGAAAAACATTATTTCTAGTACACCCGTACTCCACATTTTTCAACAAGGGTATCCGATTGAACTTCATACAGATGCTAGTTCATTAGGATTTGGTGCTATTCTTTTACAGAAGGCTGATGATGAAACTTTTCATCCGGTTCATTATTTTAGTCGGAAGACTTCAGTGACACAAGAAAAATATTCAAGTTATGAGTTGGAGATCCTTGCCATAGTTGATAGGCACTCAAAAAATTTAGAAATTATTTAATAGGCTCAAAATTTAAAATTGTAACAGACTGCGACGCTTTTACAAAGACCATGCTCAAAAAAGATCTTCCCGCCAAAATTGCAAGATGGGCTATGTTACTGCAGGAATACGATTATGAGGTTGTTCACCGTCCTGCTGTGCAAATGAAACACGTCGATGCCCTCAGTCGCATCCCAGTTCTTGTCATTAACTCTAGTGATGTTACCCCTAAAATTAAAGATGCCCAAAACAAGGATGAATTTATAATCCAAATTAAAAAGATGCTTGAAACGACAACGTCAGATGACTTTTTTCTTAAAAATGGAATTTTGTATAAACTAAAGAATGATAGGGAACTTTTGGTTATTCCACAGTCTATGCAGAGAGAAGTAGTCCAACATGCCCACTCTCAAGGTCATTTTGCGTGTGCAAAAACAGAATCTTTGGTTTCTAATGATTATTACATTCCTGATCTAAAGAAAATAGTCGAAGAAGTTATATCGAGCTGTATTCCATGCATTTTATCCAATCGAAAGTCAGGAAGGGCCGAAGGATTTCTTCACCCCATCCCAAAAGGAGACAAACCCTTGGAGTGCTACCACTGTGATTTTTTGGGTCCTTTGCCTTCCACTAATAAGAATTACAAATATTTGTTTACAGTTGTGGACGCTTTTTCTAAATTTCTTTGGATTTACCCCGTTAAAGCAACATCTTCAAAAGACGCTTTAGACGGATTAAAATTACAGCAAACAATTTTTGGGAGTCCTTCAACATTAATTTCGGATAAAGGTTCTGGTTTCACGTCTTCAGAATTTGAAAATTATTGCCAGGAAAACTCCATTAATCATATCAAAATAACAACCGGTGTACCACGTGCCAATGGCCAGATAGAGCGCATACACGGTATAATTGTTCCAGTTTTAGCTAAACTTTCCCTTGATGAACCCGATAAATGGTACAAACATGTTGACAGCTTACAGAGAATTTTAAATAGTACAGTAACGCGAAGTACAAAATTTACACCTTTTGAGATAATGTTTGGCATAAAAATGAAAAATAAAGATGACCTAAAGATCAAATCTATACTAGAAGAGGAGCACTTTCAGTGAACCATAGATGATAGACAGAGGTTGCGTGACGAGGCCAAGAAAAACATCTTAAAATTGCAAGAAGAGAACGTTCATACTTATAACAAGAAAAGAAAATCACCATATAAGTACAGGTTAAATGAAAGAGTTGCTATACAAAGAACACAATTTGGCACTGGCTTGAAATTAAAATCTAAATTTTTCGGACCATATGAAATTACTAAAATTTTGCCAAACGATAGGTATGAAGTTAAGAAAATAGGACAACATGAAGGCCCAAATTCAACGTCGACTGCAGCTGATTATATGGAAAAGTGGATTTAATTTCAAACATTTTTCAAATAGTTTCCTTTGTCTTTTCGTGTATTTTCAGAGACGTCGCTACGGCGAGGACGCCTATCAGTCAGTATGGCCGTGTGGGATTATAACATTCAACAGAACAAGACAGAGCAGAGCGGCCTCACGATAACGGACCCATCAACCTCTATGCTTTCACCTGTTCAAATTTTAAAAAAGCGCTGGTCATCTTTACATTTTTCTGAATCTGCTTAATTTGCTTAATCTGATCTTCTCAATAAAGGGTTATTTTATACTTTGAGGTGCTCTTCTTCGTCTACATAAAACAAAAGCTACGGGTTTTACAAGAAAATTTCCAATAAAAAAATTAAAGATAAATAAACAAGCTACAAAAAAGTTAATTGCAACATTTTTGTCGCTACAGCCCGCCAAAAGAAGAGGCAATTTTGGCAAGATTGGAAAAAATTCGGTATGTAGTTCCTGCATCTCGTGATCGGGTGAAGTTTGGAAACATATTACCTAAAATTAGTGTTTTCTAATTCTTATGATTAATTCTAGTACTATTTTGATATACTGCATCATAATATGAGCCAGAGTGGCCTCTTTGGGCAACTTAAAGTATCGAAAGTCAAAGTTCACGGGATAAAAAAAACACCCATATATTATGTCCTGGACTATCTCAGTATTCTTTTACATAACAAAAAACAC